>CAWUFW010005625.1:0-1299704 GCA_963921515.1 Calotriton arnoldi
TCCACTGGATGCTGGTAGGGACACCTCCGACAGTAGAAGACGGGCATGACGCAGCTGAACAATGTGATGCGGTAAGTCAGTCGGTAACTTACGTTCAGCAGGGACAGGAGATCGCATCCCAATGTATGTAACAGGTTGGTTTTGTACAGCTTGAGCTGTCCGGGCGTAGTTGGGTAGGTGTGTTGCGGTTGCCATTTCGCAGCGGTGCGTTGTGGTGGCGTGCTCCGGCTGTGTGTGCAGTCTGCAATGTGCACGCTCCGAGGTTGCTGTGAGCTCTGTGTAGTCGTAGGGAGACAGGACTTGTGTTCTGTTGGCTTGTTTGGAGGACACGGGCCCTCATCCCACATGCTTCTCAGACAGTTCAAGGTCAGTGATGTGTGACTCCTTCCAATTAACTTGCATGTGGCCGACATGGGGGAGTGTTTTCTTTTTCTTCCCCGTCCGTTGTGTGCTTCTGTGATATGCGCTATCTGCCCTGTGGTCGGTCTCCTCGGCATGCCTGTGTTGGTCTATTCTTGGACAATGGCTGTATTCACCGGCTTCTGTCGTAGGGCTGTGGTTTCGGAGTTGGAATGGAAGGTCATTCAGTGCTGTCTGCTCTCCCTTGTGTGGGCGGCAGGCTGCCTTTCCGCTCTGCGTTGGGCCTTGTGTGTGGATGTTATTCTTGGGCCACCTGTTGTCGGTCCCCGGGCTCTTTGGTGTTCCGTTTTATATGTCTTGTTCATATGTGCAGGGTGGTATGGGTGTTTCAGTGTGGTACTGGCGTTCCTCTTCCCGAAGGGGCCCTGCTTCTCCTAGTTGGTGTTGCCGCCGCTGTGTGCTACGCCATGTTTGTTACACTGGGGTGTGTCCTGCTGTTGCGTGACTTCACTGACATGTGTGCGTCGGTTGTGTGGCGTTGGGTGTTGTCCGTGAATTGGGCGTTGGGGACATGTCTGTGGCAGGCCTGTCACGTGTCATGTGCGTTCGGGGTGGGGCTGATGTGTGTGCTGCTTGGTTGTGTCCCTGTGTCTGTGTGCGACGCATGCATGGCGCTGCGGTTGGCCTCTGCGTTGTGCGCATGTGTGGCGGCGTCATCGGCGCTTTGGGGCCGTGACGGGGTGGTTGGTTCCTAGTCCCAGGTGGTGTGTACACATGTGTTACGCGATGTTACGATTTGGCCTGTGTGTCATATGTGGATGCAATGGTGGATGTGTAGTGTACACGCGCTGGTGGGGGTTGTCCGCTTTTCCGCCCCTTGCACTGTGTGCGCTGTTTGCGTGCACTTGTTGTGTGTGTGCCTACCTGCGTCTCCGCGGTACGTTGCGTCCTTGGTGGTGCATCAGCAGGAGCATGGGGAGGGCCTGCAGTGCTGGATTCATGCTCGGGGAGCCGCTTCTTCGTTGTCCGTGCTCGGCGTCCGTGTTACCGCTTCGGTTTGTCGTACGGTATCTCTTGGCCGTGGGAGCCGTTTGTTTGCGGCATCGTAATTTATACGCCGGGCGGGACGTGTTTCGTCGGACGGTGTGTGTCAATTGGGCTGCGCCGCTACGTGTACGGGCGCACTTTGATGGCGGACGGTGTTGCTGGCTTGCCGGCGGTGTTTGGCCTACTTTTCGCATCGTAATTGGGCGGGCGTGTGGACTGCTGCGTGCCGGCGGTAACTGGTGGTTTTTGCATCCGCCAGCACGGCGGTTGTGCTTCCGCCCGACATCGTAATGAGCCCCTAAAATATTAAATACATAAATATTAATTAATACAATTATGAATTAATTAATTATAATTAAATTACTTCCCAGCCTACTCCCCTATAAACCCACAACCCGCTCCTAAAAAAATGACACAATTAACATATTTACCAATTAATTATTAATAATTAATAACCAAGTAATAACTAATTAATAACAAATTAACACAATTAACAATATAAATTATTAAATACAAAAATATTAATTAATTAACATTATTAATTAATTAATTTTAATTAAATTACTTCCCACCCTATTCCCCTATAAACCCACAACCCGCTACGGAACTAAAACGCAATATTTAATTTCTTAAAAAATTAATAATTTCTAAAAATGTATTAACAAATATATTATAATTAAATTACTTCCCACCCTATTCCCCTATAAACCCACTACGGATCTAAAATACGCAAAAATTACTTAACATAAAATTAATTACTTCTAAAAATTTCAAACATACATTAGAAAAATAAACTATACTTTTAACACATATACTAAAATACAGAACACTAAAATAAATTTCGATATTATTAACAACGATATTTTGACTAACGATATTACTAACTTCGATATTAACAAAAACGATATTTCTTACCTGCATGTCGATATTCTGGTCGAAGATATTCTTGCAGTTCGATATTGTGTCACATCGATATTTAAACATCGATATTATGGCATATCGATATTTAAACATCGATATTATGACTCTATACCATCAAACATTGAGTTCATGGTATATATTGTATGTATCCACGACGAGCAACACACTGCTTCCATAGCGCCTGTGGTGGCGCACGTGCGACAATCTTTTTTAGGGGCCCCCCAATGACCTCCTTCTCCATGGATTTCCTCACTACCACCCTCCAACAGTACACTTCATCTCTCAAATGCCCCCCTCTCACACACCATAAATTTGTTGTACAGTATTACTCATACCAGTGTTGGGTGTCAGAGCACTTTACGTCACACCTATACATTATACAGAGACAATGAATCATGTGTGTAAATCAGTCTATAGAAAATGCTACAAAAGACAATGAGGATTACAGGATATAGGAATCACATGTCATCGATACTAGTTGGCAGTATATTTGAGTGTTTGGTCTGGAGAAGCACAAACTCAGGATTTAAAACTTACCCCAGTGGTTGGGATTGGCCCCAGTGGTTGGGGTTAGCATTACTAATAAGACTCTGTGGGGCATATTTACAAGCCCCAATCACCATAGGACAGTCACTTTTAACGACGTTCCTGTGGTGTTAGGGGCTTCCCCTTGTTTACAAGGCAGCGTTAAGCCACTTAAGGAGGCTTAACGTCGCCTTGTAAATAAGGCCCCCTTTCACGCTATACTTAGCGTGAAAGGGATGGGCAATGGGTGTTGTGGCGGGCATTTTGCCGCAACACCCATTGATTTTGACGTTGCCCCCTATTTACAAGGGTGGCGTAAATAGGAGGCAGCGCCAAAATTAAGACCAGGGAAAACCTGGCCTTAACATGGCGAAACGAGGAGAAATGCTTTATTTCCCCTCATGTTTGCTGTTTCTTTGTGTGCCCAATTGTGCAGCACAAATAGAAACAGTAAAATGCCATGAATGATTGTTTATGTGCAGGAAGATGTCCCTTCCTGCACATAAACAATCATTTAGAAGATGACGATTTGCAACTTCTATGTGTGCTGCACAATGCAGCACACATAGAAGTTACAAATCACCATTTGTGATTGTTTATGTGCAGGAAGGGACACCTTGTTGCACATAAACAATCATCCCCTCAACGCGGGCACCCTTGCACTATGGTGCAAGGGTGCCTGCATTGGCACTAGGCAGCTTACTTTAGCGCCATCGCTAGTGAAAACGCAGGGGTGCACCTTTGTAAATACAGTGCATCCCTGCGTTTTCGAATGGCGGAGTGTGGCGTTAGCATTTTGAGCTTAACGCCACGCTCCGCCATTCCCTTGTAAATATACCCCTATTTCCGCCCAAACAAACCATTTTTAGCAACATTAGGATAATGAAAGCTCTGGAAAAAAGCATAAAGTTCTAACCTATACTATGCAGTTTGCAAGCAGCTCTTTGATAACAATTCCTAGGTCACTGTGCTATATTAGGATTGTAAATTATGAATTGCAAGTAACAAAAGGATCTCTGTGACAAAAGCAGTAACCACTGGAGCTATCCACATAAATACAGTTCTGTTATTTGCATGGTACATGTTCTTTGCAGCAGGCATATTAACCCTCTACACTACTTTATGATAAGTCAAAACTGCCACTAGACAAAGATTCATCTCTCTCCAGCAGGAACATTAATCATGTGTTATCTTGACATTTTATTGTTGCCTGAAAACTGCTGAATGCACAGCACAACCCTAAAACATCCTGAAACCACATATTTGAACGAGCTCTTTCATATGCGATAATTCTCTCATATGCGATAATGAAGGAAAAGGAGGCCCGGCAAAAAGTATTAGCCAAGTCTTTAAACAAAATAATCCGGAGTAACGCGTTTATTTCACACTGCCTCCTGAAATGCTCCATTCTTAAACTTACTAAAGCAGCGCCCCTTTGTCTTTGGGGATGTTCTGGGCCTCCTGCAGCGCAGCCTGCCACAGAAGAAAGAGGAGATTTCACACCTGGCTAAAGAGACAATAAAAGGACATTTCGTCGGCACCATGCAGCCTTTGTGAAAACACTTGCCGCGTGGCGACGGCAGAATGCCCTTTTATTGTCCCTTTTGCTCAGGGCCGGACTGGCCGTAGCGGGCACCGGGCATTTCCACGGTGGGCCGCAAGGGTGGGGGCCGTTTTTGTTACAGGGCCGTTTTTGCAGCATAGCTGCAATATCGGCCTCTGTAACAAAACCGGCCCTGGCAAACAGCTCGGCCGTACCCCCAACCCCCAGGGGGGCCGGCCGAGCACTTTGGCAGGGCCAGTTTTGGTTCCCAGTCCTGCCCTGATTTTGCTCCTGGAAGTGGCCTGGGTGCTCTCGGAGACAATCTGGGCGCAAGAAAAGGCAAGGCTGCGCGCACGCGCAGGCCGCAGCCTAAAGGGAACATAGATGGCAATCTATATTGACTGCAGGGTGGAAGACAGGTGAGATTCGACGACAAGCTCTAAACTGTAGTTATCCCCTTACTATTAACACATTCACTTATGTGAGATCATCATTCAAATTATATAAGTATTCATACAAATTTTACACTCCTGATGAATTGGCAATTTTTTTTTTAACTATACTATATAAATGTAGTAGAAACTTGTTTTGACCCTTCCATCAATACTCCTTTCCCGACAAAGCTGGTTGACCTCTTAGAAAAGATCACTAGAGTGATGTTTCGATCAGATCTTAGCCATGTCCTGTTTGGTTTCAGTTGTTTATGCAATACCTAGCCATTGGTGTGATAGCACCTGCTATGTTTAGGTACAGCGGTGCATACATGCCAATAGACCCGATTCAGACGGGAGACCCCTGATTTTTTAAGCCAAAAATGGTTTTATTTGGTAACTCTCCCGTCTGAAATTGCCTCTGCTTCAATGGGAGCCAATGGGTGAAATACATTCTCACAATTGTTTTCTTTAAATCTCCCACTTTGCTCTTCTAAAATGTTGGCATGTATGGTGTCGGCAGGCTGATGATTGCCAGGCATGGAAACATTCTGTAGATCTCTCTGCCTTAGTTGGTGGCTGGGGAAAATATAGTATATAATGCTGTTGAATCAACTCTGACAAAAACATCTGACCCTCCCCGGTGGGAGTCAGAGCCACAATTATTTGCATATGGCTGGTCACTGTAATGGCAAAGACAAGCTAAAGAAAGGTGGACTGGAATGCAGCCCTGAATGTTTACAAGTCCCATCCATCATTCTATTGCTGCTTAAGTGAGTCTTAAGTGTTCTTTAAGTAACCGACTCAGACCCAAACTTGCTGTGTCTTTGGCAGTGGCGTAACAAAACTTGAGCCCCCCCTGCAAGATATGCTGAAGGGGCCCCTCACACTCACAGCAGTAGGGGCTGACGGGGCCCCCCTCCAGTATGGGTAAGCCTTGCCCCCCCCCCCACCACCACCCCCCGCCCCCCGCACCGCGGGGGCTGCAGGGGCCTTTGTTACGCCCCTGGTCTTTGGGCTCAAGCTGTACCTCTCTGACGAAGCCCAACAAAGTCGAAACTGGTTTTGGGTTCGTTGCAGTTTCCATTCAGAGGGGACCTGGCATGGCAGTGTGGGCGGGGCCATCTCTTACGGGGCGGGGCCAAGACTGATTTGCATATAGCTGGTACCAGTCTCTAGTGACAGAGATGAGCTAAAAACAGCCGACTGCAATGCAGCCGAGAGTGATTGCCAGTGACTGAGATTAATTCGATCAGTTCCGCCGTCACATTTTGTGCTGTCTATAAATAAATTGAACCGTGGACTTCCATTCAATGCATGTTCTCTGTTATGGAATAAAAAGCATACAAGGAACCTGTAACACAGACAAGATCAAAACGGACTGCAATTCGGTTGTTGATTTATGCGGGATTTTCGGCTTTGGCATTCTGCACAGTGCACTGCGGTGGAATAGATTTCACGGTCGCTGGCTTTCTTTTCCTGTCAGAATTAATTCTTAATATTAGTTTGTATTAGATTTGAGTGTGTCAAGCTGTCGTGAAGGGATCGTTGCCGATTAACCCGTCACTAGTTTATAATTCACTCTCTGAGGGGCTGTATTTTGGAGGAATGCAGTGCGCGCATGCATGTTTTTTTGTCATATGGTGATCATATTTGATCTTTTTGGGGGTGTGGGGCACGAGTTATTTTTGGAGGGTTTAGAGTATACCCTTTATTTTTTAGATGCGTTGAGCACACTAGGGCCCGGATTTAATGAGCACGTGCATTGGCCTTGCGTCACCCAAGTCGACGCAAGGCAACACAAGTGCTTAAATGACATCACAACGCCACACAAATTGATATTTGTGCAGCCTTGCATTACCCTGCGTTGGGTGGGTGGAGCATTGGCATTCCCGTGTATCCATCCATGTATTTTGACGCAAACCCAGATAAAAACAGTGGGGCAGATTTACAAGCCCCTTGCACCACTTTTGCGTCACTTTTCCCATGTTAAAAATGACGCAAAAGTGGCGCAAGGGCCTTGTAAATCTGCCCCAGTAAACCTCGGTTTGTGCCAAAATGGTGTGCCTACCTGAACTTGGCGTAAGGAGAAATACCTTTCTTTCTCTTCGTCTCTTCCACTTTGCATGTGTGGCCACAGCGCAGGCACCCTTGTACCATGGCGCAAGGGCGCTTTTATTGTCACTAGGCAGTCATAAGTACCTCAGTGCGGGGAGAGAGCTGAACAGCACCACCTGTTTGTAAATATGGCGCAGCTCAGCTCTCTCCCCTTCACGCAAAGCAGCACAGCAACATGCCTTGCTACCATGCCTTGGGTGGGATTTTTTTATGTTGTCGGTGGGGGGGATAGAGATCTATCTATCTATCTCTATATCTATCTCTATCTATATATCTATCTCTATATCTATCTATCTATCTATCTAATATATATATATATATATATATTTTTTTTTCTTTTTTTTCCTGCGGTCTATGCTTTTTTTTAGGAATAGCACACTCAGGGGCATATTAGCTAGACCGGCGATAAAATTATCGCCGTTTTAGCGGCAGGAAACTGCCGCTAAAACGGCGATAATGTGCTTGCTAATATGCGTTATAGAATTCCAATAGAAGCCCAGGTTAGATGTCCTGCACATCTAACCTGGGCTTCTATTGAATTCTATAACGCATATTAGCTAAGCCCATTATCGCCGTTTTAGCGGCAGTTTCCTGCCGCTAAAACGGCGATAATTTTATCGCCGGTCTTGCTAATATGCCCCTCAATTTTTTATTTTTTATTTTGATGGTTTAGAGCATAGACTTTATTTTCAGGTGTTTTGCACTCACTTTTTTTGTAGAGGATGTAGTGTACGCAGTTTACTTAATATATTATTTTGCTTCTAATGCATGCTGTTTATTCAATTTATTTTTACTAAATTTGCTGTTATTTTTGTTAGATGCGCTGAAGGTTCATTTTTTATGTGTTGGGATGTAATCAAAGCACTTTATTTTTTTTGTATGCATGTTTGAGTGAATTCTTAAGGGTGGCTGAGATTAATTCAAGCCTTTCATCCATCCCTTTTTATGCTATCTAAAATAAATCGAGCGATGGACTTCCAGCCACGTCATGTTTTCTATTGTGAATAAGAAGCATACAAGGAGCATGTAAGAGAGACATGAGCAGACCAACAAAAGAACACGAAATGGGCTGCACTGTGGGTGTTGATTTATGAGGGATTCCTGAGTTTGGTATTCTGCGCTAGAACAGCTTTTTCTCGCATTTGTCACAGATGCTGGTTTTCTTTCGTGTCAGAATTCACCCTTAATATTGGTTTGGATTAGATTTGAAATGTGACAAGCTGTCACTGATGAACTGGTGCTGATGAAACAAACACTGGCTCATATCTGAATTTTTAAGTAGTTGTTTTTTCGCAAATCAAGGACTGCTCTTAAAATTGGTGATTAGCCCCAAGCCCCCTATTCATATGCACGAATATTGTCTTGCACAATGGAAAGGAATGCAATGAATTTTTGATCCAGGCATTCCTTTAAAGGCCACAGGCAATTTACCCACACTAGGTGGCATGCTTCATCCTGGGGGTTGCTCCAGGTCAATTTATTGGATAAGTAATTTAAAAAATTCACATTATGGAAAAACGTAATTATGAATGAAAATTATACCAAAAAAGGCACTTGATTAGCATTCTTATAAAAAACTATCAAGCGCCGCAAATAGTCGACAGATTACAAGCAACAAAAAGTATTATACTTAAAAAAGTAGTTTCAACTGTGTAAAAAATGATTTCCAACAGTAAATATATAATATTTGTTCCCTATCATAAAGGAGGTCATGCAAGCTTCACTAGATTCACAAATGTAACTATGAAATAATGAATGTGGTGGGAACCTGTGGTAAGGCCATGGGTATACACTCATTTTACCATAGACCCAGAATGGGTAAAACCCTTTGATACATCTGGCCCCAAGAGTTTACTAACACAACTGATCATAATGCATTGGAAACTTGTCCAGAACCCAAAGTGCTACAACTTTAAGTCATTGCTTTGCCTGTTGTAT
Source organism: Calotriton arnoldi (assembly GCA_963921515.1). Classification (NCBI taxonomy): domain Eukaryota; kingdom Metazoa; phylum Chordata; class Amphibia; order Caudata; family Salamandridae; genus Calotriton; species Calotriton arnoldi. The sequence continues at coordinate 8,884 of CAWUFW010005625.1, forward strand.
TCTGGTCAGCTTGTTCCCTGAATTTTACGAACTGAGGCCCAGATTTTTTTCTCAGTTCTTTTTATTAACAGCAAAAGTAAAACCACAGTCTGCAGAATCACAAATGACATGTATTGCATAGCATCATTGAACTGCCAAAGCCCCCCGCCACCCTCCCGTTCCCTTGTACTGACCTTCTGGTCCTTCCAGAGTGTCTCTGGGCTACTCATCCGGCCTGCGTAGGGACCCACAAATATTGCCCCTGTAGGCATTCCAGTCACTTCAGATTCTCCCCCATTTTCAGGGGCAGCCTCTGCCCTCATAAACCACCCGCGCAGCCATCATGCACCAATCCATGTCTTTGTTTCCAGGATTCTAGGTCCGGGGGTTGGCTAGCTCCCCATAACCTTGCAATGTTCATTGTAGCTACCCCCCGGTGTAGTACAAACCACGCCCACAATGGGGAATGATCCGTTACACCCCTTGTCAAGTGTCTGACCTCCGAGTAGTGCTGCGCATGCTGATGATAAGCCAGGAGATATTCAATTTGCGAAAGGCTGCCGTGGGCTCCTGGGTGGAAGGTGTACTGCTGGCCTCTGGGGTGGTGTGTGCACCAGACAGCTATCAGCCCCATGCAGTTGTGAAGTTAGTGAGGGTAGTGTGGGTCAACTTCTGGAGCCTGGGTGGCCAACGAACTTGTGCCTCGTGAATTACTAAGTTGAAAACCCTTCCCCAGAAGAGGCTCCCTTCGGGGAGCTGCAAAAGTAGAGCCCCCAGATCCATGAGTGTGGCTGCCTGCAAGCGTGGCGGGGCGTAGACAGTGCAAATGTTGACTGTCCGGCCCTCCCGGCTTCCTTTTAATGTCCCTCTCGAACCCGATGTATACCTTTTGTGGGCTGCCATCTTGAACCTTCAACTGTCAACAGTGCAGTAGTTGTTGCCCATTATATGTGTTTCTTGTATAAGTATCACTTCGGGTGCCTGACGCGTAAGATATTGTAGCACTATACCCCTCTTGATTTTATCCCAGAGCCCATTAACATTCAAGGACAAATGTTTCCATGTCCCCCATGTCTTCCTGGGCCCGGAGAGAGTGATGTGGATGGACTCATGTGGCAGTGTGTAGCCAGTGGCTGTGCAGACTAAAGGGTCGATTCCGATCTCGGCCGGAAGCGCACCTAACACTATTCGTCCGGGAAAAAACCAAGCCGAACGCGTGTTTCCCAACCAATTCGAACATTCGTCCGAACGAGCAAGTACGATGCGCATAACTGCCCAGATCCTGACCCAGCCGTACTTACCCAATCCAGCTCCTGTTCCCCGACCGAGCCGGATCCGTAAATGCAGAATCGAGTCGCATGGAAGCCAAAATACAACACTGTTAGATTTGGGGGTCTCTAGTTGGCAGAGGTATGTACCCTTGTCCAAATAGGGACCCTTGCGTCTAGTCAGGGAGAGTAGGTACACTCTCGAAATAACCCCTGCTCACCCTCTTGGTAGCTTGGCACGAGCAGACAGGCTTAGTTCAGAGGCAGTGTGTAAAGCATTTGTGAACACATACAGTAATCAAGTGACAACACTACAAATGGACACCACACAGGTTATATATTTATAAAAATAGGTATACTTTATATAGATTTATCACAAGACCATAAACGACAAAAATAATCCACAATACTGTTAAGAATACTTAGTTCTGATCAAAAGGCTTAATTCAAGGTTCTGTGCGAGTCGGTAGCCTCCTCCGGCTACGGCGATGTCGAGAACAAACAGAGTCTAACAAATCCAGCTGACCGCGTCGAGACGGGCCAACACAGCGTAGACAGACTCGGTCACAGTACCTTTTACTTGAAGCGGCAGGCACGGGCGTGCGAGCCGGATGGCTGTTCGTCGCGGTCGCGATGCAAAAATGGAAGCGTTGCAGGACGCGTTGTCCCTCGATGCGGTGCAGGCAGCGGCTCGTTGACGTCGTCGAGACGGAGTCGGTGAGACCAGGGCCGTGCGTTGCAGGGCGAGACGGTGCTTCGATGCGGTGCTGGCAGGTTGCGGTGCGGCGACGGAGCCGGATTCAGGAGCTGGCGTCGATCAGTCCGGACAGCGGTGCGAGTCGGGCGGTGCGTCGCAAAGCGTGCGAGCGGTGCCCAACTCCGGTGCGGTCACAGGACTCGAACTCAGCAGCAGTGACCGTGTCGGTCGGACCAGTTCGATTCGGCGTAGCGAAGCGTTGCAGGACGCGTTGTCCCTCGATGCGGTGCAGGCAGCGGCTCGTTGACGGAGTCGGTGAGACCAGGGCCGTGCGTTGCAGGGCGAGACGGTGCTTCGATGCGGTGCTTGCAGGACACCGAGTCGGTCGTGAGAGTCGGTCACAGCTCCCTACCTCTGTAGCCACTGAAACAGGTTTCCAGCAGCAATTCACAAAGGGGGTGAAGTCCAATGGTCCTGGGACTTCGGTCAGGGGGCAAGCTCTCTTCCAAGCCCTTGGAGATCCTTCACAAGTTGAGGAAAGTCACAGCAAAGCAAAAGTTCCTTTCTCCTCTCTTTGGCAGTCAGGCAAACCACTGCAGGCCAATCCCCCAAGCAGCACTTCAGGCTTAGGGATAGTTTCTCCTCAGTTTCTTCTTGGTTCCGCTCCTCAGTAAAGGTTTCTTCTTGTTCCCAAAAGTGATCTAATTTCCTAGGGGTCTGGGTCCCCTTTTTATACTTAGTTTCTCTTTGTTCTCTGAAGGCAGAGAGGCCTCTGCCTAGTCCAAAACCAGTTCTGGTCAGTCCTGGAGCACTTTGTTTTTCTGACTCCTTCTTTCCTTTCAGAATGTGGGGCAGAGTGCTCAGCCGCCCGGCAGGAGGTGGAGCCAGCATTGTGGAAGGCAGGCACAGCCCTATTCAGACCCAGGTGCAACTCCTCCCTCCACTCTGGATGCAGACCTTTCTATTCAGCCCTGCGCTGACTCACCCTGTCTCCTGTAGCCACCACCAGCCCCTGTCACTCAATCTCCAGACAAGGAATACACAACCTAGCAGAGGCAGGCTTGGATAGTTAGGCAAGAAAATACCCACTTTCTAAAAGTGGTATTTTCAAACACAGAATGTTAAAACCAACTTCACTAAAAGATGTATTTTATCATCCTGAGTTCAGGCATACTAAATTCGTTTTTCTACCATGTTCCCTGGGTCAGTTCTGACTATAAGGTGTAATAGTCAGTCTGCCCATTCTGGCCTATGGGGAGCAGGTAGCCTTGCAATAGTGAAAAACGAAAATGGCTGTAATTCACTATTAGGACATGCCACACACACCAGGGCATGTCCTACCTTATACTTACAATGCACCCTGCCCTAGGGCCTACTTTAGGGGTGACCAACATGCAGTAAAGGGAAGGTTTAGGGACTGGTAAGCGGGTGTACTCACCAAGTCGACATGGCAGCCCTAGGCTGCACACAGGCTCTGCGATGGCAGGCCTGAGACACATTTTACAAGCCGCTTCTGTGGGTGGCACAACCAGTGCTGCAAGCCCACCAGCGGCATTGGATTTACAAGCCCTGGGCACACTGAGTGCACTGTACTAGGGACTGACAAGCAAACCAATCATCCAATCATGGAGTCACTAATACATATATCAAGTAACGATAGGGAGCACTTGCACTTTGGCACTGATTAGCAGCGGCAAAGTGCCCATGAGCATCTAGTCCAGCAAAAACATATCGGCAACAGTGGAGGCATTACGAAAAAATGGAAGGGAGACCCACGCCAAGGATGCCAGGTCTAACACGTGTCCCCTCCAGCTGAAATGTGGGGAGAACTATCCTACCCCTAGGGAGTTCTCATCGCTAAGGCGGAAAAATCTGGACAGTCCATCAGCATTGGCGTGTTCTGTACCAGGGCGGTGTTCCACCGTAAAGTCCATCCCCTGTAGGGAAATGGACCACCTCAACAGCTTTGGATTCTCACCCCTCATCTGCATCAACCATCTGAGGGGCCTGTGGTCTGTCTGAACCCGGAAGTGAGTCCCAAACAGGTATGGTCTCAGCTTCTTCAGTGCCCAGACCACAGCAAATGCCTCACGCTCAATAGCACTCCATCTCTGTTCCCGGGAAGTAACCTCCTACTGATGAAGGCTACAGGTTGGTCTAGGCCCTCCTCATTGATCTGTGATAGAACAGCCCCTACACCATGCTCTGAAGCGTCGGTCTGAACAATGAACTCATTGGAGAAGTTGGGTGCCTGGAGCACAGGCGCCGTGCACATGGCAGTCTTCAAGGTGTCAAAAGCTTTTTGACAGGCGTCAGTCCAAATCACTTTCCTGGGCTGCTTCTTGGAAGTCAGCTCGGTCAAGGGGGCAACAATGCTGCCATACCCCTTGACGAATCTCCGGTAATACCCGGTGAGTCCTAGGAAGGCTCTCACCTCTGTCTGGGTCTTGGGGGCTCCCAAGCCAGAATGGTATCAATTTTCGGTTGGAGGGGCGCCACCTGGCCGCTCCCAACCTGGTGTCCCAAGTACACCACAGAACCCTGCCCAATCTGGCACTTACTCGCCTTGATTGTGAGGCCTGCCCTCCGCAGCGCCATCAACACTTCCCAGAGGTGGCGCAGATGCTCTTCCCAACGGGCACTGAACACTGCGATGTCATCCAGGTAGGCGGCACTGAAATCCTCCAGTCCAACCAACACCTGGTTGACCAACCTCTGAAAGGTGGCAGGGGCATTCTTCATCCCAAAGGGCATCACCCGGAACTGGTAGTGCCCATCTGGTGTGGAGAATGCTGACCTCTCTTTTGCCCCATCAGTCAAGGCGATCTGCCAGTATCCAGACGTTAAGTCAAACGTGCTGAGGTACCGCGCAGCCCCTAACCGATCTATGAGCTCATCAGCTCTGGGGATGGGGTGGGCGTCAGTCCTGGTGACGGAATTGAGTCCCCTGTAGTCCACACAGAACCGGAGTTCTGGTGTGGCACCAAGCGCGGCAGCTTTTGGAACCAAGACCACGGGGCTGGCCCAAGGGCTGTTAGAGGACTCAATCACCCCTAGCGCAAACATCTTGGAGACCTCCTCCTTGATGCAGGCTCTGACCCTGTCAGTCACCCGGTAAGCCTTGTGCTTCACAGGAAGACTGTCCCCAGTGTCCACATCATGGACGCACCAATGGGTGACACTGGGAACCAGGGAGAACAGGTCAGGGAACTGTCCCAACAGTTGGCGACAGTCACCCTGCTGCTCAGGTGTCAGGGAGGTAGAGAGGTTTACTCCCTCCACTGATCCATCTTGCTCTCGGGCTGACAGGAGGTCAGGAAGAGGCTCGGTCTCCTCCTCCATTCCATCATCTGTAGCTAAGAGCATGCCCACTTGGGACCTCTCCAAGTGGGGCTTCAGGCGGTTCACATGCAGGACCCGCAAGGGGTTCCTGGGAGACTGCAAGTCCACCAAATAGGTAACTGGACTCTTGCGCTCCACCACCGTAAAAGGGCCGGTCCACCTGTCCTGGAGCGCACAGGGCTCCACAGGGGCCATGACCCACACTTTCTGACCAGGCTGAAGCTCTACCAGAGTGGCATTCTGGTCGTACCACCGCTTCATCTCCTCCTGGCTGGCTTCCAGATTTGCCTCAGCAAGCTCTCTGAAACGCCTAGTCTGGTTCCTGAAGGCCAGCATGTAACTGTATACATCCTGGGGAGGTTTCCTGGGAGATTGCTCCCAGCCTTCCTTGACCAAACTCAGAGGTCCTCGCACCGGGTGTCCATAGAGGAGCTCAAAGGGACTGAACCCTAGAGACTTCTGTGGCACCTCCCGGTATGCAAACAACAGGCATGGTAAGAGGACGTCCCATTTACGCCTCATGGGTTCTTCCAGACCCATAATCATGCCCTTGAGGGTCCGGTTGAATCTCTCAACCAGACCATTTCCTTGAGGGTGGTAAGGAGTGGTGAACTTGTAAGTTACACCGCACTCCTGCCACAGGGACTTCATGTACTTGGACACGAAGTTGGTACCTCTGTCAGACACCACCTCTTGAGGGAATCCCACACGTGAGAAAATTCCCATCAGTGCCCGTCCCACCACGGGGGCCGTCACTGTCCTCAGAGGGATGGCTTCAGGGTACCGGGTGGCATGGTCCACCAAGACCAGGATAAACCTGTTGCCCATGGCTGTCTTGGGGTCCAGTGGCCCCACAATGTCAATACCCACCCGTTCAAAGGGGGTGCTGACCACAGGGAATGGCTGGAGAGGAGCCTTGTGCTTCCTCCCACTTTTTCCACTTGCCTGGCAAGTCTGGCATGTCCTGCAGTGAGTGGCGGCACTCCTGCGCATCTGGGGCCAATAGAAATGGGTAACAAGCCTGTCAAAGGTCTTGTCCTGCCCCAGATGTCCCGCTAACGGTACATCATGAGCCAACCCCAGTAGGAAGGCTCTGAAGCGCTGGGGTACCACCAGCACACGGGCTGACCCAGGCTCAGCAACCTTAGGCTCTGAATACAGGAGACCATTCTCCCAGTAAACCCAATGTGATCCAGACTGATCACCTGCTGCCTGGTCTGTGGCCTGTTGCCTCAGACCCACGAGAGAAGGGCATGTGTTCTGCTCCTTGCAGAACTCTTCCCTGGAGGGTCCTCCTTCTTGCTGCCAATGGGTCAGCTCAGGTAGGTCCCCCAGTTCAGCTACCTGTTCCCCTGTAGGTTCCAGGGCATCCCCCTCAGGGTCTGCCTCCTCCTGGACCGTGGGAACCTCGGGGGCCGGTTTCCCGCGCCCCCTGCCTCCTCTCTCTCCGGCAGGCACCTGGGCCTCCCTCTCAGGCTCCAGGTCCTCTTGAACACCTTTAGCTGCCATTGACCGGGTGGTCACACATGCCCAATCAGGCAAGCCCAACATTTCTAAATGCGCACTCCGCTCCACCTTAGCCCAAGGTGAGCTCTCCAAATCGTTCCCTAACAAACAGTCAACAGGCATGGCTGGCCTCACAGCTACTTGAAGAGTACCCGAGACCCCCCCACTCAAAGGGAACCTGAGCCACCTTGCAGTGACTCTCTGTGTTGTCAGCGGCAACAACCGGATAGAATGCATCAGGGATAACCTGCTCTTTAGACACCAGGTGACACTTGACAGCTGTCACACTGGCTCCTGTGTCTCTCAGAGCCTCCACCCTATGGCCATTGATGGTCACCCACTGCCTGTATTTCTTAGTGTTCTCAGGCAGCGGGGTCCTAGGGACCATCTCAGAGTCTCCTAATGAGACAAGGGAAAACACTGTGGGATCCCCCCACCTTGGGCACCCAACTCCTCCCCCAGGGCTACACTAGCCAACTGCCGGGGGACTGCACTGGTGGGTGCTGGTTTTCCATGCAAAGGGCAACGAGGATCGTTTGCCTTGTGGCCAGGGGCGCCACACTTGTAACATACCAGTGGTCCCTGGTGAACAGGGGGCCTGTCAGGGCCACTGGCTTCTTCTCAGGGGAGGCTGGGAACCTTTCCCTTGGTTCCCTTGGGGTCTACTTTGGGGCCCTTTATGGAACTCCTTCTGTTTACCCTTGTCCCCCCACTCTTCTGCTGGGGACCCTGCCCACCCTTGGCGGAGTCTCCCACGTGACCCTTGTGGACCCGGGTACTCACCCAGCGGTCCGCCTCCTCAGCAAGCTGCCTAGGGTTAGTCAGCTTACTATCAATCAGGTGCTGGCGTAGCTCAGGAAAACAATTACCGGACAAGTGCTCCCAGGCAATCAAATCAAAGAGCGCCTGAAAATCAGTCGCTTTGCTACCCTTTACCCAACCATCCAAGGCTCTGCAAAAGAAGGTCACATATTCAACCCAGGTACTGCTTTCAATCTTACTACAGTTCCTGAACCTTTGCCTATAAAGCTCAGGGGTCAAACCATATCTAGTCATTAAGGCATCCTTCATGTGGCTGTACGAATTATAGACTTCAGAGGGCAAATCCAACAAGGTATCCCGCCCTTCACTGAGGAACCGTCCCCACAACCCCGCTCCCCAATCCTTCTCAGGGACCCGGTGGGAAGACATGGCTACCTCATAGGCTTTGAACCACTGCCCTATGTCGTCATTTTTAAAAAACTCCTTCACCACATCTTTGGGAATATACACCCTAGCTTCAACAGGCACAGGCGGTACACTGCCACCAGAGGGAGTAATCTCTAAGCTCTTGGCCTTCAATTCCAACTCCCTCAAAACTTTCTCATGTTCAAACTGCATTTTCTTTTCCTCTAGGGCTAATTTCCTTGTTTGCATTTCGAATTCTAACTGCTTATTCAGCTTGAGTTTGGTCAGCTCTATTTCGTGCATCCTACTCTCTTTCCTGTCCTCCAACTCCTCTGGAGACAGTCCTCTGGCAGAAACACTGCTACCTACTGGGGAAGGTGGTCTTCTAGCCCCTAGACCCAATAGCCCCTCCAGCTGCCCTTCTGCATTCTCAGCCCCCTCCACAGGGGCACTCCTTGATTCGACCCAGGCCCTCAGCGCCTTTTGGAGGTCCTCCTTCCTGGAGATCCCGGTCATGGACACTTTAAACTTTTTGCAGAATTGCTTGAGCTGCTTAAGGGTGTAGCATTCTAGCCTCTCTTCTTCCCAATCACATTCAACAGAGGCTACTGATGCTGGTTTCTCCATAGTGACTGAACTTGGCATTTGCAAAAATAGGAAATCCCAGAAAAAATGCTATTAAAGTATGTGGTTGCGTTTTGGTCTGCACTCACTAAGTAGTGTTCACCAATCACTGTACATGAGTCACAAATGCAAGTCCAGAATCCTCACCGCTGACCACCAATGTTAGATTTGGGGGTCTCTAGTTGGCAGAGGTATGTACCCTTGTCCAAATAGGGACCCTTGCGTCTAGTCAGGGAGAGTAGGTACACTCTCGAAATAACCCCTGCTCACCCTCTTGGTAGCTTGGCACGAGCAGACAGGCTTAGTTCAGAGGCAGTGTGTAAAGCATTTGTGAACACATACAGTAATCAAGTGACAACACTACAAATGGACACCACACAGGTTATATATTTATAAAAATAGGTATACTTTATATAGATTTATCACAAGACCATAAACGACAAAAATAATCCACAATACTGTTAAGAATACTTAGTTCTGATCAAAAAGGCTTAATTCAAGGTTCTGTGCGAGTCGGTAGCCTCCTCCGGCTACGGCGATGTCGAGAACAAACAGAGTCTAACAAATCCAGCTGACCGCGTCGAGACGGGCCAACACAGCGTAGACAGACTCGGTCACAGTACCTTTTACTTGAAGCGGCAGGCACGGGCGTGCGAGCCGGATGGCTGTTCGTCGCGGTCGCGATGCAAAAATGGAAGCGTTGCAGGACGCGTTGTCCCTCGATGCGGTGCAGGCAGCGGCTCGTTGACGTCGTCGAGACGGAGTCGGTGAGACCAGGGCCGTGCGTTGCAGGGCGAGACGGTGCTTCGATGCGGTGCTGGCAGGTTGCGGTGCGGCGACGGAGCCGGATTCAGGAGCTGGCGTCGATCAGTCCGGACAGCGGTGCGAGTCGGGCGGTGCGTCGCAAAGCGTGCGAGCGGTGCCCAACTCCGGTGCGGTCACAGGACTCGAACTCAGCAGCAGTGACCGTGTCGGTCGGACCAGTTCGATTCGGCGTAGCGAAGCGTTGCAGGACGCGTTGTCCCTCGATGCGGTGCAGGCAGCGGCTCGTTGACGGAGTCGGTGAGACCAGGGCCGTGCGTTGCAGGGCGAGACGGTGCTTCGATGCGGTGCTTGCAGGACACCGAGTCGGTCGTGAGAGTCGGTCACAGCTCCCTACCTCTGTAGCCACTGAAACAGGTTTCCAGCAGCAATTCACAAAGGGGGTGAAGTCCAATGGTCCTGGGACTTCGGTCAGGGGGCAAGCTCTCTTCCAAGCCCTTGGAGATCCTTCACAAGTTGAGGAAAGTCACAGCAAAGCAAAAGTTCCTTTCTCCTCTCTTTGGCAGTCAGGCAAACCACTGCAGGCCAATCCCCCAAGCAGCACTTCAGGCTTAGGGATAGTTTCTCCTCAGTTTCTTCTTGGTTCCGCTCCTCAGTAAAGGTTTCTTCTTGTTCCCAAAAGTGATCTAATTTCCTAGGGGTCTGGGTCCCCTTTTTATACTTAGTTTCTCTTTGTTCTCTGAAGGCAGAGAGGCCTCTGCCTAGTCCAAAACCAGTTCTGGTCAGTCCTGGAGCACTTTGTTTTTCTGACTCCTTCTTTCCTTTCAGAATGTGGGGCAGAGTGCTCAGCCGCCCGGCAGGAGGTGGAGCCAGCATTGTGGAAGGCAGGCACAGCCCTATTCAGACCCAGGTGCAACTCCTCCCTCCACTCTGGATGCAGACCTTTCTATTCAGCCCTGCGCTGACTCACCCTGTCTCCTGTAGCCACCACCAGCCCCTGTCACTCAATCTCCAGACAAGGAATACACAACCTAGCAGAGGCAGGCTTGGATAGTTAGGCAAGAAAATACCCACTTTCTAAAAGTGGTATTTTCAAACACAGAATGTTAAAACCAACTTCACTAAAAGATGTATTTTATCATCCTGAGTTCAGGCATACTAAATTCGTTTTTCTACCATGTTCCCTGGGTCAGTTCTGACTATAAGGTGTAATAGTCAGTCTGCCCATTCTGGCCTATGGGGAGCAGGTAGCCTTGCAATAGTGAAAAACGAAAATGGCTGTAATTCACTATTAGGACATGCCACACACACCAGGGCATGTCCTACCTTATACTTACAATGCACCCTGCCCTAGGGCCTACTTTAGGGGTGACCAACATGCAGTAAAGGGAAGGTTTAGGGACTGGTAAGCGGGTGTACTCACCAAGTCGACATGGCAGCCCTAGGCTGCACACAGGCTCTGCGATGGCAGGCCTGAGACACATTTTACAAGCCGCTTCTGTGGGTGGCACAACCAGTGCTGCAAGCCCACCAGCGGCATTGGATTTACAAGCCCTGGGCACACTGAGTGCACTGTACTAGGGACTGACAAGCAAACCAATCATCCAATCATGGAGTCACTAATACATATATCAAGTAACGATAGGGAGCACTTGCACTTTGGCACTGATTAGCAGCGGCAAAGTGCCCATGAGCATCTAGTCCAGCAAAAACATATCGGCAACAGTGGAGGCATTACGAAAAAATGGAAGGGAGACCCACGCCAAGGATGCCAGGTCTAACAAACACCTTCCGGCCGGACTAGTACGATGCTCCTTCCGTACGCGCCGAACCCGTCGCTACGTACGGCACGTCAGAGCATCCGGGAGAGCTGCACATAAGCTCCGATTCGCGCCACAAGACGATCCCCGGCTACGAGACGAACACGCCAGCCACGAGTACGAGTCGAAGCAACGAGAAAGCCGAACGAGATGAACCAACCATGAATCCCATCGCGCAGGTCCTACCAATACTCTACATCTATTCCCGGAACAGGTACGGACGCGTACGGCGCAGAAGGTAAGTCAAACACCCACCACACAAACGACACGTACCCGACATATAACACACACACATAGGGATGCAGAAATGACTTACACTAGCAACAGCAGAACCATAGGGGCGGGATGGCTATCACAAATGCCATATACACCCATAGGGGCCTGGATGCCTACCACTAACACCACCCCTACTCAGGGGGGCCTGGATGCCTACCACCAACACCACCCCTACTCAGGGGGGGCTGGATGCCTGTCCCCAACACCACCCCTACTCAGGGGGCCTGGATGCCTGTCACTACTACCATCCCCACTCATAGGGGGCTGGATGCCTACCACCAACACCACCCCTACTCAGGGGGCCTGGATGCCTACCACCAACACCACCCCTACTCAGGGGGGCTGGATGCCTGTCCCCAACACCACCCCTACTCAGGGGGCCTGGATGCCTGTCACTACTACCATCCCCACTCATAGGGGGATGGATGCCTACCACTACCACCACCCCTACTCAGGGGGTGCCAGATGCCTGTCACTACTACCATCCCCACTCATAGGGGGATGGATGCCTACCACCAACACCACCCCTACTCAGGGGGGCCTGGATGCCTACCACCAACACCACCCCTACTCAGGGGGGGCTGGATGCCTGTCCCCAACACCACCCCTACTCAGGGGGGCCTGGATGCCTGTCACTACTACCATCCCCACTCATAGGGGGATGGATGCCTACCACTACCACCACCCCTACTCAGGGGGGCCTGGATGCCTGTCCCCAACACCACCTCTACTCAAGGGGGGCTGGATGCCTGTCACTACTACCATCCCCACTCATAGGGGGATGGATGCCTACCACTACCACCACCCCTACTCAGGGGGTGCTAGATGCCTGTCACTACTACCATCCCCATTCATAGGGGGATGGATGCCTACCACCAACACCACCCCTACTCATAGGATGGGTAATGCATGACACAACCAGCATACTCCAACATAAGGAATGTCAGAAAAAGACATCCCCCCAACACCATGACAAGCGTGTGTAGACTGTGTCAAATGCCTACAACACTGAACATGAAATTGAACATACAAGTGACCCCCTATCACATGTGTCACACATAAATGTGTGTGGCCTCCACAATGCAAGCAGACCATGACCACTGTGGCAATGGGGTCTAACACCCCATCATCACAGTGACCAAAAGGTAAGTGTGGGGTCCATAGCTGAAGCACATTTTGAACATTGTGGCAATGGGGTGTAACCCCCCATCATCACAGTGACCAAAAGGTAAGTGTGGGGTCCATAGCAGAAGCACATTTTGAACATTGTGGCAATGGGGTGTAACCCCCCATCATCACAGTGACCAAAAGGTAAGTGTGGGGTCCATAGCTGAAGCACATTTTGAACATTGTGGCAATGGGGTGTAACCCCCATCATCACAGTGACCAAAAGGTAAGTGTGGGGTCCATAGCTGAAGCACATTTTGAACATTGTGGCAATGGGGTGTAACCCCCATCATCACAGTGACCAAAAGGTAAGTGTGGGGTCCATTGCTGAAGCACATTTTGAACATTGTGGCAATGGGGTCTAAACCCCCATCATCACAGTGACCAAAAGGTAAGTGTGGGGTCCATAGCTGGGGCACAATTTGAACATTGTGGAAATGGGGTCTAAACCCCCATCATCACAGTGACCAAATTGTAAGTATTGTCATGGAAAAAGCTGCAAATGCCAAACAGCATGGATTCTCCCTGGTCACAGAACAACAAACACATCAGTGGCATAGTAGTGATTGTGTCCCATAGCAACATAGATTGGGTGAGGCAAACAGTGCAGTGCAAATAAGACATACCTTTGGCCATGTGCAGACAAACATCACCCATGGGGGCTGACTCTGTCAACATTCATCAATAACACAATGACAGAAGTGACCATCATAATGCAGACCCACATATCTGCACCAATGGGCACACACATGTAGATATCCTGTGGAGACTGTAGATGTGAGGTGAACAAATACCATACCATGGCAGCAATGGGACATACAAACCATGATCACTGTGCTGACGGATGACCTAGGAGTCCCAGGGACTGCAGGGGAACCCACCAAACAACATACAGCCAATGGCACACTAAAGATATGCCAATGCAGTGGTGCAGATGCACAAACACAAACATGCAGCCCCACACTGCATATCAAACACAACAGGTGAGGGGGGGGGGGGTGCCAGTGTCCCCAGGCAACCACACAACACATGAGGAGGCCTGAATCCCAATTACACAGATGTGCAAACAGTGCCACACAAAAGTAACATATGGATCCGAATCCACTATGTGGGCAATCAGGCATTGTTAGATGAGAGGGAGCCCAAATTACACATGTCACACAAGCTTGTAGGAACAGCAACTAACACAACAAGACACAGACCCACCACATCACCACCCCCAGGGTCCCCACATTGTGGTGACACTGGCCTGCATGATAATCCCACTGTGATGACAAAGCTAGATGTCGTTCACACTATGAACCACAGTCATGTGTCCTGAGCAACAAACTACCATCACACCTACACAAGCACAAATCAATCAGCATGGCCTGTCAGCCAAGGCCAATATGGAGGCAGGGGTCTAGCCGTGAAACAACTCTCATCTGCACACACTCAACACCACACACCTTGATCTCCACCAATGTGCAGCAGTGAAGCTCACATGCACTGGTGACATTGCACATGCACCCATGACAATCCCAGGGGTGGTGGTGGGAACTAAGGTGCAGAAACCCATCACACATGGCCAGTCAACAAGACTCGTGAATGTCTGACACACTGCACAGTACGCCGTACATGGGCATGACGTCAATACCACACCAACCAATGGGATCCCGCCCACAGTCACACACCAATGAAGAAGCCAAGGTCACCCACAAAGAACACACATAGACAACTACCAACATTGAAGCTCTGACCCTGAGGAGTGGCAGCAGTCACACACACAACGTGTCACAATCACTGAAAGCTAACACAAACTGTAAATTACATGACTGGTGTAACCAACAAGTGCCAAGGGGAATCCTGACTGTGTCTCATCTGCGTTTGCCCACAAACTCAGCCCTGACAGCAAACACACCTATGGGTGACACCCTGATGACCAGTAATGTGCCATGCACCCAAATCCCAGAGAAGCCAGGGAGAAGACTTTGGGGGAACATAGGTCAACTCAGCAAGCATCACAAACAGGAACATCACTAGGGATCCCAGCCTGCGTAGCAAAATGGAAGTGAACACACACAGACATGCTCACACAACACACACCTTGTGCTCAGGCAATGTCACAGAATTACACACTGCCATGAGGGGACTCCACTCCTGTGTAAGGAAAGCTGTGCCATACGTTGTCCCAGTAGGGCTCTATCATGTCAGCAGAACACTTGGTCACTCAGTCAACAATTAGCACAAAATGAAGGCTCCCGTCATATCAGCCTGGTCATGGGAGTGTCACCGAAATCATCAGCACAGATCCAACACACATGTATAGCAAGTTGCACTGATAACACAGATGAGTCCTTCCCCATTGATGCCCAAACTTGCATGTCCAGTGGAGATGGTCACACGGTCAGGGAAATAGATAAATAGAACAATGGCAAGCACAACAGATGTGCAGGGGTGTAAGCCACAGATGTGATATTGCAAATAAAAGTAGGAAATCCCATTGCCAAATCTTGAAAACATGACACCCTCATATTGCTGCAAAGGATGACATGGATACACAACAGGATAGGACACATTCCCCCTGGACCACATGGGGTCCTGCACAGTAACACTTCATTTTCCTGAGATCAAAAATCACCATCACTGCAGCAAGGGCATGGTTAGCATCATCAACATCATGTACATCAGAAGCAAAACCACTAGAGAACAGAAAGTAGCTTTATTCAGCATATGTGTGTGAAAAAGTGAAAGTCCAGAAAAATAACAAAGGCCAATGGCCAGTCCATTATCAAAGTCCAAACAGGGTGACAGTGGCAGATGTCACCCTTTGCATGCCTGTACTGCTACACACCAGGGACATTCCCCTCGGAGGGGCATACGGGGGGCAGGCCAGGCACCGCAGGGACAGGATCAGGGCTCACCAGAAGGAGGCAGGGAAGGGGTGGTGGGTGCTGGAGAGTCACTGACAACTGCAGTGGAGGTGTCTGACATGGTGTGTGCCGGCACAACTGGGGGGCATGAGTCAGATGGTGAAGATGCTGGCATGTCTGCAGTGGGCTGTGCAGATGGAGTGGACAGGTTCCCCACTGCAGTGCCCAAGTCAGACGGGGTGGTAGTGGACTCCACTGCAGTGCCTATCTCCAGGGTAGTAGAATGGGGTTCAGGTAAGGTGGGCAGGACAGAGGGGGAGGACACGGTCTCCACACCAGTGGCATAAACATGCGCAGCGGGGGTTGTGGTGCTGGAAGAGCAAGTGGTAGGGGGAGAAGGCCGGATCATTTTGGGGATGGTGTATCTGTGGGTGGGGGAACCTGGGGCAGGGTGTGGTGGGGGAACCTGTGGAGTGAGGGCCTGAGGGATGGAGGAAGGAGACTTGGTGGTTGAGCTGCAGGGCGGCAGCGGGGTCTTGCTCTTCCGGGTCCGGGGGGACTTGCGGATGGGGGCCTCAGTCTGTCTGTGCCTGGGGGAGGGTGTCCGGGGGTGAGGGGCACTACCCTCTGTGCGGGTGGACTTCCTCTTCCCCCTGTATGCTGGATCAGCTGGATCGGAGGGGAAGAGGCCGAGGTCACAGAGGAAAATCTGCTTTGTAGGTGGGGTTGCAGGTGAGGCAAGGGAAGGGGCCTTGGAGGGAGAGGTATCGGAGGACTGCGGAGTGCCTGTGGATGCCTGTGTGTGTGTCTGTTCCCCATCCCCTGTGGGTGTGGTATCAGTCCCCTGAGGATGCCTGCGTGCACGTTTTGTTTTTGTAGTGGGTGTGTCTGTGCTGCTCGTGTCTGTGTGTTTGGGTGATTGTGCAGGTGTGCATGTGCTTGGGACAGGTAGGGTGCCAGGAAGTGTGGATGGGGCAGAGGTAGGAGGGGTGAGGGACTGTTGGAGGAGGGACACTGCTGCAGTCAGGGAGGAGTCCATGGACCTATTGCTCCTCTGTAGGGCAGACATGCCCGATGAGATGCCCTCCATAAACGACACCAGCTGTGTAAACAGAGTGGTGTGGGCATGGAGGACACTCAGCATTGCTGTCTGCCCTACATGGAGCTGGCGAAGTAGGTACACAGACTCCTCACTCAGGGCAGCAGGGGACACAGGGGCAGGGGCTGCGGTGCCTGGCACGAAGGAGACACGCTCCCGAACACGGGAGCCTCCACGGACCTCTGGAATGGGAGCCGATGGGAGGGCGGTGGTGGTGGTGGTGGTGGCGGGGACAGCAATACTAGCTGGGGTCTGGTGGCTGCTGACACCCGCTTCCACAAGGGAGTCATCCTCCGAGCTGCTGTGGTCCTCAGCTGAGGTGGATGCTGCTGAGGACTCCTCGGTGTGGCTCCCCTCGCCCCCCGTGCCACTGGGTCCCTCCGACCACTCATCGGCTGCTGACCCAGTCTGGCTCTGCGGCTCCTCCTGGTCTGTGGAGCTGTCCCCTCCTGTGGCCGTGGATGTATCTGCAAACAATTAGGGAAACTGACAAACATCAGTCACCTGCACTGACCGCACACACCACAGTAAGTACAGCACATTACAGAGCAAGCCCTGGCATCCTTAGTTGAACATTGCCAAAAGTGCTCAAACAGAGTAGGAGAAGCCAATTGTCAGTCTGATGGTCAACCGAGGCACTCACATCCCTCCTGGCCTTGCACCCATCTGTCTGGTGCCTGTCGGATGGCAATACCCCAGTGTGGACACATGCACCACCTACACAGTAGTTGGACAGTGCAGAGAACACGGTGAAGTATGTGAACATGCACACATCACAACTCTTGCCACTGAGTCAGTACAGGTGTCCGGATAAAGGGATGGCCAGAGTCTATTTTGAAATGCATGTGATGCATACCAGCACCAGACACCATGATGCACCAATGTCCTGATAGTCAATGCCACAATGGGGTGCATGTAGCACATGTCACTCACCTGCAGGATCACTCTTAGGGAGTTTAATGTCATGGCACAGGCATGCCTGCAAAGTCATTCATCACTGTCTCCAGTCACATGGGCAGAGCAGCCAGCCAACAACAGTCTGCACTGTGTCACAATCCTAGGTCATGGGGAATGCAAGTTCTGTAGCTGACAAGTGCACATGTCCATCCCCCACAAACCACATCATCTGAACTCTTATTTGTCCACGTCATACCAATTGGACATATGGGAGACATGAAACACAACCCTCGGAACCTGAGCACCTCACAATCTGCTGTGAATGGGAAACAGCTGCCTGAACTTCACATTCGCATACCCCAGTCTGCACAGTCAAGTGATCAAACACCTATATGTCACACAAGTATCGTCTCCTATGGTCACATCTCCGGTGGCATGCTGAGCCCTAACCGATAAACACCCCATTAGTCCTGACAACAAAGCCACAGCACAATGATACAGAGGCAGACACCTGAGGGAACATTCCACTGAGCACAACGTGTCAGCTGATACACGGGAGTGGGAGTACAGAGTGTATTGTATGGCCTGGAGTAGGCATGACTGTCCTGCTCCACGTGGAAGAGGGATGAGCCCTGGACAGTAGGCAGGTGGCTAAGTATGTGTGACACACTTGATATACATACTCCTGAGGCCCAAACATTGTTCCCACCCGCAGCATGGGTGTGTGCCAAATACCCCAGGCACATGTGGTGAATCAGATCAGCAATTGGACCACATATCAAAGTAACACGCAGATTACATGTCAGAACTCAGGCATTGTGTAAGCAATGGACCCACCCATGAAGCCCACAACAAAGTTACGGGAACAAATGCTGTCCCCCACATTGAGCTAAGCAAAATGTAAGGACACAGTACCCAAGTGACACAATTTCCTGACTGTAAAGGCCACACCTGGGTATCAGATGAGGAGTGGGCATGTCACAATTGAGGGGCATGGGTCCTGGACCACAAGACTGATGTACTGTGGAAGTTTAACCAGGCCAGAGGAGGGCACATAGCATGTCAGACAAAGTTCACAGTGCAGTCATGGACTCACCCCCTCCTTGCTGCTGTCTGGCCTTCAGCTGCCCAACCAGGTCAGGGAAGACCACCGCCAGGATCCTGAGCATGTGGGGGGTCAGGGTCCGGTGTCCGCCCCTCCTGCGAGGAGGCGACAGCTTCAGCTGGACCCGTGCGATCCTCCGGGTCCAGCCCCGAAGGTCCTGCCACCTCTTCTGGCAGTTGCGGATCCGGCGCTTGTAGACCCCCACAGATTTTACTGCCCGGGCGATGTTCAGCCAGATTTCCTGCTTCTGGTGGGCATCAACCTGTGAGGATGACAAAGTGTAAAGGCCATTACTACACATGCAACATATCCGAGCATCACACATTTGGATATACATGTCTCAATCACAGGGGCACATGATGTACACAGGCAGTGCAACGATGGCTATGAACAGTTTGCCAGCAGTTACTACATGGTATCATTGCCTGGGAAGTAAAACCTTGTTGGAATGCACTGTTACTGCATTATACCTGTTCAGTGCATGTAACTACACACTATGGGGGGTGACAACTACTCAGTGAGCATGCTAGCCAGTGGCGTGCACACGGTAAGTCTTGCTAGTCAGACAACATGCACATTTAGTAAGGCAGTGGACAGCACACTCACCTGCTCCCCTGCTTTCCCATACAGCTTGCTGTACTGTGGAAGGAGGCTGTCCAGCAGGGCCTGGTTCTCCTCAGTGCTGAAGGCTGGGGCTCTCTCCACAGTATGTGCCATTGCAGGATCCAGAGGATGCAGAGACAGCAGCAGTGGTGGTGGCAGATGTCGTCCTGGAGCATGTAGTGCAGGCAAGTGAGCTCTCAGGGGAACAGCCAGCATTATATGTGTGCTGCTGAGGCAGATACTGTCCCATGTGTCCAAAGTGATAGGTCCAAGTCGTTTGCATCTTCTGAATCTGGCCAATCCATGGAATTGCACCACTTACACACGCCCACAGCATCCTTCAAAAGTTCAACTTCATGAGACCCATGAATTTGCAACATTGTTGTGGGTGGACAACTGAATTCACAGCATCAGACTCGTTAAAGGATCGAAAACGCGTCCGTTGCCATGCCAGGCCACAGCCAATGCGTGCGCACCGATCGGTCCATTGCTGTACAACACGTATTTTGAAAAACAACGCGTACCCGTTCACATCATATGCAATGGCCAATGCGTGCGCACCGATCGGTCCATTGCTGTACAACGCGTACCCGCTCACATCATATGCAATGGCCAATGCGTGCGCACCGATCGGTCCATTGCTGTACAACGCGTATTTCGGGCCACATCATATGCAATGGCCAATGCGTGCGCACCGATCGGTCCATTGCTGTACAACGCGTACCCGCTCACATCATATGCAATGGCCAATGCGAGCGCACCGATAGGTCCATTGCTGTACAACGCGTATTTCGGGCCACATCATATGCAGTGGCCAATGCGTGCGCTCCGATCGGTCCATTGCTGTACAACGCGTACCCGCTCACATCATATGCAATGGCCAATGCGTGCGCACCGATCGGTCCATTGCTGTACAACGCGTACCCGCTCACATCATATGCAATGTCCAATGCGTGCGCACCGATTGGTCCATTGCTGTACAACGCATACCCGCTCACATCATATGCAATGGCCAATGCGTGCGCACTGATCGGTCCATTGCTGTACAACGCGTATTTCGGGCCACATCATATGCAATGGCCAATGCGTGCGCACTGATCGGTCCATTGCTGTACAACGCGTACCCGCTCACATCATATGCAATGGCCAATGTGTGCGCACCGATCGGTCCATTGCTGTACAATGCGTCCCTGTACAAGTCACTCGCATATGTCACCATGCCTGTCACAGGTGAACGTATGCCAGCCACATTTACTTTCCAGGGACTCAGGGGCACACCTACAACACCACAGCCTGTCCACACTGTATCCTAAGGCATGTAAGGCTGCATTACCTTTTCTGTGTATGGGTGTCAACATGTGGTTTTTTGAGTGGCACTTGGGGGCAGCCACTCGCAGGCTGTGCACGTGTTCATGGGGACAGAATCCTTGGTGTGTTGTGCACATGACCACTGTGATGTGCATCTGTTCATTTCAGAGCATGTGGCATGGTCACATTTCCAGGTTGTGTATGTGTATGTCATGTCACATACCCCCTGAGTCCCATGTGGGATGGTATGTACGTCACAGGGTGACCCATTGCCACAATAGTGATGGCCCTCCACAGTCTGTGTGCATTTTGTGCATGTCTCTGATTCCATGTGCACAATAGGAGACAGTCTCCACATCCACGTTGTTTGTGCATGGACTTTGATGTTGTGCGTGTGTGTGTCACAGACGTCCATGTCTGTCCTGCAGAGGCAACAGGGACCACTACTTGTGGGGGTCATGGTTGTTTTGCTGTGGTGTATTCAGGATACGCCATGTCATGCCAGTGTCCATGTGGCAATACAGGGTCCCTGGGAATCTACCTGTCAATGAGCTGTGATGCCTGGGGCACATCTGTCCTCACATGTCACTGTGGTGTGTGTTTGGAACGTGACAGCAGTACATGGGTACTGTGACACAGCCTAATGATATCCCATAGCACAACCTGGGACTTGTTGACAACACATGTTGAACTGTGATGTTAGATGTTGGCCATGTAGGTGCCATACATGTCCTTACAGAACGGCACACACATCATGTACTTGTGTCTCGTAATGATGTATCTTGTGATATTGAGTATGGTCTATGCCACATATGTGGGGTGACTGACAATCTTTCTTTCTTCACCTATGCACTGCAGGGCACCAGCTGTCCATAGACCATTCCTTGACCTTGCAACCATGGTTGAACGGGACTGCATCCAACGTTACCGCTTCACCAGGCTGCTGATTGAGGAATTGACGGTGCGGTTGGCCCCACATTTGCAACCTGGCCGGACATATCCTACAGCGCTGACCCCCAAGGTGAAGGTGATGGCAGCCCTACACTTCTTTGCCACCGGTACCTTTCAACACACTGTGGCGTCTGCTGGTGGGATGTCACAGACCATGTTCAGCCGTGTTCTACGCGATGTTTTGGAGGCTATGTTGAGATACCTGAACCAGTACATCTATTTCCCTAAACGTCAACAACTCACTGACGTCAAGAGTGACTTCTATGCCCTGGGGAGGATGCCGCATGTCATTGCCTCCATTGATGGGACACATGTGGCTTTGGTACCACCACAGGCACATGAGCAGGCATACAGGAACAGAAAACATTACCATTCGGTCAATGCTCTGGTGGTATGTCTTGCAGATATGAGCATCTCACACGTGTGTGCCCGTTTCCCCGGTTCTGCACACGATGCCTACGTGATGAGGAGTAGTCGCATCCCGAGGATGATGTCACAGATGCAGAACCAGCGTGCCTGGCTTGTCGGTGTGTACTGACTTTGTACCATTGTGTGTGTTCTGCAATGTAGTATTCCACCCTCTTTTCCAACTCAGCTAATGTGCAATTGTCTGTATGTAGGTGACTCCGGATACCCCAACATGCCGTGGTTGCTGACGCCCCTCAGGAACCCTGTGACACCAGCCCAGATGCGCTACAATGAGGCACATGGTCGGACCAGGAGAGTGATCGAGCGGACATTTGGTCTCCTGAAGAGCCGCTTTCGCTGCCTGGACAAGACAGGAGGGGCCCTCCCATATGCCCCAGCAAAGGTGTGCAAGATTGTCATCGTCTGCTGCATGCTACACAACATGGCAGTGCGGAAGGAGTTGCCTCTCATCCTGGATGACGATGACCAACATCCGCCACCTGTGGAGGATCCTGGCCTGGGCCACGATGCCAGTGATGGTAATGATGATGAGGGTGATGTCCGCACACAGCTCATCACCAACTTCTTCAGCTGAATGTGAGTATCCAGAGATGTCATGTCAATGATGTGAGTTTGCGTGATATGTGTTGGTGGTGCTCTGGTGCTGTTTGAGTGTGGCCATGTGCTACTTGACTGTATGCGTGCAGCGATGTGTCCTTACAGGTAGTCTGTACTCCCCAACAGTGTTGACATGCTAACTTGGTTTTGTGTAGGTATCTTGTGACATGTATTGGGCATGAGTATTGCAGTTCTGTCCTGTTCTTCAGTGCTTTTGACTGTGTGTCATTTCTGTCCTTCACAGGGTACTTTCAGAGTTGTTTGGTCAACTGTGATCCCCCGACACCGTGATTCAACTTCCAGGGTGGAAGCTGTCGTTTCCCTACAGGTGATGTGCCACACACCCCTGGACTTTCTTTCTTCTACACTTGTTGACTGTGTGGCCACTGCCACGTGGGATTACCTTGCATCTGTAGTGGTAACAACATGTTGCAAATGTGTAATAAACCTGTGCTTCACTTTGGGATGTGCGTTGTCTGTGGTCACACATCTGACTGACATTTGCTTACTGCACCAGTGGGGTACTTAACACAGACTGTGAATAGGTGTGGTGTCTGTGCATTGCACTGTATTTCCTGGCAACATCAGTGTAGGCGATGAGTCAGATGGCCCTGGTGTGTATGTGTTGTGTAGCCCTAGTAGTGTGTCTCCCTCATATGTGTCACGTCGCCATGACTCACATGACGGTGTTGTACTTGCTGTAGCAGTTAGCATGCACAGTGTCATTTAGCAGATCATCATCTCCATGACAGAAACCACGTTGGAATCACAACAGAGGCAAGTATAGTATATTAGTGAGTTTATTTACATACATGTGTGAGTATAGTGCACAGGATGGTGGGTGCTGTACATTGGGATTGGAATCCAAAGTTCCCAGATGAGTTGGAAGTCTTGGTAGCAGAAATGTCCTGAGTAAAGTCAACAGTCACCTGATACATTGGGCCAACTTAAACTCCCCATGTCATGTGGGAGAGTTGGGTTGCATTCGACAGGGTGAACAGTTTGCACACAAAGGTGAATTTCCAGAACAGGTGTTGGGTTCCTGGGGGATGTACATGGCCATCAGCCTCTCAGTTGTCCTTCCTCGGACGACCCCTCTTCTTTGGGGGGGGACCCTCACATGCAGGCTGCTGCGGTGCAGGGGACTCTCCGCCAGAGTCATCCTCCCTCCCTGTGGCAGTTGCAGTTGTTGCAGCACCAGATGTTGTGGGCACACAGGGAGGTGTGACCATGTTGGTGCTAATCTGGCGGAGGCATGTCAATATGTCCCTATGCACCGCTGTCAGTTCTTGCAATGTGTCCCACTTGGACTCCATGCCAGACATGTGTGTCTCCACACGGGACATGTGTGTCTCCACACGGGACATGTGTGAGTCCAAGCGGGCATGATGGGCAGCCTGCTGCTGTTGAATGTCCTTGAGGATCCCCACTACCTGGCTGACCTCTCCGGTGCTATTCTGGTACGCATCAGCAATGCGTACCAGTTGTGGGTCATCATGCAGTCCAGACCCCTCTGCAAACAGTGACCTATGTCTACCACCCCTTCCACCACCCCTGGCGACACGTGCGGGACCTGCGGTGGCACGCACAGGTGACCCTAGGCCCCCTTGGGGGTTGTTACTGGGGTTGTTGTCCGTTGCTCCACGTTGGGCCGGGGTCCGTGTGCTGTTGTCATTGGTGGTCCTTGGTCTGTCCGTGTCGGCGGGGGTGGTCTGTGTGTTGGCAGTTGTTGGAGGGGTGGGTGCAGGGGGTGCAGATGGTGGTCCTGCTGGTGCTGCATGATGACTCACACCGGAGGTGCCAGGTAGGTCTTCGCCATCCGAGGAGGGCAGAGGCTGTTCCACACCAGTGAGCTCAGTGTCCCCCGGAGCCTGGGACAGGAACTCCTCATCGTCTGCTGCTGTGTCCCCATCATCACCTGTTTTTGGGAGACACACACAATGTATGTTATGTTTCTGCAGGCATCAATGGTTCACACACCTGACAGTTGTGACTGTACCTCTGGATGCGGGCCTGTACATTGCATTGTCCTAAGTTGTCACAGTCAGAGGTTGATATTGGTGTAGCACATTGTCCTGCAAACTTGAAGCATTTCAATGTGAATGTTGAGGTGTGTACATGGACAGCATTGGTTGTATTTGGTGGACATCCGGCCCTCCTTCTCCCCCAGCCCAGTTATCCCACCATGAAGCATGCCACCCTTGCAGTGGGTTCAGGTTGACTCTCAGGATGTCAGTCAGTGGTGTCCTGTTGTTTGTTGGTGCCCAGTTCCCAGCATGGCCTTGTGCTCCCCAAAACAGAGCACCATTGTCAGACATCTTTGAAGTGGCTTTTCACTCCCTGTGAGGTGTGCATGCTTCAGTGTGAGCTTGCTGGGCCATGTGGGTGGGGGATGTTGAGCTGTGACTACCACTCCCATCATGCTATTGCCTACGCCCCCCTTCCCAGCATGCCCATACTTCCTTCCTTTTGAGTGGACTTCACTGTGTGTGAATGTGACAGCAATGGCAAGATGGCTGACAGTGTGGTCCTGTTGTTTGTTGGTGCACAGTTCCCAGCAGGGCCTTGTGCTCCCCACAGCAGTACCCAGTGTCATCCATCTTGTCAGTTCTTTTCCACTCCCTGTGAGGTGTGCATGCTTCAGTGTGAGCTTGCTGGGCCATGTGGGTGGGGGATGTTGAGCTGTGACTACCACTCCCATCATGCTATTGCCTACACCCCCTTCCCAGCATGCCCATACTTCCTTCCTTTTGACTCTGCTTCCCTGTGGGGTAGTGTGCCTGTGCTGAAAGGATGGCTGACAGTGTTGTCCTGGCGTTTGTTTGGCTACAAGTCCCATGAGTGTCCCTGTGCTTCACACAGCATAACCCAGGGTTGTGGTTCTTTGTGGGATATTTAATTAGAGTGTGAGGCATTGCATTCTCCCAGGTGAGTTGTGTGGAGTTTGTGTTAAGGGGGTGTGTGTGAAAAGCTGCTTGTAAATTTGGTCAGAGCTGTCAGTCCTCCTTCCCACCCAGCCAGATATCCCACCATGGAATGTGCTTCTATTGCAGGGAGTGCAAGTTGGCTTTCAGGATGTCAGTCAGTGGTGTCCTGCTGTTGGTTGTTGCACAGTTCCCAGCACGCCCTTGTGCTCCCCACAGCAGTGCCCAGTGTCAGCCATCTTGTCAGTTGTTTTCCACTCCCTGTGATGTGAGCATGGTTCAGAGTGGTGTTGATGGGCCAATTGTGAGGGTGAGCAATATCTGTGACTACCACTCCCATCATGCTATTGCCTGCACCCCCTTCCCAGCATGCCCATACTTCCTTCCTTTTGAGTGGACTTCACTGTATGTGAGTGTGACAGCAATGGCAAGATGGCTGACAGTGTGGTCCTGTTGTTTGTGGTGCACAGTTCCCAGCAGGGCCTTGTGCTCCCCACAGCAGTGCCCAGTGTCAGCCATCTTGTCAGTTGTTTTCCACTCCCTGTGATGTGAGCATGGTTCAGAGTGGTGTTGATGGGCCAATTGTGAGGGTGAGCAATATCTGTGACTACCACTCCCAACATGCTAAAGCCTACACCCCCCTTCCCAGCATGCCCATACTTCCTTCCTTTTGAGTGGACTTCACTGTATGTGAGTGTGACAGCAATGGCAAGATGGCTGACAGTGTGGTCCTGTTGTTTGTTGGTGCACAGTTCCCAGCAGGCCCTTGTGCTCCCCACAGCAGTGCCCAGTGTCAGCCATCTTGTCAGTTGTTTTCCACTCCCTGTGATGTGAGCATGGTTCAGAGTGGTGTTGATGGGCCAATTGTGAGGGTGAGCAATATCTGTGACTACCACTCCCATCATGCTATTGCCTACGCCCCCCTTCCCAGCATGCCCATACTTCCTTCCTTTTGAGTGGACTTCACTGTGTGTGAATGTGACAGCAATGGCAAGATGGCTGACAGTGTGGTCCTGTTGTTTGTTGGTGCACAGTTCCCAGCAGGGCCTTGTGCTCCCCACAGCAGTACCCAGTGTCATCCATCTTGTCAGTTCTTTTCCACTCCCTGTGAGGTGTGCATGCTTCAGTGTGAGCTTGCTGGGCCATGTGGGTGGGGGATGTTGAGCTGTGACTACCACTCCCATCATGCTATTGCCTACACCCCCTTCCCAGCATGCCCATACTTCCTTCCTTTTGACTCTGCTTCCCTGTGGGGTAGTGTGCCTGTGCTGAAAGGATGGCTGACAGTGTTGTCCTGGCGTTTGTTTGGCTACAAGTCCCATGAGTGTCCCTGTGCTTCACACAGCATAACCCAGGGTTGTGGTTCTTTGTGGGATATTTAATTAGAGTGTGAGGCATTGCATTCTCCCAGGTGAGTTGTGTGGAGTTTGTGTTAAGGGGGTGTGTGTGAAAAGCTGCTTGTAAATTTGGTCAGAGCTGTCAGTCCTCCTTCCCACCCAGCCAGATATCCCACCATGGAATGTGCTTCTATTGCAGGGAGTGCAAGTTGGCTTTCAGGATGTCAGTCAGTGGTGTCCTGCTGTTGGTTGTTGCACAGTTCCCAGCACGCCCTTGTGCTCCCCACAGCAGTGCCCAGTGTCAGCCATCTTGTCAGTTGTTTTCCACTCCCTGTGATGTGAGCATGGTTCAGAGTGGTGTTGATGGGCCAATTGTGAGGGTGAGCAATATCTGTGACTACCACTCCCATCATGCTATTGCCTGCACCCCCTTCCCAGCATGCCCATACTTCCTTCCTTTTGAGTGGACTTCACTGTATGTGAGTGTGACAGCAATGGCAAGATGGCTGACAGTGTGGTCCTGTTGTTTGTGGTGCACAGTTCCCAGCAGGGCCTTGTGCTCCCCACAGCAGTGCCCAGTGTCAGCCATCTTGTCAGTTGTTTTCCACTCCCTGTGATGTGAGCATGGTTCAGAGTGGTGTTGATGGGCCAATTGTGAGGGTGAGCAATATCTGTGACTACCACTCCCATCATGCTATTGCCTACACCCCCTTCCCAGCATGCCCATACTTCCTTCCTTTTGAGTGGACTTCACTGTATGTGAGTGTGACAGCAATGGCAAGATGGCTGACAGTGTGGTCCTGTTGTTTGTTGGTGCACAGTTCCCAGCAGGCCCTTGTGCTCCCCACAGCAGTGCCCAGTGTCAGCCATCTTGTCAGTTGTTTTCCACTCCCTGTGATGTGAGCATGGTTCAGAGTGGTGTTGATGGGCCAATTGTGAGGGTGAGCAATATCTGTGACTACCACTCCCATCATGCTATTGCCTACACCCCCTTCCCAGCATGCCCATACTTCCTTCCTTTTGAGTGGACTTCACTGTATGTGAGTGTGACAGCAATGGCAAGATGGCTGACAGTGTGGTCCTGTTGTTTGTTGGTGCACAGTTCCCAGCAGGGCCTTGTGCTCCCCACAGCAGTACCCAGTGTCAGCCATCTTGTCAGTTCTTTTCCACTCCCTGTGAGGTGTGCATGCTTCAGTGTGAGCTTGCTGGGCCATGTGGGTGGGGGATGTTGAGCTGTGACTACCACTCCCATCATGCTGTTGCCTACACACCCCTTCCCAGCATGCCCATACTTCCTTCCTTTTGACTCTGCTTCCCTGTGGGGTAGTGTGCCTGTGCTGAAAGGATGGCTAACAGTGTTGTCCTGGCGTTTGTTTGGCTACAAGTCCCATGAGTGTCCCTGTGCTTCACACAGCATAACCCAGGGTTGTGGTTCTTTGTGGGATATTTAATTAGAGTGTGAGGCATTGCATTCTCCCAGGTGAGTTGTGTGGAGTTTGTGTTAAGGGGGTGTGTGTGAAAAGCTGCTTGTAAATTTGGTCAGAGCTGTCAGTCCTCCTTCCCACCCAGCCAAATATCCCACCATGGAATGTGCTTCTATTGCAGGGAGTGCAAGTTGGCTTTCAGGATGTCAGTCAGTGGTGTCCTGCTGTTGGTTGTTGCACAGTTCCCAGCAGGGCCTTGTGCTCCCCACAGCAGTGCCCAGTGTCAGCCATCTTGTCAGTTGTTTTCAACTCCCTGTGATGTGAGCATGGTTCAGAGTGGTGTTGATGGGCCAATTGTGAGGGTGAGCAATATCTGTGACTACCACTCCCATCATGCTATTGCCTACACCCCCCTTCCCAGCATGCCCATACTTCCTTCCTTTTGAGTGGACTTCACTGTATGTGAGTGTGACAGCAATGGCAAGATGGCTGACAGTGTAGTCCTGTTGTTTGTTGGTGACCAGTTCCCAGCAGGGCCTTGTGCTCCCCACAGCAGTACCCAGTGTCAGCCATCTTGTCAGTTCTTTTCCACTCCCTGTGATGTGAGCATGGTTCAGAGTGGTGTTGATGGGCGAATTGTGAGGGTGAGCAATATCTGTGACTACAACTCCCATCATGCTATTGGCTACACTGACTTCACCAGCATACACAGAATTCCTTCCTTTCAGTGAGCTTCCCTGTGAGGTGGTGTTCTAGTGGTGGCTACATATCTGACTGTGTTTGTTGGTTAGATTTGTGCCACTGCCTAGCTCTATTTGTTGTTGGGTTTGTACATGTCATGACACAGTTACATATCACTATGAAATGGCATGTATTGTGTTTATCTGACTGACATACACATCTTGGGATGATTATCTTTTGGTTGCTGTGGATTTGCTAAGGGTGCATGGTTTGACTATCCCCTTGACAGTGATGTGTGTGTATTGTCACACAATATTGTGTATATTTGTTGTGTACTCACCAGGCTCTGGGATGTTTGACAGTCCATATACGCTCACTGGTGGTAGGATGGCCCGCACCTTCTCCTCCCAGGGCCTGAGGTATACTGGTTTGGCAGGAGGGCCACTGCCGGTGTGTTGGCTCAAGGCGTAATCCTTCTTTAGTAGGTCCTTGACCCTCCTGCGCACATCATACCAACTGTTCTGGATGTCTTCCTTTGTGCGCAAACATGGTGATTGTGCGTTCACCCTGTCGACGATCCTCTCCCACATCTTGGTTTTCTGCGACATGGAGGTCTGTTGGACCAATGTACCAAACAACTGTGGCTCTACCCTGAGGATCTCATCTACCAGGACTTCCAATTCACTGTCTAGGAACTTTGGATTCTTCTTTGGGGGCATGGTGATGGGTGGTGGTGGTGATTGATGTATGTGTGGGTGTGCAAGTGAGGGTGTGTGAGTGTAGGTTTTGCTGGGTGTATGTGAGGGTGCTATTTGTTGAGGTGCTGATGGTGTGTGGCTTGTGTGATGGATGAGCTGTGAGTGTGTCTGTGGTTGCTGTCTGATGGTGTTCTGTGCTGACAGGTCAGTTGAATTTGCAAAGGATCATGGTAGGGATGTGTGGCCTTTATATGGGTGTGTCTTTGTTCCATGTTCCCCCCCCACCAGTATTTATTGGCTTTGTAATTGCTTGTTTGGCCCTTTTTTTTGTATTTTTTCCTTTGTAGTTTTGGGGCATGAAGGAGACGTTCTTCTGACCGAGTAGGACGCTGCAGTTGTCTCGTGCGAGCTTCTCCGAGTCGTTCACGCTGTGTTTCGGCTGTGTTTCATGTGCGGCGTACGCGTCGGTCGCAGAGTATTGGGTTGCCTCGGCTGGGTTTTGTATGCGTGGCGGTCATACGGCTTGGTCTCCGTGCGACTCGGTCTGGTTTTCCACGCATTGCATCGTACTGCGCGGGTCGGAGTTCGAGGGTACGTTTCGTTCGGGTTCATTCCTGGTGCGTGTCGGTCGGTTCGATTCGCGTTGTTTCCCGGCCGGATGGCTGGTTTCCGTGCGGTTCGGTCGTTCGGCTTGTGTTCCGTACGAGTCGGTCGTGATTCACATGCATTTCATCGTACTACGCAGGTCGGGCAGCGCCGGTACGTGTCGGTCGGACTAAATTCCCATACTGAGTCGGTCGGTACGTTTTCCGGCCCGAATCGGAATCGGCCCCTAAACCGGAACCATAAAAACCCAAAACATCTAGCAAAACTTCCACCCTGTTTTTCCCCCCTCCCTGAATCCCTGCATGGTGGACTTGAAACTACCCGTCCCCCCAACAGTGCAGAGCGCATGTCACCCCAACTAGTGTCTAACTCAACTGGGGTCAGTGAACAGTACACACCCAACCAGAGTGCCCTCGCATCTCACCCCTTCCAAGTGTCTTACGTTGGTTCGTTGTCGAGCCTTTGGCCTCTGGCCCCCAGGGCTGCTCCACCTCCCAATGGGACTAGATTTCTCACCTGCCAATTGTCTCGAAGTGTCCCGAGAGACGCTTGGTGCTGTGTGGAGTCTGCACCTGTAGTCCCAGGCCTCAACCCGGGGCGTTGAACCAATCCTTCTTTGCTCCGTTGGTGATGTTGGTAGGATGAATAGTTCCCAGGGGCAAATGCTGGGAGCGGCTTTCTTCTTCCCAGGAGACTCGGTGGTTAGGGCCTCTGAGGTTCAGATTTATCAAGGGATTGTGTTGCCTTTGCATCATGCAAGCTGACGCAAGGGCAAAGCGCCGGGAAGGCGCTACATGGGTGGAGAGTGGGTGTTCCCGCGCATCTACCCATGCTTTTTGCCACATTCCCAGATTCACCAAGACTATTGAACCTGGGAATGCATCAAAATTGCTCGCCTTCCTGACAGTGGCGCAAGTAGGAGAAATATCTTTATTTCTCCTTGTTGTTTCCTCTTTCAGAAAACAGAAACCACCTCTAAGGATTCTTTTCGTGCATGACGGTGTCCCTTCCTGCATAAAACAATGCTGCCTGCAAAGCAGGCGCCCTGGCACCATGGTGCAGGGGTGCCTGCGTTGGCGCTAGGCAGCACATAGTGGGCCAGCGAAGTGAGCGAGCAGGAATGCACCATATCTTGGTAAATATGGCACATGCCTACCCTCTCCATTTGATGCAGCACAGCAAGTTGTCTTGCTGCTTGCGCTGCGCCAAATATTGATCATTCTGGACCTCAATGTTTAACTGTGAGCGGGGTCCAGTTATGTACTGAATTATAGTTTGACGACAAGTTCTAACGTTCAAATGATTTAAACGAGCACGGAGAAGTCTTGTGTGAGACTCAATAGTGTGGGACAAATGCATAATATGTGCAAGATAGTCTCACATTTATAGCTACAAAAACCTGCATTCCTCATTATCACAGATCCTCACCCATGGCGGTGTCAAATCCTTAGTGGGGGATAATTCAGGAGCTTCATTTTGATGATGGCTGGGAACAGTTTTCCGAAATAGGCTTACTACTGATCGGAATCATAAGAATTAATAACCATCCAGGCATGGAATTTTTTTACACAGTTCCTGTTTACCCCGTTCATGCAAAATATTTTTTACTGTTTTTAGCAACTTTTTAAAATAAAATTCTGGCTAATTGGTGCTTTCCAAATATGTTTCAAGTGTGAGGTTTCCAGAGTTGATTGTAAATATTTTTGTAAATTCCAACCAAATGAAATTGTTTAATGTTTGCGTGGGGGTTTCCTGTAGCTTCTAACACATTTCAAGAAAAGCTATCTGATGTGCCAAATACTGTCTTACCAGACCAAATTCTAGCTGAATCTGAGCTTAGGTGTATTTTTATAAATAGTGAACACCTGTCTGGAGATATTGACGGATAATGAGTCTAACAAATTAGCATCTATACCGCGAAGTATATTAGTACCATATATTAATGATATTTATTACCTTAAAAATCCGCTCAAGTGAAGGGTCACACAATATTTTCAACAGGGTCTTAAAAGCAAATCCCAAGGGTTGTATTTTAGCTCTTACTGAAGAAAGATGGTCTCTGAAAATGCCTCGGTTGTCAAATGTGTTGCCAAGATAAGTGAATGCGGAGGTTGTCTTAATTTTTTTGTCAATAGACCAAATGCCTGTCTTAATTTTTTTGTCTGAAGACCAAATGCCCAACTTCTTGATTTTTCTACCAAAGATGACGACTTTGTTTTTGTGTATTAATCTCCATTTCATTGGTTTTAATATAACGGGATAGAGAAGATATCACCCTCTGAAGCCAATTAGAGTTTTACTTACTAATATTGCATTATCTACATATTGTAATGATGTAATAGGATATGTACTGATCCTGCAGGGGAGAGGCTACCCTGCTCAGTAGTACACTTAAGTCAGCTGTATATACATTAAAGAACAAGTTGGCAAGACATAGTCCTGTTTTAATCCTTCTGCAGTGTACATCTTGGTAGAGACAAATTGTCCCATCTCCTACTTTCACTCTCACCCTAGTTTTTGAATAGAGCGATTGAATAGCCCGTAAGAAGTTGGGCAGAATATCCCATTGATTTAATTTGGACTTTAGGATTTATCTTGAAACTTTATTGAAGGTCGTTTGGGGTCTATGAAGCACGCATATAATAATGTGTGGGACTTGAGTGAGTTTTCTACTAGTATTGGCAGTGCTAAAAGGTTTGTTGTTGTGCTGATTCTGGGGTGAAAGCCGGTTTGATTGGATTGCATCAAGCTGAGTTGTGAAGCCGATTCCTCCAAGTACTGGTGTAGGAGGCTGGCAAGGAACTTTGCTTCATTGTTAAGTAATGCAGCGAGTCCATAATTTGCAGGATTTTATGTGGAACATTTTTATTTATTTATATTGGGTGAAGAACAGATCCTGTCTGTGCCTACGAAATCTCCTGTACTTGTATGCAATGATTATTTTAATGCCAGTGTGCTTGACCAAAGGTAGGGGTTAAATTTAAAGAAGGATGTTTGCAAACTTTTTGGACCAGGCCCACCGTTAGTTCTGCTTTTCTTATTACTTGTAAAAGTTTCAGAATGTCCCAGTGAATTGTCTCATCTTCTGTAATCAGACACCCTCCATAACATCATTGACTCAATCAACATGGTGCAGCATGTCACACAACCAGCACCCTTCAAAGGCTACATCCTCTGCCTTATCTTCAACATCAACAACAATACCAAGTAAACCACCCATACCCCGAGACCGGACTGACCAGTTTGCCATCACTATCCCCCTTCTCATCATGCTACAAACACAACAGGTTAAACACAAAAGAGTAGACCAAACCTTCGGATACTTCAAAGACTTCTCCATTGACAACCTAATGCTTGAACACTTCATCTGATGCTAACATCCTTCTAAACAATCGCAACACTTTTTTGGAACTATGTGAACATCC
Organism: Calotriton arnoldi; assembly: GCA_963921515.1. Taxonomy (NCBI): domain Eukaryota; kingdom Metazoa; phylum Chordata; class Amphibia; order Caudata; family Salamandridae; genus Calotriton; species Calotriton arnoldi. Next base: position 42,428 of record CAWUFW010005625.1, read on the forward strand.
ACGCCCAATTAAAACATGCACGTGCAAGCCCAAGACTTCAGCACTCTGGTAGTCCAAAGACCCAGCTGACAATAAATGATTCATCTACAGACAAAAAGGAAAAAGAAAGAAAACCAAAACTCAGGAGGACTTCATGGCCCTCCACTGGACCTCAAAGTCCCTGTGCATAAGGGGAGCTGAATGTAGAGGAAAAGGTGCGCCCCGGTTCCACAGGTTCCTGGCACAGTTGACGCTAGGATGCTGATGATGTGTATGTGCAGTGATGACTGCTGAGCTATATTTGCGTGTAGGTGGCATGCTTGAAGTTAACGCTGTGCTCCTTTGAAGGAGCATGAAGCAGTAGGCACAGCTAAGCCTGTGGGAGTGTATTGCATACCTGCATGATTGCCATCAGTCCAGTTTGAACAGTAGTGTGTTATTTGACCATGGACCTGGTGAGAATGGAGTTGAGTGGCTTGTCTGCATTAGTCCGTAGAGAACCTATCACCATATGTACAGGGTGGTCCATGAATTGGAAACAATCATGTTTGCACAGCTTTCACAAAGGCTAGATGGTCATGGACACATTTGTTTTATATATCTTTATTGATTATCCACCGTTTAGAGGAAGCAGGGGTAGTCGGCTTGGCACTGGAATAGTTTCGGTCTTTTCTGTCCGACAGATCTTTTCAGGTCTCCGCCCCCCCTTTCTCTCTCATGCCCACTCCATCAAACAGGGGGTTCCCCAGGGCTCGGCGTTGAGCCCCACTTTGTTTAATCTCTATGTCCAACCCTTGGCAGGAGTGGCGCGGGACCATGGCTTGACCATGGTCTCCTATGCTGATGATACTCAGCTGGTGGTAGCCCTCTCCGATGACCAGCCTCGGGACGCTACACAGTTCCGGAACGGTCTAGAGGCGGTTGCACGCTGGATGACCACAAACTGCCTTCAGCTCAACGCCAACAAATCTGAGGTGCTGTTGGTGGGGAATGATAAGGGGCTTTGAAGTACACAGTGGTGGCCGGCATCCTTGGGCTACGCCCCAACACCTAAGCTGGTGGTTAAGAATCTAGGGATCTGGCTCGACTCCACTCTTGGATTCCAGGATCACACTAAGAAGATCGCCGGCACCTGCTTCGGTCTCCTACGGGGGCTGAGGCCTATTTTGGGGTTTTTCGACCCAGCCACACGTCAATTGATAGTCCAGGCGACTATTCTATCAAGACTTGATTATGCCAACGTTCTACTGTTAGGTGCCAACAAGGCCGAAGTAAACCGTCTTCAACGAGTCCAGAACGCAGCCGCTCGAGCTTTGCTCAGACTCCCTAGAAAATGTTCTACGTCAGGCGCTCTACGCCGCCTCCACTGGCTCCCCATCTCCAAGAGGATCGAATTCAAAACATTATGTCTGGCTTTTAAAATTCTCAAGTTCTCTTCCCCGGAGATTTTATCCAATTTGTTGGTCCCCTATGTCCCTGCTCGCCAGCTACGTTCCGCTGAACAATTCTTGGCCACTGTCCCACGAGTGAAACGTATCAGGGCAGGGGGCAGGTCCTTCCGTTGTCTGGCTGCTAAGTTGTGGAATTCCCTTCCTGTGCAGACTCGCCGTATAGACTGCTTGCTATCTTTCCGGAAGGCCATTAAAACTTACCTGTTTCCCACAGCCTAGCTCTTGCCCTCTCAGACTCTGCATTAGCGCCGGGACGCCCCTTTGCTGGGGCAGCTGTGCGCTTTATAAGCTAACTAACATAACATAACATAACATAACATATAGTCCAGTATTACATTGAGCACGAGGTAGGACACATACTTAACATTGTCTCTGAGATACATCATAGTCATATTGCATTTTCTGCTTGTAGCAAATTTTAGAGTCTCCATGCTCTGGCCGCATTGCTAGTTGTGTCTACCTAGTAGTTGTAAATCCTAACCCCATATGGAATGAAAACAATCGAACCTTAATCCCAACTTTGCCCAGTAGTCCTAATAGCATCCATCTGTAAGCTCTGCAAGAGCCGCTTCCTCTGCGGGTCGGAGTCGAAGCATGCTAGGCACGAGAGGTCAGGTGGGGCAGGTGGGACCCTCAGCTTCAAAACTACTTTGCATATACCTCAGGGGCCTTGACTTAACCCTGTTGCGTGAGATATCAGGAAAACAGTTGTGCCGTGCTGTGCCAACTGCACACCAGTCAGAAGTGTCATAGAGAGCCTAGAGGCCACCATTACTGCTCAAGCTGTAGGAAGCTGGCGACCACCTCCCCCCACAGATGAGCTAGTGGCCCTCCACGCACCCCTCTGTAGACCTTGCCCTGTAGCACCTACCTTTTAGCTATTGCCCAACTTCTCACAACAGGCGCCACCTACTATGGGGTGGTCCATGAGGGGATTTCCAGTGATGGGCTATATCCCTATGCACCACCCCCAGCGCTACCTCCAGAAATCTGTTGCCTACTTACGCTTCGAGCGACTTTTGTACAAGCCAATGACATAGATCTGCTGCACATAAATTCACGGTTTAGGGTGTGCATTCCAGATCCCTCATAACATACAACCAAAACTGTGCCATGACCTGGGAATTCCAGACCATGTGAAGAAAGTCCGCCTCGGCTTGTGCACATCTAGGGCACCTCAGAACCTCTGTTTGCAGCATAATGTTGAGCTGGTGAGAAGTGAGGTACGTGTGGTGCAAATAACTAAACTGCGAGTATTTGAATGTAGTGTTGCGCGTGGTAGGTGGACATGGACGCTTACTTTCATATCTGGATGTTCTGCAATCTTGATGGAGAAACAGAATTGACCAGGTCTTTTATTCAACCGAGCATTTCTATGGTGGGCTGCAGCCCTTGGAGATGAGTTTTAAAAAACAAGGGCCCCTGGTGCCACTGTCACTATCCCCAACTTCCCAGGGTTCATTGTTAGAGGGACAGGGAGGCCTCAAGAAAGAGTGAAAGAGAGGGAGGGAGGAAGGGGGTGCAAGAGAGAAAGACATCAGAAAGGTAGAAGAGAGAGTGGAGAGAAGTCGAGACAGACAATGGATAGATGGAAAGAGAGAGATTACATCTGGAGACAAAGGGAGCAGGGCTGGTTTGATCATTTTCCCAGGGCTGCTTTGGGTTCCCCATTCTGGCCCTACAGAGAAAGATTTTCCACGAATCTGCATTCTGATTCTGAGGTGCATCTTGAGCAAAAACTTTGTTCAGTTTCTACTGTCCTTTTTCACAGTGTGACTGCCATTCACATTTTGCCTATTCCCTTCAGTTGTGCTGTAATGCACATATTTGTCTAATATCAACACTTCTGCAGTAATGTACATTGTTGTTTAGATTTCTGACATGTAGCAATTGTACCCTCTGTGACCCATTGTCAGGCACCGTCTTTTTAATGATAGCACTCTGCGGACATGGCATTTCACGCTCTAAGTGCACTGCTGGCAGAGAGTTCTCTCACTAGGTTTGGAGTGTACAGGTTATGCATACATCTCTACAGGAGTAACATAAATACAGTGGTGGCTCCTCAGTAATGGTGGAGGAGTGTTGCCCCACTGGCTCAGAGCCTGCAGCTGAAAATATTTAATTATTGTTTTATTTAACAGCCGCTGGCTGAGCCAGCGTGTGCAGGGAGGGGCGGGGTCGGGCCATGGGAGAGGGAGGAGAAGTGGTAAGCAAGCATGGATTGGATAGGGAGTCTGTGATGCTGTCCCAGGGACTGCTGGGAACAGCAACTGGAAGCAGAGGAGCGCGAGGCGGCCGGCAGCACCAGGTAAGTCTTTTAATTTTTTTTTTATTATTAAACCCCCGCCATGTGCTTCCCCCGCCCCCGTCACCCCCTTCACCCACCCACCACTCTTTATCTGTGTCGGCCGCCACTGCATAAATGCACATATCTATCTTGCTATGATTGCTTAGAGACAAATTTCCACATTAGGTGCCTTAACCCACTGTGCTTTCAGAAGGGTATTGAACCATGTGACCCACATGCTACACATAGATCTTTGCAGTTCATACACTATCCACTCAAGAATTTTATATGAATTGTGGCCAGATTACAAATAGAAGGTCCTTTTAGCAATTATATGAGGTGTTAGGAAACTCTAGGACTGTCTTAATCCTGCAGAACCACAACAGGACCTTCACCCACAACATCAGCTCCTCCTCTATCTGCTTGGTGCCCATAGATACATTATGTGCATGAAATGACTCCATAGATTGCCTTGGTTCAATAGACGGAGGCAGATACTTTATGCATGCTGCTTAATCTACACTTCCACACCATCTCGGGCCAAGTTACCCACTGTTGGTAAAGCCTTAGACTTGCCCTAGTTGACTTAGAAGCCAGCAGCATTGAGGACTACCAAAGTCATTTGCAGAATCTGAGGAGGCGAGATTTGTGGTTGTAACTTTGGTAATAGCACAACATCTGCAAGTAATCAGGACCACTGAAATTATGCGACAGGGGAGGGCCAACTTATGCAGCAGAGTAGACGATAATGTGGCAAGAAAAACATAATTGTGTGGCGTAACACAGCACCTTTTTTCAATATTTTGTCCTTTTTACACGTTAACCCTGTCTCAGCAAAGGTTTCGTCTCATTAGTATACTTTTAATATCTAAATACAGCAGTAAGTAACTGAAAGGTTAACCTTTGCAAAGGGCCTTCTCCTGCGCATCAACTTATGTGGTAGAGTGTATAGTAATTGTTTATTTGTTTGAGCTAAAAACAAATCTTTTTTTGTTAAAATCTGCAAATTATGCAGCAGATGATGGATTGGATGGCCACACAAATCATATATGGCAGGAGCCACAGGTCCAGCTATGATATTTCACATTGTTTATCCTGATCAGACCTGAATGAGGTAGAAAGAACTAGGAGCAAGAGCCTGCATTTACCAGCCAGCTCTCACTTTACAGAACTTAATTACGACATTAAATGCAGAACATTTGTTTCAATTGTTAGAAAAAACAGCCTCTTTTCAATGTACTAGCTACGATTATCCCCACTTAGTTTTAAAATCCTGTCTTTTTTGGTCATTTAATGTGAAAAGTGTTTAATATGTGGATAAAAAACATGCTATTTATGATAGTTAAAATAAATAAAAGAGGTTTATTGGACTTGGCCCTCTCTGCGTGGTCATCCCAAAAACGTTTTGCCTTCTCCCTTTCTGCTTTCGGAAATGTGTTTTGTTGGCATTAGAACTCTGTGCACTTTACCACTGCTAACTATTGCTAACATGCTTCTGCTCTCTCCTTTAAATGTGATAAAATTGGCTTAAACCCAACTGGCACATTTAATTTACTTTTAAGTCACTGGTATAGTAGTACTACATGTACCCAGGGCCTGTAAATTCAAATACTACCAGTGTGCCTGCAGCACTTATTGTGCCACCCACTTAAGTTTTTAAACATGACTCAGGCCTGCCATTGCAGCTTGTAGTGCAGTTTTAAACTGCCAATTTGACCTGGCAAATAAACTTGTTGCTAGGTCCTTTTTAATGCATATAAACCACCCCTATTGTAGGCACTAAACAGCCCAAATGGCAGGGTGCATTGTATTTTAAAGATAGGGCATGTAGTTTTACGTTTTACATTTCCTGGCAGTCACAAACTTCCAAATTCGTTTTTCACTACTGCGAGGCCTACCTCTCCCATAGGATAACATTGGGTTACCTTTTTACATTTAATAAGTGCTAACTTTTGATTGGAAACAGGTAGAAATGTCATGTTTATTAAATGGTATAGTTCGACTTTAGATTACAATTTTGAAAATGCCACTTTTAGAAAGTTAGCATTTTCCTGCCCTAAACTCTCTAAGGCCTTCTAGCAGTTTACAGCTGCCTGAGGCTGTTAATTGTTCCTGCGTCAGGAATTCATATTAGCCCCGGACAGTGAACAATAGGACCTGGGTGTAGCTGAGAGAGGGCCATCCTACCAGGATGGGAGGAGTGGAGCTGTTACCTGCCCCACTTACATTTCAAAGGGCTGCTGCCAGCACATTCACAAAGGAACTTGAAACCAGCCTATTGTCACCCTAGAGCACTTGAAGCCTGGGCTTGGGAAGGAAGCGAATTTCCAGAACCAGGTGGGGGATAGTCTAGCGGTTTTCCCCCACTTCAAAGGCTGGCACCAGGTATAAATATTGGACCCTCAGACTAACTCTTCAGTACATTCCCGGACCTGTGGACATTAAAGAAGAAGGACTGCCTTGTTCCCCAGAGGACTGCCCCACTGGTTGAGGCCTGCCTTGTTCCCCAGAGGACAGCCCTGCTACTTGACGGCTGCCTTGCTCTTCAGAGGACTGCCTTGTTCCAAACAAAAGGACTACCCTGCTGCTTGAGGCCTGCCTTGTTCCCCACATGACTGACCTGCTCCTTGAGGCCTATTGTGTTCTTCAGAGGACTGCCCTGCTGCTTGAGGCCTGTCCTGCTCCTTGAAAAGGAAGACTGGACATCCTGGTCATCCCAGGATAACCTGAGTGACTCCATAGTCAGTTGGCTCACCACCTGTTCTGAGCTACAGGGGGACAACGCGCTCTAGTTGTTGCTTGAGAAGTGTTTTAATCCCCCTCAATCAGAAGCCCAATTTCCTACAATGTTCTTTTCATGTTTCTATTTGTGGCATTGTGTGCTGGGTTTCTTAAAACACCCTTTGCATTCCGTTGGTCCTTGTTGCAAACCAGGCATTATTGAATGCATGCACCATGTTTGCGCTTTTGTGTGTTTAAATCAAAGTGTGCATTATTAATATTGTGCAGCGCAATTAATCTACACTTGAATTCATATATGTATACTGATATGAAGCTATTGCAGTTGAAACAAATTTGCTATGACCTGTTAAAGTTTGTTTTCCGGGCTGTAGCTTACTAGAGCAACTACACTATGGAGAGTTGACCTATCTTTCTAAAAATGCTATCTTTTTACGAGGCTAGCTGCGTGGCCCTTAGTATATCTCAAGGGAATGTTAGATCTACACCCAGGTGAATTAGTGTGATCATTGCATCTCTTGGATATTTTTGCTGAGTCCTCACCCACAGGTTCCACCTGTGGCCCGCTTCATCATCGGACCCACACCCACATCACCTAGTGTGAGCAGGTGGGCTCAATGCATTTGTAAGCGGAGCGCTTAAGCTACGACCGATGGATTGTAAGTGAATTAAAATTGCCTGCCAGATCCTAACTTGCTTTTGCTCAAAAGGTCCTTAGGCAAGGTTAAAAGTGGTGGGATGTCGCAATGGTATGATGGCCCCAGACATCAAGGGTCAACATGTTTCAGCCATTTAATGCCCAGTGGGTCAATCAACTTTCTTCAAGACCAGAATAGAGTGTTGAATCCCTACGTGGCGTGGTTGCTAATTTCAACCAATCTACAGGCAGTCATACAAAATTCAGTAAAGAATGCACGCAACTATACAGACCATACTTAGGACTCTTTGCTTGATATGGTTTTGGCTAGAAAGAGAAAATATATGTAAAAAGCTCAAACAAGGATTTGTAGGGCATTACGTTAATTTGTCTCATGATTTGGCACAACATCCCCCATTATGTGCAGCAAAGCATGCAAACACGTATAAGTCACCCCTCAATATGTCTCATAGTTTCTGACTGTACAAATATATACAATTAAAACGCACATATAACAAAGGCAAATCAAAATACATAAAATTAATAAGACAGTGTATAGCATGCACACACAAGAGTGGTAGGAGAAATGGTCTTAACTGTACACCTACATGTCATACATATCAGTTCGGCATCACATGGTTAAGGGGTAAGATGATCTCTGTAGTCACACACTGTGGAGGGAAATGAAATGGCTTGGAATTTATTGATACAGTTGCTTAGCTAGACATGAAATATTACTTACTTCTTCAAGGGACATTGTCCATGGAAATACCTGCTTGGTTCCCCGCAACTCCTCATGTTAGCGCTGCTTGAGCTTAATGGCGTTTTTGAAGAAAGTAGTTGGAGTCATGTGACAATGTTAAGGTTACGTGATTTGCTAGTACAAATTTACTGGTTTTGAGGCTGTAAGTGCTAGGGGCTGCATAGCCGGCTTATTCCTGGTCTTCTGACCCGAATGGAGTCATATGATATCGTGGTGCAAGGCAATAGATTCCAAGCCATTTCGTTTCTCTCCACAATGTGTGACTACAGGGATCGTCTTACCCCTTAACCTTATTATGTCTAACTGATATGTAGGCCATGTAAGTGTACAGTTAAGACCATTTCTCCTACCACTCTTGTGTGTTCATGCTGTACATTGTCATCTTAATTTTATGCATTTTGATTTGCCTTTTAATTTGATATATTTGTACAGTCAGAAACTATGGGGCTAATTACGATGTTGGTAGGACGAGCATCCAACAGACACCATATTGGAATGGAACCGCCTGACTATAAATCGGCGGTTCAACCTGCTGAATTGGGATGCGATCGTCCTGTGGGCGGTCGGAAACATCCATTTTTCAATAGCAGTATGTGCCGGAAAAGGGCCTCAACACAAGCTGCAATAAAAAAAATTATATTTTCAAACATCCCTGTACCGTGTGGCAGGCACCATGCCACACGGTGCAGGTATGTTTAGGGGGGCACCTTAGGTGCCCTCCAGGTCCCACAGTGGAGGACCAGGGGGAAGGGGGCTCTACTAGGTACCCCCAAAGTCACTTTCCACCTGCCTTTTCATGGCGGGCGGACCGCCATGAAAGGGCAGGTAGAATGCAACATCGTAATCCCGATGGCGGCGCCGAGGCTGGCTCCGCCGTCATTATGGGATTACTATTCTGCCTGCCGCCACTACGTGCTCTGTGAGGCCATCGGAAGCACAGCAGAATTCCCCCATGGGTATCCCTCTGACCGCTAGTACTGTAGCACAGCAGAGAAATAAGCACACGGTCATTGCTCATCACTAAATTTTTGTGTTAAAACATAAAGCGCACACCCACCCAACTCATGGACATACAACACGAAGCACTTATTATAGTTGGGGGTACCAAGCACTGGAGCCTAGCAAAGCGCAGTTTTCAATTGCTCAAAAGACTGCTGACACTCTGGCGTCCAAGGCAGGGGCTCATGCACATCCTTTAGTGTTAGTGCCAGCAGAGGTTTATCAAGCAGTGAGTATCCAGGTATCCACTTCCTGCAATAGGAAGTGATACCTATGAAAGCGCGCACATCTTTCTGAGTTTGTGGAACAGGTATTTTCACAATGGTACTGATGTGCTCAGGGGTCAATCTCCTGCCCTCCTTCGACAGTAGGTGACCTAAATAGGTGACGTCCTGTCGACAATACTGGAATTTGGAAAGGGATACCTTATGACCACTAGGTCCACTCTCTCCCCACTGCTCCGCTGTGCCGTCTCTTGCCTCCAGACCCCGACCTCCTCCTTGGGAGGTTCGAGGCTGCTGCCCGCTCCCTGCGCCTGCTGCCCGCTCCAACTGGGACCAGACTGCCTCCAACCACCGTAACCTTTCTCAGACGCTTTTTTCTTAATTTTTTTCCCTGTTGTGCCAGTGTTATTGTGCCCATCTGTGTCTTGCTCTAATTCCACCACTGTTTTTATTTTCTCGTGCTTGCCTGTTCCTTTTGCCTTTCGCCGCTGCTGCCCCTGCGGCACCTCCCCCCCCGGAATTCCCCCCCGGAATTTCCCCTCCGGAATTTCCCCCCGGAATTCCCCTGCTCCCGCCAAAGGCAAGCCCGTCTGCGCCCGTCCGCGACCCGACCGCGGCCAGCGCCAGGAACCTTGGCCCTCCCACTACCCATCGCTACGACACCACCACCCTCCTCGCACTCAACCCTGGAAGACTTAGAGAATGCCAACAGGCCTCGCCGAACACGACCCATGGCCAGTTCTCCTGCCTCCACTGCCGCCAGACCCTCACCGCCACCCGGCCTCCAACACCGCCGACGCCAGCACCGGCGACACCCTAAAATGCATCCTCCTCAACGTACGCTCCGTACACAAACACGCCATGGAAATCTGGAACCTACTCGACTCTCTTTCGCCCGACATCGTATTCTTCACAGAGACCTGGACCAACGCATCCTCCGCCCCCGACATCAGCACCGCCATCTCAGACAGATACAAGATCCAGAGGAAAGACCGCCGCAACCACCCAGGAGGGGGCCTCGCCATCGCCCACAAGTGCACCCTCCGCCTCACCACCTCCAGCGAAACCTTCCCCTCCGCCGAACACCTGCACTTCAAGATCCAGACCACCCCCAAAGCCACACTCCGAGTAACCCTCGTCTACAGACCCCCCGGCCCCCGAACACCCTTCGCCGCCATCATCACCGACTTCATCGCACCCCACGCGATCGCCTCAACAAACTACATACTCATTGGAGACCTGAACTTCCACCTCGACAACCCCAGCGACCCCAACTCCACTATCCTTCGTGACAACCTCGCCAGCATCGGACTTAAACAACTCGTCAACACACGACCCACAGAGCAGGACACTCCCTCGACCCCATCTTCGCGGCAGGAAACAGTGTCCATTTCAGCCACACAACGCAGCCGCCATGGACCGACCACCACTGCGTACACTTCGCCATCAACAAATCCAGGGCACCCAAACCAGCCCCACGCCCACCACGAAGGAACTGGAGCAAGGTTACTGACGAGCAACTTAACTCCACCCTCAACCGAGACAACCACACCTGGGCACCCGACGCAAACAGCGCAAACGACGCAGCCAGAGAACTCCACACCTGGATATCCAACTGCGCAGATGAGCTCGCCCCGCTACGCAACCCCGACAGACAACGCCCCAGGAAAGCCTCCTGGTTCACAACCGCTCTCCAAGAAGCCCGATGCACCTGCAGATGCCTGGAGAAGAACTGGAGAAACACCAAGACAACCGAAAACCACACCACCTACAAGAACGCCATGACGGACTACCACAACCAGATCAGAGCCACCAAAAGGAACTTCATCCACAACAAAATCTTGGCCAACTCCACCAACTCCAAGGAACTTTTCAGTGTCATTCAAGAATTCACCAACCCACGCAGCGAAGCCACAGACATCACCCCATCCCAAGACCTCTGCGACAAGCTTGGAACCTATTTTTACCTCAAGATCAAAAACCTCTATGACAACTTCATCGACCATCCACCAGGCGCCACAGACGGCCCCCCCCCCAGAAACACCAGCCAGCCCACCATCTCCAACTGGACACCGATCACGGCCGAAGACACCGCCTCGACCATGAAAAGCATCCACTCGGGGGCCCCCACCGACCCCTGCCCCCTCACATCTACCACAGAGCCGTGGCCGCCATCGCACCCGAACTACAACGCACCATCAACACCACCTTCAAAACAGGCACCTTCCCAGACGACTGGAAGCGCGCAGAAGTCAGATCCCTGCTCAAGAAGCCCACAGCTGACCCCACCGACCTCAAGAACTATCGGCCCATCTCGCTCCTCCCCTTCACAGCCAAAGTTGCAGAGAAAACAGTCAACAGGAAACTGACACGATTCATTGAAGAAAACGCCGTCCTCGACCCGTCCCAATCCGGATTCCGAAGCAACCACAGCACAGAGACCGCCCTACTCACCGCCACAGACGACATCCGCACCCTCCTGGACCAAGGCCACTCTGCAGCCCTCATCCTACTCGACCTATCAGCGGCCTTCGACACCGTCTCCCATCGCACACTAGTCGTCAGACTACACGACGCAGGCATACAAGGAACAGCCCTGGACTGGATCCGATCATTCCTCACCAGAAGAAGCCAAAGGATCAGACTCCCACCCTTCCTCTCCGACCCCACGAAAATCACCTGCGGAGTCCCACATGGTTCATCACTGAGCCCCACCCTCTTCAACATTTACATGGCCCCCCTCGCAGCCATCGTCCGACAACACGGCCTCAACATCGTATCCTACGCCGACGACCGACACCCAGCTCATCCTCTCCCTCACCAAAGACCCCACCACTGCCAAACTCAACTTCCAGAAAGGAATGCAAGACGTCGCAGTCTGGATGACCAACAGCTGCCTGAAGCTCAACGCCGAGAAGACAGAAGTCCTCGGTACCACCCCTTCTGCATGGGACAGCACCTAGTGGCCGACCGCCCTCGGAAGCCCACCTACCCCCTCAGACCACGCCAAGAACCTCGGCATCGTACTCGACTCATCACTCTCCATGAACCGGCAGGTCAACGCCGTCACCTCCAGCTGCTTCAACACCCTCCGCATCCTCCGCAAGACCTTCAAGTGGATCCCCCCTGAGTCAAGGAAGACAGTCACCCACGCACTCATCACCAGCAGACTGGACTATGGAAACGCACTCTACGCCGGCATCAACAAGTCCCTACTCCGCAAACTCCAGACAGTACAGAACACCGCCGCCAGACTCGTCCTCGGAATCCCCCGACACGAACACATCAGCCAACACCTACTAAGTCTCCACTGGCTCCCCGTGGAGAAAAGAGTCACTTTCAAAATCCTCACTCACGCCTACAAATGCCTACACAACAACGGACCCAAATACCTCAAAGACAGAATCAACTTCCACGTACCCAAAAGAAACCTCCGATCTTCCAACCTCGCACTGGCCGAAACCCCGCGCATCCACAGAGCCAGAGCAGGCGGAAGATCCTTCTCTCACATTGCAGCCAAGACCTGGAGCGAGCTACCGGCAGACATCAGATGCGCCCCCTCCCTGAACACCTTCAGGAAGACCCTCAAGACCTGGCTCTTCGGCTAAACAGATCTGCGGACCCCCCCCTCATCGCCTTGAGACCCTCACGGGTGAGTAGCGCGCTTACAATTCCCTGATTGATGACCATGGTCAGCTAAGTGGAGCAACTGTTTAACCGTACTGTCTCTGCAACCCTGTTCTGTGTCCGAGGGGATGAGCAGGTCGTCAACATATTGGAGTAATACATTACCTGTGGGAAGCGACAAAGAATCCAACTGACTTTTCAACGCCTGACTATAGATACTCGGACTCTCTGTATAACCTTGAGGAGCGCGACAGAATCTGAAGCTCCTACCAGCTAGGATGAACCCGAACAGATACCTGCTGTCAGGATGAATTGGGATGCTGAAAAAGGCATTTTTCAAGTCAATAACAGAAAAGAATTTAGCAGAAGAAGGAATCATTGTCAATAGAGTCGCAATGTCAGGGACTACTGGAAAAACTGGGGAATCACTATTTTGTTAACTTCACGCAAATCGATCACATAGCGATAAACATCTTCTTGATACTCAGAGGGACCAGAAGGTGTCCGTTTGAGAATGGGAAGAATAGGACTATTACAAACATTAGCAGTCGTCTCCTCAACCACTCCTTTCTCAATCAAGTTCTGTACAATTTGAATCAAAGCACGCTCACCTGCCTGCGATATCTTATACTGAGGAATGCGGGGTAAAATAGCACCTTCCTTGACACAAATTGATCCAGGCGATATCTGCAACAGACCCACATCTGTGTCGCCCGTTGCCCACAGTGGGGGTGGCACATCTCTAAATTCAGCAGGGAGAGGCGCATCTTTAGACAGGCACTGCACAACATTCGGACCCGTTGTCATGTAGACAGTCACCCTCCGGGGAGCAATATCGTGGCGTGCAATTTCTTCAATAGATCCAGACCCATCAAATTCTCTCCACAATTAGACGTCAACAGAAATGGCGAATCCACAGAAAAGGGACCAATAGTCAAAGCAAGAGGTTTGGAAATGGGGCTCACAACCGGTACACCAGAAAATCCTACTGAAACATTATTATGGCTAGACAGAGCTGCCCCAGGGACCAAGGAACGAGAAATAGAACTGTTCGTCGCACCTGTATCCACCAAAAACTCCTTAGTCGAACCATGCACATCCGCACTAACGTATGGACCTCTTTGGTCTACAGGTATCAAAACTGGTCCCTCACCCTGTCCCCCGCTGTCCTAGCTGTAAGACATCCCTGTCACCTCATCCGTATCATAGTCATCGTGGTAGTACTGTCTGCCCCGAGGGTCGTCAAAGTAGTTCTGCTCAGTACGACCCTGCGATGTCTCAACTGCCTGAGCCCTGTCCTGCCACCATCTCCACGGCCCCATCCATGAGAACCCCGTCCTCTTGGGGCCGCCACCTTTTACAAAAGCACCGGACACTCGCTGCGCAAGTGTCCCTCCTCCTTACAATATGCACACTGATTAGGCCCTACCGGTGTAGTATTCCTGCTAGTGCGAGGACGCTGCTGGGCCACCACGTCCTCTACCATTCCCTCGAGAAGCCTGCTGCAACAACACCTTCGTCTTCAAATCCTTATGCTTTTCTCCATCTTTTCCTTATCCTCATTTTCCCTGTTCTCAGAGTACTGTGCCATATTCAAAATAACAGAAGGAGAAGATGTGGACCATGTGCTCTCGGAAGCCTGTAATCGAGTCGCGATCTCGGGGAGCAAATTTGAAACAAACCTACTGACAAACAAATGCATACCACCCTCAATCGACAAGTCCTGTCCACTATAATCCAAAAACACACATTCAAACCGGGTGAAAAAATCAGACACACTCTCATCTTTCTTCTGACGACAGGCCGATAGCTTGTCCCAATCAATCTTTCGAGGTGGGATAAGGGAATGCATATAAGTAATAATACGGCTGGGTAGAGCAAGTATCTCTGCTTTAGGCTTTTCACCAGGCTTCCTTTCCTGGTCCCATACCTTAATTTGATCCCAGGTACCACCCAATTCGGCAACGTGATCCTGTGTATGTACCTGCCTCCAAATATCAACGGGCACCAACAAACCAAAGAACATTTCAATATCCGCAAGCGTCATCACCGTTGATGAAGCGGCCAATTCCTTATAATATGCAGTAGGGTTTTCCTAGGGTCAGGTAACTGAGTCTTAAGGGACAAGACTTCGCTCCTTTTCCACAGGGTATAAACCCACTGTTCTTGGAAACGGGCCGCTACCCCTTGTCTAATAATGACATCATGCTGATCCCGTTGCTCTGGTATTTCAGGGTGATATATGGGATGCACTTCCATCATCGGGGACTGAGACGCCGGGGTGGCGCTCTTCTCCAGTAGCCTTCCCCGATAAGCAACCAATGTTGCAATATTACCAAAGACATGAGCAGGCTCCATATCAGTAACATACACATGATCCCTAATATCGTATATGATCTGCGGTGCTGCACCCTTGAAATGCTGCTCCCAAAGACCGATAAGAGTTGCCGACATGTGCTTAAGGGCATGTTGCTGTACGAAAGGCTCATAATCCTTCATCACATGTCTTCCACACTATAAATGGGGTTACGAGCCCACTGTGCTGCCTGATTAGCCACCACCTTTTCTCTGCATCTCCCACATCAGAGCGGACCAATGTCCGCCTCATGCTCTCTTTAAATTTCATTTGTTCTCTATCGTCCGGGCCACGTATCGGTGTCTCACTACTCAGTAATGTCGGGGAATGGAGGAGCACAGTGGGGGTAACAACAGGGGGAGTAGGCACTAACGCCATTGCCGGTTGTGTCGTGGGTGTAAGGGCTGGAGAGAGAGACGCCGAAGCAATAGGCGTTGCAGGGGTACTAACAGTCACAGTTGCCACAGACAGCGAAGACAAAGAGAGAACAGGAGGCTCCGTGGTCAAGGCAGTCTGATCAACAGTAACAGAAGCAGAAACAGCAGAGACAGAAGAACTGGGTAGCTGAGGCTGTTGGGGAAGGGCGGGATATATCCTCTGCGGGGCATACGGGGGTGGGGGTCGAGCATCTAGCAGTTCCTCTACAAAAGTATCATTTTCTTCTCGGGCGACATATGATTTATCAGTATTCAGTCAAAACCTCCTATCTGCATGTTCAATTCCTATCTCCTGCATCTCTCTATCATGCGCTACAGCTTTCTGAGTCAATGTTTGCGTCCTCCCCTTCCGGGCCTCTTTCTCAGCTTTCATTCGCCTCTGTTTAGCCTCTTTTTGCCATGTTCTGAGGGAATCAAACATCGACTGCCTACTCCTTTTTGCAAACAACTTTTCCTGTAAAAAAACAATTTTTTGTTCATCAAAGGTGCCTGTCAAAGGCCACTGTAACTCGGCATTGTCCCTCGTATATTTGTCTCTCACAAAAAGGAGCTATAGAGGGAAAAATGATCAGGTCGCCCTCCACTCAAAACAACCAACAATAACAATCAGACCTGATCAACATGGGCACTTGATTCTATCAACTTTCAGAGTGGGAATGGAAATTCATTTTATACCCCAAAAACAACCCTTCGTATTTCATAGGTATTGTCCCTACTCATTCTGGCCCTGTCTTTTTGTTCTTTAAAAAAACGACCTTCAAATTGAGAGTCACTGTGTTATACACAAATACCCTCCACTTCAACAGGTGTATATAAAACACAAATTTGTGAAAGATTGTGAAAAAACGATATAGCACCTCACGTGCGCAACACCATAGGAGCTTACTGGTTGGTTCTCACCAGTTGTGCCCACGTTTTCTCATCATCGGTAGCTAATTCGCTTGAAAAAATATCTATAGTGGTGTCCAGAAAACCAATGAAAAATAGTGTGTATCTCACTAACAGCAAAAAACCCCGTGAGATTAAAATTGAGATAGGCCACACATCCACCAAGTGTCAACTTTATTCACAACTCGTGGGCCTATTCAAAATAAAAACAAACTGCATGCTTTCAGACCATTTAATGATGGGCCGACATGTTTCATTGCTTGTATTGCGAGTATTTTTCACTGGTTTTCTGGACACCCCTATAGATATTTTTTCAAGCGAGATAGCTACCGATGATGAGAAAATGTGGGCACAACTGGTGAGAACCAACCAGTAAGCTCCTATGGTGTTGCGCACGTGAGGTGCTATCTCGTTTTTTCACAATCTTTCACAAATTTGTGTTTTATATACACCTGTTGAAGTGGAGGGTATTTGTGTATAACACAGTGACTCTCAATTTGAAGGTCGTTTTTTTAAGGAACAAAAAGACAGGGCCAGAATGAGTAGGGACAATACCTATGAAATACGAAGGGTTGTTTTTGGGGTATAAAATGAATTCCCATTCCCACTCTGAAAGTTGATCGAATCAAGTGCCCATGTTGATCAGGTCTGATTGTTATTGTTCCTCGTATATTTGTGCCATAACTTACTAAACATAATAGGGCCAATGCCATGTTTTACATACATTTCAAAATTCGGGGTGCCTTGCGGAGGCGCTGGCTGACTCTCTTCCAGTCGAGCATCAGCAGAACAACGACAACAGCAAACCCAAAATTTACTACACCCGGGCATTTTCAAAAATATACCAAATTCGTTATGTTGCCCGGAAAAGTGTTCACAGACACTTTGTGCCAAAGGCGGTCCGCAAACTGCACCAAATCCAAAGGCGGTCATCAAACCGCACCAAATCCAAACCAAAATGGTACCATATTCACAAAGAACCAAAACAAACTCACCTGGTGCACACAGGTCAAACGAATTTATTCTCCACTGTCGACTCTTCGGACCAAACGGTCAGATCCAAGGGTTTCGCCGTTCAGGACCCCAGTCGGGATGATCGCTGGGCGAGGCACCGCCCGGTCAGACAGACGGGGCAGCTGCGAGTTCAGGACTCTCTCATGCAGGTATCCCTAGTCCGCCCGTCCGACCCGACGTGGCCCCGACCTCCCCACCCGTCCGCGGGCGGGGATGGGTCACCCGATGGGGTCCCTGTTCAGGAGCCAACTGAAGGAAGTGACCCGATCAGGGTCACCCGGGTCACTCACGACCACCTCTCAGCCTTCCATACAAATGAAGAGTCGGTCAAACAGTAGAGAATACAAACCAAGTAAGCTTTATTCAGGATACACTCGAGTGGAGTCCGGTCTGACCAGCCTCCTTGGATTGCTGCAGAGGGACTGATTTTAACAAGCATGGTGATACAATAAGTACAGTTCAAAACCAATAAAGACCCGCCCTGACTGGAAATTTCCAATTGGTAGCTGGTGAACAAAGGAGATACAGAAGGATGGGTTTCGATCCTGAGACCGGGCACATGCTATCTCAGCGTCAAGGTCACTCCTGCCTGCACCCGCCGCTCTAAGGGTGGGAGCAGGCCTATCTAGTGGGAAAGGTATGTACAGACAAAGACAGTGTATTCATTAGTACAGCGAAGCTCAACCTTGAAAAAATGAAAACGATTGCAGCTACTTTCAGCTGGGGCAGAACATGAGAGAGACAGAAATTAATTTGCGATCATGACTCAAAATGCCGGCTGAAAATAAAATGGTGCCGTGAATGCTAACTTAAGACATACAATGCACGAATAACTCAGCTAAAACATTTTTATTCCAACAGGATGGAAACTTGTGATGTCAGGCGGAAAGCCTCCGACGAGCAATCGGATGGCTTTCCGCCCGGCATCATAATTTGGCCCTATAAGACGTATTGAGGGGTGACTTACACGTGTTTGCATGCTTTGCTGCACATAACAGGGATTTTGTACCAAATCATGAGACAATTTAATGCAATGCCCTACAAATCCATGTTTGAGTCTTTTTCATATAATTTCTCTTTCTAGCCAAGACCATATTAAGGAGAGAGTCCTAAGTATAGTCTGTCTGGTTGCATTCATGCTTTACTGAATTTTTTATGAATGCATGTAGATTGGTTGAAATTAGCAACCACGCCACATAGGGATTCAACACTGTTCTGGTCCTGAAGAAAGCCGATTGACCCACTCGGAATGAAATGGCTGAAACATGTTGACCCTTGATGTCTGGGGCCATCATACCCTTATGACATCCCACTGCTTTTAACCTTGTCTAAGGACCTTTTGAGTAAAAGCAAGTTAGGATTCGGCAGGAAATTTTAATTCACTTACAATCCCTCGGTCGCAATTTTAGCGCTCCGCTTACAAACACGTTGAGCCCACCTGCTCACACTAGGTGATGTGGGTCCGATGATGAAGCAGGCCACAGGTGGGTCCTGTGGGTGAGGACCCAATAAAAATATCCAAGAGATGCGATGATCACACTAATTCACCTGGGTGTAGACCTAACATTCCCTTGAGATATACTAATGGCCGCGCAGCTAGCCTCGTAAAAAGACGGAATTTAAGAAAGATAGGACAACCCTCCATAGAGTAGTTGCTCAAGATAGTTCAGGAGGCTAGGGTTTCACCTTATTATAGCTTCTCACTCCTTCTTAGCGTTGGTTTAGCTAACTAGTCCTCAGTTAGGGCTTGGAGCCTCTTGTCCAAAATGGATGTCTCATCATCGTGTTTATTCTCTGTTTGTATTTCTGCCTCACATTATTTGCAGCAAGAGGTGTCATTTTTTATTTCTAAATGACACTGTTCTCAAAGAGGACCTATAGCTTTGTTACATATTTCGAAGGACCCTCTGCTTGCACACGGTATTGCTTTCATTCACAATGGTTCACTGTTGTTTATGTAACCAGATTTGCTATGACACCTCCTGACAACATCAGGTAAGAGGAGCTGAATCAATATCCATGTAGTGAGTTATGCTAAAGTTATAGGATAATGTGATGATTTATAATTCTGTAAGTTGATTTGTTAGAAATGTCATTATTTGCACACACCGTGATCTGCAGTTCTGATGCTTCATAAACTCTTGAAATTAGGATGGGCCTGATGTTCTTGGGACCTACTACTAAGGATGCTTCTCGATTTCTAATGATTTTTCAGCACATTTGAGTCTTGGCCTATTATTGATTCTGCCTATTGCTCTGCATTGTTCCTATTTCTAAGAGCCTTCATGGCAATGATGTTATGCATTTAATGAGATTTGCTGCATCTGCACTTTGCGGTTGCTGTTTTGTACCTTTTGAAGTTTTTAATAAACCTTCATGTTTTTTCTAAAGTTCTGCTCTACAACTCACCTTTTCAGTCAGTCCTTTCTTTATCTGATTGTATTTTGAAATGCTATTTTGTGCCTTGTCTGTGGAACACATTGCCTCGTGATTCAAGGTCAACAACGTCCGCGATCCACCCAACTCTTGGGCTTGCCATTGAGCTGTAAAATTTTAGGGGGTACAATGCGCCCATAACCATTTTTTAAATGTATGCTTACATATTGATTATTTACTGTTTTGCAATAACTGGTAGATAAACATGAATGTGTAAAACATACATTATAAATAATTTATTTTCATGTCTAATTTATAGCAATGCAGATTGCACCTCGTCTACAAATGCAAAGGAGGGTATGATATAGTTGTGCCAGACATTCCAATTATGAATTTCACATCATTGTCTATGATAATTAGATCACCACATATTTTTGGGGGGATCCTTTTCTGCACTTTTTTTATGGAGCAACCCTAGCCCAAGTGCATTGTGGTGCTTTACAATAATACCAGACTATTATCCACAGTTTTTTGATTTCTAGACAAGAAAAGATTAAGTAACGACCCCTGACCTTGACTGGTAGGTCGCTCCCCCACCACACAGCTCCGTCTGTGTGCCCTGCTGCTGCCCCTGATTGTGCTCGTTTTTTTCCTTTCTGTGCCCCCTTGCTGCCCCTGATTGTGATCGTTTTTCCTTTCTGTGCCCCCTTGCTGCCCCTGATTGTGATCGTTTTTCCTTTCTGTGCCCCCTTGCTGCCCCTGATTGTGATCGTTTTTCCTTTCTGTGCCCCCTTGCTGCCCCTGATTGTGATCGTTTTTCCTTTCTGTGCCCCCTTGCTGCCCCTGATTGTGCTCGTTTTTCCTTTCTGTGCCCCCTTGCTGCCCCTGATTGTGATCGTTTCTTCCTTTCTGTGCCCCCTTGCTGCCCCTGATTGTGATCGTTTTTCCTTTCTGTGCCCCCTTGCTGCCCCTGATTGTGCTCGTTTTTTCCTTTCTGTGCCCCCTTGCTGCCCCTGATTGTGATCGTTTTTTCCTCTCTGTGCCCCCTTGCTGCCCCTGATTGTGATCGTTTTTCCTTTCTGTGCCCCCTTGCTGCCCCTGATTGTGCTCGTTTTCCTTTCTGTGCCTGTTTCCCGCCGCTGCGCTCTGTGGCCCCGCCCCCTCACTGCCCATTCGCTGCCCCATTCCCTGCTCCTCCATCCCACCTCCCCATTTATGGCGGCCGCTGAGGCGCGCCGAGGCGCGCCTAAGGCAAGCCCGTCTGCTCCCGTCCGCGCCATGGCCGCGCCCAGCGCCAGACCCCTGGTCCGGGCATCCCCCGCGCCCGCCACATCAACAGACGCCGATACGACGCCAGCACCCTCCACGCACTCAACCCCGGAAAAGATCACGCCTGCTACCAGGCCACCCCGAAGCGCACCCAAGGGCCCTTCACCTGCCGGAACTGCAGCTTCGCCAGCACCCGCCCCGCCAAACCACCGCCCAGGAAAGAACCCAACTACCTCAGATGCATCCTCCTCAACACCCGCTCCGCCCGCAAACACGCCATCGAACTCTGGGACCTTCTCGACTCAACCTCCCCAGACGTCGCATTCCTGACGGAGACCTGGCTGAATCCCGCTTCAGCCCCCGACATCGCCATTGCCATCCCCGGACGGATACAAGATCACCCGCAGGGACCGCACCAACGGAGTCGGAGGAGGCATCGCCATCGTCCACAGGAACACCCTCAGAGTCTCAACCAACACCGACGACACCCTCAGCACCGCCCGAACACATGCACTTCCAGATCCACACCGATCCCAACACCACCCTCAGAGGAACCCTCATCTACAGACCCCCGGACCCCGACCACAGTTCAGCGATTCCATCGCTGACTTCGTCAGCACACACGCCATCGCCTCCACGGACTACATCCTCCTCGGGGACCTGAACTTCCACCTCGAGAACAACAAGGACACCAACTCCACCACCCTGATCGACAACCTCGCCACCCTCGGACTCAGACAGCTCGTGACTACACCCACCCACGCCGCCGGCCACACGCTAGACTCCATCTTTCCGCAAGCCCACACGTCTCCTTCAACCACACCTCCGAACCCCACTGGACTGACCACCACTGCATCCACTTCACCTACAGGAAGCCCACCACGCACCACCGCACCGAACAAATGCCTCGCCGCTGCTGGAGCAGAGTCACGGAAGACCAGCTAACCACAACCCTCGCCCTGAGCCCACCCGCCGAACCCTCCGACCCCGACACCGCCGCCCGCAACCTCAGACAGTGGATCGAAGACTGCGCCAACACCCTCGCCCCGCTCAAGAATCCGCCCAACAGCCACACCAGCAAGAAAGCCACCTGGTTCACCGAAGACCTCCAGGCCTCCAAGCGAACATGCCGAAAACTGGAGAAGATCTGGCTCCACGAACGGACAGCGGACAGCTACGCCGCCCACAAGAGCGCCACCCGCAATCACCATCACCTCATCAGATCCGCCAAAGGGCCTCACTCAAAGACCGCCTAGACAACAACGCACACAACAGCAAAGAGCTCTTCAACATCGTGAAGGAACTCTCCAACCCCAGCTCCAACACCAACGACATCCAGCCGTCGCAAGACCTGTGCGACTCACTGGCCACCTCCTTCCACCGCAAAATCGCCGACATCCACGACAGCTTCAACACCACGACCGCCCTGGCAACCACCGAGACCACTGCCCCCACAACCACCAACCGCCTGCTCTCCTGGACCAACATCAACGACGAGGACACCAGCGAGATCATGAACACCATCCACTCCGGTTCACCGCTAGACCCGTGCCCTCACCACATCTTCAACAAAGCCAGTACAGCCATCGCGCCCCATCTCCGGAAAATAATCAACATCTCCTTCGAGACAGCAACCTTCCCGGAAAGCTGGAAGCACGCCGAGATCACCGCCTTACTCAAGAAACCCAAGGCATACCTCAAGGACCTCAAGAACTTCCGACCCATCTCTCTGCTCCCGTTCCCCGCGAAGGTCACCGAGAAAATCGTCAACAAACAACTGACCCGCTACCTCGAGGAGAACAACATCCTGGACCCTTCCCAGTCCGGCTTCCGCAGCAACCACAGCACCGAAACCGCCCTCATCGCCGCCACCGATGACATCAGGACCCTGCTAGACAACGGAGAAACAGCAGCCCTCATCCTCCTGGACCTATCAGCCGCCTTCGACACGGTCTGCCACCACACACTACGAACACGCCTTCACGACGCCGGGATCCAAGAGAAGGCCCTGGACTGGACCACATCCTTCCTTTCCGGCAGAACACAAAGCGTCCGCCTCGCCCCTTCCGATCCAAGGCCACCAAGATCATCTGCGGCGTACCCCAAGGCTCCTCCCTCAGCCCAACGCTGTTCAACATCTACATGGCACCCCTCACCCACGTCGCCCGACAGCACTAACCTCAACATCATCTCCTACGCCGACGACACCAAGCTGATCCTCTCCCTCACCAAAGACCCTCACACCGCCAAAGCCCACCTCCACGAAGGAATGAAGGCCGTCGCCGAATGGATGAGGACCAGCCGCCTGAAGCTGAACTCGGACAAGACGGAGGTCCTCATCCTTGGTTCCAACCCTTCAGCCTGGGACGACTCCTGGTGGCCAACATCACTGGGAACAGCCCCGCCACCCACCGACCACGTACGCAACCTAGGGGTCATCCTCGACCCCACCCTCTCCATGACTAAGCAGGTCAACGCCGTTTCCTCATCCTGCTTCAACATCCTCCGAATGCTCCGCAGGATCTTCAAGTGGATCCCCACCGAAACAAGAAAAACAGTCACCCAGGCCCTCGTCACCAGCAGGCTGGACTACGGAAACGCCCTCTACGCAGGAACGACGGCTAAGCTCCTGAGACGGCTGCAACGCATCCAGAACGCCTCTGCACGTCTTATCCTCGACATCCCCCGACGCAGCCACATCACACCCCACCTGAGAGACCTGCACTGGCTCCCTGTCAACAAGAGGATAACCTTCAAGCTCCTCACCCACGCACACAAAGCACTCCACAACTCCGGACCAGCCTACCTCAATAGACGACTCAGCTTCTACACCCCCACCCGCCAGCTCCGCTCGACCAGCCTCGCCCTCGCCACAGTCCCCCGCATCCGGAAAACGACCGCCGGCGGCAGATCCTTCTCCCACCTCGCCGCCAAGACCTGGAACACCCTCCCCACCAACCTCCGACAGACCCAAGACCTACTGGCCTTCAGAAGACTCCTCAAGACCTGGCTCTTCGATCAGTAGCAGCACCACCCCCCTCTTCCCCCAGCGCCTTGAGACCCTCGCGGGTATGTAGTGCGCTTTATAAGTGACATGATTGATTGATTGATTGATTGAATTTGCTTAGAATCACAGGAGGTTGAGCTGAGGCCAGGATTTGAATGTTGTTTTCTATGTTCAGAGGTGGCAGTTCTAGTCACTAGGCCACATTCCTTCCCAGTGACTTGTTTCCCAAACCCGGGATCAAGAGAGTGTAGCTTGGGTTTCCAGTGGTTGTTGGTTGCTCTATACAAAATTAAGAAACAAGAAGCTTAGCAATAGTCCTGGAGTCTATGACATGTGCTCATTGAGTGGTCTTTCCCATGAACCATTGGACGCATGAGTTTGGGCATCCTGCAGGTCAAACTTGGCCTTTCTTTTCAATGGACCTGCATGTGTGACCCGGCTGGGCCACACCATTAATTTAATGAACCTTTCTTCCTTGCCACTTGAGATAATAGACCTCGAGGCAGGCCAAGTGTGGTGTCGAGACATCTCTTCTAGATGTCCTATAGCACCAGTTCATTGTGGTGCACTATTTAGTGACAGATTTTGGTGCTGCAGATCACCTTCATCTCTTATGTTGTGCACTGTGCAGTAAATCTCCCATGGTTCTCCTCACGCCTGTCAGATCTGACTCCTCAGGTGTGCATCGAGAAATTCATGACTCCAGTAGTCTTTTCTGAATGTGGTATAACATAGGTTTCCTCTCTGCCACTGACACTATTGTTGGTACTTTGTTGCTTTTTGCGTGACTCAGACCTCTACACAAGGGTTTTGGAAGCTGTTCAGAGATGCAGTTCTGTTTACTTTTAATAACCCAACTCTTACACTGTCCTGAACCACCTAACTGCAACTTCAACCTTACCAAATTGGTTGTGGCTGAAAATTGATTAATCTGACCACACCACCGGGTGACTGCTGTGTTCTTGGTCCACAGGTCTGTGTAACTCTGTCACATAGACCTCCTATTAGTCAGGGCCCATGATTCGACTCCTACGCCAGCCATGCCCTGGATGATTTGTCAGTTCTCAATAGTCCTGGAGCAGGACATGTAAACTTAGACTGAACATGATAAAACAGGGCTTAGTTTGTAAACTATCTTAAGTGAAGAGGCCTAAGGTGTTTCTTTTGAGCCCACTGCCGGCGCTGTCAAATGCTGGGATTGCTGAGTATGGAACTTTTGCAAATTCCTTTTTTATCCTGCTTTTGCATTTTGTCACTGTTTTCGTCCTCGTTTCTCCAATTTCTGTCTTTCTTTCTCTTGTTTTGGGTGAAAGTCTGATGTTGAAAACAAGTGATAGTCCCTAAAAAAACGTGAATCAGTGCTGATCACTTACAGTCCATGTGCAATTCGCCGGCGTGCCAGCGGCATTATGTTTTACGCTGTCCATGGGTGAGATAAGAATCAGACCGCCCTTTCTTAGAATCTCGGATTGACAAGGATCGAATTGCACTTGGACTGGACAATCCATGTCTTGGGATATATAATTGACAACGTGCTGTTACCCGTTCATAATTAGTCCCCTCATATGGACGTGAAATATTTCACTGACTGTACGCTCTTGAGGAAGGACTCTTTCTAATTTGGAAGTTGTATCGATAACTACGGACACTCTGTCCTTTTATGGGCACTCTGTCTTCCGTTGGTCCTGAAGAGGCCTAAATTATAAGGCCAAAACGTGTCGACACCTTCTTCGGAGAAGTCTCTACAAACCCAACAACATTTTGTTAATGATAATTAGTATACACACTCCAAAGACTAAAGAGGACAGGTGTTTTCCTCATGTGTGAATACTTTAAAGACTATCGCCAAATGGGATTGTGCATAAAATGAATTGCAAAACCAGCATTAGTAATTCGTAAAGGAGGACTGAGAGTTAAAGAAAATGCTTTTTATGGCCCGTCCAGGGTCGTTGTGATAATGTTAATTGTTGTTTTGGTATAATGTTTTTATAAGTAATAATGTTGATCTCTTTTTTGTTAGTTTTGTTGTGTGACACCCTGCAGGATTAAGGCATCTGTCCAATCGAGTGAGGACGAATATAACTCTGTGTTTGTATATAAAATAAATTTGCTATAAACAAGTATTAAATGCCAGTGATTAATTCAGGTAATCACCGTTGCACTTGCTTTGCATATAGATTTTTTCCCACATCACAACTTTTTTCTGTATTCTGTTTGTAGCCCATGTGATGCAGGGTGATTAGGGCTGACCCCATATATTTTTGTCATAGGTTCCTACACGGCATGGACTTTTGAGCCCGTGCTGTGCAGGAACCTTGTAGTGCGGTCCAATTTCGGTGCTTTAGGCACCGCTGCCTTTAAATGAGGCACTGCCATGGGACCGCCACGATGCCTGCCTGACAGACTGCTTGTTAGTCGTAATCTGGCGGGCGGGCGACCTTCGGCGGAGCGGTGATGCAGCGGTTTTAACCACCGCACCACCACTCCACTGAAAAGTTGTAATTAGGCCTTCGGTGTCTTCCCTGAGGTCCTGGTGGGCTTTGGATGTGTACTCCTGTGGTGGATTGGGATTTAAAAGGACTAAAGTAAGAAGGTAAAATCTTTCATCAGAATGAACATGGCTAGTGTTTCTGACCCATGCTCCATCATGGACAATGTTAAATTGTTCATAGGTCCTTTTACCCGGACCATTGACTATCATTGGCCCTTTGCTCTTCTTGGCACTAATTCTAGTTAAACTTTTAAACATGTATATCCCCACTTCTCCTTCTTGGATTTTTGTCATGTTGCTGTCATTTTGTTTATTAAATTGGGATTTTTATTGTTTTGCATTTCACTTTCATTTCTGCTTTAGTTCTACATAAACACTTAACACGTTGCCCGTAGGTTAAGCCTGTCTGCTGTGAACCATAACTACCAGGGAGTTGAGCTCAGGGCTATTTAGTGACTTTAGTGGTTCACTCTGACGAGGACTGTGATTATTACATGAGGTGGGTACTTACCCCTCTCAACCAATAGCCTAGAGTCTATCAAGGGTTATCACGGTGTAAATTTCTATCCATAGGGATTGCCAGAGCCAAAATCCTGGCATACTACTGTCAGCTGTAGTATTCAATGTATCAAAAATTTCAACGTTTTCATAGTAAACAAATCAGACCTATGGCAGTGGACATGAATTTTCACAATGAAGCAATTGGCTCGTCACCATAACCCCAGCCTACTGGATTGAGCATAAGTTCCTCCATGCAAAATGTGCAATGCAAGAATCCAGTGGAAATACACACCTTCTGTCCAATCAAAAGATGGTAGAGAGGAAGATCCACATATGTGCGGAGCCCAAGGCCCTGTACTGTCTGTTAAAGCTCTTTTTCTAGTGTTCACAGAAACAATCCAGACCTGAGGAGTTGTCCCGGACTGCAAAAACCCACACACCATGTTGTATCAAAACTCAATTCCTTTTCTAACCCAAGTGCGACCTGAGAGCAGATATTGAACATGCGAATTATATTGCTCTGGGGGACTAGTAATCGCATTTCCCACATAAAACTCCCTCAAAGCCTTCAGCCCTTTTCTAGAAGAGACGGAGACCAGCGGGTGATCTCGGCACAGGCCTCCTCCAATGAATGGAGGGTGTAATGTCGTAATGTTTGCGGGGGATTGCAAATGGCGATAACTGAAACACCACGTGACCTGCCCGGGAGAAGTTCCGTCTGCGCGAGACATCCCATGGACACCGGCCGCCAAATACCGACAGTCTCCAGACTTCAATCCAGTCTGATCCCGCCCCCCTCCTGAGTCACTCCTCCTACAGGTGCCGACGAGCGATCGATTGACATGTATTAATCAGTGTCTGGGGGGATTAGTCTTTCCTGATCGATACCCTTGGCATCACTCCACTCTGGGAGGAATCACCTCTCAGACGAGCAGGTGCCTTTAACCCCTTGTGTACAGGCTGCTTCTACTTTTATTTTCCCACATTAAAATTTCAGCATCTTATTATCAAAAAGGTGTTCCCAGCGACGTTTAACCCTTGCCCCCAAGATAATTAAGGTACATTGGATGGTAGATTTCTAATGGTCCGTTTCCCAAAAAAATCCCAAAAATAAACCAATAAATCCTTGTTTACTGAAAATGACTTGTCAGAGTGTGAGCTTTTTCGGTGAAGTACATCAAAACGCAGTACATTTCTAAAATGTTTATCAGGAACCACAGTAACATGAGCTACACCACTGACAACACCCGCACCACCACAAAAGATAACATCACCAGCAACCAACCTTCATCAGCAACATTCAAAGATATTAACAGCGGAAATACACCCTCGCCACCCAATCAGCCCCCATAACATTCACACTACTACCACGCAGGGCCTGCTTTAGCTCTGTTGGCGCCCTATGCGAAAATGCTTTTTGGCGCCCCACTCCCAATGACCTCCTCCTCGGATTCCCTCACTGCCACCCAGCAAAAGTGCCCCTCATCTCTCCATAGCCCCTCTCTCACATCATTTCGTTTGTTTTAAAGCGCTGGTAATGGCTGGCTTTACTAATCCACTCAGCTATCCACATAAAATACAGATATGTTCTTTGCAGCAGGCATATTAACCCTCTACGCTACTTTATGGCGGGTCAAAACTGCCACTAGACAAAACACCGATCTCTCTCTCTAGCAGGAACATTAATCACAAGAGTTATCATGATATATTTATTGCTGCCTGAAAGCTGGACGCACAAGGAACTCTGCAGCAGGTGCTTTTCTATTAATAAGTCATTGTAAAAATACAGGGCCCTCTGAGGTCAGTGCCCCCCCTCCAACCCTGCTACCACAAACGCACACACCACTACCCAGTGCTTAATGTGAGACGGCATTTTTTTTTATCTCCCCCACCCACTTATTTTTGCCCTTCAGACATTACCCGAGAGCAGAAGAGGGAAAATAAAGAAAGGGGCAAGAAGGAGAAAGACTGAAAACCCGCCACAAAGGAGGAACCTGCAAGAATGAAATAAAGGGGCGAGAAGTGTCTGGTACTCGATTAACGAGGAATGAGGCGGATTCTAGACCACGCAGCCTTGAACCTCGGCGCACCAGTGCCGGCCGCTGGCTTTTGAGCAGAGGTTTGGGCACCGGCACTTATTCTTCTACAAATTAAGCACTGTCACCACCAGAACCTATACCAACATCTGCAGCATCACCTGCACTAACATCACATCTGTAACTCGCTGCCTTCATCCTTGAGGATGACTGAGGACAAAACAAAATTTAGGAAATTACTCAAAACTCATCTCTTTGAATAAGTGGCTTGCTTGAACTTCTATGTGGAGGACTTGATCAGCAACTGAACACAACTCACAGCCGCAGTCCACACTAAAGATTAGCACGAAAGGCAAATAACTAACCATAACATACACATAACCAACACCTAACCACCCCAACAAACCACCAACAGCATCAATAAAAAAAAATCATCAACACCCATGCAACCATACAAATTCCACATCACAACAAGCATTTGCAACATCAGTGACGCTGCAGCCGACACCACACCTCTTCCACATCAAGAATCACATACCACTGGAACCGCAAACAACCACACCCACCAAAACCACCGCCAACAGCACTGCCACTTTCAGCCATGCCACCATCACCAGTACACCCAACATCCAGCACCCAAACCACCACATCAACAGTGATTCCCACACACCCACTCACACCAGCCACATGCCAACTATGATGTACGCCACCACTAGTACCACCATAAGCCTTTTCGCCAACACTACCTTCACCACTAACATGATCACTAGTTCAGTAGCCACTTCTAACACTATCACTAGAACGGGACGCCCATCAAACACTGACAACTCCAAGGCCAACACTGACCGTGCCATGACCACAGTCAGAACAACAACCAACCTCGCTGTCTCCCAACCCCCTCTACGAATGGCATCTCCCCCTGGCCCATTTTACATAAGCTGCCTAGAAATAGCAGGGCCTGGATGCTGCCGGGGAGGGCGCCCCTCCCTCTGGATGCTGCGGGGGAGGGCGCCCCTCCCCGCATGGCGTACTTATTGTTCTTTAATCCCAGATGAGGCCTTGTTGGGCGGGGGAGGGCTGATCATGACAGGAAATTACAAATTAAAAACAGCCATTTCAATCAGCCAGCAATAAAACCAGCACTTAAAAGCTTTTCGGGGTTGTTTGGGGGAGGGAGGGAGCGGTACGGGAGAGGGCGGGGCTCTCATCGCTCCTCACTCAGAGTGCATGCCCTTCCTGGCATTTCTTACTTTCTGCTTCTCTCTTCGCCCTCTCTCTGCCTTCTTTTCAAACTTCTTACCATCCATGCTCACAACTGACTCTCCTTTCCTAACCCTCTTTCCTTTTTTCGTTAATTCGTCTCTCCTCTCTCCATTCGCCTCTTTATTTTACTCCTTCAATTCATGCCTCTCTTTCTTTCCTTCCCGTCCCCCAACTCTCTCTTTCACTTATTTATCCCAACTTCCTTGTTCTCCCTTCCTCTGCTCCCATTGTCTCGCTTCTTCCACACCGTCCCCTCTCTCTCCTACTTTCGCACTCTTTCAAGTATTATTTTCGCTTCCTTCCCTCCCTCCACTAGGACCTCGGCCTCCCCTTCCTCTGTGGCACGGATCCTCCCTCCCTCTCTAGAAGTGCCTCTTCCCCCCTCTCCAGCATTAGTCCATCATCCCCCACCCCCCACGTGATACATTTCCCTCCGCTCCCCACTTCCTAACCCTTGTCTCTTCTTTGTGACAGTCGTTCTACCCACTTCTCCCTCATGTTCCAAATGTTAAATGTTTTGTTTCGATGAAAAGTAACAATGAACTTAAATTTGTGTCAAGATTTCTTGGAAGTTCCACTCCTCCTCATCCCCAAATCCCCTTCGATGTGTTTGTTGGCTTGTTTGATTTCCACCGTTTCAATTTCGCTTGCTGTATTTTTTTTAAAGTTCCAAGTTTTCCCTTGAACGGTCTAAATTCCATGCAAAGTTTAAAATTGCTATATTGTAAAACATTTAAAAGTAACAAAGAAATATAATTTTGTCTGCATTTCTTAGACATTCAGGCTCTATGTTTTAGACTACTCGTGATATGTAATATTTAAAATTTTAATTATGACAACATAATGGATGTTAATTCACTTATGATGACCTAATCATTTTTTCTAAAGTGGGCACAACTTGAAAGAAAAAAATGAATACTGCTGATCTGCTCTTGTCAAGAACATTCTGGAAGCCCATGTATTATTGTATTGTAATTGCATTTATATAGCGCTTACTACCCCTGACGAGGCGTCGAAGCACTTTTTCGTCGAGTTGCACGCTATTCCGGAACCCATAAAGGATTAGTGGTGAATTAGTGAAATATGAAAGTAATTTGAATATGTTAGTCAGTTATTTGGATTGAGAAGGATAGAGGAGGGATAGAAGAGGGAAAAAGGTTTGCATTTATATTGCGCTTGCTACCCCTGATGGGGTGTTGAAGCGCTTTTTCGGCAAGTAGCACGCTACATAGCATGTAATGTGAAATGCTACTTACCCAAATTCATTTGAATGTTTTCCAACTTTGTGACCAGCACAGCTGATAAAGTTAAAAGGTGGGGGCAAAAAGGAGCGTGAGCTGAAATTGGAACTTCCCTACTGCTGCGTATGCCCGCGTGTACACCGCTCAGCAGTCGCTTACCCTATCAGGAAAGGCTCCACCTACAACTCAAGCTTCTGGATAGAGTTTCCTGTAGTAGGAAAGCAGAGGCGTAGCTTCAGGGGTGGTTTTACACCCCCTAATAAATGTATTCTGTTGTCAATAATTGGGTGCAGGTGCTTTCAGTCGGGTATGGTGGGGTGTTTGTCGGATTTCACTTGGGACTGATACACATGCAGACAAAAACACACACTCACACGTCTCTGTTTTAAAGGTCTTAAAAAGTGATTATTTGACAAAATATTAAGGTATAGACACACCTCACAATCCGCACTCCTCTCCATTCCTACTACTTTTAAAGGCCTCACTCCTGCCCTGCTTCACGCATACTGTATTTTAACTAGAGTAATTGTTGGGAACTCTGAAGCCCTCCCCCCCAATCTTACTGACCAAGCTATGCCCCTGGAGGAAAGGAGATGATATGGCTTCCCATGATAGCCAGGGGTTGTCAGTGCAGTTGGGCACACAGCTCACCAATCATGCAAGGTTATGTTCCATCCATGTTGGCCATGACACCCGGCTGGAGGTAGCAGAGTTGGATAAAGCGAAGAAACCCCCAGGCTAAAGTCCGACAGTTTTTCACTTCTGCAGGAAACTCAAAGTTCTCTGACATCTAGTAGCCCTTTCAGTTTTGATTATGTGATAATCTGTTTATGCATGACAATATTATAATAAGCTTATGTAAGGTACTCTTTGTTGTTACCTCTTTACTATTTTCTCACATAAATTCCCTTACAGATATGGTATTATTTCCTGTATTGTATGTATGTTTCAATACTTAATAATAAAATGTTTTGAACATAAAAAAGTTCCCCGACATCACTATCATAATTTTTCTCTTCGCCCACCCATGGTCTCCCACTATATCTGGTTTATTAACCCCTCGGAGGAGGGGACCAGTGCACCCAGAATATTTACAATTTATTTGGAAGATAATATTTGCACCTTGAAGCTGTAGCACATGGCTCAGCCGCAGAGATCCCATAGCTATTCCGACAACTGCAGGGCAGAATAATTGGATAACTTCAGAATGACTCCAGAAAGATCCTCCATGCTGTCTCAGGTCTCTTCCCATACAAGCCATTGATTCTGGTGCATTGACCTGACTTCGGACCAAGAGAACCATGGTGAGAGCAGGTAACTACCCATCTTGTCTCCAAAAAGAAGGAACTGAGAGCCACTCAGACCAAGGGTATAACAGCCACCATAGTGACTCCGGTGTCTCCTTGAGGATAGCTAGTAAGTCCTGCAAACACCGTTGCAAGCTGTCTTTGGAGAGTACTTCCAGATAGTTTAAGAAGGACACTTACAAACAAATGGCAGGTAGTGGTTGGGTGTGAGTCATTACACTCCAGATACCCGCCCAATTTTGATTTTTAACCATACCTAGTGTCCCATTGAATAAAGGTATTTCCCCAGGTACACTAAGGTATTTTTATGTATACATCTGGATCCCCATCCCTTTGGTGTTGTCCAGTAAGATTTATGCAAGAACTCTCTCCTATTTAGTCAGTCTTCGAGGAGGTTGAGTCCGCCCTGGTGGCACTGTCCTACCAGGGTGGGGAGAGGATCCATATGATGAAGCATGACACTATTAGTGTGTGAGGTTTCCTCTTCCATTAAGGATGACTTCTTATAGATAGGAATCTAAGTTCTGTGCAGTGTATATACATGTAATAGCCAATAATCTTGGAGTATCTATTTACACCGCTAATCATTCTTTGATAATTGTCACCGTACTACTATGTTGTGTTAGGCTTTGTGAAGGGACGTACAGTGCCATACCTTCTCCTTTTATCTGTGTTTTCGTCCGACACTTACAAACACCATGTACGCAGCTAGGGATCCCATGGGGTAATCCTTTCTATGACTAAACCAGTATCAGGCTGGGCACACTCAGGGTATATTTTATATTTTCACAGTGTTTTTTATGATAGGTTTTAAGATATTTTAATTGGCCTTAACAATTTCTAAATATTGTATTCTAATGATTGTTTTATTTTCCGTATGATTTAAGGAATCAATTTTCCGAAATAAACTTTATACACCCACTCAGGGTATTATGTCCAAAAGAAATATTTCCACAGGAGAGGAAATTTATTAGGAATAAAGCAAGACTGCATCGAACCAGGTTTAGCGACAACTATTTATTGTAGAATTCCCATGATCGAGATTCTATGACAGCTTAAAGAGGATGGGAATTGGGTGTAGTGCAAAGCGAATCACAAAACATGTCTCTTTCGTAGAAAATAAAAATGATAAAAAATCAATTAAATCACCTCAATATCATGTATTAATTCAGCCGTGATTCCACAGCGACCGCCCTAAGAACAGGAAACTGTGCAGAAAAACTAAGAAAGACTCACTCCTTGGAAGATTAGACACACAGGGCATCATTTACAAGCCCATTGCGCCGCTGGAACGCCACTTTTTTGACGCACCAGTGGCGCAGTGTGCCTGCCCATATTTACAAGGCCATTTAGTCACCCTGCGTGACTTTTCATGGCCTTGCAAACATGGGCCCCTTTCACGCATTACTCTGCATCAAAGGAGCATTCCATTGGTGTTGCTGTGGGTGTTCCCATGCAACATCCATGGACCCTGATGCATTCCCAGATTTACAAAGTGTAGTAAACTTGGGAATGCGTCAGAATCCTACGCCTCCCCTGGGGAGGCGTAAAAGTGGTGCAACGAGGAGAAACACTTTTATTTCTCCTCAATTTTCCCTCTTTCTATGCGTGCTGCATTCTGCAGCACGCATAGAAAGAGGAAAATGCCATCAATTATTGTTTTTGTGCAGGAAGGTGTCCCTTCCTGCACAAAAACAATCATCCCCGCAATGAAGGCACCCTTGCAACATGATGCAAGGATGTCTGCGTTGGCGCACGGCTGCTGTTTGTGCGCCGGCGCAGGGGAGAAGGACAGGAATGCGTCATATTTTGCAGATATGGTGCATTCCTGCCCTTTTTTTGTACTCACGGCAGCGCAACAGGAAGGCTTGCTGCACTGCAGTGCGTCAAAACAGAGTAAATGAGGCCCACAATCATTATTTTTGTATTTATACATTTTTTCAGCGTATCGAATCCAGATATGTGTAGGGGCACTTTACATTGAAACAGTGAGCCAAGGCTTCTAGTACGTGAAGCAGGCGATTGGGAATGTTTACCACGAGATAGGGAGAATGCCATATGATTAAGAAGAGAAGAAAGATTTGCAGTCATTGAGAAGCGGAGAGGAAGAAAAGGGAAAAAAAGAGTAGTAAATTGAGAAAGTTTTTATCAGGTGAGCCTTTAGTTTTTTGTTTTTTTTTTACAGAGTTTTATATAGCGCGAACTTGACCCGAATCGGGTATCAGAGCGCTTTACATAGCACCAGTTGCATTACATGAGGACACATTCATTTGTGTTAGGCACGGGGAGATTAAGTGATTTGCGCAAAATCAGTTGTTTCCTGAAAGTCAGGCACAGGGGTTACTCTCCTCAGGGAAGGTGGAAGGAAGTCCTGCGCTTAAACTGTGGCAACAGAGAAGAATTTTTGGCTAGCAATGGATTTTTATTCTAATTTTAGGACTTGCAAGAGTAGAGAGTTGTTGCTCTTTAGTCCTCTGCAACTTCCCAAGATAGAGAGGTAATTCAGGGAGATACGTTGGGTCCCTATTGTGTGGCACATTGTGAACTCTGACAGTTTGAATTGAATCCGAGGCTGGATAGGTATCGGGTGGAGGTAGTAACCTGGCAAAATAAAACTTTTGCCAGGCCTAAACTTTCCTTTTTAATATTTATGCATCACCCCTAAGGTAGGTTCTAAATGCCCATAGTGTAAGGTGCATAGAATTTTAAAAAGCATGGAATTTAGATTTAATATTTCACATGCCCTGGCAGTGAAAAGCATCCAAAGTTAATTTTCACTGTGGCAAGACTGGGTCTCCCATGGTTTACCTCTGGCTTACATTGTTCAATTTAATGAATGCTAAATTCAGTTTGGGAATAGTTAAAAAATATACTTCAAGAACTCATTTTAATATCAATTTAAAATCCAACCTAATAGTCAAGTTCTATTTTATATTATTATTTAACAAATTCCACTTTTAGAAAGTTGTCATCGTCTTGCCTAAAACCAAAAGGCTTTCCTGCCAGTCCAGCTGTCACCTGACCCCTGGTTGCTCCCTGTGGTGAGACGTGTATTGCTGTCTTAGAGTGCAAAAAGGGCTCTGGTGTGGGAAAGGAATTTTCCTCCTTGACAGGATGGCCTGTAGGCTGAGCTGACCGTGCCAGCCACGATTGGGACGGTTTGGGATGCTTATAAAGCTTATTTAAGGGGAAGACTAGGAACTTTAGCGGCAAGTAAAAGGCGAGCTTACTATGGAAAAGTTCTGGAATTAGAAGAGCAGATCCGGAAGCTGGAAGGGGTTTTGAGCAACTTAGGAGGATCGGAGGAAGGCGAGAGGGAGTTGGCCGAAATTATGAAGCTAAAGGCTGGTTTGTCGGGAGTTATAAGTGATCGAGTCAGAAAGAGGTGGGAGGCCAGCCAGTTGGCACATTTTGAGTACGGCGAAGGATGCAGTAAATTGTTAGCATGGAAGGCGAAGAGTGATCAAGTTAGAAACTTTATAAAGGAGATCAGATGTGAAGAGACAGGGGCAGTGCTGAGTGACAGCCAAGGGATTAGTTTGGCTTTTCTTAGGCACTTTGGGAAAGTATATAAAGAAGATTTGGTCATAAATGAGGAGGTTGTGTCGCCATGGCTGGAGCATATAGAACCTCTTCCCGAAGAGGCAATGGAGGTACTAAATGAGGAGATCAGGGCGGAGGAGCTTGAAGAGGTGATAAGGGGTGGCAAGCGGGGGAAGGCTCCAGGGCCGGATGGCCTCCCTCTTGAGATGTATAAAGCCTTGGCTGGTACTATAATTCCTATTTTAAGGCAACTTTTTAATGCAATATTTTTGACAGATACTGCCCCGCCTGAATCTTGGAAGGAGGCAATTATAACCCTAATTCCAAAGCCTGGGAAATCCCCCCAAAAAGTGGATTCGTATAGGCCCATTTCCCTGCTAAACACAGACTACAAGCTGGTTGCAAAAGTTATGGCGGGAAGGCTAAATGGTTTTATGCCTCAGATGGTGAATGAAGACCAAAAGGGTTTTATAAGAGGAAGAGCGCTGAAAGAGCTGACGTACTCATTGATTGGCTCTATAGATATGGCAACTGCTTACGGTCTTCCCCTGGCAGTTATAGCGTTAGACGCAGCCAAAGCGTTTGACCGTGTTAACTGGGCCTATTTGCAGAATGTGGTTAAACATTTTAACTTAGGTCCTAATTTCCGTAGGGTTTTAAAAAGTATTTACGCTGCTCCGGAAGCTAGAGTGTTAGTTAATGGGGCTTTGACTTCGCCAGTGAAGATCATGCGAGGTACTAGGCAGGGGTGTCCCCTCTCTCCTCTATTGTTTGACCTTTATATTGAGCCATTGGCCAGGAAAATTAGGAGTAGTAGTGGTATCTTGCCGTTTGAGTTTAATGGTTGGACAAAGAAGGTTGGGCTATACGCAGATGATATTTTAATTTTTACAACAAATCTTCCGCAAACCCTGAGGGTGGTGATGGAAATAACAACCGAGTTTGGCAAAGTGTCAGGGTATGATATTAACGAAGATAAGACAGAAGTGATGAGTTGGAATATGGGGGTGACTGGGATTGATACTAAGAGCGAAATGAGATATCTGGGAGTTAGGATTACTCAGAATATTGCGGACCTTACTAAGGTTAATTTTGACCGGGTTAGAAAGCAGATTTGTGCTAATATACGGGGTTGGATGCACCTTCCTTTAACTTTGTTTGGCAGAGTGAACTTAGTAAAGATGATCGTGCTTCCGAAATTAACCTTCTTGTTTGATTCAATCCCCTTATCTTTTTAGAAAGGAGTGGTTTGCTAAGTTACAGAGCGATATAAGTTCGTTTATTTGGGCATCAAAAGGGCCGCGAATATCATGGCGCAAACTCAGAAGGAGGCTGGTGAAAGGGGGTTTAGCTCTTCCAGATTTCTTGTTTTATTCCTGGGCTTTTTTACTTAAAAATGGCAGAATGTTACTGGACATCCCCATAGTTTCTGAGATAGGTAGGTTGTTCAGAGTGATGCTGACAAAGGAAAAGGGAGCTGGCGTGGGTTTTATGTATAAATTTGCTGATCCGAAATACTTTAAGAAGGTTAGGCTTAAGATTCTAAGGGAAATGGCGGAAATGTGGTTTAAAATCAGAAAGGTTTTAAACATACCGTATTTTAGTTATTGGGCCCCGATTTGGGATGCACCAGGCTCTCCTGAATGGACAAAAGACTTATTGGCCTTACCTTTAAAAGAAGCGGGTATTTTAAGATGGAAGCACTTGCTGTCGGAGGGTCAGATGGTTTCGTGGAGCTGGTGTGAGCAGGTAGTAGGCTCATCGCTTTCAAGGTTTAAATTCCTCCAGGTACAAAGCTGGTTCATGGCAACGGGTGTAACGTTAGGAGATCCAAATGAATTTGAGGAAAAGCTTCTCTCTAGTGCAGTGTTTAAAAAAGAAATTGCACTATGGTACTGGATGATCCTGGAGATGGAGGACGGTGTGTTTACCCTGCCGGTGGATCTGTGGGGAGGATGCTTGCCAGAGTCCGAGCTGGAAGACCAATGGCAAGTATCTATGTATATGCTTTACAAAACAGTTAAACCCACATATCTGAGGAGGAACCATTTTTTACTATGCATAGGGCGTACTGGACTCCACGAAGGCTTTCTAAATTTGGGTCAGGAAGAGTGGTGGTGTGTCCCAAATGCGGCAGTCAGAGTGCAGACGACTTACACATGTTTCTATACTGTCCGAAGTTACAGCTCTTTTGGGAGGCCGTAAGTAAATGACTGGCTAGCGTTTTAAACCTGCAGATTAAGGTAAGCGCTGTTTTGGTTATTTTTGGAACTTTGGAATGTCAAAGTATTGTCACTAAAGACTGTGCAAAATTGTTTTTTTATGCTATGCTTTTAGCGCGTAGGGAGATATGTAAATTGTGGGTATCTCCGACACTCCAACATTGGAGGATTGGTTGAAATCTATGAGTTATATTGCTAATTTGGATATTTCGGATCAGGGGAAAAGGAAATATGAATTTTGGACTCCCTTTGTGTCTAGGGGAACTCCATGATTGGAGGAATCGGTCCTATGATTAAGCCTTCTCCTGCCTCTGCTGTTTATAGTCTTCTCTGCATGAGCAGAAGGACATGGGGAAGGGTCTGCGGTCGAGAGAAGGAGGAGGTTTCTTTGAAAGGTGGCGTGGAAGCTGTCTTGGGAGCCTTCACCTTATTACCCCTGCTACAGCGAATGAGGTTAGATAACCCAAGGTTGGCATCGGTAGAAAGATGAAGGGTGGAAACAAGGCAAATGAGGACAAAATTTAAAAAAAAAAAAAAAAAAAATTAAAAAAAGGATGGCCTGTAGGGCTGTGCCCAGCACCGTCCTGAGTTTCAAAAGATGCCTTCCCTTTCACTCGGAGATGAAGCTGCACCATGGGCATACCTCCCTTTTGCACCTCTTGTCCGGATGACTCCAAACCCAGTGAGAGGGGGAGCTGCACCAGAATTGGTTCAGAGTGCCCACAGAGAAGGGGTTGCCCATTTCCACAGCCACCCCTTTAGGTGGGCACAGGGAACCCTGACCAGGGGAATTAAGATTCTTCCAATTTTGGTTTTAAGGAATGAGGGATTGTTTACAGTAAAACATACAGAACGTGTTGCATAACTGGGCAGGGTCACTCCTGGCAACTGTTGCCCCATTGGTTAGGGAATGGCC
Organism: Calotriton arnoldi; assembly: GCA_963921515.1. Lineage (NCBI taxonomy): Eukaryota > Metazoa > Chordata > Amphibia > Caudata > Salamandridae > Calotriton > Calotriton arnoldi. The sequence continues at coordinate 82,001 of CAWUFW010005625.1, forward strand.
AGGAGTTTCCCCCACCCACAAGCTGGCACTGAGAATAAATGTGGCGTCCCCAGTACCTTCCTCACTGCACTCCTAGGTCAGTGGAGAATCAGAAGGACTGCCCTGCTGTCTGAAGGAAGACAGAATCTGCTTGCCATGAACCCAGGACCTCACATGTGGCTTAAGGTCAGTTGGCGGACCTCCTATGTGAGCTTCAGGGTCACAACAAGTTTCCAGAGGCCTTCTACCTGCAACTGCCCAGCTGGCCAATTTCAACTGTATCTGCCCCAGACCCTGCATCTGGCCTCTGTAGGAGTGAGTCTAAACCCCCAAGTGGTGGCCTCCCAGGTCCTGAACACTTGATTGACGATAGACTGTACTCTCCCAGCCCCAATACTGCAAGAAGTTGGACTTGGAAACTTATTTCCAGCTTTCTACCTGGAGAACGGGGTAAGTGTCGAAGCTGCAACTGTCGATGTCGAATCTCTGGTACGTCTGAACTTGCCTGTTTGCCCAGCTGAAGGAGAGTTCCAGAAAAGTTTCTAAGTCGGAACGTAGCGTGCTGCATCAGGAACAACGCCGAGGAGCATCTGATTTAAGTCAGGGCCTTCAGGGGCATCGAGTTCGGACTTCTCCCGCTCGGAGCTTTACCACCTTTGTCGATGACTGCACTGGGACCCGGCTCTTCATTAACCCGCTATCGACGATCACCGCTTTCAATCCAGCCTGCCACTTGCTCTGCTGACAAACCATCAACAACTTCTTTTTCTCCATAAACGTTTCTAAATGAGAAGGTAAACTTTCCACTGGGACGAACATGGACCCTGCATCCAACCAGTGATCCATTGCGGTCAGCCAGAACCTTTGACTCTGACCGTGTCTAGTGTGCCCTGATATCTGCAGTTGGCGCTTTGTGCCTTTTGGTGCTATTTTTAATTCAAATTTTAAGAATTCATATCTCCGGTAGTACGTATTGGAATGATGTTGTTTTGGTGCCATTTTATTTATTAGAATTCTCTAATTTTCCAAACTGGTGTTGGAATTTTTCTTGTGTGATACTTTGACTCTATTACTGTTTCAGTATTGCATAAATACTTTATGCATTGCCTCTAAGTTAAGCCTCTCTGAGCTGTGTCATAACTGCCAGGGTGCTGTGGTCAGGTTGATTTAGTGACTTTAGAGGTTCACCTTGACAATTATTATGGTTATTATTTAACGTGGGTTCTCACCACCTTTCAAGTGATACTCCAATTTCTTAAAGTTCCTTAAAACATGACCACCCGTTTCTCACTTTGTTTGCACGCTTCACACGCAAATGCTTGCCTACTTCATACCTTTTTGTAGTGCGTTGCATCACTGTGATCTTTTTGTTGCACCACTACTGTTTTCTTAACTATAACTTTTGTAGGTTCCACCCTGGTACAGGAACATGCCAATCCATGGCAGACACAATAGGGAATAAGGAACTTTTCCTGCTAACTAGTTATTTAACAACACTAAATGCAGTTTCTTTGTAGTAGAATGAGAAGCCCTGGAACTCGTTCTTGGAATCCAGCTGCCCGACTGTAGCCAATTGAGCGCATTTCTACGTTCCAATCAACTAAGCTATTCCATCTGCTGCGATAAAAGTCCATATGACTGTGTTTTGTGTAATATTTTCTGAAGAAATCAGCCATTTCATTAGACACAAACTGTTCTATTATCTTTAACAACTATTTCAGGAAACCCACATCTGAAAAATATTTCCAGCACAAACTTCACTTCTTTCTACCTAAGGGCCATATGTATCAAGCTAAATTGCGATCGCAAACGCTGAAATTCACAGAATTTTAGCGTTTGCGATCGCAATTTAGCAGTGTGCAATGTATCACACAAAAACCCACTCGCAAAATAAGGAATCGCAAAATTTGCGATTCCCTATTTTGCGAATGCATTTAAGGAAATGCAAATTGTGATTCCTTAAATGCAATGTAAGAAGCACAAAAAAAGTGCGATTTGGCCTTAAGGAATCGCAAATTATCACCAACTTCAAGTTGGTGGTAATTTGCAATTTCTTTGAAAAATGCACTTTTTTGCATTTTTCAAAGTGCCATGTGGCGCACATACATGCCCTTAGGGCATGTATGTGTGCCACATGTGCACACATGCACATTTCAGGGGTGCAACAGGGTGTCCTTTTGGCACCCTTGAAATTGCATTCGCAATTTGCGAGTACCTAATGGGTACTCGCAAATTGCATATGTCTTCCCATTCATTCCTATGGGCCTCTAGGCCCATAGGAATGAATGGGAAGGTATTCCTTAATTGCGACTCGCAATTTGCGACTCGCAATTAAGGAATGTCAGGGAATCGCAAGATATTTGCGAATTTTTATTTACATCTCGTTTTGCGATTCTCAAATAGCGATTCTCTAAAAATCGCTATTTGAGAATCGCAAAACCATTCTTTGATACATATGCCCCTCAGTTCCTTAGCAAACTTTAGTTAATCCTATTCCTAGAATAGTCCAGCATATTGGCACAAACAACCTAAAGTTGGATATTGGCCCACTATTAGACCTGTCATTCTTGGCATGGAATTACCCCAACATTTCTGCCTTCACTCCCTGATTTTTCCTGAACTCGTTTTTGTCGACCTTAAGACTCTGTGTGCTTTATCCGAGCTAACCATCAGTAAAGTGCTTGTGCTCTCACCTTAAAACATGGTAAAATTGGACTCCATCTAATTGGCACATTTGATTTACTTGTAAATTCCTAGTATATTGTACTACATGTACCCAGGACCTGTAAATTAAATACTACTAGTTGGCTGCAGCACCCATAGTTTCACCCGCTAAGGTAGCCTTTTAAAACATGACTCAGGCCTGCCACTGCATACTGTAGTGAAGTTTTAAACTGCTGTTTTGATCGGGCAAAATAAACCTTTTGCCAGGCCTAACCCTTCCTTTTTAAAACTTATAAATCACCCCTAAATTAGGCCCTAACCACCCCTAGGGCAGGGTGCATGAAATTTAAAATGTAGGACATGTGTGTTTACTTTTTACATGTTCTAACAGTGAAAAACTCCTAAAGTCATCTTCACTGTTGTAAGGCCTATTCCCCCATAGACTAACCCTGTGTTGCCTTACTACATTTAATAAGTGCTAACTTCAGATTGGGAGCAGATAGAGAAATGCTGCGTACACTCAAATTAATTGTAATTTCAAAAAGCCTCTTTAATGGTCAAGTCAGATGTTAGATTACAATTTTGAAAATGCCACTTTAGAAAATTGGCATTTTCTTGCCCAAAACAACTGTGCCTTTCTGCCCGTGTTCTGGCTCACATGACTGTTGGCTTCTATATATTGCTTCCAGACATGGGAACAAAGCAGGCCTAGGTGTGAGCGGGAGTGAGTCTTCCTGACAGGATGGCTGGGGAACAGCTGTCTCCCGCCCTGATTACACTTCAAAGAGCTCTGCCTGCAGCACACAACAGGAACCTGGCACTAGGCTTGCCCTCGCCTTTGTCAGCCTAGACAGTTTGCTGCCAGGGGAAGGTGAAGAACTGGCCAGAACCAGTTTTGTGGGTAGGTAAGGGAATACCCCCACAGAAAGACTGGCACTGGGTATAAAAATAGGACATTCTGAACCACTCCTCAGAACACTCCTGGACCTTTGGAAGATCCAGAAGAAGCACTGCCCAGCTGGCAGATGGACTGCCCTACAGAAAGGACTACCTTGCTGTCTGAAGAAGGAAGATAGGACCTGCTTTCCTTGATCCCAGGCTACCCAGAGTGACTCCAAGGGTCAGTTGGGTGACCTCCTGTGTGCGCTACAGGGACACAACAAGCTTTCAGACACCTCCCTGCAACTGCTCAGCAACAACTGCACTTGCCTGGACCTACCTGGGTCATGCTGCTAGTCTCTGAAGGAGTGAGTCCTGATCCCCAAGGGGTGCCCCCAGGTGCTGGACCCACGCCTGGCATCAGAGGGGACTCCTCAAGAAAAGGTGTAAATCCTGAGGTTTGGGCTCTTTGCAACCACAAAGTGAGATATTTGTGCTGAGAATCGACCACCCGCAATGACTGCCAATGCTAAGCACCAGGCGCACCTACCCTTCGCACTGACAGTGACTGTCTGCAATGACCGGCAACTCATGACCTGCACTTCACGGTGACAGTGGCAATCCATGGTAATCAACCAAAGTGAAGCTCCAGCGAAGACTGGTTCTTCATGCTGCAGCAACAACCGTCAGCGATGCTCGACCTGCTCCTTGTGCCGAAAGCCTTCTTCTTGCAGCCCCCACCAACACAAATGGAACTCTTTGCACCGGACTTGAGAAGGTAACTCTTCAGCGGGACTAACCTGGTCCCTATTCCCGACCCACACTCCATCTCGGTCTGCCTGAACTTATGACTTTTCCCTGTCTAGTGAAGCCAGATGACCATGAGAGGTTCTTTCTGCTTCTTTGTGCTATGTTTTACCTAAAACTTTAGAAATTGATATGTCTAGTCCCATTGATTGGATATTTGTCAATCTGGTATCATTCTATTTATTGAAATGTACACTTTTTTCGAAATTGGTTTGAGATTTTTCTTGCATTGTGTTTTCACTTTATTACTGTTTGTGTGCTGCATAAATAAATTACACATTGCCTCTAAGTTAAGCCTGACTGTTATGTGCCAAGCTACCAGAGGGTTAAGCACATGTTAATTTAGTGACTTTTGTGGTCATCCTGACAAGGATTGTGTTTATTATTTGAATGGGGCTTCCACCCGCTCAACTAATAACCCAATTTCCTACATCCAAAATATTTAACCAACTTTTTTTGTGAGTTTGTTTAGGTAGTCCATTGCCACTAATGAGGTTCTTTAACTTTCTTTGTCTCAGCACGTGCAGTATGTATCATGCAATCCCATGCATACCTATCAATCTCTTTGTTCATTCCCACCCATAAAAAGTCCCTTTGTTGCCTTAGTCTTTATGGCATGGCTACCATAGTATCCACTTGTGCAGTAACATCAATCCAGCAGGTACACCGCAGGGTATAAGCAGCTTGTCTTGTCTACGTAACATGTCTCCTTCACAAGACAATTCGATCTCATCCTTAAATTAACTACTCACCACATTCGTTGCATGCTCTTTCGTAGGCCATTTGTCAATTCGAGCTGATAGACCAACTTCAAATCTTGGCTATTAGGTTATTTTATGTTATGTTGCATTGTTTTTACATAGCGCACACAAATCCTGATCAATTTGCCTACGCCACTGATGCTCTGTGATTGTATTGGGATGGAGAAGGTTGCCTGCATGGCTCAGTAGAATGTGCACCCCTGTCCTGACCTCACACATAGGAAGACTCCGGCTGTTTGTTGATTAACGGCAATCCTGCTTGTACATTGATGACCCACTGAAACGGAAAGCTACCCAGAGCTGGGTCTGTGGTCTGGAGAGGTACACCATGTGCTCCCTTCCTTTAGGAACGTGACTATTGTCAGCTCACCAGGCTGTAGAGAGCTGGCAGTGGTGGCAGCAGAAAGATTGCAATGGCTTTGCAGGCCTTGTTACCTGTACCTGTGGAAGAGTTGCCTACTGTCCTCTTCTCCTTTATAAAGTGGTCTGCCAGACCCTGCAACCAGGACCTTTGCTTCATACCTGAGAGATGTGAATGTCGAATGTATGCGCTTGTAGTTGGATGAGCGTGGAGCGTAGGTGTTGTGTTTTACTGTTGGCTTATTGGAATTCATGGAGCCTGCCAAACAGCAGATTTCAACGCCCTTCCAAAGCATTCTTGAGGGCTTTGTAGTGCACCAGGCTCTAGGTTGTTTAGGACTGGAGACAAAGTATTGTTTTAAAATGTATGGAAAGACCTTGTCATTTCCAGCTCCATTGTTGCCTAAAAGTGCTACCTCAATATTGGTGACCAGGTAGCTAAATGGAAAGCCTCTCCTTCCGTTATGCCCTTGTTTTGGGTCTCCCGTGACAGAAGTCTGATGTGAAAAGAAAGACAATGGCTGGACCAGTCTGGGAGGAATAAGCAGAAGGCAAGAGCTGCCTGAAACTGGTCTAAGAGCTGAATCTTTGGAATACACAATCTGAGTCTGTAAACTTGATATATAAGTATGGAGCAGAAACCACAGGCCGGTGTCACAGATTTCTATTCACCAGAATCTAGAGATTCACAAAAGTGGAGACCAGAAACTTTTCTGTGTTCCAGACAGTGGTTTCCTCTTAGCCAGGTCCAGGAACAGTAACCACGAAGTTCTGCAGTCTACCAGGAGGAGAGCTGCCTTGAGGGATCGAGGTGACTGGTGGCTGAGGAAGGGTGCTGGTGGTGCCCTTGCAGGAGGAAGACGATACCTAGAAAAGAGCAGGGCTGCATAAAGCTAAGGCAGGAAGAACTGATCTCTGCACTGCAACACATGGAAGAATCTGAACCATCGGGCCATTTGCCCTGGTGCCTCAGAGGCGTGTACCAGAAACTAGAGCGCCTGAGACGACTGAGTGCTCACGAGGTCCACAAAGCATACTGCAGTCTCCTTGACACAGAGATGTAGCACGGATGATGGCTTGTTGCTAAAAACATCCCACCTGCAGTTGCCAAAGAAAGAACCAGTGTGCCTCAAAAGGCTTACCTCTCAAGCTATATCACTCACTACTAGCAGCAGTAAGTTCGACCTTTATTAGATCCTCTATGATAAGCTGTGTTAGGCTCTTCGCTTTATTAAGGTGTTGAGTTAATGTTTGGGTCTGCAGAAGATCTTCCCAGCAAAGAGCCACCTAACCACAGTCAGATTCAGCACAGCATAGTCTTTCCTTCTTCTGCGGCCTGTTGTCCCACAGATTTTCATCAGAGGCATATGCACCAGATACCATGGCAGTGCCAGCCGGTCCAGGACAGCATCAGTGCGATCCCACTCGGTGGGCCATGTGGATAACTCACCACCCGGGTGGGCGCTGCCTCTGCTATAGCTGGCAACAGCAGTCTCAGCCTACTGAGACTGGAATAAATCCAGAAAGCTACAGCGCAGAGAACAGGACACTGTGGGTGAACTGTTTTTGGTGCTCATTACACCTTATTATTTGTGGAGAAGTGTGGCTCAATGGTTAGAGCGGCAGACCCTGATGCAGAGATCTGGCCCGGGACCAGGGTTCAATTCCCGCCTCGGCGAGTCTTGGGCTCAATTTCCTCGGACCTGATAATTCTCGCCTCGGTGCCTATTCTAATCATGGGTCCCACTCTGCAACTCTGGGCAATAGCTTGCTTAATCTCCACAACGGCCCCAACAGCGCTGGGATGCCTGGCTTCACCCTGGGGGTGCCCAGGAGTGGACATTTCACAGGGAAAAAGCCAGGAAGGGTTCCACAGCGGTATGCGTACAGCGCCTGGACACCCCTTTGGGGGTATGGGTGCGCTTTACAAGTACAAATTTCATTTCATTCATTTCATTTCATTATTCATCTGCCCTTTTTCAGGAGGGTGGACCAGGAATTTCCTGTGAGGGCACATGTTTGGATTTACAGAAGATAGTACTTCCTGTCTCAATGCGGCCAACTTAAGTAAACACCGACTACCCAAATCACTCCAAGAAATTAGCTTACTTACTGCATATTGACCTCTGACCTTCTTGTACAGTATTGTGCTTTGAGGTAGAAGTAAAGTACTTTTTTCTCTTACAAAAAAGCACATCCTGGACAATGATTTATTTAATCTATTAAATACTTTATTGAGTTTAGGACCTATAACCCGACGTCACCACCCTGAGTAAGCCTTGCACTGCTTGACATCGCTATCTAGAGGGTCAGTTGTTAAAGGTGTGTACCGGGTGCTCAGTTTTGAGCTCAACAGTAGAGTAAAAGCACAGAACACCAGAGGTAAAAGGCTTTGATTGTTATTGTCTGAACCCAGTAACCCCTGTCTCCTTGGGACTCCTAAAAATGGCCCCACAGATCACTCTATGATCCACAACTAAATACTGGTCACCATCGTATCATTATCTAATTTTCCAAATGTCTGACCATCCGACGAATAATGGGATGAGCAGTTGGTGCTTACATGACTTGTGCAAGACAAAAAGATGATGGACGGAATGCTGAACATTGTCAAACATTCACCCTGAGTACAGAGATCTGGGCTGAAATCCATCGTTTATTTTGCTCATCATGCCATTCAAGTTTGGACCCAGCCATATGCAAATCAGTATTGACCCTGCTCCACATGGGAACAGGCCAGCCCGAACTGTCAGGCCAGGTCCTCCCTGACTGGAAACAAGCATCCTGGGAACAGTTTCGGGGTATCACCCCTCATCAGCCAGGCTAGCTTGAATCCAATGGAATAGTGAGCATGGGATCCACGTCTGGGCATACCCTTCCCACTTGGGGTGACTTTAGCAACACAAAAAGATGACGGACGGAATGCTGAATATTGTCAAACATTCTTCCCCCGTACAGAGACCTGGGCCTAAACATATCAGATTGTTTGCTCACCGTGCCATTCCAGTTTGGACCCAGCCGTATGCAAATCAGTCTTGGCCCTGCTCCACATGGGGACAGTCCGTCAGGGAGGACAGGAAACAAGCATCCTGGGACCGGTTTCGGGGTATCACCCCATATCAGCCAGGCTTGCTTTAATCTAATGGCATAGTTAGCACGGGAACCACATCTGGGTATACCCTTCACACTTGGGGTGACTATAGCAACACAAAAAAATGATGGATGGAATGCTGAACATTGTCAAACATTCACCCCCCAGTACAGATACTGGGCCTAAATCCATTGTTTTTTTGCTCCCCATGCCATTCCAGTTTGGACCCAGCCATGTGCAAATCAGTCTTGACCCTGCTCCCCATGGGAACAGTCCAGCCAGAGCTGTCAGGCCAGGTTCTCCCGGACCAGAAACAAGCATCCTGGGACAGGTTTCAGGGTATCACCCCATATCAGCCAGGCTAGGTTGAATCCAATGCATAGTGAGCATGGGACCCACGTCTGGGCATAATCTTCCCACTTGGGGTGACTATAGCAACACAAAAAGATGATGGACGGAATGCTGAACATTGTTAAACATTCACCCACAGTACAGAGATCTGGGCCTAAATCCATCACTTTTTTGCTCACCGTGCCATTCCAGTTTTGACCCAGCCAGATTCAAATCAGTCTTGACCCTGCTTCCCATGGGAACAGTCCAGCCCAGGCCAGGTCCTCCCTGACCGGAAACAAGCATCCTGGGACCAATTGTGGGGTAACACCCCTCATCAGCCAGGCTTGCTTGAATTCAATGGCATAGTGAGCATGGGACTCATATCTGGGCATACCCTTCCCACTTGGGGTGACTATAGCAACACAAAAAGATGATGGACGGAATATGAACACTGTCAAACATTCACCCCAGTACTAAGTTCTGGGCCTAAGTCCATTGTTTTTTTGCTCCCCATGCCATTTCAGTTTGGACCCAGCCATATGCAAATCAGTCTTGACCCTGCTCCCCATGGGGACAGTCCAGCCCGAACCACCAGGCAAGGTCCTCCCTGACTAGAAACATCATCCTCGGACTGGTTTCGGGGTATCACATGGGTCCCGTGCTCACAGTGTCACTAGATTCAAGCTAGCCTGGCCGATGAGGGGTAATGCCCCGAAACCGGTCCTAGGATGCTTGTTTCAGGTCCAGGGAGGTCCGGGCCTGGCAGTTCGGGCTGGACTGTTCCCATAAGGAACAGGGTCAAGACTGATTTGCATATGGCTGTGTCCAAACTGGGGTGGCGTGCTGGGCAAAAGAAAGATCGATTTAACCCAGATCTATGACTGGGGGTGAATGTTTGACAATGTTCAGCATTCTATCCATCATCTTTTTGTGTTGCTCACATGACTTGCACCTGGCACAAGTCTGATCACGAATGGTATTCTCCTACCATCTGTGAATGCCAATTAGCAATTTGGAGGGTTGCCCTACCAGCCATCCAAATAGCCGCTTCTCAACTCCAGAATGAAGAAAATAGTCGTGCAGATTTTCACAGCAATTGAGGCTTTTTTGGAATGAAGCAGTGTTGCAGAGAACTAGCCTTAGCACCGTCTGCTTACTGCAGAATCTCTATACCCAAGACTCTACAGTGATATAACACACATTGTATATTGATCAGTACAAACACCATCAGTCAAACTGGCAGGAGGATTATAACCTAACAGGTGCCCATCCCCAAGTGTCAGTAAGTGGATAAGAGTGAACGAACTGTCATTTATAGCAATACAATTCCAACACTGAAGTTCACTTCAATTATGTAGCCATTTTGGGCCAGACCAACAACCGAATTGTAGACGTTTCAGTCCGCCTGTACTCTCAATGCATTGGACCATCATCAGGATAAACCGTTGTGAATAAAGTGCCATTCCAAGAGGGATTGCAAGCTTCACCTAGAAACCACTGACAATCAGGGCAGGAAATATCCAAGAATTAGGACCTGACAGTATTCGTTAGAGAGAAGCCTTTATTTTGATGGGCTGCGTGAGGCAATGTAATACATACAGGATACTTGTCCAGGACTAAGGCAACAATCGGTCCTAAAGATATTATAGAATTCAAGACCATCAATGCTCATGTGCGAAAGAAAGTGCCTTGGAATGTGTGCAGTGCAGAAGCCCAGAGTCCAGGGCCACAGGTGCCCGGCAGTGCATAGGCGAATCACAGCAAAGAGTTGTGGCCAGGCGCTTAGCTCTCACTAGCGCACCAGGGGTCCTCAGGAGCAAGGATGTGGTGGACCACTGCACCCAAATTATGGCTGCATTCTCTAACCCAACCAGATACAAGGAGGACATGTTCCTGCTTGCTTTTGGGCTCCTGGCCTCTTTGCAATGCCACCAACTCCTGTCTGCTGCAGAGCACAGGGTAGCTGTGGAAGACGGGCAGCTTATAGCGATTTGAATGTGCCTATCTGGCCACACCCATCCCTTGGGACAAACTAAATTGTAAGAAACGTGGGTGTGTCCAAACGTTGAGGAGGAGTAGCAGACTGGTCCAGTTGCCTATTTTCTCGATTCCTCACAACGTCTCATCTTTCTGCTTCCTTCCCTCGCAGTTAATGCACTGGAATTAGGAAATAAAGACATGATCGAGAGGCTTGGAATTCCCTCATAGATGACAATTCATGTGACCTCAACACCGCCATTTAGACACTGTCTTAAACAAAAGGCATACTGCAGCCATAATCTAGGATGCCATGCCTCCACGTGCATTCTTGCATTCCATTAGGCCTCCGCGCCACGCTGATTGGCTAGAGGACGATGGAATGCAAATGAGCTTCTCAAGCCCCTGGTAACCACACGGTCCTCGAGGGTTAAGCCCACAGACCTCGCACAAATGCACTATCATCTCAAAATACCATGCTGTTCTCAGTGGCGTAACTCAAAATGAAAACCCCTTCCCCCCTCCTGCAGAATGTGACCAGGAGACCCCGAGACTCCTATTTTATTCCAGAACCTTATAACCAGGGCCACTGGAATTATGCGGCAGGAGAGGGCCAAATTATGCGGCAAGAAAAGGCAAATTATGCAGCATAATGCGTCACATTTTGTAATAGTATTACTTCATTATTTAGTCATTTTAAAACTTGGTAACAAAGTCTGGGCATTGGTTGCACCTCATTAGTACCAGTTTAACACACAAATATAGCAATAAGCAACAGAAAATTGACCAGCCCAGTTTTGTAAACGGCCTTCCAGCGCACAGCAACACCTATCGCCGCATTTTTAGTAACTTATGAACCGTTTGAGAAAAAAAAAAATTGGGGGTCAAAATCTGCAAATTATGCAGCAGATGATAGCTTATGTGGCAAATGGAGAAAATCTATAATTATGCGAAAATCGCCGCAGCCGCACTGATTGCATTATTCCAGTGACCCTGCTTATAACCGAAGTCTTCTGACAGGGGAGCAGGCTCAGGAAGGCTTGGGCCCGCAGCGACATGCCGGGTTCAGAGAGTCAGACTGTGCACGGACCATAAAAACACAAAACTCCCTGGCAAGAAAATAGTCCTGTGATTGTGGGTTCTCGCACCCCTCACCTCCCTCTTCTCTGACCCTTCACTCGCTGCTCCTCTTCCTCACTCTCTGACAATGAGCTCCCCTCTTTCTCTGGCACTGGTCACTCCGTTCTCTCTTCTCTGGCACTGGCTCTCTTTCAACCAAGAGAGTAGCCAGAATATTAAAATACCCCCCACTTTGAACCAAACCTCTAATGGCACCAAGTGAGCAAAGCAAGTAAACGGTAAACAACATTTACAACGCATTGTTTACAACGCATGCCATTACAACGCAAGTCGTTACAACGACGCGTTGTTACATCGCATGCCATTACAACGCAAGTCGTTACAATGACTTGCTGTAGGAGGCAGAAGGTGTAGGATTTGTTGGATTTTCAATCCAACACCTTCCCTACTGTTGCACACACTGGAGTTGGAATAGTAATTTATACTATTCTAAACTCCAGCGCCCCCCCTACAGCAAGTCGTTGTAGCGACTTGCGTTGTAATGGCATGCAATGTAACAACACGTCGTTGCAACGACTTGCGCTGTAATGGCATGCGATGTAAACGCATGGGTTGTAATGAGTGCTATTCAAGTAAACACAACCCTTCCTATAATAGTTTCCTTCACTGGCTCGTCCATCCATCTATTCATACATCCTACCATCCCCATCTGTCCTTTCATGATGCTAACAATCCATTAACACTCCATTCATTAGTGGTGTAACCAAGGTCCCTGCAGCCCCCGCAGTGCGGGGGTGGGCGAGCTCCAGGGGGCCCCTCAGCACAGTACCCTAGCCCCAGAGCTCCCGAGTGAGTCTGGAAGGGGGCCCCTCCCTGTACTTTTTCAGGGGGGGGGGCTCAAGTTTCGTTACACCACTGCCATTCACCCATCCACAGATTAATCAATCTTTCTTTTCAATGATCCATCCATTGATTGAGCCATCCATCTATCCAGCCATCTATTCATCCATCCATCTAGCAATCCATCCATCCATTCCTTCACCCTTTCAGCAACAAATATGCATCCATCCATCTAACCATCTAATCATCCACCCATCCAAATATTGAAACGTGCACCCTTCCTTCCACTCTTCCTTTTATGTTTTCTTCCTTTCATACATCTTTCTTTTTTCCTTTCCTTACTTTAGCCCTTTCTTCTTTCTCCCATTCTTCCTTTCCAGTTTCACATTCTTTTTCTTTCTTACCTTCCTCTTTCCCATAGGTCTGTTTGCTGCTCTGTGCCCTCCTCGTTTCTTCTTCTACCCCCTTCACTGAACTTGTCTCACTTAGTAACCCTCCGCGCCCATCTCTCAGCCCTGCTTTTCCTCAGAGCACTATATGAGCTTTGAGTTGCATCCCTGCAGAGTGAAGAGGCCTGAGTAACATGAATCACCTGTTAGCTGGAGGCAGATTACCAGGCCATCCGGTGCCGTGGCTACTACCTCCCCCCTTGAGCTGCTAAAGCGGGGGTCAGCACTCTCCTCTTCTCTGACGCTGGCCCCTCCCTCCCTCCTGTCTGGCACTAGACCTCCCAGCCTCCATCTCTCACACCTGGTTCCCCTCCTCTCCAACACCGGTCACCCCTCACACATCTCACTTTTCTCACTCCTCTGAAGGGGGTCTCCGCTCCCCCTTTCTGACACAGGTCCCTCTGCTTCATCCCTGACACAGGTCCCTTCACTCCCTCCTCTCTGATACTGGAGCCTTTCTCTCTCTCTCTCTTCTTTCTCTCTCTCTTCTCTCTCTCTCTCTCTCTCTCTCTCTCTTCTCTCTCTCTCTCTCTCTCTCTCTCTCTCTCTCTCTCTCTCTCTTTCTCTCTCTATTCTCTCTCTCTCTCCTCTCTCTCTCTCCACTCTCTCTCTCTTTCTCTCTCCTCGCTCTCTCTATCTCTCTCCTCTCTCTTTCTTCTTTCTCTATCTCCTCTTTCTCTCTCTCTCTATTTCTCTCTCTCCTCTCTCCCTCTCCTCCTATCTCTCTCTCTCTCTGTCTCTCTCTTCTCTCTCTGTCTCTCTCTTCTCTCTCTTTCTTCTCTCTTCTCTCTCTCTCTCTCTCTTCTCTCTCTCTCATCTCTCCCTCTCTTTCTTTATCTTTCTCTCTGTCTCTCTTTTCTCTCTCTCTCTCTTTCTCTCTCTCTTTCTCTCTCTATCTCTGTCTCTCTCTCTCTGACCAGGGATCCCCTCTCCTTCATCCATGACACAGGCCCTCCTCTCTAATACTGGGCCCCTCCTCTTCTTTGACACAGGTTCCTCCATCTCCTCTCTCTCTCTCTCGCTCTCTCTTTATCTCTCTCCTCTCTCTCTTCTCTCTTTCTCCCTCTTCTCCCTCTCTCCTCTCTCTATCTTTCTCTCTTTCTCTCTCTCCTCTATCTCTCGCCTCTCTCTCCCTCCCTCTCTCTCTCTATTCTCTCTCCCTCTTCTTGCTCCTCTCTCTTCTCTCTCTCTCTCTTCTCTCTCTTTCTTTCTCTCTCTTCTCTCTCTCTCTCCTCTCTCTCTCTCTTCCTCTCTCTTTCTCTCTCCATCTCTGTGCCCCTCTCTCTCTCTCTCTCTGACCAGGGATCCCCTCTCCTTCATCCATGACACAGGCCCTCCTCTCTGATACTGGGTCCCTCCTCTTCTTTGACACAGGTTCCTCCACCTCCCCCCCCCCCCACCACTGTCTCTCCTCTCTCTCTCTCTCTCTCTCTCTTTCTTCTATATCTCTCCTCTCTCTCTCTTCTCTCTCTCTCTCTCTTTCTGTCTCTCTCTATGTCTCTCTCTCTCTCTCTCTGACCAGGGATCCCCTCTCCTTCATCCATGACACAGGCACCTTCACTCACTCATCTCTGATACTTGGCCCCTCCTCTTCTTTGACACAGATTCCTCCCCCCCTCTCTCTCTCTCTTTCTCTCACCCTGTCTCTCTCACCCTATCTCCCCTCTCTCTCTCTCTCTCTCTCTCTCTTTCTCTCGCTCTCTTTCTCTCTCTCTTTCTCTCTCTCTTTCTCTCTCTCTCTCTGACCAGGGATCCCCTCTCCTTCATCCCTGACACAGGCCACTTCACTCCCTCCTCTCTGATACTGCCCCCCCCCTTCCTTCTCTCTGACCCAGGTCCCCCCACCTCACCTCTCTCTCTTTCACTGAGACGCTCTACTTCCTCCCAGACATCTGTTTCTCTCTTTCTATCGCTCTGACTCGTCTGCGTGTTCTGTAACCCTCTCAAAATCTGACACACTGCACCTGTGATTAGCTCCATCCTCTACCGTATGTTCTTTTGCACTTAAGTTGTGTAGATGCCCTCAACAAACACGGTTCTGTGTAAAATATTTTTTTTCTGTTTCAGAGCCCTGTCATAGATGGTTTACTTCGGCGTGGGGCGTCACACCTGCCTTTTGTACAGCGCTGTCAAACTCTGCCGGTGAAGCAGTCATTAAATAAATAACTAAAGACACCATAAGTCTCTCCTCTCTTTGTCTCTCTGGCACTGGGTCAACGCTCCCTCCTTTCTGACACTGGTCTCTCCTCTCCCTCATGACAACGATCCCTCCTGTTCCCTCTGTGACACTGCTCCCTCCTTCCCTGGCACTGGTCCCCCCCCCCGCCCCCCCTCAATGATAAGGACACACCTTCCTCTACGACATTGGCCCCACCCCTTTGATACCGGCCTCCTCTGACGCTGGTCCTCGCTCCCTCTCCTCTGACATTGAGTCATCCTTTCACTCCTTCGTGATGCCGGTTCCTCTCTAGTATTCCTTCCTTTCCACCCTCTACGACACTTGTCCCTCCCCCTCCCTCTCTGACAGTTGTCCCTCTCCCGCTTCTCTGATACTGGCCCCTCCTTCCAGCTCTCTGACACTGGTCCCTCCTCCCCCTCTGAAGCGCTGGTTCCTCCCCCCCGGGCTCTGGGAAGTCACACCGGAGGGCTGGTCCTGAGGATGCCCAGGGAGCAGGATGCTGAGGTGAAGAGGAGGATGTGGTGAGGGGATGGCCACTGAGGTGAGGAGGAGGGTGCTGAGAGGGGAGGATGCTGAGGTGAGGTGGGAGGGCAGGATGAGTCGAGGATCAGGGTGCTGAGAGGGGAGGGGGTTGCTGTCAGAGAGAGGATGCAGGCAGGGGTAGGCTGCCGGCTGTGGGAGGATTCTGAGAGAAGGATGGCGAGGATGCTGAGGTGAGGAGGAGGATGCTGAGGTGGTCGCCATGGCAGCTGTAACCAGGAGGTAAGCCTGATCCGCCGTCTCTCAATCTCTTCACCTCTCCTCTCTCCGTGTATCCCCCCTCCCCCCATTCGGTCTCGATTAGAGCATGCTTTGATGTTGTACCCCCTAACCTCCTGCCCCCGCCCCCTCCCTCACAGTGGTACCCAACCCTTTACCCCCGCACCATCTCTCTCGTGCCCGATGATGTGTCGTGCCCTGGCGAGGCCTTCCTCTCTCTGGGACTTCGGGAGGGACTGGTGGGGCTCCGATGAACCCACTATGGCCCCGTCCTATCCCACTGCCTCACTTTTGGGGTTTGTGGGGGGAGGAGGGGGGGCGGTGGTACCTTCCCTCAGGTCATGCTTTTCTCTCCGCTACACACTGGGTGGATTGGATTTTTCCTCTACCCGTCCCTCTCTCTCCCTTCCTTTTATTCCGTTCTCTCTCATTTTCTCTCTCTCGGTCTTTCTTTTGAATCACAATCGTTCTCTCTTATGTGTCTCTTCCTCTCACTCTCATTTCCCTTTTCCGCCCCCTCTCTTTTTTCTCTTTCGTTTACGTTCTTGCCCTCTCCTCTCCTCTCTTTCTTTTGTTTTCTTTTTCTTTTGCGTTCTCTTCATGCATTGGCACCTCTCTCTCTCCTTCACCTGTCACTCTTTCTCTCCTTGTGCATTTGCCCCGGCTCTCCCTCGCTCTCTCCCAGACTCTGTCCTTCACTCCTTTCATACGTATATATTTCTTTCTCTTTATCTCTTTGTTTATCTCTTGCTGAAGGTGCCCCGTGTATCGCTCTTACCCCCTATGTCTCCATCTTTCTCTCTCTAAACCCCACTCTCTCTCTCTTTCGTGAAACTCTCTTTGCTTCTCTGCTGTGCATCCGTTTCTCTCTCTCTGTATGACCTCTCACACAAACACCTCTCTCTCTACCCATAAACCCCTCTCTTTCTTCATCTCTTTCCCTTCCAGTATCCCCCCTCGTGCATGTTATTTAAATTCTTTTTTGTATCTTCTCCTCACTCCCATCTGCACCATTCTCCCCTGTCCTGTAACGACCTCTCTTTCTCTCTTCCTGTCTACCTCACTTACTTCTTACAGCCCTCTGTCTTCATCTCTCTGTGCCTCTATCCCATTTCTGTATCTTTCTTTCTCTTCCTGTATCCTCCCTCCTCTCCATTTTCTTGTATTTGTCATCCCACCTCTCTTCCTGTCTGTCCTTCTCGAATATCTTCCTGTTGGATATATCAGTCTCGTTCTCCACTCCCTCCTTCACTGCCTTTCTCTGTCAGTGCCGTTCCCTTCCTGCATCTGACCCTCGCCCTTTCCTTGTATCTGTCTCTCTTCCTCTCCTCTCCTTGTATCAGTCTGTCTCCCTCTCCTTGTATCTGTCTCTCTCCCTCCCCTTGTATCTGTCCCTCTTCCTTTCCTTATATCTGTCTCTCTTCCTCTCCTTGTATCTGTCCCTCTTCCTCTCCTTGTATCTGTCCCTCTCCCTCTCCTTGTATCTGTCCCTCTTCCTCTCCTTGTATCTGTCCCTCTTCCTCTCCTTGTATCTGTCTCGTCTCCCTCTCCTTGTATCTGTCTCTCTCCACTCTCCTTGTATCTGTCTCTCCTCCTCTCCTTGTATCTGTCTCTCTCCCTCTCCTTGTATCTGTCTCTCTCCCTCTCCTTGTATCTGTCTCTCTTCCTCTCCTTGTACCTGTCTCTCTCCCTCTTCTTGTACCTGTCGCTCTTCCTCTCCTTGTATCTGTCGCTCTTCCTCTCCTTGTATCTGTCTCTCTCCCTCTCCTTGTATCTGTCTCTCTTCCTCTCCTTGTATCGGTCTCTCTTCCTCTCCTTGTATCTGTCTCTCTCCCTCTCCCTGTACCTGTCGCTCTTCCTCTCCTTGTATCTGTCTCTCTCTCCCTCTCTTTGTATCTGTCCCTCTCCCTCTCTTGAATCTGTCTCTCTTCCTCTCCTTGTTTCTGTCTCTCTCCCTCTCCTTGTATCTGTCTCTCTCTCTCCCTCTCCTTGTATCTGTCTCTCTCTCTATCCACTGTATCTGTCTCTCTCTTCCTCTCCTTGTATCTGTCTCTCTTCCTCTCCTTGTATCTGTCTCTCTCCCTCCCCTTGTATCTGTCCCTCTTCCTCTCCTTGTATCTGTCCCTCTTCCTCTCCTTGTATCTGTCTCTCTTCCTCTCCTTGTATCTGTCTCTCTTCCTCTCCTCGTATCTGTCTCTCTCCCTCTCCTTGTATCTGTCTCTCTTCCTCTCCTTGTATCGGTCTCTCTTCCTCTCCTTGTATCTGTCTCTCTCCCTCTCCCTGTACCTGTCGCTCTTCCTCTCCTTTTTCTGTCTCTCTCTCCCTCTCCTTGTATCTGTCCCTCTCCCTCTCTTGAATCTGTCTCTCTTCCTCCCCTTGTTTCTGTCTCTCTCCCTCTCCGTGTATCTGTCTCTCTCTCTCCCTCTCCTTGTATCTGTCTCTCTCTCTCTCCACGTATCTGTCTCTCTCTTCCTCTCCTTGTATCTGTCTCTCTTCCTCTCATTGTATCTGTCTCTCTCCCTCCCCTTGTATCTGTCCCTCTTCCTCTCCTTGTATCTGTCCCTCTTCCTCTCCTTGTATCTGTCTTTCTTCCTCTCCTTGTATCTGTCTCTCTTCCTCTCCTCGTATCTGTCTCTCTCCCTCTCCTTGTAGCTGTCTCTCTTCATCTCCTTGTATCTGTCCCTCTTCCTCTCCTTGTATCAGTCTCTCTCCCTCTCCTTGTATCTGTCTCTCTCCCTCTCCTTGTACCTGTCTCCCTTCCTCTCCTTGTATCTGTCTCTCTTCCTCTCCTTGTATCTGTCTATCTCCCTCTCCTTGTATCTGTCTCTCTTCCTCCCCTTGTTTCTGTCTCCCTCCCTCTCTTTGTATCTGTCTCTATCCCTCCGCTTGTATCTGTCTCTCTTCCTCTCCTTGTATCTGTCTCTCTCCCTCTCCTTGTATCTGTCTCTCTTCCTCTCCTTTTTCCTGCCCCTCTCCCTCTCCTTGTATCTGTCTCTCTTCCTCTCCTTGTACTTGTCCCTCTTCATCTCCTTGTATCTGTCCCCCTTCCTCTCCTTGTATCTGTCTCTCTCCCTCTCCTTGTATCTGTCTCTCTTCCTCCCTTTTATCTGTCCCTCGTCCTCTCCTTGTATCTGTCCCTCGCCCTTTCCTTGTATCTGTCTCTCTCCCTCTCCTTGTATCTGTCCCTCGTCCTCTCCTTGTATCTGTCCCTCACCCTTTCCTTGTATCTGTCTCTCTCCCTCTTCTTGTATCTTTCCCTCGTCCTCTCCTTGTATCTGTCCCTCTTCCTCTCCATGTATCTGTCCCTCGTCCTCTCCTTGTATCTGTCCTTCGTCCTCTCCTTGTATCGGTCTCTCTTCCTCTCCTTTTTCTGTCTCTCTCTCCCTCTCCTTGTATCTGTCTCTCTTCCTCTCCTTTTTCTGCCTCTCTCTCCAACTCCTTGTACCTGTCTCTCTCCCTCTCCTTGTATCTGTCTCTCTCTCCCTCTCCTTGTACCTGTCTCTCTCCCTCTCCTTGTACCTGTCTCTCTTCCTCCCCTTGTTTCTGTCCCTCTTCCTCTCCTTTTTCTGTCTCTCTCTCCCTCTCCTTGTATCTGTCTCTCTCGTCCTCTCCTTGTATCTGTCTCTCTTCCTCTCCTTGTTTCTGTCCCTCTTCCTCTCCTTGTACCTGTCTCTCTCCCTCTTCTTGTACCTGTCGCTCTTCCTCTCCTTGTATCTGTCGCTCTTCCTCTCCTTGTATCTGTCTCTCTCCCTCTCCTTGTATCTGTCTCTCTTCCTCTCCTTGTATCGGTCTCTCTTCCTCTCCTTGTATCTGTCTCTCTCCCTCTCCCTGTACTTGTCGCTCTTCCTCTCCTTTTTCTGTCTCTCTCTCCCTCTCCTTGTATCTGTCCCTCTCCCTCTCTTGAATCTGTCTCTCTTCCTCCCCTTGTTTCTGTCTCTCTCCCTCTCCGTGTATCTGTCTCTCTCTCTCCCTCTCCTTGTATCTGTCTCTCTCTCTATCCACGTATCTGTCTCTCTCTTCCTCTCCTTGTATCTGTCTCTCTTCCTCTCCTTGTATCTGTCTCTCTCCCTCCCCTTGTATCTGTCCCTCTTCCTCTCCTTGTATCTGTCCCTCTTCCTCTCCTTGTATCTGTCTCTCTTCCTCTCCTTGTATCTGTCTCTCTTCCTCTCCTCGTATCTGTCTCTCTCCCTCTCCTTGTAGCTGTCTCTCTTCATCTCCTTGTATCTGTCCCTCTTCCTCTCCTTGTATCTGTCCCTCTCCCTCTCCTTGTATCTGTCCCTCTTCCTCTCCTTGTATCTGTCCCTCTTCCTCTCCTTGTATCTGTCCGTCTCCCTCTCCTTGTATCTGTCTCTCTCACTCTCCTTGTATCTGTCTCTCCTCCTCTCCTTGTATCTGTCTCTCTCCCTCGCCTTGTATCTGTCTCTCTCCCTCTCCTTGTATCTGTCTCTCTTCCTCTCCTTGTACCTGTCTCTCTCCCTCTTCTTGTACCTGTCGCTCTTCCTCTCCTTGTATCTGTCGCTCTTCCTCTCCTTGTATCTGTCTCTCTCCCTCTCCTTGTATCTGTCTCTCTTCCTCTCCTTGTATCGGTCTCTCTTCCTCTCCTTGTATCTGTCTCTCTCCCTCTCCCTGTACCTGTCGCTCTTCCTCTCCTTTTTCTGTCTCTCTCTCCCTCTCTTTGTATCTGTCCCTCTCCCTCTCTTGAATCTGTCTCTCTTCCTCCCCTTGTTTCTGTCTCTCTCCCTCTCCGTGTATCTGTCTCTCTCTCTCCCTCTCCTTGTATCTGTCTCTCTCTCTATCCACGTATCTGTCTCTCTCTTCCTCTCCTTGTATCTGTCTCTCTTCCTCTCCTTGTATCTGTCTCTCTCCCTCCCCTTGTATCTGTCCCTCTTCCTCTCCTTGTATCTGTCCCTCTTCCTCTCCTTGTATCTGTCTCTCTTCCTCTCCTTGTATCTGTCTCTCTTCCTCTCCTCGTATCTGTCTCTCTCCCTCTCCTTGTATCTGTCTCTCTTCCTCTCCTTGTATCGGTCTCTCTTCCTCTCCTTGTATCTGTCTCTCTCCCTCTCCCTGTACCTGTCGCTCTTCCTCTCCTTTTTCTGTCTCTCTCTCCCTCTCCTTGTATCTGTCCCTCTCCCTCTCTTGACTCTGTCTCTCTTCCTCCCCTTGTTTCTGTCTCTCTCCCTCTCCGTGTATCTGTCTCTCTCTCTCCCTCTCCTTGTATCTGTCTCTCTCTCTCTCCACGTATCTGTCTCTCTCTTCCTCTCCTTGTATCTGTCTCTCTTCCTCTCATTGTATCTGTCTCTCTCCCTCCCCTTGTATCTGTCCCTCTTCCTCTCCTTGTATCTGTCCCTCTTCCTCTCCTTGTATCTGTCTTTCTTCCTCTCCTTGTATCTGTCTCTCTTCCTCTCCTCGTATCTGTCTCTCTCCCTCTCCTTGTAGCTGTCTCTCTTCATCTCCTTGTATCTGTCCCTCTTCCTCTCCTTGTATCAGTCTCTCTCCCTCTCCTTGTATCTGTCTCTCTCCCTCTCCTTGTACCTGTCTCCCTTCCTCTCCTTGTATCTGTCTCTCTTCCTCTCCTTGTATCTGTCTATCTCCCTCTCCTTGTATCTGTCTCTCTTCCTCCCCTTGTTTCTGTCTCCCTCCCTCTCTTTGTATCTGTCTCTATCCCTCCGCTTGTATCTGTCTCTCTTCCTCTCCTTGTATCTGTCTCTCTCCCTCTCCTTGTATCTGTCTCTCTTCCTCTCCTTTTTCCTGCCCCTCTCCCTCTCCTTGTATCTGTCTCTCTTCCTCTCCTTGTACTTGTCCCTCTTCATCTCCTTGTATCTGTCCCCCTTCCTCTCCTTGTATCTGTCTCTCTCCCTCTCCTTGTATCTGTCTCTCTTCCTCCCCTTTTATCTGTCCCTCGTCCTCTCCTTGTATCTGTCCCTCGCCCTTTCCTTGTATCTGTCTCTCTCCCTCTCCTTGTATCTGTCCCTCGTCCTCTCCTTGTATCTGTCCCTCACCCTTTCCTTGTATCTGTCTCTCTCCCTCTTCTTGTATCTTTCCCTCGTCCTCTCCTTGTATCTGTCCCTCTTCCTCTCCATGTATCTGTCCCTCGTCCTCTCCTTGTATCTGTCCTTCGTCCTCTCCTTGTATCGGTCTCTCTTCCTCTCCTTTTTCTGTCTCTCTCTCCCTCTCCTTGTATCTGTCTCTCTTCCTCTCCTTTTTCTGCCTCTCTCTCCAACTCCTTGTACCTGTCTCTCTCCCTCTCCTTGTATCTGTCTCTCTCTCCCTCTCCTTGTACCTGTCTCTCTCCCTCTCCTTGTACCTGTCTCTCTTCCTCCCCTTGTTTCTGTCCCTCTTCCTCTCCTTTTTCTGTCTCTCTCTCCCTCTCCTTGTATCTGTCTCTCTCGTCCTCTCCTTGTATCTGTCTCTCTTCCTCTCCTTGTTTCTGTCCCTCTTCCTCTCCTTGTACCTGTCTCTCTCCCTCTTCTTGTACCTGTCGCTCTTCCTCTCCTTGTATCTGTCGCTCTTCCTCTCCTTGTATCTGTCTCTCTCCCTCTCCTTGTATCTGTCTCTCTTCCTCTCCTTGTATCGGTCTCTCTTCCTCTCCTTGTATCTGTCTCTCTCCCTCTCCCTGTACTTGTCGCTCTTCCTCTCCTTTTTCTGTCTCTCTCTCCCTCTCCTTGTATCTGTCCCTCTCCCTCTCTTGAATCTGTCTCTCTTCCTCCCCTTGTTTCTGTCTCTCTCCCTCTCCGTGTATCTGTCTCTCTCTCTCCCTCTCCTTGTATCTGTCTCTCTCTCTATCCACGTATCTGTCTCTCTCTTCCTCTCCTTGTATCTGTCTCTCTTCCTCTCCTTGTATCTGTCTCTCTCCCTCCCCTTGTATCTGTCCCTCTTCCTCTCCTTGTATCTGTCCCTCTTCCTCTCCTTGTATCTGTCTCTCTTCCTCTCCTTGTATCTGTCTCTCTTCCTCTCCTCGTATCAGTCTCTCTCCCTCTCCTTGTAGCTGTCTCTCTTCATCTCCTTGTATCTGTCCCTCTTCCTCTCCTTGTATCAGTCTCTCTCCCTCTCCTTGTATCTGTCTCTCTCCCTCTCCTTGTACCTGTCTCCCTTCCTCTCCTTGTATCTGTCTCTCTTCCTCTCCTTGTATCTGTCTATCTCCCTCTCCTTGTATCTGTCTCTCTTCCTCCCCTTGTTTCTGTCTCCCTCCCTCTCTTTGTATCTGTCTCTATCCCTCCCCTTGTATCTGTCTCTCTTCCTCTCCTTGTATCTGTCTCTCTCCCTCTCCTTGTATCTGTCTCTCTTCCTCTCCTTTTTCCTGCCCCTCTCCCTCTCCTTGTATCTGTCTCTCTTCCTCTCCTTGTACTTGTCCCTCTTCATCTCCTTGTATCTGTCCCCCTTCCTCTCCTTGTATCTGTCTCTCTCCCTCTCCTTGTATCTGTCTCTCTTCCTCCCCTTTTATCTGTCCCTCGTCCTCTCCTTGTATCTGTCCCTCGCCCTTTCCTTGTATCTGTCTCTCTCCCTCTCCTTGTATCTGTCCCTCGTCCTCTCCTTGTATCTGTCCCTCACCCTTTCCTTGTATCTGTCTCTCTCCCTCTTCTTGTATCTTTCCCTCGTCCTCTCCATGTATCTGTCCCTCGTCCTCTCCTTGTATCTGTCCTTCGTCCTCTCCTTGTATCGGTCTCTCTTCCTCTCCTTTTTCTGTCTCTCTCTCCCTCTCCTTGTATCTGTCTCTCTTCCTCTCCTTTTTCTGCCTCTCTCTCCAACTCCTTGTACCTGTCTCTCTCCCTCTCCTTGTATCTGTCTCTCTCTCCCTCTCCTTGTACCTGTCTCTCTCCCTCTCCTTGTACCTCTCTCTTCCTCCCCTTGTTTCTGTCCCTCTTCCTCTCCTTTTTCTGTCTCTCTCTCCCTCTGCTTGTATCTGTCTCTCTCGTCCTCTCCTTGTATCTGTCTCTCTTCCTCTCCTTGTTTCTGTCCCTCTTCCTCTCCACGTATCTGCCCCTCTTCCTCTCCTTGTATCTGTCCCTCTTCCTCTCCTTGTATCTGTCTCTCTTCCTCTCCTTGTATCTGTCTCTCTCCCTCTCCTTGTATCTGTCTCTCTTCCTCTCATTGTATCTGTCTCTCTCCCTCTCCTTGTATCTGTCTCTCTCGTCCTCTCCTTGTATCTGTCTCTGTCCCTCGCCTTGTATCTGTCCCTCTCCTTGTATCTGTCTCTCTCCCTCTCCTTGTATCTGTCTCTCTCCCTCTCCTTGTATCTGTCTCTCTCGTCCTCTCTTGTATCTGTCTCTGTCCCTCTCCTTGTATCTGTCCCACATCCTCTCCTTGTATCTGTCTCTCTTCCTCTCCTTGTATCTGTCTCTCTCATCCTCTCCTTGTATCTGCCTCTCTGCCTCTCTTCCTCTCCTTGTATCTGTCTCTCTCCCTCCCCTTGTATCTGTCTCTCCCTCTCCACGTATCTGTCTCTCTCGTCCTTTCCTTGTATCTGTCTCTCTTCCTCTCCTTGGATCTGTCTCACTCCCTCTCCTTGTACCTGTCTCCCTCTTCCTCTCCTTGTATCTGTCCCTCTTCCTCTCCTTGTATCTGTCCCTCTTCCTCCCCTTGTTTCTGTCTCTCTTCCTTCCCTTGTTTCTGTCCCTCTTCCTCTCCTTTTCTGTCTCTCTCTCCAACTCCTTGTACCTGTCTCTCACCCTCTCCTTGTATCTGTCTCTCGTCCTCTCCTTGTATCTGTCTCTATTCCTCTCCTTGTACCTGTCTCTCTTCTTCCCCTTGTATCTGTCCCTCTTCCTCTCCTTGTATCTGTCTCTCTTCCTTTTCTTGTATCTGTCCGTCTCCTTGTATCAGTCCCTCTCCCTCCCCTTGTATCTGTCCCTCTTCCTCTCCTTGTATCTGTCTCTCTTCCTCTCCTTGTATCTGTCTCTCTTCCTCTCCTCGTATCTGTCTCTCTCCCTCTCCTTGTAGCTGTCTCTCTTCATCTCCTTGTATCTGTCCCTCTTCCTCTCCTTGTATCAGTCCCTCTCCCTCTCCTTGTATATGTCTCTCTCCCTCTCCTTGTACCTGTCTCCCTTCCTCTCCTTGTATCTGTCTCTCTTCCTCTCCTTGTATCTGTCTATCTCCCTCTCCTTGTATCTGTCTCTCTTCCTCCCCTTGTTTCTGTCTCTCTCCCTCTCTCCCTCTCTTTGTATCTGTCTCTATCCCTCCCCTTGTATCTGTCTCTCTTCCTCTCCTTGTATCTGTCTCTCTCCCTCTCCTTGTATCTGTCTCTCTTCCTCTCCTTGTTCCTGCCCCTCTCCCTCTCCTTGTATCTGTCTCTCTCCCTCTCCTTGTACCTGTCTCCCTTCCTCTCCTTGTATCTGTCTCTCTTCCTCTCCTTGTATCTGTCTCTCTCCCTCTCCTTGTATCTGTCTCTCTTCCTCTCCTTGTATCGGTCTCTCTTCCTCTCCTTGTATCTGTCTCTCTCCCTCTCCCTGTACTTGTCGCTCTTCCTCTCCTTTTTCTGTCTCTCTCTCCCTCTCCTTGTATCTGTCCCTCTCCCTCTCTTGAATCTGTCTCTCTTCCTCCCCTTGTTTCTGTCTCTCTCCCTCTCCGTGTATCTGTCTCTCTCTCTCCCTCTCCTTGTATCTGTCTCTCTCTCTATCCACGTATCTGTCTCTCTCTTCCTCTCCTTGTATCTGTCTCTCTCCCTCCCCTTGTATCTGTCCCTCTTCCTCTCCTTGTATCTGTCCCTCTTCCTCTCCTTGTATCTGTCTCTCTTCCTCTCCTTGTATCTGTCTCTCTTCCTCTCCTCGTATCTGTCTCTCTCCCTCTCCTTGTAGCTGTCTCTCTTCATCTCCTTGTATCTGTCCCTCTTCCTCTCCTTGTATCAGTCTCTCTCCCTCTCCTTGTATCTGTCTCTCTCCCTCTCCTTGTACCTGTCTCCCTTCCTCTCCTTGTATCTGTCTCTCTTCCTCTCCTTGTATCTGTCTATCTCCCTCTCCTTGTATCTGTCTCTCTTCCTCCCCTTGTTTCTGTCTCCCTCCCTCTCTTTGTATCTGTCTCTATCCCTCCCCTTGTATCTGTCTCTCTTCCTCTCCTTGTATCTGTCTCTCTCCCTCTCCTTGTATCTGTCTCTCTTCCTCTCCTTTTTCCTGCCCCTCTCCCTCTCCTTGTATCTGTCTCTCTTCCTCTCCTTGTACTTGTCCCTCTTCATCTCCTTGTATCTGTCCCCCTTCCTCTCCTTGTATCTGTCTCTCTCCCTCTCCTTGTATCTGTCTCTCTTCCTCCCCTTTTATCTGTCCCTCGTCCTCTCCTTGTATCTGTCCCTCGCCCTTTCCTTGTATCTGTCTCTCTCCCTCTCCTTGTATCTGTCCCTCGTCCTCTCCTTGTATCTGTCCCTCACCCTTTCCTTGTATCTGTCTCTCTCCCTCTTCTTGTATCTTTCCCTCGTCCTCTCCATGTATCTGTCCCTCGTCCTCTCCTTGTATCTGTCCTTCGTCCTCTCCTTGTATCGGTCTCTCTTCCTCTCCTTTTTCTGTCTCTCTCTCCCTCTCCTTGTATCTGTCTCTCTTCCTCTCCTTTTTCTGCCTCTCTCTCCAACTCCTTGTACCTGTCTCTCTCCCTCTCCTTGTATCTGTCTCTCTCTCCCTCTCCTTGTACCTGTCTCTCTCCCTCTCCTTGTACCTCTCTCTTCCTCCCCTTGTTTCTGTCCCTCTTCCTCTCCTTTTCTGTCTCTCTCTCCCTCTGCTTGTATCTGTCTCTCTCGTCCTCTCCTTGTATCTGTCTCTCTTCCTCTCCTTGTTTCTGTCCCTCTTCCTCTCCACGTATCTGCCCCTCTTCCTCTCCTTGTATCTGTCCCTCTTCCTCTCCTTGTATCTGTCTCTCTTCCTCTCCTTGTATCTGTCTCTCTCCCTCTCCTTGTATCTGTCTCTCTTCCTCTCATTGTATCTGTCTCTCTCCCTCTCCTTGTATCTGTCTCTCTCGTCCTCTCCTTGTATCTGTCTCTGTCCCTCGCCTTGTATCTGTCCCTCTCCTTGTATCTGTCTCTCTCCCTCTCCTTGTATCTGTCTCTCTCCCTCTCCTTGTATCTGTCTCTCTCGTCCTCTCCTTGTATCTGTCTCTGTCCCTCTCCTTGTATCTGTCCCACATCCTCTCCTTGTATCTGTCTCTCTTCCTCTCCTTGTATCTGTCTCTCTCATCCTCTCCTTGTATCTGCCTCTCTGCCTCTCTTCCTCTCCTTGTATCTGTCTCTCTCCCTCCCCTTGTATCTGTCTCTCCCTCTCCACGTATCTGTCTCTCTCGTCCTTTCCTTGTATCTGTCTCTCTTCCTCTCCTTGTATCTGTCTCACTCCCTCTCCTTGTACCTGTCTCCCTCTTCCTCTCCTTGTATCTGTCCCTCTTCCTCTCCTTGTATCTGTCCCTCTTCCTCCCCTTGTTTCTGTCTCTCTTCCTTCCCTTGTTTCTGTCCCTCTTCCTCTCCTTTTCTGTCTCTCTCTCCAACTCCTTGTACCTGTCTCTCACCCTCTCCTTGTATCTGTCTCTCGTCCTCTCCTTGTATCTGTCTCTATTCCTCTCCTTGTACCTGTCTCTCTTCTTCCCCTTGTATCTGTCCCTCTTCCTCTCCTTGTATCTGTCTCTCTTCCTTTTCTTGTATCTGTCCGTCTCCTTGTATCAGTCCCTCTCCCTCCCCTTGTATCTGTCCCTCTTCCTCCCCTTGTATCTGTCCCTCTTCCTCTCCTTGTATCTGTCTCCCTTCCTCTCCTTGTATCTGTCTCTCTTCCTCTCCTCGTATCTGTCTCTCTCCCTCTCCTTGTAGCTGTCTCTCTTCATCTCCTTGTATCTGTCCCTCTTCCTCTCCTTGTATCAGTCACTCTCCCTCTCCTTGTATATGTCTCTCTCCCTCTCCTTGTACCTGTCTCCCTTCCTCTCCTTGTATCTGTCTCTCTTCCTCTCCTTGTATCTGTCTATCTCCCTCTCCTTGTATCTGTCTCTCTTCCTCCCCTTGTTTCTGTCTCTCTCCCTCTCTCCCTCTCTTTGTATCTGTCTCTATCCCTCCCCTTGTATCTGTCTCTCTTCCTCTCCTTGTATCTGTCTCTCTCCCTCTCCTTGTATCTGTCTCTCTTCCTCTCCTTGTTCCTGCCCCTCTCCCTCTCCTTGTATCTGTCTCTCTTCCTCTCCTTGTACTTGTCCCTCTTCATCTCCTTGTATCTGTCCCTCTTCCTCTTCCTCTCCTTGTATCTGTCTCTCTCCCTCTCCTTGTATCTGTCTCTCTTCCTCCCCTTTTATCTGTCCCTCGTCCTCTCCTTGTATCTGTCCCTCGCCCTTTCCTTGTATCTGTCTCTCTCCCTCTCCTTGTATCTGTCCCTCGTCCTCTCCTTGTATCTGCCCCTCACCCTTTCCTTGTATCTGTCTCTCTCCCTCTTCTTGTATCTGTCCCTCATCCTCTCCTTGTATCTGTCCCTCTTCCTCTCCTTGTATCTGTCCCTCATCCTCTCCATGTATCTGTCCCTCGTCCTCTCCTTGTATCTGTCCTTCGTCCTCTCCTTGTATCGGTCTCTCTTCCTCTCTTGAATCTGTCTCTCTTCCTCTCCTTTTTCTGTCTCTCTCTCCAACTCCTTGTACCTGTCTCTCTTCGTCTCCTTTTTCTGTCTCTCTCTCCCTCTCCTTGTATCTGTCCCTCTCCCTCTCTTGAATCTGTCTCTCTTCCTCTCCTTTTTCTGTCTCTCTCTCCAACTCCTTGTACCTGTCTCTCTTCGTCTCCTTTTTCTGTCTCTCTCTCCCTCTCCTTGTATCTGTCTCTCTCGTCCTCTCCTTGTATCTGTCTCTCTTCCTCTCCTTATTTCTGTCCCTCTTCCTCTCCACGTATCTGCCCCTCTTCCTCTCCTTGTATCTGTCTCTCTTCCTCTCCTTGTATCTGTCTCTCTCCCTCTCCTTGTATCTGTCTCTCTTCCTCTCCTTGTATCTGTCTCTCTCCCTCTCCTTGTATCTGTCTCTCTCGTCCTCTCCTTGTATCTGTCTCTGTCCCTCTCCTTGTATCTGTCTCTCTCCCTCTCCTTGTATCTGTCTCTCTCGTCCTCTCCTTGTATCTGTCTCTGTCCCTCTCCTTGTATCTGTCCCTCATCCTCTCCTTGTATCTGTCTCTCTTCCTCTCCTTGTATCTGTCTCTCTCATCCTCTCCTTGTATCTGCCTCTCTTCCTCTCCTTGTATCTGTCTCTCTCCCTCCCCTTGTATCTGTCTCTCTCTCTCTCCATGTATCTGTCTCTCTCGTCCTCTCCTTGTATCTGTCTCTCTTCCTCTCCTTGTATCTGTCTCACTCCCTCTCCTTGTACCTGTCTCCCTCTTCCTCTCCTTGTATCTGTCCCTCTCCCTCTCCTTGTATCTGTCCCTCTTCCTCTCCTTGTATCTGTCCCTCTTCCTCCCATTGTTTCTGTCTCTCTTCCTTCCCTTGTTTCTGTCCCTCTTCCTCTCCTTTTTCTGTCTCTCTCTCCAACTCCTTGTACCTGTCTCTCACCCTCTCCTTGTATCTGTCTCTCGTCCTCTCCTTGTATCTGTCTCTATTCCTCTCCTTGTACCTGTCCCTCTCCCTCCCCTTGTATCTGTCCCTCTTCCTCCCCTTGTATCTGTCCCTCTTCCTCTCCTTGTATCTGTCTCTCTTCCTCTCCTTGTACCTGTCCCTCTGCCTCTCCTTGTACCTGTCTATCTTCCTCTCCTTGTACCTGTACCTCTTCCTCTCCTTGTACCTGTCCCTCTTCCTCTCCTTGTACCTGTGTCTCTCCCTCTCATTGTACCTGTCCCTCTTCCTCTCCTTGTATCTGTCCCTCTTCCTCTCCTTGTATCTGTCTCTCTCCCTCTCCTTGTATCTGTCCCTCTCCCTCTCCTTGTATCTGTCTCTCTTCCTTTTCCTGTATCTGTCTCTCTTCCTTTTCCTGTATCTGTCTCTCTTCCTTTTCTTGTATTTGTCCGTCTCCTTGTACCTGTCCCTCTTCCTCTCCTTGTACCTGTCCCTCTTCCTCTCTCCCTCTCCTTGTACCTGTCCCTCTTCCTCTCCTTGTATCTGTCCCTCCTCCTCTCCTTGTACCTGTCTCTCTCCCTCTCCTTGTATCTGTCTCTCTTCCTCTCCTTGTACCTGTCCCTCTTCCTCCCCTTGTACCTGTCTCTCTTCCTCCCCTTGTACATGTCCCTCTTCCTCTCCTTGTACCTGTCCCTCTTCCTCTCCTTGTACCTGTCCCTCTTCCTCTCTTTGTACCTGTCCCTCTCCCTCTCCTTACACCTGTCCCTCTCCTTGTACCTGTCCCTCTTCCTCTCCTTGTATCTGTCTCTTCCTCTCCTTGTACCTGTCCCTCTTCCTCTCCTTGTATCTGTCCCTCTCCCTCTCCTTGTATCTGTCTCTCTCCCTCTCCTTGTACCTGTCTCTCTCCCTCTCCTTGTACCTGTCCCTTTTCCTCTCTTTGTTTCTGTCCCTCTTCCTCTCCTTGTATCTGTCTCTCTTCCTTTCCTTGTATCTGTCCGTCTCCTTGTATCTGTCTCTGTCCCTCCCCTTGTATCTGTCTCTCTCGCCTTCTCCTTGTATCTGTCTCTCTCGTCCTCTCCTTGTATCTGGCTCTCTTCCTCTCCTTGTATCTGTCTCTCTCCCTCCCCTTGTCTCTGCCCCTCTCACTCTCCTTGTACCTCTCTCTCTTCCTCCCCTTGTTTCTGTCCCTCTTCCTCTCCTTTTTCTGTCTCTCTCTCCCACTCCTTGTATCTGTCCCTCTTCTTCTCCCTGTACTTCTCTCGCCTGCTCTTCATGTATCTGTCACTCTCCCTTTATTCCAGTATATCTCTCTTGTTATTGTCTGTCACTCCCTGCCTCTCTCTTCTTCTATATATTATCATTCCATCCCTTGTTCTCTTAGCTTTTAGCTTTTTCCTCCTTTCTCCCTTCCTTTCTTCCATTTCCTGCATCTGCTCCCCCAATTTTGCTTTATGCTTTTGGTCATTTATATCTTGCTGCACCTGTCTCTATTATTGCAATATGCCTGCCTTTCTCTCATTCTCTCTGTTGGTCTCCCACCATCTCCCTCTCTCTGGCACTTCATCTGCCTCTCTCTTCCTTCTACCATGTCTCTCCCTGCATCTCCAGCTGTACAGTCGTCTGTCAAGCTGTCTCACGGTTTCTGTGTCCTCCTCTACCTCTGTTTCTATGTCTTCCTGTAATAACTTCTCTCTCTCATGCTCTCATTCTCTGGCTCTCTCTTTTTTGCTTGTTGCCTAGACCTGGCTGTCTCCGGTTCTCTCTTCCTGTAATAACACCTCTCTCTCATGCTCTCATTCTCTCGCTCTCTCTTTTTTGCTTGTTGCCTAGACCTGACTGTCTCCGGTTCTCTCTTCCTGTAATAACACCTCTCTCTCATGCTCTCATTCTCTCGCTCTCTCTTTTTTGCTTGTTGCCTAGACCTGGCCATCTCCCTTTCTCTCTTCCTGTAATAACACCTCTTTTTTGTGCTCTCACACTCTTCTCTCTTGCTTGCTGCCTAGACCTGCTCGTCTCTTGTTGTTGTCTTCCTGTAATAACTTCTCTCTCTCATGCTTTCACTCTCTCGCTCTCTCTTTTTTGCTTGTTGCCTAGACCTGGCCGTCTCTTGTTCTTCCTCTTATAACCTCTCTCTCGTGCTCTCACAAACTCTCTTTTGCTTGTTGCCTAGACCTGCCCGTCTCTCGCTCTCTCTTCCTGTAATAGCCTCTCTCTCTCTCGTGCTCCCACACTCTCTTTAGTTTGCTGCCCAGGCCTGCCCTTCTTTCACTCTCTCTTCCTGTAATAACCTCTCTCGTGCTCTCACACTCACTCTTTTGCTTGTTGTCTAGACCTGCCCGTCTCTTGTTCTTCCTCTAATAACCTCTCTTTCTCGTGCTCTCACACTCACTCTTTTGCTTGTTGCCTAGACCTGCCCGATTCTCGTTTCTTCCTGTAATAACATATGTTTCTCTTGTGCTCTCACAGTCTCGCTCTCCCTTTTTTAGGTCTCGGCCTGCACCAGCGCTTGCGCTGGTCTGGCCGAGAGTTTTAGTAAGTGGGTTTTGGAAGTGCAAACACTGGCTTTCGGCTGGCGACCAGCTTGAGTTCACGATGGCGTGCATGTGCAGCTGGCATCTGGGTTTCCTATCTCTTCCTCATTTCCTCGTCATGGCTCATTAACTCTCTGGACTCTGATGTTTCAATCGCAGCAGCAGCTCACATTACCAACTGAGGGCCCTGGACTACAGTCACATGAAAAACAACAGCGATTAGCATTGAAATGCAAGCTTTTTTTTTGTCTAGTTAGAAATATTGCTTTGGTGGGTTGATTTCACCTTATATCACTATTTGTTTTATATTGGGAGTCACAGCCTAATTACCAGTATTTTTGTCTCTCACTGTTTTTTAAAAAAAATATATTTATTCGCGCAAAGCACAAAGCTATATTTAAGGTTACTTTTTCCGCGTCACTTCTTCACTCTATTAAAACTCCACACCCCCCACTCTTATTGTCTCTCTCCTTCTCTCTCTCCCCTCTCTAATTCTCTCTCTACTTAATTAACTCTCCCCTCTCTATCTTTTTTAGCCTTTCATTCTCTCTCACCCCTTTATCTGTTTCTCTTTCAAACTCCTTCATTCACTCTCTCTCCCTTTCTTTCTCTCTCTCTATCCCGCTCCACTCTTTATTCTATGTACACCCTTTCTCTCTCTTTCTCTCTCACCACCCTCTCTAATTGGGCATTATATCTTCACTCTATCTCTCACTCGGCAACACCACAGCATCACTCAGCGCAACCACAGCATCAATCAGAGCCAGCACAGCATCAATCAGAGCCAGCACAGCATCACTCAGCACCAACACAACATCTCTCAACGCCATCACAGCATCACTCAACGCCATCACAGCATCACTCAACGCCATCACAGCATCACTCAGTGCAACCACAGCATCACTCAGTGCAACCACAGCATCACTCAGCACAACCACAGCATTACTCAGCACAACCACAGCATCACTTAGCGCCACAACAGCATCACTCAGCGCCACCACAACATCACTCCGCGTCACCACAGCATCACTCCGCGCCACCACAGCATCACTCAGCACCACCATAGCTTTACTCAGCGACACCACATCATCACTCAGGGCCAACACTGCATCACTCAGCACCACCACAGGATGACTCAGCACCACCACAGCATCGCTCAGCGCCACCACAGCATCGCTCAGCGCCACCACAGCATCGCTCAGCGCCACGACAGCATCGCTCAGCACCACCACAGCATCGCTCAGCGCACCACAGCATCGCTCAGTGCCACCACAGCATCGCTCAACGCCACCACAGCATCGCTCAGCATCTCCACTGCATCGCTCAGCACCGCCACTGCATCGCTCAGCACCGCCACAGCATCGCTCACCGCCACCACAGCATCACTCAGCGCCAAGACAATATCACTCAGCACCACCACAGCATCACTCAGCGCCAAGACAATATCACTCAGCACCACCACAGCATCACTCAGCACCACAGCAGTATCACTCAGCAACACCTGAGTATCATTCAGCATCACCTCAGCATCGTCTCCACAACAGTCACCACCACCACCACCACTACCACCTCAGCATCACTCAGCACCACCTCAGCCTGCTCTCGGAATCTGGCATCTGTTGATTCTCCCCTAGCGTCTGGCCGCTGCTAGTGTTATAATACAGGTACTAGTTCCCAACCTTCACCCTAAAAAAAAAAGCTTTAACAAACAACCATTGCCAGCATTGCAAGAACAAAAGAAAACTGAGGAAATTTTTTATTGTAAATACTTTTTTAATATGGTCGTTCAGTTTTACATAATGCCTTCTTGGTCATATATAAAGTAACAAAAATGCTTCTGACACTTTTTATTATAACTTTTCAGCATGCCGCACAGCAGCCACACTTCTCTACAGCACAGCTTGAAGACATTGGCAAAGTCAATAGCTCTGGCTAAACACTTATAAGGCCCCAAAGGCGAGACCTATTGGCTATGCCAATGCTTGTTGTTTGTTGCCTAGACCTGGCCGTCTCTCATTCTCTGTTCCTGTATTAACCTCGGCTCTCTCTCGTGCTCTCACACTCTCTCTTTTGCTTGTTGCCTAGACCTTCCCGTCTCTCACTCTCTCTTCCTGTAATAACCCCTCTCTCTTGTGCTCTCACCAGTGGCGTAACGAAAATTGAGGGATCCCCCCTGCAGGGTACGTGGAGGGGCCCCCTAAGAACTCAATCTGGAGCTCTCCAGCTGAAGTGCGTGCGGTGCTGAGGGGGTCCCCTGGAGGTTGCCCCCCTCCTCCCCCCCTCCCCCCACTGCGGAGGCTGCTGGGGCCTGTGTCACGCCCCTGGCTCTCACACTCTCTTTTGTTTGTTGCCTAGACCTGCCCGTCTCTCACTCTCTCTTCCTGAGTTAACAACTCTCTCTCTATTGTGCTCCCACACTCTCACTCTCTCTTTTGCTTGTTGCCTAGACCTCCTCCTCTCCCCTTGTCTCTTCCTGTGCTAACCCCGCCCCTCCTCTCTCCCCTGCATTTGTTTCACAGTTCAGGCTTTCTTACCAGGAGTTGTGAGTTCACAAGGGTTTCCAGAGCTTGCCTCCTGGCAGTAGTGGCCTGTGAGAGGTTGTCACGGTGTCACACGCAGTCCTAGAATATTTGGGGGAAGAGCAACTTTTCCTCAAATATTCCAGGAGGCTTATTTACTATTCTAACTACATCCCTAGAATATTTTGGTAGAAGTTATAAATTCCCCAGGTATTTTTAAGAAGGGTTGAAAAGTAGTAATTTTGAATTGCAGAAAGAGCCGCCCTGAGGGCAGGGCTCAGGGTAAAAACTAGGAATACATATTGGCTGCACTGTCCAGCCTCGTGAATCTGGGCTTATCTTCACTCTCAGTAAACTCGGGGAGTACTTTGCTGAGACTACTCCATGGGGCACCTTTGAGTTTCCTGTGTTTGTGGGGGGTGTAACTCGTTTCCTGGTCTCAGGGTAGACAGATGACCTTCACCACTCCTCTTTCAAGGACGATCTGCTCCGCCCTCTTTTAATCCGAGTCTGTCATCACTGACACCACACTTGGATGTTAATCTCGTCAGTTTTGTCTTTTACTTTCTCTCCCTGCCCCTATCTCTTTCCCCTCTCTCTCTTTTATTCTTTTCATTGGCTTTTACAATCTTTCTTTCATGACCTAACAAGATGTTCTCTGCCTCTCGCTGTATCTCATATACTCTCTCTTTGCCTTGTCTTTCTCTCATTCTCTTGTATTTTCCTCTTTCTCCCTCTTTCTCTCACTCCTCCTCTTTTCCTTCTAAGTCTCTCTCATTCTCTGCCTTTGTCCATCTCCCCCTCTCTCCATTCATCCTCTTTCTTTTTCACTCTCATTTTCTTTGTCTCTCATTCTCTCTCTGTCCATCTTACGTTTTCACTCTCTCTGTCCCTCTTCAGCATTCCCTTTCTCTCTCTCTCTCTATACCACTTCTCTTTCACTTTCTTCTCTGTTTCTACCTCATTTTCTATTTTTCCTCCCTCCCTCTTTCTTAATTTTTTTCTCTTCCTCTGTAATTCCCAAGCTCTCTGTCACAGTCTGCACTCTCTCTCTTACACTATCCATCCATCCACTTGCCTGTCTCATCTTGGTTGTTCCCTTCCTCTCTGTTTTTCTCACTAAGACTCTCTCGTCCAATTTCATTACATCCACTAATGCTTTATTGGTACGACTGGTGGGTTTTCAAGTCCTGCCAAAGCTTTACAGGTTTTATGGATGGGTTTTTACCTGTGCTGAAGTCACAAGCTGAAAGCTCCCTGCTCTCTTCTCTAACACTTCCGGGTGCTCTCCCAACAAAACGTTAATCTTGTCTTCCTATTCAATAGCTGATCAGCTCATGACCCTTGGGATCAATTCACCATGGTCCATGTTCAGTGTCTGTCATGTTTGTGAGAGTAGTGGAATAGCAAGGGTGCCTGGGCCCTGCTCCTAGCAAGGATGAAACCCCTTCACCGACCACCTGGTTGGGTAGGACATGAAAGCCATCATCCATAGGCCCCTTTGGGACAGTGTGTGGCATTGTGACACATTAATATAGTCCTTGTGAGTAGTGCTTCAGTGACAGTTTGTGCATTTTTGGGTGTAGGGATCCTGTTCAGAGTACTGAATTCCAGAACTACTCTTGCAATATAACTTCAGAAATCCCTCCGAATAAATCGCACACCACCTTAGGAAGGGTTCAATTAATTCCATTTTCTGTTTACTAAATCCATAGAATCAAACTTCATCAAGTAGCTCATTTGCATGTATTGAAGTTATCCTAATTCCAGATCATGTCTTTCGTATGCTCAACGCGTTTCGGCATTACTTTTATCCCTTCTTCAGGAAGTTCATAATAAAAGGCCTGTGGATCGATTAAATGAAATATTATATAACATCATCTCAACATCAAATATTATATTAACTTTTTATTAAACTGAAACAATTTGAGGGATGCCTAAAAGATTGTCATCAATAGATGTAATTGCTGTGCTTGTTCTGTGATTGCCTATGTATGGGGTTTGTCTTCCTGAGTAGATATTGCATTCAGGTGAAGGCCCTGTGTGGCCTGGGCTTGATCTGTGATTGCCTGTGTTTGGTTGGGGTTTGTCACCCTGAGCAGATACTGCATTCAGGTGAAGGTCCGGCCTAGCCAGTCATTGGGCTGTGATTGGCTGTGCTCGGTAGGACCAGCTTTAGCGCTGGTGGCACCCGGTGCGGCAGTCTTTGTTGGTGCCCCCAATAACCTCCTTCTCTGCGGATTCCCTCACTACCACCCTCCAACATCACTCCGTAACGCCCCATGGACCCTTCCTCACATGTATTTCATTTCATTTGTTTTATAGCGGTTCTCGTACCAGTGTAGGGTGTCAGAGCACTTTATAGCACACACACATTATACAGAGACAACGAATTATACATGTGTAATCAGTGTATACCAAATATTACATAAGACAAAGGGGACTACAAGGTGTAGGAGTCACAAGTCATCCATTCTGGTAGGCAGTACATTTCAAGAGTACTTGGTCTTGAGAAGCATAATCTTACGTTTTAAAACGCAGGATAGTGGTTGGGGTTGGCTTTTGAAATAATAATTTATTCTACCCAAACAAACCATTTTTAGCAACAATAGGATAATGAAAAACATAACATTCTAACCCATACATTGCAGCTTGCATGCAGCTCTTTGATGACAGTTCATAGTTCGCTGTGCTATATTACAATTGTAATTTATGAACTGTAAGCAACAAAAGGATCTCTGTGACAAAAGCAGTAACCCACTAAGCTATATACATAAAATACATGCATGGAACATGGTACA
Organism: Calotriton arnoldi; assembly: GCA_963921515.1. Taxonomy (NCBI): domain Eukaryota; kingdom Metazoa; phylum Chordata; class Amphibia; order Caudata; family Salamandridae; genus Calotriton; species Calotriton arnoldi. Next base: position 119,473 of record CAWUFW010005625.1, read on the forward strand.
AGTTATTTGCAACAAACATATTAACCCTCTGCCTATTTTATGAAGAATCAAAACTGTCACTAGACAAAACGTGCTCTCTTTCCAGCAGGTGCATTAATCACCAGAGTTATCTTGACATTTTTATTGTTGCCTGAGCATTTCTAGACACACAGAAGCTCTGCAGCAGGCGCTTTCAAATGCATATGATATTTCAAAACATTGCAAGCTTGGTACCCAGGGCGGTGGCACTGGTCACGCCGCCCAGAAGCCTGCCATGGCATTGGTCACGCTGCCCAGAAGCCTGCCTTGGCACTGGTCACGCTGCCCAGAAGCCTGCCATGGGACTGGTCACGCTGCCCAGAAGCCTGCCATGGGACTGGTCACGCTCGGTATGGGGCAGACATTGAGCTTATTTGCAGTTCCTGACTAGCAGTTTGTAACATTTCATTTTATTTTGCACCTGTAGTTGGGTTTTCAGTGAGATGTATTTCTTTGCTCAATCTCTTTCACTAGCTAATGTGTGCTGTGATGCTAGTTATTCTGAGATGTGTTTCTGTCTCAGGCAAGTTGAGCACTGGTTTCTCTGAGGTGGGTGTCTGTTTCTGGCAGATGGTTCTGCAGTTTCTCTCAGATGTATATATGTATCTGGTAGACGGAGCTTCAGTTTCTCTCAGATGCATTTCTGTTTCACAAATATAGAGCTCTAGTTTCTGTAGTTTCTTTGAGATGTTTGTTTCTAGTAGGTGGAGCTCTAGTTTCTCTAAGATCTATGTTTCTAGTAGATGGAGTTCTAGTTTCTCTGAGATGTTTGTCTGTTTCTGGCACATGTAGCCTCTACTTTCTCTAAGATGTTTGTTTCCGGCAGATGGAGTTCTAGTTTGTCTTAGATGTGTGTCGGTTTGTGGCTGACAGAGCTCTAGTTTTTCTGAGATGTTTGATTCTAGTACATGGAGCTCTAGTTTCTTTGAGATGTTTGTTTCTAGTAGACAGAGCTCTAGTTTCTCTAAGATGTTTGTTTCTAGTAGATGAGCTCTAGTTTCTCTGAGATGTTTGTTTCTAGTAGATGGAGCACTAGTTTCTCTTAGATGTGTGTCTATTTCTGGCTTACAGAGTTCTAGTTTCTTTGAGATGTTTGTTTTGAGTAGATGGAGCTCTAGTTTGTCTGAGATGTCTCTTTCTGGCTCACAGAGGTCTAGTTTCTCTGAGATGTTTATTTCGAGTAGATGGAGCTCTAGTTTCTCCGAGATGTTTGTTTCTGGCAGATGGAGCTCTAGTTTGTCTAAGATGTCTCTTTCTGGCTCACAGAGGTCTAGTTTCTCTGAGATGTTTATTTCGAGTAGATGGAGCTCTAGTTTCTCCGAGATGTTTGTTTCTGGCAGATGGAACTCTAGTTTCTCTTGGATGCTTGTTTTTGTTTGACGGAGCTCTATTTTCTCTGAGATGTCTGTTTCTAGTAGATGGAGCTCTAGTTTCTCTGAGATGTTTGTTTCTAGTAGACAGAGCTCTAGTTTCTGTGAAATGTTTGTTTCTAGTAGATGGAGCTCTAGTTTCTCTGAGATGTTTGTTTCTAGTAGATGGAGCTCTAGTTTCTCTGAGATGTTTGATTCTAGTAGATGGAGCTCTAGTTTTCTGAGATGTTTGTTTCTAGTAGATGGAGCTCTAGTTTCTCTGAGATGTTTGATTCTAGTAGATGGAGCTCTAGTTTCTCTGGGATGTTTGTTTCGGGCACATGTAGCTCTAGTTTCTCTAAGATGTTTTGTATCCAACCAATGGAGCTCTAGTTTCTCTGAGATGTTTGATTCTAGTAGAATGAGCTCTAGTTTCTCTGAGATGTTTGTTTCTAGTAGATGCAGCTCTAGTTTCTCTGGGATGTTTGTTTCGGGCACATGTAGTTCTAGTTTCTCTAAGATGTTTTTTATCCAAACGATGGAGGTCTAGTTTCTCTGAGATGTTTGATGCTAGTAGACGGAGCTCTAGTTTCTCTGAGATGTTTGTTTCCAGTAGATGGAGCTCTAGTTTCTCTGAGATGTTTGTTTCTAGTAGATGGAGCTCTAGTTTCTCTGAGATGTTTGATTCTAGTAGATGGAGCTTTATTTTCTCTGAGATGTTTGTTTCTAGTAGATGGAGCTCTAATTTCTCTGGGATGTTTGTTTCGGGCACATGGAACTCTAGTTTCTGTTAGATGCTTGTTTCTAGTAGATGAAGCTCTAGTTTCTCTCAGATGTTTGATTCTAGTAGATGGAGCTCTAGTTTCTCTGAGATGTTTGTTTCTAGTAGATGGAGCTCTAGATTCTCTTAGATGTGTGTCTCTTTCTGGCTTACAGAGCTCTAGTTTCTCTGAGATGTTTGTTTCTAGTAGACGGAGCTCTAGTTTCTATGAAATGTCTGTTTCTAGTAGACAGAGCTCTAGTTTCTCTGGGAGGTTTGATTCTAGTAGATGGAGCTCTAGTTTCTCTGAGATGTTTGATTCTAGTAAACGGAGCTCTAGTTTCTCTGAGATGTATGATTCTAGTAGACGGAGCTCTAGTTTCTCTGAAATGTTTGTTTCTAGTAGACAGAGCTCTAGTTTCTCTGAAATGTCTGTTTCTAGTAGACAGAGCTCTAGTTTCTCTGGGATTTTTGATTCTAGTAGATGGAGCTCTAGTTTCTCTGAGATGTTTGATTCTAGTAGACGGAGCTCTAGTTTCTCTGAGATGTTTGATTCTAGTAGATGGAGCTCTAGTTTCTCTGAGATGTTTGTCTCTAGTAGATGGAGCTCTAGTGTCTCTGAGATGTTTGATTCTAGTAGATGGAGCTCTAGTTTCTCTGAGATGTTTGTTTCTAGTAGATGGAGCTCTAGTTTCTCTTAGATGTGTGTCTCTTTCTGGCTTACAGAGCTCTAGTTTCTCTGAGATGTTTGTTTCTAGTAGACAAAGCTCTAGTTTCTCTTAGATGTTTGTTTCTAGTAGACGGAGCTCTAGTTTCTCTGAGATGTTTGTTTCTAGTAGATGGAGCTCTAGTTTCTCTGAGATGTTTGTTTCTAGTAGACAGAGCTCTAGTTTCTCTGAGATGTTTGTTTCTAGTAGATGGAGCTCTAGTTTCTCTGTGACTTGTGTTTGTTTCTAGTAGATGTAGCTCCAGTTTCTCTGAGATGTTTGTTTCTGGTAGATGGAGCACTAGTTTCTCCGAGTTGTTTGTTTCTAGTAGATGGAGCTCTAGTTTCTCTGAGATGTTTGTTTCTATTCTAGTAGATGGAGCTCCAGTTTCTTTAAGATGTTTGTCTGTTTCTGGCACATGCAGCTCTAGTTACTCTAAGATGTTTTTTTCTAACCAATGGAGATTTAGTTCCTCAGAGATGTTTGTTTCTAGTAGATGGAACTGTAGTTTGCATGTTGCCTTTGTTTCTAGTAGATGGAGATCTAGTTTCTCCGAGATGTTTGTTTGTTTCTGACACATGTAGCTCTAGTTTCTCTGGGATGTTTGTTTCTTATTCTAGTAGATGAAGCTCTATTTTCTCTGAGTTGTTTGTTTCTAGTAGATGGAGCTCTAGTTTCTCTGAGATGTTTGTTTCTAGTAGATGGAGCTCTAGTTTCTCTGAGATGTTTGTTTCTAGTAGACAGAGCTCTAGTTTCTCTGGGATGTTTGTTTCTAGTAGATGGAGCTCTAGTTTCTCTGAGATGTTTGTTTCTAGCAGATGGAGCTCTAGCTTTTCTTAGACGTGTGTCTGTTTCTGGCTGACAGAGCTCTAGTTTCTCTGAGTTATTTATTTCTAGTACATGGAGCTCTAGTTTCTTTCTCTTAGATGTCTGTCTGTTACTGGCACATGTAGTTCTAGTTACTCTGAGGTGTTTGTTTCTGTCAGATGGAGCTCTAGTTTCTCTGGGGTGTTTGTTTCTGTCAGATGGAGCTCTAGTTTCTCTGGGATGTTTGTTTCTAGTAGATGGAGTTCTAGTTTCTCTGAGATGTTTGTCTGTTTCTGGCACATGTAGCCTCTACTTTCTATAAGATGTTTGTTTCCGGCAGATGGAGTTCTAGTTTGTCTTAGATGTGTGTCGGTTTGTGGCTGACAGAGCTCTAGTTTCTCTGAGATGTTTGTTTCTAGTAGATGGAGCTCTATTTTCTCTAAGATGTTTGTTCCTAGTAGACAGAGCTCTAGTTTCTCTGAGATGTTTGTTTCTAGTAGATGGAGCTCCAGTTTCTCCTAGATGTGTGTCTCTTTCTGGCTTACACAGCTCTAGTTTCTCTGAGATGTTTGTTTCTAGTAGATGGAGCTCTAGTTTCTCTGAGATGTCTGTGTCTAGTAGACAGAGCTCTGGTTTCTCTGAGATCTTTCCTTCTGGTAGACAGAGCTCTAGTTTCTCTGAGATGTTTCTTTCTAGTAGACGGAGCTCTAGTTTCTCTGAGATGTTTGTTTCTCGTAGATGGAGCTCTAGTTTCTCTGAGATGTTTGTTTCTAGTGAATGGAGCTGATGTTTCTCTGAGATGTTTGTTTCTAGTAGATGGAGCTCTAGTTTCTCTGAGATGTTTGTTTCTAGTAGATGGAGCTCCAGTTTCTCCTAGATGTGTGTCTCTTTCTGGCTTACACAGCTCTAGTTTCTCTGAGATGTTTGTTTCTAGTAGATGGAGCTCTAGTTTCTCTGAGATGTCTGTGTCTAGTAGACAGAGCTCTGGTTTCTCTGAGATCTTTCCTTCTGGTAGACAGAGCTCTAGTTTCTCTGAGATGTTTCTTTCTAGTAGACGGAGCTCTAGTTTCTCTGAGATGTTTGTTTCTCGTAGATGGAGCTCTAGTTTCTCTGAGATGTTTGTTTCTAGTGAATGGAGCTGATGTTTCTCTGAGATGTTTGTTTCTAGTAGATGGAGCTCTAGTTTCTCTGAGATGTTTGTTTCTAGTAGACAGAGCTCTAGTTTCTCTGAGATGTTTGTTTCTAGTAGACAGAGCTCTTGTTTCTCTGAGATGTTTGTTTCTGGCACATGTAGCTCTAGTTTCTCTAAGATGTTTTTTTCTAACCAATGGAGCTTTACCGGCACATGCATCAAGGTAGGATTTTGCGAGTCCCTAATTGCGATTATTAAGGAATCGCAATTAAGAACTCGCAAAAGCCTATGCATGTAGGAATCGCTATAAAAATAGCGATTCCTATACATTCCTTAATTGCGACTCGCAAATTGCGAGTCGCAATTAAGAATGGCTTCCCATTCATTCCTATGGGCCTACAGGCCCATAGGAATGAATGGGAAGTTACATGCGCAAATTGCGAGTCCCAATTGGTACTCGCAAATTGCGCATGCAATTTCAAGGTGCAAGGGTGTCAAAGGACACCCTGTTGCACCCCTGAAAATGTACTGTGCACCCATGTTGCGCACACACATGCCCCAAGGGCATGTGTGTGTGTGACATGAAACTTTGAATAATGCACTTTAGTGCATTTTTCAAAGTTTTTGCAAAATACCGTTTTGTTTTATTTTACGGTAATTTGCGGCCCCAAATAGCAAAATCGTTATTTGAAAGTGCTTCTTGCCTTGCATTTAAGGAATCGCAAATTGCGATTCCTTAAATGCAATCGCAATTTGGGAAATTGCAAAATATTGCGATTACTGAAATTGCGCATGCCAAATTGTTTAATGCATTGCAAAAGCCCATTTTGCGATCGCAAACGGCCGATTTTTGCGAATCGCACCGTTTGCGATCGCAAAAAGCTTTGATGCATGTGCCCCTTAGTTCCTCTGTTTCTAGTATATGGATCTGTAGTTTGCATGATGCCTTTGTTTCTAGTAGATGGAGCTCTAGTTTCTCTAAGATGTTTGTTTGTTTCTGACACATGTAGCTCTAGTTTCTCTGAGATGTTTGTTTTTTATTCTAGTAGATGAAGCTCTATTTTCTCTGAGATGTTTGTTTCTAGTAGATGGAGCTCTAGTTTCTCTGAGATGTTCGTTTCTAGTAGATGGAGCTCTAGTTTCTCTGAGATGTTTGTTTCTAGTAGACAGAGCTTTAGTATCTCTGGGATGTTTGTTTCTAGTAGGCAGAGCTTTAGTATCTCTGAGATGTTCGTTTCTAGTAGATGGAGCTCTAGTTTCTCTGAGATGTTTGTTTCTAGTAGACAGAGCTTTAGTATCTCTGGGATGTTTTTTCTAGTAGATGGAGCTCTAGTTTCTCTGAGATGTTTGTTTCTAGTAGATGGAGCTCTAGCTTCTCTTAGATGTGTGTCTGTTTCTGGCAGACAGAGCTCTAGTTTCACTGAGTTGTTTATTTCTAGTACATGGAGCTCTAGTTTCTCTTAGATGTCTGTCTGTTTCTGGCACATGTAGTTCTAGTTCCTCTGAGGTGTTTGTTTCTGTCAGATGTAGCTCTAGTTTCTCTGGGGTGTTTGTTTCTGTCAGATGGAACTCTAGTTTCTCTAGGGTGTTTGTTTCTAGTAGATGGAGTTCTAGTTTCTCTGAGATGTTTGTCTGTTTCTGTCACATGTAGCCTCTACTTTCTCTAAGATGTTTGTTTCCGGCAGATGGAGTTCTAGTTTGTCTTAGATGTGTGTCGGTTTGTGGCTGACAGAGCTCTAGTTTCTCTGGGATGTTTGTTTCTAGTAGATGGAGCTCTAGTTTCTCTTACATGTTTGTCTGTTTCTGGCAGATGGAGCTCTAAGTTTTCTGAGATGTTTCTTTTCTAGTAGATGGAGCTCTGAGATGTGTGTCTGTTTCTGGGACGGGTAGCTCCATTTTCTCCAAGATGTTTATTTCTAACCGATAGAGCTCGCCACTGGCTGCTATGGGATGTTTTGCTGACTTTATAAGATTTTCAACTGAAGATGTTGTTGTTGCTCTTGTTGTTGATCTCTGTGGGATGATTTTTAGCTGTGATTTATTCAAAGTTGAGCAGTACCTAAAGTTTCTCACGGAGGAACAAACCCCGTGCTCTTAAGGCCTGAGCATGGCCTTTTCCTGGAGTCATTGTCTGGACTATGTGGGTCTTCCAGAGTTTTTGTAAGCTTTTGCTTAGTACACTGGGTTGTGTTACTGTTAATCTGACTTTGGTTGGTTCTTATTTTGGATTGTTTCTGTAGTATAGTGATAATAGGATTTGTTTTCACAATCCGGACGTGAAAAACATTTTGGGGCAGCAGGTGGGTCACCTGCAAAGTGCAGACACTAATCTTTGCATTATCTAGTAGTAATGCAAGGGTTCTGATGCTCTTAGGGTGACTGTTCATGTAAATGATGAGTGCAGTCTGGCCGAGGCAGCACTCCTGCCTTACCCATCATTCCCCTCTGGGAGAGTCTGTCTTCGTCCCACTGTTTTCCACCTGGGTGTGCATCCGTTTGATTTCGTTGTGCTTGTATCCCTCTGCTCCCCTTTCAGTGAGTTTTAGGTGTAGCCCTTTGTTCCTCTTTGAGACAGTAGAGTGGTGGAGGTTAAATCACACACATATGTACTTTTAGTTGTGCATGTGGTTGGTGGTCATGTGGATTGCAAGGAAGTCCTCTTGAATTTTGCACAGGATCTCTGTCTTTGATGTATGCACAATTGTTTTGTTTATGATGGGACAGGACCTTCTTCGCATCCTATGTAGTTACTGGGTTTTAGGTGGTGCCTGTTTTTTAAGTAACACAGTGATAGAGTGGTGGCTTTACCTGTGCAGAATTATTATTAATATTATTATTATTATTCAGCATTTGTAAAGCGCATAACTACCCTAGGGCATCCCAGCGCTAGCGACTGAACAGAGAAAACCAGTGGGGTTATGGGGCAGATTGTGGAAATAACCAGGTTTTAAGAAGTTTACGAAACAGAAAAAGGTGGGGTTCGACGTGAAGGTGTGGGGGTAGTGTGTTCCAGAGTTTTGCCACATTATAGGAAAAGGATCTTCCTCCGCTTCATACCCTCCTAATTTTGGGAACGACTGCAAGGTTGAGATTAGCCGATCGCAGGCCTTTCTTGGGGCGATAGAGGGTGATAAGGGAGCTGTTGATGGCAGGGCCAGTTCCCCACATGGTCTTATGGGCCATGCAGAGAGCCTTGAATTTTACTCTTTCGGGGATTGGCAGCCAGTGTAGGGTCTTTAGGGCTGGCTTGGCTGACTGAGTTTTTGGAATCCCGAGCAGCATCCTGGCGGCACAATTCTGTGCAACTTGGAGCTTCCTTAATTTTGCTTTGGGAGCTCCTAAGTAGAGAGAGTTGCCATAGTCCAGTCGCGATAGGACTAAGGCCTGAATCAGGATTCTTTTTGCAGCCATTCGAAGGAGAGGGAGGACCTTCCGAAGTAGTCTGAGTGTACCGAAGCAGGCCCCTTTCACCCTCACTGCTTGGTGGTCAAACTTGAGAGAATTGTCTAACCAAACGCCCAGACTTTTTATCCTAGTTTTGGGAGTTGGGGGGGGTGACCCAGACACTTGGGCCATATCTGTTTGAGATCCATGCTGGAGTTGTTACCTAGGAGCATGAGTTCTGTTTTTTCTCCGTTAAGTTTGAGACAGGAGTGCTCCATCCAAGAGGCCACTTTCTCCAGACATGTTTCAAAGTCAAAGGGGAAGTTGCGGGGACCATTAAGAGTGATGACCAGCTGCGTGTCATCCGCGTAGGTGACAATTTTAATCCCGTGAGGCAAGATGATATCAGCGAGTGGCCGCATATACACGTTAAATAGTGTGGGGCTCAACGAGGATCCCTACGGGACTCCGCAGCTGAGCGCTAGTCTCCTAGACGTTGAGTCCCCTGAAAAGACCTGAAAGGTTCTATTGTCTAGGTATGATTGTATCCAGGTGATCGCCTCATCTACGATCCCTAGCATCCTGAGTCTCTCTACTAAGATGGTAAAATTAACTGTGTTGAAGGCTGAGCTTAAATCAAGGAGGATGATGGCAACTGCTCCTCCTTGATCCAGGATTCGTTTAGAGTCTTCAACCACAGCAAGAAGAGCCGTTTCGGTTCCGTGTTTAGGACGGAACCCGGTCTGGGTGGAATGCAGGAGGTCATGGGTTTCTAGGAAGCCAGAGAGGGTAGCGTTCACATGTTTTTCTAGAATTTTTACGATCGCCGGAAGCAGCTTGATGGGGCGGTAATTGCTTAAGTCATCTCGGTCTAGGATAGGTTTTTTTAGTAAGGCCTTGACCATGGCATGCTTCTATGGACAGGGAACTGATCCCGTGGAAATGGACAGATTTACAATTTACAAGATGGTAGGGAAGATCACATTTCCTGCTTTATGTAGGATGTGTGGGGGGCTGGGTCTAGGGGGGAGCCTGATTTTATTTGGGAGAAGACTTCTGACAACTTATCCAGATTCAAAGTTGGGAATTCCTTAAGTACATGTTTTTCGATGGAATGGCGGCTTGTCCATTGATAGAAGGTCGCTAGGGCGGGGGGAGCTAGGGAATGCGGTATAGAGCTTTTTAATTTTTCCCTGAAAGAAATCTGCCAGTGCATTACAACGTTCTGGGGAGGCCTCGGGAGATAGTTCAGATTTTGGGAGCTCTAAGAGATCCTTCGCGATGCTAAACATTTTCCTGGGAGTGTTAGCGGCAGCGGTAATGATGCCTTCATAGTAGGTGGCCTGCGCTACTTTTATTTCCTTTTGGTAGTGTTTTATGGATTCTCTGTATTTTGCCTGATTATTGAGTTTAACAGCTATTGCTGTTTGCATCTGGGCCTGCGGTAAGTTACCATCCACTGAATAGCACATCTGTTCTGGGTGGTTTGACTGGTTTTATGTTTTGCAGCTTGTGTTGGGGTGGGTGCAGGTATTGAAAGCCTTCCATTCCCTAATTGACCTAGGTCAGGCTGTTTGTTGTTGGTCACAGAGGACTCTATACAATGGCTGATTTTCGGACGTGTTCACGCCCTGGCTGAGTATCTGTTTGTCGGGGATCCTGTCCACCCCTGGTATAAACCCCCAAGTGTCACCCTGAGGGGATGAAGGCTGGTGCTTTGGTGCTGATGCCATGGAGTGAAGTAATCTCAGGGTCCTTCCCATATTCTGAGGGACCCTGAGGCCCATTTGCAGTAAACCACTGCAAGGCTGCAATCAGACAACCTGACACATTGCCTGTGTTTGGTGTAGTTTACTGTAAGCAGGCTGGTCGCTAACAACCAGCTCATGTCTAGCAGTCCGTGGTCTTTCATTCGGGCTTGTGTCTGTATTTGGGTTTCCAGTGGGTTTTACACCTTAGCTCAGTCAAATTCGAAGTCAGATCTAGATGGCATGTTTCTTAGTTTCTGATTACTTCTCTTTGACCATTCAGTCTCAAGCTCTGGTTTGTGGAGTTCTTTGTTAGTGATCAGGGATTTTTCCATCATCTGTTTCTTAAGTTTGTGTCTTGTTTCCCTTCATCATGCAGTTATGAGTCTCGCCCGTGACTGCCTGGCACATATTATTGGGCATTTCTTGGACATTCAGCATTTGTACACAGAGAAGTTCTCTTATCTTTTATAATCTTGGTTACGCTGATCTATCTATCCATCCATCCATCCGTCCGTCTGTCTGTCCGTCCATCCGTCCATCCATCCATCCATTGTTTCGGTATATCTGTTCTGCATATCTGTCTGTCCTACATATCTGTCTGTCTGTCCTGCATATCTGTCTTTCTGTCTTGCATACCTGACTGTGTGTCTCGCTTATCTGTCTGTCCGTCTATCTATCATACTACCAAGCTTTCCAAAGGATTTCAAACCCATGCTTCAGCTTCACACACGTTCTCTAATTTCTAATACTGTTACTCAAGGCTTAAGTGGGATGAAATAACTGGGGGGGGGTCTCTCTAAGAGGCGTGTCCAATGTAGTTAAGGGTGTGGCTTGAAAGCACATAAGCTAAAACTCTGTGCTTAGTATAGTGTGCCGCCTGAATGGTATTTTGCTGCTTCTGTCATTGCATCCAGATATATAATACTTTACACCAACAACAAACCAGGACTATTGGCTATGTCAATTGTTGTTAGTTGCATAACATAAAAAAGCAGCAACTATGGCTTCGTTGTATATATCATTGAAAATGCTTCAGTTCTAAAATGATGAGACTGTGAAAGAATTATAACAAGCCTCTTTAAAGTTACATCAAAATCAGTGAAGGGTGGGACTGCTGCATAGGTTAGATTTTTTTTTCACCGAAGGTGAGGGGAAAATTAGAGAGCCCGATAGGGACCTGTCTTGGCACCTGCTTTTTAGACCTGCCGGTGCTGAGTACCGGCAGGACTTGGCCGCACTTAATGCCCTGTTGTTACTGACCCTGAAGTCTCTCTCTTCATCTGCATATCTGTCTGTCTGTCAGTTCTGCATATTTGTATGCCTGTCTAGCAATCTTTATTACCAAGCTTTCCAAAGGATTTCAAACCCTTGCTTCAGTTTCACGTGTTCTCCAATTTCTAATACAATTACTGACCCTCAAATCTCGGTTTTCTTCTGTCACTCTATGCAGTTCTCTCTTTTCCCCTCTATGTCTGTTCTTGCCTCTCTCTCCCTATCCCTGCATCTCTCTCTCTCTCATTGTTTCTCTCCCTCTCTCAGTTAATCTGCGGGTGATTTATCGTATTACATTTGAAAAAATATTGACTTATTACATGACAAGTAAACAATAGACATAAAGTGCGGTCATCTTCTCTGAAGGGTGCAGGGTGATGCGAGCTTCTAGGCCGAGCCCTCTCTGAACGAGGTCACTGTAACTTCGGTAGCTCGCTACCATTATTGGGCCGCATAACAACATAAATACCACTTAGAAATGCCTGACTCTAACTATCCTGCTTTCCTGGTGTCACAAGATAACATAAGTGACAGCTCTTTCCATGATGCTCCTAAGATAACAACATATTTCTCTTGTTAAGTCTTTTTCGACTCAGAGAGATTTGGATAACATTGTTCTTTGAACAATGTGTGTCTTAGAATTGCTTCTCAGTTTCTAGGTATTTAGAAGCAGCTGCAACAGGACCAGCAGGAGCACAAGTCAAAGGTTATCGCTCTCTGACTGGACATTCACCAGACTAGTAAACCACGTCATAACCAGGGCCACTGGAATTATGCTGCAGGGAAGGGATAAATTATGCAGCATGGTTGAGTAGATTATGGGGCAAGAAAGGGCAAAAATATGCTACATAATGCTGCACATTTTGTGATAGTATTACTTCATTATTTTGTCATTTTTATACTTGTTAACATTGTCTGGGCATTGGTTGCACCTCATTAGTACAAGTTTAACACCCAAATATAGCAAAAAGCAACAGAAAAGTGAACAGTAAACCTTTGCAAAGGGCCTTCCACTGAGCGGCAACATGTGTTGCTGCGTTTTTAGTAACTTTTGAACTATTTGAGCTGGAAACAATGTTTTTGTTCAAATCTACTGATTATGCAGCAGATGATGGATTATGTGGCAAATGCATCAAATCTATAATCAGCCAAAAAAAAGCAGCGGCCTCACAATCACATAATTCCAGTGGCTCTGGTAATAACCTAAGAGGCTGGCCGACATCCATGAACACAGTGGACCCACCAATGGCAATGTGGGCCAACCCAGCTGTGTTCCCAAGGATGCTTATTAGAAGCAAAATTGGGCTTATTTGGGCTTCTTTAAAATCCTCACAGGCATAATCAGCTGTCAATGATATCAGCTGCACTAAGCTCCCAGACACCCAATAAGAAGGATTTGCAGCACCCCAACCAATCATAAGCAGAGTATATCTAGAGGGGTGTGACCCACTGCCCAGCCCTATTGAGGCACTATGATTGTTGGTGGCCAAGGGTTCTGACATTAGTAGAACGGGAATCTCTAAAACAAATAAGCACTGGCAAATCCAGCAGGTTGGCTATTTCACCAGTGAACGCTATTGATGAGTGTGTGTGTTTGTGTGGATAGCTGAGTGGGTGAGCGTGATAAAGAGTCACGGTTTGGGTGAATGAGTGAGCTCATGAATGGATGAATCAGCAAGTGACTAGTATAACGATAAGTATAGAGTACGTATGTTCAGAGATGGGTGAATGGTTAAATAAGTGAGTGCATGGATGAATTCAGACAGGTTACAACAGTGTTACAGAGTGAGGCCTCTGACAGAAGTAGTAACAGTGTTATAGAAATGGCACGAACTACCAATAACATGCCAGTCAAGCATTACATCATGGCAGAGTACAATTAATCCAAGAATTCTTCAAATTTGTATAAAGAATTACAAACATAATGTCAGTGCAAGCATAACACAAGAGGTGGTCATCTTTATTCTACAGGTGCCACTATATGTCAAGAATTGCCACAATCATGGTAGTGCACGCGATATGCAGGAGTGGGTGCCACTGTGCCAAGAATCCCTACAATATATCAAGAATTGCCACAATTGCCCCATCATTCAGTAACCATTTACGCATGCTCAGACTTGTACGATCACTCATTACTCCTAACTATGTTTAGATGTGCCGCAGTACTCACTAATCCTTAGTGTAGGGTTACATTTTCTCTAGTACTCAGTAATTGTTAGTGCATGTTCAGATTTGTACCATTGCTCATCCATCTTGTATACTTGTTCAAATTTGCACTCTGAAATCTTTTTGTCAGACCAGAGTTGCACTACCCTTTAGAGGACTTTGCTACATGAGCATATTTGCATTATCATTCATTAATCGTAAAACAAATTCAGATTTGTGTACCATCCCTCAGTGTGTTGAGATTTTCACCACTGTTCACAAATCTTTAGTACCGAACCACATTTGCACCATCACTCTGTAATACCACAATATTCTATTTGCAAGCGTATTGACAAAACTGCCAAAATTGCTAATATTAAAATTAAACAGACAAAAGGCAATAGAAAGAATGCCTGCAGATAGTCTAACCACTGGGATTTGCACAGGATAGCATTCCAACCCATCATTTGTTTGCCCATCATACCATAAATTAGACTCAGTCATATGCAAATCAGCCATGGTCCTGCTCCATAGGAAACAGTCCATTTAGAGTGTTATATCAAACACACAAAATGTGATTGGAGGAAGGCCTGCTAATAGTCTAACCACTGGCAATCACTAGGGGTAGCATTCCAGTCCCCCTCGGATTAGTCCCAGTCATATGCAAATCATCCTTGGTCCTGCTCCAGTGGGAACAGTCCAGCCCAAACTACCAAGCCAGGATCTCTCTGAACCAGAACAAAAGCAACCAAAGAACCTGTTTCAGCCTTTTTGGGCCTCTTCAGTCATGTACAGCTTCGAAGAAGCCCAGATCGGCCATGCCTCTTTTGAACCACCGTTATGTAGATATTGCATTTGTGCAGGATCACATCTTAGCAGACGTAGGGACCCTACCTTTGCTGCGAAGTTGGGGACTGGATCCATATTTCCTTTCGTACAGTACACATGCAAGGGATGTTGCAATTCTTATTGAAAAGTCTGCATGCGTTAGCCCCCACAATATACATGTGAAACCAGGTGGCAGGCCACTGATGATTGGAAGCACCCATAATGGCATTCCAGTTACTCGTGCCAATTTCTATGGCCCCAATGTTGAATCCCTCTGGTTTTGCAATGACATATTAGCAATAAATGGCCTGCAGTTGGTCTTTTATTGATGTGGGTGGAGATTTTATTCTAGCTCTGAATTGTACATACAGATAGGAGGAAATTCACCCCCACCGCACCAAGGCAGTGTTAGCCTTGCAACAAAATGAGGGCTATGCCATCTATTGGATGTCTGGAGGACCCTCAAGGCCAGGGAGAGTATATACTACTCCACACATGCTCTTCACTTTGGAGCTCGTGCTCTATCTATTGCGTAACCATGGTTGGAGATTTTCATCCAGGCACTGCTGGATGCGGTCTTGTGGGTGGAGAATCAATCAGCAGCCGCAGACTTTTTGGAGCTAACATATGATTGCACTGTCTGGGAGACTTTCAAGGTGTATATTAGGAGCATTTTTATTTCACTGCCTTCCAGGGTTCCTCAAATCTATTAGGAGACAATTACAAAAATGATAGTCCAGATTAGTAGCATTGGAGAAACTTCATGCTAAAACTCTGGTCTCTGAAAACCCTAGCAGAGATAGATAATTGCTTATTGGCTCATAGGGAGCTGATAGAACAGGAAATAAAATATATAGCTAAATATGCAATGGTAGGGGGTACCGAGAGGGAGAGAGAGACCAAGCAGAACATTAGCGTGGCTGGTGTGCCCACTGCAAGTGGGGAAAACGTAAATGCCAACGACGCATACAGGTAATGGTGATCACGTCTGCAGCACAGAGGCTATCCTGCAGGAATTTGTAGATTTCTATGCAGAGCTTTGCTCGTCTAAAGGTACAACACCTTATGAAACCCTCAGTGCCTATCTTGCTGAGATAGCTCTGGCATGGGTGAATGATGACCACTGAGGCCTCTGGTTGACTTGCTTACATTAAACAAGATCAAAGCGGCTATACACTGATTTGCTGAAGGCAAGGCCCTGGGTTCTGATGGCTTTACAGCTAAATTGTATAGAGAATACAAAGCTATACCAGCTTTACAATTGCAGGAAATGTAAGGCATTAATCAGGGATTAGAGCTTGGCTGCCTGCCGTAAAAAATGAGAGAAGCAATAATCGTTGTATTGTTGAAACCAGGTACAGATGAAGACCTCTGCCAAACATATCATGCATTGTCTTTGATAAATCTAGACAACAAGATAGAGTAATTGCAATGGACTCATGCCGGTAAGAGCGGTGGGCCGGGTTGGGGAGAGGGGATTTGACAGATGACCACGAGGGAAAATTAAATAAATAATTACATTTTCCCTCTCCCTCGTCTGTCGAAATCCCCGCCTACCCGGCCCCACCACTCTTACCTGCACGGGCCGCGGCTGACTGGTAGACCTCAAGATATACGGTGACCTTTGCGATCCAATCTTGTAAATGATAGCCTTGGGATGGAGGCGACCCCCAATGAGGCCAACCCTCCACAATCCAGTTGTACCTCTCACTTGCCCTATTAATGGTGGGAAAGTCAGTATGTGGCCAACGATGAACAGCGATAGGTCGATCCCATGACACAATTAGGATACAAGGATATAGATAGGTTTGCATTGGGGTTTGATATAGGAACCTTATCTATCCAGGAAGGTTTTGCACCTTGATGGTTTCATATTTCTGCATATTTAACTGGTAGTTTTCCAATGTTTGACATGTAAAATGCAGATATGTAGACATTACCAAGTATACATGCAATTTAGTTGTTTATATGTTCTCTGAAAATATTAAGTTAAGTTTATAAATATATAAATAACTCAGTGATCAGGCAATGCTCCTACGTGAGGTAACCAGGGGTGGACCAGGCAATGCTCCTACGCGAGGTAACCAGGGGTGGACCAGGCAATGCTCCTACGCGAGGTAACCAGGGGTGGACCTAGCGCTGCCGAGAATGACGCATAGAAGAAATATCAAAGAGCTCCTCAGGCACATACACTGAGGAGATTAGACCTGATGGTACAACAATTGCTGCATTCATGGCTTCTGATTGTGCTCAAGTTATTTGTGCAAGAATGCACTGTTGCACCATTTATTGTATGTAGATGTGGATGAGACAACGTAAGCTCATGCAGGCTCTGCCAGATGCTTGGCTCTGCTCGAGGTCCTCTTGGAACCTCGAGCCCATAACGAGTCGAGTTTTAACAGGAGGCTACATGGCTACAAAAGCCGACCATGTAATATGGGAAACCAAGTTTGAATCCCGGCATCAGCTCTGAATCATGTGAATCCTAATCTCCCTGTGTCATTAAAAAAAAGTGTTACATAGTATGTGTATTTTGTGAAGTGCTTGTGTGCCTGTGGGCAAGGTCTGCTCTATGTGAAACTGCAAAAAAATAAATGTGGTTTCTGCCTGTCACCCACTCACTAACCTCTTTTTTCAACAATTAAGCCAGGAGCACTGACCTTTGGTGTCAGAACAAGATACCCACCTAGTGACTGTATTGCACTGTGTGAGACTGGAAAATCTGGGATCAATCCCAGTTTCCCTTCTTGCCTAAAGTGTGTGAATCTAGGCAAATACTTTGTCACCGAGCCTCCTTTTTGTTCATTTTCACATCTCAGAATCCTTCCAATACCCAATTTCAGGATTTGCGCTGTACAAAAACCCCTCTTGTGTTTGATTTAATATACTATAATGTTCTTCTCTGTATAATAAGGATCTTGGCCACATATAGGGTACACATGACAACTGACATGCCTCTTAGATCCCTGATAGCATTGTCATCACGAATGGAGAAGGAATGTTTCTATTTAAAAACTATCACTTTTATAAATGCTTATTGATGAAGACTATGGGCCTGATTACGAAGTCCGCCCGACACGGTCTCGGTCCTGGGACCGACTGACCTCCGGGTTGTCCGCATGCTCCCTTTTCTCAATGGGAGCTTGCGGAACGGCCATAAACCAGCCGTAACACAAGCTCACATTTAGAAAAGGGAGGTGCAGTTCATCCCTGCACCTGGTGGCAGGCACCGCAAGGTGCCTGCCACGGGGTGCAGGGATCAACAGGGACACCAAAGGCGCCCCCTCGGCCCCCAACCAGAGTCTGAAAGCTCCAAGCACCCTTTGCGACATGGTTTCTATGTCGGACAGGCCGGCATGGAAACCATGCCGGAAACCATGCATTGTAATCTCAAGGGTGAAAAGGCCCGCCCTTAAGATTACTGGCCGGCTTCCAACTGGCCGACGGACTCCTAGAGCCTGTCGGAAGACAGTCGGAATGACCGGCCGGTTTACTTTCCGACCGCCTAGATCATAATTAGGTGGTCGGAAAGTAAACCGCGTGGCCAATTACGATGCGGCCCTGAAGGCTTTGACCGATGGCCGGAGCCGTAACGGACCGCATCGTAATCAGCCCCATAATCTTGCCCGTCTGAAGACTCCTTACTGTATTATAATTTTGTTGTATGATTTACATGCCACATAGTTTCAGGGCTCAGCTCCTGCATGGGCTCTTAGAGCCAGAGCCGACCCTTGGCTCGGCTCTGGCTTGCCTCTTCCTGTTAACTTGTTGGCTATCCCACCTGTGTGTGTAAGCATGTCCATGAAAGAATACATGCGTGGGCACAGATGCACAAGGAGAACCCGTACCTAATAGAACACAAACCCGGTCACAGAAGGAAGGCTTACATATATCAATAATATTGTTCTATTTATCCCCATTATGCAATTCCAAAAAAATCATGTGATCTGATTTCAATAATGCCATGGTGCAGATGAAGCCATTGGGCACAGGAAACCACCAGTTTAATTACCAGCAACATATTTAATTGCATTGCTTCAAAAGGTTCACATTGCTCCAGTCCAAGTTTTAATTGTAAACACATTTATTCAATTGCAACTCTTAAAACAAATTTAAACTTTATAAAAATCCACCAAAACTCCTCACAAACACGTTTCAATCAATAAATGAGCCTTCTGCAGGGTAAACAGAAGTGATTTTTGTCCTTCAATTTCATTTTTTATTGGAATAGAGAAAAACCTATTCCATTTGTGATACTACAATATTATTTACTACACCACATGTGGTTGTAGTTTATTCGATCAATTCACTATCTTCGTAGAGGTCTTACTATTAGGATGACAATTTAGTGTGCAACCCATCATCAGGAACAAAAAGCTGTATATTTCTTTCCAGTGGATTTATTTGCAGCTTGTGCGGCAGTGGTGAAGGGGTTAACAATTATCAGAGGGTTTCTGAACTTGCAGAGATCTAATATCCTGGTTGAAAGCAACAACCATAATGTGTGTGGCGCTGGAATGCAAATGAAATGACTGTCCATTGTAGAAAATCTAATAAATCTTTACAACATTAAATGACTGTGCATCATGATAAATCTGAAGGCATATATGTGATATCAACATGTGAACCAAAATATAAACAATATGTGTTTATCTCATGAAAGCGTCTGCGGCCAGAGCGGCTGACTCTGGAGCGTGGGGATCACGGTTCGATCCCCGGAGGCAGCTCAGCTCAGCATCATTTGACCCTGGGCAATAGCTCACTTAATCTCCCCGACGGCCCCAGCACCTTGAAACCCTAAGGGGTGATATGTTTGTGCTTTACAAATATGGCTTATTATTATTATTACTGTCATTGGACTTGTATTCAATATGTAGTCCAAATGCTTGGGTAGACTTGTGTTGTTTTTTTCAATGGTATGAGCACCCAGTTATTTGTAGCCCTTGATTCACACTATCCTGGAAGACGCCTTGCTAGGCTTCACTTACCCACCAATGATGTGTTGATTTTAAAAGCCCTTTCTGGTTGGGCTTGTTTTGAGATTTTATTCTGTGGGGCTGAACTCGTATTTGGCTTGGATTATATGTAAATAAGTCTCAAAACTATTAAGGACAGTCTTAAAAGAGAGGGGGAAAAAAGAAAAACCTTTTGCATCCCATTGAACCAATAAAAGATAAAAGGTCCAATGGCGTGGTCCAAAAAACTTTAAGATTTCTGGTATTAAAATAAAATTAATACTTAAAATACTAAAAAGGTCACCACATAAATCTTCTTGGGCAGTACATGCTTACAGGTGCAGCCGGGCTGGTGTGTGCGACGGGTGGCAAAACTTGGGGGAGGTGGTGTGTTCTTCGCTGAGACTTTGATTACATTTTGGATCAGAAAATTCTTCTGTGGGAGGAGACTGCGGTGGCAGACTGATGAGTGAAATTTCTTCAGATGAATTTATGGGTAGGTTCCTGGAAGTTTAACTTTCTCGCTTGGCCGCCTAGCTCAGGAGTTCCAGGCACTAGCTTCCAATATTCTGCAATATCCGAATTTCAGACAATTTCCTAATATCTTTTTGCAAAAATTGGGAGGGCGGAGCTCGTATCAGCGCAACACTCCACGCATTTAGTCCTAAAGAGTGAAGCAAGTGACCTTGATTTGCAGTAACAGAAAAAAGAGCCGCCAACCCAAAAATCCGCCAAGTCCAGCCAGAGCCCCAACAGTAAATGTAAAGTCTCTGTGGGGACAATCAAGGATCACACAACAGTACTTCATGTTTCCGCAAAGTTCAGTTCCTTTCATTGTTTCTTCCTTAACACCAGCTAGCCGGCATGTGTTTTGTCTAGCAATGTTTCGCTATGACTTCCTCAAGGTTACTGGTGGTATCTTCCACACCTACTAATTGGTAGTATCTCTGCTTATCCACTGCTTTTGGGGTGGGCTCACCTTAGCAAACATGCATATGGATTTCTTTTAGGTTTCCAGCCTCTTCCCTCAATAGGGATAGAGGGTGGGCTCTTCGTACACTTCTGCCACTTGTTGGAATGTAAACACTTCATCCTGCGGTGTGGCCTCAGCGAGGCAAGCCAGCTGGCGGCCATCTTGTATGAGAGGTTTACTGCCACAAGGGGCCATTTTGAATGAAGCACTTGATTCTGGGCCAGAAACAAGGGGCCTGCTGTGTGCGCTTCTGCATGCCCTGTTGAGACAGGGTGTAGGCATTTTTTGTAACAGATGTGCTGAAAATCCTATCATGTGGACACATTAGCTCTGTTGCCAGAATTCCAGTGAGACTTCATGCTGTGACTCTACAGCTTGAGTTGCAGCTTCAGCTTCATCCCCAGGGGCACTTTTCTTGCTCCCTACATTATCTGCTCTGAGTGTGTTGGTAGGACAGGTAAAGGTCCTACACTCTCGGGGAGCTACTCTGGTGTGACCCTATGTACCCCCCTCCGCCTCAAAGACAACAGGATCTGCGGGTTCAGGTGTAGAAAGATGTAACAAGTGGAAAAGGGCAGGGCTACCCCCTCAGGGTGCATGGCACCCCTTATGAGTGGATGGGGGACAGGGCTGCTCCTCAGAGTGCATGGCAGCCCCTAGGAGTGGATGGGGGACAGGTCTACCCTCTCGGGGTGCATGGCACCCCCTAGGAGTGGAAGGGGGACAGGGCTGCCCCCTCAGGGTGCATGGCACCCCCTAGGAGTGGAAGGGGGGCAGGGCTGCCCCCTCAGGGTGCATGGCACCCCCTAGGAGTGGAATGGGGGCAGGGCTGCCCTCTCGGGGTGCATTACACCCCCTAGGAGTGGGAGGGGGACAGGGCTGCCCCCAGAGTGCATGTCACCCCGTAGCAGTGAAAGGGAGACAGGGCTGCCCCCTCAGAGTGCATGGCACCCCCTAGGAGTGGAAGGGGGACAGGGCTGCCCTCTCGGGGTGCATGGCACCCCCTAGGAGTGGAAGGGGGGCAGGGCTGCCCCCTCAGAGTGCATGGCACCCCCTAGGAGTGGAAGGGGGACAGGGCTGCCCTCTCGGGGTGCATGGCACCCCCTAGGAGTGGAAGGGGGGCAGGGCTGCCCTCTCGGGGTGCATGTCATCCCGTAGGAGAGGATGGGGGACAGGACTGCCCCCTCAGGGTGCATTACACCCCCTAGGAGTGGGAGGGGGACAGGGCTGCCCCCAGAGTGCATGCCACCCCGTAGCAGTGAAAGGGGGACAGGGCTGCCCCCTGAGGGTGCATGGCACCCCCTAGGAGTGGAAGGGGGACAGGGCTGCCCGCTCAGAGTGCATGGCACCCCCTAGGAGTGGAAGGAGGGCAGTGCTGTCCTCTCGGGGTGCATGTCACCCCCTAGGAGTGAAAGGGGGACAGGGCTGGCCCCTGAGGGTGCATGGCACCCCCTAGGAGTGGAAGGGGGACAGGGCTGCCCTCTCGGGGTGCATGTCACCCCCTAGGAGTGAAAGGGGGACAGGGCTGCCCCCTGAGGGTGCATGGCACCCCCTAGGAGTGGAAGGGGGGACAGGGCTGCCCCCTCAGGGTGCATGGCACCCCCTAGGAGTGGACGGGGGACAGGGCTGCCCCCTCAAAGTGCATGGCACCCCCTAGGAGTGGAATGGGGGCAGGGCTGCCCTCTCGGGGTGCATGGCACCCCGTAGTAGAGGATGGGGGACAGGGCTGCCCTCTCGGGGTGCATGGCACCCCCTAGGAGTGAAAGGGGGACAGGGCTGCCCCCTGAGGGTGCATGGCACCCCCTAGGAGTGGAAGGGGGACAGGGCTGCCCTCTCGGGGTGCATGTCACCCCCTAGGAGTGAAAGGGGGACAGGGCTGCCCCCTGAGGGTGCATGTCACCCCGTAGCAGTGAAGGGGGGACAGGGCTGCCCCCTCAGGGTGCATGGCACCCCCTAGGAGTGGACGGGGGACAGGGCTGCCCCCTCAAAGTGCATGGCACCCACGAGGAGGACCAGATGGCCTCTCCTACGGGGCACACATTTGCAGTGCTTTGATTGTGCTACAAGAACACAAGACACAAGTCCTGCGGTACCAAGGATCACATATCGGGATCTTTGTAGACCCCATTCCTGCTCTACAAGAGGCTTCCAAGTGAAAAGAAGGATTGGTGAGAACGGATTCTGGAAGGCAGTGTTATTTCATACAGGGCTGAAAAACATGTCAAAGAGACGAGCATTTTTCTTGACAGATTGGGAGGGATTGTGTATTTTATCCGGAGGCGGATTAAGCCAAGTAGAACATTGATTGCTGTGTGTATAGAAGTAGGCAAGCTAGCAAATTAGTAGGGAAGCCACGACAGATCTGAGCCAAGGGTCGGGCTTGGCTCTAAGAGCAGTAAACGCCGTTGACATATTTGGCTTGAAAATCGTGCAATAAACTCCACGTAAAAATGAGATAAAGAAACGTCAAAATTCAAAAAAGTGTATTTTCTTTAACACACTGACGCCTTTCACTTCAGTAGATTAAATAAATTGCATCACTGCTCTGCGTTGCATTGTTTGAAGTGATCGTTTCTAAACATGAACTTGCAAACATTGATGCCCCCCACCAACCTAACGAGGAGGCAATGATTGAGACAAGAGGCAATGATTGAGCCAAGAGGCTAGTGAGTTTTCATTCACCTTCCATGTGGCCTAGGTTGTTGTTCAGGAAGGAGCAACATTAAAGTATATTAAACGTGTACTTGACAGGTTTCAATACAGCATACATCTTGAACTGATGTATTGCAAGGTGCTTTCAAATGTGTTGATAACGGAAATGAAGGCACAGTGAAGGGAGATAATTATCTAGGATCACACAGTTTGGTGAAGTGGGGAAGCCGGGATTGGTCCACGGTTGCGTGGTTTCACATTGTACAATTCAGGCACTAGGTGAGTATCTCTTTCTTTCTCGTTTTTCATCAAAGGTTAATCTTTGTTTTCAATTCTTTCAGTAGCTACATCAGTCCACTGGTAAATAAATACACACACCTACATGTTAAATTAAGTTAAAACAAGAAGACTTTCTAGAAACAAGCATTGGTAATGCATCGGTTTCGCCTATGTAATGAATATAGTGTTGTTTTCATCAATCATCATCCTGGAGAAGGAAAGAGCTCCCTGACAGATAACAGGGGAGTGGAGAGGATGTGGTGCAGCGGCAAGAGCTGCTGACTTTAGTGCTGATGATCCCAGTAGAAGTCTCAGCAGCATTGGGGAATATCCTGTGATTCTATGCAAATCACTTAATCTCTCCGGGTGATAATTTGTTATATAAATATGTTGCAATAGTAACAGGCAAAACTTTATGGAAAAATAGTTCCACCAAAGCAGATGTTAACAGTATTTCAGTGGCAGGAAACTGATAAGAGAAGCAGATGAGGAACAATCATTGGTAAATGCAGGAAAGCATGCTACAGCCAATAGAAATGGAGGAAAGGTAAGTGGCACGCACAGGAACCAATGAGAAGCCAGGAAAGAGAGGAGGTGGGATGTAAGTCCCTTTTAAGTTTTTATTAAAAACAATAGATTTCTCTAACACAGCGCAAGTGCTGTGCAGGCGAAGCCCAAAAATAACGGCAGAGTATGTTTTTAACTTTGACATCACTTGCTTCCCTTGCCGTAAGAAGGAGACCAGTTTGAGGAGATTTCTGGAAGGCACAAGAGAGTCAGTGGAGTCAATTGAAAGTATTAGCAAAACAACGGTCTGGGGGAGACCCCGGAGTTCACGTGACACAAGCTAAAGTGCATAGCTCAGTGCCTGGGTGGCTTTCATACAGAGCTCAGTGTCCGGGAGACTCCCACAGAGGTCAGTGGCCGGGAGCCTTTCACACAGAGCTCAGTGTCCGGGAGACTCCGACAGAGGTCAGTGGCTGGAAGAATTTCACACAGAGGTCAGTGGCCGGGAGACTCCCACAGAGGTCAGTGGCCCGGGAGACTTTCACACAGAGCTCAGTGCCTGGGAGGCTTTCACACAGAGCTCAGTGTCCGGGAGACTCCCACAGAGGTCTGTGGCCGGAAGAATTTCACACAGAGCTCAGTGGCCGGGAGACTTTCCCAGAGAGCTGTGGGCTTTTTGCATTTTTCATTACCCTCTGAGTTGGAGTGGCATTTTCGAATGGTCTGGCATCAAGACCCTGCAAAGTGCTGTGAAAGTGCTCAGAGAAAAATCGTTAACATAACCTACCTCTCCGAGCACTTTCATGGCACCCTGCAGCTCATCTGCAAAATGAACTTGACGCAGTGCTGGATAACACCTCCCCACTGCAGAGTGGTGTAGTGGGGAGTAGGGGCGGATGTTTGAAGTAATAGGGTGTGTGGCAGAAAACCACATGAATGCTCAGCTCGTCTTAGGCTCGACTTTGGATGGTGTTATCGAGCCAGAGCCACTCATCTGTCTCTAGCCTGGCTTGAGAATTTCAGTAGCTCACACAATTATTTGTATATTGCTATGCACTTTGCCACCAAATGATCAATTCGTTATAACTAGGGCTCCTGGTTTTATAGTATTTATGTTTTTTGAAATTTCTGTCTATATTTATCCATATTTATTTTGTGCTTAGTGTAAAAAATGTAGCTCCAATGGGTATATTTGCACATTTATTTAACCTACAAATGTTTACTTATGTTTGAATTTCCAATGGAATATAGCCATTTACAGTACAATTCAGTCATTTGAAACCGCTTGCATTATAGAACAGCTTAAACATCTGGACTGTTGCAGTTATGTAAGCTTTATTAGAATGTAGTGGTTTTTTTTGTTACCTCCCCTACTGATCAATCTATACAGCTATTGACCTGGCACTCGTGATTGATAGTAGTGAGTATCATCCAAAAGAAAACTTATTTTCCGTATTTATCCATATTTATGAATAAATACAAACACGAAAGTAGATAGTTTTCTGTCTGTATTTATCTGTAAAAATCAGTAAAAACCGAAAACTGGAAGCCTTGTTTATAAGGTTTATTGACATGGCTACAACCGATGTTTTTTTCAAGGCTGTCCTTTAACAATAATGATAATGTTCCTTGTGGGTCTGCCACACACTCCACCAAGCTCCAAAGGTCTTTGGTGGTCACCTGGGAGTAAGACTGCAAGACACACCAGGGAGGGTGGCCACTGTGGTGAGATTTCTGTGTTTCATCCAGTATGCAGTGGTCATTGTCGAGTTGTTTATGTTTTTGACTCTTTATCTGTTGCTGTTGTGTTCCTCAGGAACTCGTGTCTCAGGGTATTCTTTGTTAGACATGGATGGTCTCGCAGACTTCGGGTTATGGGTAGTCTATTTTTTGGAGATGGTTTGAGTGTATATTTCTGTTTCCTCTCAGAGTCGAGCTGTCGTGGGTTTAGCCATCAGTCATTCTGTAATTTCTGTATTTTCACCTCTTTGAATGGAATCACCTCTGCTGCAAGGATTTTTAGACCCCTAAGCAACCCAACAGTTAGCCATTTGTGTGCCCCAAACACCCTTCCACAAGTAAACCATTTTTAGGGCATTTGTTGCAATCTGGTGCATCTTGGTAGGTATAAGGCACGGTGGTCTTACTGGAACACCATGCATTAAATGTCAACAGACCCAATTATCTTGTTACAACTAGGAAAATTATTTCATACCGGGAAAGAAAAATGGCGGAAGTCAATCTATGTTGCGGCAGTCTCACCTGTTTGCTTGGTGTGTGCTCTCTGCTAAGAAATTACGTATACACAGGTGTTATTCCCCATTTACAACACAATGCAGCAGGGTGTGATAATGGTACATCATCCATTGGTTTCAAGCTCCGAACACAGTGGCCTTTACTAATAGTGGCCAGATGCTGGGTGCGATTTTTAGCACACGTGACAACAATACTGTGGGGTAGAATGAGATATATTGCACCCGAGTCTGATTTGTGTATGAACTTTAATGAGCAGACTCTAGGATGGATTTAGTTGATGTGTTTGCTGTTGTTGGTTCAATGTGTTGTAAGTTTGCTGGGTGTGGCCGGAGGTTTTTCCCAGACGCTTACCTGCAAAATGGATGATTTGGCTTGAACATCCCCCGGAAGGGTTGTAGAGGCGTGAAATATCTAGAAGCACGGGGTGGAGGTGCATAGACCTGATATCCGTCTGCTGGTCTTCTAGAGTGTGTTGAGCACAAGTTAGGAGTTGTATTTAGAAAGGATCCCGCGTCCAGATTCCATGACTGTATGCGTGAAATTGGAAACTGGATGTCAGGTAACTGTCTGAAATTAAACTCAGGCAAGACTGAGGTCCTGATGTTTGGCAGCAATACGTCTTTTTGGTCTCCATCATGGTGGCCACAGGAGATGGGAGAGCTCCTCTCCCCAGTCACTAAGGTAACAAATCTAGGAGTCTATTTCAATGATAAGCTTTCCTTCCAAGGCCAAGTAAACTCTATCACTTCCTCTTTCTTTATGTAAAAAACACTTAGGAAAATCTTTCCTTTTATGCCACATGATTTGTGGAAATCTGTGATTTCCGCAGTTATATTGTCAAAAATTGACTACTGCGGTGCGTTCTTTTTTAATATTCAAAAAAGAGTTTTAAACAAACTGCAGGCTCTCAAAAATGCAGCTGCCCGGCTGCTGCTGGCCATCCCCAAACATCAGTCAGTTTCTTATGCTTTGCACCGGCTTCCTATAAAAAAACGGATCGAATTCAAAGCCCTCTGCATTGCCTTTAAAGCACTGCATGGTTCGGGACCTGAATTCTTCAAACAAAGTTTTCAGTGGTGTATGCCCAATAGATCCTTGCGGTCTTCATCTGCTTTCAAGCCTGTGATTCCCAAAGCTAGAAGAGCCACCTGGGGTGGTGGAAGCTTTGTAGCCGACACAGCCGGGCTATGGAATTCTATGCCGCCAGATCTTAAGAAAAATAAGAGCTTCCTTCTTTCTGCAAAACCCTAAAAACGTGGCTTTTTAATAAGTAGCGTCTCTGTCTCTTAGTTCTCTTTCTCTGTTTTTCTTTGTTCTTCTCTTCATTTCCAGCTTGGTGCAGCACTAGCGCCTAGACACCTTTGGGGAGTAGAGCGCTTTACAAATTAAAATGTCCTTTCATTTCAGGATCTGTTGTATGTTGGTGAGGGGCGCCGTTGTGGATGGCGCTGTGAGGGCTTGTAGCTAGATACCCACCCAAGTGATATATCTGATCAGGATTGGTTGTGTGGGATTGGTTCTGTTTAATATGTTGAGTTGGGTGTTTCTGGTGTTGGTGTCCTTAGCAGGAAGGATCAGAAAGGGGCTTGGTGACTTCATGGGGGAAGCGGAGGGTATGAACCTTGACCCAGAAAGTGACAGTAAGAAGGAATGGACAGGGAGGGAGACATGGAGAAAGAGGTGGTGGGTGGTGAGGTGTGGAAGTAAGATGTCAAGCACAGAAGGGATTTCTCTTCTAGGCGCTACCTGTGTATCTCACTGAGATTGTCACATCCATTGACATAGAGAAGGGCTTAGAATTCTTGGTAGTAGCTTAACTGATAGAGGCACTGCCCAGCAGCAGGTCTATCCAGGTGATGGGAGCAGGGGCGTCACATTTCTCCGTCTTTAGCATCCGGGCTGAGGATGCCACTGGGCAGTGTGGATGACAAAAAAACGTTAACATTTTGTTTATGGGCTCTCCCCTTCTGAGCATCTGCTCGGAGACGCTGGTCTCTGAGAAGAAGCTCAAAAATACTATTGTAAAAGAATAGTATGATGGGTCTGTGGGATGGGGGGAAAGCATGGCGCTAGGGAGAATAAAAGGAATGGATGGATGGACATACAAATAGATGAGGAAAGGGATGGATGGGTGGATGGATGGACGAATAGATGAGGAAAGGGATGGGTGGGTGGAGGGATGGATGATGGGTGGGTGGATGGATGGATGGACGTATAGATGGGTGGGTGGATGGATGGATTGATGATGTTGGGTGGATGGATGGTTGGGTGGATGGATGGATGGATGGGTGGGTGGGTGGATGGATGGATGGATGGATGGATGGGTTAGGTGGGTGGGTGGGTGGATGGAAAGACAAATAGATGAGGAAAGGAATGGATGGAGTGATTGATGGAGAGAAGGAAGGATTGCTGCATGGAGAGAGCGATGGAAAGGAGGAATGACGGATGGAAATGTGGACGAATGAATGAAGAGAAGAAAGGGTGACCAAATTAATTGAGACGCGGGCGGTACAAGGCATCATTAAACCACTTAACTTTCAGAACTCCCTCGAGGAAGCGACAAAAAGAGCGGCTGGGTAGCTCCATCACTCGCCGACTCACTCAGTGCCATCAGAACATGGTTAAAGAGGGGGGCGTTTGATGTTTCTGGCTACGCCCTCGGATAGGAGTGCAGCTCTAGAATGAACGTACACCAATGGAATCACACTGCAGGACAGGGGTCCCCGTGGTCCCCTCTGCTCTTTGCGTTAGTTATTGAACCCCTTTCCTGTGTAATCGTTGGAAAGTGTTAGGCTGTCCACCCACGGAATAGTACTGATTATATGGTGGGTTCACAGGATTCTTGGAAATGTGAACCCGCCCGCCAGCCAGATGAATGAAATACAGCTGTTCAGCACATTCTTGGTTATAAATTGGGACAATTCAAGCTTTTTACACATAATGATACACCCAGGCAGATAAATCCGGAAGAAGATGTAATATGTGATTTAGGAATAGATATCAGCTTGAATGTAGGTTTACTATGCTCAAGCAGCTGTGGGTGGTAGTGGATGGACCGAAAGGCAAGCTATCTAGCTGGTTAACTTTCCCTCTCTGTCAATACAGGAGGGCGACGATATCAAAAGTTGGGGTGCAAAAGGTCTGCTCCTGATTCCCCCTCATGCCTCTTTAATCCACTACCAAATAAGTCCCTACCACTTTACCTCACTCTTTCAGGTTCATTTTCATCCCTGTTTTTTTTTCTTTCTCACTGTTTTTCCATCTTTCTCCTCTTTTCCCACTTTTATAGTTTTCTTTCTCTCTCTTGCTGTGTCAAAGACGAGTAAAAAATAAGCGCCAGCCCCCAAAATGAGTGCCAGGGGCCCCACCTGTTACCACCGGCTCAAATTAATCACCTAGTATTGAGGTCCCCAAATTAGGCTGGTTTAATGTGAAATTCGAGGGGTCGTGTCATTGAGTCCTTTGAGCAGCTCAGTTGGCTGCGTTCATGCCTTTTCCCCAAGCTGATACTACGGAAGCCTGACTGTGACAAATAGCCTTGGCCTGGACTCAAGTCTTCCTAGCATGACGGTGTCCTTCTCCAAAATGCAGACAAATTACGCAGCTTTGTCCGGCATTATGTAAAGCTCACAGGTCACGTGGCAGCCCTAGTTGGGGGAAGGGTCACCTTGGACTTTGCTGACTTCAATAATTTTTTTAAGTAAGAAGTGTCAGTGCGTTGGAAATCGAAACATCTGACAGAGAAGGGGAAGGGGGGGGGGGTTTGGTCTATTACCCTGAGCTCTGGGCGGGAGCTCTCCTTCGACGCCTGATGCAAAATGGGCAGTTTACACTTGGAAAGTGTGTACTACTAAATATTAATGTATTGATAATATTCCTTTATTCAGAAGAGTGTGACAGCACTGACTCACCCTCTCTTCTGAGACAGAACCACACGTGAAACCCATCTCTGAGTCTACATTCTGAACTTGGGAGGCTCAGGGTCTAATGGTTCCTTCACAAGGGAGTGCTCCATTTTAATGCTGCCCTCCTCAAGCGTTATCCATAGTTCTTGCCTAAGCCCAGGGCTTTAATTGGGGTGGGGTCTGCCGGTGCTGACCGCCGGCAGTTCTAAATAGCAGGTGCCGAGACGGGTCCCCATCGGGCTCCGTATTTTTGCCCTCACCCTCCGAGTGAAAATAAAATCTTTACTCTGGACCAGTGCCACCCTTCACTGCCTTCGAGGTAACTTAAAAGAGACTCGTTTTTGATGTTTCACAGTTTCCTCTTTTCAGAATAGAAGCCTTTTCAATACTATATACAACGAAGCCATAGTTGATGCTAATTTTATTTTATGCAACTAACAACCATTGGCAACGCCAATAGTCCTGGCTTGTTGAATGTGTAATGCCACTTGTTGTATCTGGATATCTGGATGCACTGACAGAAACAGCAAAATACCAGAGGGGCAGCACACTATGCTAAGCACACATTTTTAGCTTAGTTGTTTTTAAGCCACGCCCTTAATTACATCGGCCACGCCCCTTTGGGAGACCCCCTAGTTTTTTCATCCCACTTAAAGCCCTGCCTAAGCCTGACTGTATCTGTTTTCACTTATAGATCTCTTACAGATCTATCATTCTGATATAGTATGAATCTGTCTTTGCTTGGCACACTCTTTCACTTAGGGTACCAGCTGGTTTAAGTTAGAATGATATATGTACTGCGGCCCTGCGAATCTCCAGCACGGGTGCCTTGTGTACCTGCTCACCATGGCTGGGCCAGCAGACCTGCCCATGAGAAGGTCAGAAAACAAGCATTGGCAAAGCCAGTAGATTTCAAATTTTTGATATGTTAGCTTTGCCAGTGCTTTTTGCTGTTGCTGTGTTTTTTTACTTTGCAGTGCAGGTTTCTGTTTCGAAGAGTCTGTATCCACCATGGGAGGAATCACTTTGGAGGACAAGTAGTTTGATTGAAAATCCACTAATGGTTGTTGATGCTTGCAGAATGTCTGCCAGTAAATGCTTACATCCAACTCTCTGGAGCCCCCTGGGCTGTTGCACAGTATATTAGGGACCGTATACTTATTTTTCCTGAATGTCTGCCACCGTTTCCAAGGTGATCCTGCGCAGAGTCGATCAACTCCATCAGGCATAGCGATGGACCATTTACCCTACACTGGCAGCTTATGTGCCTCCATGGCCCTCATTACAAGTTGGTTTGTTTCAGCCACAGCCTCACATCACAATTACATGTCTGTCTGGAATCAGAACTATCTATCAGGGCTGCAAACTCCAGACACGGTCAATTCTGGGCCCGGAAACTCCAAGCCTGTCTGGGGCTGCATGCAACCACCAACTTTAGCCCTCACCTAGCCCCCTGCAGCATCACGGGGGGAGCTGACAATGCTCCCTGGCCTCTCCCAGGCAGACAGATGCCTGCCCAGACCCTCCAGTCCCCCCACCTTTCAATAACCCTCCTTCTTTCCCACGCTCCCACCCCCGCTGACACTTTCAGCCTGCTCAAAGCTGACAGAAAGTAGTGTTTTTTTGCCAGAATCATGAAAAACTCTGGTAAAGGACCCAGTACTTACAGTAGGCCTGAGCGGTGAACTCAGCTCCGTTTGCAGAGTTTGCAGAGTTTTTTGCACTCAGCTCCGTTTGCAGAGTTTTCAGAGTTTTTTGCACTCAGCGGAGTTCGCAGAGTTCCAAAAAACTCAGCTCAGCGCATCAGAGTTTTGTCCTCGCTCACCCTCACCAACGGTAAGTTGGCTAGCGCAAGTGAGGAAAATCCAACACGAGACCGGTTCCCAGCGAGATTTCTCAATGCGAGCGGTCAGGGATGGTCGCTACCGCTTGCGTTGAGAAACCTTCCGTTCGCGTTGAGGAAGCTGCTTTTACAGCGCAGGACAAACACCTGGTGCTAAAAATCAGTGCGAATGGTGCAAGGTAATGCACCCTGCTGCTCGTGGAACTCCGTGTAGCTTGGCAGAGTTTTTTTGTCAGTTCGCAGCGTTTCGTGTAGTGGAACTCCGCCCAGGCCTAATTTACAGGCTTGGGCAGTAATTTCACATTCTTGGGGGAAAGGTGGGGATTGCTAGTGTTTGGTGGGGGGTGTCCGGCTGGAATTGGATATTCCCAAATTCTGGACAACTCCTAATCAGGTGTTATAACTGGCAGAGTTAACCCCTGCCATTGGTAGAGCTGGAAAGCTCTGCCTGGAGCCTTCTGGCCACCTAGGGAACAATATATGACACAGGCACAACCGCTGAATATGGGGACAGAGACTTTGGCGAGGATTCTGTTCCTGCCCCCTCCAGGTAAGGCCTATGTCTGCACCTATGGTTTGTCTGTGGTGCAGCAGGTGCTGTGACACCGGGGCCTGGAGGCCCGTAGGGTGGAAAAAGCCCATATTTGTACAGCATTTTACTGCCCAACCAGCAGTGTGGGGGTCCTATTTTCCCTGATGACACTAGAGCCCTAGGAACCCCTAAAAGGCCACTGGTGTGTAGAAAGAGGTGCGGTGGGCTGCTGGTTCCCTCTAGCTGCACCCTCAGGTGGGTGTAATCAAATGCCTAATTTGTGCCAGTGTTTACCGTTGCTTAGCACCAGCACTTGTTTCTAAACACCAGCACTTAGTTATGACAGTCCACCACATGGTGGCGCTGTCTAATTCAGAGCAGAGCCCATAAATAAGAAAAGGCGGTCAATATACTTAAGAAAAGAATGAAACTGCAAGGGGGGGGGATTATCCCTACAGTGTGAGGTAACCTGTGAATACCTCGGGCCCTGGTACTTGTAATTTTACAGATTAAGCAATCTGTATTTTTGGGGCTGCCCTCCTTGCTTGAGTCTGTCCTCCTGAGCGGAAGTAGAGATGTGATGCCCCTGGCTGTTGGCCCCAGCCGGAGAGTGGAGGAGTGATGAAGGACTCCAGCATTTTTCTGCGTGGTTCATGCTTTTGTTCAGTAAGTGCCAGGCTGCAGAGGTTTGCAGCAGGCTAAGTGTGTCCTGTGGGCCCTTTGGTTCTTAGAAGTCACTAAGTGCTTTTTCCTGTAGTGATTTGACAGACAGCTGAAAGCTCCCAGAGGCGCGTAGTGTGAGATCGAGGCGTGTGCAATCAAGTTTATTGTACAATGCGGTTTTTATGGATTTTGGTCCGAACAACAACATATTGATTGATGTGTCAGCGATGGCATATTTTAGTTAGATTGTTTTGGCGGACCTGGGTGCTTTTTACAGATTTCCCTGCAGGCTCATGCTTGGCAGAAGGCCCCAGAGGGAGCGATCATGTGCACTTAGTAGGTCTCTCTCTCTCTCTCTCTCTCTCTCTCTTTCCCTCTCTCTCTCTCTTTCCCACCCCTCTCTCTCTCTCCTCTCTCTTTCTCTCTCTCTCCTCTCCCTCTCTCTCTCTCTTTCACTCTCTCTCTTTCCCACCTCTCTATCTCTCTCTCCTCTCTCTTTCTCTTTCTCTCTCTCTCTCCTCTCTCCCTCTCCCTCTCTCTCTCTCTCTCTCTTTCCCTCTCTCTCTCTCTTTCCCACCCCTCTCTCTTTCTCTCTCCTCTCTTCTCTCTCCTCTTCTCTCTCTCTCTCTCTCTCTTTCACTCTCTCTCTCTCTTTCCCACCTCTCTATCTCTCCTCTCTCTGTCTCTCTCTCTCTCCTCTCCCCTCTCTCTCTCTCTCTCTTTCACTCTCTCTCTTTCCCACGTCTCTCTCTTTCTCTCTCTCTCCTCTCTCTCTCTCCTCTCCTCCCTCTCTCCTCTCTCTCCTCTCTCTCTCCCTCCCCACCTCTATCATTTTCTCCCTTTGCCAGAGAGTAGGCTGACTCCAAGCTGCAGCATCTCCTGTGCCTCAGGCTGACTCTCTCTTCCTGTTTGTCTTTTCCCTCTTTTTGTATAGGTTAGCCCCTGTCTCTCTATGTGGCCTACTCTCTCTCACCTTTACTTGTTCTACTCTCTCGTTACGTTTTTTTGTTTCTCTCTTTGCCAACGACCTTTACAAAGTGGCGGCTGGCATCTACAGGGAGGGGGGGCACACGTGTATATAAAATAATATAAAAAAATAAAATACAACTTACCGAACTTGGTGGTGTCCTCGCTCCGGACCTCTTCTTTCACCAACACAGTAACCGGATGCTGGAACTCCCTTGGCCAATTCTGGCGCTGCTCTTACCAGCATGAGAGCAGCGCTAGGATTGGTGGGAGCGGCCTCACTTGGCGCTCCACAGCGCTTTGGGGGCTTTGGCTTGCTTTAATCCAGCTGTATTAAGACAGCTGGGTTAGAGATGTTTAAAGTGCGCATGTGTGGCTTACCCTTGCAAGACGGCTGGCCAAAAAGAAATACGCCCCTGCCTTTCCAACACTATCTTGAGCATATTCATTCTACTCCATGCACTACTGTATTGTAGCATTTATATAGCACTTACTACCCCTATGTGGAGCATTATGGCGCTTACCCACATGAATGGTAAGCTACACCAAGAATCGTGTGTGGTTGGGAGGTTGTTGTTTTTGTTTTGAACCTATGTGGGAAGGGTTTTCATACCATTCGTGAGGACCACAGGGGTGCAGTTATCTTGTTATCAAACGCAGCGCCTGGCAGTGTGACGTGTGAGGGTTTGTGAGAGATAGATGTGTGAATTATAATGAGGGCTAACAGCCACCGGGTTAGCGGGATGCTGTGCGCCTCGACGCCAAAAACAGTGGTAATCAGTGAAGGCCCACTATTCTATAGACATCGTACACCAAACAGAGAGGCCGTTGAATTAGTAAAGGACAAAAATGGGAATTGCTGACATAAGCAATAGCCATGCACCAATAATTTTTTTATTTTTTAAAGGCAGGGATACTGCTTACCGCTGCGTAAATAACCCCATAAAGGAGGGCGGATGTGAAAAGAAATCAAGGCCGGCAGTCTAGCAGAAACTACACAAACTTTAAAGGACCCAGATTCCAACAGCTCCTGCTTGGCCAAAGGATGCCAACGTTTTGAGCAGGGGCCCTGCTGAACAAGACCTCCCACAGCTTCAGCTGGGGCTCTGCAGGACAGTGGACATCACCCCGTAGTGCTCAGGTGACCCAACATCTCAAGGAGCGACTCAGAGAAGCGGTCCATTGCTTCCCCATCTCAACTGCCCCAACGCAGGCTCACATTACTTTTTTAACTATAAATTTATTACGCAAATATTGCAATACCATTATTAATTATTTATTTTGGCAGTATAGAACTAATCAGTACACAATACTAGCATGCTGATGAGTTAGTATCAAATACTTATAATATGGAGAAACAGCCAAGTAGAAAAGAGAATAGAACAAACAAAACCCACTTTACTCTTTAACTGACATACGGCACCAGTACACAATTATTTCCATTGGGTGTGTGTATATGGTCCTAAAGCAGATGGGTGCAATGTGCCAACCACATCCCTTATACTATCCCCTAATAGCTATAAAAAGTAGACCTGACAAAATGAGGAAACACCCAGTGCCTAATTTATGAAAGAAAGAGTGCCAGTACTTGAAGCTCTGCTCAGAAGCCGGCGGCCAGTGCAATTAAACATCAGCGTGCCGAATACCAAGGCTTGTAGTCTGTAATTCACTACCAGACACTCCCTGCCTCCTTTTCTCCCTCTTGCAGGTTCCTGCGTCCTCCTTTGGTTACAGTTTTGTCGTTTTTCTCTTCCTTCATCTTTCTGATCTGTGTTTCTTTCCCTCTCTTGCGCTAGGTAAATGTCTAATGCAGAGAAATAAGTGTTGGTCCCAAAAAATAAGTGCCGGTGGCCCCCATCGGCAACCACCGGCTCAAATTAAGCACTGGAAACACCAGGACAAATGGTAAATGGTGGTTCAAGTGTCGATAAAGCATCAGTGGCATATTGGTAGATTTGGGAAGTGTTATGTGACTGGTGTGTATTAATCTTGGCCTGCGATTCGGACTGTTAATATAAAACTTTCAAAGCAATATGCTTATATCGCAAGCATCCATATAGTCCCACTGAAATTATATGAAAAGATGAAACCAATATCAAAGTTCCATTTGGATGGAACTGTAGTTTCCTTTACGTAGCGCTTCATACCCCTGTTGAGGTGCCGCAGAGGACTTGCCAATGGGTGGCATGCTACTCCCTGGAAGTGCTATGGATGAAAGGATGTGTGTCTGTGATGTGGCCTACAGGGGTAATGTTTTGATGTGGTGCATAAGGATCAGAGATGTGTTGTTATCATGTTTGGCTACTGCACCTAGGTGTGAGCTTGAAATGAATAAAAGTGACCCATGGATAGTTAAGCATTAGAGCTGCTGTGTGGATTTGTGGGGAATGTGTGAGTGATGTGTGGCTTGTGTGGGAAGTGCTTTAGTGTCATGCGAATGCCAAACAGTGTCAGTGTATTCAGGAATAATGGAGGACAGACATGCTCATGCAATCAGGCAGATACCTACCATCTTTGCAGTGGTCTGTTTCATACAGTTTATACCACTTTTAATATGTAGTGTAGACAGAACCCTGAGCTGAAAGATACCATCCTGGAGGGTGCATCCTTCCATTGGATATAGATTAAACTTTGAAGTTCACATAGGAGAGGACGAGGAGCAACCCACTGAATGTGGCATTACATAACCAACCTTAGTATGTCCTCTGGGGAGTTACCCCAGGACAGGAAAGGAGCAACCCAGGAAATGGGCATTATGCACCCAACTAGCATTAAAGGTGCTCTAAGTGGGTCCACCAAAAAGCCACAGAGGAGCATCCCCTGGGAAAGGGCCCAAAACAGGCCTTAATATATGCTCTTGGTTCACCTAACAAACAGTGGCGTAGCGAGGGGGGGGAGGCGGTGGGGGTGAACCGGCCCAGGCGGCACGAGTTTTGGGGGCGGCCAATCGGCAGCACTCCGTCAACCCCCTCCCCCGCCTTTACCTGCGGCCGTCGCATGAATCGCGAGCACAACCCCCCCCCCCCCCCGCTCTTCGATCAGGCCGCCGTGGGCGGCAAACGCAGGGGCCGCCACGGGCGGCCTAAGGCCTAGCAACGCCACTGCTAACAAAAGCCCTTAAGTATGGACATTACACAACCAGTCATTGTCCATGCTTTGATGGCTACCCTGGAGAGGTAAAGTAGACAGTTCTGTAGAACACAGAGCTATAACTGGCACAAAGGACATTGGTAAGCCAGCAGGATGGAAAAATAAAAACATATATTCATTTTGTATTTATGATGTTGACATTTTGACTTGTTTATTTTGCTGTTTTCAAGGGATAAGGTGTATCACAATGTGCTGCAGTGCCTGCAGCGAAAGTGTTTACTGTTTTTTTACTGCTAATCAAAGCATGTACTCCTGGCTCCCAACAGGTGGGCGGAGCCAAAGCCCCTCTCCTGTTGATTCTCACATAATTGTCTGGCGACAGCTGTGCTGTCAAGCCAGGCCATAAAAAGTCTTTGTATTACACGAGAAGTCAAGGCTGACGTTGGGGAGTACTTAAGCATGTGAATCTATAAAAGAGCTAATGTTAGACGACTCGATACACACAAATGCTGTCCTTTTCAGTCTAAATCCATGATTGATTTACTTGCTCTACAAAGATTGATTTCCTTTCTTCTGAGGAAGAGGACTGCAGGCTGAATCCAACGCATGCACATTTATTAGCACAGTTTGTCCCATCTGAACTTAAGGTCTTGTAGCAAAATCAGTTCAGTAGTATTTGTAGAAGTGTGCAGAGCTCGAAGTGTCTCTTGCGTATTTCTTGTAAGGACCATTCCAGAAAAAACTGGACTCCGGCGCCCTGATAGAGTGAGCCCTCATATTTCCTGTAGCTGGATCAGTTTGTGGCACAACTGCAATGTTCACCTATATACC
The DNA here is from genome assembly GCA_963921515.1 of Calotriton arnoldi. NCBI lineage: Eukaryota > Metazoa > Chordata > Amphibia > Caudata > Salamandridae > Calotriton > Calotriton arnoldi. The sequence continues at coordinate 157,078 of CAWUFW010005625.1, forward strand.
CCTGCTTCATTGTTCGACATGCCTTTGCCTTGAGACACATTCCAAAGAATAAAAACATGCACTGGAAAGGCTAAAAGGGCCAGGTTTCACATGCTGAAGAATGTAATGACAAATGTGCAAATGCAGAAGTATTGGAAAAACCTTAAAGGCGGTCATGATAGAGTCAGGCTTGCATCCCAGTTGTGACAAATGCTTTACCAAAAGGCAGACTGCAGTGAAAAAATAATGAAAAGGGTTATTTTCCGTTTAGAATGCATGTTTTAGATAAAGGGTGATTGTGACAAAGAGGGATGTTTGTTTGTACTTTTCAGAAATCAAATAGCCCTTCGTCCATTGTAATCGAAGCACTTCCTAGGAGGTGGAATGTACAATAAACAGCCAAAAGCTTGAAGTAAGAGATGTAAACTCCTTTAAAGTATCTACCAGTGTATGCATATTTTCTAGGAGAGTAATGGGAAAGGCCCTGGCAGACAGCTGTTCTATCCAGCGGCGGCTGGCACAGGTAAACGCGGTGAGGCGGGGGGAAGTCTATCACGTCTGACCTAGAAAGCAACCATTGGAAGATCTAGCTTCACATTAACTGCTGGGGGTGGCCTGGGGTGCTCCACCTTAGCCCTTGCTCACCCAAGCGCAAGCTTCACTTCACAGGAAGGACATGTAATGAAGGAACAGCCAGTCATAGGAGCTCTGAGAGGTCAAAAAAGCAGCAGCTTTCTTAATGTGCAAGGAGTTGTTAGCTCAGCACAAAGAAACACTGCACAGCGCCAAGATGAGGTTTAGAAAGGTTTCTCTTTGACGCGCTGTTTCATGAATTTAGAAAATGCAGCAAGCAGATTCAGCAAAACTCACGTTATATTCTATATCTTGTCATGTGACTGTTTTGCATGATTACAAAGGGAATGCTGATCAAAACTAAAGTAGAACTTGTAAGCTATGTCAAATTCTAAGGCTAGATTTACGAAGAAATAGCGCAACACAGCGCAGGAACCAAAGTTGCTGTGTTGAGTTGTGCTGGGGAGAGAGCATCGCAGCGCCATATTTACTAAAAACAGCCTGCGGCTGTATTTTTTCCCGTTCTTGTACACTTTAAGGCTGAGTAGCGCCACACATACACACGCACGCACTCACACACTCACCCTTCACCATAGTGCAAAGGTGTCTGTGTGTGTGCGTGTGTGCTGTGCTTTTGTAATGGAATGGTACCCTTCCAGTACAAAATCGTATGCTTAGACAATCTTTTTAACATGAACCACATTGGATGTATGGTATATGGTGTAACACACGTGCAATCTTTGAAATATTAGGAGAAATTGAATAATTTCTCCGACTTTGAGCATGCCTATAAGAGGTGTCATTTTTTTACGCAAAGCCAGATCTGACAATCTTTGTAGATCTGGCGTTGCATCAAAATCCACGTTTAGTGGCATTGGAATGCCTAAGTACCACCCATCGAACACTCCCTTGAGGCACAGTCAGTGCAAAGTGCTACTTGCACCACAACAAGTGCAAGAAAGTGCAAAGTGCTATTTGCACCACAAGTGCAAGACAGTGCAAAGTGCTATTTGCACCACAACAAGTGCAAGACAGTGCAAAGTGCTATTTGCACCACAACAAGTGCAAGACAGCGCAAAGTGCTATTTGCACCAAAACAAGTACAAGACAGTGCAAAGTGCTATTTGCACCACAACAAGTGCAAGACAGTGCAAAGTGCTATTTGAAAGTTCAATTTGCACCAAAACAAGTGCAAGACAGTGCAAAGTGCTATTTGCACTACAACAAGTGCAAAACAGTGCAAAGTGCTATTTGCACTACAACAAGGGCAACTTTCCATCATTAAAAAAGTTTTGTCCTGTAAAGGAAATACTTTATCAATGCTTTACTCCTCTTTGTGTCACTTTGCGAGACTTTGCGGTGGAGTAAATTCTTGCTAAATCTGCTGTTAAGTGTATGTTTCTGGAGCACCTAAGTGCACTTTTGTGAATCTTCTGGGTGAAAATGTCCAAGGCACAGGTGTAGGTAGATGGGCAGTGTTAGTAAGGGCATACTAAGCAAGATTGTTACTCCAAAGCTCATTGGTGGAAGATGCCAGAGCCAACAAGAGATTGAATAAAGTGTAAAACAATGCACTTTAACAACATCTACAGCTACAAAAGAAGGGCTAAAGTGAATGAAATGTTAATCATCAAGGTCTATGATTTATTCGAACAAACAATATAATGCAACATGTTTGTTGGCGTGTGCGCATGGGTGGCTACCTGCCAAATGGCCTGTGTGCATGGATGCCTGCAAGATGTTTCCATGTGCGACTGTTTGTCCCTTGTTTGTGGGTCACTGTGTGCTGGTCTGCATGCAAAAATTCAGGAAAAAAATGCAATTTTCTTCATGAGGAGCACTCCAGCAGGTGAAATTACTGTTTGGCTTGGAGTGCTGACTCACCTTGCACTGTTTATGGTGACTTGCAGGGTATATATCAGCTCTGCGTCTGGCACATCAGCAAACTGAGCTGTCTTGCATTGATGGAGACATGTCACCTGAAAATGACATGGATACACCTCTCATGATCTGGTATTTCTATACCCAGAGACATTTTAATGGAACTGGAACCTACCAATCACAGATCACACAGAAGGTCTGCAGTGGATACCTATTCCTTACCTAATTTATTGACCTTGGAAAGTGCAAACTGTTAATTACACACAGTTACTTGCTAGTTTATTTATGCTTAGAGTTTTATATAGCCCGTACAAGACCCTTTCGCGTGACAGAGCGCTTTAGAAGAGTAACCAAAGTGGGGATGATACAAACGGTAGGCAATATACACAAACATGGTATAGGTCATGTTGACACTAGTTGCATAAGCAAACGGCAAAGAAAGATAGGAACACATAGTCAATCATAAATACTGGCATGGGCAAAGTCCTATAGGTGTCAAGATGGTATGTGAGTGGTTGGGGAAAGGAGGAAGCAGCGCGGATCACAGAGGTATGGACGAGACGTGAAAAAAAATGGAACGACAGACAGGCAGGAAAGCATCGCACAATACGAGAGGGAGGTATGGCCTCAGTGTGAGAGGAATTTGTTGGATAGTAGAATTTTTACCTCTTTCCTGAACATGGATGTGGATGGGTTGCATCTGATCTCTGGAGGGAGAGAGTTCTAGATTTTGGGGGCAATTCTGGAAAAGGATAGATTGTAGGTTTTCTTTTTGTTGCATTTTTTTAGGCTTAAGTTATAGGGAACTTGTGCTTCTGGAAGAACTGTTTCTACCTGATAGGGTCAATTTCTTGGTCAGGCAAGAGGGGGTATAGTGGTGCAGCGCTTTATGGGTCATGTAGGCAATTTTGAGACAGATCGCAGCTTCTTTCACCCGACTTGTTACCTGAATTTGAACACGTAACTTTCAGGTTGGACAACCGCTGCAGCAAATGCACTGACCAACCAAGCTACTGAACCTGTGACTTTCAGCTAAGAAATGGATAGCTACAGAAAAAGCTCAACCCACTGAGCTAGCGCTGGGGGTGCTGGTGATTTCTTGGAATGCCGTTGCCGCCCCGCGATGCCCGCACTGAAGAGAGGGGGGGGGGAGGCTGCTGGTGATTGCCCCCCGGGACAGCACGTATGAGCTGGGGTGGAGGCCGCCGCCCCTAAAACTCATGCCGCCCGGGGCGGACCGCACCCCCTTACTACGCCACTGGCTGATCTGTTGCCAGCTTACCTTAAATTCGTTTTATGTACTATATAGAAAGCACAGCACTTTCGAGAGATTCTTTTATTCAGCTTTTTCTCTCATTCTGAAATGTAGCGTGTAAGTTAAAGTAGCGCTTTAGGCTCTCAGAGGCAGTAGACAGCTTTAGTAAAACACATTTAATGTCAATTACATTGTGGCAGCTAATATCAGGTGGTGCAATTACAGTGCTCAGTGGTACTAGTTCTCTAGTTTTATTGTCATTAAAGATCATTCTGGGTGAATCACTGCCGTGATGCTCGGATGCACTGCAAATCAGGGTAGAGATACACTTTGAAATAGGGTGACCAGATTTTCAAAACATCAAACATCAACATGTCACAAAAATAGAAGTAGGACTACAATTTCACATCGATCAAGGGGCGCAGAATGATTTTAAAAGACAAAGCTTACCAACGTGGAAAACACAGATATAGAGGCACTAAGGGAAATAAGTTAAATACAACTTTTACACAGACTATTATTGTAAGTGCTAATTAAATTGGTTTATGAAAAGACTGGTACCTAAACTGCCGGAACACAAGATCAAAAACTGGGACTGTCCCGGCAAATCCGGGATGCCTGGTCACCCTACTTTGAGAGCTCTGTGGATGCCTTAGACGGAGCACCTTGCACCAAGCGCTGGGCTCCATCAGTCGATCCGAGGGGGCCAGGTGTATTCAGCCTCTTGTCTGGTGGGCAGTAGTCCCTCTGCCCCTTTCTCCCATTTCCTGCCTTTGCTAAAAGCACAGCTCTCAGAGGGGTCGGCTGGGGTGGCGTCAGTCAGTGGGAGAGGCTATGTATGCACTATTGCATAGTGCCAATATCGGCAACACTCAGTTCTCATACAGCAACATACATAAATAAACCACACGACACCTTTTTAGTGGAGAAATTTGCTGCAGGTTTATTTGCATAACCAATATGCCAACATGGTGGGTTATCTTACGGGCGATCCCAGGGCAGGCCAGCCCCCTATGGCGCCTGCCCGTCTGATGAGCCAACTTGCACCGTGGCCGTCGCCAATCGGTGGTTACCAATTATTGGGAGAGGCCACCTCTCCCATCAGTGGACCGCCAGTCCACTCCCTTACTCACGCCCCGACAGGTGGGCGGAGCATTCCAGGCAGCCCCCGGTTGCTCAGACCCACAACCGCCCGTAGGACTAACGGGGCGCCGTAGTTCTTCCAGGGGACCCGCTAAAACATCCCTGGGTATCCTTGGCTTAGCACCCTTGTTGTGCTGCTGCAATATAGTACCCTTCTGTACCTTGCAGACTCTGGATCGCCCTGTAACTCCTCCTGCAACACAAAACAATAAGTTAGATTCTTCCCCTCCCCGTACTACCCTTTGGCCGTCCGCAGGGTAAGCGGTAGGGTGGGAAACAGCGAGACGGGTAGCGGTCAAGAGACCGTACAGTGGGCGGGGGAAGGCTTTATACCCCTGTCCCCCTCCCACGGCCGGAAGTGACACGGCCAGCAGACCCCTGGTCCCTAGCCCAGGGAGCCTAATCAGCAGACTTCTGTGCCTTCCTGTGGCACTAAGGCGGCCGCCCTTTTGGAGGGTCCCCTACGTGGCCCCCCTGGGCAGCCTTGGCATAGTGCCAATATCGGCAACACTCAGTTCTCATACAGCAACATACATAAATAAACCACACGACACCTTTTTAGTGGAGAAATTTGCTGCAGGTTTATTTGCATAACCAATATGCCAACATGGTGGGTTATCTTACGGGCGATCCCAGGGCAGGCCAGCCCCCTATGGCGCCTGCCCGTCTGATGAGCCAACTTGCACCGTGGCCGTCGCCAATCGGTGGTTACCAATTATTGGGAGAGGCCACCTCTCCCATCAGTGGACCGCCAGTCCACTCCCTTACTCACGCCCCGAAAGGTGGGCGGAGCGTTCCAGGCAGCCCCCGGTTGCTCAGACCCACAACCGCCCGTAGGACTAACGGGGCGCCGTAGTTCTTCCAGGGGACCCGCTAAAACATCCCTGGGTATCCTTGGCTTAGCACCCTTGTTGTGCTGCTGCAATATAGTACCCTTCTGTACCTTGCAGACTCTGGATCGCCCTGTAACTCCTCCACAGCTCTGGGGGTGGCCACCGTCACCACCAGTGCCCCCCACCAAGGCAGATATTCCTACCTACATCCTGTTGCTTCCAAGGCCTCCCCAAGGTCCAGCAAAATTAAGTCCATGCCTACCCTTAAGAAGTGAACCTCATCCCCTTCCCAGCATCCAGTAGACTTGGCCTGAAGTAAACCATGCCAGATGAAGCCAAATCCTCTTTGTTCCGTGCATTTACGCATGGCACTGTTCACTCTCCTACGTGATATCTCAATGGCGTCTCCAGATCGGGCTCCTTGCCAAACTGGGCGAGGTAAAGTTTAAGACTACCACAGTTCACATGCCCCCAGCTGAATACTCCACTGACACATGATGTCCCTCATGTATTGGAGCAGTACTCTCCTCCCCAGAGTAGTCAGGTCATTCCCTCCCAAATGTATGACCAGAATATGAGGTGGACCGATCCCTCCCCCAAGTCTCTGCTGCAGCTTCCTCCTCAGCTCGTTCCAGCGCAACCCGGGTAACCCAGCCACGTTAACTCTGTGGCGGAGGAGCCATGACGCCACTTTCCTATCTCAGCCCACCGTGCCACTCTAACGGTGCTTGAATGGCCAATTACCCAGACCATGGTTCCTGGCAAATAAGGAGATGTTGTGTTTGAAAACCATATTTATAGTAACGTTTATATTCTAATAGTCTACCATTGCACAACAAAACCACCTCACTGCAACATCAGTTGGCAATCCGGGCCAAAACCGTACACCTTTAAGCACCTGACTGTCTGTTGCACCATAGGACTTAAGAGTCCTCTCGCCATATCCTCCCGCACAAGGCTTTATATATCGATTGTAGCATTGCGAGTCCCAGCGCCCTACCTGCTTAATTCGCTCTGGCGGCATCCCTGATAGAAAGGCTGGGATTGCCGCCCCAATCCTGAAGGAGTGGCTGCTGAATCTCTCAACTCCCCCTGTCTGTCCTGACAATTGCAAGCATGCCCGCATGATGTGGTCTACTTGATACTTTGTAACCGGAGACCCGTCCTCCTGCACCAGGAAGTACACCGCAATCCCCGGGCGGAGGGCCAAATAAGCCTTGCCCAAGAGCAAAGGGCAATACCTAGTGTCCCCCAGCCCCTGTAACAGGACTATTCTCCCTTCTCCTGCCTGATCAGTTTTAGACTGTCTCACCACTATCCTGAGACATGATGTGCTAATGGTAACGTCCTTGATATTCAAAGCCACCCCGAGGTGTCCTGCTTGGATCGCCACTAGCTCCCCAACATCAGCTCCATCAAAATCAGCCAACCACCCCCCCAGGTGGAGTCTACCCTCCCACACTTCTGATAGTGTAACACACGATCATGCCTCCTGTTCAGTTTAAGTTAGTAATTCATGGTGCTGACAACCACAGGGGCTTAATACTGGGCTGTCTACATGCGCCCAGGATGACCTTAAACAAACGGTTTGGTGTGGATGGGTGTCAACATTGCCTGGCTGAAGTGCAATACCTTTGACAAGCAACTCAGGGCAAGATGTGCCAATACCGGTAGAAGTTAGAGTATCAAGCCCGCCTTGCTTCCTCTCACCCAGTATCCATGTATAGCGCTTATGGAGCCTGTCCCTCCGATTAAGCCAGTCACCACCCCAGATGACGTCTTGCCCTCCCCAACTTCTGCTAGTATACCAGGGAGCCGACAAGACAGTGGGACAGGAGGGGACTATATGTGTAATTACCTGCCCCTTTCTTGAATACTGGGAATGCCAAATGTTCATGAATACTTTGTAGGCCATGGGTGCCTTACCCAGGGGTTCACTTTTTTTTTTTTTTTTTTGAACCGTAGCACACTTGTTGGATGACAACTTCCACAACCTGCCTGGCTGCCAAGGCTATAGGACGGGCGAGTTTACCGCAAAGTCTCTCGCTTTCTACCCTGGTGTGTGAGCCCGGTATCTTCACAAAACTCCTTTACAATTTACGTTACTGACTGTAATTAGGAGTACGTTCACCCCATGGTATCTTTGTCGCTGCAAAACCTGTTTATTGTTACTCAACGGCACTCGTTTTAACGACCTCAGAAGGATGAATTGCTAGGTGGACCTACCAGGATCTGACCTTCTGACCAAGAGGTCGAACGCAAGCCCCTTACCGTTCTGCCGCTCCCCAGGCCTGTGAAATAGTATCCCAGGGCCGACTTCTGGTACCTGCACTCTTACTAGGACCTGCCCGAGCTAGAAACCCACATCTAGAAGGCCTGCCAACCGGCTGACCACCTCCAACACCGGAGTGTCACGCAGCCACTCCGTAGCCAGGATACTAAACCAGGTATAGATGTATCCAAAGACCCATCTCTTAGCGCATGCCTGCTGCGCTGATCCCCGCTGAAGGAGTTTGCGCGGGATGTCCTGGTCGACCAAAGGGTGGGGACTGGCCTGAGTCTCCCTGCCCAGAGCATACCACTGACACCATACACCGCTATTGCTCACTGACCTGAACGCGGGAAGACACACTGGCCAGTCCTTGGACCAACAGACCTCTAAACCCAAACCAGGTAACCTACCACAAACACTCTGAAATTGCCATTATGGTCACCCCGCCTTCCCCGAACCGGACTGCTGGGAGCACAGGCCCCAACTTCGCTGACCACCGGCGACAGGACAGCCGTGCTCATGCCCAAACCGAGTGACACAAGCTACCCCACACGTGGCACAGTTCCCTTGCCAGGTTACTCCCCTTAATGCGCACCTACACAGGAGCCTTGAATTAGTTCCTGTGATCTGCATTGTAAATTAGTGAAAGATGCACATTTGAACTGGTAGCTGATAATGTTAATAAGCCTGCCAATACTCTGCTCAGAGCCCCCGCTAGTCCATGGCTTCCCTTGAGAAGGCGGAGCCAACCGACCTCCAAGCACGGAAGGCTGTACATCTGAGTACAGATCTAGTCTAACAGATGCCCCTTGCATCAGATATCAACCATACCACTACTGGCTGAAAGCTGCTCAGTGCTTCTGATGCATCGGCGCTCCCTGACCCCACGCAAGCTCACCCTGATAACATCAGCTCGTGACTGGGGCATACCAGTGTGATTAATGCACAAGACATACTTGCCCGACGTTAGCTCTTCAACCAGGCTCCCCCGCAAGAGCCCTTCACAAACCACGTGGCCTAAAACCTTCGTCCTGTGGGGCGGTTGCAAAAAGGACTGCAATCAACCCCTATCCCTTCTCTACCAATGTTATAAATGGCGTTTGAGGTTGGGAACGGTGTGCACCTACGCGTGGCTGAGCCCACCATTAGTCAAGAGGAGGGAGTACACACTTAGGCAAACCCTGCTCGCCCCCCAAGTAGCTAGACAGAGCCTTAGGGCTTATCCCAGAGGCAGTGTAAAAAATTTTGTGCCAATCGCACACCCACAGTGGCCAACTAGGCACACCACAGAGAGACTCCATACAAGGTTATTAAAATATCCTTCGTATGGCCTGTCCGAACCCACTACTATTCAGGAGAAGGGAGATCACACTACGGCTAACGCCTGCTCACCCTCTAGGCGGAGCCTTAAGGCTTACCCCAGAGGCAGTGTACATTTCATGTCCCAACCACACACCCACCGTAGCAAACTGGGAACACCACCGAGGAGACTGCATACACCTCTCACCTAGTTACCATACTGTCACATAACGCCACCACCTTGCCCGCTGGCACCAGTCCTCAACCTGTCTTGACCCCCATGTTGTCGCGGTGCGCCTCTCGCAGACATGTAAGGGACAATAAAGTCAGGCCAAGACACAGCAGCAGCTCACAATATTACTGCAACTAATATGTGACCCCCAAACATCCAGGACCAGACTCTGCAGACCAGATTTGGGGAGATGACAAGAGATCTATCAGTGGTGGCCCCTTCGTAGGCTTGCCCATGCCTAAACTTTCTCTAACCCGACTCTCCCTCTGCTCGCTGTGGCGCTGGAACAAAGGCCCCAGCAGGCGGGGGGTACCACCAATGTGGGAACCCTGTTTGGGTCATCGCGCACAAATTGAAAGGCATCCCATGCTCAACTTAACCTCGAAGCACCATAAGCCAGTCTAACCAGCAAACCTGCTGCTCCCAGACCAGCTTCATGCTGCACGGTCCTATGCTTGCCTCCTGGGCCACGAACCCGCGTCTGATAATCCGTGAGGCCCGCTCAGTGGACTGTCGCCAGTTCGACAACGCGGTCTGGGATACTTAACAATGTTAGATCGCCAGCTGGCAGTCTACACCTCCCAGGCCACTGAACCAGTTTTATACGTCGTCCCTTTGTAGCAACCATGCAAGTGCCAGGCACCGGCCCCCGGTCTGCTCTGCCAGGAGCCACACCGCCAGAAGCAGAAAACCGAGCCAGCAAAGGAATTGTAAGTAATTACTGTGCACCCACATTGTACTTGGTAACTGTACATGTGATCCTAGAACAAGAGCATGTTCCCGCCATGTGCCGCGGTCCGAATCACAACATACCCGTGGGTAGGAGGGGCCTTGCGGCCCTCCCCGCCCCCAACCTTTTGCCTGCGCGGGGCCTAGGTGCCGGCCCACTGAGCTGTCCCTGTAGCGTTACTTTACTAATAAACCACCAAACCGGTCTCGCTCAGGCTCTGTTTTGTGTCCTGGCACAGGCGGCCTGTACTAGCTGTAGTGACAACAGCAAATCCCAGTCAGGCGGCACACTAAGTTCCCACAGGCCTATAGCATCCGTGCAATGAAGCCATGCCCATAATTGCATTGACCACACCCTTTTTAGAGGGACGTAATTCCTGCGAGCGAGCGCCACCAGGTGATTGCACGCATGATGGGGTTGAAAAACATGTATACCATCCGGAAACTGGTTCGGCACTGTAGCACCGCACTTATAGGGCAATGAGCTAAACACTTGCAAACACTCTGCCCCCAAGCCCCTAATAACCACTCGCTAGCGTTCAACAATTCCCACAAAGCGCTGCAGACAACTACCCATGATCGAATATCACGTGTGAGGCGGCTATGCTGACAAGGCCCCCCCGCTGGCACAAGACGCTAGACTAAATGCTAGGACCAGGGCTTCGCAGCTTGCTCCGCTGTGAGAAGGCCCCTGGTCAGGCTGCATGCCAGCAGAGATGCCCCGGGCCCCCACAGTGGAAGGGCGTCGGAATCGCAGGAAAACAAACGTCAAATCAGCATGCCTGCTGCACGTCCTCAGCAGTTCCTCCTAGTCAATACAATATGGCAGGTACTTTGCCGGAACCTGACCCCAACAACGCCCTGCCACCCGCTCTACAAGCCCCCGAGCTCTCTCTGCGCATTCCCACCTTATATGTTGCCCGGGCGGAGGCGGCCTGGCTGCTGCCATTGACGGGCCTGTACACCGGTGTCAGCGCACTCGTCTGATGCCGCCCCAGCCTGCTAATTGCTGCGCTATATAAATGCAATAAAATACAATGCAATCCGGCGCAAGAACAGAGCCCGCCGTGAAACACTCACCTGCGCTGCAAGTGCTTCCCCAATCCTGGGTGGAACCGTATAGTGAAAGAACAGAAGACGCCAAGCCTGCCACCCCATCCTGCGTGCTCATCGTAATGGTATATTTCCTGTAACTTGGCCCTTCTACCAACAATCTTGTAAAGAAAACAGTCCCCTGCCATCAGAGAAAACCCCTTGGAGTTTGTCGTAGTTAGCCAGTAAAGTGATACACCGAATAATCCAGTTCTGCAGGGTACCAACTGCTCCAAGTCTACCTGTGGAATACATTACACCTGTGATATCAGGATCTCCGTGGCTCGCCTAATATGTCACACCAACAATCACATGCTACTGGGAATAGTCACGGGGAGATTGGCTGCATATCTCCCACTCACCTGGAGGCTAGCCGACCCCGAAGCTCAGACAGGGCTTCCCTGCTCCCCAAACGCACTTCTGGCCATAGTGCCACATCCACTCCCTCACAAGTCTACACCAGGCTAGCTCACACTGCGCCGTCTACCTCCGCCGGTGCCGAGCAAGCATGCCTGCTACCGAAAGTCCTGCGTTCCGCAAACGCGACACCACCGGACCACTGCCCCACGACAGCATTTCGGAGCTGTAATCCCATGCCAAAATTGAGGTGCAGCTAAACCCAGCGTCAGGCCGAAACTACCCCTGACCGTCCATAAGCACATGGCAGCCCTCGGCCGCAGCACGTCATGAACAGGCCTCCGGATCGAAATCACACTACCCACCCCCCCGCGCAATCCGTCTGCGCTTCGGGAGCGCCACACCCATTCCCGGCCTACAGTCCCTCAGGGGGGAGGGGCGACTTCAGGCCGGATCTCCACGCAGTGCCCTTCGGCACCCTGCCGAGCATCCACGCAACCAAGCAGCTCCACCAGGCATCCCACACACCGCCCCGTACCCCCCATGGTCGTGGAGCAGACGGACGCCCACGAGGTGCCCAACCGCCAGGTGGAAAGGCAGACACCAGGTGAGGGGGAGGGAGGGGTTCAAGACCATGCCACCGCGTTCGACACCAACAACCCGACATACGCCTCCAACGCCCGGCCTGCCGACACGGGTTCACACGTGGTGGGGGGGCGATAAAGGAGGGGAGACCCGAGGATACCACGGCACCCCCACGAGTTCTAGACTCGCCTCAACAAGCACCGCCGCTGCCTGCCCCGCCAGAGGCGGCGCGGTGTCTCGGCAGTCCCCGGCCCTCCTTTCCCCGGCAACCGTGCGAACCCCCTCCCAGAAAGGCACTTGTGCAAAGAGGGGCGTCTCGGGTCAGCGCTTGTCGTCCACCACCCCCGACACAGCGGAGGCGCCCTCGTGCACCAGCTAAAGCATATCGCCCCCGTAAAATATGTGGATCACATGTGCCCGAAACCGAACGTACCTTTACTTAAGGGGGATAGGGCGGGAACCCACACGCACGCAATTCTACGCCTGCGACCACTCCGTCCCGGGACCAACGGACAATATAATGAATCCAGATACGAGGTTCTACCCAAATGTCTCCCATGTTCCGCTCACTGCCGCAGCCCTCGATACCACTGCACCCTAGCCTACAAAGATGGTCGCCCCAACTACGGTGTCGTCGAATGCCTCCTACCACCGGTCCGCACGGTGGACTTTGACCTCAAAATATCCCTACCGGCGGTCTACACCCTACACGCAGAAGAAGAGCAGAGGCCACAATACCAACTACCAGACGGGCGCACAGAAAACCCCAGCCTGCTCACCTCAACAACAAAACGAAACTGCCTGCCTCTGCTCATCTCGACACGACCAAAACAGCGAGACGGGTAGCGGTCAAAAGACCGTACAGTGGGCGGGGGAAGGCTTTATACCCCTGTCCCCCTCCCACGGCCGGAAGTGACGCGGCCAGCAGACCCCCTGGTCCCTAGCCCAGGGAGCCTAATCAGCAGACTTCTGTGCCTTCCTGTGGCACTAAGGCGGCCGCCCTTTTGGAGGGTCCCCTACGTGGCCCCCCCTGGGCAGCCTTGGCAATCTATTGTCCTCACCACCCTTGGAAAACGGACCACGCTGAGGTCGCAAAAATCAAGCCCACACATGCCCGCTCTCGTAAAGGCTGAGGAACAGTGGCAGAGGTGAAGGTAAAAAGTTAACATTATCACCTGAAGGCACGATATGTTTATTGATGTCTGTTCTTGCTATGAGAGTCTTGGTGTGAGAGGGGCTGGCCTGGACCACCAACAGGCCCATCCCTCCTTCAGCCAAGGAGTAACAGGAGGAGGGACTGGCCTGCTGGTGGTCCATAGTCCCTCCTTCAGCCAAAGAGTGGCTGGAGGAGGGATTGGCCTGCTTGTGGTCCATAGTCCCTCCTTCAGCCAAAGAGAGGCTGGAGGAGGGACTGGCCTGGACCCCCAGCAGGCCCATCCCTCCTTCAGCCAAAGAGTGGCAGGAGGAGGGACTGGCCTGCTGGTGGCCCATAGTCCCTCCTTCAGCCAAAGAGTGGCTGGAGTAGGGACTGGCCTGCTGGTGGACTATAGTCCCTCCTTCAGCCAAAGAGTGGCAGGAGGAGGGATTGGCCTGCTGGTGGACTATAGTCCCTCCTTCAGCCAAAGAGTGGCTGGAGGAGGAACGGGCCTGCTGGTGGTCCATAGTCCCTCCTTCAGCCAAAGAGTGGCAGGAGGAGGGACTGGCCTGCTGGTGGCCCATAGTCCCTCCTTCAGCCAAAGAGAGGCTGGAGGAGGGACGGGCCTGCTGGTGGCCCATAGTCCCTCCTTCAGCCAAAGAGTGGCTGGAGGAGGGGCTGGCCTGGACCACCAACAGGCCCATCCCTCCTTCAGCCAAAGAGTGACTGGAGGAGGTACGGGCCTGCTGGTGGTCCATAGTCCCTCCTTCAGCCAAAGAGTGACTGGAGGAGGGACTGGCCTGCTAGTGGTCCATAGTCCCTCCTTCAGCCAAAGAGTGGCTGGAGGAGGGACTGGCCTGCTAGTGGCCCATACTTTCTGGGCCTACGCCGTGGTCGCCCATGAATGGACAGTTCGTCGAGGTGTGGCTGGGATGATCCACTGGGGCTCCGAGCAGGGACGGTGCCTTGGAGTTCCCTGTCTTCTCTCGCTATGAGGTTTTGGTGAGTGTGGGGCTGGCTACAAGGAGGATTGGCTTGCTGCTGGTCCAGACCCTCTGGCCCTACCCTGGTGTTGCCCACGGATGAACAGGTTATTGGGGTGTGACTGGGTCACTCACGAGTGTCCCGAGGAGAGATGGTGCCTTGGAGTTTCTTGATTGCATTCAATTTTAAATAAGTAATTGCTACATATTGCATAATGATCTGTTGTTTAAAGAACTTTAAAACATCACAGACTTTGGTTGGCTGTCTGAGCCTGCCCTGAGTTATGACAATGTTCTCTCATAAAGAATTCTCCAAAGAAATGACGTGTAAACTTTAAAATGCTTGGTCTTTGATTTGAAGTAATGAAAGCTACAGCCTATCATAAATGCCAACAAACTGGGGTCTGGCTTGGATGTGTTTGGGCATCGAAGGGCCGTCATCAGCTAGGTACACAAGTGAACGCTCTATGACGCTACTGCACGGATGCATCTGATTGGCCAGGGTAGAGGTGCTCTGTCAGAGCTCTGAACTGCTTTACTCTTGCAGGCCTGAGTGTGACACAGACCGAGATGATGGAGGGAGGTTGATGAGCATCTCATCCAGCCCTTGACTCTCCTTTGCATTCTGGGATTTGCAGCTTTCTTTAATGCATGACCAGAAATGGCAGAATGCAAGAAAGAGACAATGTCTGGGTGGAGTTCCCATCCTCCTGACATCAGACCAGTAAGCTGCTGGTAACAGGACTTTCTATTCTCTTGACAGGAAGGTGCTTCAGAGGAATAGAAGACCCTACCTGCATTTCTCACACCTGTTGTCCCATTTTATGCGATAGGGCCTTTAACGGACATGTATTCGTCTTTATCCTGGTAATTGCAGTGATATTTTTTTTAATGAAGTCCCTAGTTACACCCTAGAGCTCGGTGTGCTATTTATTGTATCTGATAAATTCCGATATCCTGGGGAGAGGCGTTGAGATGTATAAGGTTCGGTGAAAACAGCACTTTTTGCAGGATTTTCCTTAAAAATTGGCAATAACATGCAGATTTTGTCCTGCAGAAATGTAAAGGACAGGAGAGGACGGAGGGGGGTGGAGGGGGTGGTAAACTTTGCACCTTTTTTTTATTCTTGATCCCTTGCCAAATACGGGTTTGCCCAAGGAGTGCAAAATAACGAGGCACTGATATTGGAAGCCCAGAGGAAAGAAAATACACAGAAAAATGGTGTCTGGGTGAGCTGCCAAGGCAGTGCCTGCAGGGCGGCCACCTCACCCCACTCCATCATGGACACTGTCTCCACTCCTGGGCTTTTGTGGGCCACCCTCATGCATTCTGGGTGTTGTGGTCCTGCTTTGCTTTCATTCATCTAATTAGACACGCACATGATACAATCATTTGCTGGTGAAAGCTTCAGGACTCGAAACAGGATCCATAGTAACTCGGAGTCAGTCTACTGCCTAGTGGAAGGACACAATGTACCATGGAAGGGAACCTCTCCCCTGGAGACGGACAGCGGTCTCTCCCCTGGAGACGGACGGCGGTCTCTGTGATGGAGACGGACAGTGGTCTCTGCACTGGACACGGACGACGGTCTCTGTGATGGAGACGGACAGCGGTCTCTGCACTGGAGACGGACAGCGGTCTCTGCACTGGACACGGACGACGGTCTCTGTGATGGAGACGGACAGCGGTCTCTCCCATGGAGACGGACAGCGGTCTCTGCGCTGGAGACGGACAGCGGTCTCTGCGCTGGAGACGGACAGCAGTCTCTGCACTGGAGACGGACAGCGGTCTCTCCCCTGGAGACGGACAGCGGTCTCTCCCCTGGAGACGGACAGCGGTCTCTGCCCTGGAGACGGACAGCGGTCTCTGCACTGGAGATGGACAGCGGTCTCTGCACTGGAGACGGACAGCGGTCTCTGCCCTGGAGACGGACAGCGGTCTCTGCCCTGGAGACGGACAGCGGTCTCTGCACTGGAGACGGACAGCGGTCTCTGCACTGGAGACGGACAGCGGTCTCTGCACTGGAGACGGACAGCGGTCTCTGCACTGGAGACGGACAGCAGTCTCTCCCCTGGAGACGGACAGCGGTCTCTGCACTGGAGACGGACAGCGGTCTCTGCACTGGAGACGGACAGCGGTCTCTGCACTGGAGACGGACAGCGGTCTCTCCCCTGGAGACGGACAGCGGTCTCTGCACTGGAGACGGACCGCGGTCTCTGCACTGGAGACGGACAGCGGTCTCTGCCCTGGAGACGGACAGCAGTCTCTGCCCTGGAGACGGACAGCGGTCTCTGCACTGGAGACGGACAGCAGTCTCTGCACTGGAGACGGACAGCGGTCTCTGCCCTGGACACGGACAGCGGTCTCTGCCCTGGAGACGGACAGCGGTCTCTGCCCTGGAGACGGACAGCGGTCTCTGCACTGGACACGGACAGCGGTCTCTGCCCTGGGGACGGACAGCAGTCTCTGCACTGGACACGGACAGCGGTCTCTGCCCTGGAGACGGACAGCAGTCTCTGCACTGGACACGGACGACGGTCTCTGTGACGGAGACGGACAGCGGTCTCTGCACTGGAGACGGACAGCGGTCTCTGCACTGGAGACGGACAGCGGTCTCTGCACTGGACACGGACAGCGGTCTCTGCCCTGGAGACGGACAGCAGTCTCTGCACTGGAGACGGACAAAGGTCTTTGCACTGGAGACGGATAGCGGTCTCTGCCCTGGAGATGGACAGCGGTCTCTGCACTGGAGACGGACAGCGGTCTCTGCACTGGAGACGGACCGCGGTCTCTGCACTGGAGACGGACAGCGGTCTCTGCCCTGGAGACGGACAGCAGTCTCTGCACTGGACACGGACGACGGTCTCTGTGATGGAGACGGACAGCGGTCTCTGCACTGGAGACGGACAGCGGTCTCTGTGATGGAGACGGACAGCGGTCTCTGCACTGGAGACGGACAGCGGTCTCTGCACTGGAGACGGACAGCGGTCTCTGCACTGGAGACGGACAGCGGTCTCTGCGCTGGAGACGGACAGCGGTCTCTGCCCTTGAGACGAACAGCAGTCTCTGCGCTGGAGACGGACAGCGGTCTCTGCCCTGGAGACGGACAGCAGTCTCTGCACTGGAGACGGACAGCAGTCTCTGCACTGGAGACGGACGACGGTCTCTGTGATGGAGACGGACAGCGGTCTCTGCACTGGAGACGGACCGCGGTCTCTGCACTGGAGACGGACAGCGGTCTCTGCCCTGGAGACGGACAGCGGTCTCTGCACTGGACACGGACGACGGTCTCTGTGATGGAGACGGACAGCGGTCTCTGCACTGGAGACGGACAGCGGTCTCTGCACTGGACACGGACGACGGTCTCTGTGATGGAGACGGACAGCGGTCTCTGCACTGGAGACGGACCGCGGTGTCTGCACTGGAGACGGACAGCGGTCTCTGCCCTGGAGACGGACAGCAGTCTCTGCACTGGAGACGGACAATGGTCTCTGCCCTGGAGGCGGACAGCGGTCTCTGTGCTGGAGACGGACAGCGGTCTCTGCGCTGGAGGCAGACAGCGGTCTCTGCGCTGGAGGCGGACAGCGGTCTCTGCCCTGGAGGCGGACAGCGGTCTCTGCGCTGGAGGCGGACAGCGGTCTCTGCACTGGAGGCGGACAGCGGTCTATGCGCTGGAGACAAACAGCGGTCTCTGCGCTGGAGATGGACAGCGGTCTCTGGGCTGGAGACGGACAGCGGTCTCTGTGATGGAGACGGACAGCGGTCTCTGTGATGGAGATGGACAGCGGTCTTTGTGATGGAGATGGACAGCTGTCTCTGTGCTGGAGACGGACAGCGGTCTCTGCCCTGGAGACGGACAGCGGTCTCTGTGCTGGAGACGGACAGCGGTCTCTGCACTGGAGACGGACCGCGGTCTCTGCACTGGAGACGGACAGCGGTCTCTGCACTGGAGACGGACAGCGGTCTCTGCGCTGGAGACAGACAGCGGTCTCTGTACTGGAGACGGACAGCGGTCTCTGCACTGGTGACGGACAGCGGTCTCTACACTGGTGACGGACAGCGGTCTCTGTACTAAAGACTGACAGCGGTCTCTGCACTGGAGACGGACAGCGGTCTCTGCACTGGAGACGGACGGCGGTCTCTACGCTGGAGACGGACGGCGGTCTCTGCGCTGGAGGCAGACGGCGGTCTCTGCGCTGGAGACGGACGGCGGTCTCTGCGCTGGAGACGGACGGCGGTCTCTGCGCTGGAGACGGACGGCGGTCTCTGCGCTGGAGACGGACGGCGGTCTCTGCGCTGGAGACGGACGGCGGTCTCTGCGCTGGAGACGGACGGCGGTCTCTGCGCTGGTGACTGACAGCGGTGTCTGCGCTGGAGACGGACAGCGGTCTCTGCGCTGGAGACGGACAGCGGTCTCTGCGCTGGAGACGGACAGCGATCTTTGCGCTGGAGGCGGACAGCGGTCTCTATACTGGGGACGGACAGCGGTCTCTGCACTGGAGACGGACAGCGGTCTGTGTGCTGGAGACGGACAGCGGTTTCTGCGCTGGAGAAGGACAGCGGTCTCTGCGCTGGAGACGGCCAGCGGTCTCTGCGCTGGAGGCGGACAGCGGTCTCTGCGCTGGAGACGGACAGCGGTCTCTGGGCTGGAGGCGGACAGCGGTCTCTGCGCTGGAGGCGGACAGCGGTCTCTGCCCTGGAGGCGGACAGCGGTCTATGCGCTGGAGACGAACAGCGGTCTCTGCGCTGGAGACGGACAGCGGTCTCTGTGCTGGAGACTGTCTCTGGGCTGGAGACGGACAGCGGTCTCTGTGATGGAGACGGACAGCGGTCTCTGTGATGGAGATGGACAGCGGTCTCTGTGATGGAGACGGACAGCTGTCTCTGTGCTGGAGACGGACAGCGGTCTCTGCCCTGGAGACGGACAGCGGTCTCTGTGCTGGAGACGGACAGCGGTCTCTGCCCTGGAGACGGACAGCGGTCTCTGCGCTGGAGACGGACGGCGGTCTCTGACTTGGAGATGGACGGCGATCTCTGCACTGGAGACGGGTAGGGGTCTATGAGCGGTCTTTGTACTGGAGACGGGGGGCAGTCTCTGCAGACGGACAGCGGTCTCTGCCCTTGAGACGGACAGCGGTCTCTGCGCTAGAGAAGGACGTCGGTCTCTGCGCTGGAGATGGACAGCGGTCTCTGCGCTGGAGATGGACGGAGGTCTCTGACCTGGAGACGGGCGGCGGTCTCTGTGCTGGAGACGGACGGCGGTCTCGGCGCTGGAGACGGACAGCGGACTCTGAGCTGGAGACGGACGCCGTTCTCTGCCCTGGAGACGGACAGCGGTCCTGTGCTGGAGACGGACGGCGGTCTCGGCGCTGGAGACGGACAGCGGTCTCTGCACTGGAGACGGACAGCGGTCTCTGCACTGGACACGGACGACGGTCTCTGTGATGGAGACGGACAGCGGTCTCTGCACTGGAGACGGACCGCGGTGTCTGCACTGGAGACGGACAGCGGTCTCTGCCCTGGAGACGGACAGCAGTCTCTGCACTGGAGACGGACAATGGTCTCTGCCCTGGAGGCGGACAGCGGTCTCTGTGCTGGAGACGGACAGCGGTCTCTGCGCTGGAGGCAGACAGCGGTCTCTGCGCTGGAGGCGGACAGCGGTCTCTGCCCTGGAGGCGGACAGCGGTCTCTGCGCTGGAGGCGGACAGCGGTCTCTGCACTGGAGGCGGACAGCGGTCTATGCGCTGGAGACAAACAGCGGTCTCTGCGCTGGAGATGGACAGCGGTCTCTGGGCTGGAGACGGACAGCGGTCTCTGTGATGGAGACGGACAGCGGTCTCTGTGATGGAGATGGACAGCGGTCTTTGTGATGGAGATGGACAGCTGTCTCTGTGCTGGAGACGGACAGCGGTCTCTGCCCTGGAGACGGACAGCGGTCTCTGTGCTGGAGACGGACAGCGGTCTCTGCACTGGAGACGGACCGCGGTCTCTGCACTGGAGACGGACAGCGGTCTCTGCACTGGAGACGGACAGCGGTCTCTGCGCTGGAGACAGACAGCGGTCTCTGTACTGGAGACGGACAGCGGTCTCTGCACTGGTGACGGACAGCGGTCTCTACACTGGTGACGGACAGCGGTCTCTGTACTAAAGACTGACAGCGGTCTCTGCACTGGAGACGGACAGCGGTCTCTGCACTGGAGACGGACGGCGGTCTCTACGCTGGAGACGGACGGCGGTCTCTGCGCTGGAGGCAGACGGCGGTCTCTGCGCTGGAGACGGACGGCGGTCTCTGCGCTGGAGACGGACGGCGGTCTCTGCGCTGGAGACGGACGGCGGTCTCTGCGCTGGAGACGGACGGCGGTCTCTGCGCTGGAGACGGACGGCGGTCTCTGCGCTGGAGACGGACGGCGGTCTCTGCGCTGGTGACTGACAGCGGTGTCTGCGCTGGAGACGGACAGCGGTCTCTGCGCTGGAGACGGACAGCGGTCTCTGCGCTGGAGACGGACAGCGATCTTTGCGCTGGAGGCGGACAGCGGTCTCTATACTGGGGACGGACAGCGGTCTCTGCACTGGAGACGGACAGCGGTCTGTGTGCTGGAGACGGACAGCGGTTTCTGCGCTGGAGAAGGACAGCGGTCTCTGCGCTGGAGACGGCCAGCGGTCTCTGCGCTGGAGGCGGACAGCGGTCTCTGCGCTGGAGACGGACAGCGGTCTCTGGGCTGGAGGCGGACAGCGGTCTCTGCGCTGGAGGCGGACAGCGGTCTCTGCCCTGGAGGCGGACAGCGGTCTATGCGCTGGAGACGAACAGCGGTCTCTGCGCTGGAGACGGACAGCGGTCTCTGTGCTGGAGACTGTCTCTGGGCTGGAGACGGACAGCGGTCTCTGTGATGGAGACGGACAGCGGTCTCTGTGATGGAGATGGACAGCGGTCTCTGTGATGGAGACGGACAGCTGTCTCTGTGCTGGAGACGGACAGCGGTCTCTGCCCTGGAGACGGACAGCGGTCTCTGTGCTGGAGACGGACAGCGGTCTCTGCCCTGGAGACGGACAGCGGTCTCTGCGCTGGAGACGGACGGCGGTCTCTGACTTGGAGATGGACGGCGATCTCTGCACTGGAGACGGGTAGGGGTCTATGAGCGGTCTTTGTACTGGAGACGGGGGGCAGTCTCTGCAGACGGACAGCGGTCTCTGCCCTTGAGACGGACAGCGGTCTCTGCGCTAGAGAAGGACGTCGGTCTCTGCGCTGGAGATGGACAGCGGTCTCTGCGCTGGAGATGGACGGAGGTCTCTGACCTGGAGACGGGCGGCGGTCTCTGTGCTGGAGACGGACGGCGGTCTCGGCGCTGGAGACGGACAGCGGACTCTGAGCTGGAGACGGATGCCGTTCTCTGCCCTGGAGACGGACAGCGGTCCTGTGCTGGAGACGGACGGCGGTCTCGGCGCTGGAGACGGACGGCGGTCTCTGTGCTGGAGACGGACGGCGGTCTCTGCGCTGGAGACAGACAGCGGTCTCTGCGCTGGAGACGGACAGCGGTCTCTGCGCTGGAGACGGACAGTGGTCTATGCGCTGGAGGCGGACAGCGGTCTATGCGCTGGAGGCGGACAGCGGTCTCTGCGCTGGAGACGGACAGCGGTCTCTGTGCTGGAGACGGTCTCTCTGCTGGAGACGGACAGCGGTCTCTGTGATGGAGACGGACAGCGGTCTCTGTGATGGAGACGGACAGCGGTCTCTGTGATGGAGACGGACAGCTGTCTCTGTGCTGGAGACGGACAGCGGTCTCTGTCCTGGAGACGGACAGCGGTCTCTGTGCTGAGGACGGACAGCAGTCTCTGTGCTGGAGACGGACAGTGGTCTCTGCCCTGGAGACGGACAGCGGTCTCTGCGCTGGAGACGGACGGCGGTTTCTGCGCTGGAGACGGACAGCGGTCTCTGACCTGGAGATGGACGGCGGTCTCTGCACTGGAGACGGGCAGCGGTCTATTAGCGGTCTCTGTAATGAAGACGGGCAGCGGTCTCTGGAGACGGACAGCGATCTCTGCCCTTGAGACGAACAGCAGTCTCTGCGCTGGAGACGGACGCCGGTCTCTGCGCTGGAGACGGACGGCGGTCTCTGACCAGGAGACGGATGGCGGCCTCTGCGCTGGAGACGGGCAGCAGTCTATGAGCGGTCTCTGTACTGGAGACGGGCGGCAGTCTCTGCACTGGAGACAGACGGCGGTCTCTGCGCTGGAGATGGACAGCGGTCTCTGTGCTGGAGACGGGCGGCGGTCTCTGCAATGGAGACAGACAGCGGTCTCTGCCCTGGAGACGGACAGCGGTCTCTGTGGTGGAGACGGACAGTGGTCTCTGCGTTGGAGACGGACAGCGGTCTATGCGCTGGGGACGGACAGCGGTCTCTGCATTGGAGACGGACAGCGGTCTCTGCGTTGGAGACGGACAGCGGTCCTCGCTGGAGACGGACAGCGGTCTCTGTGCTGGAGACGGACAGCGGTCTCTGCCCTGGAGACGGACAGCGGTCTCTGCCCTGGAGCCGGACAGCGGTCTCTGCCCTAGAGACAGACAGCGGTCTCTGTGCTGGGGATGGACAGCGGTCTCTGCACTGGAGACGGACAGCGGTCTCTGCGCTGGAGATGGACAGCGGTCTCTGTGCTGGAGACGGACAGCTGTCTCTGCCTTGGAGACGGACAACGGTCCCTGTGCTGGAGACGGACACCGGTCTCTGCACTGGAGATGGACAGCGGTCTCTGCCCTGGAGACGGACAGCGGTCTCTGCGCTGGAGATGGACAGCGGTCTCTGTGCTGGAGACGGACAGCTGTTTCTGCCCTGGAGACGGACAACGGTCCCTGTGCTGGAGACGGACGCCGGTCTCTGCCCTGGAGACGGACAGCGGTCTCTGCCCTGGAGACGGACAGCGGTCTCTGTGCTGGAGACGGACAGCGGTCTCTGCGCTGGAGACGGACAGCGGTCTCTGCGCTGGAGACGGACAGCGGTCTCTGCGCTGGAGACGGACAGCGGTCTCTGTGCTGGAGACCGACAGCGGTCTCTGTGCTGGAGACGGACAGCGGTCTCTGTGCTGGAGATGGACAGCGGTCTCTGTGCTGGAGACGGACAGCAGTCTCTGTGCTGGACAGTGGTCTCTGTGCTGGAGATGGACAGCGGTCTCTGTGCTGGAGACGGACAGCTGTCTCTGTGCTGGAGACGGACAGTGGTCTCTGTATACTGGAGACGGACAGCCGTCTCTGTATACTGGAGATGGACTGCGGTCTCTGCACTGGAGACGGACAGCGGTCTCTGTGCTGGAGACGGACAGTGGTCTCTGCACTGGAGACGGACAGCGGTCTCTGCACTGGAGGTGGGCAGCGGTCTCTGTGATGGACACGGACAGCGGTCTCTGCGCTGTAGATGGACAGCAGTCTCTGTGCTGGAGACGGACAGCGGTCTCTGTGTTGGAGACAGACAGCGGTCTCTGTGGTGGAGACGGACAGCGGTCTCTGCACTGGAGGCGGGCAGTGGCCTCTGCACTGGAGGTGGACAGCGGTCTCTGTGCTGGAGATGGACAGTGGTCTCTGTGCTGGAGACGGACAGCGGTCTCGGTACTGGAGACAGACAGCGGTCTCTGTGCTGGAGGCGGACAGCGGTCTCTGTGCTGGAGGCGGACAGCGGTCTCTGTGCTGGAGACAGACAGCGGTCTCTGTGCTGGAGACGGACGGCGGTCTCTGTATACTGGAGACGGACAGCGGTCTCTGTATACTGGAGACAGACTGCGGTCTCTGCACTGGAGGCGGGCAGCGGTCTCTGCGCTGGAGGTGGACAGCGGTCTCTGTGCTGGAGATGGACAGCGGTCTCTGTGCTGGAGACGGACAGTGGTCTCTGTGCTGGAGACAGACAGCGGTCTCTGAGCTGGAGACAGACAGCGGTCTCTGTGCTGGAGACGGACAGCGTTCTCTGTGATGGAGGCGGACAGCTTTATATGAGCTGGAGATAGACAGCGGTCTCTGTACTGGAGACGGACATCGGTCTCTGTGCTGGAGACGGACAGTTTTATATGAGCTGGAGACAGACATCGGTCTCTGTACTGGAGAAGGACAGCGGTCTCTGCACTGGAGACGGACAGCGGTCTCTGCACTGGAGACGGACGGCGGTCTCTACGCTGGAGACGGACGGCGGTCTCTGCGCTGGAGGCAGACGGCGGTCTCTGCGCTGGAGACGGACGGCGGTCTCTGCGCTGGAGACGGACGGCGGTCTCTGCGCTGGAGACGGACGGCGGTCTCTGCGCTGGAGACGGACGGCGGTCTCTGCGCTGGAGACGGACGGCGGTCTCTGCGCTGGAGACGGACGGCGGTCTCTGCGCTGGTGACTGACAGCGGTGTCTGCGCTGGAGACGGACAGCGGTCTCTGCGCTGGAGACGGACAGCGGTCTCTGCGCTGGAGACGGACAGCGATCTTTGCGCTGGAGGCGGACAGCGGTCTCTATACTGGGGACGGACAGCGGTCTCTGCACTGGAGACGGACAGCGGTCTGTGTGCTGGAGACGGACAGCGGTTTCTGCGCTGGAGAAGGACAGAGGTCTCTGCGCTGGAGACGGCCAGCGGTCTCTGCGCTGGAGGCGGACAGCGGTCTCTGCGCTGGAGACGGACAGCGGTCTCTGGGCTGGAGGCGGACAGCGGTCTCTGCGCTGGAGGCGGACAGCGGTCTCTGCCCTGGAGGCGGACAGCGGTCTATGCGCTGGAGACGAACAGCGGTCTCTGCGCTGGAGACGGACAGCGGTCTCTGTGCTGGAGACTGTCTCTGGGCTGGAGACGGACAGCGGTCTCTGTGATGGAGACGGACAGCGGTCTCTGTGATGGAGATGGACAGCGGTCTCTGTGATGGAGACGGACAGCTGTCTCTGTGCTGGAGACGGACAGCGGTCTCTGCCCTGGAGACGGACAGCGGTCTCTGTGCTGGAGACGGACAGCGGTCTCTGCCCTGGAGACGGACAGCGGTCTCTGCGCTGGAGACGGACGGCGGTCTCTGACTTGGAGATGGACGGCGATCTCTGCACTGGAGACGGGTAGGGGTCTATGAGCGGTCTTTGTACTGGAGACGGGGGGCAGTCTCTGCAGACGGACAGCGGTCTCTGCCCTTGAGACGGACAGCGGTCTCTGCGCTAGAGAAGGACGTCGGTCTCTGCGCTGGAGATGGACAGCGGTCTCTGCGCTGGAGATGGACGGAGGTCTCTGACCTGGAGACGGGCGGCGGTCTCTGTGCTGGAGACGGACGGCGGTCTCGGCGCTGGAGACGGACAGCGGACTCTGAGCTGGAGACGGACGCCGTTCTCTGCCCTGGAGACGGACAGCGGTCCTGTGCTGGAGACGGACGGCGGTCTCGGCGCTGGAGACGGACGGCGGTCTCTGTGCTGGAGACGGACGGCGGTCTCTGCGCTGGAGACAGACAGCGGTCTCTGCGCTGGAGACGGACAGCGGTCTCTGCGCTGGAGACGGACAGTGGTCTATGCGCTGGAGGCGGACAGCGGTCTATGCGCTGGAGGCGGACAGCGGTCTCTGCGCTGGAGACGGACAGCGGTCTCTGTGCTGGAGACGGTCTCTCTGCTGGAGACGGACAGCGGTCTCTGTGATGGAGACGGACAGCGGTCTCTGTGATGGAGACGGACAGCGGTCTCTGTGATGGAGACGGACAGCTGTCTCTGTGCTGGAGACGGACAGCGGTCTCTGTCCTGGAGACGGACAGCGGTCTCTGTGCTGAGGACGGACAGCAGTCTCTGTGCTGGAGACGGACAGTGGTCTCTGCCCTGGAGACGGACAGCGGTCTCTGCGCTGGAGACGGACGGCGGTTTCTGCGCTGGAGACGGACAGCGGTCTCTGACCTGGAGATGGACGGCGGTCTCTGCACTGGAGACGGGCAGCGGTCTATTAGCGGTCTCTGTAATGAAGACGGGCAGCGGTCTCTGGAGACGGACAGCGATCTCTGCCCTTGAGACGAACAGCAGTCTCTGCGCTGGAGACGGACGCCGGTCTCTGCGCTGGAGACGGACGGCGGTCTCTGACCAGGAGACGGATGGCGGCCTCTGCGCTGGAGACGGGCAGCAGTCTATGAGCGGTCTCTGTACTGGAGACGGGCGGCAGTCTCTGCACTGGAGACAGACGGCGGTCTCTGCGCTGGAGATGGACAGCGGTCTCTGTGCTGGAGACGGGCGGCGGTCTCTGCAATGGAGACAGACAGCGGTCTCTGCCCTGGAGACGGACAGCGGTCTCTGTGGTGGAGACGGACAGTGGTCTCTGCGTTGGAGACGGACAGCGGTCTATGCGCTGGGGACGGACAGCGGTCTCTGCATTGGAGACGGACAGCGGTCTCTGCGTTGGAGACGGACAGCGGTCCTCGCTGGAGACGGACAGCGGTCTCTGTGCTGGAGACGGACAGCGGTCTCTGCCCTGGAGACGGACAGCGGTCTCTGCCCTGGAGCCGGACAGCGGTCTCTGCCCTAGAGACAGACAGCGGTCTCTGTGCTGGGGATGGACAGCGGTCTCTGCACTGGAGACGGACAGCGGTCTCTGCGCTGGAGATGGACAGCGGTCTCTGTGCTGGAGACGGACAGCTGTCTCTGCCTTGGAGACGGACAACGGTCCCTGTGCTGGAGACGGACACCGGTCTCTGCACTGGCGATGGACAGCGGTCTCTGCCCTGGAGACGGACAGCGGTCTCTGCGCTGGAGATGGACAGCGGTCTCTGTGCTGGAGACGGACAGCTGTTTCTGCCCTGGAGACGGACAACGGTCCCTGTGCTGGAGACGGACGCCGGTCTCTGCCCTGGAGACGGACAGCGGTCTCTGCCCTGGAGACGGACAGCGGTCTCTGTGCTGGAGACGGACAGCGGTCTCTGCGCTGGAGACGGACAGCGGTCTCTGCGCTGGAGACGGACAGCGGTCTCTGCGCTGGAGACGGACAGCGGTCTCTGTGCTGGAGACCGACAGCGGTCTCTGTGCTGGAGACGGACAGCGGTCTCTGTGCTGGAGATGGACAGCGGTCTCTGTGCTGGAGACGGACAGCAGTCTCTGTGCTGGACAGTGGTCTCTGTGCTGGAGATGGACAGCGGTCTCTGTGCTGGAGACGGACAGCTGTCTCTGTGCTGGAGACGGACAGTGGTCTCTGTATACTGGAGACGGACAGCCGTCTCTGTATACTGGAGATGGACTGCGGTCTCTGCACTGGAGACGGACAGCGGTCTCTGTGCTGGAGACGGACAGTGGTCTCTGCACTGGAGACGGACAGCGGTCTCTGCACTGGAGGTGGGCAGCGGTCTCTGTGATGGACACGGACAGCGGTCTCTGCGCTGTAGATGGACAGCAGTCTCTGTGCTGGAGACGGACAGCGGTCTCTGTGTTGGAGACAGACAGCGGTCTCTGTGGTGGAGACGGACAGCGGTCTCTGCACTGGAGGCGGGCAGTGGCCTCTGCACTGGAGGTGGACAGCGGTCTCTGTGCTGGAGATGGACAGTGGTCTCTGTGCTGGAGACGGACAGCGGTCTCGGTACTGGAGACAGACAGCGGTCTCTGTGCTGGAGGCGGACAGCGGTCTCTGTGCTGGAGGCGGACAGCGGTCTCTGTGCTGGAGACAGACAGCGGTCTCTGTGCTGGAGACGGACGGCGGTCTCTGTATACTGGAGACGGACAGCGGTCTCTGTATACTGGAGACAGACTGCGGTCTCTGCACTGGAGGCGGGCAGCGGTCTCTGCGCTGGAGGTGGACAGCGGTCTCTGTGCTGGAGATGGACAGCGGTCTCTGTGCTGGAGACGGACAGTGGTCTCTGTGCTGGAGACAGACAGCGGTCTCTGAGCTGGAGACAGACAGCGGTCTCTGTGCTGGAGACGGACAGCGTTCTCTGTGATGGAGGCGGACAGCTTTATATGAGCTGGAGATAGACAGCGGTCTCTGTACTGGAGACGGACATCGGTCTCTGTGCTGGAGACGGACAGTTTTATATGAGCTGGAGACAGACAGCGGTCTCTGTACTGGAGAAGGACAGCGGTCTCTGCGCTGGAGACGGACAGCGGTCTCTGTGCTGGAGACGGACAGCGGTCTGTGCGCTGGAGACGGACAGCGGTCTGTGCCCTGGAGAGGGACGCCGGTCTCTGCGCTGGAGACGGACGGCGGTCTCTGCGCTGGAGGCGGACGGCTGTCTCTGCACTGGAGGCAGACAGCGGTCTCTGCACTGGAGACGGACGGCGGTCTCTGCACTGGAGGTGGACGGCAGTCTCTGCACTGGAGACGGACGGCGATCTCTGCACTGGAGACAGACAGCAGTCTCTGAGCTGGAGACAGACAGCGGTCTCTGTGCTGGAGACGGACAGCGGTCTCTGTGCTGGAGACGGACAGCTTTATATGAGCTGGAGACAGACAGCGGTCTCTGTACTGGAGACGGACAGCGGTCTCTGTACTGGAGACGGACAGCGGTCTCTGTACTGGAGACGGACAGGAGTCTCTGTGCTGGAGACGGACCGCGGTCTCTGTGCTGGAGACGGACAGCGGTCTCTGTGCTGGAGACAGACAGTTGTCTCTGAGCTGGAGACGGACAACGGTCTCTGTGCTGGAGATGGACAGCTTTCTATGAGCTGGAGACAGATAGCGGTCTCTATACTGGAGACGGACAGGAGGCAGAGGGAATACCTGTAGGACATAGAAGTCTTTGTATTCCAGAGGGGCTTAATATGGAGGAGTAAACCTGTCCCTCGGCGCATGTAGGGTAGAAAGACAACTCCAGATGCGCAGATGACAGAAGCGAGCAGGTGCACCTAGAAAATATGGAAATTCCCTTGAATGTCCCTTAACAACTTCCCATGCCCTTAACTCAAACCCACCCTCAGACTGGTCGGCACCTGCACTTCTTTTTCACAATTTAAAGCTCTAGTTGTTCTTAATGAAAAACAAACTTTCACTGCATACTTCTAAGTGTGTTTGAAATGACTCCCCTTGTAGCAGAGCGCAGATGTCTGCACCAGAGGCAGCGTGTTGGTTTAAGGAGCAAGTACTTTGGCGCAAAGTGTGCACCATGGTCAGGGCACCGGAGTGTGTGAGGCCAAGCCGGGAGTTCGTACTGACCGAGGTGCTGTTCTGAGCTCAGTCCTTTCTCTCTGTCTTCTCCTCTGTGGAATTAGACTTCTCAGCCTCAGTCCCCTGCCTGTCTCTTCTGGGGCCCTCCAGCTTCCTTGCCCTTGATTCCAGTGTAGTGCACCCCACAGAGGCAACCATAAGTAACATGAGTCTCACATGTGTGAGCCAACGGCGGGCAAGCCAGCTTCACCCCACCAGCCCCTGACCCACAAGGCACTGCTCTCTCACCACCCCCAGCCAGTGCAGTGAAAGGCCCCTGCGACCTCACAAACTCAGAGCGATTCAGAGGCCTTTGGGCTGAATGGGAGCCCCCCTGAAAGGTGGGGCCCACCAAGACAGGGGCTGCAGGTGCCTGTGTTACGCCCCTGTGGGACATCTACCACAGGCACAAGGACTAGGGTTGCAGTTTGCAAGATCCGACCCCCTACCCACTACCTCGCCCAACACCACTCTGGGGAGGGAAACAGCCATCACATCACATGTGTTACAACGCATGTGATTACAACGCGGTCGTAACAACGACCGCGTTGTTACATCGCAGGACCATTACAACACAAATCGTTACAACGACTTGCTGTAGGGGGCGCTCTAAACTAAGGAATAGTATGATTTACTATTCCAACACCTTCCCTACTGTTGCACATACTGGAGTTGGAAGAGTAAATTATACTATTCCTAAGTCCAGCACGCCCCCTACAGCAAGTCGTTGTAACGACTTGCGTTGTAATGGTACTGTGACGTAACAACGCGGTCGTTGTAATGACCGCGTTGTAATCGCATGCGTTGTAAACACATGCGATGTAAACGCCTATATTCCTCTGGAGACAGCCTTTACTCCCCATAGCACAACTCCCACACTCACTCTGGCAAGGAATGACCTCCCCTTTGCTGGGAAACTTACAGGCCTTTGACCACGACAGCTCCATCAGTCAGACATGGTAAGCACCACTCCCAATAAAGGCAGACACCAAGGGGTTTGTACTTTGACATGAAGTTTTCAATTTAATTACCTTGGGATACAAATATCTACTTGTAATTAAATCAGTATAACAAAAATAAAGAAAACAAAAATGTTGGGAAGAAAATATAAGTACAAATGATGAAGGCATAAAGTAAATAAACAGTGTATTGTGGAAAAGAGAGTAAAGCATAATTAAAAAGAAAAAGGAGGGCCGACCGATGGGGTTTCCCCTCATAAACAAATTAATTAAATGAACAGAGAATTAAATATGTACGGGGACTTTAAACAAAAAGACTACACTTAAAGCAATAAAATAACATTTAAAGATGGCTTAACACTGCTGTCTACAGGCAAAAACGAAATTGACATCGGATAAAGGCGATTTAATTAATCTGATGTTTTTAGTAAAACGTTTACAAGGACGCAGGACCCTCTATTTAATTACCTTGAAGATAATCTCCCAATATTAAATGTGAAGAAATTAATGGTGATGAAATAAACACATGGCAACGTTCCGAATTTATCAGATTCAATAAATATCAACTATTTTTGCCCTAAAAATTGGAATCACCACACATATCAGAATTAACCAGGGGTGGGGTGTGGGGGGAGGGCTCATAACTGAGGCTTAAGTGTCAAGAGGATAAGTAACTAGTGAAATTATAAAAACCACATATCATTGCTTGGCAATTTACCACAGATAACATTTGAAAAATGTCTCACCCTATTGTAATTGCTACGAGTGTAAACCCACCAATCTGAGGCAAGCAAAAGGGGGTGGGACAAAGAGAATTCTATAAATGTATTTCTCCAGGTTTGTCAGTAGGCGTCAAGTTCCGTACAAAGATTAATTAGTTCAAAATGACTTCTAGAAGGAATTTTTGTCTCATCATCGAGAGGGTGCGGGTATTAGGGTTGAAGTGTAGAGGTGGGTGAACCCCCTTGTGCCTGGAGCCAGGTCCAAGCCAATGCCTGGCTCTGGTTTAACTCAAAGTCCTCTTACACCCAGTGGCATAGGAAGGGGGGTGTCATCACTGAGGGGGGTGAAAAAATGGCAAAAATATGTGTTTTAAACACATATTTTTGCCATTTTGTCAAGCCGGGGGTGACAAGAAATTTTCTGCACCGGGTACCACCTGCCCTTGCTACGGCACTGCTTACACCCTCGAGCCCAAAATAAGCCAAGCCTATCCGGCCTGTAGCTTCTACACACTGCCCAGCCTCTGCACTCAAGTGGATTCCTCACTCCTCCTCCCCCGCCCAGCTTGAAACCGAGGCGCCCACTGAGAGGGACAGGCGGAGACATCAGAGAGTGGAAAAAACCCAGGGGCATATTAGCAAGACCCACGTTAAAATTATCGCCATTTTAGCGGCAGGAAACTGCCGCTAAAACGGCGATAATGGGCTTGCTAATATGTGTTATGGAATTCCAATAGAAGCCCAGGTTAGATGTCCTGCACATCTAACATGGGCTTCTATTGGAATTCTATAACTCAAATTAGCAAGCCCATTATCGCCGGTCTAGCTAATATGCCCCTCTATTTCCAGACAGCAGTAGGGCCAACAGAAAGACGCTTTCTCAAACCACCTTCCACAGCACAGGCAAAGCCTGCCCCCTCCTTTGTACGGATGCTCGGGAGTGGCTGGGGGTTCACAGGGTCTGATGTTGTGCAGATATAAAGAAAGGTGCTTTCTCAGCTTATCTTTCTTGGGTCAAGAAAAACAGCTTTACGGAGCACAGTATTTTTTTTCCATAACTCCAACAACGCCTTTTCCCTATGAGCTGCTCCCTGGCACTTTAAGAGGCAAAGCCTGGCATAGACACAGAGGAGTAGCTTGGTCAATGAGACTGGAGGGGGTGTGAGCTTCAGATTTTCCGTCAATCAAGCTGGCATATCATGTCAATCATTATATGCAATGCTTAATTTATAAAATAACAAGTGCCAGGGCTCTCTGTCAGGAGACCACTGCAGCTTGCACCACACACTGCCCCTGCCAGCGCTGCCAAAGATAGTAACAACACAACTACTAACCATCACACTCCTACAAGTGTGACATTTCTGACTATTCCAGACCCTCAAAACTATAAGATTGGCATGGGTGGCAAGTAATAGTCATTTTTATGTATATTAAATTAATAATTAACTGTTGTTGTGGTCAACTGTAAATTAGCCAGACAGCGCCACCTTCTGGCAGACTGCCATAAGCACTGGTGTTGATAATTAAGTGCTGGTGCTGAGCACCAGAAACCATTGGCTCAAATTAAGCACTGATTATATGAGAAGCATAGCATGAAAGGGATTAAGGGCCAGTGGAAAGAGACAGAAGTGCGGATTGTGAGGGGTACTTAAAACACAGTGTTTTGTAAAAATAACTATGTTTTAAGACCTTCAAAACGCAAAGAAGAGTTTTTGTCTGAGTGAGTTTTTAATAATCCCAGGTGAAATCTGACAGACACCTACCATACCCGATTGAAAGCTCCTGTACCAAACTATTTATTAAATAATACATTTATCAGGGGGGGTGTAACACCTCAAACACCCCCTCTGAAGCTGCACCCCTGCATTTATAGGGTGGTGGAGGGGAAAGAGGGTGAAGAAAGAAATAAAATCTGCAGGCCACTGGAAGACCAGTCCAACTTATTAAGGGTCTATCATTATGAGACAAGCTTTTGTGCGGGACCTAGTGGTTTGCAGACTCTCTAATCCCATCACCCACCCACAGTACCACCACAGGACACTGTGGGGCATATTATCAAGGGGCCGCGATAAGATTATCGCCGCTTTAGCGTCCGTTTTCCGGCGAAAAGCGGCGATAATTTTATCGCTTTATTAACAAGGACACGCTAGCGCGTGTTTCCCTGCCTTAGCACCCGGTTTCCTATCGCCTCGCCTTGCATCGCTAATGAGATGCAAGGCAGGCGTGCCCCTTACAAGTACATAATAAAATATCGCTGACGGTGCTTCGCTGTATTTACAAAGAAGCCCCGTCCGGTTTAGCGCTGACTTTTTTCGCGCTAACTGTGCCTTAACGCTGGAATTTAACGTCTGTTAAATTCCAGGCTAAGGCATACCTAACATGGGGGGTGGATTGTGTGGCTAAGACCACAGGCCCTATCATCAAGGATATCGCCGTTTTCCATGGAACATCGCTGGAAAACCAGTGATGTTCCATGGAAAACACCGCTATCGCTGGAATAATTATCGCCATTGCGCTATGCGTTGTTAATACAGCGCTAGCATGGCGATAACTTCCAGCGATAGCCGGCGATAAAAAATCTCACGCTAAGCGCGGCCAGCGATAATTATCGCTGCCGTTTGATAATATGCCCCTATGAAACTTTCCGGCAACATTTCATTCAGCCAGAGTAACTTTTTCATAAGTACTTTAATGATGCCTCCCCACCTCCTTTGATGAGATATTAACCTCAGATACCAGGCAATGAGGTAACTCCGGACCGCAGTACTGCCCCCTAGCATCCCAGACAGCATTTGCATTTTTGATAGGAAAGGCAGAGAGGTGTTTTTCAGCACTACACCTTCATGGTCTCTCTGCATATGTGGGATTGTGAGTAGCCATATAGCCCATCTGTACCTGCAAAGGGTAATTCAGAATGGTAACCGTCCGCACAGTACACGTTCTGCCACAAATGTCTGTCTCCGCTGAGCGCTGCACTTCCCTTCTGTTGGTGTGAAGACCTGTAATGGTGTTGGCTCTCACAGACCTTTTGCTTTGCTGACAGGTGTAATTGCCTTTCCTGAGATACTGGGCTCTCCGAAAGTCTGTCTCTTTAAGTCAGGGGACGCTGGTATCGTCATTAAAAATACAGTGCCATGCCTTCACTGTGTGCTTTTATTTTTGGCAACATCATTTATCATGTAATGCATACATTAATTTAGGAGTGTACTGATTTAACACCTCTTACTCAACACAAAGAATTAACCTTTGAAGTAAAATGGGAAAAAGATGCCTTTCTAGTGGCTGGACTTGAACAACGTGAAGCCAGGAAACTTGTCATAAATCCTAGCTTCCCTTGTTTATCAACCTGTGTGATCCCCAGCAATTGCTTTGTTTCTCTGTGTCCCCTTTTCCTGCATCATCTCCTCAGAGAGCACCTTCAAATACATCAGTTCAGGATGGGCGCTGTTCAGGGAGTAATGGTCATTAGCTCTGTTAAATCTTTAATAACAGCCTGAGCCACACAGGGCTTAGTTTGCACCACCCGCATCTTGGTTCATTAACAGCACCATTGTGGGAAAAGCAGCTCATGAATGTTTCTATGCGTCTAATAAATGGCACACAATCCAGTGATATAACTGAGCGTACTAAAAAATTCTTGTTTAAAATTGGAAGTCTTTATGCTATGTTAACATGATGTTTCGTGCACCATTTACTTACCAAGTATTTTGATGGACTGGCTCTGTCTCGCTCTTAGGGACATATGTACAATAAAATGTCAGAGCGTGGAGCTGTGCCAAATTTGGCAGTGGCACGCTCCGACATTTTCAAAATGCAGGGATGCGCCGTATTTACTCAATAAGGTGCGCCCCTGTGTTTTCCCTAGCACTGGCGCTAAAATTTGCTGCCTACTGCCAACGCAGGCACCCTTGCACCATTGTGCAAGGGTGCCTGCGTTGCAGGGAATGATTGTTTATGTGCAGAATGCAGCACACATAGAAAAAGCAAAGGCAAGGAGAAATAAAAGCATTTATCCTTCTTGCGCCACTTTAACGCCTGCTCTTGCATGGCGCTAGTTCTAAAGTGCAGCAAATTCTACTAAAAGCGTAAGAATAACAGGAGGGAATTCCATTATTTGGGAGTCACAGTTGAAAAGGCTTTGCCTCCCATTAGGGCACGTTGATATCGAGATATCTGGAGAAGGAAAGCATCAGATGATCGGAGGGGCCGACCCAGGACATAGTGCAAAAACTTGTTTTTAAGATAGTTGGATCCCTTATCACTGTAGGCTATGAGGACATGCCAAAGTGACTTAAAGACAATCCTCTTCTCCACTGGGAGCCAATGAAGAGCATTCAATGAGGTAAATGAAGAAGAGTGCCAGTGGCCAGAGCAAATATGGCTGCTGCTTCACTTTTCACTATAGCAACATGTCTACTCCATAGAAAAACACTGGCTTAAATTATTACATTTAATAATGCTAATTTTAACTAGGAAACTGATAGAAAAATAATAAAACCATTATTTATAATAGTTATTAAAAATGTAATTCAATGGTGAAGTTGGATTTTTGATAAATATTAAGGAAAATGTACTTTTAGAAAGTTACCATTTTCCTGCTTAAAGTCTCTGGAGGCTCATTTGGATTTGTTCTCCCACTACTGCTAACCAGTAATTAGCCTCTGAATAGGTGTGAATGGATGTGAAATGCTTCCCACTAGCAAACAAAAGGCTTACCTAAATGAGGAGAGATGACCTATATTCTGTCTCTGAACCACACAGAATATATAGGGTGGAGCTGTGATAATCCTTTTGACATTACAGTGTCAAATCCTGTTGAATGTCAAATCTTGCTTCATAGGTCTGCTGGGGTTTACATATAACACTTGGGACACACTTCAAAGGGCAGAAAAAGGTTGCAAGACGATTTGTGTGCAAAAAATGTTAAGTTGCTGGAAAACTTTGCTTTGTTGTACCAGACTTCTGTTTCTGGGTTGATTGGAGGTACAATGGCTGCTTCAAACTGGATTTTAGTGTTGGATGTTGGAAGACACTAGGATTACCATAGTACACTCCCCACACACACCACTATTTCTCAGATTCCAAGTTTAGTGTGGCTGAAGACTTTTGCCATCTTGAAAATGCCCAAAGTGGATAGGGTTGACCCCAGGAAGTTTTTCCTCATTGCTTAGAGCCTGACCAGGAGTCATTTCTGCCCTCTAGCTCATGACAGGCATAAATATGCCATCTACAGGCACCCACATCAGGACATTTCTGGGTCTGTAGAAGATCAGAAAAACACTGAACCAACTATCTGAGACCTGAGAAGAGCCTAGAAGGCTTGACCTGCCCTCCCACTTGCACCCAAGACAAAGAAGTGGACTCGAAGGGTCATAAGACTGACCCCCTGTTAAAGCTACATAGACACAAGAAACATTTTCCTGCAACTACCCAGCTGGCCAGTGGCAACTGAACCGGGACTGGAACCTGCTATCTGGCCTCTGCCTGACATCCTGTGACTCTCTAAGTGCCTCTCCTGAGTTCCTGGGGTGTGGAGGGTGGAATTTTAGATGTGTGCCACTGTGGTGGATTGGGACTTAAAAGACTAAAGTGAAAAGGTAAAATCTTTGACAAGGATGAACCCGGTTGGTGTTATCGGACCCAGTCAGCATCAAATTTCTCCTAGGTCCAGGCCTATCACTACCGCTGCCTTTGTGCTTCGTAGAGCTATTCCGACTTAAAAAAAAATTAAATCGTCTCTCTTATTCCCTTTATTGGAGTTTTGTTATTTTGGTGTCAACATTTTGTTTATTAACTTTTACTCTATTATTGTAATTTGGTTTGAAACTTATATTATGCTGCATTTCGACTTTATTACTGTTTTGCTACTGCATAGATTCTTTAGACATTGCCCAAAACTAAGCCTTTCTGCTCTGTGCCATAGTGCCATGGGGCTGAGCTCAGGATATGTAGAGCCTTTGAGGGTTCACCCTGACAAGGGTTGTGATTATGCCTTGAGGTGAGTACTCACCCACCACAAAACATAATCCAATTTCTTATACTCAACCAACGTCTGCAAGACAAATACAAGGCAGACACCATCCTGCAAGCCGGCAGCCACAGTCAAAAAGAGCCAACGCACAGAATAGTGAACACACACAAATAGCAGCGGCCAGTGCAGGTAAGTGTGGTGGGGCGGGGCAGGGGGGATGTAGACAGACGATGGAATAGTATTTATTTATTTAATTTTCCCTATTCCGTGGTCTGTTGACATACCCCCGGCCTCCCCCCCACCCCCGGCCCCGCAGCGCTTATCTGTACCGGTCGCTGCTGACAAATATACATAGTATTATTAACACAAACAGATAAACACACATTCACACAGATTCACGCATAAATGCAGAGACATACGCACAAACGGGTGCAAAAACACGGACTGGCACAAACATACACAAGGTGGCGGTGTAGCCGAAGATTTCCCGTGTGCACAACAGCCCCTGGCCTCCTACAGGACCCACGCTTCTATTTTTACGTCGTCCCCCCCCCCCCCCTGACACCCACCTCCCCCGCCTGCGCGACACCCCCTCTCCTGCCTGTTTGCCGCCCCTTCAGTGATTTACAAAAATCCTCTGGTTATCAATGGGACACCGGTTGTTTTCAGCTCAGCAGTGACTCGCACCAGAGCTTGGTGTTGCCAGGCAACCAGCAGCCCCCGCCTTCCTTCCGGGTGCCGCCTCCAGTGTCTCATTTACACCTTCACAAGACGCAGAGGGAGCCCTAGCATGCCAAGCTGTACGTCATTGTGTACAGTTTTACAGCCTGACTGTAAACACACATGCACACGCACGAACACGGATCCATACGTCGACACGTTCACACACATCTAAAAATGCACACACAAATCGTTTACTGATGAACACACGTCTGAAGTGAAGGTGAAGGGCAGATGTTTCTTTGTACTGGGGGGTTTCTTGGCCCAGCAGTCCAGCCACTTGGGTAAGCAAGGCCCTTGTGGTGATGTCGGGGGGACCAGTCGGGGGGACCAATCAGGGGCCCTCGGGTGCCATTGGAATGGCAATGGTGCCATGCATGGGCCCTAATGCGAGTAAGGAAAATGCCCCCACACACTCATATCTCCGGGTTTAGCAGTAAAAAAACAAGTATGCTTGTGGTGCAATGTGCCCCTCGCACCTCTTGGCCTCGGTGCCACTGCACCTGCTGCACTACCAATAGTGATGGTGCGAAATGCAGAATAACGTGATGTGGCACACTGTCAAACACGTCAATGGGCCTGTCCGCCAGTAAATTGTGACCATCCCATTTTAACACATCCAGTACTGCAGAGATGATACCTCTATTTGGCTAGCTCGTGTTTTTAGTTGCTAGTTTTCAGTGCAACAGCTGGCAGCGTACTCTCCTGAGTTT
The DNA here is from genome assembly GCA_963921515.1 of Calotriton arnoldi. Taxonomy (NCBI): domain Eukaryota; kingdom Metazoa; phylum Chordata; class Amphibia; order Caudata; family Salamandridae; genus Calotriton; species Calotriton arnoldi. The sequence goes on from CAWUFW010005625.1 coordinate 195,599, forward strand.
TGCAGAAAAAAACTGGAAGCAGCAAGTTTAACTCCCCCTCCCCCGGCAATGGTTATAGTATATAGGACCGCATCTGTTGATGACAACTGAAAAGGTTCAGACGGGCATCTGAGCACAGGAACATCCTTCTCCGCCAATCACAATGCAAGTTTCCACCCATAACCTAAAATGGAGAACTTTGACTCTAGGGGCGCTGGACCACGGGCCTCTGAAAGCAGCATAGACGATGATCTACGTCAGGCTGGGGGTCGCCGAGACTCAAAGATGTTAAACACCCTGGCATGGATCACAGCAGTCTAGGCCCTGAAGGGGAACCGGCCGCTCCACCAGGAAAGGTGGAAGGCTTCAGTGCTCGAAGACCAGGCAAGACAGATGTTTGTCAATTGAGCTTTTTCTGTCCCTAAATAAAAAGGCCATTTTTGTTATGGAAGTGCTCTATCAATCAATAGATATCGATTTGTAAAGCGCAGCTAATCACCTGAGTGGGTATCCAGGCGCTTGCAGGGTCCGAGAGACTCAGTCGAATAACCAGGTCTTGAGCGCTTTTCGGATTTCCGGTAGAGAAGGGGAGTCCAGCAGCGCTGGCCTTGGTCTACAAAATCTCTGCAGCTGTCCCAGCATCAAAAAGGCGACAATACGTCTGGCGTTGGCCGCGGACCTCTTGACTTGCCAATGCTTTTTATTTTGTGAATGTGTTTTGTGTCACGACGTGTGACACAGACGCGGCCTGGTAGCACTGTTGGAGGAGCTGCCAGTCTCTTGTCTAATTAAAATAAGCATTGTCTAAAAGCCAAAATAGATTATTTTTTAAATGTAAAGAGACATTCCATCAGTAGTCTCTAACATTGAATGGGACTACTTATTGGGTGGATGTGCACATTGTGCAATGGTATGCTGACCCTGTATCCTGTGCTGTATGCTGTGGTGGGTGGAAGAAAAATGTGAATGTGAAAAGTGAAAAATATGAATGAACAGAGCTGAGTGAAAAACTCTCTAGTTAGATATAGCATATTAAAAAAAAAAAGTCTTGGTTAACACCAAACCTAAAAAGTAGGAAGGCTGGAGTCTTTCCTCAGAATCAGAAATGAAGAACCCTCCTCTGAATCCACCCCTCTAGACTGAAGTGCACAGATGGGGGTAAATGTTAAGGATCCGTTAAGAGAGGGCTTTTGTACTCTACAGAAATGCCCAGTGATTGTCCACACGATGGGCTTCCAAGCGCTTCCTCGATGCTGAGGCACTTCTAGGCAGTGGCACGGGATTGAGGCACTCATAAACAGAAAATAGTATCTCTATGGCGTCACCTAGTGATGGCACCGAATTAACTTAAAAGGCAAGCATGGTGGCTCTCCAGCGGCCAACTTTCTATTATGCCTAGAGTGCTGCAAATCCTTGCAAAATTCCTGCTTCTAGGCGCTGTCAAGCATAGCAAACAATTCGGAAGGGCTTTAAGTGGGGTGGGTCCCGCCGGGTCTCAGGCAGTGCTTAATTTTAGCCGGTGGTTTCCAGTGCTAAGCACCGGCACTTAATTGTCAACACTGGCGCTTGTGACAGTCTTCCACAAGGTGGCGCTGTTTGTCTAATTTAGAGATGACCACGACAACAGTTAATTATTAATTCAACATACTTAAAAAAAATTACTATTACCTGTGCGGAAGCCATTCTTACAGCTTTGGGGGCCTGGAATAGTCTGAATTGTCACACTTGTAGGAGTGTGATGGTTAGTAGCTGTGTTGTTACTCTCATTGCCAGTGCTTTCCAGGGACAATGTGTGGTGCAATCTGCAGCGGCTTCCTGACAAGAGCCCTGACACTTATTTTTTTACCAATTAAGCACTGGGCTCAGGCCCGGCATTAATTAAAAAAACAGCGTTGAAATGGGGCCCAATTAGGCCCCATATTCATGTTCTTAACTTAATAGGAAAAAAAGCTACTTGATTTCTGAACAATGACAGCAAAAACTGTTAAGGTAATCCATGTCAGTGACTCGTTTTACTTAACCTCGCATTCTCTCAAAGCGTTTGATTTTTCCAGAATGTTGTGTTTTTGTAGTTTTTTTGTGCAGCAAATTACTCGTGCATAGTTGAGGTAGTGGGTGGGTGTTAATGTTAGACCTGACTGAAAGCCCTGGAGCTGAGGCAGAAGTCAGTGCAAGGTTCTTTCAGTGCCATGAAGGTTCATGAAGGTGTTCAGATTACATGCTCATCCAATCCTTGGCCTCTCTGCAAAGGGCACAGAGAAGTGGTCATGTGTGCCAATTGTAATTGTTATTCTTTGCGAAAGTAAAAGAACATTTGCACTTACAAGTTGAGTGTGTGCGTGGCACACGTAAGGATAGTTATGTGAAAGAGATGCAAGGAAGTACATATGGGAGAGATTGAAAAAAGGGCGCTGAAGAGTAAAGAGGTCAGGGGTGAAATATGCAGGTGGAGGATTTTAGAAAGATGTGAGGTGGGGAAAAATGGCACAAGTTGCTAGCTGAAAGACTCCAAAACAGAGGAAAGTGGTTTGACCGAAAGAACGGGAGAGAATGACAAAGCTCAAAGACCAAACCCCTTATCGCAGACCGTAGTAATGTTTTATTCATAGTGTTACATTTTCAGCCTGGAGCTACTTTGAATTCCAGTGATTCTCAATAAAATCATTGTTCTAACTCATTTATCTCATACTGCTAACAAGAGTTGGCAAGCCAGTAGGTTTGCCTTGTTTTAAGTGTATGTCTGTTAACGTGTGATATGAGTGTCGCGATAACAAAAAGCTCACAGAGAGCCACCAAAATACTAGTCTGTGGTACGCTATAGGAAGCAAAGGATTTTAGTTTATATATTTTAAACCACACCCTTAATTATATAGGCCATGCCTCTTGGAAAGGATTTCTAGTTATGCTTCTTAGGCCACGCCCCTTTAAGAGACCTGCCGCTTTTTTCATCCCACTTAAAGCCCGGCAGTCAGGACAAGACAAATCTTGCAAAAGGGTGGAGACAGCGCTCATAGCGAGCGGACAGGTTTCCTGGCCTTTCTCTGCGTTAGCTGGCCTTGGACACCCCAAATCCCACAAGCAGGGTACTTATGTCCTGTTTCTGAGGTGCAGTCATGCTTGGAGCTCAGGCCTGGGGGCAATGACCAAGCGAGCCCTGAAGATGGGCATCTCGTCGCTTGAAGGTAGTTCCGCAGCAGAGCGAGTCTAGAGCCTGCCGCAGGATTACTGAGCTGCTCAGACTGAATTCTAGTTTTCTCGACTTGGCGGACTAATGGAGGCCACCAGTGCTTGATTCATAAAACGTATATGAGCAGGACCCAAAATTGTTTTAAGAGCCCTCTGAAGAAGACTCCAGGGACCAGATTTGATTAATTAGTTGGTTTATTCGTAAGCCAACTACTACGTGAACCTCCCTCGCTCGCTCTCCATCAACTGTCACCTTCCCAGGTCACCCTAGCATTCATGCTGTCATGTGAAATCATGGTTACAGTAACTATGCAGCCTGTGACAGGCATATATCCAACATTATAACACCCTCCTCCTGCTTTACTGAATGTTAGGGTTGCCAAATACTCCCTTTGATGTTTAAATTCCCAACCAGGAAATGGACTATGCACCCTTTCAAAACTGCATCAAAGGCATCTGTGAGCTAGAGGAGGTCGGCAGTCACCTGAGCCATGCGCCAAAAATGGTCTCTGTCCAGGAGCCAGTGCATTATGGGAGGGGGTGCTGTCGTATCTCCTGAGCCCCAGCCCCAAAGGATAACACGCAGAGGCTGGTGAGTGCACGCAAGATCCTTTATTTGATCGGTCAGTACAGTGCACGCAGGCACCTCTTTCCTCCTCGTGGGTGTATGTAGTAATCTCAGTTTCCCCGCTTCCTGACCGGAAGTGGTGTCCGGTGTCCAGTCACCTCCCCATCTGCCTTGTGCAGGGTCCTAGTGCCTGCCTGAACATGTCGTTCCAACATCCCCCCCACCCTTGTTGACAAATAAACACTTTTTCCTCGCCTGCCTTTGTAGGAAAGAGTAACCAAATGATAATTAAATGTGAGAGAAAACAAGACATGAGAGACAGAGAGAGAGAGATAGTCTCAGACATTAGAGATCATTATAGTTCTTCAGTGAGTCTTTTCGGTCTTCGGCTCCGTCTCTTTGGGCGGGACCTTTCTGTTTCCTGGCCCTGTTCTTCCACTGCCTCTACAGCCCGAAGATGTCCTTCGCTGATGTGAGGGGCTCCGTCCCGCACACACCTCAGTGTCGTCGTGCGTAGCTTTCTGTGAGTTGCTTGGCAGTGCCTCACCTTCATCATCATCTGATGATCTGAATTCTTTGAAGTGAGAGCTGTTTCTAGTGATCGAGTAGGCCCCTGACGCTGCCGTGATCATTGGCCCTCTCACGTCTGTTATTGTTAGTGGCTGGCTCGATAAGAGACTGTCTGACTTCCTTGTTTGCCGTTGGCGCACTCGTACTAGATCTCCTTGCTTTAGTTCAGATGCTGTGGCATGACGCAGTGTATTGGCGTGTTCTTTCATCTTCCTCTTTGCCTCTTGGGCTCTTTTAACAATGTCACTGTGTTCAGGTGGTGCTTTGGCTTCCAGTTGAGGCAGGCGGGTTCTCCCCAGTACAAGTTCTGCCTGACATCGTCTCGTGGAACTGTGTGGGGTGTTATGGTAGTCCTGAAGTATTTGGCACAGTACTTGGCCCACTGAGATCTGCGCTAGTTTTGCTCATTGGACTGCATTTTTAGGTCTCGCCTACGCAGCGCGCATGCGTTGCATAGGCAAAAAGACCTTTTGAAATCGCTTCGGCTTTTCAGCCAAAAACGTGCACGCGTTCCATTGCCTTCAATGGCAACGCGTGCACGTTTGGATTCACTTGCGGGAGCGAGCTTTAAAACCATCTGTCTGCAATTAACAGATGGTTTCAAAGCTCGCTCCCGCAAGGGAAACAGGCGCAGGCCCCCTCCCCTGCTGCCTCCTCCTCTCCTCTTCAAACTTGCGAGGCGCGCGCGCTTGTTTTGCTTGTAAGAACGCCAGCCTGCACAAGCGATCAAGGGAGGGTGCACGCGGCTGAAGGCGCACAGGTAAGAAAACTTCACTTCAGACGGAAAGACTTTTTGGCGAGATTTAAAATATTTTTTTCCCTATCTCCTGCCCTCCCCTCAATCATGCACCTGTCATGTATTGTGCACCACGCCTGGTGTTAAATCGTAGCCCCTAGGTACAGATGTACTCGGAAGATGCCAACATTGAACAATTAGAAGAAAAATGAATGCACAACCGAGTGCCCCATTTAAAAGCGGCCCAATGATGTTCGGAGCAATGCTTTTAAAAAAAAATGATTAAAGAAAATATATTTTCAGAAACCACGCTGAAGAAATGTAATTGAGATGTGTACACTGGTTGCATTTCAAAAACCTCCCTTTCTTATGCAATAGACAGAAGTTGCCAGGGCCAGAAGACACATCGTGAGCAGTGGTGGAAAGAGTGAGTTCCGCTCATACTGTAGCTCGCTTTGAAGAGAGAAATCCACGGAGCTGTATCGGCCTCTCTTTAGGGACTCATTCATTTAATTGAGGATCAGACTGAGGAGGGTAAAATGTACGAAGAGGACAAAGTGAGTGGCATAGGATTTGTCACTAGGGTTTTAGTTGTTTGCATATTTATTTAAATGACTTCAATGTTCCCGTTTATTTTTGTAAAATGTATAGCTATTTATTGTATATTAACCATAGTCTCCAAGAGCGCGTGCGCTTCATGCACACTGGTCAGACCAATCCGAAATGCCAACAGTGGTGTTCAGTAACATCCAAGAGACAGGCCGGGCGGCAGCCCACCCTAGTGCTGTCATATTTTGCCTATAAATGGTAAATGCTTAACTGATTTCCTGGCTCAGCCTGGATGCGTTCTTTGCTAGTCCAGTGCTTAAAGACTTCACAAGAAGCCAGATATGTGAGTGGGCAACGTAGCGGGTTGTGGTGGATGGCTGCTTTCCACTGGGAATGATCTCTGCTGAGCTACTTTTTTTGTATTTTGCACAATTTATGACGCACCGTATACTTTGTACCAGGTTTGTGTTTTCGCTCTTGTGTTAATTTGAAACGTACTCGCGACAAGCTCATAGGTCCTGCTCAGATTTCTGACTCAGATATTCAAGTGGAAAAATGTCCCTATCAATGCAAATTAAACAATGACTTTCCTGCAGCGTTCGATTGGCTTTGCTAGTGTTTATTTCTGTATTGGAGAACAAGCACACACAAAAGCATTTGAAAAATAGATGCCACCAAAAAATGAATTGCTTTCTTCTCTTTAGCATCCATTTTTCAGATGCTTTTGTCAGCACTTGCTTCCAAGTGCCAATGGACTACTCCTTGACTCTAAAATTACCCCTCATGCAGTCCAGTGAAGGTGGAAGGATACTTCCAAATAGCCAATAGAAAAACAGGGAGACTGAACTAATCCTGTGTGTTGATTGTAGGTGTAATAGACAATGTCTCAAGTCAAAGACTGAAGGTTCTGGAGCAAAAGAAGCAAATGTCTGAAGGAGGCTGATGTAAAGCCCATTAAAGACAGTGTGTTTGGCATGAATGGGGCAAGTGACATACCCATCAACCGAAAACAGGCATGCAAGTCAATCACTCACCCAGACTGCTTTCAGAAGGGATGTGCTGGACACATTCTCAAAGGTGCTGTTCCCTATGATTGTAAGTCAAAATATCGAGGAAAAATTGTCACAGGCCCAAAATATTGAGGAATGAGGACAGAGAACCATAATATCATGAAGCTAAGTACGTATAGGTAAATATAGATTTTCTTTTCCTATCCCAACATCTACATATTTGGACGATGTATATATCGTCATGGTCCATATATGTGGAGTTAAGTATAGTAAACCTATAAATACTTAACTTATTGATGATTTGGTCCGCAATATCGTGACCCCAATATGTTTTCTCAATGCTAGTTTTTCCTCAATATTCTAGTAGAAATCTACTCCCTGCACCTTTATGATAAGTATAGCTGTCAGGCCCATGAACCATAAAAAGTGAATTTTGAGTGGGGGGGAGCAAGTTTTTCTTTCCAATTCTTCTGGAGTCACTAATCAAAGGTTTTAGGGCACCTTGGAACTTTCTCCTTCTCTGGCTCCACAGGGAGTCATGGCATCTCACCACTCATCACCCATCTCACCCTTCATAGTCTATTGTTAACTATTGCTCATACATATTCCCCACAAACCACATCATCAGCCAGGTTTCCCGACCAGTAGAGCCACCCTCACACTAAAAGGTCTCATGAGCATTTTCCGCTCTTTCTTTCCCTGGATTCATTACTCTGCCTTAGGCTCATTACTTTATTTGGAAAATGGATACTACATTGGTCATTCCTATGCAGTTGTTTCTCAGATGATACAGTGCCACTTCTTTGCATGACCATATACTAAAATTCAAATGATCAACCAATAAAACCTTTATTTGGTGCAGCAAGAAATCATAAAAGTATACATTAACAAGACAAAATAGAATACAGAGTGCAAAGTATCTAGTCCCATCTCATAAAAAAAATACACATTAAAAACAAGATAAATAAAAACATCATAAAGATGACAAACTACATGTATATAAAACATTCTATTGCCTCTTTGAAACCTATCGGGATTTCCTCATCTTTATAGCCCTATTCTAAAATTAGCTACAGTTAAACAAGTATCAACTGTCTGCAATTGCTGTAGAAATAATAAAGGGGCCTACATTGTTCAAAACTGTACTTATTAAGCAGTGGTTTTAGGAACCGTAACCAAGAGGCCTTATAAAATGTACAAAAAATCTGAAACTTCCCTTAATTGCTTGTTGTAACTGCTGTTTACTAATATTATTTAAATGTATCCAGGTATCAGCGGAGTCTATCTAAATATGGAAAGGTACATACGGTAGAGAGACGAGTATCACAAGTCGTGTGAGAGCGAACTTCACGTTCTTAGCCTCAAATATGATGGTGAATATTTTGCTCAGATTTACTTTAAGATCCAGACAGGCCATGAAGGTAGTAAAGGCGTCTATCAAATTCTGGAGGCCATTCACTGATCTCGCCATCAGAACAGCGTTGTCCACATTTAGTAAAACTGGGTTTTGATGAGTGCACATCTGAGGAATATCTTGCCAAATCATGACTAAAAGCTCTCAAGATCTTTAATGTACAACGAAAAAGAAGAGGTGCAAGCACACAACACTGCCTGATTCCCCTATCTTTGTTAAACGAGTCTGAACATTCCCCGTCAGGACTAAAACGCACCTAAGTATTTTGCATATTTCCTAACGGTGTAACTTCATTTTCAAACCCTGGCAAGTTGAAGCAGGATTTTGTGAGAATAATGAGGCTAGGGTCGTCCAAATGACTGATATTTATCCCTCTGGGCTGTTCCATGCATCCTTTGGGGGGAGATTGTGCTTTCTGCACATTATGTTTTTGCTGAGAGTATCGAGTTTCTGTCACGTGATTAAGCTTCATTGACATGTATTGATAGATAGCGTATGTATGCTAGTTTGATTTCCTATGACTTTTAGCTCTAGCTTCCAAATGACGTTGTCTAGTGAGAGTCCTGGTAGTTCAAATAACAATTGTCTTTGAACTTTTTCTGTGCATCCTGCTATTTTGCATTAAACACCAGTTGGACTTTATGCTTCCTGGGGTGTTGTGTTGTGTTTTATTTTGAATAGATGGTGCATATGGTGGCAGAACTACCTCAATAAAAGAAGAAAGCAAGGATGTGCTGGACCGATCTCCACACAATGACCCGAGCGCCAGAGGTAAAGAGGAAGTCTCTCTGGGGGAACCGAGGTGGATATTGGTGCAGTGCCAGATCTGGCAATTGGCTAAATAAATGAGCGGAAATTGAACTAATATTTTAGATAAAATCTAACAGCATTTTCCATTAATGTGTTGCTTGCTTGCAAAGCTTAGATTGTTCTGTGGTTAATGTTTTGTCAAACAGGTTGTGCACAGCCTCAGTAAGAAACGACGGGGGGAATAACAAGCATTGGCATAGCCAATAGGTCTCGCCTTTGGGGCCTTATAAGTATTTAGTTATGCAGCACAATATCCTTGGTGCAACAACACCAACTGTTGCATGGCTAAACACTTATTAGGTCCCAAAGGCGAGACCTATTGGCTATGCCAATGCTTGTTTCTGTTGCCCGTGAACCTTTCCACCATTCCATTTGCTTGCGGCCACAGAGGTGTTATTTTCCTATGATGTATTTCCAGATAGGCCATGAATTTGTGGAATTCTTCTCTTGAGAAGGGTAGTCAATTGTCTGTCTTTAGTGTCAGCGGGGCACCCCATGCTGCAAATATGTCATCTAAGATTGGTAGGGTGGCACTTGCTGATGTTGATGACACTTGGTGTACTATGGGGAACCAGGAGTATTCGTCGATCACGACTAGCAGGTACCCACCGGTGTCCAGCATCCCATAGAAGTCAGCTGCCGGTGTCGTCCACACCACCTCGGAGAGGTCAGACATGCGTAGTTACTCTGGTTTTGGTGGTCTACCTCTTTTCTCCTCGCGGGTGTAGGTAATAATCCCAGTGTCCCCACTCCCTGACCAGAAGACGGGTCCAGTGTCCAGTCACCTCCCATCTGCCCTGTGCAGAGTCCTAGTGCCCGCCTGCACATATCATTCCAACAGGTGCTGCCTGTTTGGGAAGACGATGGTCCATATATGGTAATTCTAAGTCAAACAGGGGAGGGGGTCAGACCCCTAGAAGTTACCACTTCTGGAGGGGAGAACCAGAGGAGTACCAAGCAATAAGAGAGACCCCCTGTAAAACTTGTTGAGGGGGTCCTAATGCTTCATGTTGTCTGGTGTCTCACAGATACACAAAGGCTGTGGGTGAAGCAGGGACTCCTGAAGAGCGCCTCCCGGGGGCGGATCAGTCCAGGGGTATAGGTGAAATTAATGCATCAGGTGCAGTCATAGTGGCACCAGGCCGCTGTGGTGGGAAGGGTGCACTGCACCCCATTTATGACTGTCGTTTAGTAGTCAGCTGAGGGACATGGGTGCCATTTTCATTAGGACCCATGTGGTAGCCTTGCCATGACATTTGTCCCCAGACCTCAGGGGTGCTAGGCACACTGCAGCGGAGGGGCTCTAGGGGGCTAGGCACACTGCAGCGGAGGGGCTCTAGGGGGCTAGGCACACTGCAGCGGAGGGGCTCTAGGGGGCTACGTTACACCAATAGTTAGGGCTGCACAGCACAGAATGAGCAGGGATAGTAAAGTTGCACAAGCATCGACATTTAGAACTCTTTCTCCCTAGGTCTTAAGGATGGGGACAAAAGATCTCTTTCCATAGCACAATGTGGCGTATCGGTGTAATTGGGCACTTCTCACATGACAGTACATCACATCTCAGTACACAGTGCTATCTCAGTACAGATACTTGTCTCAATACGTACTGCGGACCCAGCTACTATCACTATTCGATATACTGCACCGTTCCGAGAACTACAGGGCTGCCGCATGATCGAAAGGAATCACGAGTGCTTTAGAAATCTGCTAAATAAATAATTCTGTGCAGTGTGTTGGTTAAACTTCTCTGGAATGCAGTGGAGTGGGGTGTTGTGGGGTTGTGTATCTAGGGAAGAAGCAACCCTGCAGGGCATTTTTGAGAGGTTGGTGCCCATAGCATGAAGTATATTGTGGTGGGTTGGTGTCCTTATCTTGCAATGCATTGTGTTACGGTAGTGTTCCTTGGGCACAGTGCTGTTAGGGTAGTGTTCCTTGGGCACAGTGCAGTGGGATAGTGTCTATGGGGACCACAGTGTGGTGGGGTTGTGTACATGGACTATAGTGCAGCGTGGTTGGTAAACGTCCATAGGATGTCGTTCAGGCACATGGGTTCTTGCCTCTCGGATGCAGTGCAGGATGTTGAGCCACTGCTCCTAGAACACAGTGCAATGAGGGGGTAGTGAGTTAGGGTCTGATTCAGAGATTGGCAGAAGGTCTACTCCATCACAACCGTGTCGGAGATCCCGCCCACCATATTACAAGTTCATTATATCCTACAGCACTTGCATTGAAGCACACCGAATGTCCACCATGTTTGTGATTGAGTAACCCATCCACCACACGCCACATCAGGCCCTTGGCATTAAAAAAAAGTTTATGAAGACAATTTGTCAGTAAAAACTTTACATGCAATGTAGGGGCAGTCACTACCTACCTAGTCACAGACTCAAAAGTCTGTAAAATAACATGAGTGCAGTTGCTCATCAAACATAAAATAATCACTGGGGAAGCTGTGCTTTCCACCAGTGCATCTTTGTCGAGGTGGTTAATCATTCAGTTATCTGTATTAAAAACTTTCACCCCACGGTTAAAACTCAATTTTCCAATCAATGTTTTTAATTAACTTCTCATTAAAATCACCCTCAATTAAAATGAATAAATCTGAGTTTTCAATTCCAACTTCATGCATCACTTGTATTAATGTCAGTTTTAAAATCAGCATTGGTCTTAATATAAACATTAAAAATAAACAAATGTCAAATCAAATATATCTAGCTTAAGGGCTATAGCATTCCAAGTTTTATTTTTGATTTCACCACATTCACATGCAAAGTCTTGACTAACTAACTTAGCTTGATCGCACGTAGGCCTCCATTATGTACGGGAATTGCTTTTTTTTGTTGTTGCAAACACTTCAAAACCAGGGAGTTGTAATTGACCTGTCAGCCACGTCTCCTGCAACATCATAATTGCCACTCTGCTTATTAAGCCTAAGTCTGGGTTCTGTTTTCAGCCATCTTTCACAACCAAATATGTTCCAGAGATAATAGGCTGCGATTGTGACAGGTCGATCCTCTCAGGAATATTGTGATTACTGCGAAGCGGGCAGTACTACCTCCTTGACTCGGGTATACCCAGGGCCACTGGAATTATGCAACACCGGAGGGCCAAATTATGCAGCAGGGTTGAGTAAATTGTGCGGCAAGAAAAAACAAATGATGCGGTGTAATGCAGCACATTTTGCTAAAGTACTACTTCATTATTTTGTCACTTTTACTCTGTTTGGGCATTAGTTGCACCTCGTTAGTACTAGTTTAACACCCCAATATAGCAATAAGCAACAGAAAGGTGACCAGTCAACCTTTGCAAAATGCCTTCCCTGTACAGCAACGTGTCGCTGCATTTTTAGTAACTTTTGAACCATTTGAACTAGAAACAATTTTTTAAAATTAACACATGCAGATTATGCAGAAGATGATGGATTATGTGGCAAATGAGGCAAATCTATAATTATGCGAAACCCTCAGCGGCCGCACAATCGCATAACTCCAGTGGCCCTGGGTATGCCTCTCATTAGTGCTACACTCTGGTTCCTCCACCTAGGAATATTCATTTGTACATCACAGTATACATTCTATCATTTACATACTTCATTGACTTGTCCAGCAAATGTTCATCCTTCTGTACAGATTTGACTGTTTCCACTTTATTAACTAGATTTATATTTTTCATCAGTCATATTTGGTGTGATGCTTGGTGAAAAAGTAGTTACTTTTAGTCCAACCAGCTTTAGATCCTTCTCTCCTTCTATAATCTAGATGCATGCTGAGTACAGCTGGACTTCTGTTACTTCACCTCCAGTAGTGTGTCCAATAGCCCCTACAAATGTAGTATCAGTAGCAGTACTATCACTAAGAGAGTGGAGGGTTTAAATACACAAAGGACGCTACTAATATTCAAATTTAGTTCATCAATGGAAGTGCTCCTCACTGCTGTTTCCTCGAGTCTAAAGGTTGAAGGTTGGTTCCATAATGACGGGTGTGGGCTGATGTGCATCCGGTCTGTAATGTGCTCAGTGGTGTAGCAAGCACTTTGGCCGCCTGTGGCGCTCCCCATGTTTGCCGCCCCGCTGCGGTTGCATCAAAGAGCGGGGGGTGCTGGCAAGAAGTTTTGCATTTGCCGCCCCTCACGGCCGATTGAAGAGCGGGGGGGCGATTGTCACCCGGAGACGGCAGGTAAGAGCGGGGGAGGCTGCCGCCCCCAAAACTCGTGCTGCCCGGGGCCCCCCCTAGCTAGGCGCAGTGCAGTAGATTGGTGTCATTAGGATGCAGTAGAGCAAGGAATGCAATCGTTAAGGGCACTTGCCATGTCCTGGAAATCAGCCACTGCACCCCCACCCCACTTGAAAAATGGTTGCACTTGGTGCAGAGACGGGTGGAGGTGGAAAGCATGACATTACATAGAGAAGAGAACAAAGTGGTGTGTAAAAAGTAGGGGTGGGCAGAATTCCGTGGAGTTCCATAAAAACTCTGCGAGATTCTGCGGAGTTCCGCGAGCTGGCGGAATTCGGCACTTTACGCTGCTCACGCTAATTTTTTGTGCTGCAAGTCAGTCCCGTGCTGTAAAATCAGCATGAACAGCACCACACGACACGCTAGAGCAGAGGTCTTCAAACCTTTTTGCTCAGAGCGCCCCTAAGCAAAATGTTTTGAGGTCGGGCCCCCCTCCAAAATTTATGGCAAGGATTGGGGAGCAGGAGGGACATGGCTGCGTGCAGGGGGCAGGGTTTATGAGATTATTTCATGAGTACTTTTTCTATAGCTTATAAACCGCATTAACTATGAGATTTATGAAACAGCAAATTCATCAAACAAAAACATGTATTATCCCAAACATACTTATCCCCATAATTGGGGTGTTATAAGCCCCTCACACTTTTGGACCCCAATGCAACCACACCTGCTGCACTAATCATAACTGCAGTCCTGAGTAGCAGGCAATCTCCTCTGCATCTTTTACCTCTTCCCCACCATGATGGACCATCACCTCGATCCTAATGCTAGAAAGGAAAATAAGCCACCATGCCCTTTTTTTAAAGGTACACAGTCATAATTGTGATGCAGTGGACCCCTGAAACCCCTGGGCCCCAGTCCTGCTTCATCTGCTTCCTTAATGATAACCAGCAGCGGCCACTGACACACTTGGCAGCAGTTCCAGCTTCACTAATGAAAGGTCCTTTAAAATTTTTTTTTTTTAAATGAGACCACTTATATTGTCCCCTTCTTTGGAGTATCTCTCTGAAGAAGCTGTCATTGGCCATTTGTAAACATAAAAATGAGTCCCCATACAGTGCTCCCTATTCTGGGCCTTCTCTTTGACAATGTCTATGAATCTCAATCCTTTCCTCTGTCTCCTAGACCATTACTGTGAGGCCCCAGGGGTCTGCATCTTAATGCAACCCTGCTGGCCTTCTACCTACCACGCCATGGACTCAGCTTTCACAAAAAAACTGCCCCTGAATTGATAATGCTGACTTTGAGGAGCCTCTGCCTGAAAGTGAAAGGTGTGGTGGTAGTGCAGAAAGTTAAAGAAGAAACCAGCCTTCTTATCAGCCGTTAATTGATTAAGTCCCTTAAAGTCAGGGCACTGGAATTATGGGTTTCTGCATCAGCAGCGTTTTCCACATAATATGCTACATAATCCATAATCTGCGGATTCCAACAAAAAAACTTGATTCTAGCTCAAACGAAACAAAAGTTACTTAAAACGTGGCAAAGTGTTCCAGAGCAGTGGAAGGCCCTTTGTAAAGATTGACTGGTAATCTTGTAGTTGCTTCCTGCTGTATTTGGGTGTTAAACTGGTACTAATGAGGTGAAATATTTCCCGACAGCGTTACCATGAGTTAAAATGACAAAATAATGAAGTAATGCTAACCACAAAATGTGCCGCATAATTTACCTGTTCTTGCTGCATAATTTAGTCAAACCTGCGGCATAATGTGGTCCTCTCCTGCTGAATTATTCCAGCGGCTCTGCTTAAAAATTCATGGTGGCAAAGATTTATTCTTTTTGAGATGTAATGTAGGGGTGTTATCAACTGAGATCTGGAATAGTTGAGACACTTACAAAAATATCTGCATTAGATAGTTTGATTACTTATTACTAAAAATTATATTTTGTAAGAATTTGTTTTATCTCAATCACTGCATCATTTTGCAGCAGCAGCCTAGCTTAGACTATGTAAATACTATTTTAAAATAATGACTTACATATTCACAATGCTTTCTGCCACAGGTTGGGACCTCATAGCACTATAAACGGGACCACTGGAATTATGTGGCAGTAGAAGGCCAAATTATGCAGCAGGGTTGACTAAATTATTCAGCAAGCAAAGGCGAATTATGCTGCATATTTTGTGATAACATTACTACATTATTTTGCCATTTTTACACTTTCTAACACTGTCCTTGCATATATTTCCCCTCATAAGTACCACTTTAACACCCACATATAGCAATAAGCAACAGAAAGGTGACCAGTCAACCTTTAGAAAGGGCCTTCTGCTGCAAGGTAACGTGTTGCTGCATTTTTAGCATTTCTAGCGTTTGAGCTAGAAACAATTTTTTTGTTAAAATCTGCACATTATGCAGCAGCTATATGGATTATGTGGCAAATGCGGCAAATCCATAACTATGCGCAAAATGCCAAAACCACACAATTGCATAATTCCAGTGGCCCTACTATAAATAGAAAGGTCACTATTCCTCTGCGCCAACTAGGGTTAATTATGTGTCTCTCAGCTTTAACACACACGCACACATCTGCAGTGATGGTAGTTGCTAACTGAAGTGTCATAACCTAAAAGAGTGCATTTATCACCAGTTAATTTAACTTGCATTTATTTTTCAATTAAGCTGTTATTACATTATTTTATACTCACTTAAATGACTTTGAAAACACAAAACACTTTGTATTGTATTGTAATTGCATTTACCCTGATGGGGTGTTGAAGTGCTTTTTCGGCGAGTAGCGTGCTACTCTGGAACCCATACAGTATTAGTGGTGAATTAGTATAGTGAAATATGAAAGTAATTTGAGTGGTGGATATGTTAGTCAGTGATTTGGATTGAGAAGGATAGCAAAGGGGTGGAAGAGGTAAAAAGGTTTGCATTTATATAGCGCTTGCTACCCCTCATGCGGTGTTGTAGTGTTTTTTCGGCAGTAGCACGCTACTCTGGAACCCATAAAGGATTAATGGTGAATTAGTAAAGTGAAATATGAAATTAATTTGAGTGGTGGACATGTTAGTCTGTTATTTGGATTGAAAAGGATAGTGGAGAGATAGAAGAGGGAAGGATTTAGAATTGATTTTATTTTTTTTGTTTGTTTTGGAGCTCATAGCAGTAGGAGGAGGCTTGGGATGAGTAAAAGGGAGGTGGAGGAGGATGAGGGAAAACACATGCCCCCACAGAGAACGCATTGGTCCAACAAGCCACCAGACCCAGCATTGCTTTCAGGAGGGAGCGATTTGCATTTCACACATTTCTAAACCCACCAATTCTCCCCTCCCCCTCCCTTGCTACCGTACTCGCAACAGGAAACAAGCAGAAGTTACCCTGGTGTGCAACCAATGTGCGCCAGCTCTGCCAGTTCCAATGAAATACACTGGCGAGTGTGGTAAAACCAAGGAAAGTTCACACTTGCTTAGTTTGCATTCAGATGTGGAGCACTGTGAAAGGCCTAGTGTTATTGACAGTTGTAGAAGAACACCTAGAAAAGGCAGGATTTAATTTTACAGAACATTGAATATAATATTGCTCTGTTTCGTTAATAAACATAAAAGAAAGAAAAAATTTGACACAAGCAGCAAGAAGATGGAAGCTTTGGCGTTTGAAGAGAGAAGAAAGCCGGTAAATCTGTGATATTAGTTTTCTACCAGCAAATTAGTATGGGGGATGCAGCTCAATTTACTCAAGTCAGTCATTTTCCAGGTTAGTTTAATCACACTCCAATTATTCGACGGGTCAAATGTTTTCTGTCACGAATGGAAAACCTCTAGCACACCTTTCATTATTTTTGCCAATAATCAGAAAATATTTCTTTTATTTTGAAGAGCCCAAAAAATGCTCACAAATTGGGGCAATGAGCTCCGAAACGAAGCGCAATGGCTAGAATATTCTTCTTATGGAATAACATTCTTCCAGACTCTCGCCAAATAACCATAGACACATCTGTTTAAAGAAACACACTGTTTTTCAGAAGTTTTCAAAATGTGTTATTCACATACAACCACTAACTGTGGGCCTGCTCGTGCCCTCCAGTGCTGGCCCTCTGGAGTGAGACAGGACATGCAGACGAGGCCTCACGGTGGCCCTGGGACGCAACCTCCCCGTGCTGCCACCGCGCTGAGCCTTCAAGACCATCGCCTGATGTGCACAGGCCAGGCAGCTTGGACTTTGCGGTGAGTGCTCCTCTCACAACATGCAGATGATAAATCTTCTCTAAACAGCTGCACCACATTAAGGGGGACCTATGAAGACTATTCGGCGCGAAATAGCTGGTTTGGGGAGCCCCCACTGAACAGAATTCACCTCTGTGACACCTTGTAATCTCAGACCCCTTTTAACAACTACTACATTACAGCCAATAGGAAAACATAGAACACAGCGTGTTGACATTCTACCTTTTTCAGAGCTGCCAACAAGTAGGATACAAAAATAGCCTACACTGCTACAGCTTGGGAGCTAGATCGGGCTTTTTTTTTTTGCAACCTCTTTGACCCTGCCAGCACCCCCGCCCCCACGCCACTCTGATCACAGTTCACACTTCTCGGCTCCGAGTAAATGAAGTCAGCCTGGAAATGCAGCAAATAAACATCGCTGCGCTTCCAGGCCATCTTCATTTACATGTACTTGCAGAGGCATTTGCGCCCCCCTGGGAAGCCATCGACGCCCCCCCAGGGGGGGCGCGCTCCACAGTTTGAAGACCTCTGCGCTAGAGGGTGCTGCTTCTGCTGCTCGAGTAGATTTTCTACTCGAGTGGCAGCTTCCTCAACGTTAACGGTCATGACCTGCCGAGACCGCCCGAGTTGAGAAATCTCGCCAAGAGGCGTTCTAGTGCCTGAAAATTGCACTAGGGGACTCAAATTCTCTCTTGTGCTTGCCAACTTAATGTTGGCGAGCCGCGAACCAGAAAAACTCAACCATGCGGCGGTTGGCGTAGTTTTACCAGAACTCCACGTTCCAAGTGGAACACGGAGAAGGTGAACTCCACCGACAGAGCAGAATTATTCGCCCACACCTAGTAAAAAACTAATAGTAGCAGCATGGGACGTGATGCTTCTTTCTTTCACATCAGCTCCAGGGGTAGTGAAAGGGCAGCTGCCCCCGGTGATACAAAGCCGTAGACCCTGGATCCATAGTACATAACTGTGGTTTGGTTGGCCATGGTCGGTGCTGGTCCACCCTGTGTCATATTTTGAACCAAAGCCATTGGAGTCTATGCAAAGATAGATTGCTGCTTTTTATCCCCACTTCTTGCCCCTCACTACTGCAAAGAAAATCTCATTGGACTTCAGCCTCTTAATGAAATATTTAGGCTGTAATTCACGGATGTTCTCCAGGACTCTTAATATAGGAAAAATTAGCCTCTGTTCTGTTTGATGTTAGATTGTTTGGTAGTTTTGCAAAGTGTTCAGTCTGGGTTTTGTAAATCTACCACTGTATAAATGATATAGCGGTACAGTACTAGAGCACCTGGCTAAAAGAGATGGGGCGGCAACAAGATATTGTGAGTAAATAAAGGATAGACAGTGTTCTTTTTTTGTTTCAAAATATTTGTATTCGATTTTATGGGAAGAAATATACATAGTTAGGAGTTCGTAACAGGCTCTTGAACGGGTGAGGTTTACAAATTGATAGTGAAGCAAGACTTTATTGTAATACATGTTGCAATTCCATTAGCAGTGCTCTAAAACAGAGAGAAAGGCACGTAGGACCATAACTTTTTTTTTTTTTTTAAACACTGATTTAAGTAAGAATAATTTGTGGGTTAGTTCCCTTGCAGAGAGAACCCTTAGTAAACCTGAGATAAAGTAAAGAGTTGTAGGAAAAAGATATGGAGGATAGGGTAAGAGAGAATAGACTATGAGATAAGGAAGAGGGCAGTAGCAATGCTTGTTGGGGGGCGGGCGGGAGGGGTTGCGGGGAGGGGGGGATTCACGAGGGGTGTCGCGGGGGATTGCGGGGAATTAAAAAAAAAAAATTTAAGCTTACCTTTCCGCCGGGTCCCGCGTCTTCTCGGCTCCTGCTCTTCTGCTCTCCTGCCTCCGACAGGAACAGGAAGCAGGCAGCCAGGCTCCCTCCCCTAAGCCAATCACAACGCTGCAAGCAGCATTGTGATTGGTTGGGACGCCGCCCAGCCAGGGTCTAATGGGGTGGCCATGCTCTCCATGCAGGCTGCAATGCAGCCTGCATGGAGAAGGGCACAGTGCACATGACTGGTTTGGGCGGCCTCAGGAGTGGGCAAACCACTCCTCCCCTGCCCTGCTCAAAGAGCAGAGCAGCCCCACCCACCCGCAAAGCGCAAAGCAACCATAAAATGGTAATAACTTTTAGTTATTACCATTTTATATTTTGGCTTTCTCGCACTGCGAGAAAGCAGTGGGGTGACGCTCCTCTGCCCTAGTGGAGGAGCCCCCTGGAAGAGGGGAAGAGGGCTCAGGACCTCAGATTTTCGAGATGTCAGCTTTCAAAAACTACAGCACCTGCTACGGCCTCTGGCAGTTGCTGGGAGTCTTAAATGTTCCCTAGTGGTTTGGGAGATGGACAATGTTCTAATCAACTGTATTTATGTGAAGCAGGGAGGACTGCTGATGTGGAGCTGTAAGAGTGAGCTATTAAATACCAATAAAACTGTTGCAAAGCTGTGGAATGCAGTGCAGATTGATGTCTTAGGACCTCTAAGGTGCACTGGGGCCCTCTAGCGACTCTGAGGGCAGCGCAGTATGGTGGGTTAGTGTTCCGTTGATGCAGTACAGTACTGTGGGATAGAGTTCATTTGATGCGGTGCAGTATGGCAGGTTTGAGTTTCTTGGATGCAGTGCAGTATGGCGGGATAGAGTTTATTGGATGCAGTGCCCATCAGCGTCCCGGAAGCGGCCAGCGCCAGCCATGCTGCCCGTCGAACGCCAGGTGTAGAGGGAAAATTTCGCTATACCAAGGATCAGCTGCTGGCGTTCTGTCCTCGGTCCTGCCCCCATTTAGGGAACTGGGATGTAGCGGTCTGCAGCGACAGTATATGCCCGACCTGCGGTTTTCAACTGGGTATGGGTTTAGCCCAACCCTGTTCCTCATTACGCAGTGTCCCACCTATCTGCGCTGCACTACTTAATGTTCGCTCACTTAGGAAACATCACGTTGATGTCTTTGAGCTCCTTGTCGACCGTCCTGTAGACCTTCTGTTTATTACAGAGACTTGGCTTGACTCTACATCCGATCCCATTGTCACCCTGGCTACACCCGAGGGCTATAAGTTCTCCAGAGCCGATCGTCCAGAGGGAAGAGGGGGCGGAGTGGCCATTATTTATAAGAGTAAGTGGGACCTCCGCAGGGGCAATGCTACCTCTTGGGGTGATTGTGAGGCCCTTGATTTTAGTATTCGTTTCTCAGATCACTTCACTCTGGGAGGCTCCTTGATCTACAGGACCCCTGGTCCGGTGGGCCCTTTTTTGGATACATGGGGTGATGCTGTTATCTCTCGAGCCTTGCAATTCTCACATTATATGGTGTTGGGAGATCTGAATATCCATTTTGATCAAGCAGATCACAAGGATTCGCTTGACTGTCTTGACACCCTGCACTTGGCGCAACTGTCCCAGTGGGTTATTCTTCCCACCCACCAGGCAGGCCATATTTTAGACCCTATTTGCACCAACTTTCCTATTTTGTTGGAGGATCCATGTCCGGTCTCATGGACCGATCATTTTCTTACATATTTCTCTTGGGAAATTATCAAAGGCGAGCCTTCAGTGCGTTCGTATGGCAAACCTGCCTTCAGCAAAATTAACCCTTATGTGCTCAGCCAGGCCTTGGAAGCTTCCAGGCCCACCCTCTCGGGGGATCTCGAGAGCCGGCTTGCTGAGTTTACTAACTGGGTTTCCAGTGCAGTGGATTCGCTTGCCTCGCCATCCTGTCCAAGGTTAACTAGGGATTCTCCATCCAAACCCTGGTTTACCCCGGACCTCAAAGCAATCAAACTTGAATGCAAGATTCTCGAGAGGGCCTGGCGTCGCAGTGATTATTGTCCTGCGGCCAAGCAGAAGCTCCGTCTTAAACAAAAAATCTACTACGGGGTGATTTCCCAGGCCAAAAGGCAATTCTATGCAACTCGCATTGAATTGGCAAAAAACAACGCCAAAGAAATCTTCTCCATTGTACTGAGTTTCACTTCCCCTGCCGCTTTATCCAGGGAGTCTCCATCCACTGACACTTGGTGCGAGAGCCTCTCCAATTTTTTTAAGGATAAAATTCTCTCCATTCAGGCGGCTTTCTCCTCCTGTGATAAGGGCATTGGGGCAGTCGTGGTGCCATCACCCGCTGATCCCGATCACTCTTTGCATGCTTTTAAGCCTGTGGATCTCTCCGAGTCCCTTAAAATTCTCATGGGCTTGAAGTCTGGCTCCCCCAGCTGCACAACTCAAGTGCAATGAAGAAAAATCGGAGATTCTCCTCTATGGAAAGTTTCCCTCCAATTTTAGAGAAACTCTATGGCCCCCCGAGTTCCCTATCCCCACCTCTATAGGGAAGCCTGCTAAGAACTTGGGGGTGTGGTTTGAGGAGAATCTTTCCTTTGCCACACAGATTAAGAAACTTGCTGGGACCTGTTTTGGCCTTTTGAAATCTCTGAGGAAGTTTCTCCCTCTCCTGCCCAGGGCGGCGAAAGAGACTGTCATCTGTGCCCTTATTTTGTCCCGGCTGGACTATGCCAATGCCCTTTATGTGGGCATCCCGGGTTATCTGTTAAAAAAACTTCAGGTGGTCCAGAATGCGGCAGCCAGACTTCTTCTGGAAATTCCCGCTAGAACTAGCATTAGACCCCACCTGCGCTCTCTGCACTGGTTTCCTGTAGCCGAGCGGGTCAAATTCAAATCTTTGGTCATGGCACATCGTGCTCTTCATGGGCTTGGCCCCATCTATCTGCAAAAACGGTTCGCCTTTTACACTCCAGCGCGACCGCTGCGTTCCCTGTCTCAGCGCCTCGCCCAGGTCCCTCGTTTTAGGTGTCTGAGGCTTGGAGGCAGCTCTTTAGCTCGGAAATCTGCTGTGGCTTGGAACACCCTCCCTTTTGCTCTCCAGAATACTAAGGACCCGCTGATCTTCAAGAAGAACTTGAAAACATATCTCTTCTCATAAATTCCTGATGGCTACCCCTCGCTGCTCCGGCCGGGACACTTTCGAGTATCTGTGCGTGCTACAAGTTGAATTAACATAACATAACATAACATAACAGTGCAGTATGGTGGGATAGAGTTTCTTGGATGCAGTGCAGCATGGTGGGATAGTGTTTCTTGGATGCAGTGCAGTATGGTGGGATAGAGTTAATTGGATGCAGTGCAGTATGGTGGGATAGTGTTTCCTGGATGCAAGGCAATATTTTAGGAAAGAATTTATTTGAGTCAGTATGGTGGGATAGTGTTCCTTTAATGCAGTGCAGTATGGCAGGTTAGAGCTCATTGGATGCAGTGCCGTATGGTGGGATAGTGTTCCTTTGATGCAATGCAGTTTGGAGGGCTAGAGTTCATTGGATGCAGGGCAGTATGGAGGGATAGTGTTCCTTTGATGCAATGCAGTTTGGAGGGATAGAGTTCATTGGATGCAGTGCAATATGGTGGGATAGGGTTTCTTAGATGCAGTGCAGTATGTTTGATAGAGTTCATTGGTTGCAGTGTACTATGATGGGATAGCGTTCCTTTGATGCAATGCTGTATGGTGGGATAGAGTTCCTTCGATGTTGTGCAGTATGGTGAGGGAACATTCTTTTGATGCAGTACAGTATGGTGAGATAGTATTTTCTTGGATGCAGTGCAGGGCGATGTGTTAGTACCTTTAAGGTGCATTGAGGCTTTCTAGTGACTCATGGATGCAATGCAGTATGGAGGGATAATGTTTCTTGGATGCAGTGCAGGGCGATGTGTTAGTACCTTTAAGGTGCATTGAGGCTTTCTAGTGACTCATGGATGCAATGCAGTATGGAGGGATAATGTTTCTTGGATGCAGTGCAGGGCGATGTGTTAGTACCTTTAAGGTGCATTGAGGCTTTCTAGTGACTCATGGATGCAATGCAGTATGGAGGGATAATGTTTCTTGGATGCAGTGCAGGGCGATGTGTTAGTACCTTTAAGGTGCATTGAGGCTTTCTAGTGACTCATGGATGCAATGCAGTATGGTGGGATAATGTTTCTTGGATGCAGTGCAGGGCGATGTGTTAGTACCTTTAAGGTGCATTGAGGCTTTCTAGTGACTCATGGATGCAATGCAGTATGGAGGGATAATGTTTCTTGGATGCAGTGCAGGGCGATGTGTTAGTACCTTTAAGGTGCATTGAGGCTTTCTAGTGACTCATGGATGCAATGCAGTATGGAGGGATAATGTTTCTTGGATGCAGTGCAGGGCGATGTGTTAGTACCTTTAAGGTGCATTGAGGCTTTCTAGTGACTCATGGATGCAATGCAGTATGGTGGGATAATGTTTCTTGGATGCAGTGCAGGGCGATGTGTTAGTACCTTTAAGGTGCATTGAGGCTTTCTAGTGACTCATGGATGCAATGCAGTATGGTGGGATAATGTTTCTTGGATGCAGTGCAGGGCGATGTGTTAGTACCTTTAAGGTGCACTGAGGCTTTCTAGCGACTCTTAGATGCAATGCAGTATGGTGGGATAATGTTTCTTGGATGCAGTGCAGGGCGATGTGTTAGTACCTTTAAGGTGCATTGAGGCTTTCTAGTGACTCATGGATGCAATGCAGTATGGAGGGATAATGTTTCTTGGATGCAGTGCAGGGCGATGTGTTAGTACCTTTAAGGTGCACTGGTGCTTTCTAGCGACTCTTAGATGCAATGCAGTATGGTGGGATAATGTTTCTTGAATGCAGTACAGGGTGATGTGCTAGTACTTTTGAAGTGCACTGGAGCTTTCTAGCGACTATTAGATGCAGTGCAGTATGGTGAGACAGGTTCCTTTGATGTAGTGCAGTATACTGATATATAGTTCTTTGGATGCAGTGCATTATGGTGGATCGCGTCTCTTGGATGCACTGCAGTATGGTGTGATAGCGTTCCTTTGATGCTGTGCAGTAGGGTGGGATAAAGCTCATTGGATCCATGTAGTATGATGCGATATAGTTTATTGGATGCAGTGCAGTATGGTGGGATGGTGCTCCTTTGGATGCAGTGTACTATGGTGGGATGGAGTTCCTTTGATGCAGTGCAGTATGGCGGGATCGGCTTCATTGGATGCAGTGCAGTATGGTAGGATACAGTTCCTTTGATGCATTGCAGTATGGTGTGATAGCGTTTCTTTGATGCAGTCCATTATATGGGTATAACGTTTCTTCAATGCGGTGCAGCATGGTGGGATAGCATTTCTTTGATGCAGTGCAGTATGGTGGGATATCATTCATTGGATGCAGTGAAGTATGGTGAGATAGAGTTCATTGGAAGCAGTGCAGGGTGATGTGTTAGTACCTCTAAGGTGCATGGGGCTCTCTAGCATCTCTTGGATGCAGTGCGGTAGTGTGGGCTAGAGCTTCTTGGATGCAGTGCAGGGTGATGTGTTAGTACTTCTAGGGTGCACTGGAGCTCTCTAGCGACTCATGGATGCAGTGCAGTACACTGGGAAAGGGTTCCTTTGATGCAGTATAGCGGGCTAGAGCTCATTGGATGCAGTGCAGTACGGTGGGATAGTGTTTCTATGATGAAGTGCAGTATGGTGGGATAGCGTTCCTGTGATGCAGTGCTGTATGGCAGTATAGAGTTCTTTGTATGATGGGATAGAGTTCCTTTGATGCAGTGCAGTATGGTGGGTTAGAGTTCATTAAATGCAGTGCAATATGGTAGGATAGAGTTTCTTTGATGCAGTATGGTGGGATAGAATTCCATTGATGCAGTGCAGTATGGTGGGATAGTGTTTCTTGGATGCAGTGCAGTATGGTGGGATAGCCTACCTTTGATACAGTGCAGTGTGGTGGGATAGAGTTCATTGGATGCACTGCAGCATGGTGGGATAGAGTTAATTGGATGCAGTGCAGTATGGCGGGATAGCGTTCTTTTGATGCAGTGCAGTATGGTGAGATAGCTTCCCTTTGATGCAGTGCAGTATGGTTGGATAGCGTTTCTTGGATGCGGTGCAGGGTGATGTGTTAGTACCTCTAAGGTGCACTGGGGCTCTGAAGCGACTCTTGGATGCAGTGCATTATGGTGGGATAGAGTTTCTTGAATGCAGTGCAGGGTGATGTGTTAGTATTTCTATGGTGCCCTGAAGTTCTCTAGTCACTCTTGGATGCAGTACAGTATGTGGGATGGGTTCCTTTGATGCAGTGCAGTGTAGTCTGAAAGAGTTCATTGCATGCCGTGCAGTAAGGTAGGCTAGAGTTTCTTGGATACAGTGCAGTATGGTGGGATAGCATTAATTTGATGCAGTGCAGCATGGTGGGATAGTAGGTCTTGGACGCAGTGCAGTATGATGGGATAGACTTCATTGGATGCAGTGCAGTATGGTAGGGTAGAGTTCCTTTGATGCAGTGCAGTAAGGTGGGGTAGCGTTCCTTTGATGCAGTGCAGTATGGAGGGTTAGAGTTCATTGGATGCAGTGCAGTATGGTAAGATAGAGTTCCTTTGATGAAGTACAGTATGGTGGAATAGCATTCCTTTCATGCAGCGCAGTATGGCAGGATAGCGTTTCTTTGATGTAGTGCAGTATGGTAGGATAGCGTTCCTGTGATGCAGTGCTGTATGGCGGTATAGAGTTCATTGGATGTAGTGCAATATGGTAGGATAGAGTTTCTTTGATTCAGTATGGCAGGAAAAATTTCCATTGATTCAGTGCAGTATGGTGGGATATCATTTCTTGGATGCAGTGCAGTATGATGGGATAGAGTTCCTTTGATGCAGTGTGGTGGGATAGAATTCCATTGATGCAGTGCAGTATGGTGGGATAGCGTTTCTTGGATGCAGTGCAGTGTGGTGGGATAGCCTTCCTTTGATACAGTGCAGCATGGTGGGTTAGAGTTCAGTGGATGCATTGCACCATGGTGGGATAGAGTTCATTGGATGCAGTGCAGTATGGGGAGATAGCTTCCCTTTGATGCAGTGCAGTATGGTTGGATAGCGTTTCTTGGATGCAGTGCAAGGTGATGTGTTAGTACACTGAACTTCTCTAGTCACTCTTGGATGCATTGCAGTTCATGGGATGGGGTTCCTTTGATGCAGTGCAGTGTAGCCTGAAAGAGTTCATTGCATACAGTGCAGTATGGTAGGATAGAGTTTCTTGGATGCAGTGCAGTATGGCGGGATAGACTTCATTGGATGCAGTGAAGTATGGTGGGATAGTGTTTCTTGGACGCAGTTCATTATGGTGGGATAGACTTCATTGGGTGCAGTGCAGTATGGTAGGGTAGAGTTCCCTTGATGCAGTGCAGTATGGTGGGATAGAGTTCATTGGATGCAGTGCAATATGATAAAATAGAGTTCTTTTGATGCAGTGCATTATGGTGGGATAGCATTCCTTTGATGCAGTGCAGCATGGTGGGATAGTGTTTCTTGGACGCAGTTCATTATGGTGGGATAGACTTCATTGGGTGCAGTGCAGTATGGTAGGGTAGAGTTCCCTTGATGCAGTGCAGTATGGTGGGATAGAGTTCATTGGATGCAGTGCAATATGATAAAATAGAGTTCTTTTGATGCAGTGCAGTATGGTGGGATAGCATTCCTTTGATGCAGTGCAGTTTGGTGAGATAGAGTTCATTGGATGCAGTGCAATATGATAAAATAGAGTTCTTTTGATGCAGTGCAGTATGGTGGGATAGCATTCCTTTGACGCAGTGCAGTATGGTGGGATAGCATTCCTTTGATGCAGTGCAGTATGGTGGAATAGTGTTTCTTTGATGCAGTGCAATATGGTGGGTAGAGTTCTTTTGATGCAGTGCAGTATGGTGGGATAGCATTCCTTTGATGCAGTGCAGCATGGTGGGATAGTGTTTCTTGGACGCAGTTCATTATGGTGGGATAGACTTCATTGGGTGCAGTGCAGTATGGTGGGATAGTGTTCCTTTGATGCAGTGCATGGCCGGATAGCGTTTCTTGGATGCAGTGCATTATGGTAGGCTAGAGTTCATTGGATGCAGTGACATTGATCATTGTCCCTAGGATGCAGCACCTTTTGTTGAGTTACTGCTCTAGAACAATGCCTAGTTTGGTGGGTCCATGTCCTTGGGATCAAACAGAGAATAATATTTTTACCGCCTCTAGAAGACAGTGTGATGGTTTGGCTTAGCAGCCTCGGACGCAGTACAGTGTGTTAAGGCGCCGTGTATGAATGAATGAATGTGTTTATTTGAGATCAAGTCTCTTAAACAATAAATACTTAAAAATCTATTATGTAATCACGTACAATGTACAGGGAGACATTTATACAGTGCTTACAATAAATATCAGCTAAAAGCATACATGAGTTAAACAATCAATTCAACTGCAAGTGATATGGTACACCATTGTTTATAAACATTAAAAATCTAGCTAAGGCACCTGCTACACCTAAAAAATGCATTCTAAATAAAAAGTGAAGTGCAACCAATCCTGATCTAATGTTATATTTTAAGAAAGTAGGCTTTAAAATTCCCTGTCGCGAAGTTAAGAAATATCGGCAGTCTAAAAGTACATAGACCTTCATACAAGTATCTCAGGTATCCACATCCGTATAAACCATCTTTATTCTTAAAAGAATACAACCCGGAAGAGTGCGCATAGAGTGGGTGTAATCCCACTCTACATTTAAAGAGGGTATGGCTCATTCTAGAGTTTGGTAGACTATTAAGAGAGGGGAAGGTTGCATTGACTGCCCATGTCTTAAAACTTTTTCAACTAAAGGCTTTGCTCTTAGATAATGAAGACCCCCTTTCTTTTTATTCGAACCCACCCATCATTGATAATACTTTCTTGGAGTACGTTAGTGGAGATGCCACAGTATAACTCTTGATCTTTAGTACATCCGCCATCCCCTTCAGCTGTTTCCGTGTCTTCTGAGCCCACTTAAGATCCCTTGAAATGAACTCATCCCGACATAGAGTGGTTATCTTGGGTTGCTTGGATACTAATCATTTTCTCCAAAACCTTAATGTTTGTATACCCAAAATTAAGGGCCAAGATTGGAGCACAATCTCCACCCTAATGGCCGACACCATCGTGCATTAAGGGAGGGATAATAGGTTTTTTTAAACAACATCCCTCTACCTTATCCCAACCTAGAATTTTATCTAAGCCCAGCACTTCTACTCCATATAGAATTTAAGGATGAACTAGTGCTTCATAAACTGCTATCACCAGATGAAGGGATGTTCCCCCAAATTCTCGTTTGAATATCTGTGAACCTCTGATGGTTTTGCCTTTAACGTCTCCATACGGGACAACCAACTCATTAGCAAAAAGCATCCCTAGATACCTACATTCTGAGGTGTCTTCGATTTTGGACTGCCCAATGGACCATTTGCAGCAGTCCTTTCTCTTACCAAAGGTCATAATTTTGGTTTTATCTAAATTAATTATTAACTTATTTCTCATGCAGTACTTTTCAAACTCCACAATTTCCTTTGTAAGTCAATCCATAATAACAAGATCATCCACATATATCAGGCATGACATGTGGGAACCCCTCGTTTTAGGAGAAAAGGAGTGAGTACCTAATAGTGTTTTTGGGAAGTCAGCTAGGTATCGGGCGAAAAGATTGGGGGACATCACACCACCTTGCCATTGCCCATTATAATGATAATTGTCCGAAAAGAGAAGCTACCATCAGCGTCCAACTCTACTCTGGCCAAATTTCCACTAGGGAGCTCTTTTAGAATACCAAAAAGTACCTGGAATATCCATACTTTCCAATTTGTCCCACAAGATCTCTGGATCCACTAGATCAAAGGTGGCCCAGAAGTCTACAAAGCTGGTATAGAAAGAGCCCCCAATGTCTAAGCATTTTTGTGCAATAGCCCATAGGCTAAGGCAGTGATCTACAGTTGAATGCCCTGGCTTTAAGCCACTCTGATCCACTGGGGTCGGATTCTGCTCTTCCCATCATTGTGAGAGTGCTTTGCTATAAATTTGTCCACTCACATCTGTTAAACTTATCAACCAGTAGTTTTCTGGGTCTGCCGGCTCACCCTTTTTAAAAATTGTATTAACTATTGCACCTTTTCATGTCTCAGGATAGGACCGAGCAGATATAAATTGCAGGAGCAGCCCGTGCAGGTAAGAGCCGTGGGGCGATGGGGCCGGTTTGGGGGGGATTCAACAGATGACCACGAGGGAAAATTAAATAAATAATTAATTTTCCCTCGTCGTCGTCTGTTGAAATCCCCCCCACCCGGCCCCACCGCTCCTACCTGCATTGGAAGCGGCTGATAAATTGTTCGAAAACATCTGTATAGAATTTCACCCACCAGTTTGTATTAGCCTTTATCATGACTGCGGCAGACCATCCGATCCTGCGGATCTGGTCAATTTTGTTTGCATATTAATATGTCTAATTGCAGATTCATCAAACAAGGAGAGTAATTCGGGGTCGGTGGGAAAGGCTTCTTGGTCCCAGTTTATCTTTCTCTGCACATAGTAACTTTCGGTGTTCTCCCCAACCCTCTTTAGATACCGTACTTCCTGTTCTCACCTCCACGCCATGCACCCCTAAGCTCACCAATTTCCAAAGCTTTGTCTCATCATTGATTGAAATTGCCGCCATAATTTCATCCCAGTTCCTTGTGTATGTGTCAGGGCGCAGTGTAGTGTGTCATTGTTACTAGGATGAACAAAAGCAGGGGATGAATCCATGATGAAGTGTTATTGTCCTCATGGTGCAGTGAGGTGGGTTAGGTTTCCCAGAAGGCAGCGCACAGTCCTTCGCAATGGCCACTATGACGTAGACACTGACCACAAGAACACTGCACCCAGCACCACCCCAAGAGACTCCACGATACAGTCTGCCACACAAGGCCCACACAGAAAAGGCACAGTCACAGAGTGCTATAACACTTACAATGAACAGGATGAATATAGACTCAATCAGTTCTATATTGATAACGACTTATCCAGCCGGACAGAGGTCTACTTTAATGTTTGTATTAACAGAGTAAAAACTTTTTCAGAACCAAGAATAAGAGTAAGCGGGACACAGGCCTGTGCCCTCACTACACATACATAGAACACATACAATGTGATAGCAAAACAAAAGGCTCAGGCACGGCTGTCGATTTGTCATATATGGCAATAACACATAGGGCCAACAAATCGTCTTTTTACACCCTTACACAATAAATAACACATTTAAGGAGTGTATAGGGTGTGATAGGTGTCGACGGCGTTTCGATCCATACAGTAAGTACAAGGATCATCATCAGGACTTAACATAAGCATGCCTGAAATTTAAAATTTAAAAAGCCTGTAACAACATAAAACAAATAGGGATGAAGGAGGGAAAAAGTTACAGTTAGTTAGGGAAGCAACATAAGCAGTAAATTAATCTAGTACAAATTAATTTAAATAGGCTATGCAGATGAATATCAGCACCTGTGGGAATTAATAATACATAACAGCATTACGTTATAGTGAATAACAGTATAACAGGTAGAATGCCACTCTGGATTAAGGATACAAGAAGGCTGTTGCACAGTCCTGTGAAGGGAGATCATAGTGCAAGTGAAAAGGAAGAAATAGAGGTGAGTCATATGAATGATGTGCGTGTGCTCAATAGTGGATGGAACAAGGAACATAAGAAATAATTTAATCTGGTCTGCATGGCCCAATTGAATTAATCGAACTAGATTAAATTATTTCTTATGTTCCTTGTTCCATCCACTATTGAGCACACGCACATCATTCATATGACTCACCTCTATTTCTTCCTTTTCACTTGCACTATGATCTCCCTTCACAGGACTGTGCAACAGCCTTCTTGTATCCTTAATCCAGAGTGGCATTCTACCTGTTATACTGTTATTCACTATAACGTAATGCTGTTATGTATTATTAATTCCCACAGGTGCTGATATTCATCTGCATAGCCTATTTAAATTAATTTGTACTAGATTAATTTACTGCTTATGTTGCTTCCCTAACTAACTGTAACTTTTTCCTCCTTCATCCCTATTTGTTTTATGTTGTTACAGGCTTTTAAATTTTAAATTTCAGGCATGCTTATGTTAAGTCCTGATGATGATCCTTGTACTTACTGTATGGATCGAAACGCCGTCGACACCTATCACACCCTATACACTCCCTTAAATGTGTTATTTATTGTGTAAGGTGTAAAAAGACGATTTGTTGGCCCTATGTGTTATTGCCATATATGACAAATCGACAGCCGTGCCTGAGCCTTTTGTTTTGCTATCACATTGTATGTGTTCTATGTATGTGTAGTGAGGGCACAGGCCTGTGTCCCGCTTACTCTTATTCTTGGTTCTGAAAAGTTTTTACTCTGTTAATACAAACATTAAAGTAGACCTCTGTCCGGCTGGATAAGTCGTTATCAATATAGAACTGATTGAGTCTATATTCATCCTGTTCATACTAGATAGTTCCATGGGACCACTGTTCTCTAGAAAAGTACTATTTCCCAAGGTCCCTGGCAGACTTTATTTGGGTTCCCTTGTCCTTGTCAAATATAACACTTACAAGTCACTATGCAGATGAAGGAAGGGTGGGAGTGCTGTGAGTAACTGACCCAGTGGAGAGAACTCCATCATTGCACATCATCTCACAGCAGTGAGGCGGCTGCAGGTCTGAACTAACCAAATGTGAGTTAGGCTAGACACGTCACTACAATGGCGCCAATCATGGATGTCTCTTGCATATCCATATGCAGAGTCCTTTTTGATGTACATGCATCCCACTGATAGTGAGAGCTACAGCCTCCACGAGCCAGGCCTAATATTAAAAGTCACTGCTGAGCGGTGCTTTGTACTTGGGGGAATCAGAGTGCACTCGTACATATACACACACACATGCACACAAACAAAAACACAGACCCAAACACACACATACACACACACCAGCACATACACACACACCAGCACAGACACACAAAACACAAACACAGACACATGCACACACACACATAAAAACACAGACACAAACACACACACACAAACACAGACACAAACACACATACACACACACAGCAGCAGCACACACAAAACACAGGCACACACAAACGCAGACACAAACACACACATAGACACAAATACGCACACCAGCAGACACGCACACACACAAAACACAGGCACACACACACAAACGCAGACACAAACACACACACACATACACACACAAAGACACAAACACACACACCAGCACACACACAGACAGACAGGCACACTGACTCTGCGTTCAATCTGAAGTTACTTTAGTCATGAATTGATGACATCTGTGTTAAGAATCAGGGAACAACAGGAGTCAGAAGCAGAAATCAAAGTGTCTGAATACTTAACAATTTAGGCCCTACTACACAAACTCTAATGGAAATACACACAAACACACGCAAACACACACCTTCATAGATATACATGTGAGAGTGAATTCCAGTTTGGGGGGTTCCTCGCAAATCTTATGCCTGTGTGTGGCAGAGTTGTGTGGCAACCACAGCGATGGCACAAACAAGTGTACTGCAGGTCAGAAGTGAGGTACTTCAGCAGAGCACTGTGTGGGTTTCAGTACTGAGGTATCTGTGGGTGTCCCGTGGTGGAGCTCAGTGCATCTCAAAAGGTTCCAGCCTGGAGGAGGGAGGCTGAGAGACAACGTGACACTTGTGACTGGAGTGTGGCACAATTGTATCCGAGCGGGTGACGAACCGCTTCTCCGAGGGGCAGGTTAATCTTCAGAGCTTCTCAAGCACTGGGGTGGGGGCTGAAGGGACACCCAAGGAGAGTGAGGGGGTGTTGAAAGGACAAGTGAGTGAAGAGCTGAGAGGTGGAGACGAGAGTGTGGGACGCGGGCCTGTGTCCTCCTGATGTCATCTCTTTTCTTTTCTGCAGGAGGGTGAGGGCTCCGCGAGTCACGCCGACATCTGCCCCCGGATCCTGAGAGGCGACAGACTTCATCCCTGACTGATACGCTGGCATCCACCGGGGGAAGAGCCGGGCACGCCGCCAACGCCGAGACTGGCAGACATTCACTCTATCCGACAGATGGGCACCGTCCTCTGAGAGACACTTCCCCAGGAGACAGGCACACATCCTTGCGCGACAGCCACACTCGCTGCACCTGGGTCTACCCTGGCACTGCGCCCTGAAGTGACAGCTTGGCGCTTCATTTCTCTCCGTGGGCCAGGGCGGCGACAAGAAGGCTCGCGCCTGGAAGGAGGTATGCCTGGAGCAGGGCGCCAAGACGTCGGTCCAGTCCGCGAGGTAGGGGATGCGCTGAAGTATGTGACTGGCTGTAGTGTTTAGGGGCCGTGCACCGGTCTACCAGGGCAGGGGACCACGAACAACCGACCACCTCACCTACCACACCCTGCAGCACTGGATGAAAGACTGGATGAACTGTGTGAAATAATCTTAACAATCCGGCTGACGCGGGAGATTTTGGAGACCCACAGGGGGTGCATTTACAGTTCAGTGCACGATGGGCAATCGGAACCACCCCTGGACTTTGGTAGCCCCGGTGCTTGGTGTAAATCATAGGCCCCTCTAAGAAGAGGACCGCAAGCCGGCATGTGATGAAGGGGAGACAGTTCCCACCACAGTTGGAAAGAGCTGAACAATTCTGGGCACGGTGAAGAATTTGAAGCTGCTTTGAGATGAGGTTTTTAATTCTGTGCACCTGGCGAAAATGGAGGCCCTGCTGGGATACGTTTAACAATTCTGCATGTGGGGGGAAGTTGGGGACAAGGCTGAGAAGGGGTTAACTAACTGCTGGAGAGCAGGAGTCATCGCTGGACAAAGGCCACCCCCTTCCATGTGATGGGGAACGAGTGTCACCGCTGAGGAGGTATCCGCAAAAAGAGACTGCGTGACAGGACGCAGAAAGGGGCAGACAAGAAAAAGAAATGAGACAAGAAGTTGAGAGGAGAAATAAAGACATTGAAGGGGATAAACATAAAAAGAAAGGAAAAGAGAGGAGGAGAAACAGAGAGCAAAAAACACTTCCCATTTCAGAAAGCTGGACTACCACCTTCCACTGGCACAGAACAAATGTGGCCTCACCACTGCCCCTTCACCCGCACCCCCTCTGTGCCACAAAGTCATAAACCAGTCGCCTCCTCTCCTGAGCCTCCTGCCTGCCCCAACCCCCTCTGCCCTGCCTGGGTGTAAGATGCATCACAGCCCCGAGGTGGAGACCCTGCACAACAACTCCCTCTCGTGGCTGGCCTGCGGCGTGCTCTCCCTGCTGGCCAACGCCTGGACCATCCTCAGCATCTCGGCCAAGCAGCAGAAGCACAAGCCCCTGGAGCTGCTGCTCTGCTTCCTGGCGGGTACCCACATCCTCATGGTCGCCATCCCGCTCACCATGTTCTCCGTCATCCAGCTGCGCAAGGAGGCCTCGGAGTACGACTGGAACGAAGGCATCTGCAAGGTCTTCGTCTCCACCTACTACACCCTGGCGCTGGCCACGTGTTTCACCGTGGCCTCGCTGTCCTACCACCGCATGTGGATGGTGCGCTGGCCGGTCAACTACCGCCTCAGCAACACCAAGAAGCAGGCGCTGCACGCCATCATGGGCATCTGGATGGTGTCCTTCATCCTCTCCACGCTGCCCAGCATCGGTTGGCATGACAACACCGAGCGCTACTACGCTCGCGGGTGCCAGTTCATCGTCAGCAAGATTGGCCTGGGCTTCGGGGTGTGCTTCAGTCTGCTGCTCCTGGGTGGCATCTCCATGGGCCTGGTGTGCGTGGCCATCACGTTCTACCACGCATTGTGCGGGCGAGGGAGGGCGGGCCGACGAGCCGCCCGCAATGCCTTCAACGTGCCCACCATTGTGGTGGAGGATGCCCAGGGCAAGCGTCGCTCCTCCTTGGATGGATCAGAATCTGCCAAGACCTCCATGCAAATGACCAACCTGATTGGCGCCATCGTCTTCCTCTACGACACGCTTACCGGGCTGCCCATACTGGTAAGACAGGCATCACAAGTCCACTCTTGAGCGCATGGTGGCGACTGGCACCGCATCATCTTCCATTAGCGCACAGCTTCCACTGTTGGACCCATTGCCACCTGCTGCCACCACCTGCTGCTGCACCCACTACCGCACCCGCAGCTGCCACCACCTGATGACGCACACACTGCCACACCCGCAGCTCCCACGTCTGATGACGCACACACTGTCGCGCTATGCTGCAGTGCCCACCGCCATTACATGCTGCCACACCCACTCCCACCGCTTGCTGTATCACCTGCCACCACGTACTGCCACACATACAGCCACCACTTGCTGCCACACCCAGTGCCCCTACCTGCTGCTGCACTCACTTCTGCCACTTGCTGCCTCACCCACTGCCGCTCCACAGCTACTGCATGCTGCCACACCAGCTGTCACCGCCTACTGGCGCACCTACTGCTGTACCGTGCTGCTCTGCCCACCGCCACCGCATGCTGCCACACCGACTGCCACCACCTGCGGATGCACCCACTGCCGCACTCTACAGTGCCCTCTGTCATCACATGTTACCACACCCACTGTCATGGCCTGCTGTACCACCTGCTGCCGCACCTACTGCCAATCTCTCTGCCACCACCCACTGCCACACCCATACCTACCACATACTTCCACACCAGGTGCCACCACCTGCTTGCTAGCCCACAGCTACACCCTGCTGCAGTGCCCACCGCTACCACATGCGGCCACACCCACTGCCACCACCTGCTGTATCACCTGATGCCATAATGTGCTGCCACTCCCTTCGCCACCACCTACTGCCTCACCCGCTGCTAGCACCAGCTGCCACACCCACTGCCACCACCTGCATTATCACCTGCTGCCATAATGTGCTGCCACTCCCTCTGCCACCACCTTCTGCCTCACCCACTGCCGCATCCTTATCTACCACATGCGGCCACACCCACTGCCACCACCTGCTGCGACAACATGCTGCCACCACCTACTGCCTCACCCACTGCTAGCACCAGCTGCCACACCCACTGCCACCACCTACAGTATCACCTGCTGCCACTCCCTCTGCCACCATCTTCTGCCACTATCTGGTGCCTCACACACAGCCACCACTTGTTGGCACACCAAGTGCCACTGCCTCACCCCCTGCCGCACCACAGCTACCCCATGCTGCCACATCTGCTACCAAACCAGCTGCCACCACCTGCTGGCGCACCCACTGCTGCACCAGCTGCCATGCCCACCATCACCACATGCTGCCACACCCAGTGCCTCCTCCTGCTGAGACACCCACTGCCACACTATGCTGCAGTGCCCACTTCCATCACATGCTGCCACACTCACTGCAACCACCTGCTGTATCACTTGCTGCCACAACGCGCTGCCCCTCCCTCTGCCACTACCTATGCCTCACCCGCTGCCACACCTGCTGCCACCATCTGCTGCCACACCCGTTGCACCACCTGATACCCTAGTCACTGTTGCTACCTGCTGCTGCACTCAATTCTACCACTTGCTGCCTCACCACTGCTGCACCCGCTGCCACATCCACTGCCACCTCTTGCTGCCACCATCTGCTGCCTCTCCCATTGCCACACCTGCTGCAAAACCCACTGTCACATCCACTGCCACCACAGGCTACCACACTTACTGCCACCACAGGCTGCCACACCCACTGCCACCACCTGTTGCTTCTCCTGCTGCCATAATGTTCTCCCACCACCTCTGACACCACGTACTGCCTAACCCGCCACCCCCCTGCCACACTCGCTGCCACCACCTGCTGCCTCACACACGGCCACCACCTGCTGCCACACCTGCCACCACCTATTGCCTCACCCACAGCCACCACTTGCTTCCACACACTGCTGCTACCTGCTGCTGCACCCACTTCTAGCACTTGCTGCCTCACTCACTGTTGCCACCTACTGCCATGCGCACTAACACTGCAGGCTGCTTTATCTGCTGTCACATCTGCCGCAAAACCTAGAGCCTTACCCTGCTGTAGTGCCCATGTGCACCACCTGCTGCCACAGCAACTGCCACATGCTGTCACACACTGCCACCATCCAATGCCACACCCTCTGCCATCACCTACGGACTCACCCACAGCCACTGTATGCTGCCACCACCAGCTGCCAGAGCCACTGCTGCTACCTGCTGCTACTCCCACTACCACACCAGCTGTGGCCAAGCTGCTACCACCTGCTGCCTCAGATGCTACCACACCAGAAGCCACAACCACTGCCTGTGCCTGCTGCATCACCTGCTGCTATACTTTTTGCCCCTCCCACTGCCACTAATTGCTTTCTTAGTCGATTCCATCATCTGCTGTCACACCCGCTGCCACACCCACTGTCACTACCTGCTGCCACACCAGCTCCTACCAGCTTCTATCACAATCACTGCCGCACTCACTGGCACCACCTGCTTCCAAGCTCACTGCCACACCTGCTGCCACACCCACTGCCACACCTGCTGCCACACCCAATGTCACCACTTCTGCCTCACCTACTTCCAGCTCCTGTTCCCACACCACCTGCTGCCGACTCCCTGCCACAGCCTGCTGCCACACTCCTTGCCAGACCAGCTGCCACACCCACTGCCACTACCTGCTAACACGCCCACTGCCACACCCTGTTGCCACATCCTGCTGCGGCACCCACTGTCACCACCTGCTGCATCATGCGCTGCCACACCCACTGCTGCGCCCACTGCTAAGACTTGCTGCTTCTCTCACTGCCACACTCACATCCACCACCTGCTGCCACACTCACATCCACCACCTGCTGCCACACTCACTTCTACCACCTGCTGCCATATTCACTTCCACCACCTGCTGCCACACTCACTTCCACCACCTGCTGCCACACTCACATCCACCACTAGCTGCCACACTTACGTCAACCACCTGCTGCCACACTCACCTCCACCACCTGCTGCCACACTCACTTCCATCACCTTCTGCCACAATTATATCCACCACCTGCTGCCACACTCACCTCCACCACCTGCTGCCACACTCACTTCCATCACCTTCTGCCACAATTATATCCACCACCTGCTGCCACACTCACTTCCATCACCTGCTGCCACACTCACATCCACCACCTGCTGCCACAATCACTTCCACCATCTGCTGCCACACTCGCACCCACCACCAGCTGCACACCCACTTCCGCCATCTGCTGCCACACTCACTTCCACCACCTGCTGCCACACTCACTTCTACCACCTGCTGCCACATTCACTTCCACCACCTGCTGCCACACTCACTTCCACCACCTGCTGCCACACTCACATCCACCACTAGCTGCCACACTTACGTCAACCACCTGCTGCCACACTCACCTCCACCACCTGCTGCCACACTCACTTCCATCACCTTCTGCCACAATTATATCCACCACCTGCTGCCACACTCACCTCCACCACCTGCTGCCACACTCACTTCCATCACCTTCTGCCACAATTATATCCACCACCTGCTGCCACACTCACTTCCATCACCTGCTGCCACACTCACATCCACCACCTGCTGCCACAATCACTTCCACCATCTGCTGCCACACTCGCACACACCACCAGCTGCACACCCACTTCCGCCATCTGCTGCCACACTCACTTCCACCACCTGCTGCCACACTCACTTCTGCCACCTGCTGCCACACTCGGAACCCACCACCTGCTGCACACCCACTTTCACCACCTGCTGCCACACCCACATCCACCACCTGCTGCCACACTCACATCCACCACCTGCTGCCACACCCACATCCACCACCTGCTGCCACACTCACTTCTACCACCTGCTGCCACACTCACTTCCACCACCTGCTTCCTCCTCCTGCTGCCGTGCCCATTGCCACCGCCTGCTGCCATGCACATTGCCGCCACTTACTACCATGCGTACTGCCACTTCATGCTGTCAAGCCCACTGCCTCGCCACTGCATCACCTGCTCAGTGCCACCACCTGCTTTTGTTTCTGGTGTCACACCACGATGAAATACCCTCTGCTCCACCCATGGCCACATCTGCTGCCACATATACCACAGAGACCACTGTCTCCACCTCCTGCCATGCCCAATATACAACCCACTGATGCCCCTGCTGATGCCCCCACTGGTCAACCCATTGCAACACACTGCCAAATCCTTGTCATGTGGGTGCATCACCAGACTCCTCCCCTCCCTGCTTCATTCTTCTCACTGACAGTGTTTCACTCATAGGTATGCTGTATTTCCGTCTCTATCAGTCTTGTGTGACACTTTCATTCTCCACTTCCTTCTCTACCCATCTTCTAACTGTATGCATCTTACACCAACTTCTGCCACTTATTATATCGTTTTATCAACTCTATCTTTCCCCCCTTGATTCATATCTCTTTTCACCTCTCGATTTGCCTTGGACCCTTCCCTTTCTCTCCCTGTTTATGCTCGTATTCCCCCCTACTTCCTTTTGTCATTCACTGTGCTTCTCTTTCTCTCTCCCGTCTCTTTTTTTCATACACTCTTCCTTCATTTTACTGTCTTTTCCTCATTTTTTTTTCTCCTATTAATAGAACTCAGGCAGCCTTTCTCTCTCTCCCTCCCTTTGTCTCTCTTGCTCCCCTAACTCCTTGTGCTTTTTCTGTTCTCTCTTCTCTCCTTCTCGCTCATTCCCTCTCTCCTCTCTCCCTCGCTTCCTGTCTCGCTTTCTCGATATATATTCTCTCGCTCTCTCTCTCTCCAATTCTCGTTTTCTCCCTTTTTCTTCCTCCTTGCTTCTCTCATTTTTCATTCTTTCTGTGCCTTCTTATCCTTTCTCCTTTTGTCTTTCTTGCTCTGCCCCTCCTTCTCATCTCTCCCTCTCGCTGTCTGCTTCTCCCGACCCTATCTCCCTTGCCCCCTTCTGTCTGCCACACTGTCTAACTCTCGGTTCATCTCCATCAGACTCTGTTTATTGGGTATTTTTACTCTCCTCATCAATTCCTCTGTCTGCTTCCTGACAAAAACCTTTCCCAGAAAGGGGGAGAAGTTAATTGATCCATTAATTAAATTGGGATAATTACATTAGCAAGTTCATTACGTTAATTGGACAAGTTAATCACTGTAGAAGCACCCAGTCGGCGCTTCTCGGGCAGATAATTCTGGGGACTAGACAATACTGTGAGCCCAGTCCCAGGAGCCAGGGGGTCAAGGACACACCCCTGTCACCTCTAGCACGTGATTGGCTCAGGGAGACTGCATATGAATACAGAGCCTGATGCATCTAGGGCTGAATGTACTCACAGGATTGCTGCTGGCAGAGCCTGTGGGATGGCGAGAGCAGCCAAGGATTACAGTGCCTGTCACCTTTATAGGTTGGGGTGGGACGAACTGCACAGAATTACAGAACCTGTCACCTATAGGTTACGGTAGAGAACAGCCCAAGATGATAGAGCCATGAGCCTGTCACCTTTATAGGTTACGGTAGACAACATCACAGGATTACAGAGCTTTTACGTTTATAGGTTGGGGTGGAGAGAACAGCTCAGGATGTTAGAGCCTGTCATTATCATAGGTTGGGGTGGAGAGAATGGCCCAGGATTACAGAGCTTTTACCTTTATAGGGTGGAGAGGAGAGAATGACTCAGGCTGTCAGAGTCTGTCACCTTTTGGGTTGGGGTGGGGAGAACATTCCAGGATTTCATAGCCTGTAACTATTATAGGTTGGGTGGAGAAAACAGATCATGATTACAGAGCTTTCTCCTTTATAGGTAGTGGTGGAGAGAGCAGCCCCGGATTACAGAGCCTGCCACCTTTATAGATGGGCTCAAGAGAGCAGTTTAGGAATACAGAGCCTTCACCTTCATAGGTTGGGGTGGAGAGAGAACTCCAGGATGACAGAGCCTGACACATTTATAAATTGGGGTGTAGCGAAAGGCTGGGGTGGAGAAAGCAGCCCAGGATCACATCACCCTTCTGCATGGGCCCGAGAGAACAGCTCTTACAGGGCCTGTCACTCCAAGGCGTGGTTGGGCTCAAGGGACTGTCACAGGTGTAAGTGGCATGCCACGTGGGGGGCTGATTAGGCCCCGGCGAATGGTTCAGGATACATTCCTGCCGCCTCTCTGTGCGGCAATTAAGATGCCTTATTTGATGAATTGCATCTGTTTTACTGTATTGTTTTCTGCACTTTAATGGTTTGTAATGACCGAATAAAGTTATAATGTTGTTGACATCTCTGACTGAGGGGACTCGGAGGACTGGCACAAGGGTAGAGAGTCCGAACATTCCCTGTCTTGAATCCTAAAGTACTTTCTAGTGAAACATATTTATAATGTATATGAAATGCCCCATATACTACTCTGCAGAGCTATCTTAATGGAAAGAGGTGTTGTATAACTGCCACATGCTTGGATTTTCCTTGCCGCATAATTTAGTTTTACTTCAAATAACTCCAGTTTATATGTAAATATTATCATCAGCCACCAAGGATATAAGGATATCCATCGTACGCAAGCAGTTTCCACTGCCATTATGCCAGGAGTGCCCCCATTTTGTCTAGAATGCCAACGATATATCAGTGATGGGCAACATTACTCCAGCTCCACCATTATGCCAGGGAAGTTCCGTTGTGGAACAAATGCCCACAACATGCGAACAAATGGCTAACCTTACGCTAGGATGTGGCTTAAGGTGCCAGGGATGACCTCAGGATGCAAAGACTGGCCACAGTACGCCCGCACCCACATTATGCCAGAGACGGGCACCAGCATGTCAAGTCTGTTCACAAAATGCCTGGGATGGGCACTATTGTTCCAGAGCAGCCATTATGCCAAGTAGGCCCTCCGTCATTCCAAGTATGGCCTCAGTATGCTAAGAATGGTAGCTTTATACCAGGTGAGGATCCAGTCATGCCAGAAATGCCAGCAATAGGGAACAGATGCCACAATCATGCCAGTGGTGCCCCCATTGTTCCTCAGAAGAGCCCCCTTATCCTGAGAGCGAGCAGGTGTTATTGTTGAAGAGGGTCACCACCCCTGGAGCATCCATTCTGTATCACACACAGACACACAGACTCGTGTACTCTCTCTCTCACACACACACACACACATATATTGACACGTGCTCACCTATCACACACAGCCACATATGGTCATAAGCACACACGCACACATACACGCAGGCACGTGCTCTCTCTCTAGCACACACACACTCACTCACAAATATTGTCATGCATACATGCGCTCAATCTGACACACAGCAATATATTGTCATAGGCACACACACATACACACACGTATGTCCTCTCTTTCTCACACACACACCCGCAAACACACACACACATATTGTCATATACACATGCACTCACTCTGACACACACAGCCGCATGTACTCTCTCTCGCCCACACACACACACCCACAAACACACACATATTGTCATACACACATGCTCTCACTGTCACACACACAGCCATATGCTGTCTCACACACACACACATATATATATGTGCTGTCTCTCACACACACACATTGTCGTGCACACATACGCTCACTCTCTCACGCACACACACACACACACACTCAGGCTTTAGCCTGGTGCCCACATTCACTCACTTCTCACACCCCTTTCATAAAGACACATACCTGACCATGGTTCCCAGACCCACCTCTTGTTCCTGTGCTACCAACTTCTCAGGCTGTAAATCAGATTTTCTAGCTAGGTTCACCACACATTCATGGCTACCTTTGGCTGCTTACTGTCACTCACAGGGACCGGATCTGTGCAGTGTGGTCTCCTGCAGTGTGCATAGAGTGGAATTTCGTAGTTCAAAACTCTGGCTCACATGAGGACCTTCAAGTGGTAATTCCCTCACACCTCCATTATGATAAGCCACCATGGGTGACCTCTATGGCTGGGTGAACTTGTCAGACTGAAGCAGGGAGGTGTAGTCTCTTACCTCTCAGAACTGATGGCACAGGAGATGGGGCCAGGGATACAAAGTCTATCACTGCTCGCTTTGGATCTGCCCAAGCGATGGTGACTTGGTGTAATGGTGGCTGGTAGACTCCTCTCTCTGCTCCTGCAGTGACCCCCTCTGGTCTTTCTTCCTCCCTGCAGGTGGTCAGCTTTGTGAGCCTGAAGTACAACAGTGCCCCCATCTGGATGGTGCTGTGTGTGCTCTGGTGCTCCATGGTGCAGACGCTGCTGCTTCCCTCATTCATCTGGTCCTGTGAGCGGTACCGGGCGGATGTGAAGACGGTGTGGGAGCAGTGTGTGGCCATCATGTCCGAGGAGGATGGCGACGAAGGTAAGCACATCCTGATCCAAGACCAGTCCAAGGAGGCACCATAGTAGATTTCTTCTGGTCTGAATCCCGCCTTTCTGTCACCACTTATGTACAGAGTCGATACAGCAATCTCCCTGGATCGTTTCCTCAGATGTTTACATTACTACCTCCGGAGTCACTGAGCTGAACACGCCAAACAGTATACTTTTCCATTACAGGAACCATTCTTGTGGTTTTATGGTGAGGGAGAGATTGAGTATCGACGAGTGGTGTGTAAATTTCACATAATTTGCTTTCGCATAATTATTTGAGCTTGCAGCAAAATTACGTGAATTGTAAATCCTTAATTTTTTGCTATATTTTAGTGCAAAATGCATCCTCATGTCAAACTTTGCCGCAAGACGCATTTAACCAAAGCACAGTGAACAACATCTGCTCACGTTCTCTTGTTCCCTTGCATTTCAGTACATTTTTACCTTCAATGGTTACATTCGCACACATTTTTTTTACAGTGAATGGTGCATAATTACGTGAAGTGGCGTAACGGCATAATTTTGTGATTGTCACATAACAAGCATAACTCAAAATTCCAAAAATTATGTGAATTACATCAGCGTAATTTTAATTTCACCCAAGCCTACTACCAACAGACAGTTCTGATATTAAAATATATTCACTGAAAAAAACACGGTTAAACGTTATGATTGACACAAATTAAAAAATCACTGAAGCTCACCAATTAAGTTTTCCAATGTACACAACATATGTCATAACTCGCGGTGCCTACCATGTTGCTTTCTTGATATCTATTTGTTTGTTTTCATGCTGTTGGCAAATTTGTGTTTTGACCATGCCAGGTTGTACAAGTCATGGTGTCTGTTGGAAACCATAACTAGCAAACTTCAGTGGTTTTACATATTTGACCCAGAACTATAACTAAGGCCCTCATTATGATGGCAGTTGGTCGGAACGCCGACCGCCATCGCATTGGGCAGGAGATCGTCCGACACTGAGTCAGCGGTCCCACCCGCCCTATTAAGAGGAGGCTGCCAGTAAGCTGGTCGGAAAATACTTTTTTCTACAGCGGCTCGTGCTGCGTCCCAGAAAAAGGGCTGCAGCACAAGCTGCAGTAGAAAAAATCACTTTGTACACATCCATGCACCGTGTGCCAAGCACCATGTGGTGCCTGGCACACGGCGCATGGATGTGTGGGGGAGAAGTTAGCAGTTAGCAGTGATCCGTGTATGGGGCACCTACAGTCTTCCTTTCTGTC
This sequence comes from Calotriton arnoldi, assembly GCA_963921515.1. Classification (NCBI taxonomy): domain Eukaryota; kingdom Metazoa; phylum Chordata; class Amphibia; order Caudata; family Salamandridae; genus Calotriton; species Calotriton arnoldi. The sequence goes on from CAWUFW010005625.1 coordinate 240,252, forward strand.
TGCCTTTTCATGGCAGTCCGACCGGTTCAGGAAAGAGCGTGGGGGGGCAGGGGAAAGTCAACAGATGACAGAATAGGTAAAATAAAATAAAAAAAATTAATAAACTCGGCATCGCGGTTTTATTAATCTTTTTATTTTATTTTACCTATTCCATCGTCTGTTGACTTACCCCCCGCCTCACCGCTCTTACCTGAACCGGCCGTGCCTAGTGAAAAGGCAGTCGGAAAGGGACATCCTAATACCTACGGTGGTGCCTGCTCAGATACCGCCTCCATTGTAGAGGTAGGATACCTACCGCTGCCCGACGGGATCTTGGAACCTGTCAGAGGTGACAGTCTTTCCCCCCGACCTCAGCGGTCCGACCGGCAGTTGGACAGATGACCTGGATGTTGGGTGGACCACCGCCGGTGGACCGTTGGTGGCAGCCCGCCCGACATCAAAATGAGACCCATTATTTTTAACTGTTTTTATCAGTGAACTTCATTGGCTTTTTTTAAGATGCACCTATTTTCCCATCACTACTGCAGATGGTCTTTGGCAGTGCGCCACAAGGATTGGCTGCCCAAGGCCCTTCGCCTATCTCACGGTGGGCAGCTAACTCATGCTGTGCACAGCCTTTGGACATGTGTATCAGTAGCTGGTCGCAGGGCCTGGTCTGTGGCAAGGCTCTATGCCCTACAGGCTGCGATACCAACCCTCGCTGTTCACTGCATTTGGCCGTGCAAAAGGGGAGTTGGGCAGACGATGACAGACTTTCCAAGCCGTTCATAGTGGGAAAACCCACTGCACAAGGCCTTTGGCTGTGTGCTGCAGGACTTGAACACAAGACCAGACTGTTGCCAGGTCCCTTGCCCACTCGCTGTGGGCTGCCAACCCACGCTATGCAGGGCCTTCAGCTATGCGCAGGGGAAGGCAGGAGAATGACCTGGCCTGCAACCAGGCCCTGCACCCAATCCACAGTGGGAAGGCAAGCCCCACTGCGCATGACCTTTGGCCAAGCAATGCAGAGCTTGGCTGCAAGGCCTGGCCTGCCTCCAGGTCCTACACACAACCTGCCATGTGCAGACAACCACAACCACTGCACACACCCTAAAGCCATGCACAGGATGGATTGGGTGTGAAACCCCAACCAAGTATAAGGGTTGGGCCATAGTACACCTGCCGCTTTGTAGGCCCTTTTTAGGTCTCGCGCCTAGCGTTGCAGTGCGCAGCACTGCTCGCACAGCGCGAGACCTCTAGAAAGGGCTTCTGAAAACGACCTACACGCTCGTGCGTGTGGTTTTGTTTTCAGAAGCCCTCATTGGCTGTAGCGTGCGTTTTTTTTTAGAAAAAACGGCACGCGATTGGGCAAAGGCGGGCGCATGTCCCGCCTTTGCTCCTCCCATTCCCGACGGTGGCCAGAACGCGCAGCAGCGCGCGTTCGCCTCGCTGCCGCTGCCGCGCTCCCTCCCCCAGCTCCTCTGTGGTGCGCGCGCACCACTGGTTCCTGTGCTCTTCTCCTCGTTTACCTTCATGCTCCCCTGTCGCTCCGACGCTGTTCCTGCTTCACTCCCACCCAAGCCCGCCTCCTGCACTGCTCGTCTTGCCCTGTGCCGTGGCTGACCCTCTCTCGCTCCCAGATAGCACCTGCGCTCTTGTACTGCACCTCTGGACACTTTTGCTGCTTCTTAAGTACCCCGTGCTGCTCCCCTTTTCTCTCGTTCTCACACTGCTCCACAGCTGTTCATGCTACTCTCTCTGGCCGGACTGCTCCTGCTGCCCAACCGCGTTGTTCCTGCTCCATTGCACAGTGTCCTGTGCTCTTCCTCTAGTGTTTGATTGATTTCTTCGTGCACCTGAACTTCTTCTGTGCAGCTCCTCGCCTGCTTTCCTTCTTCTGAACGCTTCTGTGCATCTCCACTCCTGCTGGTCTTCTCCTGGACCCCTTCTGTGCAGCTCCGCTCCTGCTTTTCTTCTCCCGAATCCCTTCTGTGCAGCTCATCTCCTGCTTTCCTACTTCTGAACCGCTCCTGTGCTGCTCCTCTCTTCCTCCTATGCGCATGGACAGCTCTATTCCCGCGTTGCCGCCCTTGCGCTGCTCCCGTGTCCCTGCGCTACTCCTCTGTTGCTCACCTGCCTTCCCACTGGAGTTGTCAATCCGCTGGCTTTGACCCTTCCCGCCACCCAGGGCGCCTATTTAATCCCTCAGGACTCCACCCCATCCCCAGGTTTCTTCCACGCCCCTCGCCTAACGGGCTCTCGCGCCACTCCCTTCACCAGTGAATACTCCGGGGCACGCGGTGGCAGCAGGAGCCCCACACAGGACGCCCTCTCCCTCATCCCGTGTCAGTTGACTGGATGATGCCGCGTGCAGTCATTTGCTAGGAAGTTGCAGGCAGAGAATCCCAGCCCCTTGGATAAATGATGCTCTCACAGCCCGCCTGCGCTGCATTATACATTGAATAAGTGGTTGCCTGGGCACAGAGAGGCATTTGCAATGTGCCAGTAGGTGTCTGCTCAGAAGACGCGTCTGTCCTCCAAGGTGTCTGCAGCCCTTGGACACTGACTGCTCCGGCTGCCCAGCCGTCCACCTCTAGCTGAGAATGGATAACATTGTGATCTCAGAGTACGATTCTTTCAACGTGACCCCTCACCCGGAAACTCTTCTGAGGACATCCCCAACCAGTTTGTGCAGCCGGGCTGGCAGATCGCCCTCTGGGCAGTGGCGTACTCCATCATCGTCGTGGTGTCCGTGGTGGGCAACATCATTGTCATGTGGATCCTTTTGGCCCACAAAAGGATGAGGACAGTTACCAACTACTTCCTGCTGAACCTGCCCTTCGCAGAGGCCTCCATGGCCGCCTTCAACACTGTGATCAACTTCACCTATGGCATCCACAACGACTGGTACTATGGCCTCTTCTACTGCAAGTTCCACAACTTTTTCCCCATTTCGGCTGTCTTTGCCAGCATCTATTCCATGACCGCCATAGCCTTGGACAGGTGAGTGAGCCTGCTGGTTTTATGCACTTCACACTGCAGACTGAACTTCAAGTCTTGGTTCTTTCTATGGGGGCAGATATGTGAATTTTGGTCCTGAGATATTGCGTGGTTTGCCTCAGATCACACGTTTGGTAAAGCGTGGATGCCGAGACTAAAGCTCATGTCTTCTGGTTCTATAGTCTACACATTAACCCCTATATTTTGAGCAGAGCCACTAGAATTATGTAACGAAGAAGGAACAAAGTGTGCGGCAGGGTTGCCTGAATTAAGTGGCACGAAATGAACAGTATTAGTTTGCTACTTTGTCATTTTAGCACTCGTCCATACTGCCTGGACAAAAGTTTTACCTCATTCAGCAACTGAAATGTGACCGGTAAACCTTTTCAGAGTCTGCACTCTGCCACCTAAGATGCTTGTTTAAAGTAACTTTTGATCCGTTTGATCGAGAAACAATTTTTATGTTTGAAATCTACAAATTATGTAGCAGGTGGTGGATTATGCGGCAAATTAGATAAATCCATAATTAGGTGGAAAACTCCATGGCTGCAGATTCACATCATTACAGTGGCCATTATTATGAGTCAAAAGTCCCCTTCTACTTCATGATGGCTGTATACATGACATCTGTCGCTAAGTATGTGGGATGCTTCCTCTATGGTGCCGAAACATACTATTTCTGCACTTGTCTTTAGTACATACCAAAAGTATACCACACTCTAGGGCGAGTGTGTAAATGAATCACCCCCCTGATTCTGCTGCACTGTTACCCTCTTGGGTGCCCTACTTGTACGCTTGTGTGTGGTTGGAGGCTCTGAGCCGCGCGCTCAGCAGTGTGTCACGTGGTCAGTTAAGTGGGTGGGCAGGTGCAGGATGTGCTAAGCTCTGAGTGTCATTGTGCCCAGCGGGGCTATTCTTGTCATTTTAGTACATGTGAGATCTCTTGACGCTTTAGAGTCTTTAAAAAAAAAAATTTGCTAAAGTTGGCTGTGCAACATACTGAAAAGCATTTTTTATCCAACTCTTATGACTTGAGTAATAAGGAAAGGAGGAGTGAAGTTTGCTGTTGGTCCAGGTTTTTCACGGGGCAAACATGGGATAAACTGACTTCACACTATAATTGCTTCTCGAAACTGGAGCAAACGTACTTGGCGCTATGTTTTCTGCTAAGAATGGAGTATAAAAACTCTCCGCTGTGCTTGCTTTTAAGGAATTAAGCAAACTGACATGGCACCACGTTTGTTTTGTAAGAGTTAAGCAAACTGTCTTTTTATATGTTTTCTGCTTAGGAATGAAACAAAATGACAGCGTTATGGTTGCCTCTTAGGGTGGAGCAAACTGACTTAGCACTATGTACGCATCTTAGGAAAGGAGCTAACTGACTTGGCACTATGGGGCTGACTTGGCACTATGGGGCTGACTTGGCACTATGGGGCTGACTTGGCACTATGGAGCTGACTTGGCACTATGGAGCTGACTTGGCACTATGGAGCTGACTTGCCACTATGGAGCCGACTTGGCACTATGGAGCCGACTTGGCACTATGGGGCTGACTTGGCACTATGGGGCTGACTTGGCACTATGGGGCTGACTTGGCACTATGGGGCTGACTTGGCACTATGGGGCTGACTTGCCACTATGGAGCCGACTTGGCACTATGGAGCCGACTTGGCACTATGGGGCTGACTTGGCACTATGGGGCTGACTTGGCACTATGGGGCTGACTTGGCACTATGGGGCTGACTTGGCACTATGGAGCTGACTTGGCACTATGGAGCTGACTTGCCACTATGGAGCCGACTTGGCACTATGGAGCCGACTTGGCACTATGGGGCTGACTTGGCACTATGGGGCTGACTTGGCACTATGGGGCTGACTTGGCACTGTGGCTCTGCTTAGGAATGGAGCTCATTGACGTGGTACTATGTTTCTGCTTAAGAATGGAGCAATCTGATTTTGGACTTTGTGTGCTTCTTAAGAAGGAGACACAATGGCTTGGCAATGTGTGTTTTTCATGAATGGAACAAACTGACTCAACACCTGTTTTCTGGTAGGAAATGGAGAAAACTAATTTTGCATCATGCTTACTGATTAAGTACTAAAGAATTGCACTGTTTTTTTTAAACCACAGATGCAATCCAATCCGGCACATTTGGAAAGTGGAGCAAAAATATTTGACTCTGTCTGCTGACAAAATAATGAAACATTTGTTTTCTCATTTTTTTGTCCCCAGTGCAAAACTTCACATCCTTGTGATAAGCTTAGGAGTTGTGGAAGGCGGGCCATGCAATTCTTTATTACCCAAGCAGCAAACATATGGCAAAGTGCGTAGCACAAAAAGTGTCTTTGAAAGTTATGGCAAAATGGTTCTATTGCTGTCCAACATCACCTTATTCCCAGGGCCACTGGAATTATGTGGCAGGGCAGGACCAAATTATGCAACAAGGTTAGCTAAATAATGCGACAAAGAAAGGCAAATTATACGGCATAATATGGCACATTTTGTGATAGTATTACTTTATTATGTTGTCATTTTTACAACTGGTTACATTCTCTGGGCAAATACTTCACCTCATTAATATCAGCTTAACAACCAAATACAGCAATAATCAACTGAAAAAATGACCAGTAGACCTTTGTGAAGTCCACTGTGCGGGAACACATGTTGCCACATTTTTAGTAACTTGTGATCCGTTTGACCTAGAAAAAATGCTTTTCTTAAAATATGCAGATTGTGCAGCAGATGATGGATTATGTGGCAAATGCAGCAAGTCCCTAATTATGCAGAAAACGCTGCAGCAGCAGAATCACATTTTTCTAGTGTCCCTCCTTATTCCATTCCATTGTGCGCATCTGTAATCACAGGTGGGGTGTATGAAGTTGTCAAAGTCAGACTCCATCAACTTCATGAAGGTTTTTTTAATATATATATTTAAAAAAAAACTTTAGCTTCAAGTAGTTGGCAGTGTTTCTTTTGTCCAATAAAACAACAGGCACACATTCTGCAAAATGTAGGTTTTGTGGGAACAACTACAAAGACCTTTGTGCATGAAGTTTTTACCTGAAAAATATTTTCTGGGTAAAAGCTTATGAGAAAACAGTTTGGAGATTACATTTCCCCTCTATGTGACTTTTTACAAAGTTTGCCACGTTTGCAAGACGTCACTAAAGCAATTTAAAATTTTCACACTCCTGTTTGTAGCCCGCTAAAAAATGTGTACGCACGCATGCACCCTCCAGAGAACAACGTGAGAGACTCTCTCTACATGTCTATGAAGGACACCGCATGAGACACGCACGCATGCACCCTCCAGGGAACAACGTGAGAGACTCTCTCTACATGTCTATGAAGGGCACCGTGTGAGAAACGCACGCACCCTGCAGGGAACAACGTGAGAGACTTTCTCCCCGCAGGTCTATGACAGGCACCGTGTGAGACAGGCACACACGCACCCTGCAGGGTACTCCGTGAGAGACTCTCTCTCTCTCTACATGTCTATGAAGGGCATGGGTGAGACACGGACGCACGCAGGGAACCAGTGAGAGCCCTCTCTCTGCAGGTATATAAAGGACACCGTGTGAAAAAAACACGCACGAAACTGCGTGAGAAGCACATACACGCACGAGCCCTGCAGGGTACACCCTGAGAGGCCAAGTCTCTCTGCATGTCTATGAAGAGCACCGTGTGAGAAACACGCACGCACCCTGCAGGGCACACCGTGAGAGACTTTCTCCCCGCAGGTCTATGACAGGCACCGTGTGAGACAGGCACACACGCACGCACCCTGCCGGGTACTCCGTGAGAGACTCTCTCTCTCTCTCTCTACATGTCTATGAAGGGCATGGGTGAGACACGGACGCACGCAGGGTACCAGTGAGAGCCCCCTCTCTCTGCAGGTATATAAAGGACACCGTGTGAAAAACACACGCACGAAACTGCGTGAGAAGCACATACACGCATGAGCCCTGCAGGGTACACTCTGAGAGGCCAAGTCTCTCTGCATGTCTATGAAGAGCACCGTGTGAGAAACACGCACGCACCCTGCAGGGTACACCCAGAGAGGCCAAGTCTCTCTGCATGTCTATGAAGAGCACCGTGTGAGAAACACGCACGCACCCTGCAGGGCACACCGTGAGAGACTTTCTTCCTGCCTGTGAAGGACTCCGTGTGAGAAACACACACGCACGCATGCACCCTGCAGGGTACACGTGGGAAACTCTCTCCCTGTCTAATGAAGGACACCGTGTGAGAAACACACGCATTGATGCACTGTGGCGATCACAGCTTGTAATCTTGCATTGGGTGGCCACTACTGGAATCCTATCTGAGGTGGTCACTATTACAACACTAATAGTAGCTCAGGATGATTTTCTTTGAACATAAGAATCTCTTATTAAAGAAAAGGTTGGACACCCCTGTAGACGGTGGTGTTTGCAAGATTGTTCGTGCATTCCTAAAATGGCAAACATTCCATGGTTGTCTTTGCCTCCGAAAAAAATGGATCCAAAGACATGGACATAAATGCAGAGCTGTATGCTAAAGCTGAAAACCATCATCTTAGGAATGCAGATTGCAAAGTCATGCGGATCGGTCCTCAGGCAAAGATGTGACTTTTATAAAACTAGAGACTCGCTCCCATCAGGCTGTTTGCAGCAAGCTTGTGCGGAGTGTTGTAAAGACATACATTGACTGCTGTATACAAGGATAGAGAAATCATACACATCAAGAAATTGACAGGAGAGTTGTTTGATTAGCCCACAAACAGACGCATAGCTGTAAGAAGGGACAGAGAATCATCCACATGATGGTACAAAGAGAGTTTTCTCCTCGCTCTCCTTCCTTGTACCTCCTACTGCTCTTCTCCTCGCTCTCCTGCCTTGTACCTCCTGCTCCTCTTCTTCTCACTCTCCATCCTTGTGCCTCACACGGTTCTTTGCCTCACTCTCCTTCTTTGTATCTTTGGCTCATCTTCTCATCACTCTCCTTCCTTTTGCCTCACGCTGCTTTTTTCCTCCTCAATATCCTTCCTGATGCCTCACTGTGCTCTTCTCCTCCCTCTCCACCCTTTTGCCTCACGCTGCTCTCCTCCCCAATCTCCTTCCTTGTGCCTCATGCTACTTTTCTCCTCGCTCTCCTTACTTGTACCTCCTGCTGCTCTTCTCCTCACTCTCCTTACTTATGGTTCATACTGCTCCACAACTAACTATCCCAATACAACACACATAATTACACTGCACACCACATACATACAACTCCATAACACATAGGTAAAACACAATACCATTTACAACGCCAAAAGCTCTAACTCAAAAAAATGCGAGACCTATTGCATTTTCAATGCTTGTTTGATAATGATCACAACACAGGGACTGTGCCTCACATTCTGAAATGGCTGCTGCAGAGGAAATGTCTGTCCTGCGGATACCAGCCTGTTCTCGATATCAGGGGTCCCACTTCGGAACTGTGGGTCTGAAAGGGACGATAGGGGAAAAGACTTCCTTGTCGAATCAGATCCCTTGTTTTTTAACACCTTGAGTAACAAATAATTTGCAAATCCCAAACAGTAGAAATATGCAAACGTTCATATCTCCCTTGCAAACGTTTTAAAATGCTTATAACTTAAAAGCTACTCATTGGATTCACACCAAACCAACAAAAACACTCTCTCTGGCTTACGTTTTAATTTCATGTGAAGTTTGGTGTAAATCCGTTCAGTGGTTCGGGCTAGGCCTGAGCAAAATTTCCTACGGGAGCTAAAATGTGAAATCACTTCTTTTTTTCATCTGCACTTAACTTTTCCCCCCTGCACCACCTATCTTCACAAAACATGCCGTGCCAAACTAAAGCTTGCTAAACTAATAGATTGCTATCCCAGTCCACAGAGGTCAGAAGTTATAGGTAATTAAAACACGTCTTTTCAATGGAAAGTGCGACTTACCCATAAAGCAGTGGTTACAACTACTGTGTAGTACATGTATGCATAAATAGTAGAAGCCAGAAGCAGCTTTGCCTGCATTGCACCCACTTATTGTACTGTATTGCATTGCCATTGCATTTATACACCTTTCGTTTGCAATGCTTCCCTGTGACCCCCCGCCTGTCCCCCGCAGCAGTCTGAACACAGGCATGCTTGAACTGCTGATAGTGCTGCAGCTACCACTCCTGATTTGTGTTCCAGGTGCACCTTGTGGACTGCCCCCTTCCCACTGCCATAGTCTGTTTATTCCGGCAGGTCCCTATAGTGTTTTTGCTGTTGCTTCAGACGCCATTCTGTGTTGGTGGATGGTGTTTTTTAATTTTTACTCCACTCTCCTTGTAGGTACCCCACCACTCCACATCCTCTGCACTGTCCATCCCTGTTTTTTAATGCACACCACAGACCCCATGTTGTGTCGGGTGTCATGGGTTGTTGTTTTTGGGTATAGTCTACCAGACATTGCAAGCTGTCTGGTCGCAAAAAAACTATTGTGAACTTAGAGTGGGATTTCAGCACACCCATTGCTCACCATTGGCTGGCTGTATTGTCACTCTTATTTGCTTGGTTCTTATTCGATGGCGTGCCTTCCTTCTCTTGTGTTTGTCACTCCCGTAGGCCATAGCCTCCTAACGATCCATTTGATTAGCTGACTTTTATCTGTCCACTGGTCGCATTTAGAGAACTGCCTTTTTATTTTTTATTCAGCACTCCAAGAGTGTGCATGTGTTTCTAGCTCTCTCCCGCATGTGCTACTTCCTCCCCTTTCCTCCAAATCCCCCACTGCACCGAGTTGCTCCCCACCCAGTGGTGCTGGAACAATTTTTAGAGCAGGGGTGCTGTCATTTATGTTATATCGGTATTGGGACAAAATGTTGAGTTTCAAATATTGACTCACACAAATATCGAGTTTTTAATTTCTTGATACAGAAACATTGTGTGCAGAAATATAGCTGACAAAAATATCAATTTTTAAAGGTAAGGAATATTGTTTTTTAAATTTTTTATTTTTTTAATACCTTTAGTTTCATTTTCGACAAATTTGCAGCAGTTATACAGATACAGTTGGCAAAATTGGCAGCAATCAGCAGAGTATACACTGGTAAGCCAGTAAGCTTTACTGTTCACAGTAGTATACTGAGTTTTTTCTCTGCAGCTATTATTGTTCATTCTCTCCAGCAGACGCATGTGGAGAGGTGTGGTGCAGCGGCCAGGGCAGCTGACTTCGGAGCACAGGGTTCACGGTTCAATCCCTGGCTCCGGCGGCAGCTCAGCTCAGCACCATGTGACTCTGGGCAATAGCTCACTTAATTTCCACTACGGCCCCCAAGCGCCTTGAGACCCGTAAGGGTGAGTAGCTGCGCTATATAAAAACGGACTTACATTCGCGCTAGTTGTGGATTCACACGGGTCACTCTCATCCAAATTGGGGTTCAAAAATACCTCACACACTCCCTCCATTGTTTAAGGTCATCTACCAATTTCTCGTCCCTTCTGTTCAATGTCATATGGGCTTCTTCATCTAGGGACCACTCTCTCACACTAGACCGGCGAAGAGGCGGCAGCGGGCAGGTACCAGGACTGCACACCAGGAGGTCATTGTAACTTCTTGAGCCGCGTCTCACCGCGGAGGAGGCCGCCCTGAGTATTGACTGGGGTTGGATCCTCTTATTAAAGTGGTCACTAACAAGTGGGTGCAGAGTCGCCCAAGACCACAAGATACCTGAATCAGGGTAATTCTACAGGGTGTATTGTTCGTCTCTTTCTCAAACCCAGTAAGTAATTTTTATTGTATATAGTTATCAAAACCATTACAAGTTTTGTACTAAAAATCATCCAGATAATATTAAAAAGTAAAAAGAATTCACATAATAGCTTGTGATATCATATTTACATGTTTAGCATTGGAAAAAAATTCTATATTGGGCTTTACTCCTCAATTTTAAAATTATATTCATTAAATATCATGCTCTACGATATGCTACATTCTAAAATAACGGTATACCAATTGCATGATTAACCTAAAATCAAACCCAATCGGTTCGGCATTACTCGTAGCCAGGGCTCAGGAATGCAAGAGTACTTCTTTTTTCAGCTTTCTGTAATAATAAGCTGATTTTCTGCAAGAATTTGGTGGCCCTGCATGCTACCTGTAGCAGTTGACTGTTCAGTGCTAACATTATCGCTGACCGACATGATCTAATTTGATGTGTGCGGAATGCCTGTAATAAATAATAGCGTTTCAAGTTATTCACGGTCGGACAGATGCACAAGAAATGAGTCAAAGTTTCTTCTCCTTGACCACAGAGTCTACAGAGTAAGGTTGGCCATTTTTGTCTCCATGCTGGAACTTGATCTTTTGAGGTGAAAGCCCCCAACCGGATTTGAAGTAATAATTGTTGTGTTGTTGGTGTTATATGTTGGACTAAATATGGTTGCGGTAATCGACTCTCATATGAAGATAATACCATCCAGCCGTGTTTTTTTTTAGTCAAGGCAGCTTTATCTATAATCCAGGCTTTTTGTTTAGCAGCATTGTTAGCTATTTTTTTTAAAACTGCAAAGCTACAACTAGTATTCCAGGCATTTTGCATATTAAGGGTTGTTAATGCTTCTTCTAATACTGTATTCCAGGTGTTTTTTCCCTTTGTCTGATTTTTATTTCGGTCCAACAGTACCCCATCAAGGAGACCTCTTGTGCTGCTTTAAATTTCCAGCACATCTTAATAATTGCTGCTTGTCTCACTGGGTACTGATTCAATAACCCAAATTCCAAACGTACTTGTGCTTGGGATACGAACTGTGGGATACGAAATATATGTTTGAATAACCCTGATTGTTGGACATTTAAAAAGTTAGCATCTTGTCCTTTGAATAGTTCGGACCCATACGTAAGAGTTGGAAGATATTTTGCAGCAATAACTTTTAATAGATGTGAATTGGATGGACACTTCAGTTTTGTTTTTAGTAGAGTTAAAGCAAAGCGTAGTTTGTTTGCCTGAGATTTTCTATTTGACTGTTGGGCTTTTAATGTAAAATTTGAATCTACCACCACTCCTAAGTACTTATATTCAGTACACTGTTCAATGATGTTTCCTGCTGCATGCCATTTTAATTTATTTTTTTGCCCTTTGAATGTGGGAAAGCAGATAACCTTAGTTTTTTTATAGTTAAGGCACAAACCATGCTCCCCGGTGTATTCAAGCAGCTTTGTGATAGAGCGTTGTAAACCCTTCGGCGTGAGGCTGCATAGCACTATATCATCTGCATACTGCAAGCTTCTTATTTTGCAGTGCGCTAACTTTGGCGGATCGCTTTGCATTTCTGATAGCCTCTTATCCAGGTCTGCCGTGAAGATGTTAAATAGAGTGGGGGCCAGTACACATCCTTGCTTTAGGCCGATGTACGTTGGGATCCTTGCGGTTGTTCTTTTGTCATTCCCTAATTTTATCATGACCCACGTAGATGTGTACAGGTTAACAATGGACCGCAATAGGCTTGGCGGAATGCCCCAGTTTGCCATCTTTTGCCATAGTAGGTCCCTGGGTACTGAATCAAACGCTGCTTTTAAATCGACAAAACAGGTGTACAATTTAATAGATTTGCCCTTAGCTTTTTCGACAAGAAGGTTCAAGGCTAACAAGTTACACATTGTATTTGTTCCCGGCCTGAACCCGGTCTGTGTAATCGGCAGGATCTTATTTGTAGTGACCCATTCTTCCAAAGCTGTGAGGAGGTTAGATGCATATATTTTAGCCTCGACATCGATGAGGGCGATCAATCTGTAATTAGCCGGGTGCTATCGAGCACCTGCTTTGAATATTGGATGGAAAATGCTCCCTCTCCATGATGATGGTATGCTTTCTGTTTGTAATGCGTGATTGAACATTGGGGTTTCTCAAACCCCTGTTTCATTTAATTTTTTTCACCATTATAAACACCCACGGTCCTGACGAAACGCCACGGGATTCACTAGGGACCATTAAGGCGTGAAACATGTCGACCTAAAAACTAGACCAAAAACCCACCACTCACCAACTTTTTTCTCACTAAGAAACATAAAAAGGCACACTCCCTCTTCATTGACAATAGGGAGGTGTGTTCTCTTTCACCTGTTTTTAACGCCACCGTACGGACCCAAGAATAAATACTCTGGAAGGTACCAGCAAGGTGTTTTAAAACCCACGATCCCCACTCTCACCATTACGGCGTTCCTCTAAAAGAACTCTGACAAAGAGCCCTCTCGCGGAGCCCGTAGGGGACTGCAGCGCCACCCCCACGAGGAGCAAAACGCCCAATGATGAAGCATGACACCCGTAAGGGTGTGTGAGGGCAACACTCCAATTAGGAGGAATTCCCTTTCTGTATCCAACCTTCCACCACTTATGTAGTTAAGCACCGCTTTACTTATACCTTTAGCTGCCGACTAGGCCAGCCTTCTCTACTAGGAACAGTGACCCTCCAGTGATTTACACCACTCTCTCACATCCCAGTGCCATGTATCAACTGTGGGGGCATGTTGACCCATCCATGTTATAGCAACTCTACGTTTTGCTAACACCAAAAGCAGCTGCAATAGGTTTTAAGCCATCTTGTGAACCTTAAGTTTTCTAACGTGGCCCAGTAAACAGTGTAGCAGTGAACATTCGATTGGGAAGCCCGTACCCCTCCATACATCATCCCTCAGCCGGGCTCAAAATGAGTACACCCTGGGGCGCCTCCAGGTTAAGTCTAAAAAATCTACTCCTCCCTCACCACATCGTGGGCAATTATCCGATCGGGAAGGGGTTATACGGCGAAGTTTCACTGGTGTTGTGTATGTACGATGCAAAAAGTTGTAATGCACCAACTTAAAACGTGCATTCCAGGATACTTACTGTATGTGTAAGCCCACTAATGGTGGTCCACCTCTTCTCCCAGTTATCCCCCTCATCAAACCACCATGTTGCTTGTTGTCGGTGTGCCGTGGAATTATAAGTCCAGTCATGGTGTCTCCAGCTCCCCCTCCACGTACCGTCGAGACAGGGTGCTCAGAGCCACTCTGCTGCGGCGACCTGCCCAGAGCAGAGATGTAAGCACCTAGTTTAGTTGTTTAAAAACAGTCTTGGGAATAGGGCATGATGACTTTTGGAAAGCATAAAAACAGCATGGGAGAACCACCATCTTAGACACTGCCAGTCTGCCCAGCAGCGAGAGTGGCAACGAGCTCCAAAAGGCCACCAATATTCACAATGTGGCGATGACCCTATCCACATTTAGGTGCAATAGTTGGGAATCCGTAAGTGCCACCTGTACACCCAGATAGTGAAAGTGGGCCAGTTCCCAGCGTAACCCAAGACAGGGGAGGTGCTCTAACGGTAATATTGCCATGTTCGCCAGGGGGAAGACTAGGGATTTATGGCGATTAAGGCGCAGGCCAGAAAAGTCCCCAAAGTCATTGAGGAGCCGCAACAGTCTAGGCACTGCCACACAGGTTGAGGCAATGTAAAAAAGGGCATCATCTGTGTACAATGATATCATGTGTGTGGCTCCACCCAAACAAATATACTAATTGATGAGTTCTCAAAACACCCAAACGGGCAGCGGTTCTATCGCCAGGGCAAATAGTAGTGGCGAGAGTGGGCATCCCTGACATGTTTCCCCTACCAATGACCACACTCCCGAGCAACTCTGTCACACATGAATTCTAGCACAAGTGTCTGTGTAGAGCAAGTTAATCCAGTGCCGAAACTGTGGTCCTATGCCCACCACTCTCAGCACCTCCAGCAAGTAACCCCAGTCCACCGTTCGAAAGCCTTTTCCAGGTCTATCGATACCAGGGCCAGTTCCTCATCTCTGTGTTTCACTTCGTCTAATATATGAGATAATGGCCACAAATTCATGCTGGTGTTACAGCCGGGAATAAACCCACACTGGTCCCTGTGGACCAGGTGGGGCATATGTGGGGCTAGACAAGTGGGCAGCAGTTTATATAGCACTTTTACATCTGCGTTTATCATGGTGAGCGGGTGATAAGCCACCGGATCCAGTTCATTGCCCCGGTTTTCAAGAACATGCATATCTCCCCCTCTCTCATAGAGGAGGGTAATGCACCCTGGTCAAGTGCCTCCCTGAACACCTGTAGTACGGATTGTGCCACCTTAGCTGGGAATGACTGATAGAACTCGGGCGCGAAGCCGTTCCCCGGGGCCTTTGCCCTAGGAAGTGCCTGTAGTGCAGCGCGTATTTCTTCCAGTGACAACTGGGCATCCAGTGTCTCCACATGCAACGGGGGAAGTCACATCAGGGTCAACCCTTTCAGGAACAGTGTGTAGCGGTCCGCTGTGTACACTTGCTGTAGGTGTCGCTGAAACACCTCTAGTATGGCAGCTCTAGTATGCACCATTTTACCATTGAAGCTTGGCCACAGGACAAGGCAACATAACCTGAGCCGAAAGGGTAGAGAGGTATTATTGGAGGGATACATCCTCCGTCATTCTAGATCCTAAAAAAAAAGTATCCCACCTGATTAACGGGGACAGTCAGGCACTACTCTCAGCTGGTGGGACACCATCTGCTCAACCGCGGGAAAGGAAGCAATTCCTTTTTGTTAAATAACCCTCACACACTCTAGTAGTGTCATGCTTCATCATCAGGTTCACCCTGACTCCTAAAGGTCAGTGTGGGCTCGACCATCTTCCAGGGAGCACTAAGGAGAAATAGGCCAGGGGGTTTAAAGATCAAAAATCTTCCTTTGGCTCCAGGTATCCCTTTATTAGCGGAGTCGTAGGGGATATTAAAAACAAACGAAGAGGGGTCGTGAGGAGGTAATGGTCCTATGCACCTAATGCCAACATGTTTCAGCCCTTACAGATAGGCCCGAAAGGGTCCTGGGCTTTCTTCAGGGCAACTGGAGTTACCTCCCTGGTTATGTGAAGAGGTACTACCTATTTTTTGATATGAAGTGCAGAAAGCTGCGCTTCTAGGACCGGTAAGTTATATACTTATCTCTGATCCGGTATTTTGGGATATTGTGTCCGCCCTATTGTGGAGGAACAATAGTATCTCAAGAGACTGCAGGTCAAGGGGAAGCCCTGTAGTCAAACATTCTTCAAAGGTCCTGCCCCACTTGCTCACCGACTTGGGTCGGCGTCTCCCAGCATTTCCCCACTATTTTACCCTCAGGTGTGAGCAGGCTGGTAGTCAGGGGCGAGGTTTGTTCCCTCTGCAAGATTCAGGCCAGGAGGCAACCGAACTTGTCCCCCTCCCTGTGTAGGCATTGTCAGTATTGACGAAGTGTATATTTATCTAGCCTATCCCATATGTCACTGATACATCTATGCACAGACTGTTCTCAGTCGGCCGCAGTCCAATGTGTCTGTTCCTCTGCCTTGACACCTGCCTAGTCATCCTCCTGCTCTCTGAGCTCCCACTGGAGTTGACGGCGGAGCCCACATGTAAGTCCCATTCATACACCCCTCAGCACCACTTTCAGTGCTTCCCACACCGTAGCCATCATGGATGCCACTTCAATGTTGAATGTCATATATTCAATCAGTGCATGAGACAGTGTTTCCCTCCCTACCGGGTCCTCTAGGATATCAGAGGACATTTTCCATGTTCTCAGTTCTTGAGCAGGGCCCCCCCATTTCATCACACAGCTGACCGGGTAATGGTTGGATAGGAAATGGGCTAAGTGTGTCACTACGATGTCTTCTACCCTGGGTAGTCCTGGCACTAATAGCCTATCCAGTCTGCTGTGAGTATTGTGTGTGGGTGAGTAGCAGGTGAATAGCTTGTGTGTATCGAATGACCCACTCGCCATGCATTGTGTATGCCCACTTCATGCATCACCTCACGGAGCTTTTTAGTCATCAGGGGTTTAGTTCCCTGCCTAGGCGGGTGTCTGTCCAAGTTAGGGTCCAGAATGCAGTTAAAGTTCCCCATCCACTGGATTGGCATGTCAAGTTCTTGTGTTATCAAATCCTGCATGGTCTGATAAAATGCTGGATCATCAACGTTTGGGGCATAAGAATTTAATATGGAAATTCCCCGTCCATCTAGTGCCCCCCTGAGCAGTATATAGCAACAGCTCACGTCCGCCTCCAGGTATGTCAAGGTAAATGGTGTCTCAGGAGCCACCCATATCAGTACGCTTCTAGCGTAGGTCGAGTAGGAGTGGAACAACTGTCTCTGCCATTTTTTAGCTAATCTAGTAGCGCCCACCTTGTCTAGGTGTGTCTCCTGTAAGCATTCTATGGATATGTGATGCCTTTTCAGGAAGGTGAGTACTCTTCATCACTTAGTACAGGTGCCTAAACCCCGGACGTTCCAGGTTAGGAGCTTGACTTCGGTTGCCATCCCAATGTGCTGTGTGCCTCAAACGTTGCCCATACCACAGCCCTCCAACCTCAGTCTGTTGCTGCTGCAAAGTACTACAACAAATAAACAAACAATACTGTAACAATATCCTACCTCTCCCTCCCATGGACAAAAACGTGCAACTGTGCATTCGGGAGTGCCCTCCCCATGCTCGTGCCAGGACATGCAATGCCTCCCCATTAGTCCAACAGGGACCGATTAACTCTGCAAGCGAAAACTAGAGTCCCGACTGGGACCAATCCAATAGTATAACCAGCCGAAGCCCACCACCGGGCAGTATTGTGTCAATTTCCACTGTATACACGATGCAGACAGCGGTCACTTGTTTTATCTGCCTCCCCACCCGGGCTTCCAGTATAACAACGCCCCCATTCATCCATCACACAGTCCTGCAGTTTCACCACACTCGCTGGACCCAGAATCTACGTCTCAGTCACACACAATCGTCATACTACCATAATAAGAAGAAATTATCAGGAGTTCTTGTGGTCGCCGCTCTCACATGTCTCCCGGTTCTGGTGCAGGAGCTGGCATCGTTTCCGGGACAACGTCCGCCAATGGGTTCAGAGTCATTGTCATATCGCCAAGCTCCCGTACTGACGAAGCAGCTTGCGGGTCCGGTGCCTGTGTTTCTACAGTCCCAGGTGCCATCCTAAGCTACTGTGACCCTCGGTTCCGCAGCTTGTCTGTTCCGTCGTTCCCCTCCTGGTACAAGAGCCCCATCGTTGCCTCTGACTGCACGGTTCATGAGGAGGGAAGGCATCCCCCCTAACCTCAAGCCATTCCCACACTTCCTCCGGTGTCTCAGAGAAACATGCTCTGCCTTGTGCCAGGATCTTCAATTTGGTGGGTTACAAAATAATATCTTGTAGTTGTAAGGTCCTCAGCTTCTGGTTGACTCCAAGAAATGATTTGCATAGTTTGTGTACCTGCTTGGCATAGTCCGGGTATATGGTGATTTTACTATTTCCATGGTTGAGGTTTTGGCGCTCCCGTGCTGCACGTAGTATACTGTCCCTGTCGCAGTAGTTAAGTATCTTGGCTATGATAGCCCACGGCTGGGCCCCCAGAGGGGGCAGCGGCACCAGTGCCCTGTGAGCCCTTTCCACAACAAAGAAGTCTGATAGCCCCTGTGGGCGCAGTTGAGTACGGATTCATTGTTCCAGGTACTGTTCTGCCGAGCTCTACTCCACTTGTTCCGGAATCCCAGGACTCGGATGTTGCTGCGCCGGGCGCGGCCCTCTTCATCTTCAGCCCAACGTTCCAGGGCCTTCGTAGTCGTGGTCATCTGAGCCGCCTGCTGTTTAAGAGTTGCTACCTCTCCTTTTAACGCTACAATGTCCCCCTCCGCTGTGGGCATCTTATCCGCTACTTTTCGCAGGTACGCCCTAAGTAGATTCACGTCAATCGAGACCGTCTCTATTTGGTGTTCCAGGGCCATTCTGGAGCCCTGTATGTCCGCCAGCAGATCCGCACGGGAGGGCTCCCCACCGCCGCCATCTTCCCCCTTATCGCTAGCACCCATTTGTCTAGTTATCCGCTGGGAAGGGGGGCGCAGTATACTGAGTGATTGTGTTGGCGGAAGAGGTGCGGGCCACTTTGTCTTTACCCATTTTGCGATTATCTAGGGCAGCCGGTGTTTCAGTGAACAAGTCTAATGGCACTTCCAAATGAGGGGCGGGGGGCATCCCGGCCGAGGGCGCTGCTGGCCCCCCTTGATGCTCCGCTGCCCAGAGGGCTCTCAGGGCAGTCACCGCACCACCATGAATGCCACCTCCGGTCCACCTGCCTGAGCTCTATCCCCCGGGGCCCCTGGAAGTCTAGACTACTCCAGCCCGATCTCACTGCACCAGTGAATCATCACTGCCTCCTGGCAGCATACACATCAGGGAAGGTCGTCAACTGGAGTCAAAATGCTAGTCTCTGCATGGCGGTCACTCCCACCATTATGATGAAGAAGGTGGGGGCATCCCAGGCCAGGGGCCTGCCAGGCTCGGGAGAAGTGACGCAGAGCTCAATTGGCTGTCCCCGGCATGTAATGAACTCCTGCTGTTGGCAAGCATCTCATGCTCCCTAATCAGGATCGCTGCAGGCCCCCACAGGACTTCCAGGGGCCCCCGATAATCAGCTGGGCTGCAGCGTAGTCCAGACAAGACTGCCCTCCTCAGAATGGGGCATAGTCCTTCCGGGGGGCCCTGCAAGGGTGGCGCCAAACACCTCCTGCAGTGGCTCCACCCGCAGGCCCAGCGAGAATGCTGGCAGGCCAGGCCGCTCGTCTCCGCCCCAGGTGGCACGGATCTTCACACAGCCAGCATCCATCACTACTGCACCGCTTCAGGCAGGTAACCACGACTGGCTCAGCTGCCGTGGTCACGCCTGGCAGTCCTTTGCCCAGCAGGTTCGCCTATCTGCTCCCAGACAGGACCTCCTCACCTCTGTGCAGGGCCGGACTGGGAACCAAAACCGGCCCTGGCAAAGTGCTTGGCTGGCCCCCCCCCCCGGGGATGGGGGTGCGGCCGAGCACTTTGCCAGGGCTGGTTTCGGCCGATTTTGTTACAGGGGCCGATATTGCAGCTATGCGGCAAAAACGGCCCTGTAACAAAAACGGCCCACCAGGGGCCCAAAACCGGCCCCCACCCTGGCGGCCCACCGGGGAAACGCCCGGTGCCCGATACGACCAGTCCGGCACTACCTCTGTGCGACTCTTCTCCAGGCCACAGCTCCGTCCCCCTCAGGAGACGTCTTCTACCAACAAGGGGCCACAGTGACCGCCCGATGCCGCCTCAGTTCTCTCGGTTTGGCGGGCCATCACAGGGTCCATGTCTGCAGGGGGGGACCGATCGCACCTCCCAACATCGTCGCCCTGTAGGCAAGTCTCACTGGGACCCCGGCCACTGTGCAGGCCGCGTTCACAGGCCAGCCCTCTCAATGGGGGCCGCTACACACGCAGGGCGTTTCTGCCGGGCTGGTCCTCACTCCGCAGCGGGCCTCGGGGTCCTCCCAGCATCAGCTGCAGGCCTCTCGCGCGATGGTCTGTAACAGCGACCACAGCCGCAGGGATGCCGTCAACATTCCCTCACCACCGCAAAATTCGGCAAACTCCGCCGGCGGAGCGGAATTCTTCGCCCACCTCTAATATTTGCTAGGCATAGGTGAAGAGAAGACTTTATGGATTGTTTTTCCTGCATTCCACATATTGCATGACAGCCAGTGTGCTGGAACCATTTTTTGAGTGGGAAGACTTGTCAACAACATCACCTCACAAAAACCACTGGGGGTATGTGTCAGTCTGCTTTTGAAGGTATAGTGTACAGTGGCCCCAAGACAAGGCTACGATAAAAGATAATTGATAAATATAGACTAAGAGTCAGTGCTATATTGGGAATTGTCCAGCCGGACAAAATAGTTTAATTTTTATATTTTCACTGGTTTGAACAGAAATAAACCGGTGGGACACAATCCTGCATCCTACCAAACAAAGTGACATACAAAGGAATATGCACGGGGGACATGGAATGGAGAAATCATATAACATACATAAAAAGAAAAAGGGCTCAGGCAAGAGAGTTTGTTTGCATTTTCAACATCGGCATATGGCAAACAAAGGACTTTGGGCACCTGTACACAAAAAGGATAATTAATAGGTAGGTGTATACGGTGCATTTATTGGTCGACCACGTTTCGATCCCCTTAACAAATACATGGGATCATCATCAGGACAGTTAAATATATGCCTGAATAATTAGCCTATACGGAGAGGCGTGGGAGGATTCCAATAGCGTGATGAGGAGTTGGACCAAGCGTCCTGGTGTGGTTTCCGGGCGTTGGAAATGGCAGAACCGGTGTCGGGAAAGATGCCTTCGCAGTGGTCCTGAAATCACTGTAAATGTACAGCGTGCGTGCCGTTCAGTAGAAGTTGGGCTTAATAGCGATAATGAGTTAGGGCACCGCGTCCGCGGTGGATGAGTGTCCCAGGGTCTCAATAGACCTTTAGTTGGACGGAGAACAGTGTCGCCACGTCTTTCCTACGTGGATACCGGAAATGATACGCTTTTGAAAACACAACACGTGCTGCCAAGTGAAAACAACATTTGAGAGGCTATTTTATTGTTCATTCTCTAGTTCAACTTTTTCAAGTTTTATGCAGTTCTGCAGCACCTCACTCTCCTCTTGTTCCAGCGCCACTGGTGACAGCACAGGCATTGGCAGAGAGCCTGTATGGCACTGTGCAAAGGCCGTCTGCTGAACTCAGCTGGCGTCTGAGTCAGAAGGTGTACTTAGAATGACATTTCTCCTGGAGGCACATAAATCTGCTCACTGGGCAAACATTCCGATATTTCATTATTGTTTTAAAATTTTGTTCTGAGTTTCTGGAGTGAAAAATATTTGAAAAATAAACACCATTTATAGAGATTGAAAACATCGAATTCAAAAGCAGTTTTGAGACACCTTGAGATAAGTGTTTGCTTTTTCTCCAGCATTTAATTTTTTTCTTTTACTCTCTTAAACAGTACACCCAAACATTGGCAAAGTCAACATCTTGGCACACTCATTTTAAAGCTAGACCTATTGAATTTGCCAATGCTTGTTTTCTGTGACCCTGCCCCCTGTTTCTTTACTCATTTGCCACCCACCACACTTCACCCACCACATGGTTGCCCTTGCCCCTTCCTGTGCAAATGGCCACCATGTTGTCATAGTTTGTTTTTCGGTCACCGTCAGTTTTTTCCAGGAGGTGTTTCATCCTTACCGAATTTGTGTTCCCACACTGTCTCGTCATTCTCCTCAGTTTTAAAATAGTTGGATGAATATTTCCCAAATTCGTAGGGCTTGGTCGCATTTACTGTTTTTTCGAGGTTTGGTGAATTTTGGCCCAGTCAATTTTTGGGAAAATTATAAAAAATAACTGCATTGTGAGTGTGCGAGTTACGCATATATCTGTTGCCCTGCTTGTGACGAGCAAGAAAATTAAAAAAAAGGGAAGCAAGCCAAACAATTGACTGAGTTTTCCTCATTTCGTTTATGGAAACAAAAACGATTACCTAAAAATGATATGTTCTCAGTTGGCCACATATCACACCACTGAAGATCTTCACAATCAAAGGAGGGAAAAGGGAAATTGCCTTTTTTGACTCAAGCAAGCACACTACATCTTTCAACATTGTATATAGCAATTGGGATAACATTTTTCGATTTGAAGAACAGGCTTAATTTTTTAGAAGCCTTCTTCATATTTGTGGTTATCAGGAGTCAGGAACAATTGTCGACCAGCTCAGTAGGAGAACTGCTGCAGCATAATGCAAAAGTGTGTGGGTTGTAAGCAAGTCAACTTTTGCCACAACCCATCCTCATGTAAAATGGCTGCCTGAAAGTCCTCATGTAAAATGGCTGCCTGGAAATGCAGTAATGGAAGAAAGACTTTAGCACCCACTGGTGCCCATGAATTATAAGGGTTGAATTTGAGGTTCAGCTAGAATCTGACCATGCTGACTTTCCATTTGTGAACAAAACACCTGGGTAGGTATCAGCTGCCACAAGCCACATCGGCTGGCAACATGCTGTGGGTAACATTGCACCCTGCTTCTAAATGCAAATTCAGCGCCTGGGCAGCTGTGAGGTGACCTGCTTCTCCATGGCTCACATAAGCGGTGGGCGAGAGGACCTGGGCATGTCACAACTGCACCTGATCTCTGATTGCCATGGTAAACAGGGCACACGGGCAGCTGGCACCTGCTGCAGGCCTAGAAGAAGCGGTACAAATGTGAGGGCTGCACCGAAGCAGCAGAATAGATGGAGTCTGAGTTTGAACTGAGAATCAGAGGCAGAGGCTTTGAGTTGGTATGAGAGGGTGTTAGAGAAGTTCAATAAACAGGACCTGTATGTGCCGCAAGTCGGGTCTGAGTACAGCAAATAACTGAAAGTTGGTGACAGTATTCAGGAAGAGCCTCAAGACCTGGCTCTTCGGATGAGATGGAGCTGCTAGAATCCCCCCTCCCTCCCCAGCACCTTAAGACCCTCGTGGGTGAGTAGTGCGCTTCACAAATCCCTGATTGATTGATTGACAGTAAGGACCGACATGGGGTGTGACATAGGACCTATTGGGAGATGTATTGAAGAGCAACAGGAGTAATTTGTCCTATGCCCTGTTTTTGGCTGACAGCCAGCCAGTCTGCCACTAGTGAAGTGAGTTAGAGGAGATTGTGGGTAGGATAAATGGTATCAGATTGCAACATTAATGATCTTGCACGCGGAAAAAGCTTAGACGGGCAGGCTCACCAGTAAGCTGTTGCAGTAATCTAACTTGCTCATGACCAGTGTATTAAATAGCGATTTCGCCATCTGGGAGGGGAGATGCTACTGGGTCTTCTAATGTTTAGCAGCTGGAGCCCAGCACCGATGATGGTGCATGAGATGAATGATTTGAGTCACATCGTGGACGTAAATGATACACTTCAGTTCCTGGCTGAAGGAGATGGTGACAAGCTACTGGGTGGGAATAAGAGCGGGCAGCTGAGAAAAATCTGAGATGTAGAACCTTGGGAAAAAGATTTCCATCTTGAAGAAATTTAGCACGAGGGAGCCTAGGGACATTCAGTTTCATACAGCTAGTTAGTCCGAAAATGTGGTTTTGAGATGTGATGCAAGGGAAGAAAATGAGAGAAAGATTTGGACGTTATCTGTATTCAGATGTTACAAGAAGTCAAAGGGAATTTCCTTGACAATAAAGGTGGTGGGGATTCTAAACAGAAAAGGGTTGCAGGGCAACACCTTGGGAAACACCCATCGGTGAAGAGTAGGAATTTGAGAAGTACTACTTGTATATGTAGGAGAACCTGTCCGGTGCATTTTATGTGACTCCCAGAGAGGGAAGAGTCATTAGAATAGAAGCATAGTTGACTGTGTCGAATGCCGTAGAGAGGTCGCAGCAATGAAAATGGAGGCAAGATGGTTGTGGGGAGTAGAGGTGAGAATGTTTGAGAAGTGGCTGAGGGCTGTTTCAAGGGAGTGTAATTTCAAAAAGCCAAACAGATTTGAATGAATTTGGTGAGTTGGAGGAGGGACGGTATGGAGCTAATCAATTGAGCAGCCGTTAAAGAGTCTTAGAGAAGACAGGAAGCTGGAAGCTGGGTGTTGGTTTGAGGGGAAGGGAGGATCACGAGTCTACTTCCTTTAGAAGGAACAGGAGAACCACAGCCTTAAATCACTCTGGAATATTCCAAAGAGTAGAAAATGGTTTAATAGTGTGGTAACATGGTGTAGGGCACTTGTTGAAAGGGTTATTTATTTAACTGTTTGAGAGTAATGGGGAACAGGAGGTGTTGGCATCCCCAGTGTGATATAGCCAGCTATGTAACTGATTATCCCATTTGTGATGTCATTGCTGACTGCAATGGTTTTTAATTGATTGAAACTATAACACACACTGGCTACCAGTTAGGCAGAGAAGTACTTTAAAAATACTTTAAAAATCTGCTGCATTACTTACAACTCCTTAGGGGTAACGGTCCCAGTTAACTTAAGTAGAAATTTAAACAATACTTACTGACCAGAAATCTAAGGTCCATGGATAAAGCATTGTTGAGTGTACCCAGTATTTGACTAACGGGTTGCAGTGGTAGAGCCTTTTCTTACTTGGCTCCGGTTTATTGGAACAGCTTACCTCTTCATATCCGTCTTTGCACTAAATACCATAAATTCTGGAAAATGCTCAAATCATTTCTATTCTAACCGATTTCACAAACTGTCTGTGACTGTTTGCAGAGCCGAGATTCCCTTAGGGGTGAGTTGCGCGCTATATTGAATTTACTTAACATAATTAATTAACATAACACCTTGCACTAAACTTTTTTTATGGGATATAAGTATCGAACAAAAAAGGCGAGTAAAAGTGGACTGTTTTAATTGAGGTGTGGATGTTCACATAGTTTTCCAAAAAAGTGTTGAAGTCGTTTAGAAGAGTGTTGGTGTTGGGTGTGGAGTTGGCAGTGTGAGAAGTTGGCCTGGCATATGCTGTCCACTAATTATAGTGGGCACCTTGCACCAGTCCAAACAACCCCTTATTGGAGATAGGTTTAAAGACAACCTTATTGAAAGCTATCCTAGTGGTAGCTATGGAGAGCAGCCTTCAGGCTAAGTCTTGAAGGAATGTAAAGCAGCTTGTTTTACCAGTCTATAATCTCTTGAGTGACCAAATGAAAGAGCACCACACCAGGTATATATTCAAAATATATGTATTTATTGCTAAACACACCCCTCTAGTCTCTTTATGAGGCTAGAGTTCGAAGTACATAAGTTATAAGTTATCTAAATCACAATAATAGCACAAATACACGTTTGGGCCCTAGGGGCGTACTCAAACCATATACCAATAAAGTGGTATGCGAACCACGACTGAACTAGACACTAGGCCTAGAGCCTCTAGAAGTGCTTGGACCACAAGGAACCACCCAAGGTAGTGACACAGGGGACCCACGGGAGACGCGTGCAGTGTAAATACACAACCGCGATACGCCGTTAACTTCTATGGAGAAAGTCGGGATCGGGAAAATAGAGGAAAGGGACACTTAGAAGAGGACTAGGACAAAACCCTTTGAGATCTAGGACTTTGAAGAGTCTCTACCCACGGGAGCACCGGAGTACTCGTGTTACCTCACCCAGGGAAGCCGGGTGCATAGGTGCCTTTCGGGGTCGGGTTTCGTCGTCGATTCGAATGGCGATCTGCTGCAAAGTGCTGCTGGCGGCCAAGAGAAAAGTGTCCGGGTGGATCCAAGAGTGGATCGGAGTTCTGGTGAACCTGAAAGCAGAGGGGACAGAGTCTGGGTCACTAGCCAGTGACCAGGAAGGCGATGGACAGATGCCCACCGATGTCGAGTGCTTCAGGTGCGTTGACGGTCGTCTTGACTCTTCAGCCACGAGGTTCAAGAGGTGTTGTTGGTGACCAGGAGCAGGATTCGGGCTGGTGCTCGATGTCTGTCGAGTGCTGAGGTGTCGGCGACCGGATTGGCCCCAACAAGCCTTGGCAACGGCAAGTCTCGAGTAAGATGTAGATCGTCGATGGTACAGACCAGCAAAGTCTGTGGAACTCACCCAGCGAGGGTAAGTGAGGGCAGGCCTGGAGCAACCAGGATGCCAAGTAAGGAAAAGATTGGCCTTCGTTAAGGGCTACTAGCCAACGGGCTAGCGACCGCGAAGGAGCCTCGTGACGCCGCACGTGGAGCTGGCTTGCAGGACACTCGTGGAGTGGGGGCCAGTGATCTTCGGTGCAGGTGGTGCTGGAGGCTAGGGCTACTCGGAGCCCAAAGCACGACTTCTTGGGAGACCCAGAAGATGGTGCACTTGCAAATGTGCTCGGTGTCCAGGGGTCATGGTCTCACGTCACCCACGATAGCCACGGGCCTCAGCTTTGCTGGGGACTCAGGGTAGCCTCGGGAAGTCTGAGAATCTACCTCTGGTGATGCGATGACTTCGGCGTCCGACGGGAGCTTCAGTAATGCGAACCGGACAGATGCTTCTTTGGTGCCTGCCAAGCAGGGGAGTCACTCCTTGACCCCAAGGGAGATTCTTCAGTCCTCTAATCTTATCGTAGAGCGTCGAAGGTCCAGGATTCAGTGTCAGAGTTTCGTCCAGGTATAATCTAGTCTTGCTGTGGCAAGGGTTCCCCATTTTAACCAGTAAAACAGGGAGGGACTAACTCTATGACCCCACCTATGGGAGGGTCAAGGGAGGGGTGGCTACACCCACTTCCCTTGTCCAGTTTCACGCCAGAGCAGGGGCAGGTAGCCCCTGAGCTGGTTTGAACTGGCATATGCACAGAGGAGCCTTTGCTCCCCAGTGCAGGACTTCAAAGCACTCTAAGAGTGCACCCACCCAGCCCAATACACATTATCCTGTCTGGGGAGGTGGTCACACCTCCCTGCAACAGGAAACCTATTGTCCAGGCCTGCCCTGCCGGAGTTTCGTCCAGCAGCAGGAGGCCAGACTTGTGTCTGTGGCAGCAGCATCCATTTTGTGATGCCAGGGCTTCAGAAAGAAGTTACCGGGTAAGCCAGAGTTAACATGTCTTTCCCTCTAGAAGGGTGGAATGCTACCCCGCCGCCAGGATTGGCGGGGGGTAGTATTCCAAGATGTTTGACACCAAACACGACATGTTTAGGTGCAGCCATTCCAAAGTTAGCATTTTACCGCGAGGATATAATGCGCTTAAGAGTATATGGTCAGGCTGCACTACAAACAGCATCAGAGATGGTCTCCGAACGCTGCAGAGGGGCCCTGCTCATGCAGGGGCACCCTCTCACATAGGAACCATGCACTCTGCCTTTAGGATTGATAAGGCCTGCCTTAGGAGTGACTTATAGGTTTATATGTGTGTATGTATTTAGTGATATAGGTAACCTATATCACAGTAAGGGGTGCATGCACCACCTACCCAGGCTGCAGTAGCAGACCTGTGGTGTCAGTTTGGATGGCCTTCCAGGGGTGGCACAATACATGCTGCAGCCCCTGGTAGGCCTCTGAGGTACCTATGCCCTTGGTACATAGTATACCATATACTAGGGACTTATAAGGGCACTCCAGATTCCAATCAGAGATGTGCCTAAGGCACATGGAAACCATTTTACAGAGAAAGCAGATAGGCTGGGGCCCTGAATAGCAGGATCCCAGTCCAACTAAGTCATAAACCAGCAAAACACCATAAAAAAGTGGGGCAACCATATAGTCAGATTCCACCTTCCTACATAACCCCCCCAAACGAAAGGAGATAAGGCTAACCTTGGCCAGTTGAGCCTATATTGACTAAGTGGCCATATAAGGAAGCACCTGCACTAGCATGGTTGCCCCCTATGTTATGGTCCACTAAGCAATCCCTCACCCTAAGGGTATGAGAGGGTCTCCACCATGGGGAATCACTACCTCTGGTGTGCTTAGGTAAAGTACAAGGCTGGTGAGGTGTCTGAGTAGGGAAGTGAGGCCCTAGGAATGTTGGCCTCAGCTTCCTCAGATCACTGGTCACCATGTATGCCTGTCTTTCCATGACTGAGTTGCACTTTGCTCTAAGGGTCAACCTTTGGCTGCCTACAGCTGGGGGTTGGGTCCTTTGGATGGACTACTGGAGGGACAGGGCAGGTTTGGAACCTTCAGGTCCCAGGTTTGCCCTTGCCTACCAGAGTCCTTCTGGGGAGGTCCCTACATAAAGGCATGGGGGATCCCTCAGTGTGTAGAGGAGTTTTCACCTGGCTAGGGCTACTAGACTGGGTGCCCCTAATCTGCTGATGGGGGTTCCTCTGGACAGGGGGCCCTGGGGGTCCACTGACCTCCCTGACCTCTGCAGCCCTGGGCTGGCTGAGGCAGGGTAGAGAGGGGCAGGTTACCTGCTCCAGACTGGGTACCACCTTGGAAGGGTCCTCTGCCATCAGGGGTGTGGTCAGGCCAGGCCTGACTACCTCTGGGGCAGTTCCTTCACTAGGGGTAGGGTCAGTTCCCTGAGGAGGCTGACCCTTACCTACTGTCTGGAGGGAAGAAGACTTTTCTTCAACCCTTGTGCTCTCTTTTGGGGAGAGTGGGCCATTCTTCCAGGCTCCATCTCTCCAAAATCTTGGGCTGGGGCTGTGGCCATCACAGCCCCACTAACCTTTACAGGGACGCCCAGCATCCTGAGATGGGTTTGGTGTTCAACTTCAGCCCAGGCTGAAATTTCCAGATCATTGCCCATCAGGCAATCTACAGGTAGGGTTGGGGACACTGCCACTCTTTTGGGCCTGTGACCCCTCCCAGCTGAGATTGACTATGGCCATGGGGTGATCTGTTCTGACACCATCAATGTTGGTCACCTGGTACTTAAACTCAGGTAAAAGCTGGTGAGGGGGACTAGTTTCCTGCCACCATGGTGACACTAGCCCCTGTGTCCCTAAATGCCACAGCTTTCTGACCATTAATTATTGGCTCCAATCTGTACCTGCCCAATGCTATGGGACCCATGGCAAAGGTGGCAAATCCTATACCACCATCAGAGTCAGAGGAGTCTGTTGAGGGATCCCTGTCTAAACTAGGGCCCACCTCTGTTCCTCTTGCAAAAGCACCTAACTTTTGGGTGCACTACTCCCAACTGGAGGATTACTACTGGTAGTACCAGGAGGGGTGGTAGTAGTTGTGGGAGGAACATTTTCTTTATTGCCAATCCTGGGGCAACTGGGATCAGTTTTCCAGTGCCCAGGCTTTTTACAGACATGGCAATATGGTTTCTTTTCAGGAGAGGAAGGAGTTTGGGACCCACCCCCAGAAGAGGAATTTTGGGGCCCTGTAGGGGACTTATCTTTAGATTTATCCCCACCTTTCTCTTGGGACTTAGTAGAATCTTTCTTCTGGTCACCACCCTGATTTCTAGTTTTTACTCTGGTCCTGACCCATTTGTCTGCCTTCTTTCCCAATTCTTGGGGAGAGGTCAGATCAGAGTCCACCAGATACTGGTGCAAAAGCTGGTTTTGACAATTATTAAGGATCTGCTCCCTCATAATCAAATTGTACAATCCTAAAAAGTCATGCACTTTGTTGCCATGTATCCAACCTTCCAGAGCCTTTGTAGCACAATCTACAAAATCAACCCAGTCTTGAGTCTGAGCTTTTGGGTGTCTCTGAACTTCAACCTATACTGTTCAGTGGTTAGGCCAAACCCATCTATCAGAGCACTCTTCAAGACGGTGTAATTGTCAGCATCCTCTTCTCTTACAGTGAGGAGCTTGTCTCTACCTTTGTCTGCAAAGGAGAGCCACAAGATTGCTGCCCACTGCCTCTGGGGGACCTTTCTGAACTTTACAGGCCCTCTCCAGTGCAGTTATCCATTTGTGGATGTCATCCCCACTCTGGTAGGGAGGGACAATCTTGTTTAGGTTTCTATGGTCATAAGACCTGTCCCTATCTCTAGGGATATTGCTGCCACCATGGGACTCTAGTCCCAACTTTCTTCTCTCTCTAAGGAGATCTAGGGATTCCCTATCTAAAGCCAATTGCTTTTTTCTGATTTCCAGCTGAGTCTCCTCATACTGGACCAGTCTGGCTCTTCTCTCATGGGAGGATTCCCTCCTGTGAGAGGAGACAGAGCTCCCTATAGAGGTGCCAGAGTGGTTAGACTCCTGAGAAGGAGATCTAGACTTCCTGGGCACACTCTTAATCCTTCCTGGGGGACAAAGAGGGCATCATCCTGATCATCCTCATCATCTTCCACAGGAGGGATTGGGTTATCCAGGTCAGGGTCATTGTCACCCTCCTGGCCAGTTTCAGAGGGGGGCTGGGGGTATTGGTACCCCTGGCCTCCTCCTCTTCTTCTGCCCCACCCTCAGCTCCTACCCCTTCAGTCCCTACAGGCTTACTAAGGTCATAAGCCACCAACAACTCCTTGAGGTGTTGGGTGGTGGGGCTTTGGCCTGTCCTTATTTTTCTCAAGTTACATAAAGCTCTCAATTCCAAGAATGGGAGTGTATCATACTTGGAGGGTGGAAGCTCAATGGCTTCCTGCAAGGATTCTTTGATCCTGCCCTTAAAGACATTACTAGTGTGGTGTGGTGTATGCACTACCTACTCTAGTGTGGCCTACTAAACTCTCTTGAGTTGTAGAAAGGGTTGTGCTATCCCTTAACACACAACTCTAAGTTCAGTAGAACTTACTGTTATTCTAAGCTTAAATTATATGTACCTTAGGTACCTTTAGTGGTTTTCAGTTGATCAATTCAATTGAGATTATCTGGTAAAACAATAGCAAGCTGGAATCCCACACGCTGCACACCAATGTGAGAAGTTGGCCTGGCATATGCTGTCCACTAATTATAGTGGGCACCTTGCACCAGTCCAAACAACCCCTTATTGGAGATAGGTTTAAAGACAACCTTATTGAAAGCTATCCTAGTGGTAGCTATGGAGAGCAGCCTTCAGGCTAAGTCTTGAAGGAATGTAAAGCAGCTTGTTTTACCAGTCTATAATCTCTTGAGTGACCAAATGAAAGAGCACCACACCAGGTATATATTCAAAATATATGTATTTATTGCTAAACACACCCCTCTAGTCTCTTTATGAGGCTAGAGTTCGAAGTACATAAGTTATAAGTTATCTAAACACAATAATAGCACAAATACACGTTTTGGCCCTAGGGGCGTACCAAACCATATACCAATAAAGTGGTATGCGAACCACGACTGAACTAGACACTAGGCCTAGAGCCTCTAGAAGTGCTTGGACCACAAGGAACCACCCAAGGTAGTGACACAGGGGACCCACGGGAGACGCGTGCAGTGTAAATACACAACCGCGATACGCCGTTAACTTCTATGGAGAAAGTCGGGATCGGGAAAATAGAGGAAAGGGACACTTAGAAGAGGACTAGGACAAAACCCTTTGAGATCTAGGACTTTGAAGAGTCTCTACCCACGGGAGCACCGGAGTACTCGTGTTACCTCACCCAGGGAAGCCGGGTGCATAGGTGCCTTTCGGGGTGGGGTTTCGCTCGCCGATTCGAATGGCGATCTGCTGCAAAGTGCTGCTGGCGGCCAAGAGAAAAGTGTCCGGGTGGATCCAAGAGTGGATCGGAGTTCTGGTGAACCTGAAAGCAGAGGGGACAGAGTCTGGGTCACTAGGCAGTGACCAGGAAGGCGATGGACAGATGCCCACCGATGTTGAGTGCTTCAGGTGCGTTGACGGTCGTCTTGACTCTTCAGCCACGAGGACCGGGAGGCGTTGTCGGTGACCAGGAGCAGGATTCGGGCTGGTGCTCGATGTCTGTCGAGTGCTGAGGTGTCGGCGACCGGATTGGACCCAACAAGCCTTGGCAACGGCAAGTCTCGAGTAAGATGTAGATCGTCGATGGTGCAGACCAGCAAGGTCTGTGGAACTCACCCAGCGAGAGTAAGTGAGGGCAGGCCTGGAGCAACCAGGATGCCAAGTAAGGAAAAGATTGGCCTTCGTTAAGGGCTACTAGCCAACGGGCTAGCGACCGCAAAGGAGCCTCGTGACGCCGCACGTGGAGCTGGCTTGCAGGACACTCGTGGAGTGGGGGCCAGTGATCTTCGGTGCAGGTAGTGCTGGAGGCTAGGGCTACTCGGAGCCCAAAGCACAACTTCTTGGGAGACCCAGAAGATGGTGCACTTGCAAATGTGCTCGGTGTCCAGGGGTCACGGTCTCACGTCACCCACGATAGCCACGGGCCTCAGCTTTGCTGGGGACTCAGGGTAGCCTCGGGGATGTCTGAGAATCTACCTCTGGTGATGCGATGACTTTGGCGTCCGACGGGAGCTTCAGTAATGCGAACCGGACAGATGCTTCTTTGGTGCCTGCCAAGCAGGGGAGTCACTCCTTGACCCCAAGGGAGATTCTTCAGTCCTCTAATCTTATCGTAGAGCGTCGAAGGTCCAGGATTCAGTGTCAGAGTTTCGTCCAGGTATAATCTAGTCTTGCTGTGGCAAGGGTTCCCCATTTTAACCAGTAAAACAGGGAGGGACTAACTCTATGACCCCACCTATGGGAGGGTCAAGGGAGGGGGTGGCTACACCCACTTCCCTTTGTCCAGTTTCGCGCCAGAGCAGGGGCAGGTAGCCCCTGAGCAGGTTTGAACTGGCATATGCACAGAGGAGCCTTTTGCTCCCCCAGTGCAGGACTTCAAAGCACTCTAAGAGTGCACCCACCCAGCCCCAATACACATTATCCTGTCTGGGGAGGTGGTCACACCTCCCTGCAACAGGAAACCTATTGTCCAGGCCTCCCTGCCGGAGTTTCGTCCAGCAGCAGGAGGCCAGACTTGTGTCTGTGGCAGCAGCATCCATTTTGTGATGCCAGGGCTTCAGAAAGAAGTTACCGGGTAAGCCAGAGTTAACATGTCTTTCCCTCTAGAAGGGTGGAATGCTACCCCGCCGCCAGGATTGGCGGGGGGTAGTATTCCAAGATGTTTGACACCAAACACGACATGTTTAGGTGCAGCCATTCCAAAGTTAGCATTTTACCGCGAGGATATAATGCGCTTAAGAGTATATGGTCAGGCTGCACTACAAACAGCATCAGAGATGGTCTCCGAACGCTGCAGAGGGGCCCTGCTCATGCAGGGGCACCCTCTCACATAGGAACCATGCACTCTGCCTTTAGGATTGATAAGGCCTGCCTTAGGAGTGACTTATAGGTTTATATGTGTGTATGTATTTAGTGATATAGGCAACCTATATCACAGTAAGGGGTGCATGCGCCACCTTACCCAGGCTGCAGTAGCAGACCTGTGGTGTCAGTTTGGATGGCCTTACAGGGGTGGCACAATACATGCTGCAGCCCCTGGTAGGCCTCTGAGGTACCTATGCCCTTGGTACATAGTATACCATATACTAGGGACTTATAAGGGCACTCCAGATTCCAATCAGAGATGTGCCTAAGGCACATGGAAACCATTTTACAGAGAAAGCAGATAGGCTGGGGCCCTGAATAGCAGGATCCCAGTCCAACTAAGTCATAAACCAGCAAAACACCATAAAAAAAGTGGGGGCAACCATATAGTCAGATTCCACCTTCCTACAGGCAGGGTAAGAGATTAATTCAAGCATTAGGTTGTCTACGGAGAAGTCTTTGAATGGTCTGAAGGTTTAGTCTTCTCTTTTTTTGTTGACCTTGATTTGTTTGTAGGACACTAAGCAGGAAGATGGGTGTGGCAAAGTGGTGATTCCAGTACAGAGGCATGGTTGGTTTGCATTGGGTTGTTGGGAAGAGAAGGTAGATAATGTGGCCTTTGGAGTTTGTTGGATGGGTGGCATGCCATACCACGATGAGCTTGTTGATGGGGTTGAAGATGGTGCCTCTTGTGCTTTTTTGAGCTTGTGCTGTCTGGGAGGTTGAAGTGCCCCTGGAGGGTGGTGTGGGCATGTTGGATGGATGAAGTAGTGAGGAGATCTGGAAATTCATCAATGAAGTCCTAGTTGGGCCCAGGAGGCCTATAGATGAGATGGAAGGTGGTTGTTTGATTTTAAGAGAGTAGGGAATGGCATGTCAGCAACTTCATGGAGTTGTGTGTTACTCGTATGCCTTGGGCGCAGAACCATGAGGACTTATAAATTGCAGCGAGCCCTCCTCACATCTTATGTGCGTGGTCCACACGATGATGCTGTAGCCTGTGGGAAGAATGATGTCTAGGATGTATGAGGATGTGGGGTGGAACCATGATGAAGGCATCAGTCAAGCTTGTGATAGGTGACAAGGTCTGCGATGACTGGTTCCTTGAGTACTGACGAGTGAACGTTAATGAGCATTAGCTGCAATGTGATTTCTGTTGCAGAGTGTGTGGAAGTGGGATCTGTACGAAGTTGGGTGTATGTGTTGTGTGAATGCTATATGAGTGCCAGGATCAACCGGATCTGGGTGTGATTATGGGGATTGATAGCATGAGGTAGATTCAGTAAAACAGGCATTCTTGTCCAATGCCGTTCCTGGTCCCACAGGCCCAAACAGGCAATAACCATTTCTGTTTCTGCCCTGTGCTGGGGACACCCAAATGATGAGATGCCTTGAAGGATTGATTGAAGTAGGGAGAAGGCAGAAAGGGATGTAATTTCGTGCACAAATGAATATTGGGGAAATTAAGTGATGTCACTTCTTGCTCAGATGGATGACGGGAAATTCAGTGATCACACTTCCTTTACTAATGGATGATGGGAAAGCCTTGGGCTGGTCAGAACCAGTTTTTTTCACTACTGAAAGGAGGACCAAGCTATCTGTGACCTAGGGCTATGTATTTTTAAGCTTGGATGAACTGGGTCTGGGCTGAACCATCTTACAACATGGCAGGCTACTTAGCACTAAAAGACAAGACAAACAATACATGTGCCTCCTTAGGGAAGATGAGGCATCAGGCACATCTGCGCCTACCTTCAGTAGAAAAACTAAACATGGTTCATGGAGTGCAAGAAAAGCCTTCAGGATATAGACTAAAGGGGACGTCTGAGACGATTGCATGCAATCTGATCTGGAGTGGAGGAAGGCATGTCATTGACTTGGATTATAAACACTATATGCGCCTGAAATAACATATTCACCCTTTGTGGTGAGGTGTGTACCCTCCACCCCTGAGGTGGTTTGCAGGAACTATATTCAAAGATAGAGGAATTATACATTCATCTGGTGTCTTTTTTTCCTCTCCAGACAATGGACGTGGCGACTACCTGGATGGGCGCTTATGTGAGGTGCGCTTTGATGCCAACGGCACGGCCTCCATGAAGCGAGTTCCTCAGTTCATTGGGGCTGAGACAAAGGAAGGCAAGTTCCTGCCCCTAAGGCCCAGCGAGAGGGTGCACTACCTGCAGGTGCAACGGCATCAGGTGAGCCGGGGAACTCTGACAACTTTAAGATACTAATGTAATGTGTATTCAATACACAGTGGGCGCAGTAGAGGCATTCCATGGCCCACTGTATGAATTGAAGGGCATCTGATACACAGTGTTTGTAAAGGGTGGCCTTAAGGGCAAAGTAGGTAGGAATTTGCAATATACGCAGCACTGGACCACTGGATGAAGCACAGGAAGTCATCAAACTAGTACATGCAGTGGAGGGACATTGGGTCAAGTTTACTCAGTAGCAGATTACAAGGACGCAGTGCAAGGGTTCCTAAAAAAGATATGCAAAAGGAGGAAATTGCTGGATTTTGTCATTTGTTATATAATATACAATATACGATTGTGAACAAATTGAGGAAGTGGGTGCCTCTGAGTGCAAATTTTGTGCTTATGCAGTTAGGTGGGCTTGTGTTGTTTTGGGTGGGGTCTCCAGAACAAAGTGTAGGTAATTGGGGCCCTGGACTGTCACTGAGGACCCTGAAGGATACACTGCGTGCAGTCAGGGATTTCCACCCCAGTATAATGAAAGATGAATGCACAGGACCCTGTTATGCAACAGAGGATGCAGATGCATTCATGGACCCAGTGCATGCTGCTAGGTGTATGTGTGTTTAGGGCATGGGTACTCACAAACGTTCTCTCGGGGGCCAAATTTACAGTGTGGTTTGTGGCCGAGGGCCGCACCGGTGGGGGCGGGGTCAATGGGGAGGGGCGGGGCTAGAGCAAAAAAAAACTATGACCATGAGGTTGAACACAGGCCCCTGCAGCGGACGCCTTCGTCCACTGAGCCACCAGACCCGGCATACACACATCTCTCTCTATCTATCTCTCTCTCTCTCTCTCGCTTGGTCTCCCTCCCTCTCTCTCCCTCCCTCTCCCTCCCTCTCTCTATCTCTCCCTCCCTCTCTCTCTCTCCGTCTCCCTCCCTCTGTCGCCCTCTGTCTGTCTCCCTCTGTCTGTTTCCCTCCCTCTGTCTCCCTCTATCTGTCTCCCTCCTCCCTCTGTCTGTCGCCCTCCTCCCTCTGTCTGTCGCCCTCCTCCCTCTGTCTCCCTCTGTCTGTCGCCCTCCTCCCTCTGTCTGTCGCCCTCGTCCCTCCCTCTCTCTCCCTCTCTCTGTCTCCCTCTCTCTGTCTCCCTCTCTGTCTCCCTCCCTCTCTCTGTCTCCCTCTCCCTCTCTCTGTCTCCCTCTCTCTGTCTCCCTCTGTCCATCTCCCTCTCTCTGTCTCCCTCCCTCTCTCTCTGTCTCCCTCTGTCTGTCTCCCTCTGTCTCCCTCTCCCTCCCTCTGTCTCCCCCTGACTCCCTCCCTCTGTCTCCCTCTGTCTCCCTCTCCCTCTGCCTCCCTCTGTCTCCCTCCCTCTCTGTCTCCCTCTGTCTGTCTGTCTCCCTCTGTCTGTTGCCCTCTGTCTGTTGCCCTCTGTCTCCCTTCTCTCCCACTGTTTCCCTCTCTGTCTCCCTCCCTCTGTCTCCCTCTCTCTCTCACTCCCTCTGTCTCCCTCTCTCTGTCTCCCTCTCTCTGTCTCCCTCTCTCTGTCTCCCTCTCTCTGTCTCCCTCCCTCTCTGTCTCCCTCTCTCTGTCTCCCTCTCTCTCTCTCTCTCTCTCTCTATCTCCCTCTCTCTGTCTCCCTCCCTGTCTCCCTCCCTCTCCCTCTGCCTCCCTCTGTCTCCCTCCCTCTCTGTCTCCCTCTGTCTGTCTGTCTCCCTCTGTCTGTTGCCCTCTGTCTGTTGCCCTCTGTCTCCCTTCTCTCCCACTGTTTCCCTCTCTGTCTCCCTCCCTCTGTCTCCCTCTCTCTCTCACTCCCTCTGTCTCCCTCTCTCTGTCTCCCTCTCTCTGTCTCCCTCTCTCTGTCTCCCTCCCTCTCTGTCTCCCTCTCTCTGTCTCCCTCTCTCTCTCTCTCTCTCTCTCTATCTCCCTCTCTCTGTCTCCCTCCCTGTCTCCCTCCCTCTCTGTCTGTCTCCCTCCGTCTGTCTCCCTCTGTCTGTCTCCCTCTGTCTCCCTCTCTCTCTGTCTCCCTCTGTCTGTCTCCCTCTGTCTGTCTCCCTCTCCCTCCCTCTGTCTCCCCCTGACTCCCTCCCTCTGCCTCCCTCTGCCTCCCTCTGTCTCCCTCCCTCTGTTTCCCTCTCTCTCTCCCTCTCTCTGTCTCCCTCCCTCTCTCTGTCTCCCTCCCTCTGTCTGTCTCCCTCTCTCTGTCTGTCTCCCTCTCTCTGTCACCCTCTGTCTCCCCCACTCTGTCTCCCTCCCTCTGTCTCCCTCTCTCTGTCACCCTCTGTCACCTCATCCCGCGTGTGTGTCAGCCCGGGCTGAGACAGCTTCCCGGGCACACACACAGCCGCACCCGAGTACTTCACAGGTCTTTAAAAGACCATTCACTTGTTAATGAGGCTTTGTTGTATTTCACCTCTTCTTAGCGCCCCTGCATCTCCACTCAGAGTGGAGATGCAGGGGCGCTAAGAAGAGGTGAAGTGGAGATGCAGGGGCGCTAAGAAGAGGTGAAATACAACAAAGCCTCATTAACAAGTGAATGGTCTGTTAAAGAATCGCCCGGCCCCCATAGAGCGCTGCAGCAACCAGCGGTGTTTGCTGGAACTTAATTTTTTTTTTTTTTTAAAACACAGGTAGGATATCTGCAAGGTCCGCAGGCCGCCAAGGAAGACTTGCCGGGCCGCTGGCGGCCCGCGGGCTGTACTATGAGTACCCGTGGTTTAGGGGAAGTCAACAACACAGTCTAGGTAATGGAGGACCCTTGATACAGGTGGTCCATTCACAAAAGTAAATTACACTTGTGAGTAATTTACATGTGTAATTTACTCTTGCACTTTTTAGTAACTTCACTACTATTGGCTATTTACATAATTGGAGTGTAAAGTTGCTCGAAAGTGTACTCTTACACTCCTCCACCCCTGAAAAAGAGGGTGGAGAAAAATGTATGAGTGTAAGTTTCTACTGAAAAAATTTTTTAGTAATATTAGTAGAAGTATATTTATTCAAAAGTGAAGTATAGAATAAATGAAAAGTAACTTTATTATGTTTTTATTAAAATCATTGTTACATTAATTTCTAAACTCAAAATAGGTTATTAAAATATTTTATAATGAGTATGTACTATTTTTATATTTGTTAACATTAAATTAAAGTTATTTATATTTTTAATATTTTTAATTACTTAATTTAATGTAACGTTATTTCCTTTGGGGTTTCATTTCAATTCCCTAACTCTGTTATTTTCCATGGGAGGGTGTTGCAATACAAGTGGTTGGCCATGTGTGGTGCTGGACTTACTTTATCTCTGAGATGGAGTAATTTACTACTGTTTTGGGTAACTTTAGAAGTGCAGTTTGAGAATAGCAATGGGCTTACTCTTTTGTGGGTGGGTGGACATCCCTCCCTGGCTCTCCCTATACCCCTTCTTTCTCCTCCCTAATCCCTCCCCTTTAGCCACATGGATTCCCATTTTCCAGCCACCCCCTCTATTCCTCCACATTTACTACTAAAACGTATATCTATGTGTGTGCAGACTCTGAAGTCGGGACGGAGAGCTCTGCACAGAAAAAGAGATAGGAAAGGCAGAAACTCTGCATGTAGGTTTGTGAGTAGCTTTTTGTAGCACGTTTGTAGTACTATTGTAGTACTACAAAACATACTTCAAAATCCAGTTTGCACTGTCACTATGGAGCCTGTAGGTCCAGTGTATGTAGGATGGCCATGGGGGGTTTCGAGGATGCATTGTGCTCAGCAAAAAGCAACTAGGACTTAGTGCATGCAATGGCGGGTCATGAGAACCCAGTGAACGCAGTACGGCCGCTGCACCCTTGCAGCGCGGGCCACGCAACACGTGTAGTGGAGAGTGCCTGTTTGTAATATAAGAAGTAAAACGCCTTCCAGGAACCAATATGGTCTGAGCAGAGACTCCTGCTCGTAACTTTGGTTATTTTGCTTCTAAGTCTGCTGTTATTTTAATACTAAGCATTTTCGCCGTATTTTAATCGCTGTTTGCTGTTTTGAATTTGAATGTACGCTGCTACCGGGTTGATGACTAGGTCACTCCCCGTACTTACTCTCAACCAATAAGAGGGTTAGCCATCAGCTGGGAGGGGGGCGGAGACCTTCACGCCGGCACAGGCTATAAATCTATGCCTGCGGCGCGGGAGCGCAGCGGACGCGCCGCTGGCGCGCCAAAGGCAAGCCCGTCTGCGCCCGTCCGCGCCAGGCCGGGACATGGGGCATGTTACTCTGGTCAAAACTATACCTATACAGCAGCTAGTCTTATTAACATGGCACCAATTAATGTGCAACCGCTTGAGCATCATCTGACAAAAATTGCGAAAGCTGGAGCTTTTAAAATCTAACCCGCTTCCGTTTATTGATGTCCCTAAAGGGGGTGGACAGCCTATGGGCTTGCTAGCTTCGCCTAGAACTGTTGCGCATACTCTACCAGTCAAAGATCTTAACGTTATGTACCTGAATACTCGTTCCATGGCCAAACATCAGCTAGAAATTTATAACGTCTTGGTCACTGATGCACCAGATATGCTATTTCTGGCCGAAACCTGGCTTACTGAGGAATCTTCCCCTGAGATACTAGCAGCCCTTCCTGACAACTATTCTTTTGCACAAACTAATAGACTCCCAGGAAAAAGAGGGGGTGGAGTGGCTGTCGCTATAAAAAAGAACTATCCTTCACAACCCTGCCTCATTGTGAAATTCCCGCAGTTGATACATTAGTAGTTAAACTGGACCTACAAAATAGTACCTTGATATGTGTTGTATTATATAGGCCACCCACTATGATGCCTGATTTCCCAAAAGTTTTAGCGAATAACATCGCGTCTCTGACTACAGACTACGACAAAGTCTTGGTCGTAGGAGACCTGAATTATTGGGCCAATGACACAGGAGGGGGCACGCTGTCTAAAGAACTCACGGAGTCCCTTACCAACCTAAATCTTACTCAACACATCCATTCCCCCACGCATATTAAAGGTCATATACTTGATCAAGTGTGGTCCACCAATATCACTCTGCATAATCTGGCTATTCATCCTTGTGTTTGGTCAGATCATTCTATTATTAGTTTTACTTTGAATAACTTGTCACTGTTGAAACACCCATCCCATTTAAGAAGCACTTTTAGAAATTGGAATCGAATTAACTTGCAAGCGCTTCTGTACACCTTTTCTTGTGAGCAGCCTACCTTAGAAGGAGACTTAGGTACCTGGGAAAGAGAGATTACTAATTGGCAAATGAAGGCCTTTAATACTCATGCTCCCCCACAGACTAAAATCTCCCGCCTAAGGCGTCATGAAGCATCCAAATGGTTTACAAAGGTCTTGAAAACCCTAAAACTCCATGTACGCCAAGCTGAACGAAAATGGCGAAAGTCGTATTTAGCGGAGGACAAAATGAAATATACTGCAATCTTGCATGTTTACAAGAATGCCATTTTGGAGGCCAAGAGAGCCTTCTTCACGAACAAGGTACTTGATTCTGACAACAGCACTAAAGAAATCTTTAGGATCGTGAAGGAACTATCGAATCCCAGCCGTGTGACTCCGCAGGTTATGGCTACCCAGGATCTTTGTAATGACCTGAACTCCTTTTTTGTAGAAAAAATAAAAAAATTCAAGAGTCAATCGATTCCAACAACAGCGGCACTGAAGACAGTTTGACCTCCCCAATCCCTCCTCTCTTACCACACTTCCTTTGCTGGACAAAAACTCTTTTGGATCTTGTAGCGAAGATCAAATCGGGTTCTCCTAAGGAGGAATGTCCTATCAATTTATTGAAAGAAATCTACCGGGCTTTTCCTGATACCTTCCTTGATTTTCTTAATTTCTCCATGTCCCATGGCACTGTACCATCTGTCTTTAAGGAAG
The DNA here is from genome assembly GCA_963921515.1 of Calotriton arnoldi. Classification (NCBI taxonomy): domain Eukaryota; kingdom Metazoa; phylum Chordata; class Amphibia; order Caudata; family Salamandridae; genus Calotriton; species Calotriton arnoldi. The sequence continues at coordinate 281,783 of CAWUFW010005625.1, forward strand.
CTGTGGTTATTCCGCTTCAAAAAAAGCAGGGTATGGATCCCAAAAAACTAGAAAATTACAGACCTATATTACTTATCCCGTTTCCGGCTAAGTTGATGGAGGCGCATGTAGCCACATGTTTCAGTTCCTTCCTAGAAGCCACTAAGTTTTTGGATACTCACCCGGCAGGGTTCCGCCCTGCGCATTCTACCGAATCTGTGATCCTTTCTGTCATGGATGACCTCAAGGGACAGTCGGACATTGATTGCATCCAGGCTCTGATCCTCCTAGACCTGTCGGCGGCATTTGACACCGTGAACCACAAAATTTTGTTGGATCACTTGGCCGCGGCAGGTCTCGGGGGATCGGCCCTGGACTGGTTTAGATCCTTCTTAGAGGGCCGCAAACAATCTGTATGGCTCTCTCCTTACAAATTAAACATTGTAGAAATGAGTTGCGGTGTCCCGCAGGGCTCTTCTCTTTCGCCAATTCTTTTCAACGTCTACATACTTCCTCTAATCTCTAATCTCCGGCAGATGGGGGTAAAGATTTTTAATTATGCTGATGATATGCAGCTAATTTTTACCCTGGAGAATTCCACTGAATCCAAAGACTTTGTTAGGAATTCCATGAGGTATGCTAAGAATTGGATGGACAACAATCAATTAAAATTAAACTCCGAAAAGACTGAGATAATCATACCCAACAATAAACTCACCCATTGGACACCCTCTTACTGGCCCTCCGAGCTAGGTGCGACCCCACTCCCTAAACCAGTAATAAAGAGTTTGGGTTTCCATATTGACTCGGGTCTCTCAATGAGCGCCCAAATTGGGTCAGTCACTTCTGCTTGCTTTGTCCAACTCCGCAAGCTGCGTAAGATTAGACGCTTCTTCAGTAAAGAGGCTAGTATCCAAATCGTGATTGCTCTCATTCTATCTAAAATCGATTATGGAAACGCGCTTTATCTTGATCTCCTCAAAATCAGAAACATCGCCACACATGATCCAAAACCAGGCTGCGAGACTCATCTACCTCCAGGTCAGACGATGCCATATTAGTCCGCTGCTTAAGGATCTACATTGGCTTCCAGTGGAGCAGAGAGCGATGTTTAAAACTGGCTGCATCCTCTTTAGAGCTATTTAGGGAGCTGGCCCCAGTTTCATTTCCGCGCGTATTAATAAGTACCTTCCCCAACGTACTCTGAGATCCATGCAGCTGAATCTTTTGATGGTGCCTAGATTCAGACGCAAACGCATTGGAGGGACTCGGTTCTCCTTTCTGGGACCGAAGCTCTGGAATTCACTCCCAATCTCACTCAGGCTTGAGGAAGACTACGTGCGATTCAGGAAACAGCTCAAGACATGGCTGTTCACTTTGGCTTATAACTAGATGTTTCCCTGCTTGAACCCTCTCTACTCAGATCCTCAGCGCCAAGAGACCTGTCGGTGAACGTGCGCTCCTACAAATACCCATATAACATAACATAACATATTCACATGGAATTGCTTTTTGGGACACAAATTTTGTGGTGTGTCCAGGACCTGGTGTAAGCAGTGCAAGGCCCCCAAGTAAGCCATTTCATGCAATTACTGTCAAGACCCACTTTTTTCATGAAGGTTATCTGAGACCAGGAATACACCTGAGAGTGACACAGACATAGTTATGCTGTAGCTGCCGTCCAGGAAGATATATATTTAACAAGGGTCTCCAGGCACAGTGAACACCGTTGGGGATTCAAAGTAAATAGTATTGTACCCATAGGCGCTTGCAGAGGGTCACAGGAAGCAGTAATATTCAGTGGCAGACTCCATCTTCACACAATCCAGCACACAAAGTACGAGTATTTTTTTTATGTCCTTGGATATTTCTCTTTTTATCATTGATGTCAAAGTCTATGTGACTTCACTTCCTGTGATGTCTTCAAATATGCTGATTTGTTCTCAGGCCTATGAAGGAAGTGGTAGATTTTTTTGATTTAAAATTTTTTTTATTGAGCAGAGTAAAAAAAAACTGATACACACAACAAATTTCATAGTTCTACTATCAACGCCATTATTTAAAAATATTCTTATAGCAAACATTGTTACATTATCGAGGCTTTCTTAAATATTATCTTAAAGTGCAGGTGCAACGTGCAAAATCACTGAAAATTCCATACTTCCTCTCCAATGCATTGTTGATACATCGATCTAGTACATTTACTTATTTTCTACCCGGTACTATTAAAAGTGCACTTGTGCTTAAATAAGTTGCTAAGAAGCCAGTTAGGTGCGTTCACCCTTGGAGATTTCTTTCTATCTTGTCCATATGCTTCCATACTGAGATATATCTTTTACTAGCTCCAACCCTTTTCGCATAAGCCTCTTCAAACTTTCTTATTCGACTCATTTTTGTATATCATTTTAGGAGTGTTGGTACTTTGGTTGTCTTCCAGTTCTGGAGGATCAGGGAGCGTGCCACCAAGGAAGTAATTGCTAAAAACATTTCCTCCCGTCTAGTTATTGGCTGGGTTCGTCTCTGTTTTGATAAACCAAAGAGTGCTAACTCAGCCTCAGGTTCCACACTTCTCTGCAGGCATGGCTAAGCTCAACACAGATTTTCTCCCAGAACTGTCTTACCATTGGACATGTAAAACAGGCATGCAACCAGCATCCCTCTTCCACCTGCTGACACCGGAAGCATTTATTCTCCACCTCAGGATACATCTTATGGAGCGCTTTGGGAGTGTAGTAAGCCATCCAACAAGATAAGAATGAAATTCTTTTAAAATTTGCCGCTCTTAATGCCTTACTACCATATTGGAAATAGCTTGCCACTCCCCATCTGAAAAATTAAATGTTGTTTCCTGTTTTATCCTTTCGAGAAAATTGCTAACCAAAAGGGGTTCCCCTTGATTTCGTAGTAATCAATACCAATTCCCTATACCTCTTAATTTAGTTCTAAACAGAGCAGCTGTATTACCTGGAAGGGCGTATTTATTCAATAGTTGTATAACCTGAAGATAGCCAAAAAAGAAAAGCTTGCTCCGATTTCCGCATCTAGCTTGAATCTCCTGCCAGTTAATACATCTCCCTCCAACTAAAAAGTGGCCCAGTTCTTTATATCCATTAGTTTCCCAGAATCTTAAATGGCTATTCTGGATTTGGAGACCCAAACTTCTACATTCTGTAAGCCGCAAGTATTCGTACCCTGCAAAATGAGCCTTTAAAGAATAAAATGTCTGAAGTCTATTACTAAACGCCTGGAGCGTCTTATATCTCGTTTTTTTGGGAAGCTTTGCTATATTAATAAAAACCGAAATCTGCGACCCGGCTTCCTGAATCATCTTATCCAAAAAAAAGCTATCCAAGGATCCCTTCCTGTCCATTAAGCAGACAATTATATCTAAGAATGATGCTTCATAGTTAGTACGGATATGAGGAAGTGCAAGCCCACCCCGGCTAGTGTCAAGTTGAAGTATAGAGAATTTCACCCTTGGCGCTTTTTTGTTCCAGATAAACTGACGGAAAATTATTTCCAGCTCTTTAAAATATATCATATTAATTTTAATCGGAATATTGGAAAAGAGAAAAATTAGCAGCGGTAAAATCGACATCTTTATAAGTGCTATGCGACCAATCAATGTAAGGGGAAGAAGTATCCATTTATCCAATAGATCTTTCATTTTTTTCAACATGGCTTCATAATTTAATCTGTAAATATCAGCATATTGACTTGAAACATATATCCCCAAATATCGTATCGGATCAAGAGAAAGAGCTTGTTGTTTTAAATTATCTGGGAGGAAGTTGCTAAGGGCATTTAGCACCAGAACTTCAGTTTTTTGGTGATTGATTTTGTACCCCCCGATTGACTCGAACTTTGCAAATTCTCCTAAAATTGTTCCGATATTTTGTCTTTCCGGTCTGAGGTACAATATAACGTCATCTGCAAATAGTTTTAGTATTGTCATTCCCGCTATTGAAGTTTTTATCTCTATATTGTCACGAATCCTAATGGCCAGGGGTTCAATAAAAAAGTAAATAATACAGGCGATAAGGGACACCCCTGTCGCGTTCCCTGTCTTATATCTATCGTGCCTGCCAGATTAGAATTTATTCTAACCTGCGCCTGAGCCCCTTGATATCTATTCTGGAGCATGGAAATAGTCTGGGGGGGGGGACCCAAAGCTTTCAAGACCATAAAAAAGAGCACCCCAGTTTACCAGATCAAACGCCTTCTCTGCGCCGACCATCATTATCAGAGCTGGTGTTTGATTAGTATTAAAGAAGTTGAGCGCTTGAACTAAAAATCCGGAGTTGGAAGACATAGACCTGCCTGCTACGAACCCTGTTTGGTCCGTGTGAATCACATGCTGGGCCATTGGAGTGAATTGATTTGCCCAAATTTTCATCAAGATTTTATAATCTGCATTTAGCAGACTAATTGGCCTATATGAACTAACATCCCTGGGGTTTTTCCCCTTCTTTACAAAGCTGACTATGGAGGATTCTTTAAAAACTGCAGGAACTTCGCCTCCCGCCTTGACATGGTTAAAAAGCTCAAGCAAGAATGGTACTAAGTTTTACGAGAACGCCTTATAAAATTCAGTCGGAAGGCCATCATTACCGCATGCCTTTCCTCCTGGCATTGAGGCTAAGGCCTGATGAATTTCAGCTGCAGAAATATCTGCAATCAACGCTTCTTTCTGCCCACTAGAAATCTGAGGCAGTTTTATATCACGGAAATATTGCTGAATTTCTTGCTTCGATACCTTATACTAGGTTGCATATAATTCGTTATAATGATCTAAAAATATTTTAGCAATTGTGTCCTTTTTGGACACTAAGATCTGTGTCCCAGGTACCACCAATTCATTGATTACTGCCGCTTCTTGCTTTACTTTAGTTGTCCATGCAAAAAAAATTCCTATCATTTGGCTTTCCTCATAGACTCTCTGCTGGTATGATTGTCAACTATTTATTTCTTCAATATTAAAAAACTCCCTTAACTCCTGTTTTGCTTTACTTAGCTGTTCCTTAGCTAAATGACCATCCCCCAGAGAGCTGCTTTTTCTTAACAAGGCTATATCAACTGCCTGCTGGAGTTCAGCTATTCGAGACTTTCAAATCCTTGTTTACGCAGCCATATAGGCAATCATTTGCCCACGTACTGAGGCCTTGAAGGCCCCCCAGACAGAAAAGAGCATTGCTGTACCCTTATTAACCTGGAAGAACTCTTTGATCCATTTTCTCATGCTATCCATCCATTGTAGGTTAGTTAAAAGAAGTCTATCCATCTGCCACCTGGATCTTTCCCACCTTTAGATCAATTTCAATTTTAACCAGTGAATGGTCTGAAAATGAGTTAGGCCATATCTCTGCATTCAGACAGTTCAGAGAACGGGATATTAAAAAAAAATCAATGCGGGAGGCAGACTGGTACTGGCGGGAATAGTAAGTATATTGCATGGTTTCCCTATGAACTTTATGCCATGGAACAATTAATTGATAATCTTGTTTTTTTTAGAAGGAAGTGGTAGATTCAGACGAAAAGCTTCAGAGAGAATTTCATCCGCTAGGCTATCCCTCTGGCGGCGGAAATTACGCCAATGGGCTCTCCTCTGGATTTTGCATTTCCCTTCACAAATCAGATGATTTTCTATTATCACCCAGTTCTCAATCAGGCCCAATGTTCACTGTGCTACCAGCTAGAAAGGACACGTCTGATGAATGCATTTTGTAAGCTTGTTCTGCTCTCTGGTGGTAATTTAAGGGAGTTGCAGGCTGTCTGGAAACCTGCTGCAGAAAGCCCAGGGATTCATAATCACTGCATACTTTCAAGCTAGCAATAGTTGGATTGAGGGGCGTGGAATTAAGACAGGGAGATCGGAGGGGCTCTGTTTATGAGGAAAATCGAAAAACAGACCAGTATACAGAAGTTGTGCTGACAGACAGGAGAAATGTAAGAGTCGGGAGCAATACATCGAAACAGAAAGTCATGACAAGCCTTCGAATTACAGTCGTAGAGCACATTTTATTTCATAACTTCAAGTATTTTAATCTCAATAAAATATTTGGAACAAAATAATCAAATAAGAATAGAGAAGGAAAAAAATGAATAACTTAAAGTCTTTCTTTTCTTTCTCTTAATAGGTGCCGCTTTCCCGCCGCATGTCCCATGACGAGAGTGACATGTTCTCGCACCGCACTACTCCTTTCATCCAGAAATGGTCGTCATCGGATGATATCCGGGGCGGGAGCCCACGCCGTGGGCCTATCCACCAGCCCCCTGACCTTCTCGAGTACCACCGAAGGCGGCAGAAGTCTGACGATGGACTGTCTACCCTGCGCCAGTTCCTGGAAGTGGGCATGCGTGATCGCAATGGTGCAGATGATGCCTTCTTCTGCCGAGAAGAAATAACCACCTTTATTGATGAGACACCAATGGCCTCACCTTCCGGCAGCCCGTACCGAGCTCGTCCCCAGGCAGCCAGTCCTCGTCGTGACCGCCGCATGTCCCTCAGCACACCTGAGCCGGACGCCACGCGGACCCGCCGCTGCTCACTCACGGATCCCGGTTTAGGCCTCCAGCCATACAACTCTAGGAAGCCCCATATCTACAGGGACCCAGGGCGCTCGCCTGACCGGTCCAGAGCAGACCGCCTTCCATCCAGAGGGCCACCATACAGGGGCAGGGCAGATCCACGTGATCTCTCCTTTAAGAGGACTTGCCGGCCCAATGAGATTCAAGCTCCCTCTCTGAAAAACTTTCAAGAACTGAACTTATAACTTTACAGAGAGGAGGGCAGCTGAGGGCCTTTCTATTACCTGATGATTAGAAATTCTGGTGGTGCAGCCCAATGGGGAGTGCCAGACGGCGGTGCCAAAGATGCCTCATTGGCGGAACAGGACACCCACGCGACACCAAACTAACATATCAGCAACTGCAGGACACTGGGGGACATTACGGGTGACAGTTCTCAGGCAAACCTGATGGGGAGTCGAGTGGTGGGGCTAGGAATGGGAGTATTGACTGTATGGGGTAGCCCACTTTCTGCTTTACCTCTGATTGACCTCTTCAACACATAGGCTCCCAAATGCCATGATGAATAAAGGTAATGTTGAGAAAGCACTGGAGAGTGACCGGAAATGGAATTAAAATATGAATTGGATTGGACGCTTCAGGGTCATGAGTCTTTCCCGCCTTTTTAAGATGGAAACGTGTATTTTTATCTGTGATGGTCTACGCAAGACATGACTATTCACCTTAGGTGTCGATCCGTAGCACAGCACACACAATCTGCAGCTAAGTAGCAGTGTGAGAAACTTACAACTATGGCTCCTCTGTAAGGTTTATTTTTATTGTGTACACAAGCAAAGACAGTTTTCAACATCTATCTGAAGCAAAACTTGGAGATAATCTGATTCTTTGCAACAAAAACCCACCTACTTATATGGTTTCTCCCAATCTGCTAGATGGATGGTGCACTCCCACTCTAAGAGATACCTAGTTTCACAGTCTTTGTAAACTTTACAGAAGGTCTCCTAAGTGAAAAAAATCCCTTGATTGCTTCAGAAGGAGAAGATCAGTTATTATTTTAGTATTATGCAGGAACATGTACACTCTTCAGGTACTATTTCAGTAGATAAATGTCCTCAGCGATCTGTGCCTCAAACCTCTTCTGTGAATGATACATCCTTACAGCATACAACTGGGGGTACATTATTCCATACATAATGCCTGCAGATGATGTCCTATGTCATTAGGGTAAGCCTGTAAATCTGGGACCCATCTTCTGCCCTGAGGGCTGCCCCACCGACGAGAGGTCGCATATTATTTGAGAAGGGTTGTATCTTCCTCTCTGTGAGTTGTATCATCATACTCATCAAACATCAGCGAAAACTCGATCAATTATCATTTGGCAAGTGGACGATGCTGGAGAAAGCCACACATTTACTACCACAGAGAGAGGGTTGTGTTGCCCCCTGGAGTGTACAGACCATTTATTCTGCCGGCCCTGGGAGCACGCCGATCCTCTGCCAGAGTGAAAGGGCCTTTGAATAGGAGGTACCCATGGGTTACCCAAAAGAGAGAACAGATCTTCTGAAGTGCCCATTGGTTACCCCAAGAAGAGAACAGATCCTTAGAGGTGCCCATTGGTTACCCCTAGAAAGAACAGATCCTCTAGTAGCCCATGAATTACTCCAAGGAGAGAACAGATCCTCTGAGGTGCCCATGGGTTACCCCAAGGAGAGAACAGATCCTCTGAGGTGCCCATGGGTTACCCAAGAAGAGAACTGATCCTCTGTTAGCCCATGAATTACTCCAAGGAGAGAACAGATCCTCTGAGGTGCCTATGGCTTACCCCAAGGAGAGAACAGATCCTCCGAACAGCCCATGGGTTGCATCAAGAAGAGAAAAGATCCTCTGAAGTGCCCATGTTTCACCCCAAGAAAGAACAGATCCTCAGAGGAGTCCATAGGTTACCCAGAGGAGAGAACCAATCCTCTGAGGTGGCCATGGGTTACCCCAAGGAGAGAACAGATACTCTAAGGAACCCATGGGTTACCCCAAGAAAGAATAGATCCTCCGAACATCCCATGTTTCACCCCAAGAAAGAACAGATCCTCAGAGGAGTCCATAGGTTACCCAGAGGAGAGAACCAATCCTCTGAGGTGGCTATGGGTTACCTCAAGAAAGTCAGATCCTCTGAGGAGCCCATGGGTTACCCCAAGGAGAGAACAGATACTCTAAGGAACCCATGGGTTACCCCAAGAAAGAATAGATCCTCAGAGGAGTCCATTGGTTACCCAGAGGAGAGAACCAATCCTCTGAGGTGGCCATGGGTTACCCCAAGAACGTAAGATCCTCTGAGGAGCCCATGGGTTACCCCAAGGAGAGAACAGATACTCAGAGGAGTCCATGGGTTACTCCAAGGAAAGAACAGATACTCTGAGGAACCCATGGGTTACCCTAAGGAGAGAACAGATCCTCTGAGGTGCCCATGGGTTACCCCAAGGAGAGAACAGATCCTCTGAGGTGCCCATGGGTTACCCCAAGGAGAGAACAGATCCTCTGAGGTGCCCATGGGTTACCCAAGAAGAGAACTGATCCTCTGAGGTGCCTATGGCTTACCCCAAGGAGAGAACAGATCCTCCGAACAGCCCATGGGTTGCATCAAGAAGAGAAAAGATCCTCTGAAGTGCCCATGTTTCACCCCAAGAAAGAACAGATCCTCAGAGGAGTCCATAGGTTACCCAGAGGAGAGAACCAATCCTCTGAGGTGGCCATGGGTTACCCCAAGGAGAGAACAGATACTCTAAGGAACCCATGGGTTACCCGAAGAAAGAATAGATCCTCAGAGGAGTCCATTGGTTACCCATAGGAGAGAACCAATCCTCTGAGGTGGCCATGGGTTACCCCATGAAAGTAAGATCCTCTGAGGAGCCCATGGGTTACCCCAAGGAGAGAACAGATCCTCCGAACATCCCATATTTCACCCCAAGAAAGAACAGATCCTCAGAGGAGTCCATAGGTTACCCAGAGGAGAGAACCAATCCTCTGAGGTGGCTATGGGTTACCTCAAGAAAGTCAGATCCTCTGAGGAGCCCATGGGTTACCCCAAGGAGAGAACAGATACTCTATGGAACCCATGGGTTACCCCAAGAAAGAATAGATCCTCAGAGGAGTCCATTGGTTACCCAGAGGAGAGAACCAATCCTCTGAGGTGGCCATGGGTTACCCCAAGAACGTAAGATCCTCTGAGGAGCCCATGGGTTACCCCAAGGAGAGAACAGATACTCAGAGGAGTCCATGGGTTACTCCAAGGAAAGAACAGATACTCTGAGGAACCCATGGGTTACCCCAAGGAGAGAACAGATCCTCTGAGTTGCCCATGGGTTACCCCAAGGAGAGAACAGATCCTCTGAGGTGCCCATGGGTTACCCAAGAAGAGAACTGATCCTCTGAGGTGCCTATGGTTTACCCCAAGGAGAGAACAGATCCTCCGAACAGCCCATGGGTTGCATCAAGAAGAGAAAAGATCCTCTGAAGTGCCCATGTTCACCCAAGAAAGAACAGATCCTCAGAGGAGTCCATAGGTTACCCAGAGGAAAGAACTAATCCTCTGAGGTGGCCATGGGTTACCCCTAGGAGAGAACAGATACTCTAAGGAGCCCATGGGTTACCCCAAGAAAGAATAGATCCTCAGAGGAGTCCATTGGTTACCCAGAGGAGAGAACCAATCCCCTGAGGTGGCCATGGGTTACCCCAAGGAGAGAACAGATACTCTAAGGAGCCCATGGGTTACCCCAAGAAAGAATAGATCCTCAGAGGAGTCCATTGGTTACCCAGAGGAGAGAACCAATCCTCTGAGGTGGCCATGGGTTACCCCAAGAAAGTAAGATCCTCTGAGGAGCCCATGGGTTACCCCAAGGAGAGAACAGATCCTCCGAACATCCCATGTTTTACCCCAAGAAAGAACAGATCCTCAGAGGAGTCCATAGGTTACCCAGAGGAGAGAACCAATCCTCTGAGGTGGCTATGGGTTACCCCAAGAAAGTAAGATCCTCTGAGGAGCCCATGGGTTACCCCAAGGAGAGAACAGATACTCTAAGGAACCCATGGGTTACCCCAAGAAAGAATAGATGCTCAGAGGAGTCCATTGATTACCCAGAGGAGAGAACCAATCCTCTGAGGTGGCCATGGGTTACCCCAAGAAAGTAAGATCCTCTGAGGAGCCCATGGGTTACCCCAAGGAGAGAACAGATACTCAGAGGAGTCCATGGGTTACTCCAAGGAAAGAACAGATACTCTGGGGAACCCATGGGTTACCCCAAGGAGAGAACAGATCCTCTGAGGTGCACATGGGTTACCCAAGAAGAGAACTGATCCTCTGAGGTGCCTATGGCTTATCCCAAGGAGAGAACAGATCCTCCGAACAGCCCATGGGTTGCATCAAGAAGGGAAAAGATCCTCTAAAGTGCCCATGTTTCACCCAAGAAAGAACAGATCCTCAAAGGAGTCCATAGGTTACCCAGAGGAGAGAACCAATCCTCTGAGGTGGCCATGGGTTACCCCTAGGAGAGAACAGATACTCTAAGTAGCCCATGGGTTACCCCAAGAAAGAATAGATCCTCAGAGGAGTCCATTGGTTACCCAGAGGAGAGAACCAATCCTCTGAGGTGGCCATGGGTTACCCCAAGAAAGTAAGATCCTCTGAGGAGCCCATGGGTTACCCCAAGGAGAGAACAGATACTCAGAGGAGTCCATGGGTTACTCCAAGGAGAGAACAGATACTCTGAGGAACCCATGGGTTACCCCGAGGAGGAAATAGATCATTTGAAGTGCCCATGGGTTACCCCAGGAAGAGAAGAGATCCTCTGAGGAGCCAAGCGTTATCCCAAGGAGAGAACAGATCCTCTGAGGTGCCCATGGTTTACCCCAAGGAGAGAACAGACCCTCCGAACATCCCATGTTTCACCCCAAGAAAGAACAGATCCTCAGAGGAGTCCATAGGTTACCCAGAGGAGAGAACCAATACTCTGAGGTGGCTATGGGTTACCTCAAGAAATTCAGATCCTCTGAGGAGCCCATGGGTTACCCCAAGGAGAGAACAGATACTCTAAGGAACCCATGGGTTACCCCAAGAAAGAATAGATCCTCAGAGGAGTCCATTGGTTACCCCAAGAAGAGAACAGATACTCTGGAGTGCCCATGGGTTACCCCAAGAAGAGAACAGATCCTCTTAGGTGCCCACGGGTTATCCAAGGAGAGAATAGATCCTCTGAGAAACCCATGGGTTCCCTGAGGAGAGGACAGATCCTCTGAGGAGCCTATGTGTTACCCCAAAGATAGAACAGATCCTCTCAGGTGCCCATGAGGTACCTCAAGTAGAGAACAGATCCTCTGAAGAGCCCATGTTTCACCCCGAGAAAGAACAGATCCTCCGAGGAGTCCATGGATTACCCTGAGGAGAAAACATATCCTCTGAGTAGCCCATTGGTTACCTCAAAAAGAGAACAGATCCTCTGAAGAGCCCATGTTTCACCCCAAGAAAGAACAGATCCTCTGAAGAGCCCATGTTTCACCCCAAGAAAGAACAGATCCTTTGAGGAGTCCATGGGTTACCCAAGGAGAGAACAGATCCTCAGTGGAACCCATGGGTTACCCTGAGGAGAGAACAGATCCTCTGAGGTGCCCATGCATTACACCAAAAAGAGAACAAATCCTATGCCAGAGTGAAAGAACTTTTGAATAGAAGGTGCCACATGGGTCTTGGAAGCCCAGGACCAGGAGAGGGCAGCCTGACTGCTGCAGAGAAGGCCCCTCTGCTAAGAGGTGTCCTATTTCCGAAGTGTTGACGTTTTTCATCAGATTCATTTCTTTATTCTCTCTCTGATTCCCTTCTCTTGGTCCTAGCGTTCATATTATTTGCATCCTGCTCAGGGCCTGTTTTAAAGTACCTCCAGGCACATCTGTGCCCTGAGATTTGGGCTAGATTTACTAAGACTTTGCCCTGACGCAAAGCAATGCAAAATGGCACATGGTGCTTAATATCCAGCACAAAAAGCTTTTGTGATGGAAAGGGGCACTTATCTAGCTGCTTTGCCTTGCTCTCTGTCATGTCGGCATTTAGGACAGATCAGCACAAACACCCATAGGTTTTGAAGCAAAGCTTGATATACTGACTGGCTGTCCATCAAAAGCTAACGCTGTGCAGCACACACCTTATGCATGGGATTAATCTGAGTTTGCCTAGGCATAAGATTTTGTTGAAGGGCATGCCTCCAGTACAAATCCTATCAAAGACAACGCACACTTACCTCTGTACCAGGGTATGAGGCTGTGTCATGCAAGGCAGCCTTGTTGGAGCACCAGCGGAAGAATGACAGCAGCAGCGGGCCAATCTTAATAGATGTGGCTCTCACCTCTCTTTCCCCCTTATCCAACTCAGCACAGCAAATTTAGTTGTTGCATTGCATGGCACATAAAATGACTCTTTAGGGCCTTTATCTCAATGCACAGATTGAAACCTGCTGCAGCCTACTATTAAAACTAAGGGTGGGCGGAATTTGCGTAGTCACGTTACGCAAAATTCCGCGAAACGGTAAAAAATCTCTGCGAGCACGCAGAATTCCGCGAGCACGCGGAATTGCTTGTTCCGCCCGTTCGCGATGCGTTTTTCCTGTTCGGGGACGCTGTTTGCGTGCTCAGGGGGAAATATCTCACGAACTTGCCCATGCGGTCGCCAATTGGCGCGGCCATCTTGTTTCACTTGTCCCGCCCGCTCGCGATGCGTGTTTCCTGTTCGCGAACGCAGATGTCCGATGGCGCGTCCGAATGACGTGTTCGCGATCACACAATCTCACGGGATCGCGCGAACGGATAGGAAAACTCGTCGGCGAACGCAGGGATCCCAGTAAGTCGATACCGCGCGCGCGAACACGCATTTTGAAAGCGCGAACAAGGAAACAATTACGCTACGCCGCGGATCGCTGAATTTTCGGCAGTTCCGCATTCTCCGCGGAACGCGGAATTGCCAAAATTTCGCAAATTCCGCGAGTGGAACGGAATTTACCGCCCAGGCCTAATTAAAACTATTCAGATTCACTGTGACATCAAAGTGAAGTGAACAGTGTTTCTTAAATTAAGCATCAGTCCTGGTATTCATAGGGAGCTTAAAATATGCAAATACAATACATAATTTCAGGGCACTTCCTTTGCACAAATACCTTTGCTTTGATCCAAAGAGTTTAACAAGAAAGAACAATATTTGAACACAGACTATCCATAAAGGAAGACATGTTATATTGGTATGTTATGCAGTTTTATATAGCACATATCTCCCAATTACTTGGCCCCCTAGGGATTTATTGGCTGATGTATATGGCTGCCCTTGTGGATTTGCCCACAGAGGATCACTGATGGGGTTGGTCATCGACAGATCATATCCGATATGGAAAGAATGGTGCTGCGCTGGATGCCGGGTTTACTCTACATTTGCAGTAATTGTGAACTAAGATCCAAACCTGGATCAGGGTGAGATGTTTTCAAGGGTGTCTGTAAGGGGTGTATTGTGGTGGGTGTCATTTCAGCCTCCACTGAACCCTTGTCAGCTATGTCTGTCTGTTTAGAGTCTTTGTAGACTTAGTGCTGTATAGGGTGCAACTGTAGTTTTCTTCGTCCTGCTGGAGTGTGTGTTAGCGGGTGTGTGCGGGGTTTGTGCTGACTGCTTTGATCAGACTGTTAATTTGATTCCAATGACAGGTTGCTGGGTTGGTGATCTCTGTAATCCAAGAGTAAGGGTTTTAATGCGTTTTCTAGATTGGTTTAAGTTGTTCCATCTTATGCATGCTGCGATTGCACAAAGCAGCACTCACTCTTCTGGTAATCTAGGACATGTCACTTGTCAGACCAAAAGGACATTAAATCATTCAAAACAAATTTCCCACAAGGGAAGTGCATTTTGGATCTACAGAAAATTGTAAATTATCATTTGGTCCATCTCCTCAGCCGGATATCGTCTCCGACTTCCACAGTTCAAGGGGCACCACACGTCTTTGCGAAGTTGGATCCACCTACCTTCTTTTTAACAACATTGTGTTTGCCGCACACAGAGTGCCGAAAGCTTCCATAGGTGATGGTGCCTTGGAGTTCGCTGTACAGAATTACACAGGAATTGAAGAGCACAGCACACCCTCTCAAGCCATAAATGTGATGAAAAAATGTCCAATTGTTTTTAATTAAAAGAATTAAGGAAGCATGAAAAGAAGTGCTCCTGTACCATGGCAGTCCATTTAGCATCCGTTGGGATGCTTTTCTGTTTTTCCCTACATTCTGCACTGTAATTAACCTTCCCGCTCTCCATGAGGTAATACGGATTAAGCAATTGCAGCTGAACATGTCTTGTTCAGGTTTGTGGGACAATGGTGGGTTTTATTATCATCTGAGTGATAATGAACAGGTCTTTCCGTAGAGGATTATAAAGAACGACTTCTCCATCTTGACCAGAGCTTCTGATGTGAGTGGAACATGACAGACAACCCACACACGAATGTTGGCGGGTTCCACCGAGTGCGGAAAAGAGAAACTGGTGCTGGGCAGCAAAGCAAGCCGTTGGCCATGACTCCATTTCTTATTATCATCTCAAACTTATTTTTATAGTCTTGTTTTTACTCAAGCCAGCAATGTAACCCTTTACAGAATATTAGTGATGCCAAATTTAAAGATCTAGAAAATAAAAACCACTGATAGAGTTCATTCTTAACTTTAAAGAAAAGCTCTTGAGCTGCACTTTTTTACTATGCTCCTTACATCAGGTACACAAATTGTCTCATGGTTATTGCACCTGGAAATTCACTGACCTGCTTCTCTCTGTAGAACAATTGGCAGATGTCAGGCAAGCACATATATTTAATACTCATCAAATGACTTGAAATATTTTTAAATATATTTAACATTCAGTTTGACCTCCACCAGATTGATCAATCATTGGGTTATTAAGGCTTAATTCAAATATCCGAATACACTTTCTTTGTATTTAAACTCACTTGTAGAAAGCAAGCAGTACTTCGATATTCAATGCCTTCTGCAAAACCAAACATTCTCAGTTTCTAATAACTTCCTTGCTTTTTTTAAGTACATTAATTCTTTCAGTACCAATATTTTGAAAGAGTGTAAAATCAAACTCTACCTTTTCCATTTTAATTATTTTCTTTCTAAGGTTTCCTTTCGTTTTCAGCTAATTGGAAATTGTATTTCACAAAAAAGTGGTCCCTATGGGGAAAGTGTAGCCCTTGACTTCCACAGCAGAGTGTTAGGATTAGGGTACAGACACCTCTAACACAATTAGCTCAAAGTTATACATTCATTTTATTCAATTTATTCTTAGAGATTTACAATTCAATTCATTAGACTTAAAACAATTGTAAGGTGCTCCTAGAGAGTGATGGCGTAGCGTAAGTGACTATTGGTGCAAAAACTGCATACGTGCTTTGTACAGAAACATATACATGTGGCTGATAGGGATAATAGGATATTTCGTGTTAGCACCCGTGGAGCGAGTGTTGCTATCCACCATCAATATATTAAAAACAATCCACATAAGTTATTGTGTCAACGTTTCAACCCCCTAAGTATTTATTATTCAAAACGGGGTCATCATCAGAACAAAAATACATAGGAGACACCAATTGATAGGGGCAACTGGTCCCACAATCAAGGGGGTATTAATCCTCAAAGTATCTTGAATCTTTCATGTGAGCCCATCGGGGACAAGACTTGGGCTTTTAAAGGTGCATGTGTCACCCAGGATTTTATCAAATGCTTTTCAAAATAGCATGTCTGCAGAAATTTGATTAAGAGCGTCTTTTGACAAAAAAGGGGGTTGAAATGTCGACAAAATAACTTATGTGGACTGTTTTTAATATATTGATGGTGGATAGCAACACTCGCTCCACTAGTGCTAACTTGGAATATCCTACTATCCCTATCAGCCACATGTTTATGTTTATGTACACAGCACGTATGCAATTTTTGCACAAATAGTCACTTTCACTGCACCGTCACTCTCTAGGAGCACCTTACAATTGTTTTCAATCTAATGAATTTAATTGAAAATCTCTAAGAATAATTTGTATAAAATGAATGTATAACTTTGAGCTAATTGTGTTGGAGGTGTTGGTACCCTGATCCTAACGCTCTGCCGTGGAAGTCATGGGCTACACTTCCCCCATAGGGACCACTATTTTTGTGAAATATTGTCCAGCCCTGGTCCCTGGGTTACTGGGTTGCCCCTTTTATTTCTAAGGAGAATTGGAAATTGTATGGCAGCTATCATCCGTGCAAAAGTCAATCTCTTGCTTGGTTCCAGAATATCCTGGATTCATTATTGTCAGACAAAAATATTGTGTCCTCAACATCCTTTACAAAGATATCTCCCCAAATGGAGTTAATAATTGAAAATCTATACCCAAGGGAGCAATATTTCTGTAAATGTTGTTTCAGCAAGAGCTTTAAGTCAAAACACTATTTGTGCTCTCGATATATTGACCTACAACGCAATCATTGCCTGTGCTGGGGCTGAGCTGGCATGACTTCGTAGAGTCAAGACTTGAGGAAGAACATCAACCATGCTTTTTTCCCCTAAGCGGAGTTTTGGAAGCTTACTTCATATGGGGGGGTTGATTTTACAAGCAAGACACACTTTGCATCTCGGCTCATGACCCAGTAATACATTTTATATCCTTTACCCTGTTCACACAGAAAACACCACTGAGAACAGAGGACAAAAAGAGTTACACGGCCTGTAGCTCAAGGTAGAACTTTCATCCAGTGCATCATCAAAGTCAGATTTAGAGGGGCCTGATCGGGTTTTCACACTGCTCTCTTTACCTTGTAACAAATGCAAGACTTACCACATTTCAAATCTGTAAAGTTTCTTTTCAGGTGAATCACAAAGCAGCAAATCAACACAATTAGAGCCCAGTAAAAATAATTGATTGAATATCCAAACTGAGCCCTTGAATTTGAAAAATCAATTTATTGAACAAAAGCAAGAATCTGAAATGTAGGGAAAGTAGACCAGTCTTTCATCTTTCAGTGGGGAATCAAAGCAAACAAGACAAACCTGTAATGAGTTAATAGTAAGAACTGCAGCCCTTGCTCAGAAAAGAATGCAGTGTCCTTACTTTTTTTTTTTTTTTACTTTATTTACCGTTTTAATACAGTATAACAGAATAAACATATTTGTTCACCGTCATTGTCATTACATTTGAATACAAGTAACAAGAAATACAATACTGCACTCCAGCCGCATACATATCCCATTCCCAGAATGAGGGGGGATTCGGCCATGTTGGTAACTGCGGTCACAGAAGCCCATCCTCTTCCCCAGGTTGCAGGTGCCAGCCCCTCAACCTCTTCCCCAGTGGTTCCCTTGTGTCTCATCATTTCAGGTATAGCAGCATAATTAAAGCGCTTTGGGTTTTGTAGCGTGTAGTGTTGCAAATGGAGGCAGGCATATGAGGAAGGTCCGAGCTGGCTACCCCACCCCACCCCTTCTGGGACTATGCCCTGTTCCAATTGTGTGCCAGTGGCCTGTCGTGTAGCGTCTACATATGCCCTGAGAGGTCCCCAAATATCCTTGGGGCGGGAGGAGCTAGGCAGTGTGGTAGAGTAAACTTCGCTGTGGGTGCTACAGTAAGCCAAACTTTTCAGCCAGTCCTGCAACGTAGGGGTGGATTTGCGGCCCCAGTGTATCGCTATTTCTCTTTTGGCCAGTAGCAAACTGAGGGATACGAACCTCCGAACTTTTTTGGGAAAATTTACCACATATCCCAGCAGTGCCACTTCGGGAGTCAGTATGAGGGTCAGCTCGGTCATGTTCCCTAGTGTTCTGTGTACCTGCTCCCAATAGGACTGTAGTTTTGGACAAGTCCATGTGAGGTGTGCAAAATCAGCATGTGGGGCTGCGCATTTACGGCAAGTGTGCGGTCTGGACGGATCCAGCCTGCGGGCTTTGGCGGGGTGGTGTATATTCTACGCAAAAATTTGAAATGGAGTAATTTGTGCTTGCTGTTGAGTGAGACCTCTTTTGTAACTGCGCAGCATTTAGCCCACTGGTCGTCTGTGATTGGGTGCCCTAAGTCTCCCTCCCAAGCCCCGCGCACTCTATCGTCGTTGACTGGTATCATCTCGGAGCATGCCTTATAGAGTTTAGATATGAGGTGAACCCCGCTTTCGCTCTCAATGATCAGCGAGAGTGGTGGGAATGAGTCTGGTTCAATGGGAAAGCCAGACCATGTGGCGCGTATAGCCGAACGAATCCGGCCCAGAACAAAGCTGTCCATGAAGGAGGCGTTGGGAAAGTGAGCATCATCTGTCACCGAGAAGATGTGCCCATCTGGGTACAGATCTCCCATTTTGGTGAAATCAAATTTGTCAAGTGTGCGCTGTACCAATCGTTCACCAGTGATAGGCAACAGCCGGGTGTTGGGGATAGGTAGTGCTGGGGAATACAACGCGGCGGCGCCAGTAATTCGTCTCAGTTTGTCCCAGGCCCAGCTAGTTCTGGAAACTGTTTGTATGTCATTGGGGTCCCTAGGCATGCCCTTTGGCAATACGGTGGATAATCGCTCAGGAAGGACAAAATCCGCCTCTGGGCGGAGAAACGGGATCCGGGTGTCAGGGTGGAACCATGCATAGGCGTAACTGCACTGGGCCACCAAGTAGTACAGCTGCAGGTCTGGTGCCCCATATCCACCCCTCTCATATGGTAGAGTGAGCACCCGCCAACGTGTGCGGGCCCGTTTGCCCCCCCAGACCAATCTAATTAAGTGTGATCTCAACGTTAAGAAAAACCTGTTCGGGAGCGGTATCGGGATGTTGTTAAAAAGATATAAAAATTTGGGAAGGACCACCATTTTTATAATTGCAACTCTGCCGGCGATGGATAATGGCAGCGTTAGCATTTCTCCACTTGAGTCTCGAGGGCACTGATCGCCCGCCCATAATTAAGGCGAATGATCTGGGAGGTGTCCAGATGGATGTGAATGCCCAGATATTTAACGGAGTCGGTGCACCATTCGAGGGGGAATTCACAGCCCCATGGAATCGTGCTGGGGGTTAGGGGAAAAATAACCGACTTGTGCCAGTTGATGCCCAAGCCGGAGTGCAGGCCAAATTTAAGTATCTCTCGAATGAGCGGCTCTAAGTTAGTCTGGGGCTCTATAACATAGAGGATAGTGTCATCTGCGTAGAGTGAGACTAGTAGCGGGCCAGTGTTGAATTGCAGGCCTCTCTGCAGATGCCGCTCTTGGAAGTGGCGAATTAAGGGGTCCATAGCGAGGATAAACAATAAGGGTGAGAGTGGGCAACCCTGTTGTGTGCCGCGGGACAGAGAGAAGGGATGGGAGAGCGTGCCATTCAGGCGGAGCCTCGCCGTGGGGCGGCAATATAATAGGGCAGTGGTGGCTATGAATCCCATGGGCATACCCATGCGACGCATGACAGACACGAAAAAGGGCCACTCCAAGGAATCAAAGGCCTGCTCAGTATCCAGCAGGATTGCGGCAGCGGGGACCTCGGGGCTGATCCTGTGAAGAACCGAGAAGAGTGTCCTGAGATTCAATGAGGTGGATCGGCGTGGAACAAAACCTGATTGGGCCGGTGAAATGATAAATTCCATCAATTGGGACAGTCGCGAGGCGAGGATTTTAGCAAAAATGTTATAATCCAAATTTAATAGGGACAGAGGTCTGTAGGACCCACATAATAGCGGGTCTTTACCCAGCTTGGGGAGCAAGATAACCACGGCTTCGCGAAGCGTGGGAGGGAGTACTTGCTTCTCCAGAGCCTCCGCATAACCCTCGATGAGCTGCGGCGCCAGTAGATCTTTGTACGCTTTGTAAAACTCACCCGTAAAACCGTTAAGGCCAGGGGCAGAAGAACCTCTGAGAGCGTCAATGGCCCCAAGAACATCGTCCTCGGAGATCGGCTCCGCCAAGAAGTCCTGCATATTTTTTTCCAGGTATACTAATGCTAACTCGGATAAATAGGCCTGTTGCGCCGTGGGGTCGCGCCCAACTTTGGAAGTGTAGAGAGCAGTAAAGTAATCAAGGAATTCATTACGAATCTCCGTGGTGTCGGTGAGTACTTGGTTTGTAGCCGAGCGCAATTCGGTGATGTAGGCTTTGTGGTATGGAGGCCGAAGCATCTGAGCCAACACCCGGCCGGGACGCTCGCCTTCACCGTATCGCCTGGCGGTGTTATATTTGCAGAGAAATAATATCTCCGGGTCTGCAGTGTCCCTGTATTCGGTGAGGAGGGCTAACCGCTGTCCCGCTGCCTGCTGAGTGGGGGAGTTCCTTGTTGTGTTGTCTAATTTAGCCAGTTCGCGCTCAAAGCGATAGAACGTACTTCGGAGATCCTTAAGCACCCCAGCGTGTTTGGCAATACAAACTCCCCTGCTATATGCCTTAAAACCCTCCCACAGGACCGTCTGGGTGTCAACCGAGCCAGTGTTGATGGAGAAGTATTCTTCAATTGCTTCGCGTACCTCCGCATTGAAAAGGTCATCACCAAGCGCGCGGCTTGGGAAACGCCATTGCCTCTCGAACCCGTCGGGTCGGGCAACCCTGAGGAGCAATTTGACCGGTGAGTGGTCTGAATATGTTCTCGGGAGCATTATGAGCGATTGGTACCAGCTCGAGACGCCCGGGGAAACTAGCCAATAATCGAGTCTAGTCCAAGTGTTATGCTGGCCAGTGTAGTGGGTGTATTTGGTGAGGGTGGGGTTGCGCATGCGCCAAATGTCTAAGAGGAATAATTGCTCGCAGAGGTCAAGGAGGGCGCGGCGCGCACGCGGCTTATAGCCAGGGGATTTGGCCGTGCCATCCAATTCGGGATCAAGGAGCAGGTTGAAGTCCCCCCCACCAGTAATAAAGCAGGGTCTAACCTCAAGAGCTGGGCCTGTAAGGTATGAAAAAATTCCGGGGAGTCAGTGTTCGGGGCATACACATACCAGAGCCATGCTGTGTCCCATGAGCGTCCCAGTGACAATGGTGTATCTTCCCTCGTTGTCCGTCACAACCACACGGAGGCTAAAGGGAACCCGTTTGTGAATAAGAATGGCAGTGCCCCTGGCACAGTTGCTGAAGTTGGAAAAATATCTGTGTGTGCCCCAGCTGGCAGCGAAGCGAGCCGAATCCGATTTGGGTAGGTGTGTTTCCTGTAAGAAGGCAATGTCGACATTGTGGCGAAGTAGATAATGGATTACATGCCTCCTTTTTCGATTGTCATTTAGACCCCTAACATTCCAGGACATCAACGACAGGCCAGAAGGACCGTCAACACTACCTAGCCGGGCCATCTAGTAGTCGTGGAGTGCATGACAAATATGAGCAATAACAATTAAACGCTAACTGTGACGGTGAACGTATCTGCGGATAACTAAACATATCAAAACTTTGGCAATTGTCCCCCCCACCACCCCACACCCAACCTCACTATGAAGGAAGCAAGGCAAATCTACATCAAACAACAATATTTGAAGTACCAATGGACTTGACAATGGAGTGAGAAAACCCTGAAACGGTACTTCCGTGCAATTAAACACAAACCCAAGGTGTACACCATGAGGGGTGGCAACGCCACGTCAGTCGGCCAGCCATTTGAAACATGTCGAAACGATGGGCATCCTTATCCCCTTGCAATCTGGTCATAAGGGAGAAAAAATCACTCTACATGGTCAACCAGATCCGGCACCCGAAAAGAGTTCCATACTTGCGTCAGAGCCGCTGTGGGGAGGGGAAGGCCCATCTCCTCCCGCGGCTGCCTGAGTGTTGTTTTGTTTGTATGTGCGACAGAATTCCTGCACCTCAGTTGGAGTGTCAAAAATGCGGGTCCGGCCGTTGACATCTACTCTCAGCCTGGCAGGGTATAGCATACCATATTTCAACCCCAAGTTCCTGAGGGTAGCCTTGACCCCATTGTACTTGCGACGAGCTTCTTGCACCATGATGGTGAAGTCCGGGTACAAAGATAATTTGGAGCCCTGCCATGTGGTGTCGCCCCGCTCCCTGGCGAGGCGAAGTGCCGTGTCCCGATCCCGAAAGTTCATGATGCGTGCGATAATGGGTCTTGAAGGACACCCCTGATTGGGCCGGGGGCCCAGGGAACGATGGGCGCGCTCCACCACGAATCCGGGGGTGAAGGACTCCTTCCGAAACAGGTCTGCCAACAGAGTCTCTACAAAAAGGTCCAGGCGCCCTGTGGCGGTGGTCTCTGGAACCCCCAGGATGCGTATGTTATTGCGCCTGCTTCGCGCCTCCAGGTCCTCGTTCTTGATTGCCACCTCCTTGAGTATGCGTTCCACGCGCTCCAGCCACTTGACAGACTGCGCGGTACCATCTTCTATGTCCGAAATTCGCGCCTCGGCCACATCCAGACGTCTGTCATGGACTTTTATTTTGACCCCCATGCTGGCAAGGTTCTTATCGAGGGCGTCGAATCGCTCATCTAATGCTCGGAAGCCGGCTCTCATCTCCTGCAGCAGTGTGGTACAATGAGTTGAAGGTTCATCGCCTCGGTCCGCGCCCCATCCGCACTCCGCCATGCTGGGGCCGTCTTCAGGAACCCCCTCCACAAGCTTCTCGAAGGGGATGGTTCTCTGTTTAGGATCTTTGCGGCCCATGCCGCAACGTCCCTGCGCAAGTGTAGCGGCGGTTGAGTTGTCGTCTAGGTTGCGTATGCAGGATAAGCCTAGGCTGGCAGCTAGTCACTGCTGCAGTAGAACGGCAGTAAGCGGTGTCAGTGCTTATGGCATTAGCAGTGCCGGGGACGTTCTCCCCCTGTCGGCTTGGTGCGTAAAGTTAGGAACGCCATGTGGAGTTGGCACGCTGTTCGGGGATCTCAGCCACAGCACGACACCCAGACTGGATATTCGGCGCCTGGGGCACTCCCAACCCCCGTGGAGATGTGTAGTGAATTGGCAGTAGGCGGCAATCGCTCGCCCTTAAGCAAGCATGCAGGGCGGGATGGGTAAATGTAGGGCACCAGCCGGGCCGAAGCCTTGATATGCAAAGACGAGGTGATCCCTGTGAAGGCGTGCAGTGGGGCGGCGGGGGGCGATCCGCAGAGCTCTGATATCCATGTGGCTGCCCCAGCACCCGGAGGGGTGTTGGCTTGGAGATGCGTGGAGTCTTCCAGCAGCGGTTTCTACCCCAGGTCTCCTCCCGGCGTTAGTGGGCGAGCATATGCCGGATGGTGGCAGGTAGCGCCCTGGGGCGGCCGTGCGCAGGCGAAAGCGCGTATGGAGGCAGCCGGGCGCAGGAGGCGACGAGCCGTCCCCAGCCTCCCCCCCGCTCCGCGCTAATCGATGACCGGGCGGCACCACCCGGGCTCACCCGCGGGCCCTGTCCCCGCGGGGCTTCAGTGAAGCAATGGGAATGAGCGTGGAGGCCCGGTGGCCGCCGGCCGCAGTCGTGGCTCACAAGCGCCAAAGATTATGCGGGGGGCAGGGTAGATGCAGGCCCGCGCCCGGCGCACTCACCGCTGGTGGGAATCTCCGCTACTGCCGTGCACCAGTCGCCGCCCGCCACCTTTTCTCAACTGCGCCACAGGGAGAGGGCTCGGTCCGCCGTCGCCATCTTTGCCACTCCTTCAATGCTCCGAGTGCCGGAGATGTAGAATGGGAGCTTCGCTCCGCGATCTGACCGGATCATCTTGTGCCGTGTCGGCGCAGCAACTCAGCGGTGTCTGGATCAGGGCAATCACCGCCGCATTTCCCGGGGATAGAGCGACTGGACTGGCTCGGCTGGCGGAGCTTCAATGCCGCGCGGCCATCTCGGTCGGCGGCTTGACCACGCCCCTCATGCAGAGTCCTTACTTAGGGGATCTTCTGGGTGAGATGTGGCCAGAGGTCAAGTTATAAGGCCACTCTCAGTTATGTGAATGTAACTTTTGGGACAATTACTGGTGGATCACAAAATAGTTAACAGCAAGAGGAGGAGAAAGAAGGGTTGAAAGTGTGCAAAGTGCTTTCAGATTTGTTCTCTGTGGACATCTTTTGAAATACGGCAATGATACACTAGATGACTCCAGAAGCCATGCACCAATGGAAGTGGGAGTGATATTGTGACGTGCTGCGCTGGTGCTGCTGCCGTGGTCACCAGCATGGCTCTCTGCCTGGCACTGATAAGTCAAGAAGCTGCCAGCCGCGGCCCGTGCAGGTAAGAGCGGTGGGGCCGGGTGGGGAAGGGGGGGTCGACGGACGATGACGAGGGAAAATTAAATAAATAATTAATTTTCCCTCGTCATCGTTCGTCGAAATCCCCCCCCCCCACCCGGCCCCACCGCCCCACCCCTCTTACATGCACGGGCTGCGGCTGGAAGCCACTTCTGCACTGGCTCTCTCTTGTCAGCACTGGAAATAATGGCTTCTGGGTAATTTCTTCACTGAGTGAACATGGATTTCTTCTGCCTGAAAAATTAGGCGTTCTAAATGTATTAGAAAGAGCATTTGTTTGGCTGAGTATTTACAGGAGGGCTAATGTAAGGGGGTGACTGACAGTTCAAGTGGGCTGATTATGGGCAGGCCAGACTGCTTTAAAGTCTATGTCGCCCGCCACCTTCTCAACTGAGACATTAAATTGCTCCTTAATGTAGATATTATTCCAGGGGATTTTAAAACACTGTACAGAGGTTGGACAAAGTAGACCTATTTACTCAGTTCAATGAATGCACAAAAATATGACATATAACATTGATAATGCTACGCCATGGAAGAGAGAGAACTGTATTGGTCAAGTAAATAAATATACAAGTGAACACAAGGTTACCAAAAAATTATCAATGTTGGGAAGGCGGTCCGTTTAGAGTTATCCTAGTGAGTAGAGAGAGTCGAAAAGCGAGATGTAGGGTGAGGAGATGCAACTAAAATTCTGTATAGAAAGGCCGTCCCTAGAAAGGGGGAGAAGGGAGAGAGGAGGATGCTGTTAAACAAGATGTCAGCAATGCTCTTCAAACCAGTTATCAGCCAAATAAGCGTATTTCAAACTTTACACAAAATTCCATTAAATCATTGTCAACAAACGTAATTTGAAATATTACAAAGTTCATTTAGCACAGGAATCATCTCACCTTAGTTAAAACAATAAAAAACGGTGTTATTTTATACTCAATGAGTGTGCTACTACAAATACTTTATAAGTAATTTTGTTAGCTTAAGTATTAGTGTGGTATAAACTTAGACTCTTACATGAAGTTGGAAAGAGACAGTTATTTACTTTCAGCTATTTAGTCATATGAAGAGCAAAAACCAATAGATTACCATGCCATATTGTCATTTCGCTCAAGATACTTAGGGTCTGATAACAAGTTTGGTGGTGCCACAGCAGATGGTGCAACACGCCACCCGCTGTGGGACCGTCAAACCAGTGGTGTGACTGCCCGCCTGATCAGGAGTTTTTCAGGCTCAGAAAAGAGTCTAACAGGCAGACCGCTGCTCTCAGTGTGCCGACTGCACCTTCCTGCACGGTGTGGCATACCGTGCAGGAAGGAGGGTGCAAATCCAGGGGGGCATTACATGTGCCCCCCCCCCCCGCATACACCCCAAGGACCCCTTTGTTGCCATTCTGCCACCCTTTTCATGGCGGGTTCACCGCCATGAAAAGGGCTGTGAAATGGCAACTCGGAATATGCGGTGTAGTGCCGGCTGTAGCACCACCAGCATATTCCTGCCAGTGAAAGACTGCCAGCCCAGCAGGATTCTTCATCCCGGCAGTGCCAGTGGTCTGGTGGCGGTCCGACTGCCGCAATCGTAATACTGGGGGTGGTCCCGCAGTATGGCGGTTGTCAGACCGCCACCATGTGGACCGCCGTACTCGTAATTAGGGCCTTAATGTGGAAGAAAAACAACACTATCAGAAATTCAATGAAGTCTAATACATGCCATGGAACAAAAATATTCTAAGTGTGAATTTGCAAATCAGCAGACCAGTGCTTCGCAGTATGAGGCGTTGTAGCATACAATGCTAAATTCACTACAATTTCATCTTTCTTTTATACATTTTCTATAATCCACCAAGCAGAGGATAGAACTTATGATACAATACAAACCTCTAGATAGCCCTAGCGAGCAGTTGCCTGTCCCCTTCTCGTGGGAATAATGTGATGAGACTTTAAAGTATAGATACCGTGGGGTTCAGTGGAAAGCTGAGGTCACTAAATCCGCAGTTCTCGTTTCACTGTGTCAATTTTACAATGAGGCCACGCTTACTCAAGGTACATTTAAAATCTGTGTTGATGTGCAATAATGCAAAAGCTTTGGTAGTACTTTAAGCAGGTACAAAAACAATTTCACAGTAACAACTGTTGTTTTCTAGCAGAACAATACCCACAGAATTTTTTTTATATGAGAAAACATTTCCAAAGCTGCCACAGGTTGGACAGATGTTTGAAATGACACTGTGGGGCCTATGTGCAAGGGCCTTTTGGAGTAGGTAAAGTAGGACGCCTGCAGTACTCTTTTTCCTACTCTTACATGCCTTTGTGATTTGGTCCCAAACATCTAAAATGGAAATATTCAGGGAACATTCATACCCACTTAATACAAACAGAAAGATCTGTGGCCGTTTTCCATGTTTAGTAATCAGGCGTTGGACGTTTTTGCCCAATTCACGAAGGAATGTTGGAGTACACAAGAGAGTACTCCTACAGTACTACGTCTCATTCTCAGAAATGCTTTCTTGAATTGGCCAATATGATCTTAGTGTTATTATTGCCACCTGAAAAATGCTGAATTTCAATTAAAGATTCCACAATAGCAGTGCCTGCATGAGAGCAGCGTCAGGATAGGCCGCAGGGGAGTCTGGGAGCCTGTGCAGTTGCAGCAGAAGGGCACTGAGTCTGCGATGCGGTGAGCGAAAGTAAGTAGTTTTCTTTTGTCTTTTTTTCTTCTCGTCGTGTTCTTCCACCTCTCCCGCCCCCCGCCCCGCCAACCCGTCCTGATACCAGCCGCCACTGGCCGTAGGTGAGGTTCCATGATGTGTTACAACTGATTCAGAAGTGGGTGGGATTTCAGGTGGACACTGAAAGAAGATAAAGCATGGCCTGCCTCATCTCAATAGGTTTGTTATTCCATATTCTGGGTGCAAATCCTGAGAAGGAAGGGGATGGTATAAAAGTCTTGCTATATCGCTGGGTTTCAGGTGGAGTTACTGCCGCGAAGCTCTCTCCATCTCCCGGAGGTTGTAATTTTCCTTTTCAGGCAGTGGGGTGTGTTAAGTTTCAGTGCCTTAAAACTGATACAAGCTGATCTGACAGTGCAGCGGGCTTGTAAAGGGAGCCATTTGAGCTTGACTAGTACAGGCGTAATAAGCTCACATTTCTTCATGCCTGTAATCGTTCTGGCAGCTCTGTCAAGGATCGTTTTCAGTGGGGCTGTCCAATTACCGGAAAGGCCAGTGAGTAGTGTATCCTGTATTCTACCGAGAGCAGAGCTGCCAACATGAAAAAAGAATTATTGTGTCAGAGGAAGAGGCGGGACCTCAAGCCTGTTAATGTCTGACCAGTTGGTGGGGCGGGCATATGGAGTGGGGGCATGGCTCCGTTCTAGCTAAGGCCAAGAGTCACTTGTACCCACCCCAAACAAAAAGAAAACAAATGCTTCTGATGAGGCTGCCGCTGATGTCCTGTGGGGGTTCCAAAACCCACGCATGGACATCGGCTGTGCAGAGCCTCCTCACACGAGTGAGAAACCTACTCTCAGGATGGGTTTCCAGCTCGCTTTGTCCAGGGCCGGACTGGGAACCCAAAGCAGCCCTGGCAATTTTGATGGGGACATGCGGGGGGGGGGGGGGGAGGCGTGTAAGCGTGAAGCGCTGCTGCCTAACAATATCCGCCACCAGCACTGCTGCTTTTGTTACTGGGGGCCGATATTGCAGCATAGCTGCAAAACTGGCTCCCAGTAACAGAACCGGCCCCCACCGTGCCAAAACCGTCCCCCACCCTTCCAGCCTCATGGGCAAATGCCCGATGCCCGCTACAGCCAGTCCGGCCCTGGCTTTATCTCCCACTAAATCAAATCCCATCAAATCCTCACTGGGTGACCGTGTGAAGGGAGCCGATATTGTGTGACACACAGTAGGACCTTGTGAATTGGTTGGTCTGCAAGAGACACTCAGACCTTAATTACGAGGTGCTATTTATTGCACCTGATACATAACAATACCACGGGGTATGTTATTTATCTGGTGCGATAAATGCCACCCATTACGAGTTGTTGGGGAATACTATGCAGATTTTGGTGTTCAACTCACCAAATTCATGTGATACGGTTGTGTGCTTTTCCCCTGTTAAATTTTGGCAGGTTTGACCTGCTGAAATTTAACGGAGCTAAGTTATTTAACTCATGAGATCATTTTCGGGTGCGTTAAATACCGCCAAACTCCTCATTCCGACTGCGCGTAAAAATGGTTTCATAGTTACGTGCCGTTTTTGAGCAGGGTCAGTGTCTCATACATTCGTCTACCATTTATTTTCAGCGCAGCCGTCAAGGCTGGTAATGGTGCACTCTTTTTTATTTTGATTCAGCTTTCGATAGAATGTCGTTCTAAATTTTCGGTTTGCTACGTTTTTATTCAAATTTTTCGAACTCTTGTATCTTGAGTCCACAGCCTTTAATTTAGGCACTTCGAAATATTTGAGTCACATTTGCCATCACTCTTTGTTCTCAAAAGTACAGAGGCAAACAGGACGCATTAGGTAGACGACGGACTGCCCCAGAGTGCAATGTTTGCAGTGTTCTGAAGGTCATGACCTTGAAAACTGAGAAGGCAAACTCAGCCTTCCATTTTTCCGGTGTGGTTAAATGGACCCTAAATACTACAGAAGTGCGGTATTTAGTACCAATTAAAAAACATTACTATTTTTAAATACCACAGTGATAGCTACACCTTGTCATATGTGTACGACATACCCCACTGTGTCAATATCTCAATGCAGTGCCTTCAGCCCGCTTTCTACGGGTAAATATAGCTAATGGTGTCACCTGGGTCTTCGTGGACAGACTGCAAGGATCTGGTGCACAGGGCGATCTATAAAATTGATGAATCCTTAATCTATTCTTGGTTTTATCATTTTTTCAATTTGATTTTTTGTTACTATTTGATGCCCTCGGCAGTTTAGTCGAGCTACTGTTTTGTCTACATGGTCGGGACGTCCTGGATATATGGAGATATAGAGAAAAATGGAGATATATGGAGATATATAGAGATATATGGAGATATGGTGCTGCAACTACAAAACTAAAAAAGGCAAGAGTAAATGTCACCAAACTGTGGAAAAAACACATGGTTTGAGGCGAGGAGGAGGATGTGTCCTCCATTTACAGGCACCAAGATCGGTGAGGCAAGACACAGCTGGGCAGCTGTAAGAGACGAACACAAAGTCAGAAGACTGGACACCTACATTCACACCTTGACCCCCTGTATGTTGTTGGGTCCCCTGTTATTTTGATGCACGTCTGGAGGATGCTTGGATTAGACAACACCACTTCCAATGGAGCGCATGGTGCTAAGAAAGGCAGCAAGACTCCGCTCACTCACTCATGATCCAGTGCCATCGTTTCAAACAACTAGCGGACATTCTTCCAGTGCATGCTGGGTAAGGACATTTGACTAATCTACGAGCTGCAATTTTGTGTCTACCCATCAATTGGCTCCCAGTAACCTCCTTGATATATTGTTTCATAGATCTCATCTAATATGCTCCTTAGGAAGAAGTTTATATTTCAACCTCAGGTGTGTGCTGCTTGTTCTATAAAAAAAGATAATTAATGCCATGTTTGTCCTCTCTACCTCCCCCATCAGGGTTCCATGCCGATAAATACGTTCAGGCATGAAAATTGACAAGTTTCTAACAGACCCTGTAGGACCCCAGTGCTGATGATGACCCTCGAATTCAGTCCCCAAGGGTCGAAACATGTCAACAGTATGAATGAGAACCTAAAATTAAACCTTCCATAGAATTGATCCACTTACTAATCATGAGATAACTGCAAGACTAAGCCACAACTGGATACACATGGCCCCAATTTTAGAACAAGCATGGGCAAAGCCAATAGGTCTTGCTATGCAAGACCTTTTAGCTTTGCCAATATGTTTAAGCAATGTTGTACACCAGAGTGGCTGCTGTTCAGCATGTCTAAAAGTTACTGGGGTAAAGGAGAGTGGCGTAGAGTGGAGTGTCATAAAGTGGAGTAGAGTGGAGTGTTATGGAGTGGCATTGTGTGGCGTACAGTAGGGTTGAGTGGCATGGAGAGAGTGAAATGGAGTGTCATGGAGTATTGTACAGTGTTGTGGAGCAAGTACAGTATCATAGAGTGGAAGGGGGTAGAGTTGAATGGCCGCAGAGTGGAGTACAGTTTTTTTTTGGGGGGGGGGTTATATAGCATGAACTCGACCCGAAGGTATCAGAGCGCTTTACATGAGCCAGTTGCGTTACAGATGGACACATTCATTTTTTTAGGTAGGGGGAGATTAAACGATTTGCCCAGAATCACAGGATGTTGAGCGTCCCTGCCGAGACTCAAACCCGGTTCCCCAGCTTCGAGGTCAACAGTTCTAGCCGTTAGGTCACATCCTCTCACCTACAGTGTCAGAGTTGAGTACAGTGTCATAGAGTGGAGTGGCACAGGGTGTCGTGGAGTGGTGTAGAGCAGAGTGGAGTGGCATGGAGGGTGTTGCATGGAGTGGAGTAGAGTGTTTGTAAGGTAGAGTGGCGTAGAGCTCAGTAGATTGTCAGAGTGGAGTGGAGTACCGTGGAGTAAAGTGGCATGGAGTGGCATAGAGGAAGTTGCATAGAGCATTGTAGAGTGGAGTAGAGTGCTGTAGAGTGGAGTGGTGCAGAGTAGAGTACAGTGGCATAGAGTGCAATCATGCAGAGTAGAGTGTCAGAGTGCAGGGTTGCAGAGTGCAGAGTCGCAGAGTGCAGGATCGTAGAGTGGTGCAGAGTAGAGTGGTGCCGAGAGTAGTGACGTTGAGTGGCATAGAGTGCGGTGGCGTAGAGTGCAGTGGCATAGAGTACAGTGACATAGAGTACAGTGGTGTAGAGTAGGATAGAGTGGCATAGAGTGCAGTGACAGAGTGACGTGATGTAGAGTGCAATGGTGCAGAGTGACGTAGTGTGCAGTGGCATAAAGTAGAATGTTGTAGAGTATAGTAGCATAAAGGGCAGTGGTGCAAAGTAGTTGGCATAGGGGCAGTGGTGTAGGGTGCATTGGTTTTGAGTAAAGTGGTGTAGCGTACATTGGAGTAGAGTGCATTGGTTTTGAGTAAAGTGGTGTAGAGTACATTGGCATAGACTGGAGTAGTTTAGAGTATAGTGGCATAGCATAGACTGCAGAGGCGTAGAGTGGTGCAGCGTAGAGTGCAGTGGCGTAGAGTGTAGTGGCATAGAGTAGATTGTTTCAGAGTACAGTGAAGTGGGATAGAGTGGAGTGGTGCAGGGTAGAATGGAGTGGTATAGATTGGTGGCGTAGAGTGGAGTGGTGCAGGGTAAAGTGGAGTGGTATAGATTGGTGGCCTAGAGTGGTGCAGCGTAGAGTGCAGTGGCATAGAGTGTAGTGGCATAGAGTAGATTGTTTCAGAGTAGAGTGGAGTGGTGCAGGGTAGAGGCAGTGGCATAGAGTAGAGTGGTGTAGAGTAGAGTTGCACAGCGTTGATTGCAGTGGCATAGAGAGGAGTGGCGCAGAGTCTAGTAGAGTGGTATAGAGTGCAGTGGCATAGAGTAGATTGTTTCAGAGTACAGTGAAGTGGGATAGAGTGGAGTGGTATAGATTGGTGGCGTAGAGTGGAGTGGTGCAGGGTAGAGTGGAGTGGTATAGATTGGTGGCGTAGAGTGGAGTGGTGCTGACTGGAGTGGCCTAGACAGGAGTGGGTAAGAGTTCTGTGGTGCATAGTAGAGTAAAGTAAACTTCTCTCTCATTAGCTCATCTTTCTCCATTATCTTCTTCTCTCTGCCTACCTCTACCTCCGTCTATGTTTGCCCAGAGCCATCTTCAGTATGTTTGAATTCTCAAAAACACAATATTTCAACTGTATTTGAGTGAAACTCGTTTCTGAAAGTTTGTTTGGCACCTTGCAGGCTACAATCAGCAAAAAAAGTGGATGATAAAATTCATAGTTCTTATGAACAGGGGACCCCAAAATGTATCGTGCCCCGGGCCCCAAAAATCCTTAAGACCACACTGGCTGGAACCTATCAGTCTGACTTTCATGTCTTCTTATCTTTTTACTGGCTTTTTGGTGCTCTATTTGATACGGTTCATCATACATGGCAACACCAACAATTCAGACGATAGACTCGCCGTCTTTAAGCTAATATTATTTTAGTTTAGCTTTCTCTTTCTTAGAACTTACCTGACTCTTGTGCAAGTTAATGGAGAATGAATTCTCCCAGTTTATTTCCTAAATCTTCCTCTGAGATGTTGACAAGTATGTACGAGTTTTTAGTCTGTGGAGTAAAGATCTGACATGTAACTGCTGAGCTATTTGAAAACCCAAATAAAGAGAAACAGTGGTTCCTGTAAAAACAATATGTTCAATTATAACATGCAAAGAATGCTAGTTCATGCTCTCCGGAGATACTATTACACTGAAGTGTGACTTATAGTGAGAAACAAACAATACTGAGTATCAGCAAAGTAGAACCAGTGCAATAAGATACATTGGCAAAAACGGAATTCAGTCAACAATCTTGCTTGGTGCTGTAAGTGAATCACATAAAAGATTTGCGAATTGACCAGTGTGAAAAAACAAACAAGCATTTGCAATGCAATAGGTCTCACAATTGCGAGAATTTGAGCTATTGGCATTGTAAATGGAAATGTCTTTTATAATATTAAAAGGCATTGTCAGCTACAGTACCAATAGGTCAAAGTTTTGCAAACGCGAGACCTATTGTATTACAGCGATACCAAAGGGGATGATGGACGGAGCGTTAGAGCAAATCAAACACTCACCCCCAGTCAACTGATCTGGGTTTAATCCATCATCATTCTTTAGCTCACTCCACCACCCCAGTTCAGACATGGCCATATGCAAATCAGTCTGACCCTGTGCCTCATGGGAACAGTCCAGCCCGAACTGCCAAGCCATGTCTTCCTGGACCGGAAACAAGCATCCTGGGACCGGCTTCGGGTTCAAAACCCTCATCAGCCAGGCTATCTTGAATCCAGTGGCAAAGTGAGCAAGGGACCCACGTCTGGGCATACCTGCCAACTTAGGGCGAACAAGCGATACAAAGGGATGATGGACGGAGCGTTAGAGCAAATCAAACACTCACCCCAGTCAACTGATCTGGGTTTAATCCATCATCATTCTTTAGCTCACTCCACCACTCCAGTTCAGACATGGCCATATGCAAATCAGTCTGACCCTGTGCCTCATGGAACAGTCCAGCCCGAACTGCCAAGCCATGTCTTCCTGGACCGGAAACAAGCATCCTGGGACCGGTTTCGGGTTCAAAACCTCATCAGCCAGGCTATCTTGAATCCAGTGGCAAAGTGAGCAAGGGACCGCGTCTGGGCATACCTCTGCCAACTTAGGGCGAACAAAGCGATACTAAAGGGGATGATGGACGGAGCGCTAGAGCAAATCAAACACTCACCCCCAGTCAACTGATCTGGGTTTAATCTATCATCATTCTTTAGCTCACTCCACCACCTCAGTTCAGACATGGCCATATGCAAATCAGTCTGACCCTGTGCCTCATGGGAACAGTCCAGCCGAACTGCCAAGCCATGTCTTCCTGGACCGGAAACAAGCATCCTGGGACCGGCTTCGGGTTCAAAACCCTCATCAGCCAGGCTATCTTGAATCCAGTGGCAAAGTGAGCAAGGGACCCACGTCTGGGCATACCCTGCCAACTTAGGGCGAACAAAGCGATACCAAAGGGGATGATGGACGGAGCGTTAGAGCAAATCAAACACTCACCCCCAGTCAACTGATCTGGGTTTAATCCATCATCATTCTTTAGCTCACTCCACCACCCCAGTTCAGACATGGCCATATGCAAATCAGTCTGACCCTGTGCCTCATGGGAACAGTCCAGCCCGAACTGCCAAGCCATGTCTTCCCTGGACTGGAAACAAGCATCCTGGGACCGGTTTCGGGTTCAAAACCCTCATCAGCCAGGCTATCTTGAATCCAGTGGCAAAGTGAGCAAGGGACCCACGTCTGGGCATACCCTGCCAACTTAGGGCGAACAAAGCGATACCAAAGGGATGATGGACGGAGCGTTAGAGCAAATCAAACACTCACCCCCAGTCAACTGATCTGGGTTTAATCCATCATCATTCTTTAGCTCACTCCACCACCCCAGTTCAGACATGGCCATATGCAAATCAGTCTGACCCTGTGCCTCATGGGAACAGTCCAGCCCGAACTGCCAAGCCATGTCTTCCTGGACCGGAAACAAGCATCCTGGGACCGGTTCGGGTTCAAAACCCTCATCAGCCAGGCTATCTTGAATCCAGTGGCAAAGTGAGCAAGGGACCCACGTCTGGGCATACCCTGCCAACTTAGGGCGAACAAGCGATACCAAAGGGGATGATGGACGGAGCGTTAGAGCAAATCAAACACTCACCCCAGTCAACTGATCTGGGTTTAATCCATCATCATTCTTTAGCTAACTCCACCACCCCAGTTCAGACATGGCCATATGCAAATCAGTCTGACCCTGTGCCTCATGGGAACAGTCCAGCCCAAACTGCCAAGCCATGTCTTCCCTGGACCGGAAACAAGCATCCTGGGACCGGTTTCGGGTTCAAAACCCTCATCAGCCAGGCTATCTTGAATCCAGTGGCAAAGTGAGCAAGGGACCCACGTCTGGGCATACCCTGCCAACTTAGGGCGAACAAATCAAACACTCACCCCCAGTCAACCTTTGGTATCGCTTTGTTCGCCCTAAGTTGGCAGGGTATGCCCAGACGTGGGTCCCTTGCTCACTTTGCCACTGGATTCAAGATAGCCTGGCTGATGAGGGTTTTGAACCCGAAACCGGTCCCAGGATGCTTGTTTCTGGTCCAGGGAAGACATGGATTGGCAGTTCGGGCTGGACTGTTCCCATAAAGCACACGGACAGACTGATTTGCATATGGCCATGTCTGAACTGGGGTGGTGGAGTGAGCTAAAGAATGATGATGGATTAAACCCAGATCAGTTGACTGGGGGTGAGTGTTTGATTTGCTCTAACGCTCCGTCCATCATCCCCTTTGGTATCGCTTTGTTCGCCCTAAGTTGGCAGGGTATGCCCAGACGTGGGTCCCTTGCTCACTTTGCCACTGGATTCAAGATAGCCTGGCTGATGAGGGTTTTGAACCCGAAACCGGTCCCAGGATGCTTGTTTCCGGTCCAGGGAAGACATGGCTTGGCAGTTCGGGCTGGACTGTTCCCATGAGGCACAGGGTCAGACTGATTTGCATATGGCCATGTCTGAACTGGGGTGGTGGAGTGAGCTAAAGAATGATGATGGATTAAACCCAGATCAGTTGACTGGGTGTGAGTGTTTGATTTGCTCTAACGCTCCGTCCATCATCCCCTTTGGTATCGCTTTGTTCGCCCTAAGTTGGCAGGGTATGCCCAGACGTGGGTCCCTTGCTCACTTTGCCACTGGATTCAAGATAGCCTGGCTGAGGGTTTTGAACCCGAAACCGGTCCCAGGATGCTTGTTTCCGGTCCAGGGAAGACATGGCTTGGCAGTTCGGGCTGGACTGTTCCCATGAGGCACAGGGTCAGACTGATTTCCATATGGCCATGTCTGAACTGGGGTGGTGGAGTGAGCTAAAGAATGATGATGGATTAAACCCAGATCAGTTGACTGGGGGTGAGTGTTTGATTTGCTCTAACGCTCCGTCCATCATCCCCTTTGGTATCGCTTGTTCGCCCTAAGTTGGCAGGGTATGCCCAGACGTGGGTCCCTTGCTCACTTTGCCACTGGATTCAAGATAGCCTGGCTGATGAGGGTTTTGAACCCGAAACCGGTCACAGGATGCTTGTTTCCGGTCCAGGGAAGACATGGCTTGGCAGTTCGGGCTGGACTGTTCCCATGAGGCACAGGGTCAGACTGATTTGCATATGGCCATGTCTGAACTGGGGTGGTGGAGTGAGCTAAAGAATGATGATGGATTAAACCCAGATCAGTTGACTGGGGGTGAGTGTTTGATTTGCTCTAACGCTCCGTCCATCATCCCCTTTGGTATCGCTTTGTTCGCCCTAAGTTGGCAGGGTATGCCCAGACGTGGGTCCCTTGCTCACTTTGCCACTGGATTCAAGATAGCCTGGCTGATGAG
Organism: Calotriton arnoldi; assembly: GCA_963921515.1. Classification (NCBI taxonomy): domain Eukaryota; kingdom Metazoa; phylum Chordata; class Amphibia; order Caudata; family Salamandridae; genus Calotriton; species Calotriton arnoldi. The sequence continues at coordinate 318,600 of CAWUFW010005625.1, forward strand.
GGTTTTGAACCCGAAACCGGTCCCAGGATGCTTGTTTCCGGTCCAGGGAAGACATGGCTTGGCAGTTCGGGCTGGACTGTTCCCATGAGGCACAGGGTCAGACTGATTTGCATATGGCCATGTCTGAACTGGGGTGGTGGAGTGAGCTAAAGAATGATGATGGATTAAACCCAGATCAGTTGACTGGGGGTGAGTGTTTGATTTGCTCTAACGCTCCGTCCATCATCCCCTTTGGTATCGCTTGTTCGCCTCTAAGTTGGCAGGGTATGCCCAGACGTGGGTCCCTTGCTCACTTTGCCACTGGATTCAAGATAGCCTGGCTGATGAGGGTTTTGAACCCGAAACCGGTCCCAGGATGCTTGTTTCCGGTCCAGGGAAGACATGGCTTGGCAGTTCGGGCTGGACTGTTCCCATGAGGCACAGTGTCAGACTGATTTGCATATGGCCATGTCTGAACTGGGGTGGTGGAGTGAGCTAAAGAATGATGATGGATTAAACCCAGATCAGTTGACTGGGGGTGAGTGTTTGATTTGCTCTAACGCTCCGTCCATCATCCCCTTTGGTATCGCTTTGTTCGCCCTAAGTTGGCAGGGTATGCCCAGACGTGGGTCCCTTGCTCACTTTGCCACTGGATTCAAGATAGCCTGGCTGATGAGGGTTTTGAACCCGAAACCGGTCCCAGGATGCTTGTTTCCGGTCCAGGGAAGACATGGCTTGGCAGTTCGGGCTGGACTGTTCCCATGAGGCACAGGGTCAGACTGATTTGCATATGGCCATGTCTGAACTGGGGTGGTGGAGTGAGCTAAAGAATGATGATGGATTAAACCCAGATCAGTTGACTGGGGGTGAGTGTTTGATTTGCTCTAACGCTCCGTCCATCATCCCCTTTGGTATCGCTTTGTTCGCCCTAAGTTGGCAGGGTATGCCCAGACGTGGGTCCCTTGCTCACTTTGCCACTGGATTCAAGATAGCCTGGCTGATGAGGGTTTTGAACCCGAAACCGGTCCCAGGATGCTTGTTTCCGGTCCAGGGAAGACATGGCTTGGCAGTTCGGGCTGGACTGTTCACATGAGGCACAGGGTCAGACTGATTTGCATATGGCCATGTCTGAACTGGGGTGGTGGAGTGAGCTAAAGAATGATGATGGATTAAACCCAGATCAGTTGACTGGGGGTGAGTGTTTGATTTGCTCTAACGCTCCGTCCATCATCCCCTTTGGTATCGCTTTGTTCGCCCTAAGTTGGCAGGGTATGCCCAGACGTGGGTCCCTTGCTCACTTTGCCACTGGATTCAAGATAGCCTGGCTGATGAGGGTTTTGAACCCGAAACCGGTCCCAGGATGCTTGTTTCTGGTCCAGGGACGACATGGCTTGGCAGTTCGGGCTGGACTGTTCCCATGAGGCACAGGGTCAGACTGATTTGCATATGGCCATGTCTGAACTGGGGTGGTGGAGTGAGCTAAAGAATGATGATGGATTAAACCCAGATCAGTTGACTGGGGGTGAGTGTTTGATTTGCTCTAACGCTCCGTCCATCATCCCTTTTGGTATCGCTTTGTTCGCCCTAAGTTGGCAGGGTATGCCCAGACGTGGGTCCCTTGCTCACTTTGCCACTGGATTCAAGATAGCCTGGCTGATGAGGGTTTTGAACCCGAAACCGGTCCCAGGATGCTTGTTTCCGGTCCAGGGACGACATGGCTTGGCAGTTCGGGCTGGACTGTTCCCATGAGGCACAGGGTCAGACTGATTTGCATATGGCCATGTCTGAACTGGGGTGGTGGAGTGAGCTAAAGAATGATGATGGATTAAACCCAGATCAGTTGACTGGGGGTGAGTGTTTGATTTGCTCTAACGCTCCGTCCATCATCTCCTTTGGTATCGCTTTGTTCGCCCTAAGTTGGCAGGGTATGCCCAGACGTGGGTCCCTTGCTCACTTTGCCACTGGATTCAAGATAGCCTGGCTGATGAGGGTTTTGAACCCGAAACCGGTCCCAGGATGCTTGTTTCCAGTCCAGGGAAGACATGGCTTGGCAGTTCGGGCTGGACTGTTCCCATGAGGCACAGGGTCAGACTGATTTGCATATGGCCATGTCTGAACTGGGGTGGTGGAGTGAGCTAAAGAATGATGATGGATTAAACCCAGATCAGTTGACTGGGGGTGAGTGTTTGATTTGCTCTAACGCTCCGTCCATCATCCCCTTTGGTATCGCTTTGTTCGCCCTAAGTTGGCAGGGTATGCCCAGACGTGGGTCCCTTGCTCACTTTGCCGCTGCATTCAAGATAGCCTGGCTGATGAGGGTTTTGAACCCGAAACCGGTCCCAGGATGCTTGTTTCCGGTCCAGGGAAGACATGGCTTGGCAGTTCGGGCTGGACTGTTCCCATGAGGCACAGGGTCAGACTGATTTGCATATGGCCATGTCTGAACTGGGGTGGTGGAGTGAGCTAAAGAATGATGATGGATTAAACCCAGATCAGTTGACTGGGGGTGAGTGTTTGATTTGCTCTAACGCTCCGTCCATCATCCCCTTGGTATCGCTTTGTTCGCCCTAAGTTGGCAGGGTATGCCCAGACGTGGGTCCCTTGCTCACTTTGCCACTGGATTCAAGATAGCCTGGCTGATGAGGGTTTTGAACACGAAACCGGTCCCAGGATGCTTGTTTCCGGTCCAGGGAAGACATGGCTTGGCAGTTCGGGCTGGACTGTTCCCATGAGGCACAGGGTCAGACTGATTTGCATATGGCCATGTCTGAACTGGGGTGGTGGAGTGAGCTAAAGAATGATGATGGATTAAACCCAGATCAGTTGACTGGGGGTGAGTGTTTGATTTGCTCTAACGCTCCGTCCATCATCCCCTTTGGTATCGCTTTGTTCGCCCTAAGTTGGCAGGGTATGCCCAGACGTGGGTCCCTTGCTCACTTTGCCACTGGATTCAAGATAGCCTGGCTGATGAGGGTTTTGAACCCGAAACCGGTCCCAGGATGCTTGTTTCCGGTCCAGGGAAGACATGGCTTGGCAGTTCGGGCTGGACTGTTCCCATGAGGCACAGGGTCAGACTGATTTGCATATGGCCATGTCTGAACTGGGGTGGTGGAGTGAGCTAAAGAATAATGATGGATTAAACCCAGATCAGTTGACTGGGGGTGAGTGTTTGATTTGCTCTAACGCTCCGTCCATCATCCCCTTTGGTATCGCTTTGTTCGCCCTAAGTTGGCAGGGTATGCCCAGACGTGGGTCCCTTGCTCACTTTGCCACTGGATTCAAGATAGCCTGGCTGATGAGGGTTTTGAACCCGAAACCGGTCCCAGGATGCTTGTGTCCGGTCCAGGGAAGACATGGCTTGGCAGTTCGGGCTGGACTGTTCCCATGAGGCACAGGGTCAGACTGATTTGCATATGGCCATGTCTGAACTGGGGTGGTGGAGTGAGCTAAAGAATGATGATGGATTAAACCCAGATCAGTTGACTGGGGGTGAGTGTTTGATTTGCTCTAACGCTCCGTCCATCATCCCCTTTGGTATCGCTTTGTTCGCCCTAAGTTGGCAGGGTATGCCCAGACGTGGGTCCCTTGCTCACTTTGCCACTGGATTCAAGATAGCCTGGCTGATGAGGGTTTTGAACCCGAAACCGGTCCCAGGATGCTTGTTTCCGGTCCAGGGAAGACATGGCTTGGCAGTTCGGGCTGGACTGTTCCCATGAGGCACAGGGTCAGACTGATTTGCATATGGCCATGTCTGAACTGGGAGTGGTGGAGTGAGCTAAAGAATGATGATGGATTAAACCCAGATCAGTTGACTGGGGGTGAGTGTTTGATTTGCTCTAACGCTCCGTCCATCATCCCCTTTGGTATCGCTTTGTTCGCCCTAAGTTGGCAGGGTATGCCCAGACGTGGGTCCCTTGCTCACTTTGCCACTGGATTCAAGATAGCCTGGCTGATGAGGGTTTTGAACCCGAAACCGGTCACAGGATGCTTGTTTCCGGTCCAGGGAAGACATGGCTTGGCAGTTCGGGCTGGACTGTTCCCATGAGGCACAGGGTCAGACTGATTTGCATATGGCCATGTCTGAACTGGGGTGGTGGAGTGAGCTAAAGAATGATGATGGATTAAACCCAGATCAGTTGACTGGGGGTGAGTGTTTGATTTGCTCTAACGCTCCGTCCATCATCCCCTTTGGTATCGCTTTGTTCGCCTCTAAGTTGGCAGGGTATGCCCAGACGTGGGTCCCTTGCTCACCTTGCCACTGGATTCAAGATAGCCTGGCTGATGAGGGTTTTGAACCCGAAACCGGTCCCAGGATGCTTGTTTCCGGTCCAGGGAAGACATGGCTTGGCAGTTCGGGCTGGACTGTTCTCATGAGGCACAGGGTCAGACTGATTTGCATATGGCCATGTCTGAACTGGGGTGGTGGAGTGAGCTAAAGAATGATGATGGATTAAACCCAGATCAGTTGACTGGGGGTGAGTGTTTGATTTGCTCTAACGCTCCGTCCATCATCCCCTTTGGTATCGCTTTGTTCGCCCTAAGTTGGCAGGGTATGCCCAGACGTGGGTCCCTTGCTCACTTTGCCACTGGATTCAAGATAGCCTGGCTGATGAGGGTTTTGAACCCGAAACCGGTCCCAGGATGCTTGTTTCCGGTCCAGGGAAGACATGGCTTGGCAGTTCGGGCTGGACTGTTCCCATGAGGCACAGGGTCAGACTGATTTGCATATGGCCATGTCTGAACTGGGGTGGTGGAGTGAGCTAAAGAATGATGATGGATTAAACCCAGATCAGTTGACTGGGGGTGAGTGTTTGATTTGCTCTAACGCTCCGTCCATCATCCCCTTTGGTATCGCTTTGTTCGCCCTAAGTTGGCAGGGTATGCCCAGACGTGGGTCCCTTGCTCACTTTGCCACTGGATTCAAGATAGCCTGGCTGATGAAGGTTTTGAACCCGAAACCGGTCCCAGGATGCTTGTTTCCGGTCCAGGGAAGACATGGCTTGGCAGTTCGGGCTGGACTGTTCCCATGAGGCACAGGGTCAGACTGATTTGCATATGGCCATGTCTGAACTGGGGTGGTGGAGTGAGCTAAAGAATGATGATGGATTAAACCCAGATCAGTTGACTGGGGGTGAGTGTTTGATTTGCTCCAACGCTCCGTCCATCATCCCCTTTGGTATCGCTTTGTTCGCCCTAAGTTGGCAGGGTATGCCCAGACGTGGGTCCCTTGCTCACTTTGCCACTGGATTCAAGATAGCCTGGCTGATGAGGGTTTTGAACCCGAAACCGGTCCCAGGATGCTTGTTTCCGGTCCAGGGAAGACATGGCTTGGCAGTTCGGGCTGGACTGTTCCCATGAGGCACAGGGTCAGACTGATTTGCATATGGCCATGTCTGAACTGGGGTGGTGGAGTGAGCTAAAGAATGATGATGGATTAAACCCAGATCAGTTGACTGGGGGTGAGTGTTTGATTTGCTCTAACGCTCCGTCCATCATCCCCTTTGGTATCGCTTTGTTCGCCCTAAGTTGGCAGGGTATGCCCAGACGTGGGTCCCTTGCTCACTTTGCCACTGGATTCAAGATAGCCTGGCTGATGAGGGTTTTGAACCCGAAACCGGTCCCAGGATGCTTGTTTCTGGCCCAGGGAAGACATGGCTTGGCAGTTCGGGCTGGACTGTTCCCATGAGGCACAGGGTCAGACTGATTTGCATATGGCCATGTCTGAACTGGGGTGGTGGAGTGAGCTAAAGAATGATGATGGATTAAACCCAGATCAGTTGACTGGGGGTGAGTGTTTGATTTGCTCTAACGCTCCGTCCATCATCCCCTTTGGTATCGCTATTGTATTACAGAGCGCGGTGACCCTGAAGCGGGCGCCGTGCTCACCATTAAAGTAAAAAAAAAAAAATTTTAAGACAGAGTGCAGTGTCCCTGAAGCGGGTGCCGCGCATACCATTAAAGTTTAAAAAAAAAAAAAAACAAACAGAGCGCGGTGTCCCTAAAGCGGGTGCCGCGCTCACCATTAAAGTAAAAAAAAAAAAAACATGAAACTGAGCGCCGTGTCTATAAAGCGGGGGCCGCGCTCAGCATTCAAGTTTAATTTTAAAAAAATAAAAGCTGATAGAAAGCGCGGTGTTCCTGAAGCGGACGCCGCGTTCATCTTAAAAGTAATAAACAAAAAAAAACAAAAAGCGTCTGCCATTGTACCGTGAGTGCTGTGGGGGTAAGGGGAAACAATATGTAAAGTTAGAGTGACATAGCGCTCCATACGAAAAGCGGCCGCAGATAGAGCAGAGAGAGCAGCTGCCAGGTGGATAAAACCAAGAGCCTGAATTTGATCTTGGCAGACGGGTTACTCCATCACAACAGTGACGGATATCCCGTCTGCCTAAATATAAATCTCATTATATCCTATGGGATTTATATTTCGGTGGATGGGATAGCCGTCAACTTTATGATGGAGTAACTCGCCCACCAATATCTAAATCAGGCCCTATGTATGGAACGGAATACACTATAAAATTGTTCAAGATGCCAGATTTAGGTCAGAAAAATCCATACATCTTAGCAAGATTCTTGTCCTATGGCGCCCACTAAGTGGCACGGAATTACAAGAAAACAAAGAATGCTGTAAACAGGGGTGGGTGGGGAAAGACCCAGCAGCAAAATATTGAAGCAACAAACTGATCCGTGTATTATAACCTGATCTCTCTCATTAATGGCTGACTGCTCTTTGGAATTAGATGGAAAGATTATATTAGAAAGTAGGTTACCAGCCAGGGCATTGCTAATGACACGTGCCAGCTTATTGGAAGATCCTGATTCGCTTAGTTTAATTTTAGACTCAAAGCGTGCTTCCGCTCCCTCTCAGATTGTCAAAAAGGAGTCTGTAGATTGCTTTTCCACATTGAAGCTTTTAAAGTATTAGGAGATACCAGTGTTTAATTTGTAAAGAAAGTGAGTGCCGGTGCCCAAAGCTGTGCTCAGAAGCCCACAGCGGGTGCGATTACATTTTGGTGCAGCAAATATCAAGGCTGTGTAGTCTTAAATCCACCTTATGCCTCTTTAATCCATTACCTGACACTCCCTGCCCCTTTTTCTCACTCTTGCAGGTTCCCGCTCTCTCCTTTTATGACGGTTTAACCATCTTTCTCTTCCTCCATCTTAACACTTTGTTTGTTTATCCCAGTCTTGCTCTAAGTAAATGTCTGATGCAGAAAAATAAGTGCAGGTCCCCGAAAATAAGTAGCGGTGGCCCTCACTGGTAACCACCGGCTCATATTAAGCACTGGTAGATGCACAGGCTTGTAGTCAGAGAACTTCCAGCCTGCAGCTGATTTGGTACAGCGCCAGGGATGTTACATATTTGTCAGTGTTTTTATTCTTTTAATTGTAGGATAACCATTTAAAGTTAATTATGTAAACATATACATTTGACTATCGTAGTGGTTTCCTTTTTTCCTACATTATTATAGGTACTGCTTAGTTTTCAAATAGCACTTTGTAAGCTCGTTGCTGGTTGGCCTTTACAATGCTGGGACTTGCAAGGAAGCTGCCATGGCTTCATGAAAACTCTGTGTATGCTTTTCCTAACTGAACTGTCAGGAGAGGTAGCTTAGTGCCACAAACATGCAGCAGACATACTGGAAAGGAAGTCAAAGGGAGGGATGGGAAGATATACACTCTTAGGAAAGATGTACTGGAAGAAAAATCAAACAGAGCAGGAAAGGATCTGCTGCAGTCCAGTAGATCACATCTATGATGAGACTTTAGAAATTGTGCAGCAAAAGTGTGGCGGAGACGAATGTGAGTATGTGCATCTTACCATGGAAGACAAATAATGGAACAACCACTGGCAAAGCCAATAGGTTTCACTTATGCAAGTTCTATTGACTTTGACAATGTTTATTAGTTGCAAAGCGGGACAAGGTGCATAATGATAATGTTTATCATAAAATAATTGTGCACCAATACACTTTAACATGTATAATCATTTTCATACCTTTTTATGGTATGAAAACCAATCGTTAATGTTAGTAATCAATACAAAAACAAAGGGAGCCTTTTAGCCCACATGTAGGCCACTATAATGGATCACTGACACAATATCGACAACAGAAATATCGACCTACAAAAATATTGTGTCAAAAATATCGTTGTCAAAAATATCGACCTCCTATCTACATAATGGTAAGTACAAAAATATCGGAAAAAAATATCGTTGTTAAAAATATCGTTTTTTAAAAATGTTTAAAAAATAATGTAAAATAAATTTAATAATACATATAATTTAAAAAAACAGTTAGAATTATTAAAAAATGTTTACAATTATAAGTAATCAATATAATGTAAAAATAAATTAAACATACATATATATAACATATAATATATATATTTACTTAATAATATTAATAAATAATTATTTTAATAAATTATAAAATGTTAGAAACATATTAAAAATTATAAATACATATATATATAAATACACCTGTAAAATACAAATAATAATAAAATATATATATAATAAATTAAAATATTAAACTATTTATATTTTTTTTAAACCACATTTTATACTACATTAACTGCAACAGTAGAGAAAATGTTGGATAACGAAGGGGATAAAATTACTATTCCCACTCCAAGGAGTGCAACAGTAGGGAAAGTGTAGGATAGCGGAGGGGAATAATTTACTATTCCCACTCCAACGAGTGCAACAGTATTGAAAGTGTTGGATAGCGGAGGGGAATCATTTACTATTCCCACTCCAGCAAGTACAACAGTAGGGAAAGTGTTGGATAGCAGAGGGGAATATTTTACTATTCCCACTCCAGCAAGTACAACAGTAGGGAAAGTGTTGGATAGGGGAGGGGAATAATTTACTATTCCCACTCCAGGGAGTGCAACAGTAGGGAAAGTGTTGGATAGCGTAGGGGTAAAAATTACTATTCCCACTCCAGGGAGTGCAAGAGTAGGGAAAGTGTTGTATAGCAGAGGGGAATAATTTACTATTCCCACTCCAGCAAGTACAACAGTAGGGAAAGTGTTGGATAGCGGTGGGGAATAATTTACTATTCCCACTCCAGGGAGTGCAACAGTAGGGAAAGTGTTGGATAGCGGAGGGGATAAAATTACTATTCCCACTCCAGCGAGTGCAACAGTAGGGAAAGTGTTGGATAGCGTAGGGGTAACAATTACTATTCCCACTCCAGCAAGTGCAACAGTAGGTAAAGTGTTGGATAGCGAAGGGGAATAATGTACTATTCCCACTCCAGCAAGTGCAACTGTAGGGAAACTTTTGGATAGCGGAGGGGAATAATTTACTATTCCCACTCCAGCGAGTGCAACAGTAGGGAAAGTGTTGGATACCGTAGGGGTAACAATTACTATTCCCACTCCAGGGAGTGCAACAGTAGGGAAAGTGTTGGATAGCGGAGGGGATAAAATTACTATTCCCCCTCCAGCGAGTGCAACAGTAGGGAAAGTGTTGGATAGGGAAGGAGTAAAAATTACTATTCCCACTCCAGGGAGTGCAAGAGTAGGGAAAGTGTTGGATAGCGGAGGGGAATAATTTACTATTCCCACTCCAGGGAGTGCAAGAGTAGGGAAAGTGTTGGATAGCGGAGGGGATAAAATTACTATTCCCACTCCAGCGAGTGCAACAGTAGGGAAAGTGTTGGATAGCGTAGGGGTAACAATTACTATTCCCACTCCAGCAAGTGCAACAGTAGGGAAAGTGTTGGATAGCGAAGGGGAATAATGTACTATTCCCACTCCAGCAAGTGCAACTGTAGGGAAACTTTTGGATAGCGGAGGGGAATAATTTACTATTTCCACTCCAGGGAGTGCAACAGTAGGGAAAGTGTTGGATAGCGGAGGGGAATAATTTACTATTCCCACTCCAGCGAGTGCAACAGTAGGGAAAGTGTTGGATAGCGGAGGGGATAAAATTACTATTCCCCCTCCATCGAGTGCAACAGTAGGGAAAGTGTTGGATAGGGAAGGAGTAAAAATTACTATTCCCACTCCAGGGAGTGCAAGAGTAGGGAAAGTGTTGGATAGCGGAGGGGAATAATTTACTATTCCCACTCCAGGGAGTGCAACAGTAGGGAAAGTGTTGGATAGCGGAGGGGATAAAAATACTATTCCCACTCCAGCGAGTGCCACAGTAGGGAAATTGTTGGATAGCGTAGGGGTAGCAATTACTATTCCCACTCCAGCAAGTGCAACAGTAGGTAAAGTATTGGATAGCGAAGGGGAATTTTTTCCTCATCCCACTCCAGCAAGTGCAACAGTAGGGAAACTTTTGGATAGCGGAGGGGAATAATTTACTATTCCCACTCTAGGGAGTGCAACAGTAGGGAAAGTGTTGGATAGCGTAGGGGTAAAAATTACTATTCCCACTCCAGGGATAGAAACAGTAGGGAAAGTGTTTGATAGCGTAAGGGTAAAAATTACTATTCCAACTCCAGGGAGTGCAACAGTAAGGAAAGTGTTGGATAGGGGAGGGGAATAATTTACTATTCCCACTCCAGGGAGTGCAACAGTAGGGAAAGTGTTGGATAGCATAGGGAATAAAATGTACTATTCCCACTCCAGCGAGTGCAACAGTAGGGAAAGTGTTGGATAGCGGATGGGATAAAATTACTATTCCCACTCCAGCGAGTGCAACAGTAGGGAAAGTGTTGGATAGCGGAGGGGGTAAAATTACTATTCCCACTCCAGGGAGTGCAACAGTAGGGAAAGTGTTGGATAGCAGAGGGGTAAAAATTACTATTCCCACCCCAGCAAGTGCAACAGTAGGGAAAGTGTTGGATAGCGGAGGGGAATAATTTACTATTCCCAATCCAGCAAGTGCAACAGCAAGTGCAACAGTAGGGAAAGTGTTGGATAGCAGAGGGGTAAAAATTACTATTCCCACCCCAGCAAGTGCAACAGTAGGGAAAGTGTTGGATAGCGGAGGGGAATAATTTACTATTCCCACTCCAGCAAATTAATTTGCATTAATTAACAAACAATTAATTAATTAAAAATAATTTACCTCCTACCATATTCCCCTATAAATGACACCACCAATGTCGTAAAGCATGACACAATTAACATAATTAATGAACAATTAATTACTCAATTAATAACAATTAATAAGCAAATTAAAAACAATTATTAATAAATGAATTCACACAATTAACACTATAAAACAACATTAAATAAATATTATATAAAAAATATTAATTAATTAATTTTAATTAACTTACTTCCCACCCTACTCCCCTATAAACCCACAACCCGCTCCTAAAAGAATGACACAATTAACATAATTAACAATTAATTAATAATTATTAACAACCAATTAATAAATAATTTCCACAATTAACAATATAAAATATTAGATCCATAAATATGAATTAATAAAAAATATTAATTAATTAATTATAATTAAATTACTTCCCACCCTATTCCCCTATAAACCCATAACCCGCTACGGAACTAAAACGCAAAATGTAATTTAAAAAAATTAATAACTTCTAAAAATTATTAATAAATGTATTATAATTAAAATACTTCCCACCCTATTCCCCTATAAACCCACAGCCCGCTACGGAACTAAAACGCAAAATTTACTTAAAAAAATAATAACTTCAAAAAATTTAACACATATATTAAAAAACAAATGCAATACTTACACCCAAAAATAGAACACATACATTTAAAATACACACTAAAATACATAACACTAACTAAAACAACGATATTTTTAAAAACGATATTACTTACCTTAAACTCGATATTCTTGACAACAATATTCTGACAGTCGATATTTTTGTATTACGATATTTTGCACTCGATATTAGTGCAAGTCGACATTTACAACTCGATATTATGTCGGTTTACCCACTATAATATCTCAATTAATATGCTATCCCATTTCCTTCAATGCAGCTGAAATAAATCTAAGATCGCCGGTGCGTTCTCGAAAACAATTAGAAGCCTTATTCTATTCCAGTTCCGTTAAGGGGTATAGTCAAGTGTTTATTGTATGTCTAGGGTTTTCAGCCTTTCTCGCTATTCAGAGCGTGATCACTCCCGTCACCTACTATTAGAACAAAATCTGAATTATCTTTAGACTGTACCTGTCCGAGTTCCGTGGCAACGGTCACTGTCAGCACTACCTTCCTGAGCCTCACAGTAAAACTTCCAGCAAACTCTGCAACACCTGACACCTCTTAGTTAACAATTCCCACCCATGGGTCTCTTCCTACAAAGCACTGTTGTGTGGGCATGGAGAGAGGACGTGTGTACGCAGGTCACGTCTAGACTGACCTAACAGGGTGGCCATCTCGGAATTAATGTTTTTAAGGAAAAGTGACCAAAGTGGCATGTTTCTTAAGAATGATAATTCCCAATCAGCTGTTAAAGTGCATTCAAAAAATATGTTTTAAAATATGTTGCACAGCCAGATGGGCAGCTGTGCAACATGGCTTAAAGTAAATAAAAACAAAGCGCAATGGCTTGGCCAGCAGTGACCACGCCATAGCGCTTTGCTTTTTTATTTACTTTCAGACATGTTGCACAGCAGCCCACGCTGCTGTGCAATATGCCTTAAAACAGCACAGGGGGGTTAGGGGTGGCAAGCAACAAGAGGGAGGAGGGTGGGGAAGAAAGAATGTGTAGCGGGAGGAGGGCGACGGGGTGGGTTAAAGAGAACGACTGTGTGGGGTATGTTTTAAAAAGAATGGAAGATGGGAGGAAGGCGGGTAAAAAAGATCAGATGGTGGGGGGAAGATTGACACCACCAAGAGCGGGAGAAGGTAGGGGAGGAGGATTAAATGACGGAGAGCGGGAGGAGGGGGTGAAGGAGAGGGACTGCAGATGCAAGCACTCTCTAAGAGCACATGCCAAAATGTTAAAAACAAAGTACCTGCAGGAGTCTGCAGCCAGTGGAAGAACACTCACCACAGAAAGCTGTACTTGGTTCATGCTCCACGGAAGAGATGAAGGCTCGAAGTCCAGGAGGAAGCTAAAGGTGAGGACGAGGCGCTGACCAATAGGAAGCAAGGTAAAGAGAGTGATGTGGGAGCCAACCAATTGTGAGTAAAAGTAAGTAAAGGGTGGGCTCTAAGCCCCTTTTGAGATTTGTTTTCTTTACAAGAGATTTCGCAAGCACAGCACAAGCGCTGTACAGGTGAAACCTAAAAAATGTAAAAACAATGGGGCCGATTGCGATTCGGGCAGGAAATCTCTCCGACCGAGCCGGACCCGGAGAGATTTCCGACCGAATCGGACCCTAGCAGCCCGACCGAACGAGTACGATGCGTCCGTATGCTATCGGACTCGATTCGGTCGGACTCCCATTGAAGTCAATGGGAGCCGGTCGTACAACGCGTACGCGGGCTCCCATTGACTCAATGGGTGCGAGGCGAACAAGGGCGCCCCTATAGCGGGTACGCATCGAAGCGACTCGCGCCGTACATGCACAGGTAGGGGGGACCCATGGGTCCCCCCCCTTTGTGCGACTCGCGCGGCTACGCGTACAGGGGGGTCCGACACGGACCCCCAAAGTGCGGCTCCGACTGCACTCTGGAGCCGGACTGCGCGAGTCGGTCGGACTGCTCGAGGCGCGCATCGTACTTGCCCGGCCGGGGAACGTCTCCATTGCGCGGTGCGAGTCGTGTCCGTGCAAGTCGGTCGGAGCGGTTGGGTCCCGCGAACGAGTCGGTCGGCGATTTCGCGTGCGCTCGCATCGTACTCGCTCGCCCGGACGCACGTCCGAATCGGTCGGGAATGAGGGCTCCGAATCGGATCCGGTAAAGCCGAATCCGATTCGGTGCCCTACCGGCCGAGATCGGAATCGACCCCAATGTCTTTTGTTGATCGAGGCAAGTATCAGACGATTCCTTCAGGCCGTAAATAAGCATGATTTTAAATCCCCACAAGTTGATGAAATTAAGATCTACCTATAGAATGCTTCATTTTACTGTACCAAGGCAGCAACATCCTGTACGCATGCATTTGTTCAAACTAATTATTTATCTGAAAGATTCCAACAAACCATTCCTTTCTACCACGTTGTACCAATGTATAGTGATCACATATATGTTATTCGTTACTACATTTTAGCCAGCCCCTCCTAATTATGCCCACTAGGTACTCAGACCACCCAAGAGCCCAACAGCTCCAAGGACATTTGATATAATCCCACCCGCGTGCAATACAGGCTACACCACTGCTGCACACCACCATTGACTGGCATGGAAGTATATTTTCCATTTGAATAGATGGCCTGAATGTGCAACAGGGGACAGTGCAGAATAAGCAGACGCCAGCAACATCTTCAAGTGGGCGTAGACACAAGATAGATAAAGGACTAGGGGTTTGAACCCTGTGGGCAAGGGGCACAGAGCAGGATTGAAGAGTTACATGTATAGGGAGAGGTGGGCGAGCTAGTGAAGGCTCAAGCCAGGCTTGAACCAGCAGGATCAGACTGGCCTATAGAGCAATCAGGCAGTGCCTGACGGGCTGCTCTGAAAGGCCAGTGTTGGAGCCGTGTTTTGGCTGTTTGAGGGTCTGTTATATGCTCTGCTAGGCCAGTTGTTTAAACAAACATTGCCTGCCGTAGGCTCAAATCCATGCAATCGTCCATACCCTGCAAAACACTTATATAGGGTGTCTTTCAAGTTCAAGATGGCCCCAATTTGCAAACATGGGTCACTTTTTAAACTTTCTGAATCACTAATCGGGCCTCTTTTATTTTGTTGCCAGGGCATATTTTCTGTCCCTATCTGACTCTGTGAACCAGATGCCTGGTCTTGGCTTTGCTCAAGGTCCTCTGCGGCTCTCAAACTAAAAAGGAGACAAGCTTAGTCCTTCCCTGATACAGCCCATTAATATGTGCACTCTCTGCTGCTTTATGGCACACAGGTCCTGCGGAGTCTCCAGCTGTGTCCTCACAGTACCCAGTACATTGTCAGAGCAACAGAAAACAAGCATTGGCAAAGACACAGGCTTGCGAGATCTATTGGCTTCGTCAATGTATTTTTAGACATGTTGCACAGCAGCGTGGGCTGCTGTGCAACATGGCGTAAACCAAAAAGAATGCTATGACACTGTCAGCGTTGACCCCTACATAGAGCTTTCTTTTCATTTAGGCCGTGTTGCACAGCAGCATGTGCTGCTGTGCAACGTGTGTAAAAGCAGCACGAGGGTGGGGGGGGTGTAAGCAGCACGTGGGAGGTGAGGTGGAGGAGGAAGGGAGCAGCAAAATGGACAGTAAGAGGAGGGTGGGGAAAAGAAACAGTGGGAGGAAGGCATGGCAACAAACAACAAACAGTGGAAGGGGGTGGGGGAAGCAACAGCGGACAGCAGCGTTGAGGGGACGGTAGAGTGTCATGCACTCTTATGGAATTCATACAAAGTAAAAAGTGCCTGGAGGAGCGCGGCCAGTGGAAGGACACTGGCTGGTAATAGGACCCTGGGCTAGTTCTATGCTTCACGACAAGGACAGAAGCAGCGGTGGCCGGCACAGGTAAGCGCGGTGGGGCGGGGTTCGTGGGGGAAGGCGACAGACGACGGAATAGGTAAAATTAATTAAATAAATAAAACCTATTCCGTCTTCTGTCGACTCCCCCCCCCCACCCCGCCCCGCTCCACCGCCTCACCACGCTTACTTGCACCAGCCGCAACTGGACAGAAGACCCCGGGAGAAAGCAGGAGGAGGTGAGCAGCTATAGAAAATAGGAGGCGTGACCAATAAGGAGCAAGGAAACAAGAGTGATGTAGAGGCCAACCAATGATAAATATTGGAAAGTAATGGGGGACTCTAAGCCCGTGTTTAAGCTTTTTTTTGTTAACAATATATTTCGCTGAAAGCGCATGCGCACTGTTCAGGTGAAACCTAAAAACAGCATCCCTCGCCTGCCCACATCCCTATAACCAGCTGAGCTCGGAAGAAACAGTCTTTTCCAAAGAATGCGGCCTGGAGATAGAGGCGGCGTTAGCAGGTACAGCTTCTGTAAGAGGCCTAAATGCTGTTTTGTTAAAGTAAAGCTACTTTGACTTGAGGAAGCAAATTTCATTTTAATGAAAACGGATGAAAAAAGTGCACTGCATTTTGATTTTACTTGGACACACTTAAATGCAGTCTTGCTTGAAATTGCTGTATGTGTGAGATGGGTCGGACCGGAAAATGACATCCAAGCTCTTTTGGTTAATTTCTGCCATAAATTAATTTTGTTTTCCAGAATCCATTCATTTTGTTTTACACAATTCGCACGTTTATCTTTTAATATAAAGGCATAAAACAAGCTCGTTTAGGGTTGTACCATGAAAGGAGCAGATGAATGTATAAAATCTTTTTCAATAAAATCTTTATTTCACGGTTTCGCTCTGTGTTATGGGAAAGGAGGGGCTTTTTGCATTTTTTATAACTCCCTCATGTCACCTAGGCAGGCAGGCAGGCCAGATCCTAAGTGGTGGGCCTCAGCAGGACAATTTAGTTTTAGTACAAGGAACTGTCAGTCACCACATCAGGAAACTCAAAGACGCCAGAGGCTTCTTTGGTTTCCACACCATCACCTTCTTTGGTCCCCACACCATCACCTTCTTTGGTCCCAGTCACCATCACCATATTTGGTCCCCACACCATCACCATATTTGGTCCCCACACCATCACCTTCTTTGGTCCCCACACCATCACCTTCTTTGGTCCCCACACCATCACCTTCTTTGGTCCCCACGCCATCACCTTCTTTGGTCTCCACACCATCACCTTCTATGGTCTCCACGCCATCACCTTCTTTGGTCCTCACACCATCACCTTCTTTGGTCCCACCACCATCACCTTCTTTGGTCTCCACCTTCTGTGGTCTCCACACCATCACCTTATTTGGTCCCCATACCATCACCTTCTTTGGTCCCCACACCATCACCTTCTTTGGTCCCCACACCATCAACTTCTGTGGTCTCCACACCATCAACTTCTTTGGTCCCCATACCATCACCTTCTTTGGTCCCCACACCATCACCTTCTTTGGTCTCCACACCATCACCTTCTTTGGTCTCCACACCATCACCTTCTATGGTCTCCACGCCATCACCTTCTTTGGTCCTCACACCATCACCTTCTTTGGTCCCCACACCATCACCTTCTTTGGTCTCCACCTTCTGTGGTCTCCACACCATCACCTTCTTTGGTCCCCACACCATCACCTTCTTTGGTCCCCACACCATCACCTTCTTTGGTCCCCACACCATCACCTTCTTTGGTCTCCACACCATCACCTTCTTTGGTCTCCACACCATCACCTTCTTTGGTCTCCACACCATCACCTTCTTTGGTCTCCACACCATCACTTTCTGTGGTCTCCACACCATCACCTTCTTTGGTCTCCACACCATCACCTTCTTTGGTCTCCACACCATCACCTTCTTTGGTCCCCATACCATCACCTTCTTTGGTCCCCACACCATCACCTTCTTTGGTCCCCACACCATCACCTTCTTTGGTCTCCACACCATCACCTTCTTTGGTCTCCACACCATCACCTTCTTTGGTCTCCACACCATCACCTTCTTTGGTCTCCACACCATCACCTTCTGTGGTCTCCACACCATCACCTTCTTTGGTCCCCACACCATCACCTTCTTTGGTCTCCACACCATCACCTTCTTTGGTCTCCACACCATCACCTTCTGTGGTCTCCACACCATCACCTTCTTTGGTCCCCACACCATCACCTTCTTTGGTCTCCACACCATCACCTTCTTTGGTCCCCACACCATCACCTTCTTTGGTCCCCACACCATCACCGTCTTTGGTCCCCACACCATCACCTTCTTTGGTCCCCACACCATCACCTTCTTTGGTCTCCACACCATCACCAGCACATTCACTGCTGCTGGCTTTGTGCAGATGATTAACCCTTTCACAGACCACCAGGAGAGATAGTGAGAGGATGGAGGTGAGGAAAGCACTCGATAAAAGGTGCCCATCATTCCTATCTGGGGATAGGAGCGCACCTGTGGTGCAGCAAGGGAGTCGTGGTCCCTAATGCAGCATGGGAAATCGGCCTCTCTGTAGCCATGTAGTAGTAAAAGCATCCTTAACTGGGCCGAGGAAGGTCCCGCCCATTAAAAATAAAACGTTGCCACTGCACCTGCTGCATCAATGATACCTACCCCCAGAGAGCACAGCAACATCACACACCAACAAGGTAAGTGGACCCAGTGTCTACCTAGCGGCTGTCCATGTTATATTAAGTAGCTGCTGACTGCTGTGTTATAAATCTTTTGTCTATGTTACATAGCGGCTGTCCGTGTTATATTATCATGCAGCTGCTGTCTATGTTAGGGAATCTAGCTGCTCACTGTTGTGTTACCATTCTATTGTCCATGTTATACTATGTAGCGACTGTCTGTGTCATGTTATGTTGCTGTCAATATTATGTTATTTTATATTTTTGTCTTTATGTTATAAACCTGTTGTCGGTTATGTCATATGTAGCTTTTGCCAGTTATGTTACACAACTTCTGTGTATGTTGTTATGTAGCTTTGTGGAGACCATGCTTGAAAAGATATGTTAACCCCTTCCGTGCTCATGACGAGCTCAGCTCGTCATGCTGCGCGGTAGCGCTGTGCGCATGACGAGCTGAGCTCGTCACGACCCCACCCGCGATCGGAATGTCCAGCATACGAGCGGAATTCCGATCGCGGTCAAGGGGTTAAGTTGCTGCTGTCTATGTTATGCTATGATATGTACTATGTAGATGCTCTCTGTTATGTTATGTAGCTGGTTTCTATGTTATGTTATGCTACGTCATGGAGCTTCTTTTTGTGCTATGTGAGATGTTGCTGCTGTTTATGTTATGTCCCTGCTAACATATTATGTCGCTGCTGTCTCTGGTTGTCTGTTATGTTGCTCCTGTCTATGCTATGTACCTGCATATTGGGCGGAATGCATATCGCTATCTGTTTAGCATAATTTATGTCATTTCTCTGATTTACAAAAATCAAATCAGGGTTCACACAATTTATTTGCAGTATTACGTCATGTTTTGCCTCTTAGAACCAAGATGGACCCCTGCCTCGTCTCTTCCATTTAAGATTCTGGCTGTCAGCCTGCTTTTACAGATGACATCCCACATCCGGGCCCTCTTGGGCTCCGTAGAGGCCAGTTGTCTAAATGTGAGGCCCCTTTAACTTAACTCTGGGCCCTCCTGCTGCCACGCCCTCATTGGGCCTGCCAGCATCAAAATACACTTCGTGCTGACAAAGGCACCTGGGGATTTGTACTGCTCTGTAAACATATCACCTGAGGGAGGGTTGGTAACAAGGCCAGTACGTACTTGCCTGCTACACCTGAGCTTCTCTGACAGCTGTGCGCACCTGCCTGTCGAGCTGGTCTGACGGCCGACAACAAGCGTCTGCTTGGGCTAGGTGTGGCCGCCCCAGGCTCCACCCTCGGGAACCTGAATGTGACTAGGGGCTCGTTAATTCTGTCACAATTTAACTGAGCGAGATTCAATGGAGGCGGCATCGGGGCAGAATACTGTGTAGTGTTGTGGGCCCTGGGCCCACATGCTACTAAATGAGTGTCTCGGACACAGGGAGTGTGGTTTGTTAACTGGCACGAGCACGTGCACCCGGACCCTTTTATTGGCAGGGTTACGTCACTCGTGATGCCTGTGGTGGATGGGTGTGGGGTGCAAGTGTGTCCAGCCCTTGAGGGAGTGGCTGGCAAACTAAGTGCCTGCTGAGACACTAGAACGTGTCCAGCACAACACTACAAATAAGACCAGACGTGATCTGTGGCAGGCCTTTCGAGTTGTACACCGACTACAAACCAGGGGACGGGGCAGATGAAGGCAGCGGCATCTCTAGAAGTGATTTTTAGGGGAGGCACATACGGGGGCCACAGGTAAAACTGATGGGGCCTTCGACAACTGGAAACAATAATGATTGTCCAGACATGTGTAATATATAGATAGATGGATAGATAGATAGATAGATAGATAGATAGATAGATAGATAGATAGATAGATAGATAGATAGATAGATAGATAGATAGATAGATAGATAGATAGATATTCATGCCCTACGTCCACCATATGCCTGCTGAACTCTGGGCGGGGGCTACCATAACATTTTTCTTGGGAAGCCTATATGTTTATTGTGAGTCCACCCTCACATAACGGTAGCACCCGCCGAGAGTTCGCCAGGCATTTGGTGCACTTGGAGCGTGAATTGATTCTGCCTATGCCAGAACTGCTGCTATTTACTGAGAGGAGTGCACCCGTCGACTGGTTTCGGCAATTATACAAATTATGGGCGATATGACCATTTGCCCGATCCCCACGGACGTGCCTTACGAGGTAGATATATTGTGGCAGTGGTGAGGGGCAGCTCATAGATTTGTTGTACCGTCAGTGAAATGCATGCCTCTTGTGTAACAGCAAGGAGGACGTACTAAAACAAAGTGGGCCGTTAGCATGCCATATGGACAATGTATACCCTAATGTTTGTGTGTCCATTCTGAGAAGTTATCAAAGAATTCACCATAAAGGCTCAACATATAAGTAAATGGACAAACCAAGGGAATCATTATCTGAGTATAAAATCATATTAAGATGACTACGAACTTACGTTTGGAACTATAACGGCGGCAGCCTTCTTCTGAGTGACTGCTTTGAATCAAACAATTGTGATTCATGTTGTTTGGATATAAACTACATTTGCATCTCTACTATTTAGGCAAGAATTGAAAAAGGCTAACGCCGAAACGTGTCTTCTTGCAAATAAAGAATTGAGCTGTGCCCCATTAGTGCTCCATTTTTCTTGGGAAGCTTGCACTGCATCGCATTTGGCGATGCAGCGCTCACAACGAAATTCGTTTGATTGATTTAAATGTTTACTTACCTGTATTGGTCCGTAATCCGTACTTTGCTACCCCCCACCCTGCCCCTCCCCCGCCCCACGTCACCGCCCGGCCGGCACTCCTACACGGACCGCGACTGCTTGGGGGGCTCCCCAGCGTGTAATTTGATTCCCGAAGGGGTATCTCGGCACAGAAGCCTTCCGACAACAGGCAGCAGTCACAGAAACATTCCCTAAAACAGTTCAGTTTTGAGTAACTTCCTAAATTTAAGATGATCCAGGCAGAAATGTAAGTGAACTGGGAGGGCGTTGCAGTAAAAGGGGGCCAGAAAGGAGAACGCTCTACCCACTGAACGAGACTTTTTTTAATCCGAGGGATTGTAAGCAACATATTTTCTCAAGATCGTAAAGCTTTTCCAGGACTGTAAAGGGAGAGCTTCGAGGCTAAATATTGAGGACCTTTCCCCATTAGGGCTTTGTGAGTCATGCATGAAATTTTAAAGACAATCCTCCTGCGAACTGGTAGCCAGTATAAGGAGCGTAGAAGAGGAGCAGATGGAGACCTCGCAGGAGCATTACAAATAAGGCAAGCTGCCGTATTTTGCACCACTTGTAGTCTCGTCAACAAGGACTCATTTATGGAGGCAAATAAAGCATTGCCATAATTCAAGTGACTCACCACTAAGGCTCAGATTAGTATTTTCCTTGTTGACGGAGGAAGAAGCAGAAAAGCCCATCTTAGCAGGCGTAACAGATGGAAACAGAGCCCAGCATTGTTACAGACCTGATCTTTCATAGAAATAGTTTGGTCCAGGTACACTCCAAGGGGGATATTCTGAAGAACGTGCGATAATCAGCGCCAAAATAGGTTAACGCAATTTTCCATATCGCCGTCTATCGCGGGAAAATAACTCTGTGTAAATGTCGTATTCTCAACACAGCGGTAACATGCGATAGTTTCCCGATAACGCGTCAAATGTCCGCGATAAAATTACCGGGACGGCGATAAAAATCTAAACCCAAACGTGAAAAAAGTTGCGATGGGCCCAACTGCGATAAAAAATTCAGCGATAAGCAGCGCCAGGCCTGCAAGTCCCACAAGTCAGGCGGGAAAAACCACTAGAAAAGCGGCAACAAAAAACACAAACAAAACACAAACAACTGCGAAGCACCATGGAGGTAGCCAGAGCAAGTACAGAGGACAACCAGAACCCCACAAGCCCCACGGAGGACAAGCCTGGGACCTCGGGGTCAACGAAGGGCAAGGAGAAGAAGAAGAGGAACCAGCGTTTCAGTACGCAGGAAAACCAGATCCTCATTACGGAGGTGATAGAACACCACCACCAACTGTTCATCACCTCCACTGTGTCATTGGCAACTAAAAATACAATATGGCAGTCCATCTTGGCCAAGGTGAATGCAGTCGGAGTGAAGAGAAGGGAAGTGGATGACTGTAAGAAGCGCTGGACTGATGTGAAGCGCAAAACCAAGCTGAAACTCGCAGCCAACCTGAAAGCAGCAATGCAGACTGGAGGTGGGAGTCCAGCGACACACCAGGAGCTGGATGAGATGGAGGAAATGGTGACCAGAGTCATCATTGGGGAGACGGTGGCAGGAGTTGGGGGACCGGACACTTCACAACATGACCTGAGCCAACAGCAACAGGGTGAGTAATGACCAGGGACTGGGGTGACGGGGGGAGATGGGCACAATGGCACAATGGAACACATGCACAATTAAGTATAGCACATCTGCGGACAAACCATGCCCAAGAGTCACAACTCCGACCAACAGCCCAATTTACCCAAGTCTGCAACATCTCAGCACTGTATAAGCACAGAAGTGAAAGGCACACCGCCTGAAAGGGATAAGGGCCAGCCAAATCAGAGCTCAAGGGGCAACTCACCCACAATGCAGCACACACACATAAGAATCAGAGCACCTCAACATTGACAACAATGTGGTACAAACTGCAACACTTTCACAACAGAACAGAGGACACAACTGCTGCCGCTTGTGTGTAGAAAATGGCCATTCGCATTTGGCATAGCAGGAAACTGTGAGATGATAATGTACAAGTACAACCTCACATCCCTGATGGTGTAGAAATGTCAACTGTCCCGCATCAAACAGGCTTCTCCTCACAAACAGTCACAATGTACATTGTCATGCAGTCTGTTAGTAAACTTGTACAATGCGTGAACATACATGTGAATACAATGTCAATCTGCACCTCCCCTTCACATTGCAGAGGGAGAATCAACGCCTCCTGCAGAGCAGACCCAACAACTCAACACTGATGATGAAGAGGACCTTCCCAACATCGACACCGACACCCTCCAACAGCTCATGGACAGCTTCGGCACCCCACCTCCAGGAGCAGGGCAGCCCAGCTGCATCGAGGAGACCCCACCCCCTGCACAGACCACACAGCAGGAAGCACTCACCACCACGGCTGTCTCCCAGGACCCCCACGACCAACACATGGCATTCCAACGCCGTGTGTTAGGGTGCCAGGAGAAGATGACTGATCAGCTGCGGTGGGGTTCGACCTCATGGCAGCCAAACTAGATGTCATAACTGGGTGTCTAAGTCCCATCAGGGACGACTTACAGTCCCTAATGGACACCCACTGTCTGCTCCATGCTCTCCAACAATCCATGGCTGACATCGCTGGAGTCATGACTCTGAGCCAAGAACAACTGTCTAGTCAGAGTGGCTCCAGCGATGTCAGCCGGGAGTTGGGACACAGGAGAATGATGGAGAGCTTGGAGCGGATGCAGGCGGAAAGAATGTTTGCCACAGCTGCACACCAGCGAGATGTAGCTGGGTTCTTCCATGCCCTGCAGACCCTCATCATGGCATTGCCGCCACAAGGCCTGGTGCCGATGAATGCTGCTGCTGCTTCTACATCCACATCTCCGCCCCCTGATGTGTCAGTGACACAGTGCTGCAGACAATCCACCTCCGGCCACTGATGTGTCACTGCCACACAGTGATGCAGACAAAACAACACCACCCACATGTGAGGCACATGAAACATCAGAGGACGAAGATGCGGATGATTCTGCCTTAGTGGTAAGAAGGAAGCGGTAGCATTCATCTCCGCCATATGGCCTGTTTCTGCTTGGTTCTGCCCTCTGCATCATCACCTTCCACTGTCCCCCGATACACTCTGCGACACTCACCTTGGACCGCGACATGGACTGCCATATTCTGTTTGGTTACCAATGACACAGCAATCAGACTGCGGACTGAACTCTTCCTTTGCCGATGAACTTGTCATTCCCTAAAGGACTCTGGCTGGCCCTCCACGGTGCAACAATGTAAAGTGGGGTTTGCATGGCCCTGTACTGCTCCAGCTTCAACACTCCACTGAATGTGAATAAAATATTCAAATTCACACAGATGTGTCATGTCTATGATCATTCAAGTATGAAAGTATGGATGAATGTAGGGTCAGTGATTCCCCCTTACGTCCATGTTGCTCATGTTGTGGTGCCGACACTACAACAGAGACACACGCATTAGTTACTTTCTTGTCCAGCCCAGAACTGAACCATGCCCAGAGCCCCAGGCTCATTGTTCACACCCCTACGCTGGACTGGCATACGCCAGCCCACTCCGCTCACGCTTACAGGGGGGACGACAAAGCTACATGTCCAAGGTCTTCCACACTGCCTGAGGTAACCTGTTTGCGTCCACTGTCCACAACACTACAAACACCAGCAGTATATGTCCACATGGACATGTCTGTGCTCTGCATACTGAAGTCTGTCCAGCACATCACCGCCACACTTGACATTGTGTATATTCTTATTGATGGGTCACTTGCCTCCTTCGCACATACTTGGTTCCCACCTCTCCCCACATTCTGCAATTGTGTGGCAGAGGTGCCATGCCGTGGATGGTTTGTCTACATGGCTGGCCACGGTTACCACAGTTACTTGTGTTGTCGTGTCTGGTAGTTGGGCATGTTGATTGGCATGTTGTATGTGATTCTGTAACGTGTGCATTCCCACAGTTGTGAGTTGTATGATTGTGGAGTTGAGGTGTGTGGTGTGTTCAGTTGGTACTTACCGACGAGCAGTGCATTTCCATAGGTGCCATCATCAAAGCGCTGGTTGGTGATGGACTTGAGGAAGATGTAGGAATCATGCACACTGCCTGGGAAGTTTGCGACGACATTCGTGAACAGGCCCCGGTGGTCCACTTTTGCCTGCACATTGATGGAATGCGTGTCACTGCGTGTGGTTTCTGTTGCGGTTATTGTGTGCAGTGTCGGCCGGGGGCACAAGTAGTACATGTGTGAAGTCAATTGCCCCCAACACGTGCGGGAAGCCAGCTATGGCGTAGTTCCCTTGCTTGGTCTCCAGCTGTTCCTGCGCAGTGTGGGGGAAGTGAAGGTGCAGGGGTATCAAGCTGATACAAACCGTGATGCTTACAGGTATGATAAATCCTGCATAATAAGACCGTAACAGAAGTTCGTGTGGTCATAACCTTCCTTTTCTTTCCTACGAAGGTTACGACCACACAAACTTCTATTACGGTCTTTTTATGCAGGATTTATCATACCTGTTAGCATTCCGGTTTGTCCAAGTGCAATACACTGTACCAGATTACGTTTGTGACTATACGGACGCTTGACCATTGTCATCATTTCTCCAACAGGTTTCTGAATACTGACTTTCGGAATATGGAATTGTATTGGCGAGTTCCCGCAGCATATGCAGTTAATTGAATCCACACGTTGCCCTGATGAAGTTCCCCGTTGGGAATGGAACGTGTTGGCTGAGCTTTTCGTATTGTTGATTTATGTATTTGTAATGAAGAACTGTTTTTACACTACTGTTGACTACTGGACTTCATGACCTGGCGCACCCCTGTTTCAGTTACTACAATCTTGGATCTGGAGCACAGAGGCGTCAAGCAACGGCTGGCGGTGGGGTTGGTTGCGCAGGAACACTACGAATTGGAACTAGCGTGTGGTGCGGATACAGGGGCCCGCCGTTGCTTTTGTGGACATGCATCCAAGACATGTGTGAGGAAGTTTGATAGGGCTGGCTGTGAGACTCCTCCGACTCTGGCAGTTGTTGGTTGGAAGGTACCAGAGGCCAACAGGTGCAGCACAGCCAGCAGCTTTGTCTGCGGAGGGATGTTGGTTCTCCGCTGTGTTGGTACCGTCAGCCTGTGGGCAATGTGGGTCAGGATGCGGAGGATGCTTGTCCTTTTGAGCCTGTAGTGGGCAATGGCATCCTCTGTCGTTGAGTGT
The DNA here is from genome assembly GCA_963921515.1 of Calotriton arnoldi. Classification (NCBI taxonomy): domain Eukaryota; kingdom Metazoa; phylum Chordata; class Amphibia; order Caudata; family Salamandridae; genus Calotriton; species Calotriton arnoldi. The sequence continues at coordinate 344,717 of CAWUFW010005625.1, forward strand.
CTGAGGCTGGTGCGTTTTGGGAACGTCCGCTGTCTTCTTCTGCGCTGCCTAGGTGGTAGTCTGGGGGGGGGTCCTGGGTGTGGTGGCGGTGGATGTTGTGGCCCTCTTGGGTCTCCAAGCTGCATGATCATTGGCTCCATGGCGTCTGTTGGTCTTCAGATGTGGCCCTGGGCTGGGCTCCCTTTCTACTGCAGGTTGTCGTCCTGCTTAACACCAGTAATAGGCAGGTGTTAAATCCCTGCTGCTAACGCGCCTTATCGCCTGTTTTTGGATCGCTTCGCCGATCTGGCTGGTCGTTGAGAATATCGCGAAGTGGTGTTTTCGTGTGTTTTTGCACGGGAACGCCTACTCTGCATATCATTAGCGTTAGTTGTCGCTCTCATCCGTGGCGATGTTTTTTGTGGCAGCTATCGCTGGGAAACTGGCGATATCGGCAGTTTGCACCAGCTTGAGAATAGGGCAATAAATCTATCGCCACTTTTGCGGCGCTAAAGTGCCGATAAATCGGCGATAAGTCCTTGAGAATATGCCCCCAAGATTCTTAACAACCGTTTTAAGGGTTGGAGCTATACCAAGTTCCTCTGGCCACCAATCGGAAGCCCATATGTTAGGGGCCTTTGTGAATAGCATAATTTGGGTTTTACCCGCATTAAGCTGAAGACGGTTCTCTGTCATCCAGACCGCTAAGGCTCTCAGACCAGCTGCAAAAAGTTATTTTGTATGCTAGACTCACAGTCAAATGGAATCAAAAGCTGTGTGTTGTCTGCATTACAGTATAGTTCCAATCCATATGATTTCACTATCTTGGCCTGGGGAGCCACATAGATATTAAATAATATAGGGCTCAAACACGAGCTCTGAGGAACACCCTTGTCCAATAGTAGGGATCTAAAAGATCTCAAAGTAATAGTCTGTGTTCTATTAGTAAGGAAGTACTCAAACCATCCCAGAGCTAGACCACAAATGCCACACTCCCTAAGCCTCCACACCAGGCGAGAGTGTGACACTGTGTCGAAAGCTGTGGATAAATCGAGCAACACCAACATAATTGGTTTGTTAGTTTCTAAAGCACATCTAATGTGATCCGTGACAGCCACTAAAGTAGTTTCAGTGCTAGAAAATGGTCAGAACCCTGATTGAGAAGGATCTAAGAGATGATTTGCTTCCAAGTAGGCCATATGTTGTCTGTTTATCTGGACTTCCAGCAACTTACCCAACAGAGGAAGCAGCGAGATGGTGCGATAATTAGTTAAATCATTCTGCACCACGTTGGGTTTCTTTTGTATGGGGATCACCTGTGCAGCTTTCCAAGCTGAAGGGATTTTTCCACTCATAATAGATAGATTAAACAAAGCACATAATGCAGGTGCAAGGATTTCAGAGAGGGAGGCTGATATCCTCTGCGGACAAATGTCTAGAGGAGACCCAGATCTCGCCAAGGCTACGGCCGTCTGGATGGATTCTACTGTACCACTAGTGAATGTCCTCAAGACTATACGGACAACTGATGTTAAAATCAGCTCCTCAGCTGGCTGAGACTTTGCGTCTGAAAAATTCTCATAAATCATATTAATTTTCTCCTCAAAATGGTTGGCTAACGAATCGCATAAGGCTTGAGATGCCTTTATGCTTTGAGTACACGCTAAAGGTTTAATAAAAGACTTTAGAACTTTAAACAGTTCTTTTGAGGAATTGCCAGCTGTAGTGGTTAGATTAGATATATAGAGCTTTCTTGCTCTTTTTAGATTGCGATGATAGCAGGTCAAAGCCATCCCATAAGATTCTTTGGAAGCTGAGTTTTTTGTATGACGCCATCATCTTTCCTGCTGTTTACATAGGGATTTTTCCGAGGCACAATTCCGATGTAAACCACGGGGCACAAGTGCCGTGTGTTTTTTTATGCAAGATTTAGGAGGTGCTAATTTGTCCAACACAAGCATTAATGAATTATCATATTCAGACAACCCTACCTCTATATTAGTCACCTTGGACAATAAGGGGAGATCATACACCTCTGCAAAAGAATTAAGAATAAGTTCCGCTTGTTAACTACTTTCAAACTACTTGTTTTGCCTCTGCAGCACTGCTCGATTACCGAAGGGCCCAGTCGCTGCTCAGACCGGGTGTGCCTGGGTCAGTTTCATGCTCCGATCGAGCGCGCACTCCACCATTCCCCTGGGGCACAAACAGGGACCTCCTTGGGGGCTCCCTTGTTCTTTGTGCACTCTATAGTGCCCCCGGGGCCAAAGTAGGCATCCACATTCGTGTGCCTTTGTGGTGCGGAGGGATTCCCTGAGATCAGCACGCATGTCTACCAATGTTGCCAAATTGGGCTATTTCCCGCACAAACGGCCGATATTTTTCCTATTTGTGCGAGAAAATACTCAATTGGTGGGTGCCTAATTTTGAGCTTAATTCAGCCCATTGTGCAAATTGTTTTGAAGCTGGGGCGGTGCCTCAGGTTCCGCGCTCCAGTTTATCATCCTTGAGCTGCCAGGCTTTATAATGGTATAGTGACACTGGCATTACTGGATAATGTGTAAAGAGGTTACCTCCAGAGGGTATCAGATCAATAGAGAGAGGACCAAAGGTAGCACTGTGGGCCTACGATGAAATGATTTGCCTTCGTTGGATGGTCCTGTCAGACTGGAACAGGCCCATGGTGCGCATCTTGCACCACTTCAATGCCAGACCCAAAAAGCCATGGCAGGACTTCAGACCCATCTGAATATGGGTGAAAAACACATTTGTTTTGAAAAGTGAACGTTGTTTTCCATAGAACACAGTAGCCGCCTCAATGTGCTAATAATTTAATCAGATAAGGATGCCGAAGGAACAGGGACATAAAGCTGTTTGTCCAGGATTATACCACGTCGGTAAAGTGGGATGAGCCGGGATTAGAAGTCACATTTTCGGACTCTACAACCTGCAATGTCCCCTCTGCATAACACATAGCATTTGATTTATTTTGCAGCTGCCGAATTATTTGTGCTAATCTAGAAAATGCCATTCTTTTATCAGAAATGCACTCAAGGGCTCATGCATGCGAATTCAGTCCATTTTAAAATCTACATTGATCTTAGCAGGGAAGTAAAAGTGCGTCTTGCATCTTTCATTTAAGTGCCAAAGGCCACTTTAAAGTGCGTGCATGCCACAACAGTGTGAGAGGCTGTGGGCACAGGCCATCTGCTTGGAGCACCCTTTGTATTTCTTGTTTGTATTCTCTTGGGTGGATACCTTCCTTGAGAAGCAACGCATTCTTTCTTCCTCTTCTCTTGTGCCCTAAGGTGAGACACCCAAAGAGGGTGAGGGACATTTTTGCAAGCCTCACTGCTCCCGGGTGATCTCCACAATTTCTGCACGCAGCGGCACAAAAGGCGAAACTTGACCAGGCGAGAAGAGGCAGCGCAATGGCTCTTTTTTCCATTCCAAAAGGTACATGTGATGTTTGTGAAACTGAAGTATTGCCCGCGATAAATCGAGTATCTTTTGCAATAGCCGAGCAGACTTTAGAATAGACGAGTGCTCTGTAATAGTCAAGTTTGCACCAGTCCTGTACTCTTCGTAGAATAGAGGATCATTGGTGACTGTTCAGTATTCTTTGACACAGTCGGGGACCCCTTCCACGAGGATCATTTTTGTGATAGTCAAGTACAGTAAGTGGTAGTCCCTCGTCTTTCAGTAGTCAAACAGTCTTCTCTGTATTATTCAAGTTAAGTAATGTTTGCACTAAGAGTATAGTTTGTGATATCCCTGCATTCTTTGCGATGGAAAAAGATTGCTTACCATAGTGGAATCGTTTTGTTAGGGTCATGTTGTCTGAGTTAGTCCAATATTAATCGCAGTTATTGAGTACTCGTTGCGATAGCCGTGTCCTGTTTGCAATAGTTCAGTGTTCTTGAAATAGTCCATTACTGTTCATGAGTTATTCTCCTGGCATTCTAGTACTGTTTGCAATAGTGGAGCACTTCATGTGCAAAAGTTGTATATTATTTACCCATAGTCCACGATTCTTTGTGAATGTTGGTTATTCTTCGTCTTTGTCAATTACTATTTGCAGCGGGGTGATATTGCTTGTAGTGGCTGTGCGTTGTTTGTGATATGTCTGCATGCTCTGGGATAGTCCAGTATTCTAGTTAGGCATGGCTTGTTGGCGACTGATGTGCAGTATTTGTGATAATCTTTTTGTTTTTTTAAAACAGTCAAGCACTGGTTTCAATAGTTGTGTATTAGTTGTGATCGTTCAATATCCTTCTTGAGTAGAGAGTTTATTTGAAGTAGTTATCTGCTATTTGTGATGGTGTAGAATTTTTCATGACGGTCTGGAACTATTTAAGTTCTCTTTCGAAAAGAGAACCTGGCTGGATAAGCCATGGCTTCCCTGCCTAAATTGTGTGATCATTAAGTTGCCTCCATAGTGTCTGTGTCAACGTCATATGTAGCCCACTAGGTATTGGTGAAAAACAATACAGTGTTCCTTTATTATCTGTTCCAAGATCATACATTGCCCCTTTGTATCTAGTCTGTATGGAAAAATCGTTTAAATATCACCCCATTACTTCCACCCGGATTGTATAGTAACCCTTTTAGTATCTGTGCCGACTTTAAATTGTAAACCTCTTGTATTTGTGTGAATATTGCTCTTTGGCATCCTTTATATTTGTCTGACCCTGTGAGGGCACATTTTCACCCCCCCAGTATGATTCCTTACATGTGGATGAAAAGCATACAAGATGGTTTAAGCGATGGAAAAATTCTGTTAAAGAAGGAAAAATGGATTAAACGTTTTTTTAATATTGGAGCAACTCCAGACACTTGCTGTGCTGCTGGGGTGGGGTGAAATGTGCCCTCACAAGGTCAGGTGAATTGTCTAATGTGCCATTGGGGCAAGGCACAAGCCCAGCATGCACGCACTCTTTGATGAATTCGAAAAAAGGAATGAATAGCGCAAAAGGGAGTGCATCCCGTCATTATCTGATGTGTAGAATGAATTTTTGCCCTCCAGACGGTTTTGCACCCAACGGAACAAAAAAGGATTATTTGGATATTGGCCAGATCCACATGGACGGTGATACCATCGTTTCATTGAGCAGTTGTTCAACATGAGACTGAGAACTAATCTAAGCATTTATTTCCAAGTGGCTGCAGCAGTGTTGGTTTACATATGTTAAGAAATTTTTACAAAGTCGGTGATAGGAATAGGTTTTCGTTGTTGGAATTTAGTTATTGATCATTTGCTAAACAGAAAGAAGTGGTTTATGGGTAATGTAGTCACTAATGGCGCTGGTGGTAGTTCAATTAACGAGCACCAATGAGGGAATGGTTTGGGAGTGGTTTTGGGTTTAAATAAGCATGGTTTAACGGGGAGAGGAAGCCTGTCTAAGCAATGGATGATGGGAATGCAGTGAATCAGATGTAGCAGGTACGTGAAGTGTGAAGACTGACTCGGCTGTTTTGCTCTAAGAATGTGCTAGTGGGGGAATGATTTTGAGGGGGAAGAGCGTGGAGAGTGAAGGGTGAAGACTGACATGATCGGATTGCGCCATTAATGTGTTAATGGCTGTGAGCTGTTAGAGAGAAAGATTCGTGGAAAGTGGAAGCAGGGAGGCCTGTGGGGGGAAGGGAATAAAGAGTAAGGAATGAGAGTGAGGTGCGAAAGGTCATTTGAAGTGTGAAGGTGCGTGGGGGTAAGATTGGGAGTGCAGGGAAGGCGAGCGCGGTGTGAAAGCTGTCAGTTTGAAATATGTTTCACGTAGATAACGGGAGGACTTAGTGGGAACGGTGGGTGTCACCTCTGGATTCCTGATTCGTAGTATGGGCAGAAAAGGCCTTTCAAAAGTATGTGTGATCATGGGGGAATATATAGGGAGGTTTATTTAAGGGAATTTCAAGGGGATTGAGAAGGGTTGAATGAAATCACTTGGGTCTTTTGGGGATGTATTTGTTAATGGAGTGATTATGAGATTTGTGATGAATCGACATAGAATTGATAAAATGTATAGTCAAATATAGTTAATGTAGACCAATATAGTAATAGAAATATTTTTAATAATTGCAGTTACCCCTGAAGAAGAGCTGGTACAGCTCGAAATGCATTGGGTTTTTAATAAAGGATTACTGCTATGAACAATCATGCGAGTCCATTGTGTTCGTGAAAGAGGCCTGGATGGGCACAACGTGAGCATATAAGTTGGGAGAGAGCATGATTCCTTACATGTGGATGAAAAGCATACAAGATGGTTTAAGCGATGGAAAAATTCTGTTAAAGACGGAAAAATGGATTAAACGTTTTTTTAATATTGGAGCAACTCCAGACACTTGCTGTGCTGCTGGGGTGGGGTGAAATGTGCCCTCACAAGGTCAGGTGAATTGTCTAATGTGCCATTGGGGCAAGGCACAAGCCCAGCATGCACGCACTCTTTGATGAATTCGAAAAAAGGAATGAATAGCGCAAAAGGGAGTGCCATCCCATCATTATCTGATGTGTAGAAATCCTTTATATTTGTGCCATGATCACGCAGTGTTTTTTTTTTTAACACCCAAAGACAGATCTGGAGCTTAGCTCCCACCTATTTGTTTTTTATTGTCACCAAAAAGGGAAAGCTACCCACACAGTTCCACGCCAGACAATTCAACTCCACACATTTCCAAACCACACCACATAATTCGACACCAAGCCACCTAATTCAACTCAACAACACAATTACACAACACACCACATACATCCAAACCACCCCACAGAATTCCATATCATGCTGCAAAATTCGACAGCACATCACATCATTAAACTCCACTACATACCACTCCACAACACAAAATACCATTCTACATAATTCCACTCCATGACACATAATCCCACTCCACATAATTACACTACACTCAATACCACATAATTACTATCCAAAGAGCTCCACTGCACACCATGCCACATAATTCCACTATACAAATCCATTCCACGCCACACAATTCAGCAACTAACAACTCCAATTCAACCCACATAACTCCACTGCATACCAAATACATACACTCCATAACACATGGTTAAAAGACATTGGGGCATATTAGCAAGAACCTCGTTAAACTTATCGCCGTTTTAGCGGCAGGAAACTGCCGCTAAAACGGCGATAATGGGCTTGGTAATATGCGCTATAGAATTCCAATAGAAGCCCAGGTTAGATGTGCAGGACATCTAACCTGGGCTTCTATTGGAATTCTATAACGCATATTAGCAAGCCCATTATCGCCGTTTTAGCGGCAGTTTCCTGCCGCTAAAACGGCGATAATTTTAACGAGGTTCTTGCTAATATGCCCCATTGTCATTTACAACCCCAAGAGCTCAAACTCAATTAAATGCGAGACCTAGTGCATTTTTAATGCTTGTTTATGCTGATCACATTAGGTCGAACGACTGTTGCGCTATCAAGCCAGAAAATCGGGGCAGTCTTAATTTATTTAGTTAGGCATGTGAGATTGCATGCATCTGTGCTTGCTGCAGGCAATGGTCGTGGTACTATCCGGGAAATCAACAGTAAAAAAAAACTACACTTCAAACCACAAAACAGGCCCGCAAACAGTCAAAAACCATGTCCACATGGGAACCTGTCAAACCATTCCTTCTGGCCCTGCCAAATCGCCCGATAAACCAGTCCCACCCTGCAAGGGTGTGTTTGCACAAGCTTCAGAGCCCGCGTCCGAAAGGAGCTGCCAACCGCGGTGCACTGGTGGCATCTAGTGGTCAAGTAGAATACAACAGTAGCTGAAGCCCATGAGACAAGAAAGACACAAATGATTCTGTGTCATTTGACACCCAAAGGCCCCTTTGCAACACCCGTTTAGTAACTAGGGAGATACAATTTGTTGTTTAAAATGACACTCGAGAATGAAGTAACATCCGCAAACGCAGGCGGAAGCGGTTCATACAAATGCATTTATTCTATATACTGGCCAATACTTTGAACCAATGATATTTTTAGGTCTAGGCTACAAACAGTTTTACATGTCACCCCCATGTTCATGTAATAACAAGCATTTGCAATGCAATAGGTCTCGCATTTGTTAAAGTTAGAGCTGTTGACTTTGAAAATGACAATGTTTTTACTTTTGTTTTTTTGATCTGCAGTGTAGTAAATATATTTGCATAGCGCAATTGCTATTGGTATAAAAAAGCAAAAGTAAAAAAACATTGTCATTTTTAACGCCAACAGCTCTAACTTTAAGAAATGCGAGACCTATTGCATTGCAAATGCTTGTAGAAAGCTACTGATAGGAAGAAGAGAAACAGGAGCGAGCTTAAGGTGTAAGGAAAAAAACCGGGAGGAGAGAGGGTTATAAGAGAACAAGAGAAAGGCGGCTAGGGAAAAGAACGACGGGTAAAGAAAATAGTGGGGAGTAGAGACAAGGGAAAAGAGAAGATAGGAGGTGAAAGCAATGAAGAAATGGGAAGGAGAAGGGAGTGAGAGAGGGAAAGGGAAAGAAAAATGGTATGAACTATAAGGGGAAAATAAACAGGTGGAGGAATTAGTGGAATTTAGTACTCTCTTGAAAGATCCTTCCAGCAGAGGTTGATGATGGCAAAAGTGTCCTGTCTTGATAGAGAACGATGAATCATGAACAAAAATTAAAGAGTTTTAAAAAAATCTTTGCTACGTTGCACTTCTGTTTGCCAAAGATGCAACATATTTTCCTCGATCGCACGACCCATAGAATTAAAGCAGAGAGTACGAAAATGGACGCAACTTTATTTCTGGTTACCGCACATATGTATTGCACATTGAACACTTTATAGTGTGAGGAGTGACAGTTACAAAATAAAGTAAACCAGGAGAGAGGGGCTAAAGGGGAGGGGCGAGGATCGGCTGAAAACACAAGATGAAAGCGCTTGTGTTTTGAGCCGATCCTTGTTAGTTTGCAAGCAATTAAAGAGGACCAGCTGAAAACATAAGCGCTATTTACCCAAACACACACCATTTCCCCCTTTAAGAATTGTTATATCGGGGACTGCTTTCCTTACCCAAGCCCTGAGGAAGTTCATGGATGCTTCCTTTTCCCCTCCCCTCGTCCATAGCCGGGCTGCGAGAGTGAAAGTGGGAAGGCTGGTCTTGCGCAGCTGCAGGAGCACTGGCTACAACTGGATGAGAGGCAGCGCCGTGTGTGCTGTAGAGGTTGGGACGGAGTAAGGGAGGGTGGGGGTTGGCCCAATACGGAAAAACCAGGCAAACACCACAAAGGAGACACGCCGCGCTAAGCTAAGAAAACAAGTGTGACAATTCGGACTATTTCAAGCTCCCGAAGCTATAAGAATGGCTTGAATGACAGGTAATATTAATTTTTAATGCATATTGTGTTGATAATTAACTGTTGTAGTCATTTCTAAATTAGCCAGACAGTGCCTCCTTGTGGCAGACTGCCACAGACCCGGTGCTGACAATTAAGTGCTGGTGCCGAGAACAGGAAACCACTGGCTCAAATTAAGCACTGCAGTTCAGGCTTTCTAAGAAGGCCTGTTTTATTAACTGGCGTTTCCTTTCAACAGCATAATTATCGTCAGCTATGTTGCTGTTGGCGATCATGCTGCAATCCTCGGTGTTCACACATCCCGACAAGCTCAATCACGGGGCTGCGTCGCCTACCGTCCAAATGTCATTATTCAGTTGACCCTTTCACAAGCTACCATGCCCCCCCTCTCAAAGCAAGCCATGGCCGCGGGACTAGTGATAGCTTATTGATTGCCTGCAGTGAGAATCGAAGGCTAAACCACCGGTGCCTCACGCGCAGTTAGAACAATTAAAAGCCCCGCCCACCACTTCCCCGTCAATCAGTCCCTTCTGTCAGCAACGGGCCGCACTCATTGGTGGCTCCCTTGCACGCGCACTGCTGAAAGGACCATTTCTGGAGAACATACCCTCATTATATCAATGGCACAGCCCCAGTTATTTAAGCATTGTTTAAGACGCACCTCTAGATCCCAGTATATGCTTGAATGAAATTAGCTATGTATTTGCTTAAAGCAGGCCCACTAGAACTGTGTGGCAGGGTAAGACCAAATTATGTGGGAAGGTTGACTAAATCATGTCGCAAGCAGGGCAAACTATGTGGCCTAATTCACCACTGTTCGGGAAAACATTTCAGCTCATCATTGCCATCTTAACAACCAAATACAACATTAAGCAACGGAAGGTTGACCAGTGAACCTTTGCAAAGGACCTTCCACTGCGAACGAAGACATGTCGCCAGGTTTTTATTAATTTTTGATCAGTTTGAGCTAGAAAGCAATTTTTTGTAAACTGCAGATTAAGTGGCAAATGTTGCAATTCCATAATTATGGAGGAAACACCACTGATGAAGAATAGCATAATTCCAGTGACCCTTGCTTAAGGGTACACCAACCCAGGAGAGACTTTTCTCCTATACTTGTTTTTTTCACCTCATGCATTCAGGCAGATACAGTCCTGGTTGACTCCGAGTTAATCCAATTTGACTAACAAAACAAGTTTTTATTTTTAAAGAAAATCCTTGAAAAGCCACCTTGCATCACCGATGCTATGAAGTCAAACGGTAACTTTCTATTTGCTTGCAAAGCATACACAGATGTCTAAGGTTTCCTAGGTCCATTCATTAGTAACTCGATTAGTCCTTTTTTGCATTCTGTAATTTGCAGTAGAGGTTATCCTAGAATACAATTGGGACTTCAATACCCAGAATGCAAAGTGTAAACCTGTACTGAATTAACTACTAACTCAACAAACTGACAAACTGACAAACTGGTGAGTTCTGCGTAGAAAGGTCCCCGACTTCAGAGCTCTCATGCCACTGATTCCCAAACAGGCTCTGAGACAGTGTCTCTCTCAAAGCCGCTCACGTGTCTCTGCACGTTCTACAATGTTAGAGTTTTAAAATGTTCACCTTCTACTGGCTTTTAGACCACATCACTTTGCATAGAAATGCATGTATCCCTGACTTTGTAATTTGAAAATTCAAAATTACTAGTGCTAGCAGCATCATTGCCATCAGTGAGTCAGGCAGGGCTACCCAAACGTGTATGGGGCATCTTTAGCCTATCTACATCTGTGGGAATGGAGGACTCGGAAGAGAAAGCTTTTAATCTCCACCCAAAACGGCCCGAGTGAACAGAACTCTTCTGTGGACACTGGGAGGGAAGTCTACAAAGGGTGTAAAGATCAACCACCGCCCTGCCTTTCTATAGTGCAGCAGAGTCAGCACAGGCCTAACATCGAACACCTTGGTTAAAACAAATGAGAGCAGTGCATGGGCGAGGTCAATCCAGATAAAGACAAGAAGCTTTCTTTAACAGCGCTAAAAAGCTGCAAATAACCTGACAGGGTCGTGGCATATGCTCGAGTCCAGATGAGCAAAAGCAACAAAAAAAGTAATGCTCGTCAAGAAAAGCAATACGTAGTAGAAAACGATGGGTTGAACTCTTGAGTTTGCTAGATCCACAAAGGCTTCTCTGAAAAGCAGCCAGACCTTAGCAGAAAAAGAAATGGCGGCCGCGCGGTAAAAAAAAAAAAAACAGTGGTGCGCGCACCACAGAGGGGGGGGGGAGGGAGCGCGGCAGCGAGGCGAACGCGCGCTGCTGCGCGTTCTGGCCACCGTCGGGAATGGGAGGAGCAAAGGCGGGACATGCGCCCGCCTTTGCCCAATCGCGTGCCGTTTTTTTAAAAAAAACGCACGCTACAGCCAATGTGGGCTTCCGAAAATAAAACCACATGCACGAGCGTGTGGTTCGTTTTCAGAAGCCCTTTCTAGAGGTCTCGCGCTGCGCGAGAAGTGCCGCGCACTGCAACGCTAGGCGCGAGACCTAAAAAACGTAAATTAAAAAATAAGTACACATGTATATAAATAGAGGGGATTTGATCAGTTCTCGTCAGCCATCTGTTCAGCTGTCATTAACATTTTGCTTCCACCTTCCACACCATGGAGCAATGGGTCAGTCAACTTCATCCCTTGCTTTTTTTGCGCTGTGAGTGATGACATTTTCTTCATCACACCTGTACACATACCTAAAAAGAAATGCACTTGAGTGCCAGAGTAGGTGGGCCAATACGTTACTATTTATTTACATTTGTTATCCTTTTTTTTATATTTTGTCATCCTTGTGTGTTTAATCTATGTCTTCAGTTTACCATAATTCAAATACAGTGGTACTCTTTCCTTGCACCAATACGAATCACATTTTCCTGTGATGTGTATTAAACCTAAAATTGATTTTTATACCCATTCTAAGTACACCTGCCCGGTCGCAAGCACTCATACTGTTCTATACAAATTATATGCAATGGGTAATTTTATTTGAAATTGTATTGCCAGAATATGGCTTGAATGTTTAGATGCAGCATATTTTCTTTTTTTTACAATATAAGCTTGCAAAAAAAAAAAAAAATAGCATTGTACTATCTTGTCAAGACCTGACCAACTGGCTTTGACAATCATTGTTAAAAAAAAAAAAAAGCTGTGAACTCCTAGGAAAGTTCCTGCTGACTCCGCATAAGCATTGAAACTAAACACCTATAACAGGGCCTGGACTGTGGCATGGAAAGGTGCCCCCTCCTCAGCTAAAGAACCTATTATTGAGAGGGTCTGACTGAATCCAGACCTGCCAACTCACACGCTGTCACCATGTGTCACTCGATTTCGGCTCCCTTCACACGGTCACCCGGTGAGGAGCCGAAATCACACTGTGGCAGGGAAAACAAGCTGAAAACCCCTGTAAACAGTTGATTGCCAGCTCATTTTCGGAGGCCGTAAGCAGCCAATGGCCATAAAAGGTGTGAAAACACCTCAGGACATCGGCAACAGTTTCAATGACCCTTTGTTTTTTAGGTCTCGCCTAGCGTTGCAGCGCATGCGCTGCTCGCTCGGCGAGAGATATTGTGGATAAGGGGTTTTCAGAACGGGACTCGAAGCCCTGCCCCTCATTTTCATTGGCTTGCGTTACCGTTTATGCTAAACGGTGGCCTGCCATTGGGAATGGGGTATTTTAGTTGCCGCCCTTTCGCCTTTTCGGCCGGCCCATCCGGACTGGCTCATCTGCTTTGCGTCTGTCGCAAAGCAATTTCTTATCTTTAGTAGGGGGCCATCTGTTTTCACTCAGCCGCTTGTTTATATTTGCATAGCGCTTTCACTTTATTGCAAATATAAACAAACGGATGATTGAAAAAAGATGGCGAGCGCTTGTTGGAAATGAGGGAGAGGGTTCCTGGCTCTGCTCGGCCCGCGGTGTCTGCGGTGAACAGCTTATGTTCAGGGGCTGGACATGCCTCGCCTCTCCTGAACCACGCTGCGCCCCTCACCCAAGTCTAAAAGGAAGATCATCCTGGAGTGATTCTGAAGTCATCTGATGACTTCAGCCAGGCTATTCCTGCAATTAACTGGGGATGTCATCCAAAGCCATCCTGAGGTATGCCTATAGGGCAGATTATTTAAATGGGATGACTCCTCGAGTCATCAGAGAAACTACTCCAGGATTAGTTCCCGATTACTTCAGTGGAAAAGATGTGATGAGCTTGTACTGCTGCCGGATGATCCCATGCTGATGACAGGATTAGGGTGGATTACTCCAGGATGGGTTCCTGATTACTTCAGTGGAAAACATGTGATAATGTACTACTCCAGGATGATCTCATGATGATTACAGGATTAGGCTGGATTACTCCAGGATGCTCCTATGAGTATTTCAGGATGGGGCTGTATTATTACAGAATCATCTTGTGATGACTTCAGAATGAGGCTGCATTACTCAAGGATGATCCAAGGATAACTTTAGAATGAGACTGGGACCGTATTAGTCGATAAGTTCATGATGAGGATGCATTACCCTAGGATGGGTTCTGGCTGTATTACTGCATGGCGGTTTCAATATGCAGATTTATTACTCTAGAATGACCTCGAGTAGTAATACTTGTTTGACATACACTCGATGTTAAGAAATACACCGTTTTATTCGTTTTTTGGCAGAGCAACTTATTGCTACAAAAACAAGCATTGGCAGAGCCAATAGGTCTTGCCTTTTTAACCAAGTGGCTTGCCAATATCTTCTGCCGATGGTCTGCAGTATTGGTTAATATAAACAAGCATTGGCAAAGCCAAAAAAGTCTGGCCTTTGCAAGAGCTATTGCCTTTGCCAATGTTTTAGCCATATTGTACACCAGTGTGTCTGCTGTTCAGCATGGCTAAAGGTTAGTGGGGTAAAGGAGAGTGGTGTGTCGAAAAGTGGAGTGTGATAAAGTGGTGTAGATTATAGCTGCAGAGTGCCATGGAGTGGCGTAGAATGGAGTGGTGTTGGGAGTGTTGCGTAGAGTGGTGTAGAGCAGAGTAGATTGCTGTGGAGTGGCACAAAGTTGCGTATTGTAGGACGGTGGAGTGGCAGAGTGGAGTACAGTGTTGTAGAGTCGAGTGTCAGAGTGGAATGGTAGAGAGGAGCGGAGTAGTGTGTTGTAGAATAGAGCGGAGTAAAGTGGCATGGAAGGAGTTATGTAGAGTGTTGAGTAGTGTAGGGTGGCATAGCGTGGAGTAGAGTGTTGTAGAGTGGAGTGGCATAGAGTTTAATGGAGTAGAGCATCAAAGAGTTGAGTATCATAGCGTATATCATCAAAGAGTGAAGTAGCCTAGAGTGAAGTGGTGTAAAGTTCAGTGGTGCAGATTAGATTGGCGTGGAGTGCACTGGTTTTGAGTAAACTAGTGTAGAGTGCATTGACGCAGAGTAGAAAGATGTAGAGTGCAGAGTAGATTGTAGTGGCGTAAAGTAGATTGTTTCAGAGTGGTGTGGAGAGGTGCAGGGTAGATTGCAGCGATGTACAGCAGAGTGGCATAAAGTGCAGTGGCGTAGAGTGCAGTGGTGCAGAACAGATTAAAGTGGCATGGAGGGATGCAGAGTGCAGTACAGTTGAGTGGTGCAGAGTAGAGTGCAGTGACAAGTGCAAATTGCAGTGGTCTAAAAAGCAGGTGTGTAGAGTGGCGTAGCGTGCAGTGACTGAGTGAATCGTGCAGAGTAGCGTGGCATTGAGTTCAGTGGCGGAGAGTGCAGTCTTGCAGAGCATCAGAGTGCAGTGGTGTGGAGTGCAGCAGCGCAGAGTAGAATAGTGGTGCAGAATAGAGTGATGCAGCTTAAAGTGCAGTGTTGCAGAGTAGACTGTCGTAGAGTGCAGTGGTATATAATAGAGTGGCGTAGAATACATTGGCATGAAGTACAGTGACCTTAAGTGGTGAGTAGAGGGGCACTGAGAGCAGTGGTAGAAGAGTGGTGATGTCAAAGTAGAAGGGCAGGGTGGTGTTGAGTGGTGGCGCAGAGTGGTGTTGTCGAACAGAGTGGCGAAGGAAAGAGTGTTGTGGAGGGGGAGAGTGTGGACAATCAGAGAGTAGAGTGACGCGGAGTGGCAAAGAGTTGTAAAGCAAACTCAGTCTACCATCCTTCTGAGATTGGTAAATGGAGAAAGATGAAAGAGTGTAATACTAACATCTGTAAGATATAGCGCTTAAAAGAAGGAAGTATAGTATAAAAATTATTTATACTTGGGTGCTAGCAAAGATTTAATTTAAGGAATCACCATATGGTACCGTACTTTATTGCAGCATCATTTGCAATGAGAACGGCGTCCTTGACACTAATAGGACTCCCTGCCACCAAATGTGATTTCAATACAAGGCAAGGAGCCTACCTGACTCACAGCTCAATTTTAAGTCTGGCATTAGCCAAGACCAGAGTTCTCCAAAGTCGATCCTGGAAGGCTGGATCCATGCTATTTTTTTTTAGCATATCCCCATTTAGATATATGTATTGATCTTAAAAATCTGGCATTGATCCAGCCCTCCGGACCGACTTTGGAGACCCCTGGCCAAGACCTTTAGAATGTATTAACACACTATATATATATATATATATATATATATATATATATATATATATATATATATATATATATACACACACACACATACATATACACACACACACACATACACACATACTTATCTACAGAGGCTTTCAGCCAACCCTCTTCATCAATTGGTCTATTATTGTGTCATTCACATTTTTCATCCATCCACTGCAGCATACAGCTTGGGGCAGGACAGTGGACCAGCCCACTATAGACATTAGCTAACTTTACTGCGAGTGATGGCATTCTTCCCCTTCACAAGAAGTAAATCCACACATAAAGTAGTGCCCTTAAGAGTTGATAACTACTATGGCAGAGCGTTCTTTTTAGATCAAAAACATATCAGCTTTTAGACAAAAACATTTTTAACATTGATGCGTGGCTGACAGGTTCCCCATAAATAAAGTTTTGCAAAAAACGTGAGAAAAACAAAGCAGCCAAAAGGCCTATTAGCTTTGCCATTGTTTGTATCATATTCTAAAACATTCACACCCAGTCAAGATCTCAAAACATACTCAAACAGCTAAATAGATGTCAATATTTAAAGATCAAAATGAGGGTGACGCCAGTATACAACAGGAAACATCATCAGCATGTCAAACAGTTGAGGGGAGTTGGGCAGTGATGGCAGGTCTGGCAAGCAATTTTTTGTGTAAATTTCAAGAAATGGCGCCAGTGAAAGACCACACGAGATTCTGCCTGGCCTGTCACTTTGTGACCATTGCCGAGCAGTAGGGTCTTCATAAGAGTGATTCTACGTTTTGTGGTCTATGCTGGCTGGGTGAGGGAGGCAAGTTGAAATTGTTTTCAATTGCTGTGTTCACTGTCTGGAGAATACTGCATGCTGTGGTTTGCCTGGAGTCTGAGTGAAAACTGGGATGGACAGATAAATACTGAACAAGCACTTCTGGGTGATACCAGAACTGCACAACAATTTAAACGGCATCTCCACAGTGAATAAGCTATCTTTGTACTAACGTACCAGACCTGGATTACAATGTGCAAAGACTTTCTGAAATAAAGGTGTAGGGAACAACAGCTGAGACAGAGGTGGAAACCATGAAAGGTAGTTGCAAGATTGAATAAGAACTGAAAATGCAATTGGTCTCACATTTGTTTGAGTTAGAGCTATTGGCATTGTAAATGGCAATATCTTTTACCTATGTGTTGTGGAATGTATGTATGTGGTGTGTAGTGTAATTATGTGTGTTGGATTGGATTAGTTAGTTGTGAAATTGTGTGACATGGAATTGTGTGATGTGGCATGGATTGGATTTGTGTAGTGGCATTATGTGGCATGGTGTGCTGTGGAATTATATGGATAGTAAATGTGGTACTGAGTTTACTGGAATTATATAGAGTGGCATTGTGTTATGGAGTTTATTTATGTGGAATGGTATTTTGTGTTGTGGAGTGGTATGTAGTGGAGTTTAATTATATGGTGTGCTGTTGAATTTTGTGGCACAATGTGGAATTGGGTGGTGTTGATTAGATGTATGTGGTGTGTTGTGTAATTGTGTTGTTGAGTTGTATTATGTGGTTCAGTGTCAAGTCATGTGGTGTGAATTGCAAGTGTGTGGAGTTGAATTGTGTGGTGTGGAACTGTGTGGAAAGCGTTACCTGTTTGGTGACGAAAAAGAGGAACTAGGTAGAAGCTAAGCTTCAGATGTGTGTTAAAAAAAGAGAAAGAGTTGGAGCTATTGGCGTTGTAAATGTCTCTAACCTGTGTGTTCTCGATTGAAGTGGATGTATGTGGTGCGTAGTCTAATTATGTGGGTTGGATTTGTTAGTTGTGGCATGGAATTGTGTGGTGTAGAGTGGATTTGTGTAGTGGAATTATGTGGCATGGTGTGCAGTTGAATTATGTGGATAGAAATTGTGTGTTTGAGTGTACTGGAATTATGTGGAGTGGGATTGCGATTAAAGGAGTGTTATTATGGTGAATGGTATTTTGTGTTGTGAAGTGCTATGTAGTGGAGTTTAATGACATGGTGTGTTGTTGAATTTTAAGGCATGATGTTGAATTAGGTGTTGTAAATTGGATATATGTGGTGCGTAGTGGAATTGTGTTGTGGTGGAATAATGTTTGTTTTTTTGTAATTATGTGGTGTGGAATGGATTTGCGTGGAGTTGAATACTGTGGAATGGAAAAGTGTGGTACAGAGTAATTATGTTGAGTGGAAGGGCGGTGAAGGTCATATTTGGCTACTTCAAGGGAAAGACTGCTAAAAACAAAAAACAAAAGTCAAGAACATCTATTCAATTTCCTTAGCTCATAGCGATCACATTTGCAGTATATCATCCAGCATAAGGAGTGGTGTTGCGTAGAGCGGGGTGGCGTTGCATGGAGTGACATTATGTAGATTAGAGTGGTGCGGCGTAGAGTGCAGTTGTGTAGAGTGGAGAGGGATTGAGTGGAGTGCAGTTGCATGTAGTTGTGTGGAGTGCAGCAGCGTGGATCGGAGTGGCGCTGCGTAGAGTGGCGTTACCTTGAGCCTCACTGCTTAGAGTGGCGTTGCATAGAGTTGAGTGGGTTGGGTAGAGTGAAGTGCAGTTGCAGGAGTACAACTGCGTAGAGTCATTTTGCGTTGCGTGGAGCAGCGTTAGTGAAACAATTGGCTTGAAAGGAAATATAGGATTCAGAACTACATTAAAGAATTGTACTTCAACAGCAGAAGGAGGAATACCAAAACTGTGAAAATGTGCATAAACAGTATCAGCAGTAACATAAAGCAATGTAATTGGTTCCCTGCTTACAGAAATGGAGCTTTGAGATGTGAGGGTCATTTGGCTGGATGGGGCGGGTGGGAAGGAGAGGGAAAGAGGCTACAGGGGAGAGAGCAAGTAAAGAGCCATATATTTTAAACATTGGCCACAGCATGCACCGAGGGTTCACATGCCTATTAATCAGTTTAACCTGAGGACCAGGGAAGCACCAATGGCATAGAGGGTCTTTGAATGCACAGCAAATGGGACAAGAATAGGCGGAGCTTAAAGCCCAAATTCAGAATACTGCCACAGAGGCAGCGCAAGCGCTGCCTAGGCGAGACCTAAAAACATATAAAGGTAGGAAGGAGGCGATATCAGAGAGGTAGCTAAAGACAGATAGGGTACAGAAGGAACGAGAAGAGAATTGGTAATAGCAGAAATTGGAGTGTGGGAAAGGAGGATGATGAGAATTAAAAGTGGAAAGGGAAAAAGCAGACCCTAAGAAGATAGCGTGAAAAAGGAGACAAAGGAAAGTGAGCAAGAAAGATAAAAAGATGAAAAGTAGTTTCTGATGGGGTGGGGGGGGGGAGGTTGATAGCATACGGCAGAGCATGAAAGACTGGATAATAGGGAAGGAGCATGGTGAAATGGGAAGGAAGAGAAGAAAATAGTGTGGGAGTTGGAGAAAGGGTGTATGGTATGCCTCTGCTTTTAATATATATGTATAGAAATAAAATATATAACGTTCAGGGAGGACAGTCCTGTATCATTGATGGGGATTCACTTAATTCATAGCTCTGCTGCCCAGACACACAATAGTGATTCATTCACCTTGACAGGGTTTTCTGCCATGAATAATATGTTTTACATTATTAGTTAACTTGCTTAGGGTAAAAATATGAAAACTTCACCAGAAAAGGAAAAATAGGCAGAGATAAAATATGAAAATGTCAATAGGAAAGGAAACATAGGCAGAGAGAATATAATTCTCTCTGCCTATGTTTCCTTTCCTGGTGACTTTTTCGTATTTACTCCTGAGCAAATTAACTAATAAAGTAAAATACATCAAATGGCAGAAGAATGGCTGTGGAATGGGGAGGTTAACGGTGGATGAATGTTCTTTACATGGTTTGCAAGGGTTTTATGTGAGGAGCCATTGTCTGCTAAAAGCCAGGAAAGCCCCATTGAAAAGAATCCTCTGAAGCCCTCTGCTTCGCTAGCAATCCAAGCGCACTTTGTCAGTGACCCACTCGGGACCACTGCGTGCACTGGGCAGGCAGCAAAAGAGGGGCAATGATCTGGTACAGCAATACAAAATCCCACCTTCAATCTCTACCACCCATGCTTATATCAATAGAGCAGTTATTTATCGAGCTTGAAGCACCGATGTTGCGAGGTGAGCTCAGACACACTGCCTCGAATTGAAAGTGCCAGATTCCGTGCCCTGAGGTTCCAAACGTCCACCAATGATGGTATCCTATTCCCACCTCTCCGAAAAGACCCTAAACTCGGTAAAGGTAAGTGAGAAGCGGAATCCTACCTCCAGCTCTCTCACATAAAGCACTACATTATAGCACTGCATGTTAAAGAAAGGCGGGCTCCCGCCTTTCAAACAAAAGCACTGCAGAGTACTCTAAAGTGGAGGAGAGGTGGCATATCACACCCCCTTACTTCCCACGACTCATTCGCACCCCCAACCCCACCAAAAAAATACCACCAAAACGGAGCAATGGTTTCTCTTTCCCTCTGAGCCTGATCCATCTGCACACGCTCCGGTGCTGCAACGTGTTAGTCTTTTCTCTCGGCCATAGTACAACTCGGGGAAACAAGTTAAAAAACTGGGAAGGTACGCAAATCGGAGCTTTTGGTCATCTTAACGCCAGGCCTTTTGTTAAAGCAAACCACATTTATGGTGAGAGAAATCCGTACGTATACATGAGGCTTTAAGAAAATATTCTCCCCTTGCCACAAAAAAAATTGTGTACAAATGTTTTTGTAAACATACATCCTTGTGCACACAAGCAAGTTCTACATAATAGGAGCTGCCCCGAATCATACTAGCATGCATACACACTTGTGTATAGCACAGACAACTCTACAATCTTTACTACATCGCAATTTTAGTTGCACTGTGTACTAGCCTGCACATAAAACAGTTGTGCACAAAGTCCAGAATGAACAGATGTTCTTTGGTCTGGTCAGAACCCTTTTTAAAAAAAAAAAATTACCTACGCACCTGTGCCCGCATTTGTACTGACAGCCATTTTTGTACTTAGCACATTCTATCCCAGTAGTGGACTTGTGGCGCTGCAGATATTTAGCAGGCAAACACAGTGAGTGGACTAGCCAGGAGTCGACCCTGTGACTTACAGGTTGTGTTCAGATACCAGCAGCAAATCATGGCCACTATTCTAAAAATAACTTGCGCCCAGGTAGGTTTTCCACCCCTACCACTATCTTTTGTAGAGCCCTAAATTAATTGCGGTCTGCTTTGTTGCGAGGTGTATTTACCCACATCTCAGTGCTCACTAAGAATTAAATCAAGTGTTCAGTAAAATGGGGCATTGGCGTGGAAGGCTCAGTCTGCTTAGAACTTGTTTGCTACTCTTTGCTCTTTTTCTTATCCCCTGCAAGTAAACTATCCAAATCATCATCAGAATTAGCTCCTTTTTCCAACCCACTGACTACAGTGTAACTTTCAGTTGCCTTTACAAACACTCGGTTTCCTGGCATGTCAGAAACGAAATGTTTATTTTAGCCGTCAGTGACATCGCACATCAGCTTGGGTCCCAAAACATCACCTACCTCCGCTTCAAGCCACTAAATCATTTAAAGAAAATAAATGTCGATAAAGTGATAAGTGCAAGGGATTTTATCCCACAGAAAATGCAGTTACGATATGCACCAGTGACTACTAATTACAGCGCGAAAAATGTGAACTGTAACACACAACTCCATTTTACAGAAATAGTTTGCGCCTAGCGTCGCCTCTGATTTTCTACTGTGTTTGTGTTCCGTGAGCAACTGAAAAACGTCTCATTGAATCGGACAGCAGAAGCCAATAAATCTCCACTCAAAACCGAAAACAATTATTACCCGACTTGTCCTGCTGGCAAAGATGATAATCCGATCTTTCTGTGCTTAGTTTATGAAATATTTTCACAGCCAGATGTGCCTCCTAGCAGAACATGAAAAGCGCGCGAAACGCCATACCCACACTTTCAAAGTCCACAATGGCTCTCCCTAACTCTTGCTGCGTGCGCCACGGACCTGGATGAACATTGGGGAAAAACCTCGGTTAGATATGTAATCGCGTACAAGGTCAGTAATTAAGGTGAATTAAAAAGAAAAAAAGGGAGAGCGTATATTTTAAACAAATATTCAATTCAGCCGGTAAGGTTTCTTAGGTAAGTTTATTCTGTTTTAATCGCTTTCAAAGTTGTATTATTTACAAGAGCATGTTCCCTCAAGTCGGGCCTTTCACCTATAGCCAACAAGAAAGGGTAAACTACAGATTAATTTCTTCGCAAATACAGCCATAGAAACAGGAAAACCAACATTGCCCCACGATTGTTAGTAGATACCAGCTGGGATTTTACAATCCGGTCCGACTTGCTTGCTCGTAATTTAGCCTTTCCCTGCAGCAGCTCTTGGACAACAGGTACCGATCTCCAAGCACTCCGAAAATGTAAAGATCCTTTAATAAACGAAATACCGACGTGGCCCGTCTGCTTCCTCGAGGAACTCACACAAACTTTTGCACGGCGTGTGACGTAACTTCCGGTGCCAACGGATGTGCGTAGGAACTTTACAAGAGTGTTAGAAGGCATTCATTCGCAGAAAATACCGGTGTTCTTTGAGGTATTCATATGCAAATGAGTGCACACAAGCAAGGACAATCGGTGCAGCAGTAAGCAGTAATTAACTTCTCCAGTGTTTCTCCAAGTCTATCTGTTGTTCCCAAGTGTTCACATGGATAGCATGGTGGGTTGATCACAAATGCGAGAAATGTTGAAAAAGTGAATGTCGGCGATCGGAGAGGGGCGGAACAAAAATAGTGATTAGTCACAAAAGTGACAGTCACAATATTCTGCTGGATGATTCAGCGGTCTGGTCACTGAGCCCAGGGCATCTCTCCTGGGACAGTACACTGTTGTGGCCCAGGCACCAGCAGCCATTCGGTATTTGGATATGTAGGAATAAGTGTTTGTCAGGACATCACAGAAGCCTGCATTAGCAGGCCAGGGAGTCAGCATTGGGTGAAAGCGCTGCTGCGACCGTGGCACTGTCAGCTTGGGAAAACAGTGAGTGAGGGTCTGGGCAGCCTTGGGGTTGGTACCGGGTGTGAGCACTTTAACCTCCAGACTTTTTTCTTTTTGGCAGATTTATATAGCGCGAACTCGACCCGAAGGTATTGGAGCGCTTTACATGAGCCCCAGTTATGTTACACAAGGACACATTCCTGACTACAGACTCTGGTAGCATATGGACAGCACCCATTTTTCACCCGCATTTGGCAGGCGTCGCCCTCTTTTCACTTAATATTCACCAACATGAGAGCACTCCCTCAAACCCCTGAATTCACTAGCATTTTTGAGTCAAGGGATAGACAGCTATGAAGCTGCATCCTTCAGACATTCATCCTCCATTTAGAGGAAGAAGCAGCCACATACAGCTTTACTTTACATAAATAAAATGTAGCCTTCCAAACATTGCAACACAGTCCTTAACATAACAACCATTGGTAAAGCCTGTATGTCTCACTTTTGGGATCACTAGCTTTGCCAGTACCTTTTGGTGATGCTGTACAGCATTGCAAAAAGCATTTTTACTCATGAAAAAAAAGGTCTGATGATATGGCCACCAATGACCGCTTAAATTTCTAGACACCTATATACATACCATGCCTACAAAATGATGCGTAATCTCCCATAATTTTGCTATCATTTCGCATAATTATGCTGTAGCAAATTACACAAATTATGCCCACCCCTCTTCTGCTCTCTCAATCAAGGTTTACTTTTTATTTTTTAATTGTTTTTCTCTGGGACCAACGGTTGCATATTGCTAATGGGTTGCTACCTAATCCTCAGGAATGCTTTCATCTTTTTTTTTATGTTTGAAGTAATCAGAAACTCATTTGTACATAATCCTCAAGTCATCTGTATTGATCTTATTGTAAAGTAATCAGATGCTCATTTTCAAGTCATCCTCAAATCATCAGGAACAATCAGGTCCTGAGAAGTAATCAGATGCTCATTTTCGTGTCATCCTCAAATCACCATGTACAGGCTTCTAAACTCTGCTGATGACTTAAGGAGCTTGATGATGTCTGATGATGGGAAAATGACTTCTACAATAGTTGGATGATCATCCAATGACTCTGGGATTGCTTCTAAAGTAATCCTGTTTGACCTGGGCAGTCATTGGTTGCCAGCACCAGAGGACACCGGGGCTGCCTGGCCGGCTCGGAGAGCTCTCTGCCGCCTCACTGCTCCTCTACTCTCCACCAACTGTGGAGCGCGCATCCCCACCTCCTCTGGAGCCACCTGCAGGGTCACTTCACAGCGCCTCTCCACCCGTAGCATCACCTCACAGCGCCTATCCACCTCCTCTGGTGCCTTCTGCGGGGTCACATCTCCATCTCTGCAGGACCACTCCACCTCACGTCGCCGTCTCCTCACACCCCGCTCCCCCAGCATGCCGCTGCTCTCCCCCCTGGCCGGCGCCCTGTTCCTTGCCTGCCTGCTGCTCCCCTGCTCGGAGTCGGACAGCCAGAAAGTGAAGAAGTCCCTGCGGCAGAGAGACGCCGAGGGCGCCGACCGGGTGAGTCCATTCACGAGCCAGGTGGGAAAACTGAGGAGCTTACCCCCTTACCTGGATCCCTCCCTCCAGCCCGTACAATATTGGGCACTCCAACTCAATGCATTTACTCTAGCTTACAGTAACACTTTTGTTAACTCCCAAATATGAATCGTGTAAGTGATGGATTGGAAGCAGACTCTTACTCAGAGGTTGCAGCGGCTCGAAAAGCACCCCACCCCCTACCCCCCACCACAGTGATAGGGCTGTAGGTAGCAGCATTCGTTGGTATTTACCTGCAACTAAGTGCAAAGGAAGAAAGCTGCCTTAGCTTTCGCATTGGCGGACATGTTAGAGTCAGGCAATGCGTGGCTTTAATTTAATTTCTTCTTAACACTCATGGTCAGCACCGATTTTAGTTTCGGTTGCCGACTTCCTGGTTTCAGTTGTGGGCTGCAATTGTGAAGTTGTTTTGTTGCATGCTCGTAATTCTCATTCTGGTCCCCTCCTATAAATCATTTCAATTAGGGTCTTTCAGTGAAGCCTGAATCACTTCTATTTTCGCCCACTAAATCGCATTTGCATTACTGAATTACCTGCATGCAAATGAATTCTACATAGTCCGTGAAGGGCGCCACGATTTCACTCAGTTCTGGAAGAGCCTCTCACTCAGTCCGTCTTTTGTTTCGTTGCTCCTGTCTGTGCTGGTTGGTATTTAACTCGAACAGGCAGCTGTGTGTTCGTTTGGTAGCGTCCCTTCACGGTGTGTGCAGATCTTGGTAGGTGATGTCCCTTACTATACCCTGTCACAACATGCTTTTCCTTTGAATTATAGAGATTAGATTTGAAATCTGACCCAAAGGTACAGCTGGCTCTCTGGGTGTGTGTATAGCAAGTGGGGAAAGGAAAGTTGTCAAAGCGTGCCAAGCACTGACAGAAATGCTTGTCTTGTCCACAACTGCCAGACTGGGGCAATTTGAGTAGTAGCCGCCTCACCCACAGATGTATTTACAACCCGTACCTGCTCCCATTAGCTAGTTAATCAACGTTTAGAAAACTGTAAACACGTTAGAAGTATGTAAACCCTCCAAAAACACCTTAAAACCTCCATGGCATCACACCTTCAGGGCAAACCCAAGTGAACCCACCCTAAGCGGCAAGTCCACATTCGAGGAAGCAGTTCAAACCTTTAAAAGTGGAAAATGTCCGTAAGTGTTAAGCATTTCTCACTTGCCAGCAAATACAGAGCAGGCGTCTCTTTTAGGAAACCGCCCCAGCTGAATGATAAGAATCCAACCCATCAAACAGCTTCCAAACTTTTACCAAAGCCCCATCTTGAAACAGCAGCCCTAGACGTATTGCACCCCGCAAAAGGATCGCCACTCTCCAAAGAAGAATCTCAGAGCTTGGGGAATGTGCTGTCCCAGGTTGTAGCTTCAGAGCAGAAGATCACCTTTGCCCTGCACCCTGCTATCCCAATTTGCCCAGAAGACAAGAAGCTTTGTCGAAGAAGCAAGCTGTTAACCAGAAAACACAGGGGCTTATTTACAAGCCCCTTGCGCCGCCGAGCGTCACTTTTTCCCATATTAACAGTGGCGCACCGGGGGCAGTGCTCACCTCTGCTAGGACAGCCCGCCCACCAGTGGCGTAGCTAGGGGGCGGCGATGGGGGCGGACCGCCCCAGGCGGCACGAGTTTTGGGGCGGCAGCCGGCCCCCCTTCCCCCCGCTCTTACCTGCGGCCGTTGCGGAATCGGCCGCTAACACCCCCCCCCCCCCGCTCTTCAATCATTTTGCCGAGGGCGGCAAACGCAGGGGCCGCCACGGGCAGCCTCAGGCATAGCTACGCCCTTGCCGCCCACCTTGTGTTTACCCGTGTTTAGTGCGTGGATGTTGGGGGTCTATCAAGAGTGCAGCGTGGGATGGCTTCAGTTGCAAAAGGAGCCTCCCACCGGGTCATAGTTACCTTACTCCTGACAGCAAGAATAAAAGTCAGCGTGCAGATAAAGATGATCTCCCTGCCAGGTCAAGGGGCAGAGGGCTAGGGTTTAAATAAAGGATGGAAAGAGCAGAAGAGACGGCTACTTGTGCACTGGCAGATTCATTGTAAACCTCTCACCATCATGCCCTCTCCATTAACCCTATCTGACTTTGCTGCTTCTTTTGTTCCATTTTTGACAAATGTCATTCATATTCCTTCTAGCTCTTCCCTCTTCTCTTTTGTCCTCGTTACCTACTCCGCCTCTGACTGTATTCTAATATGTTTCAGATATCTCCGAATCACGGTTTCTGTTCTATTTTTCTAGTGCGAATTATATGGTCTTTCACTTCTCTTTCTTTCTTCCCTTATCCTTCTAATTCTACCTTGTAGTTTCCTTTAAATATTTCCCTTTTATCTGACAGACCCCAACTCTTTCATGCATCTGTTTTTTTTTGTTTTTTTTTAATAAAACATTTTTATTGATAACAAAAGGCAGATACAGCAAACATAGCTTATTCAGCGGTGGCCGGGCAGACAATACGGCTGTACGCATTACCATTATCATTCCATAAGAGAGTGCATTACATAGCTTTCTAACCAATAAAATAGCATTCATGACGGTGATTTCATCTTTACCGAGGTTTAAAACCATGGGAAACAGCTGCATGCCCTTTACACATTGTAGTTTGTAACGGTGGCCACTCAGGGACTAGGACCCCTCTGCCCCATCCTGCATTGCCATCAAAGTCCTCATTTCTTTTCTCAATTCCACCGTGGGGGAAATACAAATGTCACCCCGATATTTATTCCACTTGCCCCATTTGCTGTCCCACTTTTTGGGACATCCTCGCCCTTTGTACACAGATTTTTCAGCTACCATGGCATGGTCCATGTCGATCGCCCAGTCTCTCACCCGTGGCAGCATCTCTGAACCCCACTTCTGGGCTATGTTACGCTTTGCAAGTATCCACCCCATAGTCGCCCATGTTTGTTCCGTCTGGGTTAGGTCTGTGGCGTCCCAAATATTAAGGAGGCAAGCCTTGGCGGAAGACTGAATGGGTTTACCGCAGGTCCTGGTGAGTTTCTGAGTAATATCTGCCCAGTATGTTTGAATAAGGGGGCAGTCCCAGAGCATGTGGAAGAAGGTACCAGTCTGGTTACAGCGTCGTAAACCGAGTGAGTCCGGTTTTCTCCCTATCCGAAACAACAGTGTTGCGTCGAAGTAGACCCTGTGGAGCACCTTAAGCTGGACCAGTCGGAGTCGCAGTGGAATCGCCACCTCCCTAGGGGAAGCGAGCGCATCCCGCCAGTCCTCGTCCTCTATCTCCCCCAGGTCCCGCTCCCAGCTCTCCTTCAATTTCAGCATTGGGTCCGTCCGGTTGTTGACTAGTTTTTTATATGTGAGGGAGATAGCTTTACGGTCCATGGGATCTAACAACAGGCGATCCTCCAAGGGGGAGGAATCCGGAAGGGGAGCATCCCCGGGGAGGGCTGAGTCAATTGCGTGGCTAATTTGTAAATATCTAAAGGTCTCCGAGGGAGCAAGGCGGTATATCTTTTGAAGATCTGGAAACGTGGCCTTTTTTCCCTTGACCCAGAGGTCCCCCACCCTGGATATCCCAATCAGTTCCCACTTGTCAAACCCCGGGCATGTACTCAGGTGACCTAAGATATCTGGCTCCCACAACGGGGTAGCCTTAGTGAGGCGGTTATGCCACCCCAGTTTACGCTGGACCTTGTGCCATACCTCCACCGTACGGGCCTTGGGGCCGGTGAGACGCAATTTACGGTGGTTCGTATAGAGCGCCCTGTTGTACCCCCCCTTCCCCAGTAGCCAGCGGTCAGTCCGGAAATTAGGGTCGTCGTGGGAGCCGAACTTCCATCTGTTGATGGCTACCAGCTGCGACGCCTGATAATACAAGCGTAGGTCCGGCAGACCTATACCCCCATCATACCATCCCATAGTGAGTTTGGTGACGGCGATCCTCGGGGGCCGGCCGTCGCATAGCAGCTCCCGCACCACCCCTTCAATTTGCGCAAAGTAAGAGTCCGGGATCGGTTAAGGGGCGTTCTCCAGGGCATAGAGAAAGCGCGGGAGCGCAAGCATCTTAAATAAGGAAGCGCGCCCCAAAAGGGTCAGGGGCAGTGACCTCCAATGCGTGACATCCGACCTCAGACGTTGTAGGGGCTTCTTAAGGTTTCGCTCATAAAAAAGCTGCGCGTCGGGAGTGAGAAAAATGCCAAGGTAAGTAAAGCCCCGATCAACCACTGGAATGGCATACCCTCTAGGGCTAGAGGGGGGGTCGCCTCACAGGGCATACATTTGAGACTTAGACCAATTGATCTGATAGCCCGAGTGTGCCCCGAATATGTGAAAGATATGGAGAGCCCGACGCAACGATCGTGTCGGGGAGGCCAGATACAGGAGGATATCGTCTGCATAGAGCGATATCCTGTCCTCGTGATCATGAGTCCACTTAAGGCCTCTTATTGCAGGATCTCCTCTCACCCAGACTGCCAAGGGTTCCAACACCATGGCGAAGAGGAGTGGCGATAGTGGGCAGCCTTGCCTTGTACCCCGACGTAGGGGAAAGGGGGCCGAACAGTGGTTATTGACCCGGACGTGAGCCATAGGTTGCCCGTATAACAACCTGATCCACCCGATCAGTTTAGGGCCAAGACCCATCCGGGCCAGTACCGCAAAAAGGTAGTCCCAGTCCACCGTATCGAACGCCATAGTGGCGTCTAGCGACAACAGGACAGCGTCCTCCTCGATTGTGTCGATCCTTCCCAACACTCCGTGGACACGGCGAAGATTCCTGGCCGTATTCCTGCCAGGCATGAAGCCCGATTGGTCCGGGTGGATCAAGTCGGGCAAGTACGGGAGCAGTCGATTGGCCACAAGTTTAGCAAGAATTTTCGCTTCGACCGACAACAGCGAGATAGGGCGATAGGATTTACACTCTTCCGCCGGTTTACCAGGCTTATGAATCACCACTATGGCTGCATTACGAATGTCCATCGGCAGTAAGCCCGAGTCATAACATTCGTTGTATAAATTTAAAAGGTGTGGTGCCACCCTCCCCGCCATAGGCTTAAGAAGTTCGATGGGCATACCGTTGGGGCCCATCGCTTTACCCGACCGAACCGCTGCGATTGCTTTTTGAACTTCTTCCACCGAGATATCCGCGTCTAGGACCTCCCGATCTTGTGGTGAGATGCACGCCACTTTGATGGTGGCTAAAAGCTCCGCCGCACACACGGACTGCGAGTCCTGTGGGACCCGATAGACTTCTTCAAAGTACGCGGCAAACGCATCGGCAATCTCCTGGGGGTCTGTGGTCAACGCTCCGCTCGGGCCCGTTATCGCCTTTACCCATCTCGCTGCCTGCTCCCTCCGTTCAAGCCACGCCAGGAGCTTACCCGTGCGTTCGCCATGTTCGTAGATACGGTGTCTCGTAGCTAGGGAACGCAAAGTCGCGTCCTCCAACAAAAGTTGTTTATAGTCATGCCTCATTACACCTATTCGGTGCTGTGCATCTGGCTTCGGGTCATGGGCTAGGGCTCCCTCCAGTTGGAGAATGTCGGATTACAATTCAACCACTCTTTTGTTGCGTTCGGTTTTATGGCCTACCATCATTGACAATGCCCTCCCTTTGATTACCGCGCCGTATGCGCCCCAGAGGGTGACCGCCGACCACACCTTTTCCTCAAAATAGAAGTCAGTGTCTCGCCTGAGCCCTTCCCTGATATGGGGTATCTTCAATGCCCAGGGCTGTATTCTGATCGGGCCAGGGCGCCGGATACGCCGCACCGTGAAGACCGCCACCACGGGGGAATGGTCAGATATACCACGAGCCAGAGTCGCCGGCTCCGTGAAGTCTCGTACGTCTTGGGCGTGTGTGAACAAGTAATCCAGCCGGGACTGGCTGCCATGTACTCCCGACTGGTGTGTGTAGTGCGTGTGCTGAGGGTGTGACCAGCGCCATACATCCACAACCCCCAGAGCCTCGGCAAACCCCTGGAGATGGGAACCCTGCGGTGGGTCAGGTCTGGGCGGGAGCCTATCAAGGAGGCAGTCCAACGTGAGGTTAAAGTTCCCCCCTAATATCAGGGAGCCCATCGGCAGGGCCAACACCAGCGTCCCTATCTCCTTCAAAGTCGGGCGCTGCAGGCCGGGGGGGGCATATACCGACACCACGTTAACCACTCGTCCTTCCCAGAGCCCTGTGGCCGCTGCATATCTGCCCTGCACGTCCGTCCAAGTATTTTGTATTATGTATGGAAAGCCCTTGCGCAGGAGTATACCCGCTCCCCTGGACCCCGTTGTAAACCCTGAGTGAACAATCATACGATATCCCTTCCTGTTAAGTGCCAAACACGTATTGCCGATCAAATGGGTCTCTTGTAGCAGCACTATATCCAGGGCCTGGCGATGTATATACTGCAGCACTATACCTCGTTTAATTTTATCGCCCAGGCCATTCACATTCCAGGTAGATACTCTAAGTCCCTGTCCAGGAGCCATCGGGACACATAAAGCGGATCATCAGCAAGCTGTGCCGGACAACTACACACACAACATCACAGCCACCGTCAATGGTCAATCCAAAGCTGCCCTCTAGACTGTTCCCATCACACGCCATATCACCTTTGACCGTCACACCACTGCCAATCAGAACACCTGCGATCTCGGAAATTACACTGCCAGAAGAGCCCCCCCAACAAAAACAACCCAAACATTTCCCATCCCAAAAGAACAACCCCCCTCCCTGCATCCCTGCTGGACAGGACTAGAAATGCCCGCCACCCCCAACATGCAGAGTGCCTGTCGCCCACCCATATACAACTCTTGGGAACGTGAGCTACCCCCTCCCCACCCTTCTACAATCAGACAGAAGGTATGATGTTCCCCGCCCGACCTCCCCCCAAACATAATGCACAATACAGAAACGCCAAGTGGGCCCGTCACTGATAGTACGCTGCGAACCCGGACTGGAGCACAGCACTCCTATACCCCAGTAAGGAAACAACAAGCAACTTATGGCTGAAACAGGGTGGGCGGACCCGACTGTCCAAGTCAAAGGCGGGCCCATCAAACGCCAGGAATAGGCCCCCGGACAATGGTCGTTTATCGCACCTATAGACCAGGAATCCCCTCGTCCCCCGCCCAAGCAGCGTCCCAGCCATCCCCACATCTGGAGGTCATATGCTCGAGGCCCCTCGTGGGAAGGACCCAAGAAACCCCAGGGAGCCAGGACCAACCCCCTGCAGTCTTACCACACCACAGCTCAACTCCCACCGGTATGTCCCTGGGAGTCGGTGTCCGAGTGTGAGGGAGAGCGCCGCTGCTGCCGCCAATCTGGTACGTCGTCAGCCGCCGAGCTCCCCGTCCTTCTCTTCCTCTCGACCGTGCGCCAGCCCTCCAGCCAGTCCCAAGCATCCTCTGGGCGGGTGAAGAACCACGTTTTCCCATTGGCTTCCACTCTCAATTTAGCCGGAAACATCATGGCGTATTTGACTTCTTGCTCTCGAAGGGCCCGCATCACGTCCAGGAAGCTACGGCGCTGTTTTTGGGCACGCAGAGTGAAGTCCGGGAAGAACATGATCTTACTATTCTCGAGGGTAAGCGGTGGGGCAGCTCTCGCCGTCTGGAGTATTACATCCCGGTCCCGGAAGTTGAATACTCGGGCCAGGAGGGGATGGGGGGGCGCCCCCGGCGTAGGGCGGCCTCCCGGGACCCGGTGGGCCCTTTCGATGGTAAAGCATTTGAAGAGGCCCCGTGGCTGAAGATGTTTGAGAACCAGGTCCTCAACAAAAAGGTCCGGCGCCTGGCCTTCCGCGCGTTCCGGGACCCCAATAATGCGGACGTTGTTGCGCAGCATTCTCCCTTCGTAGTCGCCCAACTGTAGGGCCATCGCCTCATGGGAGGCGCACAGTTCGGTGACTTGGGTCTTGAGCAATGCGGTTTCACTGACCAGTTCCTTTGTCGTGTGCTCGACTGTGGCCACCCTCCCTACCACCTTCTTCATGTCCTCCCGCATCAGCGCCACATCAGTGGCGACTGTGTCGATTCTCACCTCGAGGGAGGTCCGTATCGCCGTGATGGCCTCGAGGAGAACCTTATTCGAGGGCTCCGCCACTTCCGCCGGGGCCGCCGTCCCCGTCCGGTCTTCGGCCTGTAATTTCTGCCAGGCGAACTTCTCCAATTTGGATTGGGTTGCCGTCCGTTGCGAGCGTCCGGAGGCCATATTTCCTCTCCCCACTGCACCGCTCGGAGTCAGGGCGCCGCCGCTACTCCCCGCCGCCTGCGGTTGAAAGATTCACCCGGCCTTTCGGCTTTCGCCGTGAACACCCCTCCCCCGGGGTAGATGACGGGGCTCGCTTCTCCTGACTCTCAGCTAGGGAGAGACCACACTCACGTCTTCTGGGTATGGGCGACCGACGTCGGAGCAGGCCACCACGAGCAGGGCCACCACTCCACTCGCCCACCCCGTGCGACCAATCCAGCCACAGCGGTCTCACGACGGCCCGGGGCAGCCGTACTTCCTCTCGGCAGGACAGCAGCCGCAACACTCGTCCGTTGATGCTATCTCTACGTCCCCCTGGCAGCGTCCCATCGGAGATGCCGTGTCGCAAGATCACTGGGGTCCCAAAGTCTCTCCGCAAGGCAGGGTATTCCAGCGGAGCCGCGCAGCCCAGCGGCAGCCCCTCAAGGCCTCCACAGCAAATCCCCGGGGCGGGCGTCCCCCCCTCAAGGGGCTGATGTTAGGCCCGAGACCTGCAGGCCCTTCCTCTGGTGCGCCAGGCAGCAGACAGGATGTGGATCTGAGGTGGCCCTCAGTCGTTAGGGTCGTTTTCGGGGCCTCCCTCGGCTAGGTTCCACGCAAGGGGGCCGCTGCAGCGTCGGGCACCTCTCCCCAGGCGGTCATATATTCTTGAGGGGCCGCGGCCTGTTGATGCGCACTCTGCCTCACGCACTCCCACTCCTAAAGCAGCGCGGGGTGTCAGCCAGGTGCCACCAGTACATGGATCCCCCACCGTCCCGTGTGAAGGCGAGGAGGCCACTCCAATGGCTCCCGGTAGACGTGGGCCGGCCCCAGGGACCTCCACCGGCCCAGGCGCGTGAGCTCACAGCGCGCCGACAGTCTCACCGCATGTGTACGGCCCCCGTCACTCCCGGGGCCGCTATAGATTTCGCAGATGCAGCCACTTCAAGTCGGGTGGATCGCCACCTCCGCGGGGCCAGATGCGGCGCAGTCGCAGGTCTCCATCGGTGTAGGCCGGAGCCGCGGTCTCTCGCGGCGCGGCCCCGCCGCTCTGGAGCACCCTCCACAGGGAAGCGCTCCGCTCGGGCTCGGTCTTCGGTGCTCTCCCGGGGCAGTACAACCGATCCGCCTGAAACTCGGCCAGGATGTCGCCGGGCACCACAGCGATCCCTCGATGTCACCAGGGCGGGGGTCAGGGCAGCGGGAGTCGGTGATTTCAGGATGGTTCGGGAGTGGCGCTCCGGAGCTCAGCTACCGAGCAGCCATTCCCGTTGGCGGTTAGCCATGCCCCCTCATGCATCTGTTTTAAAGAAATCATCACTTTCCCCTTTTATACTATCTCCAATCTTGCCTCTCCCATGCCTGTGAAAGCTGCCAGAAACCAGTGTATATAAGGAACGTTCGTCTTTTCTGACTTTAGTACAGTCCTTAACATAGCACACAATTGGAACGTTTTTGATACCTAAAAACAGCATGATGCAATTCAATGGTATTTATGTTAACACTGTCCTAACAGTGAAGGCCTGGTTCTGCCCAACAGGCCTTGTGAAGGTGTTTGTAACAGGCACAGAAGCCACTGAACTGTTTCCGTCAATCCAAGTTGTGAAGTGCAATCTGCATAAGGATCTCTGCAACTACCTTAGAAACATCCTGAGCTTTCTAAATAAAACGTGTCTGCAGGTTGCATGTATTAGTGCGCAGAAAGCATATTATCATTGCTACTCAACTGCTAGACTGATCCTCTTCGCTGTTCCTTGTTGCTTCTTCTGGCTTTTCCCCTTGTCATTGCTTCCTCCAATTTGCTTGCACATGCCTGCCCGCCTCCAATCGTTGTTTGCCACCCGCCCCCACCTCCCAGCTCAGTGTTGCCCGCCTCCAATCGTTGTTTGCCACCCGCCCCCACCTCCCAGCTCAGTGTTGCCCGCCTCCAATCGTTGTTTGCCACCCGCCCCCACCTCCCAGCTCAGTGTTGCCTGCCTCCAATCGTTGTTTGCCACCCGCCCCCACCTCCCAGCTCAGTGTTGCTTGCCTCCAATCGTTGTTTGCCACCCGCCTGTGTTGCTTGCCTCCATCCCCACTCTCCACCCGTCATCATTGCTTGCCCGTCCCCTTCGCACCCCTTCCAATCCCCATTGTTATCTGCAATGCCCACACAGTTTTAAAATCTGGTATGGCACGAACTAAAGCATCCCGAACAATCTGCTTCCCGTGCCAGGCACGTTTGCATGTTTCGATAGAGCTGCCAGCATGCTCGTGACGCCCTCCCACAACCCCTGTTTCAGAAGTGCCAGCCATGACAAGCTCTGCAGGCCTTCAGAGCAGCGACAACGTTTTTCTTTAATCAATACAAAAGCGTTGATCGTCAGATTTCCTTGGAATGTACAGTCTTGCCCGTAGAAAACATTTGTAAAACTACACCACTTATTCAGGGGCTACAGCAACCTGACTAGCATCACAGCTTGTGACTGGGACTTTTTTTGGGGGGGGACATCAATCTGCGGGAAAAATCTGAGCAGTGACTCTGTTGTTAAACGCATTTTATGCAGGGATCTATCTTTGATACGCTCCAGGATGGGCATTACTTCAAAGCGGAGAGGGTGCGCTCAGCCTTTCATCATCAAGATAAAAAGCGTTGTTCAATAATTTACACACAAAGATTGGGATGCGGAGGCTGTCACTGCTCCTGCCAATAAACCAAATTACCTCGAAACCACTCTGTCAAGGGGTGCCACAGGAGGACGTGCACAATTACTGCTCATTGCTCAACTTAGCTTTGTTTTGCGGGCAATAGATCAGACCCCGGGCAGCGCACTAGCGCTGATGTTCAGTGCATAGGGGTGTGGGAGGTCACTGGCTACCTGCAGCACAGCCATAAGGGACACAAATAAATCCATGATATATTTTACTCCACCCAATCCAATCCACATAATTCCACTACACACCACATACATAACACTCCATAACACATGGGTAAAAGACATTGTCATTTACAACGCCAATAGCTCTAACTCAAGCAAAAGCGAGACCTATTGCATTTCCAATGTATCCCTCACCCCTCACACAGAATTCAAGGCGTTTTTATTAAAGACACGACTCTGTGGCTCTAGTTTTTTTTTTCCACCAAGTTGCACTTCCTTTGTTTTGGGACAGTCTCCTGTGCGAGGCTCTAAATAACGTTGTGTCTCGAGGCAGGCACCAGTACCGCTTTTTCTGCCATGCCCCGCTCCAGCAGAGCTTGGTGTCTCGCCGCGGTTTTCATGACACCACCAGTTTTGCTGGGCACGTGAGCGCAGCTGACAGTGGATCAACGCCTTTGTGGTACTTAAAAACATCACAATGCACTTTGAAGCGAAGTTTCTCTGTCAGCAACACATTATTTCAGCACACCTTCGGTGAATTAATACCTCCACGACGTCTAGATCTTCAAGTAGAACTGCTACACCACTATTTTGCTATTATCAGTTAGAACTGAGTGCCTTTTTTCTGAAATGCAATAGCAGCTCCCTCCTTGGGGTGACCAGGTTTGAATACCAAAAACGGTGACATTTCGAAAAAATAGAAGGACAACAATTTTTCATCAACCGAGCGGCACAGACTAACAGCGCTCATCACCTAGAATCACAGGAGAGGCACTAAGAAAATAAATACAATGCCACTTAAAAAAAAAACAGTAAGGTACATTTTAATTAAATTGCTTTCTTATACAGCTGCTATCTAGGCCTGCGTTGTAACAATTAAAAACTTGCCTCCCACTGTTTTTAGTAAACCCTCTCCAAAAACCGGGACATGAGCCAGTTTGCTTAAAGCTGCCAGGACAGCTGGTGAAAAACCGAGACTGTCTCGGCAAACCCGGGACGCCTGTTTACCCTACCTCTCCTGCATTAAGGACAAAGGGTCGAGTCTTGAAGTGCTTCAGCTGCCTAAACCCCTTTACATCCTGGTCCTTTTTAGGGGACCAGGCGAAGTGTCTTGAAAATTAGCTGTTCATTGTATGAGATGTTGGCCTGATATTGAAATTCATTAAATTAAGTCCTGGTTTTTCTTACAATTTTTTAACTCCCAGTAGATGGTTTGGAGTATAGGCTTGCTGCAAGAGAACTCACACGCTATAAGTATTTTTCCTGCAGTATTTAATTCAAATTAGAAATGCACCCACGACCACCAGAAAGGTCCACCCAACTTAGGCAACAGGCAGCAACTCTCTCAAAGTCGCTGACTACAGCACGAGAGTAGAACCATTCTAACGCTCGAACGTGGAACTACATACAGAAGTAAACCAGGTAAGTACAATAGAAATTACCAGTAACACATTACACATAAGCAACCATTTACAATGCGAGCACTTATAAAACAAGCTGCAAGGGAGTTCGCGGAGCAGGCCTCGGGGATTGTAAAGGTGGGTTGTTTTCATACTTATAAACGTGGGTCGTTTTTTCTTACCACAGTTGTTTTCAGTGAATTTGTGTCGAGCTTTTTGTGGATGTCTGAAAATGCATGCAGATAAACATTATAGCTATGTGTACGTGTATGTGTGTATATTTATAGTTTATAGCATGCATAGAAGAATGTTAAATGTATATGCAGCTGATGTGTAACTTATTTTCATGTATACATCCTGTTTATATATAGAGACATGAAGGGGCTTGCACCTCACCTGTAAACCCGGTCTCAAGGGGCTTAGTGCAGTATTGATTCTACTAGAGGAATGTTTGTCCACACTTCGGGTGCAAGTCTTGGCGGGTCAACTCAGCCTCTCATCCTCACAAGGTAGATACAAGTATAGCAATTGAGTAGATTAACAATGTACCATTGAGTAGAGTTAGTAGGAAACAGTAACAGGCCCAGGAGATCTCACGGGGTGGGCGAAAGCTTTATAGATTATTGAGCTGCGTTATGTTATGTAATGTTACATTACCTTGGCTACCACCTTCCCCGACCAAGTTACATAATTCTGTGCACGTTGTCACCCTGCACCCCACTCCGCACCAGTGGTAGTATTTAACCCTGTTACGTTGAAACTACGTACCCTGCAGCTCTCACCTGCACAGCACCATCCCTACTTACGAGATATGTTCAGTAACGGACACGCGCTATGCAATGCAATAGGTGTTGCTTTTGGTATTGTAAATAACAATGGCTTTTAATTTTTTAAAAGGCATTGCCATTTACAATGCCAATAGCTCCAAAATTCGCAGTTGCGAGACCTATTGCATTGTAAATGCTTGTTTGGGAGGGGGGCTTGGTGAGGAACAGAGTGCCTCTTAGTTAGCTCTCGGCACCCGGCCCGCCCCCTCAAAATCCCCACCCCCTACTCACACGTGAAAATATTTTGTGCGTTGGCAGGTAGTGGAATCCTTGGAGCTGGCACTTGGGTGCTTTATCACAGGTAGTGCAAATCTCAGAGCCCGTAGACCACATTTTGAAAGGAGACTGTTGTTTTATGGTAAGAAGTCACCATTCACTGAATCCCGACAGCACACCAAGGGGCTACTGAGAGACAATATGACATCTGGCCCAGACACCACTAAACACAAGCCCTAGAATACTCGAAATGTAAAACTCCAGAGGCCTGTCTTTATGAGGGTATTGTGGCGGCTTCTTTTCTGGGGCTTTGGGGCTCTTCCCACCTTATTCATGAGACTTTACATTTTCTATTTGAAAGGCCTTGCTGCTTACCAGTCTCCCCGAGTGTAAAGAGGCCCTGATGGGAGGTCCAATGTGCATCTGCTAGAATCTGTTTTACATGGGGCTTACCTGTTTACAGCCCGTGATTTTCATAACTCGGACACCAGACCAGTAATGTGAAAGCAGCTGATGAATGTCGGTCTTACAGGGCGCTGCTTGCTCAAGCCCTAAGTGATGATGTTAGCCCTCTGACGTCACTGAAAGGACGCAGTTTAACAGCAGTCCATCATCAGTGTTTCTTGAAGGTAGACTCTCTACCAGTGAGTGTTTATTGGCACAGCTTAAATGTATGGAGGTGAGTGAAATCTTCATAAATGTTCACCACAGCAAGTTTACTCACAGACTCTGCAACTCATGTCCTGATGAACCTTCCTTACAAAATGTGTCTCTATTATGTTTAAGTAAGAAATGTCAGAAATGATTTGAACAACTTCACATTAGGGAAGCAGTGCCGGTGTCACAAATATTTTATATTCGGTAGGTAAGTACTATATTTCTCTTTCCACTTTGTATTACAAACAAGCATTTTCAATGCAATAGGTCTCGCAATTGCGAGATTTTAAGCTATTGGCATTGTAAATGATAATGCCTTTTATTTATGTGATTTTCAAAGCAACACATATATAAAAGGCATTGTCATTTCTAATGCCAATAGCTCAAACTCTCGCAAATGCGAGACCACTTTAATGGTGGCCGCGCCCCTTTCTTTAGACGCTGCTCGCCGTATTCAGGTTACAGTGAGCAGAGTCTAAAGAATGGGGCGCGGCCAACATTAAAGTGAGAGCGTGTATGGGGCGCTTTTACAAGTGTAAAAATAAATAAATAAAGCTTTTGTGACGTGGCCGCTTAAGTGAAAGCGGTCGCACTGTAAATTAAATAAATAAATAAGCACGACCACTAA
This sequence comes from Calotriton arnoldi, assembly GCA_963921515.1. Taxonomy (NCBI): domain Eukaryota; kingdom Metazoa; phylum Chordata; class Amphibia; order Caudata; family Salamandridae; genus Calotriton; species Calotriton arnoldi. The sequence goes on from CAWUFW010005625.1 coordinate 383,955, forward strand.
AGTTAAAGCGGCCCATGCTGTAAATTAAATAAATAAATAAGCGTGGCCGCTCAGGTGAAAGCAGACCGTGCCGTAAATTAAATAATTAAATAAGCGCGGCCGCTATAGTTAAAGGGGACCGCGCTGGAAATTAAAAAAGACATGACTAATAACAATATAAAAGGTGGCGGCGTGCTGCGACGTCGTGGGTGGAATAGGGAAGATCATTTAAGAAAATAGTGCTCACCGACTAGAAAAAGCAGACCGTGTAACAACACAAGTAAAAAGTCCAGTCGTTATGGAAGGTTACAAATGCAGACAAGGTGGTACCATGGAGGGACTACTAAGCCTATTCAGGGATGAAAAGCAACGATTTTGAAAGGACAGTAACAGGAGCCAATTGAAAAAATGGGCGGGGCTTCTATGTCATACCTCAATACAGCATGCCTCGCAGAGCAGTGCATGCACTGCCCAGGCTCGACCTGAAAACAGCTGTTCAGCTAAAGTACATTAACCAAACAGCTGTGAAATTCCTAGGGCTACTTCCACAACAATACTAAAACATGTTTATTTAAATAATAATAGTGACACTAAGAATGGAAAAATACAAAAATGTTTATTATGGAATAAGTTCATTAAAATTTAAAGCCTCGTGTACATTTTGTTACAGAAAAATGGCTATTTACACAACATACTAGCTGCAATCAATCATCCATTCATGCATACCTCACTAGGGTTTTTTACACATTGTCAGCATATTAAATTGATTGAATGTCTGACCATAATACAATACATAATGATATTTGAAACGTAGAATCTCATGGATTAGTGTAATGGTAGGGTGGTTTCCCTGCCTAGGTGTACTTCACATTAGTATCAGGGGGCCCCTTGTCTTTACAGTAATTAACCAAACAGCGCCAGCTTCAGGAATGTTTTACCGAAGTTTAATTTCCATCTTCATTTAAGGAGATCGGTGCATTTTTTTCCGTTCTACCTGAAGTTATGTTATGCTGTGAAAGATACACAGTGCATCTGTTGAATTTACAGCAGGGACTAATTTTTACAAAACGCATAAACCATGAACTTAGCCATCACTTAATCTTAGCTACGAGATCTAGATTGGAAATTTATATGGAAATGTATATCTATCAGCATGATAGAGCGCAATTGTGCTCTTTCATTTGTAGGGATGCATCATAATCAGAAGTAGTTTCTAACTGCATTTATCCTTTTGATGTGTTAACATTTGATCATTAGAATGTGAAATGTGATACCATGTAAAGGTGGATTGATAGAAATATTTCGTGTAATGTAAAGAAATTAATATGGCAGTCGTGGTTATAACTGACTAATGAAGTTCAATTATTTGTAATACACTGATTTAAATGTGTACCATATTGACCTCTGCATATAGGCGTGTTACTGAAATTTTAACGTGTAGAACTTGTGTAGGTTGCTTACAATTATTCATGTATTTGATGTGTTCATGTAACGTGGTGATTTAGAATTTCTTAGTAAAATGTTAATTTTCATGTGGATTCATAAGGCCTACGTGTTATTTCCTTATGTTGGCCGATTTCTGTAGGCCTGAAATGCATTTTCCCTGGACGCTCTCATAGTAGACTCTGTAGTTTAATTTCGTGTGCATGTTGAAATTTTCTTTTCTCACGTTCCTGTGGCAGGTTGAGAAATTCATCTTTGTTAGTTAAAATAATGCTTTTGTTTTAGGAGTTAGGCTCAAGGAGGAGAGGATACATTTGTAAAAGGAGTGCTGATAATGTGAGATGGTGTTCTTTCTCACTGGAGAAGGCCTGGGAATCCAGGTCATCGAGCCAAAACTAAATGGAAAATCACCTATGAGGAGGTGTCCAGCAGCATGAGGCGATCGGATGATGCAAACTGGGCATGTTTATGATTTTGGTGTTTGAATTAGGGACAGTGCCCCGGGGGTTGAGTTAGGAGAAGAGAGGAGATCGATGGAGAGGGAAGGAGCATCTTAGAACGAGCTCTGTAGCTTTATGCTACTTGACCCATTCAACGTGAGTGCAATTCTTAGGAAGTCTTCATGCGCTGACACCTTTTCCTAACTTGTCTGGGAAAATGTTAAGTAGGGATATCACATTAGTAGTAGTGTAGGGACAGACTAATGCTTTTTACTTACGAACCTCAAATGAAGACTGATCTTGACGTGGGGGTAATCATTGCCTGCGTTCTGTTTTTGGAATTTGTCATTCTTTTCATGCTTCAAAGGCTTAACATAGCACGCAGATTTGGCTTTGTATTAGTTCCGATGTATATCTTCAACCTCGTCTAGAGGTGCCTGTATGTCCAGTTATCTTTGGCTTTGTAATATTATAAAACCACTAACTTAGAACCTAGAGTCTGTGATTCTTTGGAGTCATGATTCTTTGAAGTTGCGAGCCTGACCGAATGAGTTATTTCTCTCCTCTACACTTCCAAGCAGGTACAAACGGTCCATTGACCGAGGGTTCCAGAGTACATTGACAAAAGGGAACCCAGCCTCTTCAGTTGGTAGCAGAGGATGGTTACCTCTGGAATAAGGGGAGAATCTAGTAAAGTTAGGGAAAGGTTAGCCATAGAGCCCAAAGGATGAGAGCCCAAAAGATCGAGAGCAGAGAACGACGGGCATTGGCGGAGACCGACGGAGAGTGATGGTGTGGAAGAAACAGCAGTTCATAGAGGAGTGAGTATGAATAGGGATGTGTATGTTAGATTGTGGTGATGATTTGATTGTGTAATGTCTTGCGGAGTTGGGATGAGAGTCGAGTGAATGGGGTTTTGGGCCGAACGCGTACGGTTCATGTGATACGATTTGATGACTTTGATGTCAGGCTCAAGGAGTAGCCTAAGATCCCAGGATAGATTTGAGGTGTAGAAGACACCGAGTGATGTAATTGTCTGACCAGTAATAGTGGGAACCCGGACTCTTCAAGCGGATGGAGCTGGTGAGAAAAACACTCAGGACGATTCGAAGCGCTAGATTCCAGATCCCCACCTGAATCTGAGCCTTCCACCTGAGGGTCCAGATGAAGCCCTCTCCCTACAAAATGAAGGTCCACCAGGAGCTGGATGCTGGGGGGCCGCACAGCAGAGGAGACATCACGGACCCGCCAGCAGCAGACAGCCCATGCCCAGGACTCCGCAGGAGCAAGACTACAAGGAAATGTGATTAGGCGTGTGTGCTTTCAAGGGAAGGTATGGCTGGTGAGCGCTTTATTGGTGCCAGCTCTCCTTATGAAACATACATACCCTGTACCAAGGTAGAGGATACTACAGACTGGGCCTGATTACGAGTTCCTCATAATATTAATATGTATAAACTCCTGTTTACGCATGGGTTGAAATTACTAGTTTGAAGGTATTTAACACATCCGATAATTATCAGATGCATTAAATAACTCAACCTTTATTAAATTTCGGCAGGTCAAAGCTGCCGAAATTTAACAAGGGAAAATATTCTATATTTACTGTATAATGTAGATTTTGGTGCATTAAACACCAAAATCTGCATGCTATTTCCCATGAACTCGTGATAGGTTTTATTTATTGCACTCAATAAATAACGTACCCTGTGCTATTGTTATTTATCAGGGGCGAAAAATAATGCCTTATCTCATAATCAGGCCCACTGTAATTAAAAGGGTTGTCCTAGGCTTGACACACACTGGCTTGTGCTGGTGTAATGGCCAGAGCTGCCAACTTTGGAGTGGAGGAACAAGGTGCAGGTCTCGGCATCGACTCAACATCGTGTGATTCTGGGCAAATCACTTAATACACCATGTTTACCAAAAAATGAATGTGTCCTTTTGTAATGTAACTTCTGCTCATGTAAAGCGCTCCAATACCTTCGGGTCGAGTTCGCGCTTTATAAAATTGTAAAAAAAATTATGTGTACATTTGGAATTGTTTAAGCTGTTTGCTGGGGGTATGGAGCACTGTGCATCATGTTGTTTCTTTCTTCAGCTTACCATCCCCCGATGGCTTGCAATCTCTGAAAGCCTTCTTACACTAGCCTCCTGAACTCCTGCATGAAAAATTGACATTGACTTACTCTCGCTTGATTTCTCCCCTTCCTTTCTTCAGAGTGACTCTCTTCTTACCTTCCATCCATGTCCTCTATTCCTAAGTATAGCCTCCTCTCAGTCTCATGTCTGTCTGCCTTCAACCTTATTGTTATTCTCAAATTGGCTGGCATCTAATTTCATCGAACACAACCCCTCCTCTTTAAACCCTGTTCCTGTAAACTAACATCATGAGGGCACGAGTCGGAGGTACACGCAGGTACTTGGCGTCCACCCACTATTTTCACAGGGTGGACGCCGTCCCCCCTGCCAGGAAGTTGGGCCCCACAGGCATATGTTCAACTTGTCTCAGTGTAAGACACCGGGACAGGTTCAGCAGCGCCTGCACGTTGTCTGCTTTCCATTCCCAGCAGCAACGTGCAGGCAGCGAGAGGCTTTTTTTTTCACCTCCAGCCAGGCCGCAGGTAAGGGGCCATCAGGCCTCCTTTTGTTTGAATATTCTGACTGGAGGCGTCATGGAACCTCACACTCAAATGTAAATGCACCGAAGGGGTAACAAAGGCACACAGCTTGCTATCTCTTCACAGGTACTTAAGGGAGGCCATGCTTATACCTTTGTTCTGTCCCTCTATATAAGTGCAGTCACTGTAAGACTGTCAGATGGGGTGGTCTGTCCCAGTATTTACACAAATAATTTAAATAGCATTATTTTATTTATTTTATAGCGCTACGTCGTGACGTCATGGCACGCGTCATGAGGTCACTTGCATAGTGTCTGACTTGGTCAGTCCCCCCACTTCTTTTTATAGGACTTGTGCCCTGAACATCACCTAATCTCCACCAGCCTGTCTTATCTCACCAGCCATTCACCTGAAACCACACAGCCCCTACTAATGATGACACCTAACTGCTATTAATATAATATGTCACAAAGTAACTGGATAAATGCATGCAAGTTTTTGGAGTGCTGCACATAACTAATCGCAATAACTACTGGATTAACCGCTAACTTTGGGTTCCAGAGTAGCGTGCTACTCACCGTAAAGCACTTCAACGCTTTGTGCATGATTTGCCTTTTTGCCTGTAGTTTCCAGGATTCGAGGATGTACCTTGGACCCCTTTCTCAACAGCAGACATCTCAGACAATATTTGAGCAGAATGTAAACAGGCAGCACATTGGGATGTCTTATGGTACTTTAGATGCACACAGGCAGTGGATTTTGGACTTCCTGAGACAGGGAATCAGGTTTTACCCCTTTATTGAGCATTATGTTCTCTGGTGAATGCAGCCCCTGTTCTGATTAGTGATGCCGTAGCAAACTGTGGGCCCAGTTCACCAACAGCCTTATGGTGGAATCTTTGCGCTGCAGATTCTCTTTGTGATGATACCGCAACAAGTACGGAGCAGTCGCGGCCGGCATTAATCGCGGGCGGGGGGTCGCGCGGGGAGGGGGGTGGGGTTAAATTTAATAATTAATAATAAAAAAACTTACCTGTCCATCGGCCGGGCCGGGTCCCGCGTTTACAAAGCTCCAGCTCTCCTCTCCTGCCTCCGGCAGGAACAGGAAGCAGGCAGCCTTCCTCCCCTAAGCCAATCACAACACTGCTATGGCAGCGTTGTGATTGGTGGGGACGCCGCCCAGCCAGGCGCCTATGGGCAGGCCATTTTCTCCATGTAGGCTGCATTGCAGCCTGCATGGAGAAAGGGCAGAGTGCGCGTGACTGGTTTTGGTGGCCCCAGAGGGCCGACCAAAGCAGTCATGCTCACTCAGGAGTGGGCACACCACACCCGCCACCTGCCCAGCCCTGCTCGTAGAGCAGCCCCGCCCACCCGCTGGCAACCAAACACTTCTGCTTTCTCGCAGTGTGAGCAGCAGAAACATAAAATGGTAGTTTTACCATTTTATGTTTCTGCTTCTCCCACTGCGAGAAAGCAGTGGGGCGACGCTCTTCCACCCTAGTGGAGGAGCTGCCCCTCGTACGGAGGCTCTTTGTGAATCCCGCCCACAATGTCAAGATGGAAGGCCACCATTACGAATCTCCTTGGAAGAACTGAGCGCGGTTATTCGCAGCAATACATGCTGCTTCTCTCTGCCGTGCCTCTTTCGAATTTCACCAGCCACCACTGGTAAATGGTAAAGTTAATTTGCTTATTATCAGGTTGCAGGCTAAACAGCAGAGTATGTATTATGAAGCCAGTAGCTAATTAGATTTATTTTCTTCAGTTCTATAACTAGGCTAACCAGATGACTCCATGACAACCGGATTCTGTTTTTCCAGTTCTGGGCTGTCATTTCACAAATCATTGTTTCAGGTGCGTTAGCCAAACTGATTGCATTCAGTTGAAGACTACAACTGCCATAAGGCACGGAGTACTCGAAACAAGGTGTCTCTGGGTCATGCAGTTGGTAGCCAGATCTATACAAATAATAAAATTGTAAACATTTGGCAGATAACATGGAAGAAAAGATGCGCCCCCTGCTGGAATCTGTGTATAACCTGGAGATTATGGATCAACGTCACGCAGAAACCAGCTCAGTTGGGTAGTGCGCCTGCAGTAGAGAGCTGCAGACCCGTGTCTCTCGTATTTGAACCGTGAAGAATAGACTCTTTTAGTTTCAGATCTTCCCAGGATGGGGGCCTCGAGCCTCACTGACATGGGCTGTGCCACCAACTGTCATAAAGTCGCCCAGAAGCAGCAGAGGTCCAGCATGAAGCGCTATATAAATGTATGTGTTGTTGCTATTTAGAAAGCGGGAGGCGCCTTTGAAAGTGCTCTGTTTTGTCTATCTTCCGGGTGTCTAAGGGGAGGAGAGAGAGGGTGAAAAGCAGGTGCGGCAGGAAATACAGAAATAGCAGCGCGAGAACCAGAGAGACGGTCCCAGGAGAGAGACGGCGAGAGAGCGCCATGGAGTCGGTGACGACGGTGTGTGGTGGGCTCCAGGACACACCCGCGGATCCCAGCCCCTCTCGCGGCTCCCACGTGGACCATCAGGAGCCCCTCGCGCGCTTGTACCCCAAAGAGCCCCGCACGGGGTACGCCCCTAGCACCTTGGAGCCGGCTCCGAGGAGGAGCGGGGGCGATTATTTCATCCTGAGGGTAAGAGGAACCGGCGACGCACAACGTCGGCGGACTGATGATTCACACCTCTCTTGTAGAGGGAGTCAGTCGCTGAGGGAGTGTGTGAATGATCCAGTGTGCCAGTATGTGAAGGAGTATGTCATGTGAGTGAGTGCGTGAGGGTGGGTGAATAACTGAAACAACAAGGACACGCATGAGGGATCCAGCAAAGAACCAGAACAGGAGTGAGTGCACGAGTGAACCAGCAAAAGAGTGCACTTGTAAAAGTGCAAGGAGTGAGTGAGGCAGCGACGACATGCGTGAGTAAACCAACGGGGCATGCGTGAGTGAGGCTTTGGAGGAGTGAGTGAAGCTGTGATGGAGTGGGTAAGTGAAGCAGCGAGCAATATAGTACCCCCACGTTTTTTGTGTGGGGGGGGGTATATACTTTAAACCACAAGCTGAATGACATTAAGCGAGCGAGCGAAGTGAGTAAACCTCAAAGCGGCTGGTGTCCACCGTGCAAAGTTTGAAAAAGAAAACACCACAATATGCCTTTTATTTGGTTTACATTCTTTCTGCCATCTTTCCTCGCCTTTCCTTCCACTGATCCGCCCATCCTTTTATCTTTCCTTCCGTCCTTGGAGACTTTCTTCAATGTTTTTTCTTTTTTTCTTTCCATACTTCCTTCCATCATTAACTTGTTCTTTGTCAAAGGGTGATGTGGAAGCACAGCGTCTACAGAAAGTTGTTTGTACATTTATGAATGAAATATTAGTACATTTATGAATTAAATATTAGCGCCTGATTCACAAAAGGTTTTGAGCGCCCAAGTTTGATTTGGTGGGCCAAAGGATTCAGAATTCCAAACGCCAATAAACAGAATCACGATTAGTGAAATCTTCGAAGCACACACTACAATGGTTACAAATCCTATATTTTTCAAGCTAGTACTAAGCATCTTTCACTAGGTAAGAGGGAAGGCATTATTACCCCATATTTCATGGGAATGCTATGTAAGAGGTTTTTACACAGGGAAAAATATTTTCCATACAGGGAAGAAAAAAGTTATATGTGTAAATGTATGTTTCTGCAAGATTACATTTTGTGGTTTTGAAAAATCTGCGCGTGTAAATGTTGCCTAGTAGGCGAGCTCCTAAGAATCCAGAGCTGTCTGGGGTGTCCAGGAGATTTTTGGGGATTTTTGTGAGTCCCAGATAGTTGGAAATCTGCCCAATGAGGAATTCCGGGAGAATAGCCCCACTTCATCAACTGTGTGAGAAGGTCCATGCTTTTACAAATGATGAAAAAATGGATATATTTCCCCATCTCTAAATTTCAAATTTTGATTTAAAAAAAAAAAAAATGACTATCCTAGTTAATTTGCATGAAAAAGAAGGTGTCGGTTGTAGTTTCAATGTAATAGTAAATGACGAAATAAATCTAAAATACTGTATGGTGGTAAATTAAACAAGGCAGAGAAAATAAAAAGAAGAATACAAAAGATCAGAAAAATCTATATGTTCCTGTGGTCTCCAATGTGGATCTGAACCATCCCCTCTCTAAATCTCTCTCTTGTCTTCTCCTATTCTCCTTGCTTGTCTTTGTCTCTCTCCTTTTCCTTTCTCTGAATTCCCCCAGTCTGGAGTACTGGAGCAGGCAATCAAAGATGTGACGGGCATCCTCTTGCCGGCTGTCGATGGAGATGTGCAGAGTGCCTGGATCCTCACGGAGTAAGTGATTTTTACCTTGTCACCTCTAATAATGATCACTTCAAGGATAACCAATGGAGCCTGGACTCCTGTGTTGTTCTTTAGAGGTCGCGCGACCACGCTGTGGCAGTTTACGACCATCCCCTGGCATAAAATGCTACACACATGAACTTGACAGGGTGGGGAATTGGTGATGTCCCCTCTCGGGATGAGCTGCCATGCATGTGTCCTCTTTAGCTACTTAGGGCTTCCTCAAATTTGTCACCTTCATTTGCAACAGGCATTTTACATCAACGCGTTTCGGTAGACACAGCTACCTTGGTCACGAACGAGGTAGCTTTGTCTACCAAAAGGCGTTGATGTAATCTTCAAGCCATGCAATAAATCGGTATTTGAAAAGCGCCCGGAGTGCTGAGCTCCTGCAAAGATTTAGTAGGAGACTTCCTGGAGAGAGAGAGATATATATATGCTTGAAGGTCCTTGCTGACTCAGCCGCGCCACAAGAAAAGTGCCCGCACTCCAGGTAAGTCCAAAAAAGTTTATTGGGGTAGCTGACGCGTTTCGACCAGGAGGTCTTTGTCAAAGCTAGGGAACACACATTGTGGCATTGTATTTATGGCATACTGTGAGACACAGTGGAGGGAAAATTAAACATGGGAAAAAGACTTTGGGCATAAACAGAAAAATGCCAACTCACCAGTCACAAAGAAAAAGACTATATAAGTCAAAACTTTTTAAAGAAAATTAAAAAATCGTTTTGTCCCAAAATTAAATAAAGGGTGCCTCACCCTAACAGAAAAATATATAAATATATATACATGAATATGCAAGGTGAAAAAATGGACAAAATGCAGTAAGAAGGGAATTGCAAGTGGATAAAATCACTACATAATCCCTTCTGTTGCCCAGAAAGAAAATCTCCCCAAAAGATTCATTGTTTTATATTTCATTACAGTTCAATATATTATATATATATATATCTATATATATCTATATATATATATATATATATATATATATAAAACCGCTAAGCAGTGCACTGCCATTGCCTTCTTCCTTCCACTCTCAACGGCGGTCCTCAGCGAGGGGGCAAACCTCTAAACATCCAAGACCATGCTGCGTTCTTTACCAATAAACAGCTGCTGAGGACAACAAATTGCTTTTCAAAGCGGTATTTTATTCCGTAATCAGACCAGCTCGACGCGTTTCGGGATCACTCCCTTGTTCACGAGTACTGTGTCTGTGTTTCGTAAAGTTAAATAACCACGTGATTTGTTTTTTAAAACAACAGTGAAAACAGACTTCCGTTTCTCGAGTTACACCACTCGAAAAACGTCAATTTCATTCAAAACAATACATCCATAATAGAACGGTGAAAACAATAAATTCCATTAACCAAGTATTTAAACTTAATCCACCCCAAATTACATTATATTGAAATCGATTTCTCAAATGTGTAATTTTGCCACAGTGGGCGCATAGGACATCATTTTTTAAACCTCAGGCTATCAATAAACCTAGTATTTATCATTATTTTGAAATCGATCATTACACTTATTTACAACAATTGTTCATAAAATCATTCCGTGTGCTGTGCTGGGTGTTGTATGTTCAAACACTTAAACAAAACCATTTGTCAATCACTAAGTGTGAAATTCTAAACATAATGGAAACATTTTTTAACGTGCTTATAAATATATTCTCAACGCCGCACCTGTTCTCCTTAAAGTTCTTAATATCTGACAAATATCTATTTATCAGAATCGCATGACCTTCAATTGCAGCCCTAGTGGGCTCATGTTTGTATCCTATCTGCACCTTACAAACATTCCAATATCTGAATGCACGTTTTACCTTACATTTCTACTTCAAAATATTTGAATTTCTTTCGGGACACCGCTTTCACGGGAATGATATTTTAGCTTTTTTGCTTTTCTTTCATAAAATTTCACCTCACCGTTCTAAAACAAAAGAAAAAACAAACATTATTAGTGCATTTCCTTCACCTACACAGTGTGCAATAAAACCAATAGGTCTTTGGCAGCGGCCTATCTTTACATACATTGCTTCATTACTTCACTACTCTAATGTTTTCCACAGATCCTTAACCTAGATGTACTGCTAGTTCTTCGTCGCAGTTGTGCCCAATAGGTGTTAAGGTCCTATACTGAATTATCAGTTTGGACTCAAGACGTCGGAGATTTTGGACTCTGTTGCCCCCTCGTTCATCCAATCTAATTGAATCCAGCACACAAAAACTCAATAGATTCTCGTTCTTGTTGTGATGGATTTCAAAATGGCGAGCTACTGGATATTGCTTGTCACTATTTTTGATTGCACGCAGATGTTCCAGTACTCTTTTCTTCGCTTTATGAATGGTGCTACCAATATATGTTTTTTGACATGGACAAAACAATGCATATACAGCATAGTCAGTGTTACACGATGTATGTTTAGTAATCACATATGGCTTACTTTCTGGGGATAACTTACATTCCTTCTTATTCTTACTATTTCTACATGCCTTACAGTTTCTACATGTGAAAAACCCTTGGATCCCTGAAATCTTTGCTGTTGATGGTTCTACTGCTCTGCATAGGGAATCTTTTAATGATTTTGCTCTCTGAAAAGTGATTTGTGGAAATGTTTCTATACTGTCAACAAGATCTTTGTCTGTCTGTAAGGCTGGCCAGTATTTTTCAAGGCTTTTCCGTATCTCATATGCCTGACTATTGTAGGTTGTGATAAACCTAATTTTTTGTTCCATGACATCATTTTTCATATCTGAATCGCATAAGAGTGATGTCCTAGTTCTCTTATCTACTTCTGCACTTGCTTTGTTGATAGTGGCTCGTGAGTATCCTCTTTCTAAGAATCTCTGGCACATCACATGTCTTTCAGCATTGAAACTCTCTTGTGTGCTACAATTTCGTTTGGCCCTTAACATCTCTCCCAAAGGTATACTATTGATTAACGAACTGGGATGGCAACTCCGCGCATGCAACAAACTGTTGCCTGCTGTTGTTTTACGGAACAAAGTACTTTCTAACTTCTCATCTTGAATAAACAATTTTAAATCCAAAAATTCTGCAGTATGTCTCGACCAATGACTGGTGAAGTGTAGATTAAACACATTTGTATTAAGTTCTTCAACAAACACATTTGCTTCTGTTTCATCACCCTTCCACACACAGAAAATATCATCAATGTAACGCGCCCACACAACTACTTTGGTTTTGAACATGTCCATCTCTCTTACCACCTTCTCCTCCCAAAACCCTAAGTAGAGACCCGCAAAACATGGCGCAAAGCAAGTCCCCATCGATGTTCCCAGGGTTTGTTTAAAGATCTTATTGTCGAATATGAAATAATTGTGCTTCAAGCAGACAGACATCATTTCAGTAAGCATCTCTGTATGGTGAAGGTATGATATAGATCTTTCGTTAAGAAAATATCTGCATGCCTTCATACCCAGGTCATGGGGAATACATGTATAAAGGCTTGTCACATCGAGTGTAAGCATTGAATAATCATTTCTCCATTCCAATTTATCTAGATTCCTGAGGAAATCTCCCGTGTCTTTTACATACGATGGGAGTTTTTTCACAAAGGGCTGTAGAAAAAAGTCAACATACCGAGACGTATTTTGCAAACAACTCCCCTAGAAGACACAATAGGTCTTCCAGGAGGGTTGTCTGGGTCTTTATGGATCTTTGGTAACAGATAAAGTGCAGGAAGTTTTGGAAACTTACACATTAAAAAATTAAACTCCTCCTGCTCTAGTAATCCTTTCTCTCTCCACTCAGTTAACTGTGTTTGAAACAGTTTATTAGAATGTTCGTATTCAAGTCTATTACTTCTATTGTATTTACTACTATCGGCCAGTTGTCTTAAGCCTTCCTCAATATATTTCTGTCTTGATTGCACCACTACGTTTCCCCTTTATCAGACTTTTTAATGACTATAGAGGTGTCCTTTCTTAAACTTTCAATAGCTTTAATCTGTGCTTGTGACACATTGCTGTGTCTCTTCCATTTACTTTTGGAGATTCTAAGTAATTCTTGCGACACTCCTTTCTCAAACACCTCAATCGCTTCATTTTTAATTTGGGGTAGAAATATCGATTTAGGTCTAAAATTAGTTTGGGCACTTAAGTCTAGGCAGATATTCTCATCTAGCAAATTAGTAAATGAATTATTCTCGACATCTCTCCCCTCTGCCAATACATTCAGCGTTTGCAACAACTCTAAATCCTATATATATATATACATATATATATATTTGAAAATTTCCACGCTCGAAGAACGAAAGAAAGAAGAGCCGCACTCAGGATTTCTGGATTTAGGAGTTAGTATTTTAATGACTCGACGCGTTTCGACAGCACGGTCTTTGTCAGAAAGTCAATACAAAGAACCGGAAGTGGCAGTGTCTTTTAAACATTTCCTGTTTTTAAACATAGACATAGAAAACAGCGCATAGGATGATCGTCTGCCTTGTGAGTAAAAAGAAAACAGACTTACAAAAACTTTATCAATTCATTCAATAATCATTATGAACAATGCATGCAATTCATGAATGTGACAGTTTATTCAAACCTATGCAAAGTGACGTTAAATAAGAATATTTAGATCCTTAAAACAATTGTCATGTGGCAATGGGTGAAAACGAGTGTGTGGAACAAACTGCCAAGTGGCAGAGAGCACTGATGTAGTGCTGAGTTGTATGTTCCGTGAAAGGTTTGGGGCGCTGCACTTTGGCGCATGGAAACCCTTTAAAGCAAATTAGGTGCCACATGATGTCCACTGGTGTAAGACCCTGGGTTACGCCCACTTCCGGTCCTATTCTAGAACTAGAAAAATAAATAACGGTGTTGCGGAGAGGCAATGAAGTGGACAAAAGAGTGAAAAAAATATAATAAATAAAACAAAACAAAAAGGAAGGGTGGGCGGGTACAGAACCTTAGTCTGTCTTCTGGGAGGCCGTAAGCTGGGAGGCAGATACATGGTCAGAAAGCGAGGATTAGGGATGCAGGGACTCAAAAGGCTGATGGTTCACCTGGTTTCTATGTTGTGAGGATAGAGGGGTGCCCTAGTGAACTCAGCCTAAGTGGACATGGAGGTCCTCCTCATGGTTGAGGCCTCCCGGGATCTTGCTTTGGAGTCTCACTATATATTCAGATTCCAGGCGTCGCAGATGACGTTCCCGATCTCCTCCTCTTGGTGATGCAGGGACCCTGTCAATGCCAAAATACGAAATTTTAGAACTGATATCTTTAACATTTGAATGTACCAATTCGCAGTGTTTGGCTATGGCGTATGACATGTCGCCATTCTTAATAGCGCGCAAATGCTCCAAAACGCGCTTCTTCACAGGGAAGATTGTGCTCCCCACATAGCGTAAGCCACAAAAACAAGTCAAAACATAGACTACAAAGTCAGTATTACAATTTATGAAGTCACGAATCTTCCCTGTTTTGCCGTTGGGGAGGTTGAAAGTTTTTACATTCGTACTGTTGTTGCATGCTTTGCACCTCCCACATTTGTGAAAACCTGGGAGTTCCCTCAACCAGGTCCCACGTGTTTTTGTCTTGATGGAAAGGTGACTGTGTACTAGCATGTCCTTTAGAGACTGACACTTCCTGTACGTAACATGTGGAGACGGGCTCACCAATTTGCCTATGATAACATCATCTCTGACTATGTGCCAGTGTTTGCGTATTATCTGATGTATTTCTTGAGAAGCTTGGTTAAAAGTGGTTATGAGTCTCACTTCATGTTTGCCACTTTCTTTCTCTCTAGGTACGAGCAAGCTGTTCCTGTTTTTGGTGGCTGCTTTCTCAGTGGCTACTCTAATGGTTTTCCCTGTGTAACCCCTGTTTCTGAAACGACCCCTCATGTTTTTGGCTTCTTTATCATATGAGTCAGAGGAGCTGCAGTTGCGTTTTGCTCTCAAAAGCTCACCATAGGGGATACTATTCTTAAGACCTGTCGGGTGGTGGCTACGCGCATGCAGAATACTGTTGCCAGACGTCGGTTTCCTGTACAAACTAGTGTGCAGTGTCCCAAGTTTCACCTCTACTAGAATGTCTAAGTACTCTATGCTGCTGACATTAGTGTTGCTGGTAAATTTAAGATTGAGGCAATTTACCGAAAGTCCCTGAATAAAGGCATCTAGGGCCTCCTGTGGACCATCCCATATCAGAAAAATATCGTCTATGTAGCGGGTCCACAGGATGACATTATTCATGTAGGAGATGTTGCCATCATGCCAAAGGTGCTCCGCCTCCCACCACCCCATAAACAAACAGGCGTAGCTGGGAGCGAAGCAACTTCCCATGGCAGTACCAGTGTACTGCTCATACCATTCATCCTCAAACAGGAAGCAGTTGTTGTGAAGACAAAAGTGTAACATGCGCATTAATAGCATAGTGTGGTCATACATCGTTACAGGCCTGTCTCGTAGATAAAATTTGCACGCTTCCAGTCCCAAATCATGCTCAATACAAGTATACAAGGCAACAACATCTATTGTTGCCAAGATGTACGTTTCTTTCCATGGAATTTCCTGTATCTTCGACAGGAAGTCCATGGTGTCTCTGTAGTACGAGGGTAAGTTCAGGACATAGGGACAGAGAAAATAGTCCAGATAGATGGAAGTGTTTTCAAGGAGGCTTTGGTTGGCCGAAATGATTGGTCTGCCCGGAGGGTCAGTGGGATGTTTGTGCACCTTGGGTAGCATGTAGAACACAGGGGTTACTGGTTTTTGTACCAGCAGAAACAGGAACTCATTTTGACTCAGCATATCATTCTCACGCCAGTCATGTAACATATTATGGTATTCCTGTATAGTTTTGTTGTACCTCCCCAAGCTGGATCTCAGGTAACATCCTGAGAATTCTAGTTGTCGCTTGGCCTCCACTCGGTACTTGTTGATGTCCCAGAGGACCACATTCCCCCCCTTATCAGAAGGTTTGATCACAAAGTCCGTTGCTTGTTTCAAGGACTCCAGGCCTGCCCTTTGTTCTGTGGTTAGATTCCTAGCAAAGTGATTGCCCTGTCTTTTCCAGAGGTCCAATAAGTCACCTAAGATTATCTCATGGAATGTATCAATTCCATCATGTAATGTTATTGGGTTGAACTTTGATCTGGGTTTAAAATCATTCCTAGACCTCTTGCTTATCTCTATGTCCATACTAATAAAAAGGTCGCGATCAGTTTCCCAGTCTTTAGTTCCCAATTGGATTTCCCTCATAGTGGCGAGTGTCTCAATGTCCCTCATGGATAGTGTAATTTCCGTCGGGGCAGAGGCGCTCGCTGTTTGTGTAGTGTTTATCGTCCCTTTGTTATGCTTCAAAGTGTATAGTTTCAAAAGTTTGAGTTTATGCATAAATAAAAACAGGTCAATACGTGTTTTGGCAAAGTCAAAATTAGCAGTAGGGCAGAAAGATAGGCCTAATTCTAAGACCGATCTTTCCTCCGGGGTGATGACATGTGGGGAAAGATTAATGATAGAAAAGTTTGATTGCTCACCCATCATTTGTTCCTCTTGGATCGCCTGATGCCTCTCCCATGTGGCGTTACGTTGTCGCTGGCCTTCGCCCCTCTCCTGCTTCTTCTCTTTTGTCTTGTTCTTTGCCTCCTCCTTTTCCTCTTCCCCTCGGTGGTTTTTTGTTGGCGCTGAGGCTCAACTGCATAAAACGGTATTCCTCCAGGGACATGAAGGGTCCCCTATTTGGTCCCAAAGCGGTGTGTCTTTCCTCGTCGTCCGACGGTGCTGCTGAGCTTGAGCCAGAGGTCTCCGATTCTTGCGCTCGCAGTGCTTCGATCTTCTTGTAGTCCTTCCTGATGGCGTTGTATTTCCTGCTGAAGGTAAGGATGCGCCCTTGCGCATAATCATTCCTGTCCCTCACGAATTTCCAGCGTTTCCTCGCCTTAATGCTGTCCTCATATTTGGTCAGTCGTGTTTCCATTTCTTTAATAAAAGTCTTTATTTCCTCCTGGGCTGGCATTTTGCTCAGTGCCTCCCGGAGCGATTTCAACTCCACCCCAATATGTTGAAGTTCAATTGCAGCGTATTTTGAAAGGAGTCCAAGCATCTGTTTACAAGTGCCAGCCATGAGGGTGGACCACTCCTCCAGTAGCTGGGGATTTGGATTTTGATAGGTGGGGGTCACCAAGATTCTCAATCCTCTTGGGACCCGCCCCACCTCGATTTAATTATCCAAAGAAATAACCTCCCAACTGCGGTTAATTTCTTTTTTACACAGTTTCTCGAGTCTGTATAAATCTTGTTTCAAAGATCTATTCTCTCCGGTTTCCTCCATAGTCCCCCTTGTAGGACTTGCCTGCGTTCCCGCATCCGTCTCGGTAAATAGTGACCTCGCCACATCCAGCCTCTGGCGTATTGCTGCACACATTGTGGCCACGTTTCAAAGTCCAGCCGGCACTCCATATACCACCAGGTCCTCTCCGCAAAGCGTTTCACTCCTGCTCATGAAATCCTCCCCCGTGTTCAAAACTAAACACGACTGTGTGTAGTTGAGATAGGGGCACCCCTGCCATTTCTGCAAAGTGAAAACGAACCCGAAGTTCCAATCGAGGGTCACAGGTCGGCGGTCGGCAGTCGCGTACTCCCCCGGAGCGGGGTCCGTATACTTCTGCAGCTCTGTCGTCCGGACAGCCTTCGTACTCCGTTGTTGGTTCTTGGTTGGGAAAAACTCCCAGGATGTGTACTCCGGCGGCGGGAACCGGGAAAGAGAAGGTTGCGAAAGGGATTCCAGCCTTGCTTCCGATTACTTCCACCTTACGGGGTTGGTGCGGGCGCTGGACCCGCTGTAACATTTGAAAATTTCCACGCTCGAAGAACGAAAGAAAGAAGAGCCGCACTCAGGATTTCTGGATTTAGGAGTTAGTATTTTAATGACTCGACGCGTTTCGACAGCACAGTCTTTCTCAGAAAGTCAATACAAAGAACCGGAATATATATATATATATATATATATATATATATATATATATAACTGGCCAGTTAAAAGTGTGTAGGGCGTCAAGACACTAACTACAAGAAGGGGAGAAGGACGAGTGAGTTGGCAGGCCAGCTGTCAGAACAGGGTAGGAGGTGGCAAAGGGGCTGGATAGTGAAGCAGCCAAGCAGGATGTACAGGGAAAGGGTGGAGGTTGGCGGAAGGACAGACGTCAGAGGGGAGACCTAACAGGATTGGACAGAAGAGAGGCCTGCTGAGAGAAGACATTAAAGGGTGTTACTGGTGCCTAAGTCATGCATGGGGTTCTCATGAAGAGTCCCTTCAGTGAGACCACATGCATGTGTGGCTTATGGCGCCCCGTTTGGCACACCAGTGTTCAAGTAACCACATAAGGAGACATGTATATGATGCTCCTTACTAGTCTTTAAACGCCGAGGCCATATGTCTCATCAGTAGAACTATGTATTTCCATAGCAAAGGCAGATCTATAATGAGATATGTGCAGCGCGTTTGTTTAAGGCCCTTTCTTCATGATTTTGCCTCCACTCTAGGGTCGACCACTGGAACCAGGACCAAGAACACCTGGTGCTGCTGACACAACACTCTTTGCTGCTCTGCCAGTATGACTTTGTGGGTCTCTGCAGCTCTCAGCTCTTCCGGGTGCCCCTCAACTTCATCGACACCATCACCTGGGGCCCCTTTACATATCCCTCCACCTCTCTGAACAAGTAAGTGTGTATGTACTTATTAGACGTTTGTCAATCATGCTTATAGCCGAAAGGCGGGAGTGTTGTAAATGATCGAAGGCAACGACACGTTAACCGAGTGTTTGGGCTGTTGGCTCCTTGTGATGTACTGTTCTTTCAAGTAAGGGGCCTCCAGCTCCTTCCTAAATTGGAGTTGGATTTTGTTCCAGATCCTGGGTGCATAGCTGGAGAAGACCTGTTGCTGTTTGATTTCTTTTGTGCACGTCTTCACCTCTAGTCTGCTGGTGTCCTTGCTGCGGGTGTGCCGAGAGCCACCGGAGATGGTGAGCTTGTTCGCCCGATAGGCAGGGGTGAAGTCTGTGATGGCTTTGTAAATGAAGCAACTGGTTTTCAAGATGGCGCCGGCCAACAAGAGGAGCGAGTGGAGTTCCATCACAGTGGGGGTGTTGTGGTCATATTTCTTCAGCATTTTGAAAGGATTAAGGGTATAGCACTGAGAATTCTAAGCGCTACACTTTTTAAAAAATACGTTTTTAGCCAGTTCTGCATTGGACACCCATGCAAGTGAGGTATCATTTAACTCGGGAGACTGAGGGGAATGCTGTGGGATAGGACATTTGTGCCGGCTCGGTGATTCCAATCAAAAATATGTGGAAAATGTGGGTTTTATTCAGCTAAATTTGAGGTTTGCAGGGGGTTCTGGGTAGGAAAACGTTGGGGGATCCATGCATGCCATACCTCATTGGACTCCACAGGGTGTCTAGTTTTCAGAAATGTGTGGGTTTTGTATTTTCCCAAGATGGCCCCCGAGCCGGGTCCAAAAACCCAGGTGACCCCCCCCCTTGCAAAACCAGGTTGTTTTGTGATAGGTAATTTTGATGTCTCCTCAATACGTTTTGGGCCCTTGCCTGTCGCGGGTACTTGACCCACCCACAAGAGTGAGGTACTATTGTTATTAGGAGTCCTGGGGGAACACGGTGGTAGGAAATTTGTGTCAGCCCGGTGATCCTACAACTTTCCCACACAGAAATATGAGAAAAATTGGATTTTTTCAGAAAAATTTGAGGTTTGCAGGGGATTCTGGGTAGGGAAACGTTGGGGGATCCACGCAAGCCATACCTCACTGGGCTCCCCCAGGTCTCTACTTTTCAAAAATGTGTGGGTTTGGTAGGTTTCCCAAGATGGCCGCCAAGCCCGGGACCAAAAACTCATGGGACCCCCCTTGCAAAAGCAGATAGTTTTGTGATCGGTAATTTTGGAGTCTCCACAGTACGATTTTGGGCCATTTCCTGTTGCAGCCACTATGCTTACCCACACAAGTGAGGTACCTTTTTTATCTGTAGACCTGGGGGAACGCTGGGTGGGAGGAAATTTGTGTCAGCCCGGTGATCCTACAACTTTCCCACACAGAAATTTGAGAAAAATTTGATTTTTTTCAGCAACATTTGAGGTTTGCAGGGGATTCTGGGTAGGGAAATGTTGGGGGATCCACGCAAGCCATACCTTATTGGACTCCCTAGGGTGTCTAGTTTTAAAAAATGTGTGGGTTTGGTAGGTTTCCCAAGATGGCTGCCGAGCCTGGGGCCAAAAACTCAGGTGACACCCCCCACCACCTTGCAAAACCAGGTCCTTTCAAAATAGGTAATTTTGATGTCTCCACAACATGTTTTGGGCCCTTCCCTGCCGCGGGTACTTGGCCCACCCACACAAGTCAGGTACCATTTCTATCGGAAGACTTGGGGAAATGCTGGGTGGTAGGAAATTTGTTGTTTCTTTCTGAAGCGTAAACATTTTGGCACAGTAATGCAAGGAAAATGTCACATTTTGAAGTTTGCAGGACATTGTGAGTAAGATAACTTGTTGGGATCCACAAGAGAGACATCACCATGTACTCCCATGGGTGTTTAGTTTACGACAATATCTACAGTTGGTAGGTTTTTCTTAGATGGAATGTACACCTTGGCAGAGAGACAAAAAAGACAAAGATTACTGCGCAGCCATCTATTCCTCAAGCACACACACATACTGGTTGGATTTGGCACGAGGGCGAGTGATGGTTCAGTATATAAAATTTTATTAACAAGAGATTTCACAAAAATGAAATGCACTGTCAATAATTGAAAGGACAAAAACTGAACCAGTGACTCACAGCTCGTGAGCTGTAAAGCTGCGTCAAGGCCCCAACCGTTTTAGAGACCATTCACACACCTTTCGTACGTGATACACACAAGACCATTCACACCACCAGGCACGGAACCAACACATTACACCATTCACAAAAAGGGACAAGGTACACCCTGCTTGAGAAAGACAGAAAAGACAAATATTACTGCACAACCATCTATTCCTCAAGCGCACATACATACCAGTTGGATTTGGCACGAGAGTGAGTGATGGTACAGTATATACAATTGTATTAACAAGAGATTTCACAAGAATGAAATGCACTGGTAATAATTGAAAGGATGAGAAACTGAACCATTGACTCACAGCTCATGAGCTGTAAAGCCACGACAAGGCACCAACCTCTTTACAGGCCATTCATACACCTTTCATACGTGTGACGCATACAAAACCATTCACACCGCCAGCCGCGGGCCCATCACATTTCAACACTCACATCAGCAGACAGCGCCATTCTAGGGCCCATCACTTTCACACGCCCACATGCCTGACACAGCAACCACACCAGCTGACGGATTGCGTGGACTGGCGTTTGGCTACAAGTGTGTGTAGTGACCAGCAGCAAGTCACTACTCACACACCGCCAGCCAAGCGCCAGTCCACGACACCACCAGCTAAGCGCCAGTTCACACACACTGGCAGCCAAGCGCCAGTCCATTCACACCACCTGCCGAGCGCCAGCCACGCACACCACCAGCCAATCGCCAGTCCACGCACACCACCAGCCAAGCGCCAGCCTACGCACACCGCCATCACATTTAGGTTTTTTTTATACAAAAAAGAAAACACAAACAAATTGTAAATAGATACAAATCTACTAACATAAAATCTGAAACTAAACACATTGCACAAATGCCAAGCTTGAAACTGAACAAAAAATATAAAACAATACAGACCAGGCAGTTCACTTTACCACTCATAGATGCTCCCAAAAATTCTTATGCGTGTGGTACATTCTAAAACAAGACGGCACACACAGCGCAGGGTTATAAGGACACTCTGGGCAGTACATATGAGTCTCCTTCCGCGTACCTCTTCGCCAATAGACTCTACATCTCCTACTGGGAAAGTCTTTTGAGGGCGTGGGAGGAATGTGATCAGGAAAGTGGCTATCTTTTAATCGAGCCACATCCTCCACCACTCCAACTCTAGGAACACTTGCCTATTCCACTACAACAAGGCTGCCTATTACAGACTCCTGAAACTTAGCAAAAGTCAACTTTGACTCAGGACAACAATCCTTAAATACAGCAAAAGCATTAAAGGTTGCCAAGTGGAAAAGATGGATAGCCAACTTCTTATACCAAATGTAAGCCTTACGAAGAGCAGTGTAAGGTTCCAACCTCTGATCTACTCTATAAACATCACCCATGTACCTATTATAGTCTAAAATGCACACAGGTTTGCGCGCTTCAGCAACCTGACCCCAAACAGTCGCAGGTGAAGTGCTTTCATCATGGATGGTAGTCAGCATGTAGACATCTCTCCTGTCTGAAAACTTCACACCTAGAAGTTCCTCACTACGCAACGCACTGCACTGTCCCCGCACAAGCTTTTGACAAACAAGTTCTTTTGGGAAACCTTTACGGTTCGAGCGGATTGTGCCACAAGCAACAGTGTCCACTTTGGCCAATTCCCTGAACAACTGCACACCAGTGTTGAAGTTATCTACATATAAATGGTGACCTTTGTTAAAAAGTCCTCTACCAAGTTCCCACACAATTTTCTCAGTCACTCCAAAAGTGGACGGACAACCAGGGGGGTCAATCCTGGAATCCCTACCGGTGTACACCCTGAAATTAGAGACATATCCAGTCCTACTGTCATACAGCATATACATCTTAATTCCATAGCGTGCCCTCTTACTAGGAATGTATTGCCTAAAAACCAAGCGGCCCTTGAACAAGACCAAAGACTCATCCACTGCTATTTTTTTCCCTGGAGCATAGATCTCAGAAAATCGATCTACAAAGTGATCAATGACAGGCCGAATCTTAAAAAGACGGTCACATTCAGGGTGATCTCGTGGCAACGCTAAACCATTATCGACAAAATGCATCATCCGAAGCAGAAGCAAATACCTATCACGACTCATGACTGACGGAAATATAGCCGTTGCCATCAAGGGACTAGTAGACCAATATGAAGACATTGATGGCTTCCTTAGCAAGCCCATCAAAAAAGTTAACCCAAGAACTTCTTCAACTCATCCAGATTTGTGGGAGTCCACCCGGTATCTCTAGAGTGGGGCCTAAGGCTGGCACTGTTGTCTCTCAAATACTGTTCAGCATACAAATTAGTCTGCTCAACAATCTCTGCCAAAAATACATCGTCCATAAACAACTGAAAAAAATTTATCGGCAAAAAGTTTTCAGTATCCACTCTACACCCTGGAACACCAGTAAAATCTGGCAATGCCGGCTGCACCATGCCTGGGGCAACCCAGAGGTCAACACTTCCAACGGGAAGCCTTGCAGCCCCAGGCTGCAGCCAGATGCCTCTTGCTGCACTATCAGAACATCAAAGTCCTCGTCTAAAACAGGCACTTCATCTGCACTAAGAGTATCTTCATTCGCACTGAGAGTAGCTTCATCATCCGATGATTCCTCGTGGACAGAAAACTCACTGCCTGAATCTTCCACTCCCTCCTCTGCCTCAGATGCAGAGTCAGTCTCTGAACCATGGTCGGAGGAAGACTCAAAAAGCATACCAACAACCTGCTGAGCAGTAATCCTGCAGCTAGCCATAATCCTTACAAAGAAAGGAGACTTCACAAACAAGTCAACAACAACCAATACTGCGCAAAATAAGTAAGTAAACAAAGTGTGGCTTTATAACAAAGATCTATATAAAAACTATACGATTCACTTGCAAGAGACCGCTACAGTCACCAGCACCTACTCTGCAGAGACACATTAAAAACCAACGATATCCCACTAGAAAGAAAAAACAAAACCAATTACTCACAAGACAACAAAATACACATCAAGCACAAATGCAAAACGTTTTTCACACTCAATAAAACAGAAGCTAAACATTCAGCTATTATTACACCATTTACAAAAAGACATTCATGCAGGGAAATGAAACTCATTTAGAGTAAATAGTACAAAAAACATTTTCTTACCAAACACATGCGACTACACAAATTGCATAACCACCAGTGACGAAACCGCAACCTGGAACATCAGTCAAAAGCTTAGAACTAGAATAAAAAGGAGAAGTAAAACATTACAATTGCAATTCACAAGAAATAAAACAATTAACATTATAACACGCTATGTCACTACTCAAATGGTCAATCTGCCACCAAGGGGGACCGAAAAACAGCCAAAAGTAAATAATAACTGATGCCCCATCCCATGGGGGTAACTCTTACCCAAGGGGCCACGCCGAAACATAAATATATACACATCCCTGGTGCTAGTGGGTTTTCTACACCCCCCCCCCCCCCTTCCCGGGCAGATGGGTCTTCAAATAGGGCTGACTCTCCCCCGGTGGGGGGAGGGGGGGCAGAAACTGTCCACAAGTATAACAAGCATTGGAAATGCAATCGGTCTCGCATTTGTTTGAGTTAGAGCTTTTAGCATTGTAAATGGCAATGTCTTTTACCTGTGTGTTATGGAGTGTATGTATGTGGTGTGTTGTGGAACTATGTGGTTTGGATTGCATTAGTTAGTTGTGTAATTGGGTGGCGTGGAAGTGTGTGGTGTGGAGTGGATTTGTGTTGTGTGACTATGTGGCATGGTGTGCTGTGGAATTATGTGGATAGTAATTATGTGGTATTGAGTGTACTGGAATCATGTGGAGTGGGATTGTGTGTTATGGAGTGTAATTATGTGGAATGGTATTTTGTGTTGTGGAGTGGTATGTACTGGAGTTTAATTATGTGGTGTGCTGTTGAATTTTGTGGCACAATGTGGAATTGTGTGGTGTGGATTGGATGTATGTGGTGTGTTGTGTACTTGTGTTGTTGAGTTGTGTTATGTGGTCTGGTGTTGAATTATGAGGTGTGGATTGGAAATGTGTGGAGTTGAATTTTGTGGTGTGGAACTGTGAGTAGCTATGCATTTTTAAGCTATTGTCAATGTCATTGTGTTTTAGCCATGTGTTATGGGGTGGAGTGGATGCATGTGGTGTGGATCGGAATTATGTGGGGTGGATTGGAATTGTTTGTTGTGGAATTGTGTGGTGTGGAATTGTGTGGTGCTGAGTGGAGTTGTGTACTGAAATTATGTGGCATGGCATGCAGTGGAATTATGTGGATAGTAGTTATGTGGCATTTAGTGTACTGGGATTGTGTGTTATGGATATAATTATGTGGAGTGGTATTGTGTGTCGTGGAGTGGCATGTAGTAGAGTGGAATTATGTGGCATGATGTGGAACTCTGTGTTGTGAATTGCATATATGTGGCGTGTAGTGGAATTGTGTTGTGTAGTTGAATTATGTGGTTTGGTGTGGAATTATGTGGTGTGGAATGGCTTTTTGTGGAGTTGAATTATGTGGCATGGAACTGTGTGGCATTGAGTGAAATTATGTTGAGTGGAATTATGTGGCATGGTGTAGAGTGTATTATGTGGCATGAGTGGATTTATGTGGTATCGAGTAGAGTGTAATTAGGTCGGGTTTAATTGTGTTGTTGAGTGGTATTATGTGGAGTGTACATATGTTGCGTGGTGTTATACGGTGGGCTGGTTGAATCATGGTTGTATTGTTGTGTCGCCAGCACCCAAGTCAATACCACAGTGTTGAAGGCTGTAAGAAAGGTAGGAGTACCAGCAGAGCTGCTCTGCTTGTCCGCAGTTCACATGAGGTTGGCCACCATTTGTACAGTCTAGCCACAGGAGGGTAATATTGTTTTAAAGAGAAACACCTTCTTAACGCAAAGAGGGAAGTGAATTGTTTTAAATCATGACAGAAATGCAACGTGATTTCAGTCATCAAACCGGATCTTATGAACTTTCTAAGCCACAGCAGCTTGAGATTTCATTGACGGCATAAATGTCTAATATAGTTTACAGGATGTGTAAATACGAGGTAAGGATGATAAAACATGTACTATCAAACCGAAGAAGCAACAATAGGGCGACAAATTGGCTCCATGTCATTGGGACCACTGTTCCATTGCTGGACTTTGATAAAACTGTGCAGTCTGGGGGTTGTAGTCTTGATGCATTTGAATTGAGCCAATTGGATTAGCACATGTGATAACAATGAAATTGTAAAACTATCTGTAAAAGCAAAGTTCAGAAATGGAAAACTGGTGCACCGTTGACATGGGACAAATCTCATCATATTTTGGATCTCTTAAAACTCCTAATGACCATAGATGATATGGCGTGATGTCATTGTATCCACGCAAGAGAGCACGCACCCTGTGTTTTCACATTACATTTAATTTTTGGCCACGCTTGATAGAGCTTTTCTGCTCGATCCAAAGACCTGCCCTTAACTTTTTTACACCAGGGCTTCCCTAACATAATTTCACATACTTTTCTAAAAATGTCACAACAAAATTATGCCATCTCATATAACCCACCCACTATCCCATATATGCCTGACCATAAATGGCAGACTCGCCATCTTGTCTTCCACATAGTATCAAAGTGTTCCATTGGATCGAGGATAAAGGTTGACCCAGAGGGAGTGAGCATAAGTACTTGGACGGGAAAGAGAATTGGATTTGCAAGTACAAACTAAGAGCATTGCATCTGAATAATAAGAGTACGTTTGCCAGTGGAGGCTGGCTTGTTAGTAGAAAGTAGGGACGCCCTTTCACCAAACGAAAAAAGGGCGTGAAAGGAGTCTCATTTGCAGATTAACCGATGGGAGCGGGGCCCATGCTACCTTTTGTCCCAACCAGGGGCTGCTCACCACCACCCAGATGTCGCACACCCACCGCTGAATTCCAACAGTGCTCCTCGGGATTTACAATGCACCTTATAAACTTGCTGGATAAAATATTCCTGGAAGTACCACCCTCAAAATGAAACACAAGTCAGAAGTGCAGACCGGGGCTTCTGGGGTATGCTGGAATTGGTGCTCATATAAAAAAACAGAAATAGACACCCACAAATAAAACGCACTTAGTGCCAGACCGTCTGATGACATGTTTGAAGGTTCGATTGAAAAAAAATAAAACAAAGTTTGTGGAGGCGGGAGTGCATACAAAATGTTCCATCTTGCCCGTGTGTGTAAGGCACTCCACAGCATAAAGAAAACAGCGTAAGACATCTGTCAGACATCTGAAACACACTAGCGCATGGGTGAAGTGCTCAAAAACAGGAACCGAGCTCGGAGCGACATCTGTCAGCAAATGTGATGATAAAACAGGAACGGAGCATTCTGAAAATCATGCTGCAACCCTCAGCCCAGTGTCCAACGGAAATACTACTTGTCCTAGCACACACCTTTGAATTGACACAGTGTACCACACACAGAAACACAAGTGCCTGGGTTATGCTAGTTTGATTTTATCTTTAAACGTAGAGGCAAGGCGCAGCGGTCTCAGAGCGGAGGGGGCGGGCAAACAAGGCACAGGGAGACAATCCGAACATAATTAAAGAACAGCGTCCCAGTAGTGATTTTAGAGGGGTGTTGGGGGTGGGAAAACAAGGCACAGGAAATACTACTAACATAAATTAAAGAACAGCTTCCCACGAACTGTGAGTGGCAGCGCTGCGCTGAAGCAAGCAGCACCCACCTCTCATTGCACACAGTTCACCTCCTTGTGCATCTCGTGCCTGCTTGCGCTCTTTTCCCTTTAGGTGTGGCTAAATTTGGAGAGCCAGAAACGTCATGTTGCCACCGCTGCTCCCCCTACCTCCTGCTTGGGAGCCTCGCTGCCACCTGCGGGTGGAGAGAAAAAAAGCAGCAATCCTGGAAGCGGAGGGGCGGGCAAACAAGGCAGAGGGAGACAATCTGAACATAAATTAAAGAACAGCGTCCCGCGAGTGGTGTGAGGGCGCTGGGAAGAAGATAAATACATCCATCCCACCCTGACAGCTGCCGAATGAACAAGCACGCGAGTGGTGCGCGCGCTTGCGAGCAGCAGGCGTGACCACACGCTCGTGCACCATGGCCTTTTGCTTGCGGGTAACCACACGGAAAAGGCCATGACGCACGAGCGTGTGGTCAGCTTTCAAAAGCCACTTACTTAAAGTCTCGCAGAGCAACGCTTGCGCGCTACTCGAGGCTCGACCTAAAAAAACAATTAGGGGGCAATCCTTCCCTAAGGGATCGCCTTCATGCACTATAAGAACAAATCCCTGGCTTTAGTGGGGTTTTCTGGCCCCCGGGGACAAAAAGGCCAAAAAAAAACAGCCCGATCTGTCCCCAGGGGTAGGAGGGGGGGGGTGGGCGCAGAAAAAACATACACATAAAATATGCCCCTAGGAAGCGACCCTTGCCCAAGGGGCCACTTCCATTACAAAAACCAAAACAAAAATCACTGGATCCAGTGATTGTGGCTGTTTTCTGCACCCCTGGGGGCAGATTGGCCTAAAAAACGGGCCAAACTGCCCCCATGGGGAGCAGAAAACAGCCACAAGTGCCCAAAAAAATGGGGGACGATCCTTGCCTAAGGGATCGCCCTCATGCCCAATATAAACAAATCCCTGACTCTAGTGGGGTTTTCTGCCACCCCTGGGGACAGAAAGGCCAAAAAATGGGCTGATCTGTCCCCAGGGGGGGCAGAAAAAACATACACATAAGGAAGCGAGGCTTGCTCAAGGGGTCGCTTCCATTTACAAAAAACAAAACAAAAAGCACTGGATCCAGTGATTGTAGCTGTTTTCTGCACCCCCCCCGGGGGCAGATTAGCCTACAAAACGGGCCAAACTGCCCCCAGGGGGAGCAGAAAACAGCCACAAGTGCCTAAAAAAATGGGGGGCGATCCTTGCCAGTGCCCCCAATACCACCACCAATACCACCACCACCAATACCACCACCACCAATACCAATGCCACCACCAATACCAATACAACCACCACCAATACCACCATTACCAATACCACCACCACCAATACCTGATCTGTCTCCGGGGGGGGCAGAAAATACATAGACAAATTTGACCCCCCTTGGAAGCGACCCTTGCCCAAGGGGTCGCTTCCATTAAAAAAAACAATCACTGGATTCAGTGATTGTGGCTGTTTTCTGCCCCCCACCTGGGGGCAGATTGGCCTAAAAAACGGGCCAAACTGCCCCCAGGGGGAGCAGAAAACAGCCACAAGTGCCCAAAAAGCATGGGGTGCGATCCTTGCCCAAGGGATCGCCCCCACACCTAATATAAATAAATCCCTGGCTCTAGTGGGGTTTTCTGCCCCCCTGGGGGCAGAAAGGCCAAAAACCGGGCCGATCTGTACAAATATTGTGCCCCAATAGGAAGCGACTCTTGCCCAAGGGGTTGCTTCCATTTTCACAAAAAGAAATCCCTGGTGCCTAGTGGGGGCATTCCTGCTGCACTACGCCATGCGCGATCGTGCAGCAGGAATGCCCTGCAAAGAGACATCAGGGGAGAGGATAAACTCTTTTCTCTCCCCTTACCTGTTTCCTGCTGGACGCCTGGAAGCAAATGGCTTCCAGCGCGTCCGGCTGCTCCTGATGATGTCGGCCCACGCTGTGTGCGCTGACGTCACAGGATCGCCGAGGGGGTGGGGGTCGGGGGTGTCAGCGGAAACTCTTTGGCTGCCATCCCTGTTAGTGGAGGCTAGATGGGCTGCCCCCATTGGTAGGTGCCATAACGGAGCAGTTCCATCATGAGCACACGCCCACCGTGGCTCATTACGGAACCACTCCGTCATGAGCATAGAAGGGGTTAAGAATAGATGTCATTGACCGATTATTCTCTTGCGCTAACAAACCTAGCTGTGTACCATCTCCCATGATAGGGATTTTCGGGGTTAGTGGGCACAACAGTTTTAGCAACCTGGCAGTTCTTAATCCCAAATTGGATTCTGTTTTTGGAGCGGCCCGTCAACCACTTGTATCCAATAGAAGGCATTTTCATATGAACAGATACCGCTGTGTGGCGGATTAGACGGGATCCTGGGCCTTTAAGGGGGGTATCATGTTGAATAACGCCGAGCTTGATCAGGTTAAGGAGTTTACATATCTAGGGGTCAACATTCAGGAGGGGTTAAATTGGTCACATCAGGTCGATATAGCATCCCTAAAACACCGACAACTGGCGGGGGTGCTACAAAAAGAATATAATACTTCTTTTACTAAGATAATTAGCCCTGCTATGGAGATTTATAATATGAAAGTCATCAGCTCTGCCTTATATGGTGCAGAACCCTGGGGGCATGAGAACTTATCTAAACTTACTATCTCGGAAAATAAGTTCCTTAGAAATATAACCAGCTTGCCCCAGAGTACCCCGACACAACCATTATTGAACGACCTTGGGAGAAAGCCAATCGCGGAAATTGCCAAACTACGTCCACTCTTGTACTGGCGTAGACTGTGGTCTACTCCGGAACTTGCAGAGTATGCGGCTGGCTTTCTAGATGTTATAAGGGTGGATACACTGCACCAAATAAAATGGCTAAGACAACTTAGAGCAACCCTATCGAATATGGGCATGAGTCCTCTGTGGGATGATCCCAAAAACACAATTTTTCCTGGAAAAAAGGTCTTGAAGGCCAAATATTGGGAAATGACACAGACTAACATAGTGAGAAGTAGCGAGTCCTCTTCCCTTACAGGGCTTTTTCTGGAGTGGAAACCTACACCGGGGCTAGAACAATATTGGGACTTTATTACAAAACCCTCTGAGCGGAAATTATATTTTCAGTTTAGGGTGGGAACTCTGCCATTAAGAGTTTTCACTAGCAAATGGTCCACACCTAGAAATGATTTGTGTCCGGTGTGCCGGATTGGAAAAGAATCATTGGCCCATGTATTGTTTGAATGTACTGGTTATAAAGCTCCACGTCGTGCCTGGTTGACTCCAATTTGCAAGCTCTTGGGAACAAGAAGGGCGCATGAGGCAGAAAGAATCCTAAGAAGTGATACTACTGAAGCGATTGTTACAGCCATGGCTAAATATCTGGGGTGGGTGTGGGCCATAAGAGCGAGGTCCCACGACGAGGCATCTGTCCATTAGCACTTTAAACAGGCTGTAATGCATTTTTGTATAATCAATTGCTCCTTTTTTAATTGGTATTAATTGTAGTATGTATTGTAGTGTATTCACAAAGATTTTAGCATATCGATTTTTAACAAAATTTTAGACTTGTATATAGAGTTTTAGGATTTTATATCTTTTCTAATCAGGGGGGTATGTATCGATTTTGATTAGAGTTTATATGAATTGCTTGTAGATACTTTGTGAATGGACCTAAATGTAAGTTTGTGCTTTTGTGACCTGATACGTCGAATAAAGCTTTTTGGAATGGACGGGATCCTGTGTTAAAATCTTGTACTGCATGCTCTGTTTTTTGTGAGGTGCTCACCCCTGGGCTAAGGAGTAAGACACGTCCCTGTCACCTGTGATACGTAGAACTCAAAAAATGAAAATGGGTTGGAAATGGGGGTAGTTCCCCCCTGGTGTCTTGTTCGTGCAACGGGGAGAGGCAATTTGTTTTTCTCCCTTTTTATGTGTCTGTTGAATGGGAAAACGTATTTAATCGTGTGTGATAGAAATTATAGGAGCAGATCTCTGATTGGTTAATACAGTCTTTCCATCTCTCTCCTCCCTACTCCACTGCTCCCTCTCTTTCACCCTTCCTCTCTCCGGCTTGCAATATCTGGTCTATCTTGCTCTCTATCCAATGTAGGCGCGAGGGACAGGCCGTGCGTATCCAGTGGGACAAACTACGCCAGCCATCCTTCCTCTCACGCTGGAACCCGTGGGCGAGTGACCTCCCATACGTCACGCTGACAGAGCACCCAGGAGCCGGGAGAGACAAAACTGTGGCCCACATGTGCCAGGTAATGACTGGCAAATTGGGCTGAGTTTGATATCTCCTACACCATAAAAGACAAGTGGCCCCTGCACCTTTAAAGTTATAATTAGTAATACCATGCCTGCCAACCTGAACAAAAATCTCATCATGTGAGGAGGCGCACAGGGCCTCATGCGAGAAGTACCTAAGAAGCCCTTTTGCCGCCACTCCGCCTCCAAGTCCCCTCCTCCTCCTCCAAAAAACAAAAGCCTGCTGAGGCTGGTGCCGATGTCCTGGGGTGTTTTCACACCCCTTAATGGACGTTGGCAATTCAAAGCTTCAGAAAATGAGCTGAATCCACTATTTACAGTAGTTTTCATCTTGTTTTCCCTGCCACCATGTGATTTCGGCTCCTTACCAAGTGACCGTGTGATGGGAGCCGATATCTTGTGTCACCCGGTGGCACCGTGTGAGTTGACAGATCTGTAACACCAGGGACTGGATTAGCTTTACTCCACGGGAATGAAGCCATTGGAGGACCATTTTTGGAATTTCTGTACTGCTGCTGGCACCTCTGCCATTTTCCCGCAGCTCCCCAAGGTTGAGCGCAGTAAGTGCAGTGAGGCTTCATGAGAGAGAAAGAAAGAGAGAGAGAGAATGAAAGAGAGCTAGAGTAGGAGAAAGGATGAAAGGAAATAGAGAGTTAGAACAAGGTGACAAAAGCAACTATGCCGATTTGCTCATTTTTGCCCAGGACTCCTTTTGGTTTCCGGCCCTGGTGCAGTGCTTGATTTGTATAAAAATAAGGCCAGGGCCCTCGTAAGGAGGCCACTGCAGCTTGCACCACCCATTGCCAATGACTGTACCAACGCAATTACTAACTTTCACACCCTACAAGTTTGACAATTCAGATTATTCCACGCCCCCAAAGCTATATGACTAGCTTGGATAGCATTTATTAGTCATTTTTAATGTATATTGAATTAATAAACAGCAGTTGTTGTGGTCATCTCTAATTTAGACAAACAGCACAACCATGTGGCAGACTGTCATAAGTGCAGGTGTTAACAAATAAGTGCTGAGCACTGGAAACCTCTGGCTCAAGTTAAGCACTGCCCTGGTGACATCCCCTACCCCAAGAGACATCCATGTCCCCTGTACCTGATAACCAGCATGCTGTGCTCTCTTTCAGCATAAAATACAAGCCATCACATCCTGGTACAATGAGAAAACATGGACTGAAAAACACATAGTGGGCAAATATAGACGAAAAATATTAATTGGCAAACTATTTCATAAGTTGTTCCTCCTAGACTTGCTATTTTAATATGTTCTTTTGGGTTTGAGGTTATTTCCCCTGGGGAAAATATTTTATAAGAAATATGGTGCGGTGTTATTCTTCAGATGTAAATACAATACTGCTATACACTCGAATCCAACTGAATCTTTTTACTGTATTTTAAGATTAGCCAATAAATGGTGTTTATTTAAAAAGAATTGATGCAAATGTTTTGACTGTGGATATGAAGAAGCCCTAGTTATTAACAATTATCGTTCTATCGGAATCACATATTTGGTATTATGATTGCCTTAAACTCAGTTTTGGTTTCTGTCAGTTGACCTAGCTCTTATGGTAATAGACCGCTCCTCTGCACCTATCCCTTATGACAGTACCTAGGGTTGTCTAGTATGCCAGAGGAGACAGTCCTCTGAAAGTGTGTCCTTCTCGCCCACAGCTGGAGAAGTTCAAGGCAGAGCTGGTGGAAAGGGTGCAGGCGGAACATGCAGTGGACCCTCTGCCGGGCCGAGCCAATGGCCCGCTGGTGCTGGAGAAGCCGATTCCAATGGACACCTACGTGGGACTTGTCTCCTTCATCAGCAGCAAAGCCGAGCTGGGGTACTCCAAGTCCAGGGGGCTGTTTGGATTTTGAGAACCTTGCCCCACTCTTCTATGACGTCATAGAGCCATCCCATGAAGCTTTGCGGGTCCAACCTCAGGACTGTCCCCCAACGGGTAGCAGACAGACTCTGGCCCATGGCATGATGACATGTGTTTCCTATTTTGAACTTTGTTATTTTATAAAACTGTACATACTTAGTAAACCACAAAAACTGTCTTTTGGTGTGATTATCCAAAGGAGTTAGCTGCTCCTTTTATAGTTGCGGTCTTCTGAACAGGCAGTCCCTCCCCTGCCCCGGAGATGTCCTCAGGGCTTCAGTTCACAGCACTATCAGTGTCTCCTCTGTCCCGGATGCACTGAGGGCTTAGATTCTCAGCACTTCCATCCAACCCCCTGCCCTAGAGACATGGTCAGGGCCGGCCCTAAATCAGATTGACCGGGACAGCACCCTGGGCAGAAAGAAAATTTGGTGTTTGTTGTGGAGGCGGCGGGGTTGTTGAGATGTGACGGCAGGAGGTGTGAGGAAGGTGGGAGGAGAGCAGGGGTTTGATGGGATGGTAACAATTGCACTGAGGTACATTAAGGGCTGATTACAAAGTCTTTAACGGGACCCGATTGAGACCAAGTGGGATGGACGAGCTGCTGTTTGCATAACATTGAGACGGGCAGCTCCCTGCTGTGCCCCTCAGAATATTGGTGGCCTGGGCCAGCTCGCCCATGCCGAAGGCCCTGGTCAGGGCTTATTTGGCAGAATCTACAACATCTGGTAAAAAGACAATCTAGTGCCTAAATATCAAGGACCACACCTAGAAGAAAATTACCCCAAAAAGGCAACGTACCTTACCTGGATATGTGGACGAGACCAAATATAGATGTATATTTAAAGAGCTGATGAAATTTCATGCTTTGGTTCAGATATGTTTTTCTTACCTCTACTGTGACTTCACTTAAGTGGCAAATTCACCTGTACTGTATGTAGAATGCATGAAGGGGGTGAACCAGGAAGTGTCTTAGGGTTGAGACTCCAGGAAGCTCCTTGCAAACAGTGTAGCTCACAATATGTGTGTAGCTCCTGGTTCTCCTGATGCCCCCTATGTAACCTGAGGGTCACAGGGCAGGTTGTAGTTCACGGTCCCGTCTACATGTTAAGGTGTTTAGGCAGTACCACTGTGCACCACATCACGCCCCACCCACCCACCCCCAAAAAAAAGAGCACAGCCTCGCAGATCAGGTGCCAGCACCACTTTGTTAGTGGGCAATATAGACCTGTGTGTGTGGACAGCACTGCCACAGGGGTGTAAACATATATACACATAGGGGATTCCTGCTTGGGGCATTAGGGTCACCCAAACCTGGTCAAGGATCAGATGAATGCTCAGTCGGATGAATTCATATATTGCATAGAGCCTTAGGGGTTCCATCAACATACGGGGTGCAGGGTGTCAACGGAATGCCTGAAGTTATTCTCCCTTCTGGGCCACCCAGCCTCCTCTTTCCTGCTGTATCCCTAACCCTCAGGTCAGCCACTATCCAAGAGATTGCCTCATCGGCAATCCAGTGCAAGTCTGTGGTCATGGTGAGTGAAGATCACCCTCATGTCCCTCTTTAAGATCCTGATGGTGTGGTCTCACTGTGATTCCTGCTTCTAGAGCACCTAGGCGGGCGCCTGTCCTGCTGACTGTAAGGGCACAGTCCCCACAATGGACAAAGGCTGTGGACTTACTCTGTGCTGGCCCTCCCACAGGGTTGGAGCTGTAATGCTGATGACCTGCATGTCTCACTCTGTACGCCGGCTCTGCTCGCCCTGCACTCCAGGCTCTGCTCGCCCTGCACTCCAGGCTCTGCTCGCCCTGCACTCCAGGCTCTGCTCGCCCTGCACTCCAGGCTCTGCTCGCCCTGCACTCCAGGCTCTGCTCGCCCTGCACTCCAGGCTCTGCTCGCCCTGCACTCCAGGCTCTGCTCGCCCTGCACTCAAGGCTCTGCTCGATCTGCACTCAAGGCTCTGCTCGCCCTGCACTCAAGGCTCTGCTCGCCCTGCACTCAAGGCTCTGCTCGCCCCGCCCTGCACTCAAGGCTCTCCTCGCCCTGCACTCAAGGCTCTGCTCGCCCTGCACTCAAGGCTCTGCTCGCCCTGCACTCAAGGCTCTGCTCGCCCTGCACTCAAGGCTCTGCTCGCCCTGCACTCAAGGCTCTGCTCGCCCTGCACTCAAGGCTCTGCTCGCCCCGCCCTGCACTCAAGGCTCTGCTCGCCCCGCCCTGCACTCAAGGCTCTGCTCGCCCTGCACTCAAGGCTCTGCTCGCCCTGCACTCAAGGCTCTGCTCGCCCTGCACTCAAGGCTCTGCTCGCCCCGCACTCAAGGCTCTGCTCGCCCGCACTCAAGACTCGGCTCGCCCCGCACTCAAGACTCGGCTCGCCCCGCACTCAAGACTCTGCTCGCCCCGCACTCAAGACTCTGCTCGCCCCGCACTCAAGACTCGGCTCGCCCCGCACTCAAGACTCGGCTCGCCCCGCGCTCAAGACTCGGCTCGCCCCGCACTCAAGACTCGGCTCGCCCCGCGCTCAAGACTCGGCTCGCCCCGCGCTCAAGACTCGGCTCGCCCCGCGCTCAAGACTCGGCTCGCCCCGCGCTCAAGACTCGGCTCGCCCCGCGCTCAAGACTCGGCTCGCCCTGCACTCTGACAACACTCACACTGCACTCTGACAACACTCACACGCCTCTCACTTAGCACTAACAAACCTGCTTCCTGAGGCCCCACACCTCTCACCCTAAAAACACACTACTCATCCTGTACTGAAACTCCTCATAAACATCTCAACCTGCACTCAAACACTAACACATTACTCACACTGACCTTTCACCCTGCGCTCACACACCATTCATCCGGAGGGCACACATCTCACATGCACACTCACACACCACTCACCCTACACACTGATCACTCAGCAGCACTCATAGACCACTCACCATGCACTAGCACTCAGGCATCGCTCACCCTGCACTCAAATACCATTCACCATGCACTCACACACGACTTGTGCCTCTCACTCATCATTCACCCACTGCTCACCCAGCACTCACCTATCACTCACATTGTACTCACAAGCCACTCACCCTGCACTCACAAACCACTCCTTATGCACACCCAAAACACTTACCCTTCACTCACACACCGCTAAAACACCCTCACCCTGCTTTCACACCTCTCATTCTGCATTCTCACCACGTCCTACAGATACACAGCATTCACCCTGCACACACCACTCACTCTGCACAATCATACACCACTCTCAACTCACACCAAGCTCACCCGGTGTACTCGCACTCTGAACTCACACTTACACACCAATTATCCTGCACTCAGACACCACTCAGCCTGAACTCAGTCACTGCTCAACTAGCACTCATGCACTGCTCACCCAACACACATGCACCATTCATTCTGCAAATGAGCCACTAACGCTGCACTCAGACCCCACATTCCCTGCACTCACACACCTCTCACCCTGCACACTCAGCCACCACTCACCCTGCACAGTCACACACTGCTTATCCAAGAAACTGTCAACCTGCTCTCAGAGACCTCATGCTGTGTTCACACTGCACCCAGACACCGCTCACCCATTGCTCATTCACCGCTAACCTGCACAGACGGTGCTCATGCTGCACTTACACTGCTCACGCTGTACTCGCATCTCTCGCCCCACACACACACATCTCAACTTGCACTCACACACGTTGCACATTGTACTCATTAACAGGTCACCCTGCTCACAGGCATCACTCCCTCTGCACTCACACACCACTCATAGACCCCTCACCCAGCATTCAATCACCATTCACCCTGCGCTCACCTACTGCCCCGCACAGACTCATCTTCCACTCACTCCTACATAACTCACACTGCACTTACACAGCTTACCCTGTGCATATTCACACAATGCTCTCCTACACATAAGCTGCTCACCTTGCTCACATACTTTACTCACCCTGCAAACACCCTACGCTCATTATGCACACACACTCTACTCACTCATACACCGCTCATCCTGCACACTCAGTACACGTTCATCCTGCACACTCAGTACACCGTTCATCCTGCACACTCCGTACTCACTCTGCAATCAGACACTGTCCTCCCTGCAATCAGACACGACTCACGCTGCATTGAGGTACAAGTCATCCTGAACTGAGGAACCAGTCACCTTCCACTCATGCACCAATCACCCTGCACCACTCACCTTCTAGTCGTGCACCACTTACCTTGCAGACCTAGGGCCTGATTTAGAGTTTGGCGGATGGTTACTCTGTCACAAACGTGACGGATATCCCATCCGACATATTACAAGTGCCATAGGATATAATGGACTCATAATATGGCGGTGATATCCGTCACATTTAGGACAGAGTAACCTGGTCCTCCAAACTCTAAATTCGGCCCATACACTAATCACCCTAAACTCATGCGCCAGTCGATGGGAAGCAGTCTGTGGGTCACTTCTGGAAGAGTGGTGAGCCATTGCTGCAGGGACTTAAGAATCTGTCCTGAGCATAGCAGGGTGTGAGTAAGCTCAAGGGCTACAGCTATTCAAGCCATTACAAGCTTAGACATATGGTGCGGCTCCCTTTCCCTACAGCATCCTGAGACCATTGGACCAAACCGGGAGGTCAGTAAAATAGGAGTTCCACGTTAACGCTGCTCTTGTGTATGCCTTAGATCCGCGGTTCTTACCCATTTAACTTCTGTGGTCCCTCAATGAATTACTACTGGAAGCCGATGGCCAACTAAGCAATTTCTATTATTTGAACCTCAAAACAATACAGAAAAAGTATACATCAAACAAATACACAAATGATGACATCTTTCATTAATTCACCCACAAAAAATACAAAATATAATATGTTAACAGGCAGTTTGAAACCTTTCAAAATGTAGTTTTATTTCTAAAAGATGAAGCAATATGCTACACTCTAGCACATCATTTTGTCTTTTTTTGCTCCTGATGCTTAGACTTGTTTGTTGGTACCTTCCAGTGATGCTTCAATTGAGTACAACAATCCAGTGGTGTAACAAAACTTGAGAGGGCCCCTCCTGCATAGTGCATGGAGGGGGGCCCCCACGCTCCGGACCCAGCCAGGAGCTCGCCGCCCGTGCACAGTGCCAGAAGGGCCCTGTGGAGCTCAGGGGCCCCACTGCACCGCGGGGGCTGCTGGGCTATCATTACGCCACTGCTTCAGTCGTCCATTCTACATCTGGTTTGTTGTACTTGTGCTGCTCCCACAAATCAATATAAGATAATAACCTAATTTTTAGCTTCCGGTTTCAAATTCCTTCACATTTACAGAGTGTTTTTAAAACGTTCAATTTTCAATGTTGCTTTTTAATGAATATGTGCTTCATTAATCTGCTAATATTTGATTTTCCAAGCGGCCACTGACCCCCTAGTTAGATGTGGTAAACCCCCAGGGATCTAGGAACCAAGGGCTAAGAACCACTGCCCCAGTGGGCGGCGGCCTCATAAGGCAATAAGTCTGTCACCGACTGGTATGAGCCCCACAACCATAGGCCGCATCCCATGCAGCAGCTAGAAGAGCCTGCATCGCCAGCCCCAGGCACTACAAGAACGCTGTGATGAGTCCAACCATTAATCACACTCATCACCCAAGATCAGCCCTCCTGCGTTTAGAATGTGCGTTGCAGCAGCCGAGGGGATGTCCTACAGGGCGGGGCTGGATGACACGGCTCTGCTCCAGTTTAGTGCCTGGTCCAAGCCTGGCTCACCTTCTGTCATCCACAAGCGAAGTCCAGTTGGAGCAAGGACAGTGTTTATACACCATAGAGGCACCTGCTGAGCCCAAAGCCAATCAGCACTTCGAAATTCTGTGCAGTGTGCTAGGATTGGCTGTGGTTCTGCCAATACGCCAATCTTGGGTCACTTCACACATAACTTAATCCTACTCCCAAACAAGTCCGAGGAAATGTCCAGCTATGCAATTGGCTGTCTACCAGTTCAGATGTTCTGAAATTACCAACAATATCAATGTAATTAGCAGAGAGATGGCCACCTTAAAATGCATGCAGAGATGGACATGCACCTCTGTGGTGCTTCATCTAGTGAGGGGGAATCAACAGTAGTGCAGCCTGTAGTGTCGTATGAGTATGTAATGACAAAACCTTTGTGGCTCCTGATGAACTCCGTAGAACTGTGACGTAAGCATCAGAACTTAGTGAATTGAATGCAGGTTTAGAATGTTGAGTTTGCGGTTACACGAAGAAGAATAAAGATGTGTTATACTAAGCTCCGTGTGTGGTGTGGACAATGGCGAGTACCCGGGCTGGGGAGAACGCACCACAGCCTACACTAGTGCACCATGATGGAGAGTACACCCCTTGCACGCCGCCACTGCATGATTACGTTGGAACGCGACAGACATGTTATGTGATAGGAAACCCTCCACCAGCCAATAGGAGCACAACACAAGCACTCTTTCAGAGAAAGCACACAAGCACTCTTTCAGAGAAAGCACACAACTTCTCCCCAAAGAAATGCTGTACAGAAGGAAACTAACATCTGGGTTGTGTCAAATCCCCTCTCTCAGTAGTACTTCTAAAAGCTCTTTGTTTATCACATAAGGTTGGCAAGAGCAGCTTTGTCAAGCCAGACCTAACAGGAGCAGAGCTGAAGCCACGGGGGATCCAAGCAAGGATGGGCCGGCTCATATTTTTGCTCTGTCCCTCCAAAACTAAAGGACATCAGGCTGGCAAAGTTCTTTACTTTGGCCCATTTCATCTGAACAAACACAAAAAGCTGAAAAAGTATAGAGGATTTCAACTGTGCAGCCGATCGTGTTGAGGGCAAAATGGCTGGTTTAACCTCTTCCTGGCAGAGGCGGGCATCAAGGTTATAGCCCTTGCCCTGACATCGCACAGTGCAGTTTAGAGCTTACCTCTGGCAGAGTTTGTGTCACACTTTCTCTGCTGTGAATCTCAGACAGTGCCTGAGCCTGAGGACAGGAGAAGGGAGTCCCCCAGGCTGCCTCTGTCACGTTTTTTGCAGGACCATTGTCCTAGGAGCCTGTGAATGGCCGTATTTTTTTTTTTTTTAATGTAGTTTGCTTTCCTGCATTAATGACTTTGGGCCATGGCAGCTGAAAGAACTCTCTTAGGGGCATATTTATGTAGCTTTCACGCAGTGCAGCACGAGGGAAAGGGCAAGAATGCGTCGTATTTAACATAATACAACATATTCCTGTCACTTTCTTGCGCTAGTGCCCTTTTGGCTGCTCAGCGCCAACGCAGGCACCCTTGCGCCGTGGTGCATGGGTGCCTGAGTTGCTATAGGATTTTGTTCAGAAAGGGACAACAAATTATGTTCAGCACACGGACAGTGTGTTTTAGCCCAGGCCCTTTCAACCATTGGGTCGCCTGGGTCAGCCCCCTGCACCCACTGGCTCGATACATTGCCAATCACATTCAGATGAGTTTTTCTTTAACCTCACCATCATGTTATTGGCTGCTTGGGTGCATCATTCCACTTAGATGGAAGTGCCTCTATTGGCTCCTGTGAGTTCAACAAATGCACTGACACGGGGTTCCAGGGGCCTTTTCACCCCAATTTAGTGCTGCCTTTCACTAGTCAACCCTTCAGAGCTGGAGGCATTTACTTTGCTTCCATTCGAGCTCACGGGCCCCTTGCTTCACCGTTAGTTAACTCCTGTAATGTTGTCTTACAATGATATCCAGTTTTGACTCCGAATGCTTTAAAATGCATAGTTGGTCATACATTTCCGCTAAAAATCAATGGAGAGTAATACAATTATAGTAAAAAAGCAAATTAAAAATACTAATATTGCAGTTTTTTTGCCCAGAAATTGTAAACCGAATAAACCACATGTCCGAATCATTTCCTTCATATTGTCAGTCGTCCCCACCCCCCTCAAAATAATAATAATAATTGTCCTGGCATCCGAACTAAAAAAACAAGCATTTGCAATGCAATAGGACTCGCATTTACGCGAGACCTATTGCATTGGAAACGGGAGTGCGGGCGGGCAAGAAGGCACGAACGGGGGGGCGAGAAGTCACGGACTGCGGGAGGGGGCAGATGGGGGGGGGGGAGACAGGGAAGAAAATAGTGTTCAGAGTAAAGGGGCCAGTAGCCATGGAAGAATATAAATGAGGACATGTTGGTCATGAGGAGGGACTAACCAATCGGAAGGCAGCATTTAGGACCTAAGCCAATGAAAAAGATGGGCGGAGAATGGGCGGAGCTTCCACACTATACTGAATACTGCATGCCTCGCAAAGTGAGCAGCGCATGCGCTGCAACGCTAGGCTCGACCTAAAAAGGGCCAGGTTATAGACAGAGAAAATGTTTTCTCATTCTGCAAATCAAGACGGAACCTCAAGGAGTCGCTGTTGCGCTGTCACTGTGCTGACCAGTAATATGTTTGTGTGTGCCACGAGCCCAGGATATGACTTTCTCCATCCACGATAACATGCGATTGTCTCCTCCTTTCATCAGTCCAGTCCCGTTTCTTTGTTGGTCCTTTTTGGGCTGGCCTCTCCTCCCCCTCCATTGCATATGTACAGACAGACACACACAGACAGAACAGCCAGTCAGTCCCAGCCCTCTGAGTGCAGAGGAATGTGTATCCTCGGGGAGGGGGGAGGAGGGTCCGGCCCCTCCCTCCTCCTCCAATTTCTGAACTTTTAACAAACCATCCTCAGAAAGTCAGGAGAGCTGCCGTCCCCCCCGACCCTGACGTGAACACAAATCCTGCAGGCACTGAGGGGGGGCACGTGTCCTCCTGCAAGCAGCGAGCACCCCTGCCACC
The DNA here is from genome assembly GCA_963921515.1 of Calotriton arnoldi. NCBI lineage: Eukaryota > Metazoa > Chordata > Amphibia > Caudata > Salamandridae > Calotriton > Calotriton arnoldi. The sequence goes on from CAWUFW010005625.1 coordinate 426,252, forward strand.
CACCACCAGCCCTGGCCATCATCTGCCCTTGCCACCGCCATGGTCACCCTCCTGTCCCTCGCCCTGACTTGCTGCCTGCCGGGCCCTCTGTTGGCCGGCCTGCTGCAGCCCTTCGACCGCCTGTACTACTCGGGGCTGCGAGCCTACTTCCAGAAGGACTGGCCTATCACCGAGGAGTACCTGCTGGGCGCCCTTCAGAGCCGGGCCCGGGTGCGAGGCGCTAAGGTGGCGTGCCATGCCCAGTGCCAAGCCGAGGAGGACACGGGCACGGCAGGGGTGGGGGAGGGCGTCCCCAGCCACCTGCAGGAGCTGGGGGTCTTCGAGAGGGTGCTGAAGAGGGCAGAGTGCCAGGACTACTGCGTGAGGCAACAGGTGGGCCCGCCCTCCCGGCACCGCACTACGCAGAAGGTGGAAAACGAGTTTCGGAGGCGAGAACCCTACAACTACCTGCAGCTGGCCTACTTCCAGGTAAGGAGTAGGGTGATATTTAGTGTATACATTCACTCATTCATTCGTTCTTTGGCATTGGGTTGGCTGGCATTGCTGGGGTAGAATCAGTCATCTGTCCTCACAGCGCCTCCTGCTGGTCAGGTAAGTCATGTCGGATCATTCTTGCCACCAGGGCTAAGTTAGATGAACACACCAGACTGCCGAGGGAAAGTCTACTACGACTGGACAGAGCCACTGACGTTAGATCTCTGCCCACTGGCGCTGGGACAGAGTCACTCACGTGAGATCACTGCCCCGTGGCGTTGGGACAGAGTCACTCACGTGTCAGACCGGTGTATCTGAAATATTTTCAGAGTTGAGGCAGAGTAGCCGGACCCAATACCTCTTAAACAACCCTAGGCCGGGGCAGAGTCAGGCTGCCGTCAGAATGGTGCTCTGTATGGAAGGTAGGGCGAGTATTCCGCCGGTCACATGGCAGGTGAGTGCATCCGTTGTAGTTCTGGAATAAAGTCCGTGCCATGTCAGGGCACTACCAATGCAAGGCAAGTGTGGCCGAATGAATGTCAGTCACGTGATGCGTGGGACTGTGGCATAGCTTTGATGTGGACGTATTACACGTAACACTGGTAGAACTTGGATGGAGATTGCCACATGCCAGGCAGGGCCTCCTGCTCGCAGGTAGAGGTTGGCAGAGTCAAACGCCTGAAAGGCGAAGGGCCTGGGGCGGAGTCAATCACAGAGGCTGATGCCGCTGAAAGTATGGAAGGGACATGACAGATATAATGGGACAGCAGTTGGTCAAGAAAGTCGCCCCCATAGTTTACTAGCACGTGGGGTTCACGCAGACTGGTGGTTGTTGACATCGCATGAAAGACAGTGGATGAGACCACTCGGAAGACTGGCTGTAATTTCCACGCCACCGGGAAGACGGAGTAGGCGAGAACCCCGACAGACATGAGGCGAGACCTTGTAGGAGCCATGCTGGGGTGAGACCCTGCGGCAGACATGACAGGGTGAGACCCTGCGGACATGACAGGGTGAGACCCTGCGGCAGACATGACAGGGTGAGATCCTGCGGCAGACGTGACTGGGTGAGGCCCTGTGGCAGACATGACGGGGTGAGACCCTGTGGCAGACATGACGGGGTGAGACCCTGTGGCAGACATGACAGGGTGAGACCCTGCGGCAGACATGACAGGGTGAGACCCTGCGGCAGACATGACTGGGTGAGGCCCTGTGGCAGACATGACGGGGTGAGACCCTGCAGCAGACATGACAGGGTGAGACCCTGTGGCAGACATGATGGGGCGAGACCCTGTGGGAGACATGACGGGGTGAGACCCTGTGGCAGACATGACGGGGTGAGACCCTGTGGCAGACATGACAGGGTGAGACCCTGCGGCAGACATGATGGGTCGAGACCCTGTGGCAGACATGATGGGGCGATACCCTGTGGGACTGGGAGACATGACGGGATGAGACCCTGTGACAGGCATGACGGGGTGAGACCCTGTGGCAGACATGACGGGGCGAGACCCTGTGGGAGACATGACGGGGTGAGACCCTGTGACAGATATGATGGGGCGAGACCCTGTGGGAGACATGACGGGGCGAGACCCTGTGGGAGACATGACAGGGTGAGACCTTGTGACAGACATGACGGGGTGAGATCCTGTGGCAGACATGACAGGGTGAGACCCCGTGGCAGACATGACTGGGTGAGACCCCGTGGCAGATATGACGGGGCGAGACCCTGTGGCAGATATGACGGGGCGAGACCCTGTGGGAGAAATGACGGGGCGAGACCCCGTGGCAGACATGACAGGGCGAGACCCCGTGGCAGACATGATGGGCCGAGACCCTGTGGCAGACATGACGGGGTACGACCCTGTGGCAGACATGACGGGGTAAGACCCCGTGGCAGACATGACAGGGTGAGACCCCGTGGCAGACATGATGGGGCGAGACCCTGTGGGAGACATGACGGGGTGAGACCCTGTGGCAGACATGACGGTGTGAGACCCTGTGGGAGACATGACGGGGTGAGACCCTGTGGCAGACATGACTGTGTGAGACCCTGCGGCAGGCATGGCAGAGTGAGACCCTGTGGCAGACATTATGGGGGCGAGACCCTGTGGGAGACATGACGGGGTGAGACCCTGTGGCAGGCATGACGGGGTGAGACCCTGTGGCAGACATTATGGGGCGAGACCCTGTGGCAGAGAGTCCATCGGAGTAGTCTGTGAGTGAGCCCAGGGCTCTGCCAGCAGTGCAGCCTACGTGGCTCCTGTGATGCGCGCGGCGCCCCTATAGAGGCCGCCGGGTCCTAGAACCGGTAGAGCAAGCAGCAGCGAAGGGGCGGTTCTGGGCGGCACTCACTCAAAGAAGATGCTTTAGACCCTCCTTATGTTGGGTGTCACTTTCTGCATTTGCGTGTAAATTAACGAAATTCGTTTGTTTGTTTACACAATAAAACCAACATTCACAGCCGACCTCAGCTGCTTCTCTTATCATTTTTCCTTCACCGCCTCCTCTCTTTCCTCTACGCAGCCCCTAGAGTCTGCACCCCCGCTGTCTCTCTCCCCCTCCGCAATCTTGGGGCCACTGGCCTGCAGAACTCGCGTAGGTCTGTGCTACAGACACATTAACCCCGGGGCCTTTGTGCTGGGACTGGAATGCGTGATCTGGTCAGATCTTTAAAGCACGGGTATTTAAACTCTCAGCAGTTTTCATAGGACTGGAGCCAGTGACCTGCGGTCACAGACTGCTTTCTGCAGAAGTCACCAGCTCTGAGCTTTCTCGTCGGCTCTGGAACGTCTGCATTCTGCAACAGCTGCATTTACCCCATGAGCTATCTTAATGGTCTTGGAGCCAGTTGTGCACACGTCTGTGTAGCAAAGCCAGATGCGCATTCATATATCATGCGCAACATATGGGTTTAGGTCGAGCTCTGTGTGACCTACATGTAAGAAAAGGCAGCAGTGTTCCCCTGTGTGCCCTGGACCGTGCACGAAGCACCAGTGACCCCAGAGCATGACCTCTGGGTGAAGGGGATGGCCTGTGGCCCAGGCCTGTAGGTTCTAGGTATAGGCTATGCCTTGAGTTATGTTAATACATTTTGTAAAGCGCGCCTATACCCAATGAGGCATCTTGGCGCTGTGTCTAGAAACAGAGTCTCATAGCAACAGAAGAAGCAAGGACCTGGTTAATGAAGGCAGGGAACAGCCAAGTCTTTAGGCGCTTTCTAAAGCTAAGCAGGTTGGACTGCTTGAGTCCAGTACCTAGTACCCTTGCTTGCAGTACCAATAAAGTTAATCAAAGGGCAGGCCATTTGCCCTAACCCTGCTCACAGTATCCAGTGGGAACGGGGAATAGCCCGGCAAAGCCCTGTGCGGCCAGGACCCTGTCCACTGCTCCTTTACAAAGAAGAGACTTGGTGGTTCCAGATTTTCGGTACTAGCTCCCCTCCTCCCCCCGCTCCTGGAACTCCCTTCCACTTGACATCAGGATGACTTCTTGCTACTTTAGATTCAGACGACTCTTGAAAACATAGCTCTTCATACAAGCATAAGAGTGATATGGCGAGCAGTAGGTTATGTTCCTGTTACTTAGCGCCAAGAAACCGGTTGGTGTACGTGCGCTTTATAAATATTTTTAACATAACATAACACTGCTCCTGTTGGCCAAAGGGCTTGGCCTTTATCAAATCCACAGGTTTAGTGGGCACGGGCATGGCCTTTTTCTATGGCTTTTGTGCACAGGAGGAACCAATGGGGAGATTCAGACTGTAGGCTACATTAAATATAAACTCACACAAAGATACAGGACCAAAACTGATCAAAAGAAATTCTGGCTGAATGGGGGATACCCAGGTGTATAAAACTGCCCTCACACACAGCAAGCTGTGTCATGCTTCATCATAGGGCCTGCTAAACACACCCCGCGCTAGCCAACGCTGGGGTGGAGCAATAGGGAGGGGGTGGACAAAACAACATAAAGTGAACACCTCAAGGAAAGGGATCAGAAAATGAGGAAAAAGAAAAAGTGCAGAGAAAATGTGATTAAGAACAGGTAAGAGCAATCCCACTCATAACTTTATTGCTGGGCATTCTCCACCTGAATTAAAAAAAAAAAAAAAAAATTTGGGGTCTAGCCGTCAGACCTATGGATGATGGTAATGTGACCAGTAATAGGTCACTTACCCCTCCATTCTGCTATGTATGTCGACATGTTTCAGCCGTATAAGGATTAAATAAATCAGTACACCAGCTTTCATCAGGACAAACCTCAAAAGATCCTTATTATACTGACCCGAAAACCCAAAATATGGAGACCGGGTCAGGCAAAAACTCAACAATCATTCATTGTGTTGATAAGAACCATGTGGAACCTATAAGACAAAAATACAAACAATGAATAAAAAAAACAAAAAATTAGAAATTAGTAGTCCAATATGACCCCTTATTAAATAAACACCCAAAAAAGAAGAATATTGTGAATATACTAAACAAACACACGTGCTACCAGGTAAACCCCAAAGTAACCAAGCAGCCAGAAAAGCGATCAATAGATGGAAGAGAACAATGTCTCCATCTCAGACGGGGCTAATCTCCCCATTTCTCAGCCACGAAGGGCATGAACGAAAACAAAAATTAAATATTTAATTACTTGTTCCCCAAACCCTCAGTGAGGAAACGAAATCTATCAAAAAATAATAAAAACACATATATGCGTAATGTAAAGTAGCCAAAAAGCCACCAAACAATTTTTCTTCTATAGTTTCGAGAAACACTTGCAGACATTGATTATTGTGCAGAAACTGAGAGACATTTCTAGTGGTAATCCTGCTTACCGAGTTTACTGTAGAACCCAGCTTAAACAGGCGTCAGAGTGAGAACAACTCCCTCTAGTCACACTCTAGGAAAAGGAGCATATCGTGTGACGGGGGAGAAAGGAGAAACAAAAGAGAAAAAAAGAGAAAAAGAGAAAAAAGGAGAGACAATTAGAGGCATCTACCTCGTGTCTACTTAGGCTGAATCCTGCAGAGTAGCTTAAATCAGTATTTCAAATATGTCTATACACCCCGTGTATGCACAAACCCTGCGAAATTTCAAAAGCAGAGACCGCTTATGTAGCCCCAAAGTCTACCTCTGCTTCTCAAAACCCACTTACTTCGTCAAGGTGAGTTGTTTACAAACCAGTCGTCACTCTCGGCACCGTGTAGGTAAGAGAAACCCAAACCGGCTGTGTGCTAAAATACCCTTCTCGACATTACCCCGGGGGGACCAACCGCGTACAACGTCATGACGTCCGGTTACTCCTCCCGAGGCGTGCTAGATGAAGAATTACGGGCCGTGGGAAAGCTAGTGCGCTGACCTCCACACCCCACGTAGGCAGGAAATAACAAAACAAAGAAGGGGGACATCTCCCCAGCCCGATCTCGTGCAGCGGTAACACACTAATGAAGGACCCCGTCTGGTGAGTACCCCTTGATACAGGGAGGGGAAAGAGAGGAAAATAATTATAAAAAATATATAAAAAATTATTACTAAGGAATCCTCACGTCCTAGACACAGAGGGACGTAGCTGCCCAAGGGAAGGTATATCAAATTTAATATAAATGTAGTATCGCTCACCAAACTGTAAAAGGATACATAGAAATTGCCACAAAGGAGCCCTACAGACTATTATTTAGTATATAAGCCCAAGCTAAAGTCCGCTTATCTTTCTAGGGCCACATCGGGCAAGCTCTTCAAACAGAGGGTACTAGCGTCAGGGGCTATACTCTAAAGAAAAAGCTGGAAATAGTCAAAAAGGTATTATATGTATTACCAGGCCCCTCTTAAACCCCCACTTCTCTCGAATAAATGTAAGAATCATCATTTAAAACTCTCTCATAGGTTATGTAATGTATTCCAGGGTATCTCATCATTGAGCCCCACTCTGCTGCTCCTAAGCCTATGCACCCATTTCTGTTCTCTCAAAAAAAGTGCATTTGTTAAATTCATAGAGGGACCACTCTCCAGTTTATCAATAACAGTCCAATAAAAATCCTCCGCTCTGTGTTTCATCTCCACGAAATGGGTGGTAAGTCGGCTGAAGGTTTTGAGGCACCTAAAAGTTGACCTATGTTCCATGATTCGTACTTTAATCTTGCGGGTTGTCATACCTATATACATAAGACCACACGGGCATTTCAACATGTAGATGACATTTGCGGTGTTGCAATTTGTGTGCCGTCGTTGTGCCCACGGGTACCGAAGGCCCAGGTCAACTGTCTTGTTATTGTTTGTAAGGTGGCATACATCGCATCCTCCACATTTAGTATGGCCTTGAACCGGTGGAAAGTTCCATGCTCCACCTCCACCTTCTGTTCGATCTCTTCCTGAGCCAGAAACCCTTGGTCTTGTATGGACCAGTTGATCTTTAATGTTTTTACTCCTTTTAAAAGAAAACAAAGGTTTCTCGATGTTCAGGCCATTGGAATTTAAAATTCTCCAGTTTTTCATAATGATCTTTTTAATGTGGTTGGAAGCTGTACTAAAAGTCGTCACACAAATTGTTTTGTCCATAGGAACTCTCTCCCTAGTTTCCAGTAGTGCCTCTCTGTTGCAGTTATAGGCCCTCTTGTACGCCCTCTTCACAGTCCTGGTTGGGTACCTTCTTTGTTCCAATTTCTTAGTGAGGGAGCTGGCCTCTGTTCTGAATTCATCTTTGTCCGAACAATTCCTGCGGATCCGCAGGAATTGACCCACTGGTAAATTCTCCCTGAGTGATTTAGGGTGATAACTATCAAATAGTAAGAGGCCATTTCTGTCTGAAGGTTTATGGAACATTTTCGTTTGTAACTTCCCTTCAGCTGGGTAGATGGTAAGATCCAGGAAAGGAAGTTCTTTCTTGGAGACAGTGGAGGTAAAATGAAGGAAAGGGTTTCGTGAATTAAGCCATACTAAAAAAGTCTGGATGGACTCTTTGTCGCCTTCCCAGATCAGCAGGATGTCATCTATGTAGCGTCTCCACAATTTGATTTGGCTAGACCAAAGCCCACCAGGGAGATATATATGTTGGTCCTCAAAGGACGCTACATAAAGGCCTGCTAAACTGGGGGCAAAAACGCTGCCCATCGAAGTTCCATGTGTCTGTAAATAGAACTTCCCCTTGAATTCAAAAAATTCTTTGTAAGGGCTATTTCAGCTAGTTGGAGGATTAGCGGTCTTGGAGTCTCGTATATCCAATCCATGTTGAAAAGAATATCTTCCACTACTCTGAGTCTCTCTTTGTGGAATGTTTGTATAGAGAGACTCTACGTCCAGACTAATCAGGAAATGTCGTTCCGTATCAAAGGGCTGTTCCTTCAATAGATTCAGGACGTCTGTTGTATCCTTCAGATACGCGGGTCTACTTTGTGCAATTGGCTTCAAGAAAAAATCACAAAATTGTGACAACGGTTCCAAGACAGAGCCTATTATTAGTAATAATTTTTTATATATTTTTTATAATTATTTTCCTCTCTTTCCCCTCCCTGTATCAAGGGGTACTCACCAGACGGGGTCCTTCATTAGTGTGTTACCGCTGCACGAGATCGGGCTGGGGAGATGTCCCCCTTCTTTGTTTTGTTATTTCCTGCCTACGTGGGGTGTGGAGGTCAGCGCACTAGCTTTCCCACGGCCCGTAATTCTTCATCTAGCACGCCTCGGGAGGAGTAACCGGACGTCATGACGTTGTACGCGGTTGGTCCCCCGGGGTAATGTCGAGAAGGGTATTTTAGCACACAGCCGGTTTGGGTTTCTCTTACCTACACGGTGCCGAGAGTGACGACTGGTTGGTAAACAACTCACCTTGACGAAGTAAGTGGGTTTTGAGAAGCAGAGGTAGACTTTGGGGCTACATAAGCGGTCTCTGCTTTTGAAATTTCGCAGGGTTTGTGCATACACGGGGTGTATAGACCTATTTGAAATACTGATTTAAGCTACTCTGCAGGATTCAGCCTAAGTAGACATGAGGTAGATGCCTCTAATTGTCTCTCCTTTTTTCTCTTTTTCTCTTTTTTTCTCTTTTGTTTCTCCTTTCTCCCCCGTCACACGATATGCTCCTTTTCCTAGAGTGTGACTAGAGGGAGTTGTTCTCACTCTGACGCCTGTTTAAGCTGGGTTCTACAGTAAACTCGGTAAGCAGGATTACCACTAGAAATGTCTCTCAGTTTCTGCACAATAATCAATGTCTGCAAGTGTTTCTCGAAACTATAGAAGAAAAATTGTTTGGTGGCTTTTTGGCTACTTTACATTACGCATATTTGTGTTTTTATTATTTTTTGATAGATTTCGTTTCCTCACTGAGGGTTTGGGGAACAAGTAATTAAATATTTAATTTTTGTTTCGTTCATGCCCTTCGTGGCTGAGAAATGGGGAGATTAGCCCTGTCTGAGATGGAGACATTGTTCTCTTCCATCTATTGATCGCTTTTCTGGCTGCTTGGTTAATTTGGGGTTTACCTGGTAGCACGTGTGTTTGTTTAGTATATTCACAATATTCTTCTTTTTTGTGTGTTTATTTAATAAGGGGTCATTTTGGACTACTAATTTCTAATTTTTTGTTTTTGTTTTTATTCATTGTTTGTATTTTTGTCTTATAGGTTCCACATGGTTCTTATCAACACAATGAATGATTGTTGGTTTTTTGCCTGACCCGGTCTCCATATTTTGGGTTTTCGGGTCAATATAATAGGGATCTTTTGAGGTTTGTCCTGATGAAAGCTGGAGTACTGATTTATTTAATCCTTATACGGCTGAAACATGTCGACATACATAGCAGAATGGAGGGGTAAGTGACCTATTACTGGTCACATTACCATCATCCATAGGTCTGACGGCTAGACCCAAAAAAATTTTTTTTTAAATTCAGGTGGAGAATGCCCAGCAATAAAGTTATGAGTGGGATTGCTCTTACCTGTTCTTAATCACATTTTCTCTGCACTTTTTCTTTTTCCTCATTTTCTGATCCCTTTCCTTGAGGTGTTCACTTTATGTCGTTTTGTCCACCCCCTCCCTATTGCTCCACCCCAGCGTTGGCTAGCGCGGGGTGTGTTTAGCTGGCCCTATGATGAAGCATGACACAGCTTGCTGTGTGTGAGGGCAGTTTTATACACCTGGGTATCCCCCATTCAGCCAGAATTTCTTTTGATCAGTTTTGGTCCTGTATCTTTGTGTGAGTGTATATTCCTTGAGGAGGTCGACACAGGACTTATCTTTTTCTCCTCCCCTTTTCTTTTGTGTGGACATACATTAAATATAAGCCAGGAATAGTAAGTTAAAAATAGTGGCCCGAACACAGGCCAGGGACTACTTATTTTTGGGCTGAGAGGCATGAACCTATAAAACTTTGTGTATTTGCCTACCCAGTTAAAGCAACAGTTTACCCTATCGACTGTTGTACTTATAGGTGTTCTGCTGCTTTTCTTATATGGTGTTTTAGTTTTGCCCCTTAATTGCGCAGGTAGGATGTGTCCTTGTGTTCTGCCCTGGTATGTGTTTCCCCAATGAACCCATATCTGTGATCCTTTAATAGTTGCTTCAAGAAGGGGGCTTCTCCTGCCGAGCGCGAGGTTTTGTTGCAGAGGGGACGCACCTAAAGTGGACCATAATCTATTCTGGGGCCGTCCGCTGCCCCATTAACTCCTATAGGGAGACTAGTGGTGAGTGGCAATTGAATTTGTGGTGCAGAGGCCCAGGCCTTCTTCGCTTGTACTAGTCAGACCCTCCAGGATTTCGCAATTTGCAAAAATCACGAAACCAGCACTTTTGTAAAAAGGCCGCGCTTTTTAGGTCTCGCCTGAGCCAGCGCATGCCCTGGTCTGGCGAGACATTTAGTAAGTGGGCTTTAAAAATCCGACCACACGCTTTTGCTTGTGGCCTAAAGCTTGCGGTTACGCGCGCGGTTACGAGCAGAGGCGCCATCTGGCTTTCCTCGCATCGCTCGCGGGCACCCTTACAGCGCGCGATCAGGCGCCATCTGGCTTTCCTCTCGCATGCTCTCCCAAGCGCGCGCTTCAACCGTCCTCCCCACCACAGAGTGCGTCTCGCGGCCGCGCGTCTTGTTTCTGCTTGCTTGCATCAACTATTTGGATAAGAACAACCCAGACCGGCCTCTACACGTCATCAAGGTACTGGCATATGTTTTTGTGTAATGCACTTCGACAGAACAAATTAGTAATCTGTTTTGAAGCCCCCCTTGGACCTTTTGCTTGCTTTGATTTAAGCTTCATTACTTCACAAAGTCGAACAAACAGTTTGTGACGCTCTCGACTTGCCTGTTGTTCGCCTCTGAGTGTTTTTTTTATATCGGACGCTGCCATCTGGCGGTCTTGCTGGAAACCGCTTCTCAAAGCTATAACGTAAAGTACATCTGGCACTGCTACTGCTCTCGCTTTTATCGCCTCCTAGAATCCTCACTACTCTCCCTAAACTACAAGGAAAGGGCACGGCATAAGGCCTCAGGTGCACGCCAAATGTGCCCGGGGTCGCACGTCCGGTTGCTGGTTACAGAGCTCCGCAGCTTTAGCGGCGGTGACTGCATATTTACGTCCCAGTTTTGTTTTACCAGAATTGGGAAAATATAACTGGTCGAGCAGGAGAATCTGTTTTGCTGTCGGGTTATGCTGCCTGTCCTTTTCTCAATAATGAATGCACGCGGCATGTCACCTACAAACTCTGTGTTGCTTTAGACGTTTATTGGTCCAGGAGGGGGAAGGGAACAGTAACTCTTCTTACAGAAGTGCTAATAAAAGACCGCTCCTATAAACGACGTCTGGTGCCAATAGACTGGAGCAGAGTGTTTGCAGTGCTTCTCTTTAATTACCCGCTCTTCTGTCTTGGGTGAAAGGCTGACCCAACCACCAGAACTGAACCCTTGTGTATCATTAACTGTGTTGCATTCACATTAACCCACTGAGCTACCTTAGATGTTCATTTACTTTCATAGAGCGCTGATGCCAATTGCTGTGGTTTTATGCGCAATGAACATCTACATGACTTGAACTGCCTATTAAAGACCTTTCATGCTAAGTCTTTCTCTCCATGAGAATGTATCTTAATGTTTTTGTTATAATTGTAAATACTATACAAATTTTAATGCTTCAACTTAATGTTTGTTTTTTGTGGGATTGAAAAAGATTTGGAAACAATCCTAATGGTAAACAGAGTGAGATCTATCAAAAGTGCAGTTTTGTAGTAAAACATTGTGTGAGGGTATTTTTTTTTTTTTACCTGAGATGTTATGTTTGTGAAAACACACGTAAAAGGGAAATCGTGTTTTATAGGTACTTGCGGAATCCAACAGACCCTATAAATCACTATCCGTTACAACACCTGCCAATGACACCTCAAACCATCTCTAGAGACCAACCAAAGTATCCCTGACAATGTCCCATAAATGCCACCCAAGCAGTTCCTACAGACCACCCAAGCACCCTCAACCCTAATTCAACACCAGACCACCCTTTATAGAACACCAGCACGCCTTCTACACAGAGCTGGCTTTAGCGCTGGGGCATAGCCAATAGGTCTCGCCTTTGGGACCTTATAAGTGTTTAGCCATGCAACAGTTGATGTTGTTGCACCAAGGATATTGTGCTGCATAACTAAATACTTATAAGATCCCAAAGGCGAGACCTATTGGCTATGCCAATGCTTGTTACAAAAGTACCCGTGAAATCTGGGCTGGCCGGCAGAAAGCTTCAGCAGTCCTGTCCCTGTCTCCTGCAAGAAGACCCGAGTCACGCGTGCAGGGCAATTCCTGGACAATAAAGAATACAGCCGTTTCACAAAGGGCTGCAGCAGGTGAACCTGCACACGCCTGGCATAATGAGTGTCAGTGTCTTTTCTTCACATGCCCCTTGAGCTATTTAGAACCAATTTGTGTCCTACATGTCAGTTCACACATAGCACGTACGTGTTGTTAATTAAATGAGCACGCCCTGTGAGTAAGCTCTGTTGTGCAACTGTGTCTGAAATAGGAACTGCGTGAAACTGTCCTGCCCCTGCATTCGGCTAATTTATATACGTATGCAACACGCTCCCCAAAGATTCATAAGAACTGAGGAAAGACTCCACCCACGCATGCACCTTCAAGGCACGCATGCACTCTAAAGGCTGTCCCACAGCGGCTTGCTCTGTCTAATCTATGGATGTAGGAAATACCGCCGATTCCAGGTTGTAAAATGTGGAATCACTTGGCAGCATAATTGTTAAAGGGGGTTGCTTGTATCGTACAAAAAAAGTCAAACCAAATCTCATCGATCCTAGTAGATACGTAGGAAGTATTGTACGTGTTGACACATATGCTACACTATAAAGGCATGATCACTGGGGTTAGAGGTCAGGGGAGGGCCAAATTATGCGTAAGGGTTGACACATTATGGGTCAAAAAAAGGCAAAATATTCAACGTAATGCAGCAAATTTTGTGATTTACTTCGTAATTACTTTCAAGTTACCACTGTCTAGGCAAAGACTTCACTTCGTTCACACGAGTTTAACATCCAAATAAAGTAGTAAGCAATTGAAAGATGCCAGTCAACCTCTGCATATGGCCTTCCACTGCACGACAACATGTGTTGCTGCACTTTTAGGAACGTTTGATTCATTTGCGCTAGAATTTGTTTTGGGTCCAAAGCTGCAGATTATGCAGCAGATTATGGTTTATGTGGCAAATACGGCAAATCCAAAATTATTCAGAAGACGGAATTGCATAATTCCAGTAGCCCTGAGTGAACAGTGCATGTTTAAAGAGAGAACAAGACTTCAAGAGATTACTATTGCTATTTCTGCCATGTTTACTCCACAATATGCACAAGCCACATTCATTTTCAATAATGAGGTGACCAGATTAGATGGGTTTCTTTTTATTTCTGGCATGATCTCATCCTTACAAATTGGAAGGTACACCAAATCAGTGTTTTTCTCGCAGCAGGCTTATGTTGCTTGCCTGCTAGTCCCACTCACATGAATTTCCCTTTGTGGCATCTAGCATTGTGACATAGAGTGAAAAAACCAATTGTTTACATACCGCTTCAGTACATCAGTGATCTCCTTTTACGGGCCCTTCCTTTCCCAAAGCAAAATCTAATTTGTTAAATCTCATAATGCGCTTAAATGTACTCATGATATACCTGATAAACCTATTTGTGAGGTCTTAATATCTGATGTCACTTCCAGAGAGATCACTTCCTGTGATCCCACGTGCAATGCGACGCGTCGTGGCGTCATGTGCTATGTTGGCACGCGCCATGATGTCACTTGCAAACTACCTAACTTGGTTAGTCCCCCCACTTCTTTTTCTTTTTAGGGCTTGTGCCCTGGAGGAGGGGTTGGTGGTAGGTGGAAGGTGGGGGCGAAGGGGGGGGTCAGTCAGTATAATCATGTGTGCAACTTGTTTACTGCGCAGTTTTAAGTGCATGAGCAGCCAGGAGAGAATCGAATTACAGCAAACCATGCTGTAGGCTTGTAAGCAGGGTCAGTGGCGGGAGAGTGGAAGGGTTGATGCCACTGATCAGGGTAGGGGTGCCTGCACCCTGTTCTGGGGCAAGAGTAGACAGGAAGCGGGGCACAGCGTTGGACACCAACGCATTCTCTTCTTGTTTCGGGACCCAGCAGGGGTGCATTTAGGCTTGCAAGAGTGTCTTAGATGCCCTCGGGCATGCCAATTTAAAAGTAGAGAGTTATAATTGGCCCTGGGATCTTTATTTCCCTTGGGCCATATCGTCCTGTGAAAGTCAGTCCTGCAGGTTCTCTGATTGGCTGCCAGCAACATGAGAAAAATCTTGCTGCCAGCCATTACAGGACTCGGGGACTTAGCATAGCAAACACATACTCTCAGACGCATAAACATGCCTATTTGAAAGTGGAATACTCTGCTAAAATAGTTTCCATTGATTGAAGACTGAAAAGGAATGATTACGAGTAAAAGAAAGTGCTGCAATAATGCCGCTAAATTTCAATTTTTGTGCCGCTAAATTTGCAAATCTATGCCGCAATATCCTGGGGGGGTCTGACTAGTGGGGGAGTGTCTACTAATCTCCCTTGTGCAAAACCTGCTGACAGTATTTCAGGTTTAGCTGCACTCTGTACTGGGGTGAATGTATGACATTGTTCTGCATTCTGTCCATCAATTGTTCTTTTCGCATTTGTCACCCCAATGGGACGGGTATGCCCAGACGTGGGTCCCGTGCTCTCCATGCCACTGGAGTCAAGCTATCCTGGCTGATGAGGGCTGAAAGCCCGAAACCGGTCCTAGGATGCTTGTTTCCAGTCCAGGGAGGACCTGGCCTGGCAGTTCGGGCTGGACTGTTCCCATTGGGCGCAGGGTCAAGACTGATTTGCATATGGCTGGGTCCAAACTGGAATGGCATGGTGAGCAAAAAAACGATGGATTTAGGCCCAGATCTCTGTACTGGGGTGAATGTATGACATTGTTCTGCATTCTGTCCATCAATTGTTCTTTTTGCATTTGTACTATGTATGTGGCACGAGTGTTACATGCTTGGGTGTCCTGTGCCAGGACATGCTGACCGCGTCAGAAGTGGAGGGTTCCCATCAGGTTGTCCTTCTCATGGGAGACTTGCCAACCTGCACATAGCTTCCCAGCAGCAAAGCCCTGACATCTGTCTGGGAGGGTAGGAGACCCAACACTGGTACCAGCCAGCCCTAACATTCTGCTGCTTAAAAAGTGAGGTAAGGTGAAAGGTTTGGCTGCTAGGAAGCCATGCCCCCAGATCTTCACATTGTCAGATAGCTGACTCCTGCTCAGCATGTCTGACCTGTACCTGTCCCTTTGTGCTGTGCTTGGAGCTGTCTTGTATCCCCAACGTATACCAGTATCTCTATCTTCAGTAGCAGGTGTTCGCTGTGGTTTGTCTTGTTTCCTACTGGTGACTCTAGTTTCTTTATTTTTATGTGGTCCCGAGTTGGGGGCTTTTTTATGTTTTCTCTGTCTTGTTTATTTAGTGTTCTGGACTATTTGTTTCTATTCTTGTTTTCTGTTATTCCTATCTCTTTTTGTCCTCCCTGTTTAATATGGCCAATCCATTTAACTTGAACATCTCCTCTTCAAAACTCAAAGGATTCCATCATTCTGTCAAAAAGCTTAAAAGTATTTTGAAACATAAGGCTGATGTTTGTTTTATTCAAGAAACTCACATCAGTAAAAAATTCTAGCTTCTATGTCAAAAGGATGGGTTAGTATTATTGTTTTGTCTCGAGTAATTGGGCGTAAAAATCGATTTGCATTCTTTGTCTCCTGTCATTCCCAAGAACAATTTGTAAATCATCATAATGATGCAGAAGGTAGATTTGTTTCTGGCAAAATTAAGATAGATAAATATGTACTCAATCTACCATATCTATGCCCCCATTAAAGATGACCCAGTTTTCTGGAGGGATATTTCTACAGAGAGTTTGAAACTGGGTAATGTTCCTCTTACAATGGGCAGTGATTTTAATCCAAATCATGATCCTAGACTTTCTTAATTTCAACCCACCAAATCATTCCACCTTTTTACAGACTGATTATTTATTGTCTTCCAGAAATTTATGTCATATGATTACGAATCCAAAAACGGAACATATAACAATCTCGGACCATGCTTTAAACTCTTTTTAGCTGGCATTAAGTGATATACCTCCTCCCACACCTAGAGGGAGACTGAATACACAAATCGGGCCTCATTGATAAGGTTTTGATGTAGGGCAGCGCAGCAAGATTCTTTGCGGCACTGCCCTACGTCAAAACAAAAGGGCAGGAATGCGCCGTATCTATAAGATATGGTGCATTCCTGTCCTTTTCCCCTGCGCTGGCACACATTCGGCTGCCATGTGCCAACGCAGGCACCATTGCGCCATCAATCAATCAATCAGGGTTTTTGAAGCACGCTACTCACCCGTGAGGGTCTCAAGGCGCTGGGGGGGGGGGGATGGGGTTGGAGCAGCTCCGTGGTCATCCGAAGAGCCAGGTCTTGAGATCCTTTCAGAATAGGTGCAGTGTCGGGCTTTGTCTGATGCGGAGGGGAAGTTCGTTCCAGATTTTGGCCGCGATATAGGAGAAGGATCTGCCACCCGCTCTGGCTCTGTGGATGTGGGGGACCGTGGCTAGGGCTAGGTCAGCAGAGCGGAGGTTTCTCTTGGAGGAGTGGAAGGAGATTCTTTCGTTGAGGTATTGGGGTCCGGTGTTGTGGAGGGCTTTGTAGCCATGTGTGAGCAGTTTGAAGGTTATTCTTTTTTTGACGGGGAGCCAGAGCCAGTGGAGGTCGCAGAGGTGTTGGGTGATGTGGTCATGTCATGGGATGTCAAGGCCGAGTCTGGCTGCGGCGTTCTGGACGGTCTGGAGTTTGCAGAGGAGTGTTTTGTTGTTTCCGGCGTAGAGCGCGTTTCCGTAGTCCAGTCTGCTGGTGATGAGTGCGTGGGTGATGGTCTTCCTGGAGTTGGGGGGACCCATTTGAAGGTCTTGCAGAGTATGCGGAGGGTGTTGAAGCATGTGGAGGACACAGCGTTGATCTGGTGGTTCATGGTGAGTGAAGAGTCGAGTATGATGCCAAGGTTGCAAGCGTGGTCCTTAGGGGTGAGTGGGTTTCCGAGGGCGGGGGGCCACCAGGTTTTGTCCCATGTGGAGGGGGTGGAGCCGAGGATGAGGACTTCTGGTTTCTCCGAGTTGAGCTTCAGGCAGCTGCTGCTCATCCAGGTTGCGACGTCCTTCATCCCTTCTTGGAAAGATGTCGGCTTCCTTGGTGAAGGAGAGGATGAGCTGGGTGTCGTCGGCGTATGAGACTATGTTGAGTCTGTGTTTTCTGACGATGGTTGCGAGGGGGGCCATGTAGACGTTGAAGAGCGTGGGACTGAGGGAGGATCCTTGGGGTACTCCGCATCTGATCTCTGTAGGTTCGGAGAGGACGGGCGGTAGTCTTATTCTTTGTGTTCTGCCTGGGAGAAAAGATCGAATCCACTCTAAGGCAGCTCGCCATGGTGCATGTCCAAACAACTCTCAGACATAAATGGGAGGCAGATATGGATATGCAAATGACAGATGTGGAATGAGTCGAACTAGTGGTATTGTCCATGAAAGTGTTGAGAACCACTAGGTTTAAATGTATTTTATTTTACATCCTAAATAGGGCATCCTTAACTGCTAGATCTCCGAACAACTGTCCAAAAGGAGAGGGGACTGATGCTGGGCCTCTTATACATGTTCTCAACCTGCTCTGCATGGTTTGACTTCTGAAAAGCCATGTCGTAGCCACAGCGGTGGCTGCCCCTTCTCCTACTTCACCGCCAAGACCTGGAACAACCTTCCCCTCCAGCTCTGGAAGGCCCCCTAGCTGGCAGACTTCAGAAAGAGACTCAAGACCTGGCTGTTCGGCGAAGACACAGCACCCAGATACCCCTAGGGGTGACAGTGTGCGCTTTACAAATGCTGTTTGATTGATTGATCTCAGAGGTCATCGGAAAGCTCAACCTGGATAGCCCTGTATTCCTGTATACTAGTATTGCTGACAAGCTCAAAAAAGAAGAAAATGGGAAAACGATTTGTAGACCAGGCCATGATCCTCGGGAAAGGACACAGAGCTATGTCTTGGAGGTAGACGATGGCACGACAGACAGCAACTAGGATGAAAGAATTATCATTAAGTGCATAGGCTAAGAATACAGCCATAACCACACATTGGGTGGGCAACTGGACACAAGAAAACAACCAGCTGGGCCAAGCTGCTACTCACATTGGCTCTTAAAAAAACACAATAGACCTCCATGAAAAAACTCATATACCGCAAACTGCCACATGCCTATCTCCACCCCCTCAACCTCCAGCCTTGATGGTGTATAAACCCATATCTCGAATGTACACACAACACAGACATGAACCCTCTGACGTATGGCATTCCCTACACACATTACTTTTGATCCAGCGCGATATTAGCAAACTGCATTCATACACCATATACTTACTTGGGCCCATACATTCACACTACGCTAATACTTACGCTGGTTGTCAGATATACTCTTATATCAAAAATCCCTGCTACCAATTACCTTCTGATTGAAGAGTAATAACTTACCAATGGATCCTTTGCCAATTGGGAAATTTAAAATGAGTGACATTCACTATAATACATAATCCTAAAAAAACCCACAAAGTCAGGAAGTTTTAAAAAGTTTATCTAATATTTTTAGCAGAGTAAAATACAGGAAAGACACGGTATTTGATCAGAATACCCATGTGAAAGCAAAGAATAATTATTGCTAATAAATGACGGTGCTAAAGGAAAAGAGAAGATAGGAACAGCAGCGCAACTAAAGGTTGCATATATTTACCTAAGTGCGAGAACAAAACCCCTTAGCCAAGGAGTTTGATAGAATAGGACCCAGGAAGGATGAAGAGCAAAGACCTCCTTCAGGATCTGGACAGGACTGGTGACCTCTCTACAACGACGCCTGCGCAGTTCCCCTCTCTGGCACTCGATTTCTCCTCGATTTCCCCGTCTAATGGACTCCGCCGCCCCCTTCTCAGGACCTCTTCCGGATAGGAATTCAGTCAGCAATCGATCAGCATGGCAGCCTGGAGCTCTTCTGTATGTTCTCTCTTCTCTGGAATCTAGTTCTAACTTCGGTATCTTCTGTTCTGTCTGTGCTTCAGAATGCTCTGTCCTAACTAATTACTAATGCTATATTCTATTATACCCTTCTACGCCCATGTACCTCCCATTAATGTTGCTAAAATATGGGACCACTATTTCTGATTGGACAGGGACAGGGGGTGTATTCTCGCGCTATGACAAATTTGGCTTAAATTGTGTAGCCTATTGTATTTGCGTTCCCACCCTTTAAATTAATACATTCACTTTATTTCCCACCCGTCTCACAACAAATTATATACAATTTTTACAGTCTGTATCGACTGTTACATTTTAGCACATGTAGAACATCCTCTTCGGCCGATAGGTCATGGCCTTGTGAGACGTCCAAGTTGACTTCATTTTGGCAGTCATTCAGGACACATGCGCAGAACCTTCTGCTTCTCGAGTTTCAAGTCACCAACCCAGGCCCAAGATTACGAATTACTAAAAGTGCAAGAAGGAAATATTAAAATCACAAATAAAACGTTTCATTGTATACCCACTTTTCTTATTTCTAATCCCATTTAATTATAAATCCTATCCCGCATTAATTGCGTTAAGAAACGACAATTTAGTAATGACACGAGAGCAAGCTTAAGCATGTGAGAACATTGAACAGCCATTTTAATGCACACTGCGCAGAAGCAGAAATTTCCCACCAAGCAAAGAAAGACGTCACACCATGTGATCAGGTTGCGACATGCGCAGAGAAGATCCCGCGCTTAAGCGGCCATTTTAGACTAGGAACAAGCGTTATTCGTTAATAAAACACATAGGCAAGCGTCCTCTCTGTTTGTGTAATGTGTGCAAGGATTAATACAGACAATACAAGTTTTAATATTAATATAATGAGGAAGATTGCATCCGAGCAAGTTTCTTTTGCGAAACCTTGCTCCATCACTTTGATACACCTGCACACTAAACTAGGAAAGAATGACATGTATGATCATATAAGGAGAAGCAATATTCGAATACTAGTTGAGTCTGAGTAGAATAAAAGCAGACATAAAATATAGTTTCCAGCTTCCCAAAACTATAACGTCTGTAAAGTTAATGTAAAGAGTTAGTTTTATGTGTTTAACATGTTTCATGTGGATTGTGCTGGGTAATAGAAATGGCTGCATGATCACTACTACCTGTAGTGACAGAATGCAGATTAACTTGTTTGAAAAAAATAAAAGTGATTGAAAAAAAAGCTACACTCCTAATCTTAGAAATATATCAATGCAAATCTCATTATTCAGCCCAGATTGAATTGAAAATCAAAATGGTAAGAGGTCAATCTTCGTCATGGGAGCTCATCTCTGGAATGCGCTCTGTCCACATATGAAGAATCAACCCAGTCTGGCAATATCCAAAACAACATTTGAAATAAAGTCTCTTCAGACAATCCATCCCAACCATCCAAGCTCCTCTGAGTGCAGTTTGATCTCACTGAGTTCTGAAGCTGAAATGTCAGGATGCACAAACCCCCAGAACTTCAACTATGATAGGGATTTTGAATCAACTTGTATCTGCTGTTAACACTGTCATTTAGCACGTCAAAGTGACAATTCGTCACCGGCCAGCCAGTGGCGTAACAATACTTGAGGCCCCCTCACCCCCCTGCAAGGTACAGGGATGGCCCTGGGAGCCCCCCCCGAACCCCTCCTCCGGACACACTGAGAAGCTCTCAAGAAAGGGTACTGTGATGAGGCCTCCCCGCACTGCGGGGGCTGCAGGGGCCTTTGTTACACCACTGCGGCCAGTGCTTAACAAACACAGTAAAGCAGGGTTCTCCAAAGTCAGTCCTGGAGGGGCCGGATCCATGCCAGATTTTTAAGATAACTACATTTATCTAAATGGGGATATGCTAAAAATCTGGCATGGATCCGGCCCTCCAGGACTGACTTTGGAGACCCCTGCAGTAAAGAACAAGAAGTAGGCAGACATAAATCAGTGATGTACATATGAACAGGTATTATGTAAACAAAACATAATTACCTGCATGTAGAATCTATCACCAAGCTGATGGCCAAGTTTTGAGTGTTAACAGGCTAGTCCCACTCAAGTAAATAGCAGGTATCTGTGAGACATTTAATTCTGTGACAAATGAACATCATTGCGCGTTGTGTATACTATTGAGTATCCCACCTATTTCTTAAGAAATTGCTTCTCTCTTCCGGGTTCAATGTATGGTAGTTGACTTGCCCGATGCTGGTTGCTCACTAAGCTATCCAAGATCAATACATTTCTGCTTTATGCAAGGGAGTGTCGTCGTTGCAGGATCTTTTAATTTAAAAAAAAAGCTAGGCCCCAGACGTCATCGCATCCTACAGACCGTGCAAGGCATTTTACCCCAAAGGAGCTTATATGAGCATAGGTGGGTCCCACCAATAGTCTGGTAAACCTGTCTACCATGATGATATTTCATAAAGAAAGAGGTGAAAGGTTACAGAAGAGGGAAAGGGTCAGTATTAAGTATGGGGGAGTGTAGAATGGGTGAGGAGTGCGAAACAGGGAGAGTAGAGCAGGGGTAAAAAGAGGGGTGAAAGCAGTGAGTACATCCAGGGAAGAGAGGCAGGTAAAAAGAGATCTCTGTAGGGAATTTAGCTACAGAAAGAAGAGAGAGTTGGGAAAAAGATAGACGAAGAGAGAGATGACCAGAATCTACTTAACAGAAAAAAGAGCAAGCGTTGGTTGTAAACGAGCAAAGGTTGGTTGGCACCAGTGGCAGGGGCTCGTTTTGGCAGGCCAGGTAGGACGCTAATAGAATTATGCATAGACCCTGGCTCTCAAACATGCTTCTGTGAACATGACTGTAATTCCACTTTCCATACCCTCCTCTAAAGGGCCAACCCCCACCTGAAACCGCTCCGCTGCTCTTGGTTCAGAGTACTAAAAGCTCTGTTCCTTTCCTTCCTAGTCACATCCGTAGTACACTTCCTGGCAGCAGCAGAGCACCACCCTCCGGGCCCTGCTCCGTATGGAAGAGCAGGGAACAGTAGAGGCAGGCGGCCAGCCCGCAACAAGTGTGCACATACTGTAACGAGGCGGCCATACTGTAACGAGGTGGCTATCATGAATTAGAGAAGAGTGGAGGGTTTCAAAAACCCGTGGATGTAAAGTGAACATGTAGGTCTGAAAAATGCATGATTATTTATCTTTCCAGTCACAAAGTAAAGGGCTTGCCGCTACTATTTATATTTGAAATTTTATAGACTTTTCTACAAATTATTAATAGCATTCTTGTACTTAATAAATATAACAAAATCCCTTTCTAATATTGTCAACAACATAATTATAGTAGAAAGATGACGAAATATGCTCAGAGGGTCTATTTTGATAAAAGGCACGCCACTTAAGAATGGCCATCGCTTTAATAGTGTGCAGTCAGACGGCTATCAGTTCCGTATTCATGGAAACAAAAGACGGCGATGCGCTGATTGACCAGCTGTTGAAAGTAAACAATAGGGCATTTATCGCAGGTTACAATGATCCACAGTGGCCACAGGCTCATATGGCTTAAGCATAACCCTTTGACGATGGGGCAGGTGATCGCATTTATGCCACCCAGCCTCAAAGGAAAATACAACAAGCAACTGTTGTAGCCACAGCATAATAATACAAGAATACGGCGTGGGGAGAGCTTGATTTACACGATTTGGATGGAGCAGTAGGGTTGTCGCACAGTGCCTCCAAGCTCACCATTGTATCGTGCACATCGACTCACAGGAGAAGCAGCATCTTTGACGATATAAGAACGAGATTTACAGCCCTGTTTACAATGGAGCTCAGAGCGACTGAAAACACGATCGCTTGTGTGAAATGCTCCAAATTAAAGAAAAAAGTAGTTCCAAAACCAGTTGCTAAATGGGGACCAGTGGATGGCTTGTAGTAATTGGTCCATGTTCTCAGGGAGGGCTAAACAAAGGAAAAGGCATGATGCATGCATGCCATGGACAAATGGAGAGAAAGAATATGAGAGCGACGATGGAGCCAGCAAATGAGAACCCTATGGGCGTGCTGAAGCCCACAAAGTATATACAAAATGTCTCAAAGCGAAGGCGCAAGCACTATCTAGCTGAGACCTAAAAAGAGAAAAATCATCAAATAACTGCCATTAGAAGAAGTGATGGAACATTGCTACATTCCACACAGGATATTGCTCAGAAATTGTTATTCTACTCTAAGCTGTATGAGAAACCTGAGACTCTTCAGGATGATGCTATTGATGCATTTCTCAAGGAGTGAACATTACCAAGAATTAACACAGACAATAGAATAAAACTAGAATGACCTTAGCATAAAACAGAAATTCATGAGGCAATTAAGTCTTTGAATTCTAAAAAATCACCTGGTCCAGGTGGCATTCCAGCAGAATTTATAAAAACGTTTCAGACACAGATTTCGTCCACCCTACTGTCACTGTTTAATGATTTCCAACTTAATGCTGCTGTTGTGGGTTCTTTCAAAGACCCATTATTATGCTGCCAAAGCCAAATAAAGACCTGACTTCAGTAGACAACTATTATCCAATTTCTCTGATAAACCAGGATTATACAATGTATGCAAAAATTTCAGCTACTAGATTGACACATATTCTCAGCATCATTATTCATTCAGATCAAACTGGTTTCATGAAGGGTACAATATCTGCACATAATACAGGCCGAATGTCATGCTATACCCTCCATTGACAAACTTAATTATCCTGCACGCCTACTAACTTTAAATGGTGAGAAAACCTTTGATAAAGAAAATTGGAATTATCTTTTTAAAGCATTAGAATCATTTAATTTTGGTCCTAATGTTTTAATATGATTAATGCATTATACTATAAACCATCAGCAAAAATCTATGTTAATTGCATTTTTTCTTCTTCCTTTACTTTGCAAAAAGGTACTAGACAAGGTTCTCCCCTCTCTCCTCTTTTATTTCTCATTGCCAGAGAACACTTGTTATGTTCTCTTTGAAAAAAATAGTGACTATAAGGTTATTAAAATGCAAGATACATTTAAAAAAAAATCAGCTTATGCTAATGATATTTTGTTGTATGTGTATAACCCTTCTACTTCTGTTCCCATTATTTTAAATACTATTAATCAATATACGTCCATCTCTGAATGCACCCTTAATATTACAAAAATTGATTTTTTTTTCCTTCTAATGTTTTACGTACCTCCAGTATGATAGCAGGTACAGATAGTATATGGAATTCTATTCATCTTCAATATCTTAGTATTGTTTTAGAAAAATTGAGGCCAACTGCATGAATTTAGTAAATAAAACAAAGGAAAATTTGGCAAATGGTAATCTCTCAATTTAAACTGATGGGACAGAATTGAAGCTATTAAAATGGTCATTACCCCACATATATTATATAATTTATCAATATTGCAATTATGTTTTCCCTCTAGTTTTCACAATAAATTGAATAATAAATCAATTTGGAATACTAGACTTGCTTGCATACGTTACACAGTTTTCCAGCTTCTTAAAACTGAAGGTAGGATTAGTCTACCTGACTTTAAGAAATAACATTTGTCTTTTTTAATTTTGCAAAGTTCAATATGGTTTTGGTCTGACACAGGTTTGCATACCTCTAAATGGTTATTAATAGACCGTGCTTTTTTACAACCTTTTCCTATGCCAGCTTTCTTAACTGTCTAATAGTAAAGTTGGGAAGATTTCACCAGTGTTGCATGCTACTAAAATGGTCTTGTTACCATTTGATGACAGGTTTTCTATTAACCTGTGAGATTCTAAACTAGTCTCTCTTTGGCATAACTCAATTACACCTGAACAAACATATCTCCTTTTGGAAATCCTGGCTTGAGATGGGTATTTTTCATATGAGTGATATATGTCAAGGAGATATTGTTTTTATCTTGTTCAGAATTACGGTCGAAATTTCATCTACCTATAATGGAATATTGTAAATATGAATTGGTATGTATCTCTATCCTTAATCCATATAAGAATTTTATACCACCAGCTAAATCCATTGATATGGAGTTATGCATTAATATATTTAGTCGCACTGGCCACGTATCTCCCAAAGATTAATAACCACTCACCAAGCCTTCTCACCCAAATTTTTCTACTTTTACACAAAGATGGAATCCTGATTAGATGTCAGCTTATGTATAGATCAATGGAAAAATATATGGTTGTGTAATATAGCAGCGTACCTACCAACCTCGATTTCCCAAACTCATTTGTTTATCCTATATAATTTATGTATAAAGTACATTCAATAGATAACTCGCTTTGTTGGCATAGTAAAAGTGTAGAAGGTTCTATAAAGCCCATGTTATATGATTACCCTTTTATTTTCAATTATTGGATGGAGGTTTGGAAAATGAATGCTAAAATGTTTAATTTCAATCAGCAGTTATCCATCATTTCTATTAATTATTTGTAAATCTTCAGCTCTTGTCTATCCTCTTTCCACTGACGATCTCAAATTAACTGATTTTCTTATTTCTTCTGAAGTTCGCTCAATTACCTCTGATTGGAAAGATGCTAATCTCTTATCTGTTCATATGTGGTGGGATTGGATAATTGATCTTAGACGGGGTCAGTTGTCATTGTTTTTTCCTCACACCATTCCATCAACAGTTTGCTTTATAATGTGTACTTCTCTTGATTTTATATTGCTAAATCTAATTACCTATTGTTACTATGCATATGTTGTGCATTTGTTATCGTAGTAGCCCTTCCTATTTTTGATTTTTTTTACTCCATATTTGAAATAGATATATGGAATTACTGGATAAGTTATTATTTAGCTCATTGTGATTATTACTCATACTTCCTGTACAGTTTTTTGTATGCTGCTATTTTTATGTCTTTACTATGATAAATAAAATATTTTGAACACAAAAAAAGCCATTTTGTTGTCAAGTAACTCTCTAGTTCCTGATTTGCCTGAACTATCACCTTGCAATTTGTAATGTCCAACATGCAATGCTGTCAGGGTGCACTCCACATCAGGCATGTCAAAGAGTCTACCACCATGCATTGTATTCTTCTAAATTTGGGCACAGGTATTTGTTTGAATAAAATATGCAACCCAGGTAATCCCTATAAAGTCTGTTGCCATCTCTGGTCAAACACTCAATCATCCCAGTCATGCACCCCTCCCTGCTGGTTTCTCAGTCACAGTCTTGGGGATTATACCTCATATCAGTGGCCTTCAAACTGTGGGCCACGCCTCATCTGCGGTAGGAGGGCACAGCGGAACATTGAGGGGGCACCAGATTCTCAGCTTTAACAGCTTGCTGTGTGCCATGAGGCATATGCTTGATACGTCAATTCACTGGCACATGCTGCAAAATGCAGCCGTAAGTACAGAAAGAACTGAGAGACTCTTCTCATAACCATCTATTTTGTCAGAGTCCTATCCCCAGATTAGTCAGAACCAAAGTCAAAAGTTCAAGGATTTATTTCATCGCAACCGGTGCAAAAAATATTAAAATACAAAACTTGAAACATTTAAACTTGCGTCATATAAACCTGCTTTAAAAAACAAAATTCAAATGTGATGTCATGAGGTATCAAACACAGACGTTTGCGACTTATCTAATTTTGTAATTAACCTTTATGCTAATTGGTCATGCCATAAAATCTTTTGTCTCAAGCGGTTGTCTGAACGACCTGCCTAATGAATATTAATTAGGCAGTTTGCTGTGATTGGTTAGAAACACTGGGACGGTGGCCTGCAAGGGACAGCAGACCGCCATCCCTGTGGCTGCATTCCCAAAGTGGATCTGTTTTTTTCAATGCAGCGCAGGTTCCTTAATGGAACTGTTGCTGCTTTAAAAAAATCTGTTTGGAAATTCACCAGGAAGCAAGCGGTGAGGGACCCTGTGAGAGGGATGGGCGGAAACAGAATCTAGGAGGCTTAAGTGGTTTGTCAATGATGTTGTTTATTCAGAGTCTATGGCGAATTAAACGTCCTCTGTGCAAGTTCTTGTTGGTTGATGGCCGTCCCTCGGTGTGTCTTCTCTGTGATCCGGGTCGGGGTTGTTCTCGCAGTCCACCGACCCCCAGGAAGCTTGAGGAAAGAGATAAGAGAGGACGGTAAGTACTCTGCCTGCCTCGCTCTTTTTGTATAGCCAAGGGCTGGAGACCGTCACCACACCCTGTGCAGGAAAACGTGGTCAGGAAATGCCAGGGAGCATCCACCATGAGCCTCCTCAACCTAACCCTTGTGAGACTTCTTCCTTTTGTGACTCCAATGAGCCAGTGTTGTGGGAAGGGGATGTGAGGGGATAGAACACCAAGTGGAGAGTGGTAAAGACGTTACTGACCCTAAGGCCGTGCTCGAAACTCCTCACACAAGTGCCCGGTACGTGTCCCCCCCCCTTCGTGTTTACCCGACCCGTTCCTTCCCACCCGTCCTCCCCACTCCCTCGTACTCCCACCCTACTCCCACTTCACTACGAGTGCTAGACTCGCATACGGTTTCACTCACCGTCCTTGCCGCAACTCTCCTGAGTTACGGCGGCATGCACGTCCTTCCTGAAGGGGGGACTCCACCACTCCTCCGACCACTCCTCTTCTTCCTCCGCGTCGTTTGTGACTGTCCCGGACTCCTCGCCTCCGTTCAGCGTCCTCTCCGACTCCGTCTCCTCGGTTCCTCGCGACTCCTCCTCCTTCCGCCTTCCGGGTTCCTTGACGACGTCCCGCATCTCTTCCTGCTCCGCCTTTTCATCTGGCCGCCCCCATCCTGATTGGTTGTTGGACCTGGGTGCTCTTCCTGGTTCCTGTGGGAAAGAGGTCCCGAACCAAAAGTTATCCGGCTCCTCAACTGAACGGACTCTGTCCCAGGGGATTCCGACTACCGTTCCAGGTAAGCGGGTGGTTCCCATAGGTCCATGAACAGGCTCCTTCCGACATCCCCTTTCCCTAACATCCTTGTTTACGAGGAGAGGCTCAAGCGGGTATCTAGACAGGAAGTCCGCATTGGTTTGTGCCCTTCCTTTGCGGTGTGCAACGGTGAATCGGAACGGTTGCAACGCCAGGAACCAACGTAAAATCCGGTCATTGTGTCCCTTGTTACGTGCAAGCCATTCGAGGGGTGCATGGTCAGTGAATAACATAAATTCACGACCGTCCAGATAATACTTGAGGGATTCCACAGCCCATTTGATAGCTAAAGCCTCTTTTTCGATCACTGCGTAGTTTCTTTCTCTTGGGTAGAGCTTGCGGCTTATATACATTACTGGTCTCTCCTGTCCCTGCACATCGTTTTGAGACAGGACAGCTCCTAGGCCATATTCTGAGGCATCCGTCTGTAGTATAAACGGTTTGGTGTAATCGGGACTGAGCAGCACAGGATTAGTTATCAGGGTCCTTTTTAGACTAAGGAACGCCTGTTGTACAGGGGTTGACGGTTTTTTGAGTTCCACTTCTGTTTTTATATCTTTTCTAAGGAGGTCGGTTAGGGGGGCTGCTATCTGTGAGAAGGAGGGTATGAACCTCCTGTAATATCCTAGGATCCCAAGAAACGCCCGCAGGTCCTTTTTTGTGTGTGGGAATGCTAGTCGTGATATTGCGGCAACCTTTTCTTCTTGCGGCTTGATATATCCCTCTCCTAACAGATACCCCAGATATTTGACCGAGCGTCCTGCTAGATGGCTTTTGGCGGGATTGATGGTCAACCCGCCCTCTTTTAGGGCTTGGATTACCTTGCATAAATGGGCCACATGCTGCTCCCACGAGTCGCTATAAATAATGATGTCATCAATGTATGCCGCTGCGAAGTCCTCGCAGGGTTTCAGTATGTGGTTCATTAGCCTCTGAAAGGTGGCAGGGGCTCCGTGCAAACCGAATGGCAGTACGAGGAAGTGATATAGACCCCCGGGCGTAGAGAAAGCCGTTTTTTCTCTGTCCTTCTCACGGAGAGGCACCTGCCAATAGCCTTTGCATAGGTCCAGGGTGCTGATATATTGGGCTTTGCCTAATTTTTCTACCATTTCGTCAATCCTGGGTAAAGGGTAGGCATCGAAATGGGATATCTTATTGATCTCTCTAAAATCTATGCAGAATCTGATTGATCCGTCAGGCTTGGGTACTATAACAATAGGAGAACTCCACTCACTGTGTGAGGGTTCGATGATCCCCATGTGTAACATCTGCTGTATCTCTTTTCCTATGGCCCTCTTCGGGACTCGGGTAGCCTATAAGGACGTAGCCGTACCTTTTTTCCGGGGGTTGTATGGATCTCATGTTGTACCAGCGTGGTTTTCCCTGGGCTCCTAGAAAACACCTCCCGTAAAGGGGACAGTTTTGTACAAAGGTCCTGTCTAAGGATTGGCTGCAATTCACAGTCGATACTCTGATGAAACAAGGGGGTTGTTTCTTCCGCTATGCCCACCAAAAAAGGCCTATCACCATACCACTTTTTGAGCATATTCACATGGTATATCTGTGTTTTCTTTTTGTTATGAGGATCTAGTTCTAGGCGGTACGTAACAGGGGTTACCTTGTCTGTTATTTTGAAGGGGCCCTGCCACTGCCCTATTAATTTATGGTCCGAACTAGGCATCATTAACAAGACCATGTCACCCACACTCAGGGTTCGCTCTGTGGTTTTTTTATCGTATTGTTTCTTCTGGGACTCCTGTGCTTGCTCCACATGGGCCCTCACAATACTTCTAATGTGGGCTAGATGGGACTTTAAATTCCAGACATATTCAGGGAGAGGCTTGCCCCCGTTCTCTTCCTCCTCCCACTACTCCTTCGTCATATCCAACAAAGTACGGGGCTGTCTCCCATATAAAAGCTCAAAAGGAGAATACCCAGTACTTTTTTGTTGTTGACATCTTATGGCAAAGAGGGCCAGAGGCAACATGTCCTCCCATTTACGTGATTCCAAGTCCAATAATTTTTTCAGAGTGGTCTTAAGGGTGGCGTTGTACCTCTCTACGAGGCCATCTGTTTGGGGATGGTAGACAGCTGTGCGGATCTGTTTTATCCGTAGGTGTTGACATACCTGTTTCATGATTCGGGAGACAAAAGGTGTTCCCTGATCTGTGATAATCTCTTTGGGGAATCCCACCCTCGAAAAGAAAGCAATCATGGCTCTTGCTATTTGGGTTGTATTGGGTTGACGTAACGCTATTGCTTCCGGGAACCATGTGGCATAGTCAACGATAACTAGAACATATCGACACCCGCTACGAGAGGGCAACAGGGGGCCGATGAGACCCATCCCCACCCGGGAAAAGGGCTCCTCAATAACGGGAAGGGGTCTTAAGGGTACTGGTGGGGGTTTGTATCTACTGTTCTTTTGGCAAGTAGGGCACTCTGGACAGTACTTCCTCACTTGGTGGTAAATACCAGGCCAATAGAAGCGGGCAAGGATGGTTTTCTCTGTTTTCTCCTCCCCAAAGTAACCCCCTAGGAGATGGCTGTGGGCAAGAAAGAGGACCTTCTCCCTGAATCCCCCCGGTACCAACAGCTGGGGCTTTTGGTC
This sequence comes from Calotriton arnoldi, assembly GCA_963921515.1. Taxonomy (NCBI): domain Eukaryota; kingdom Metazoa; phylum Chordata; class Amphibia; order Caudata; family Salamandridae; genus Calotriton; species Calotriton arnoldi. Next base: position 456,824 of record CAWUFW010005625.1, read on the forward strand.
TCTACCCCCTTTTCGATACAACAACTCTTTTATCTTCAGGAACTGGGGACCTACGTATTGGTCGTCCTCTACGTCTACTGCCTTGCTCCAGGCTTCCCTCAGTGTAGGGTCTTCTCTCTGCGCTAAACGGAACTGTTGATCGTGTTCCCAAAGGCATTCATCTGTGGTTCTTGTTAGGGATACTTGAGTCCATTCTCGTTTGTCTTTTCGTTTCTGTCCTTTACTTTTCTTCTGTTTAGTCGGAGGCCTCTCTTGGTCTGTGAGAAAAGCGAATGGTGCGGTTTCTCTCCATTCATCCTCACTGGTCTTGGTCTTTTGTAGCAGGTCTTCTATATATGGGTAGTCCTGCCCCAGGACTAGGGGTTCGGGCAATTTGGGGATGAGACCCACATTGAGGGTTATCGGTTCAACTGCGGGGTCATGTTGCACGGCCACTTCAGTGGTTTGATATGGTTTTTGGTCCCCGTGTACACAGAGAATGTTTACTATTCCGTGGGTGTCTTGTACCCCTCCGGGGACGGCTTGTGGTTGCATGACGCTTTGTAGACACCCTGTATCTATTAGGGCCTCCCTGGGCTCTCCATTGACAGACACCTGACGATGATAAGGGAGGGACCCTCGGTCTCCCGATCTACATAGATATGATCGAGTCAGCCCCACCTCCATCGGTTCTTCCTTTTGTGGACATACTCTGGCAATATGTCCGTACATTCCGCAATGAAAACACTGGGGACCCTGTGGGAATGCAGGCCTTGGGATGACAGGTAGGGGTCCAGGTAGGAGAGTGACGGTCTCCAGTTTTCTGGACGGAGGGGGCCTAACCATCCTGGGGGTTACCCCTCTGTCGTGGTGTCTCCACGGGACATCCTCTCTCCCTTTTTGACTGTCCTGGGCCCTACTGAAGGCACTGGCTATTTCCACCGCTCTGTCTAGGGTAAGCTGTGTGTGCTGTCGAACCCATTTTTGGATGGGTGGGTGTAAGGACGACAAGTATTGCTCTAAGTATACCTTTTCCATTATCTCGTCCTTGGTGGCACTGGCGGGTTGTAGCCAACGGTCTGCCAAGTCTCGCACTCTGTAGTACAATGCTCTCGGGGTTTCTTGGGGTCCCTCGCGAATCTGCCGCAGACGGGTCCTATAGGTTTCAGTGTCGATTCCCATATGTTCCAAGATGCACCTTTTTACGTCCTCGTAAGGAGTGAGACCTAAGGGGTTGGCTGCTTGGTAGGCCGCTTGTAAGTCCCCAGACAGCAATGGTCCCAGATACTGTCCCCACTTGTCCTGCGGCCAGGCTGCAGCTCTGGCCATTCTTTCAAAGTTGGAGAAATAATAATCAGGATCTTCTCCGGCTACATATTTCTGCATCACAACGGAGGGAAGAGCGGTATGGGCCCTTGGTTGGCCCAGTGTTTCCGCCAACCTCCCTATCACGGTTTCCTGTGTGGTGCTTTGCTCGGTGAGTGTTCGATGGAGCTTCTCCCGATCTTCCTCGGCAACCGCCAGGAATTTTTCCATAATCTTCCCCAGCTGTTCCTGGTTGTCCGCCATCTTCTTCATAACCGCCTCCATTTCCACCGATCCCACTTCTGACACCACCTGTGAGAGGGATGGGCGGAAACAGAATCTAGGAGGCTTAAGTGTTTTGTCAATGATGTTGTTTATTCAGAGTCTATGGCGAATTAAACGTCCTCTGTGCAAGTTCTTGTTGGTTGATGGCCGTCCCTCGGTGTGTCTTCTCTGTGATCCGGGCCGGGGTTGTTCTCGCAGTCCACCGACCCCCAGGAAGCTTGAGGAAAGAGATAAGAGAGGACGGTAAGTACTCTGCCTGCCTCGCTCTTTTTGTATAGCCAAGGGCTGGAGACCGTCACCACACCCTGTGCAGGAAAACGTGGTCAGGAAATGCCAGGGAGCATCCACCATGAGCCTCCTCAACCTAACCGTTGTGAGACTTCTTCCTTTTGTGACTCCAATGAGCCAGTGTTGTGGGAAGGGGAGGTGAGGGGATAGAACACCAAGTGGAGAGTGGTAAAGACGTTACTGACCCTAAGGCCGTGCTCGAAACTCCTCACACAAGTGCCCGGTACGTGTCCCCCCCCCTTCGTGTTTACCCGACCCATTCCTTCCCACCCGTCCTCCCCACTCCCTCGTACTCCCACCCTACTCCCACTTCACTACGAGTGCTAGACTCGCATACGGTTTCACTCACCGTCCTTGCCGCAACTCTCCTGAGTTACGGCGGCATGCACGTCCTTCCTGAAGGGGGGACTCCACCACTCCTCCGACCACTCCTCTTCTTCCTCCGCGTCGTTCGTGACTGTCCCGGACTCCTCGCCTCCGTTCAGCGTCCTCTCCGACTCCATCTCCTCGCGACTCCTCCTCCTTCCGCCTTCCGGGTTCCTTGACGACGTCCCGCATCTCTTCCTGCTCCGCCTTTTCATCTGGCCGCCCCCATCCTGATTGGTTGTTAGACCTGGGTGCTCTTCCTGGTTCCTGTGGGAAAGAGGTCCCGAACCAAAAGTTATCCGGCTCCTCAACTGAACGGACTCTGTCCCAGGGGATTCCGACTACCGTTCCAGGTAAGGGAGTGGTTCCCATAGGTCCATGAACAGGCTCCTTCCGACAGACCCCTTCCCTTTTGCAAATCAGTTACCACCTCCTTTGAGGTGTCAGTAACCAATAGTTTCTGACAACAATTGCTGTTGGAAACCATCGATCCATACTAATGAGACATGCCCCTTTCACGTCCCTTTCTAATTGTAATTCAGAATAGATTACAAAACCCATTTTGCAAGTCAGAAAAAGAGCAATAATGTTGGAGTTAGAGGGCAGGGTCTTCATACAAGTGTCTGGAGCCTTTCCAGTAGGAAGTATGTTCTTCTTTTCATGCTAGGCCATTAGATTACAACATCTGGCAGGTCTTGTCATGGCTTCATCCTCCCGTCAACCGTCCCTATCTCCTAGCTTCTACTCCACACCACACACTAACGTTCTATTACATCGTTCACTCTCAACATTCCAAACACCTGCTCAGACATACAGGGAATGATGACACACAGCACACTACAAATGGCTTTTATTACTTGCATTTTCATTGAGTGAGTGTCCTTCCTGTAAGTAGGTGCGAGAGATTAGTGGGAGCACAGTTAATAATGCCGCACCTGCTCATCCCACACTATCTCCAGGCCAAGCGAGGAATCGGAGGAGAGCCAGTGGCGGCTGGTAGGGGCGGTGGCGGGGTGGCAGAAGGTGGGGGGGGTTAGGAAAAAAAGAAAGCAAAACTTAACTGGTGGTCTCCGTCACCAGCCGCTGCCTCTGTTCCAGCGGGAACCAGGAAGCACACAGCCTCCCAGAGTGCCGTGGTTCGACGCTCAGAAAGGGACTGGGAGGCTGGGCATGTTCTCCACCCAGGCTGTATAATACAGCCTGTGGAGAATATGCAAAGTGCGCATGACGGTTTGGCCGGCCTGAGACTGCCGGCCAAACTGTCATGCGCACTCAAGGTGCAGCCAAACCTCCTCCGGCCGCAACGTCAGGGGAGGCCGGCCCCACTCCGCCCTAACAACCTAGCTGCACTGCAGTGCAACTGCAATACTAAAAACAAGCATTGGTAAAGGCATTAGTTTTCGCCTATGTGATTATTAATAAGCTGTTTGATCAGGCGAAAGCTAAAAACACAGATATCCGACTTGATATCAGAGTTGACTACCTGTACTCACATAAACATCTACAGCAACGTAAAACATAACATTGTGCATTGTTCATGTGTGTACCAGAGTTTAAGCATGCATTGACCTCATATTTAACTAGGATACAGGAAAAACATTATTTCATCTATGTAGTATATGGGTATATAGACCAACAGATGGTTGGAGTAGTCTAGTAGTCAGTGGCAGTTATTCATTGCACCATAACTTGAATATCCAATGCCCACATTACGAGAGATTATTAAGCATAGAAGCTATGACCCTCACCGTGGGGGGATGGTCACTTGCATGTTTCAAAAATATCCGGGACCTAGCAGGTGAAATCGGCATTCCTGAAAGCCACAGTAAACAAGCATTGGCAAAGGAAATGGGACTGTCCTTGGCCAGCTAGTGCATTGTTTAGTGTTTTAAAATATTTAATGTAAAGATGTCCCACAAAAATGCAAAGAAAAAAGAAAACATGCTGCCTAAATGTAGGAATATGCTTGCAATTAAAATTTTAAACAAAAAAAATAACTATTGCATGTAATTTTAATAGATTATGAGTACTTTGTAGCAGGGAGGTGTACTTAGAACAGGTACAGAAACTCATTTAGGGGCATATTTATGAGAGGATGTGCATCGCACTTGCACCACCCAATATGATGCAAGCGCGACACAAGCACAAAATGTGATTTATTAAGCCACTCAAGGCCACCTTGCGTGGCCCTGAGTGGCTTCATAAATCTGGAGTAACGCAACGCAGTGCAAATCACTGCGTTGTGTTACTCTGCCCTGAGAATGCGTTCCATGGGCATTGCGTGAGTGTTCCCACACAACTCCCATGGATTTTGACACATTCTCAGATTTACCAAAAGTGGTAGACTGGGAATGAGCCAAAAAGATACGCCTTCTCAGGGAAGGCGTAACGAGGAGAAATATCTTTATTTCTCCTCATTACTTCCTCTTTTACAAGTGCTATCATTGAGTGTATTTATGGTTTGCTCCTGGTACAAATAAATAAAATATTGTCAAACAATATGTATTTTTTAAACATGAACACATTAATTTTTTTAAACTTTACACTCTTATCATGTGTGCTAACAGTATATAAAGTCATTAAACTTTCCTTAAGCTATGTAAGTTCAGATTATTCAGCTGCTGTGGCTGACATGTTTTGTCACTGTGCTTTCCTTAGAGTCCCACCCATTTACAAAAGGCTAACTTAAATGAGGACTCACAAGTGCACAATGTTAAGGAATATTCCATCCTTCTTTGGGAAACTATCAACTATTAGTAAGTTTTGTAAACATCAGAAGCAAAACGTGCGTGTTGCATCACATGGTAATTCCTTTAATAAAGTGAAGCTACTGAAAGGGTAAAACTACTACTTTTGGAAAATGTGGTGTGTTCAACACTTGCCTGTAGTTAAGGAAAATGTTAAAAAGTATACATTTTGGCTTGCAAAGATTTTGAATTTTCCTCTGAGAAAGAGGGAAATTCGTTAGGAGGGATGCTGATGTGAAAAAAATGGATGCTGAAAGCAGCAGGCAATAGATCAAATGTGATTGCATGGCCTTTTATAAAATACAATGCTTATGTATTTTCGTACAGTAAGGAGCATGTTTTTTAAGTCACACTGGCAGGGCAGTTTGAAAGTGCAAATGCAAGATAAGTAGTGTTCAGAAATGGCAGATGCTGTTTTAAAAACTGTACTGTTGAAATCATTCTCTGTTAACTGAACTCTGCACGTTAATATGGCCACAGGCCTTGAGACTTGAATCATTTGCTTAAAAATGCTAGTGGATTAGTGCTCGCATGTGTTTGTAACAGATAACATGCACTGAAACTCTAGTATATATCAAGACTGGCATTTATAAATCACTAAAGTGGCTCAGAGCTTTACTTACCACATTTTGTCACTAGGACACACATTTCACAAAGATAACAGTTGAAGGCTCAGACTGTAGCTGAAATGGGCAATGATGTGAAGGTGGCGACTTAACACTCATTCTCGTAGCCGCCTAGTGCTTCAGGTAATGTTGTGTTGCCTTTTACTAATATGTAAATTGTGCAGGCAGATAAGTTACCAGTTTACATTTGGAAGCCAAGCACCATGCAATTAAAAGGAGCACTACAGCACTTTCATTTGGCGTGACAATAGCCTCACTAAAACACTGGGACAGTGAACGGAAAGAGCTAACTTGGAGGGCCACTGAATCTAACAGCTCCGGCAAGGCTGCTGCACTTTTTACCCCCTTCACTAAAGCTGTGAACTCTTTTTAGCAGCTGCAGTGTTCTAAAAAACACAAAAAAGGCATCGGCTCGGAGAACCATAAGAGAGAGACACGGAGCCTGCGCGCCATTCGCTGTGTAGAAAGTGGAATGTATATAACATCGCCGTGCTGCAGGTACTAAAGGAAACCAAACACAGAGGTGCAGCAGAACCAGATGACAGACTCCGCTTTAGAATAATAATAATAATAATAATAATAATAATAATACTGAAATTTATATAGCGCGAACAGCTACCTCAAACATGGGCTCTTGCATGTTCTTGCAGCCTCACGATTAGTGAGAATAAAGTAAAACCATTTTAAACGCTGCTCTGTTTGTCTGGGACCGTCAACTGACACTGCAGCCCTACCCACCTGGCTCTCTCAACACACACACACACACACACAAAGGGCAGGAGAAGAGTTTAGTGATGTTTACTTCATCCATCCCAAGGGCCCTGCGCCCAGGTGGCAGCAAAATGTTCTACTTGGGAGATGGGGCTGCTAATGCGAAGGCTAACATATGTAAAACATCCTCGTGGTGCCACTGTAGTGAGAGCGTGAGCTAGTGTACCTGGCAGCAGCAAGAAAAAACAACAAGCATTTGCAATGCAATAGGTCTCGCATTTGTGAGAGTTAGAGCTATTGGCGTTGTAAATGATAATATTTTTTACCCATGTGCTTTGGTTTGGAGTGTAGTGGATGTAGGTGGTGTGGAGTGGAATTGTGTGGGTTGAATTGGTATTGTTAGTTGTGGAATTCTATGAGGTAGAATTGTGTGGTGTGGAGTGGATTAGTGTAGTGGAATTATGTGGTATGGTGTGCAGTGGTTTTTTGTGGATAGTAAAGATGTGGTATTGAGTGCACTGGAATTATGTGGAGTGGCATTGTGCATTATGGAGTGTAATTATTTGGAATGGTATTTTGTGTTCGGGAGTGGTATGTAGAGGAGTTTAATTATGTGGTGTGCTGTTGTTTTTTGTGGCATGATGTGGAATTCTGTGGTATGGATTGAATGTATGTGGTGTGTTGTGTAATTGTGTTGTTGAGTTGAATGATGTGGTTTGCTGTTGAATTATGTGGTGTGGAATGGAAATGTGAAGAGTTGAATTGTGTGGTGTGGAAGTGTGTAGCATTGAGTGAAATTATGCTGATTGTATAGGGAAGAGAAGGGCGCTGGAGCACGTAGTGGTGAGGGAATAAGCGCTAGAGATGAGAGGGAAAAGGGAAGGGTGATGGTGGAGCGGTGAGAAATAGAAATGATGCCGATTGCAGAAGGTGGGGGCAAAAAAATAGAAGAAAGGTGGAATCTGTAAGGAGACTGGTGGAGCTAGAGGGGGAGGGAGTGGGAGAGGCGAAGGTAAGAGACAGGTGGGAGATGATGGAGAGACCCTTTAGGACGTGGACATGGGAGGGTGACCGAAGGAGGACGAGGAGGAAGAGAGGACAATGGAACTGGGAGACAGAGAAACAGTTAAGAAATATGTAGAAGTAGAAGGCAGAGACCCAGGTGCGAGAATGAGGGAATGTGGAAAATATGCAGGCGACGGTGGAAGAGTGGAGGTGGGAGAGAACCAGGGAATAAAAGTGGAGCAGAGGGAAACTGGGAAATAGGGGTAATGGCCAGAGTGAAAGTGAGAGCGAGCAGTGGAGGTTAACTGTTTATATTTTTTTATTGGCGATTTGTTGTCCCTGTTGTCTGTGCGCAGAGTAAGTCACTGAGGAATGTGCATGAGAAGGAACGATAGGGGAGAGCAAGGTAAGGAAGAGAGGGGTAAATTTAGTGGTGAGAAAGTGAACTGGTGAAGGTGGAGTGGGTGGAAGAATGAGTGGTGCAGGTGGAGAACAGGAGAGATGAGGGTGAGAGAATGAGTGGCGGAAGTCAGAGCAAAACTGTGAAGGTGGGGGAAGTATGAGAGAAGATTGAAAAAGGAACTGGGACGGAAGCAGCGCTTAAATGTAGGGCGGCGCCGAGTGCATGTGCATTTCTGAATATATGTTCTCCGTGGTGAGTACAGAGCTGGGCAACCGTGTGCATCCACGGCACGAAGTGGAGACCTAGTGTAGGCTGCCTGCCCAGCACCGAGTTCAGGGTTCGCACCAAATTGTTACCTAACCCACAGTATACGCAGGGCAGCAAGCAGAAAGTAGCACATTATTTATGTGCAACACTGGGCACAAGTATAAGCCTGGCACGGCATATGGGCTCAATAAGCCCAGATGGAAAGCATGCAGGGCAGAGTATACGCACAACCTGCAGGGTGACGTTTTCGGGGTCACCGAAGGCCATCACATCAGGGGCTGGCAGTGTGTAGAGAGGAACAGGCGGCTCAACCACAAGGAAAAATATCTCCCGCACACCCTCGTTCACCTTTATATAAAACTTTCAAAAAATAAAATCATCTGCAAATCTACTGTTCTTCCGCAGGGACCCACGCGCAGCTCTGCCAAACCACCTCAATCCTGGTCTGCAGCACACTGCTGTTCCAGCACTGGAGTCCGAACAGGGCTCTTCCAATGCACCTCATTCCTCACCAACACAACGCTGCAACTCCAGCAGTTAGAGCCGCGCGTGGGCCTCTGCCGGGTCACCGCAATCTGGCCGTGGACTGCCCCCTGCTGCATGCTTTGAGCCACAAGAAACAACCCTCGTGCACCCCCCCCCCACAAAAAAAAAACTTAAACCAGTGGGGAAGCACGTCTTACAGGGGGTTGGTGGAGGCATCACTCACAAACCAGATGTCACACAGCAGGCTGCAGAATCTGACGCCACCGTGCCTCACTCCAGTTCACAAGCAGGTTAGCACTTCACGTCAGAGCTCTGGCGTCATGTGAAGGTGACGTAGCCCTTCACCATCCTGGTTACAATTAGTTGGTGAAATACAACACAGAGATGTCTGGTGATACGTTGTTTGTTATCAAAGGGTTGTGAATAATCTAGGTTACCACCGTTTTATTCATTTCGGGAGGATGAAAGGCAGAGCCGCCACTACTGCGATTCGAACCTGCCCGGGATTGATGTATCTACACGCACACAGAAGGCTTCGTTCGTTGCTCAGTGATGACACATTAGATATATATGGCTTTTCCCCTTGACTTAACTAACGAACACCACTCGCAACACTAGTACACCTATCCAATCATCTCTCTTCTCCCCGACCCCCTACTAACACCCCCCCACACAGACACATACACACACACACAACTGTACTGGCACACTCACGAAATAAAACACCAGTCTCCAACCGTATTACACTACACTCCCCTTATAGTTAGAAAACACCACAGCACAGCGCTGCAGACCACTTCAAATAGAGTAGCGCTACATAACTTAGTACTGCACTTATTCACTGAATACTGGATTCACCCACAGAACTGCACCACGCGGCACTCTCTGGAGAAAAATCATGTCACAGCGCATCACTAGACAGCGCGTGCACACAGGCGCGCACTGCACAGCAGGGCCTACCACAAGCCTCTGCAGCAGCGGAAGGGTGGGGACCCTCCAGGGGAGGGGTGGGAGGGGGCTTTCAGCCCAAGATCAATGAATATCTGTCAGTTTTGGGAGACTCGGTGGCCCCTCGCCACATTCTGCAGGGGGTGAGGGCTTCATTTTACCCTACACGGCTGTGCAGAGCACTGCGCCGATGACAGTAGGAACCACCATGTGTCACGGAAACCTCAACTATTTGAAACGTCACCCTCGAATGCGCTGCCACACAAATGGCCGGTAGCGCCGCGCTGTTTGTGCCAAATAACAATAAGAATTGAGCCTTCTGCACTCATCTGACAGTGCTAAAAGGCCTCCGTAGAGCAACTCCAGAAACAAGGCGCGCGGCCGCTAATGTTAAAGTGCGACGTGCTGTCTTTGTGAAAGTAAAAGCGGGCGAGCAAGAGACAGCAAGCCTCTCAGACAAGGGGGGCTCGAGCGAGAGGCAATGACACAACGTGAAGAGATGCAGCGCGCATGCGCTGCAACACTAGGCGAGTGGGCGGGGCCTAAGGGAGACTGGGCGGTCACCAACCCCACTTCCAAAAAAACCGGACAGAAAACCAACGACACTAGATCTCGCCAAGGGGAGCAGCGCATGCGCTGCAACGCAGGCGAGACCTAACAAGGCGAGCAGCGCATGCGCTGCAACGCAGGCGAGACCTAAAAAACAAAGCTGCCGCCTCAGTGACTGCCCGGGGTCCAGCAATCCGACACCAGCGTGATCACAGTGTAGCAGGCTCCTTGCTGCAATATAACAACAGACAAGGTGTTCTTTACTTTTGTCACAATCGTGGTGCCCGCGCTTTATCTTAAGATGTTTAAAGCACCGGTGCTGCAATTGTGACAATAGTAAATAAACAGAAAAAAAAGCATGCAGCCGCCTCTGGCGCCGCACATAACAGAAAAAAGGCACGGCCCCATTGCCGAGGCTGCAGCGCGGGGGTGATTAAAAAACCCTTAGGGGAAGAGCGTCTCTAAAAAACATTTAAGAAAGTAGTGCTGAGAAGCTGTATTTAAACCTATCCAAGCAAAAACACACGTAACAGGGGGTGTCGCCATGGGAGGTTACAAAATGAGACAAGGCGGTACCAAGGAGTGACTACTAAGCCTATTGACCAATGAAAAGCCACAGTTTACAGTGGACAATGACACAAGCCAATGAAAAATATGGACGGAGAGTGGGTGGAGCTTCAAATCCCTAACTCAATACAGCATGCCTCGCAGAGTAGCGCATGCGCTGCCCAGGATCAACCGCATAAAATGATAATGATGGACGTTCCGTTATTATCAATTTATTTTTACTTTGCACTGCTTTAAAGCATTGGGGAGATGCTCCTCCGCCTTAGCAGAGGAGCAGTCCCTGAGAGCCCAGAAATTGTATGGACCTCAAGACAGTGAGCTGACCAGTTCAGGCTCCTGAAAATTTCATGCAGGTCTTTTCAGCAGACACAGCTAGTTTATCTGGGTTTAAACCTGTGACCTGAGTGTGACTTGAAATGCTCTTCGGTAGACACATTTGCCCTATGAGCTGGTTAATGAAGCTTCTACCTCTTTGCTAGAGACACATATCTGAGTCCCTCATCCCACTAAACTGTATGACCAGCATATAACTCCCTTTACCAATAGAGCCCATAGGATAGCTTGGCTGTTTAGTGTTCCTATTACACTAATCTGTGAGAAATAGCTGGGTTCAAATGTTCTTGGAAGAAACTATGCTTCTTATATATCAGTCGATAAAATGAGTACCACTAGGCATGTTTGTGAAAACACCTATTTTTAGTGCCGCAAAACTGCAGGACTGGTAGGTAGTGCTAAATAAAAACAAACATTGGCAAAACTGATGGGTCGGGCATTGGCTACTGACACCACTTTTGGTGACAAATGTTTTAGCAATTTTTAAACCGTTTTCTATTTTTCAAAGGCCATCAAGAGCAAGGATAAAATTAACTTTTACTTTTATCAAGCTGTGTGCTGTGGAGTGTCATTTCCAACTTTGTCTTCACAAACTTTCCAACTTAAATGAATGTATTAACCTTGTAATCAACGCCTGAGTCCAAATGACATTCTCACACGAAGAACGACTGCAGCACGTTTCCCAGGACACGTGCATGGCATTCGGGAGCATTGGGGGGGAGGGAGCATAGGCCAGTAGGCCAGTCTCCCCCAGGGTGATCCGGGCAGGTGGAACAGGCTGCAGAGCCAACGTTGTGATAGCTCAGGGAGGGTGGGATTTTTTGCTTAGATATATATGGTTAGGGGTCAAGGGCCAGTCTCTTTGGCTGACACTTGATCCATTGGACAGTTGTGAGTAGGTGGCAAAGAGGAGTTTGTGAGTTTATAAATTGTTACGGCCACCCACCCGTCCCACAGGAATGTTTCGGTGTGTGGTTTTTTGGGATCTAGGATGTGATTGGCCTGTTGTGTTGGATATGCACATGGGTAGTTTGCCACAGTAGGACAGACGCTGCTTTCCTTCTTTTCCTTTAGGTGGTGTTTGGGGGGCTGGTGAGTCACAAGTGGGCATATCCACCCATCATTGGGGGGAGCACAGAGCATGGCCTGGTGGGGCAACCTTGAGGACTGTTGCAGCTTGTTAAGCTTGAGAGATGGAAGCGTTTTGGGGGGCGGGGGGCATGGTTTGGTGAGGTGGCTGAGGCAAGAATGGGCATGAGATGCGATAGGGTAAAGGAAAGGGGGGTGTATTTTGTGTCTTGAGCTGGAATTTTAAAGGAGGGTGGTTGGTCAGGTTATTTATTATGTATTAGTGAGCCTAGGGGTTTTTTCATATATTATATGTTAATGAATTTGATCTACTGCAGACCTGTCCTAATAAAGTGGCTTTTTTCACAACATGGTGGTCGGTGCTGGATATGTAATCGTGCCCGGGTGTCTGTGTGAGAGAGGCGGTCATACTCTGGTTATTTCTGCAGCGTCAAGGGTTGTCATACACTGACGTCAGCATCAGTTGAGGAACAAAGACTGGCATACGTATGATCTGTTTGCTAGGTGCACGCGATTCACATCTTTATGGAAATAAATATAGGGCTAAGGGAAAGCAGGCATGCGCTGCATTTACGCGGAAGGACCAACATGTACATTTATTTTTGTCATCACTGTAGGACATTGAACAACATCTTGTCTCTAGTCCGAGACTGTGAAAGTCTTCTTAAAATGTCTTTGTTTTATTTAGCGTCGCACCTGTACGCAAATTTTGGTTTGAAGAAATGTAAAGCACTTTGTGTCTACATGTGTTCACACCTGAATTTGTGGTTGGCTTTCTCATTAATATTTGACACTTACTTGCAACTGCTTTCTCTTTTGGTGATTTGTTATACACAACTCAATATTTTGATTGGAATACAAGTTCTTGTCCTTTGGTTTCCTCTACTTTCACTTTTGGAGATTTACTGTGCATGATGTTGAGTAGTTTTATTTTCTTTTTAACACATTGAGCTTCAGAGTGGGAGGTATTTAGTTGTCCAGTCAGCCCAGCCTCTCTTTACAGAACCCAGGCAAACCAAATATAACATGAAAGAGTAGCATCAGGATTGTGACAATTATCTTGTTGCCATTAGTGTCAGGGAATTTTTTCCTGAAAGGAAGAAAGCAATTCTATGTAGTCTCTTGGGCGTGATGGGCAAGAAATATTTGACAAGTTACCTGAGATTGAGCGACCGATGGGACAATTTGTCCTATTGGACAACTGTAAGGAAGCTGTATTCTGTTTGGAAACTCTTTTTTAGGTCTCGCCTACGTAGCGCGCAAGCGCTGCTTAGAGAGACCTCTTGGCATCGCTCAGCACTTTTGTTAAAACTTGTGCATGTTTTGCACTACTCTCCATGGGCACTCGTGCACGTTTGGCGTTTTCCTTGCGGGAGCGAGCAGCAGCACCATCTGTTAGCAATTATCGCGCCTTGCTGCTCGCTCCCGCAAGGGAAACGCCAGACATGCCCTCAGCGTCTACAGGCATTCAGTATCCTGTTACACCCCAATTCTGTTTGCAGATGACAACATTTCCCTTTGCTTCGCTGGGCCTGTTCGTTCATTTTCTGTCGCAGAAGGCCTTGCGTTCCGTTTCTTCACTGTCCTTAAATCCCTTGGCAAATCCATCTTGTTTGGGTCACCTTTGCTTCATAGACCCAGCTTTCCCGACTAGGGACCTGTTATTTTTGTCCACTCCCTTTAATTTGCTTTAATAACAAACTCTCGCGTTAAGTGAAGCAATTGACTTTTAAATACCGTCGTTCTCTTACAGCCTTGTTCTCAAACAAGAAAACAGCTCTCCTTCCACACGTTTCCCTTTCGGTCCTCTTTTTTTTTCTGCAGTAGTTGATAACATTGTGGCCAGGCTTTAACCAAATCATCGGGTTTCTGCATTTCTGTAGCGACGTGGTTATGCACATACTTTCTGCATGTTGTACATTCCGCTGCCCCTAATGTGTCCAGGTTTGTGGGCTGTGATGCATGCTAGCGCGATCTCACGCAATGCGCCTCTTCTGCCCTCCTAAAATATACCATCTCATTCTCCATGTTAGAATTCGACACTTCAAAAACAAACGTGTAGCAAGAATTTTCTATTAATACTGCTATAATGGCAGCGCTTCTATGCATTCATAGTAACTGTTCTGAGGAAAGTATTTTTATTTTATTTTTTGCAGTGGTTCCGCTAAGCCGGTAGTCATTGATTCCTTGTTTGTGTTTTTTTGCCCAGGGGCGTTTCTTCCATTGGTGCAGCAGGTGCAATGGCACCGGGGCCCACAGAACTCTAATAATTTGTGTATTTAATATAACTGTAGCCATATTGAGGGGGGGGTGCATTTACTTACTTGCCCTGGGGTCCGTGCCACTGAATAGGCTGCTGTTTTTGCCACGTTATTTCATTGGTCAGTGTTTAGCATTAGAGGTTGCACTCCTGAGTGACGTGAGCAAGAATTTAACATTGATTGTGCCGGGACATGAAAAGGAAATGCTGCTCAGGGCGCCAATTATGTAAGACGTCTAGACTAAAAATATTGCGAATGCTTCGTGCACGCTGAATCTGGGATGTGTGCCCGTCAGATCGACAGCAGCTCTGTCCGTTGCTAGTGTGTTACAGGGTCATATGTTAAGGGATTGAATGCACCAAACCAATACGACTAATTCACTTTTTTCTTGGTTACTGTTGTATGAGGCGATCCTAAGGGAATGTTTCACTTGATTTAAAAACAACTTTACTTTTCGTTCGGCTAGCATAGAATTTTCACTGCTAAATGAAACAAGCATTGGCACATAGCCAATAGGTCTCGCCTTTGGGACCTTATAAGTATTTAATTATGCAGCACAATATCCTTGGTGCACCATCAACTGTTGCATGGCTAAACACTTATAATGTCCCAAAGGCGAGACCTATTGGCTATGCCAATGCTTGTTTTACAGAGGAACCAAGTGTCATGTTGCGGCGGCACAGTTTCCTCAAGCGGAATCAATTCTTGCATGAATCAGGAAAACATATCACCTTTGAGAATTCCGGCTTCTAAATATGAATTTGGGGACAATGTGTACACATATTTGAGGGACCAATTTGTTTTTAATTGCTTTTATAAAAACAATTATAGAAAGACTAATAAGACCCGAGCTTGGGAGAGGTTTTGGATATTATGGAAAGCATTGTGTGATTAGCAGTTTCTGCGAAAGCCATTGCAGTAGATGATGACAGATGCTTATATCTATATGTGCTGTAGCTTACAGGGACAGAAATTCGAAATATCCCCAGAACAAAATATTTTGTTTCTGATGTGGGTCAGAAAGTCATTTGGGAAATAGTCCTGTATGCCCCACAGTAGGTAAACGATGCATTAAGTGCAAAAAGGATGAGCTTTTTCAGAATGGTTTTAAAGCCAACAAAGGGAATGCCACCGTGAAGGGTAATTCAATGTAAGAATTAGAGAAGGATGTCGTTAGTAACGTAGTACTGTCGTACTTAGGGGCATATTCTCAAGCCCCTATCGCCATGGGAACGTCACTTTTTCTGATGTTCCCGTGGCGATAGGGTCAGCGCTTTATTCACAAGGCAGCGTTAAGCCACTTAACGTGGCTTTAAGCCACGCTAAGTGGCTTAACGCTGCCTTGTGAATAAGGCCCCTTTCACGCTAAACTTAGCGTGAAAGGGGCGTGCAGTGGGTGTTGCGGTGGGCGTTCCACCGCAACACCCATTGAATTCGACGCTGCCACCTATTCTCAAGGGCGGCGTTAATAGGTGGCAGCGCCGAACTTAAGACCAGGAAAATCCTGGTCTTAAGTTGGCGAAACGAGGAGAAATGCTTTATTTCTCCTCGTTTTTGCTTTAAAAAGCAATTTTTGCTTGAAAAAGCAAAATGCCATGGTTTGTTCATGTACAGGAAGGTGTCCCTTCCTGTACATGAACAAACCTTTTTAAAAATGCCATTTTGTAACTTTCATGTGTGCTGCACGAAGCAGCACACTTGAACGTTACAAAATGGTATTTTGGGATTGTTCATGTGCAGGAAGGGGCACCTTCCTGTACATAAACAACCCTCCCCTGTACACAGACACCCTTGCACTCTGGTGCAACGGTGCCTGCGCTGGTGCTAAGTTGTGAAACTTAGCGCCATCGCAGGGGGAAACGCCAGGCTGCACCACATTCTTGAGAATAGGGTGCAGCCTCGCGTTTCAGAAGTGGCGGTGAGAGGCGTTAAGCCAAGGAGGCTAACGCCTCTCACCGCCACTTCATTGAGAATATCCCCCTAAGAGTTGAAGATAAGAGTTGGGGAAATGTGTAAAATTCAAAGAGACATTAGAGTTTGTTCGATGTCATGGCTGGTTCAAGTTCTCTGATCACAATCCTTTTCACATGTTACCTTTTTATGATAAGGGTTCCAATAATTTTTTGACTGAATCTGATGTTAATTCTAAGGCATGTAGTGGTCAAGATATTGTTATGTCAGGATAGTTTGAGGATCAGTTGGAATTTATGGCTTGTTCAGTCATTACCAAACTGTGTGTTGCAGAATAAGGAAATGATAGCATTAGTTGGTGTGACTTAGGTAAATTAGGCATAATTCTGAATCCTGGCACTGATTGTCCTGTTACTTTAGGTGGTTTACCTGTTTCTGCAATATCAGTGAGTGACGATAGATTGGAAGACATTCTGGATAATATAAAAATGTTTTTGAACCTAAAGTTGGGTCTCACAAAGTCAGACAAGTTTCTCTTAGAGCGAGAGATGAATTGAAAAAGTCGTTGGACTCAATGTATAAACAAGCTGCAAATGACCCAACAAATTCTTCTAAGTGAATTGTAGCTGCTGTTTTGGTGAAAAAAAAATCTGTAAACATTTGGTTGTGTACAGACTTGTGCTCACTAAATAAAACATCATTGATTGCCATCCCCTACCTACATACAAGAAATGTTAATGGCTGTTGGATGTTTCATGTTATTGACCTAAAATCACCCTATGACCCGGTAGCTTTATCATATCGATCTCAAGCTTTAACAACATTTGTGAGCCCCTTTAGGACCTTTAGATGCTTAAGGTTTCAATTTGTGTTGGCATCTGCTGCCAGTGTCTTTCCTAAAACTGATGGATGTCTTATTTAAATGTGTCAAAAAGGTCCAGGCTTTCAGGGTGCCATCCTGGTGTATGCCAAAAACAAAATGTAGTTCTTTATTGTGTGTTGTATATTCTGTCTGAAAGAGGCATGACAGTTTCTCATGAAAAGTCTAAGTTTTATTAGGTTGAACACTTGGGTCACACTATTTCAGTAGATAGTATCAAACCTAAGGGTGACCCGATTGATGCAATCAAGTTGGCACCAAGATCTATGGATAAAGATTCACTTTGATCTTTACTTGGTCTTAGTGAATATTATGCCAGGTTCATGCTGTGTCATGCTCTCACTTTAAGTTTTCGTTAAAAAAAGAAAAAACATATGGAACAAAGAGCAAGGTAATGCTTTTGAAAAGGTTAGACACTTGATTACATCTGCACCTTCCTTGAAGCCATTTGACTGTCTGGCTAGGTGTTCTGTTACTATGGATGCAAGTTCTGTTGGAGTGAGTGCAGTGTAAGGACAATGGTGCAATAGTAAGGAGCATACCATATCCGTTGTATCTCAAACACTCAAAAGTCCAGAATTGCACCATAGTACTACTGAGCAGGAGGCCCTTGCGTGTGTGTAAGCAGCTGAGAAAAGTAAAACATATCCCTGAGGCAAAAGTTTTGGCCTAATTACAGATCATAAGCCTCTTCTATAGTTAATGAACAGTAATAGCATTGGGAAGGCATCCTCTAATGAGTTAGTTTGCTTTCTAGACTACAAGAGTTTTATTTTGAGATGAGTATGCTGCGGGTGGTAGGAAACCAAGAGCTGATTGTTATCACTCCCTCCTTTGTCAGTTGGTTCTGGTCAGTGTGATGGCAAGAACATGGAATGTGTGGTTACAGCGATTGATGCATCTCTAACCAAGGTGAATTGCATTAATAAACAAGCATTTGCAATGCAATAGGTCTCGCATTATTAAAGTTTGAGCTATTGGCATTGCTAAATAATGCAACACCAATAGCTCAAACTTTAATAATGCGAGACCTATTGCATTGCAAATGCTTGTTTTGTTTTGTTGTTAAGGTGGGGGGCATCAACAATGTGCTGCCTGGTCCTCCCACCTAATAAATAAAAAGACAGTGGGTGTGGGGGGCAACTGAGAAGCGGGTGGGGGGAGCATGGCAGGGGAAAAATAGCATACGAGCGAGAGCAACACGAGGGCAGTGGGAGAAGCACAGAAGTGAGAAAGCAACACGGAGAGTGAGGAAGAAAGGGAGTTTGGCAGGGAGGAAAAGGACACACAAGAAAGCTTGCAACATGGGGGAGACAGCAACACACAACGTAGTGTGGATATTTGGAGGGGTAGAAGCATATGAAGGAGAGAGCTGGAAAACACAAGCACTCAAGTAAAACGAAAAAATAGTTTCCTAGAAGTGTGCAATGGGAAGCCAGAAGCCAGCAAATCAGACAAAAGGCAAAGAGGTTATGCTCCAGGGACAAGCAAGACTGACAGGATGGGGCAAGGAAAGCCATCTAATAAGAAACAAGCAATTAGAGTGACAACAAAGCCAATCAACGGTAAGCAATGGGTGGGCTGTAAGCCATTAGACGTTCTTGACGAACCCAAAACTCGTCCTTTGCACCCAGACAACTTGTGCTGCCTAGCAGGCCCAATCTAATAAGGAAAGTGCTACTCCCTGTCTTCTGGTTTCAAAGCGTCACCTAGTGAATAAAGTCACAATAGGTCTCAAAACTCAATCAGAAGCCATGAAACGAAAGGGCATTCTGCAGTCCTTATTACTGCCGATTTAGTCATGAGAACTATTTTATCGATTTCGTCATATGGCTCCTTTAACACTTCCCTCCAAAATGAAAGTATTAGGGGTAATTAACTCACCGTGCAAGGCGGAACTTAAACACACAATGCGGACAGGACTGTTCCCTTCTCCACAATGATTGTGCTGAGGTGTGTACCAGCATCTAGTAATGACCGACTACGACAATCAAAACAAACCTCTACATTGGTGTCTGAGGAAAAATCCGTGACTTTCTACTTGTCTTCAAATTTTACATTAACCGCATATGACTCGCCAATGAAAATAAATGCAGGCTAATAAAGCATTGTTTGGAACAAGTGTATTAATAAACCGAAAGTTGTGTATTAATACAGTGCAAAAAGTCAAATGCCTAGCTAATACCATCGTTCATAACTAACTATAATGAATGCTTACAAAACCAGTGGTGCGCGCGCACCAGAGGAGCGGGGGCTAGGGAGCGCGGCAGCAAAGCGAACGCACGCTGCTGCGCGTGCTGGCCACCAACGGGAATGGGCGGAGCAAAGGCGGGACATGTGCCCGTCTTTGCCCAATTGCGTGCTGGCTTTTTTTTAAAAAGCACGCGAAAGCCAATGGCAGCCGCGAAAGCAAAACCACACGCACGAGCGTGTGAGCAGCTTTCAGAACCCCATACAAAAGGGCTCTCGCTGCGCGGAGCAGTGCTGCGCACTGCAACACAGGCGCGAGCCCTAAAAGAACAAGGAATCACTTTGTGATCGAATCCGGGCCAACACTGCAGAGGAAGCTCCCACAATCCTGGTACAATAAATCATACAGAGACTGAACTTATTTAAGCGATTAAAAGGGAGCTTAGACCTTCAATCCAAACCACCAGATGTTCTTACAGAAAAGTGCTTTCTGTGGCCAAAAAGGACTGGGAGCGGTGAATATGGGAGGCCCTCTTGGATGCTGCGAGATCGGATGATCATTGCTCCTTCTGGAATTTGGTGTCCTCTGGGGATGGGTTTCACCCCATAGAAAACAACATCGTAGCCAGTGACTGGGTGTCGCATTTCTCTAGTTTATATTCCCAGGAGGGAGGTCAGCAGGCCATGTTAAGTAACTCTCTGGGTTCTGGGGAACAACTAATACCATTGTTGTAAAGCAATTAAAGGGAGGAAGACGTGAACCCAAAGGTTGTCCCTTTAGGGTGCAACCAATGCATGCAAGATTTAGAAGCTGTGGAAATCACTGTGCAGAAATTAAGCTTGGCAAAAAGGGGAATTGTTCCTAATACAGCCCCTGGATTAGACAAAATCCCCAGTGATCTATTTGTGAGTGAGACAAGTATTTGGAGTGCTTATTTTTCAGTGTTTTTCACAGCTAATATGAAAGGGGCACCTATTCCATCTACATCGTCTGGGGCCGAAATCATCCCTATTTTTAACAAGAGGAAAATACACGTTTTATTTCTCAAGCACATGCTTCCATTTTGGCTATGTAGCTCCTGACACATTGTCCTGGAAATCCCATTGTTTTCCAAGGTCATTCATGATGCCGTAGGTAGGGATTTTTTACGGTCCGGTGACACTAACAGATTAGCATATTTGTCCCAGGTTGATTTCCAATTAAAGAAGAGGGAGGGCAGGTGACGTGTCTATAAAGTGGACCATTAGGTGCAGTCTCCGCACCCAAACATTCTGAAATATACAGTGCCTCTGGCCCAGCTCTTCATCGGAAAGGCCGCTCCGCCAACTCTACCCCTCTCCAAACTAATCTATTATGTACCCCAACTGCGCCAAGGTTTCAGCTATCTACCTCAACAAATACGTTTAATTATTTTTCAAAGCGACATTGATCTCACCCGTGTGCTTAAATCAAACCCGTACATAAGAGTTAGAATATCACATGACCCAGAATGTAAGAATTTAGAATACTCCAAAAAAAAAAACAAGAATAGGCAAATGAGGCAAAACAAAGAGGTAAAAACTCGGGTTCTTTCTTGAGCTGTCATTGAAGTTTTTATTTGAGGTATTTTCAGTGTACAATATACAGAAAACACCATAAGTTACCTAAAACCTATGCTCCATCACTCCTTTACTTGTATAGGTAATCGACATATTTACCGTGGGGCCTTGTTATCTGAGTTGCTTAGTAGCTGAGACCAGGGGCGTATTTCCTTTTTAGTAATGGCTGAATATGGAAGTACATCCTTCCTAACCACTACAGGAATTATGTGCCATTTTTTCGCAAATGCGTTTTTGTTTTGAATGGGGGGCTGAAATTGGTATTCAAAATGTAAACATCTTTCTTTATCGAGCCACGTGGCTTCAAGACCCCCTCTAAAAATAGACCATCTTGGCTCTGAGGGAAGTAATTTGTCTGGGATCACACTCCCTGCGGCTCATTGTCCACGACTCGAGCACTATAACTGATGCCATTGCCGAGTCATTTACTGTGGTTCAAATCGCTTGTAAGGACCGAAAACGTCGTGCTGAACCTTTCTTAACACCCTAAGTTATGAAAATACCCACCTTACTAAAGAAACAGAGGCGATATGAAAATGCGCACGCAGAGTCTAGTTGGATTAACGCGCTGGCTGTGTTGCTGCGCAGTAGAAAACTCTGTCGTCTTTTAGTCAGCACACAACGCCGATTATTACGCCCCCCCCCTTATAAAAACGTCGTCAGTATATCATATATGCTCCTTGAGTCAAACCCTCCCCTTCCTGCTTCAGGCCGGGGTGGGGCTACGATTTGAGGCTCCCGTCAGGCTGGAGGAGGAAGAGCCGAGGATGTAAACAGTAGATCCTGAGCTCCTCCTTCCTGTGTTTACCTCAACTTTGAATTTCATCTGCGCAACATGAATTGGAATGCAGACATTGGGAAAGAGAAAAAAAAAAAACTCAAATCCGTCAGCGGAGACAAGTGGCACGGAACCAAAATATTTCCTCCTAGCGACACTGAATATTTTAATTTGCATTATCCATCCCCCTTATACCGACTTTACATTTATGTAAATAACATTACTTTTAGAAACGTCAAATAGTGGACAAAACAGAAAAAAATAGCTAACAGATATCAACAGGAAAATGCAATCACAACACAGATCACGTTTTAACAGCCCATTAGTACAAGCACGGAATCGAAACCTGTGGTGCGCGCGCACCACAGAGGAGCGGGGGGGCGCCTGTCGTCTGTGCCTGCGCGCTGATGCGCGTCCTAGACACGGACGGGAATGGGCGGAGCAAAGGCGGGACATGCGCCCGCCTTTGCCCAATCGCGTGCCGTTTTTTTTTTTAAAACGCACGCTCCAGCCAATGTGGGCTTCCGAAAACAAAACCACACGCACGAGCGTGTGGGTCGTTTTCAGAAGCCCTTTCTAAAGGTCTCGCGCTGCGCGAGCAGTGCTGCGCACTGCAACGCTAGGCGCGAGACCTAAAAAGGATGGTAAACAGCTTGCCAGGATGATGATGTTCAGTCGAGTGAAGTTAGACGTTCTCTTGAGGAGGGTGGCCACCTGTTAAGAATTTGGATAGAGCTTTGCTATCATATCAGCAAGTTGCTCCAGAGTTATCCGTTAAAAATTGAATACTTACCAGACAAGTATTGTTTGTGGCCCCTGAATGTTTGACTTGTAAACTAGTTGAAATTCCACAAAATGGACATGCTGGCATGTTGACAACCAAAAAATTGTTGAGTATGTATTACTGGTGGCCAGGAATGGATGCACTTGTTGTGGAATATGTGAATAGATGGCAAAGGTCTCTGTTATATGACAAACACTGGAAACTAAGCAAAGAAAAAGTGAGTCTTAATCACCTACTTGGAAGTGCTTGTCAAAAATTACCCATTCATTTTGCTGGTCCAAACAATTTGTTACCACCAGATGTGAAATATCTAATAGATTTAAATGATTAATATCAAAATGGGTTTGTTATGACTTTGTAAGTGCCCTTACCACAGATAACGTTATCACTTTTTTACAACATGTTTTTTTCAAAAGAAGGTGTGCCAGATATTTTAGTGTTCAGATTATGACACAAATTTTGTGTCAGAAGAATGTTAAGTTGTCTAAAGTTTAATGGTATCAAACATGAAAATAAAACGTTTTTATTTTTCTGATGCTAATGGATTTGTGGGAAGATCTAAAAGAAGTTTGGAAAGAAGGGGTACAAACTGCCATTGCGTCAAGAATGAATGTTAAGAAGTAATTGAAAGACAAAGGGTCCGATTATGATGTCGGTGGACCGTTGTGGATACGGGTCCGACCGACCTCTGGTTGGCGTTCCTGACCGCCTACTTTTGATACAACCGCACATGGTGTGGTCGGAAGCTCCCTTTTTTGTATAGGAGCTTGTGCTACAGCCGTAATCCAGCCGTAGCACAAGCTCCCATACAGAAAAGGGAGATTGTCTTCATCCCTGCACCATGTGGCAGGCACAGGGATGAACAGGGGGGCACCATAGGTGCCCCCTCGGCCCCCAACCAGACACCGCAAAGAGAAGGGGGCCTTGCTAGGGGCCCCCAAACACGCTTTCCAACAGGCTTTCCATGTCAGAAAGCCATGGCATAGAAAGCCTGCCGTAAACCGTGCATTGTAATCCAGATGGCGTAAAACGTTGTCCATATGGATTACGGGCCAGTTTCCGACTGGCCGACAGGCTCCTTGAGCCTGTCGGAATCCAGCCGGAATGACTGGCTGGTTTCACTTCCGACCGCCTAAATTGTAATTAGGTGGTCGGAAGTTAAACCGATGATCTCAGTCGGAAAGCTTCCGAACTATGGTCGGTGGCTTTCTGACCGAGATCGTAGTAGGCCCCAAAGTGTGGAGTTATTGAACACACCTTACTCTCTGACTGGTTTCTCAACCTTCTTCCTTGTTAGAGAAAGAGAAGCAAAAACGAGATTGACTCCAAAGTGGTTGGTCATTGGGTCTTGATTGAAAAATCTTTTAGGGTTTAGAAGGGAACTACCACCTGCTCTGGTTTTGTATGTGGCTCATAGTGCAGTTTGGTTAAAAAATCGTAGATGTTGTAATAAAGGTTCCGTTGTTAAGATAAAACCCTATCATAAAGAGGTTATTTAGAAAGGAAATCTGCTGAAAGTTGCGATGCGTGGTTGCACTAGGGTCAAGAAAAGAAACTTTGCAGTAGAGATGCCTTGGGTAAAGGCTCACATGAAAACCTGCACGCTGATTCTACCCACTTGAATGTTGGTGACAATCTCAGTTATGAACGAATGAGTTGTTATATATCTGATGCACATGAAGATGCTGGAATTCACGTTGATGGATACTTCTACTCGGGAGCCATCAAAAGAGTGGTCAAGTTACCAGAAGCACCACAGGACCATGTATTTTGATTTGTTTATTTGTATATTATTTAGTTTCCTTTATATATCTTACTGCATATGTGTATCTTATTTGCTTGTTATTTTCTTTGCTTTCTTTCTTATCTTTAATTTATGTTATGGGAGATGTATGGGGTTATTGGAATGTTTCTAGTAGAAATATACTTGTTAAGTTCTTATGATGCTTTGGCGGTTCTGTATGTTCCATGGTTGTCATGGTGCTGGTCAATATCTTTGATGTTCCCAGCAACTGCTGCAGGAGTGGACAGTTTCTCATTCGCTTACTTGGCAGCCTACAAGTAATACTTGGATTAAAACTTCTTGACAACTTTTTTGATCTCTTGTGACTGCTTTCAACCAGGTGAAAAACAACGTTTCCGAGGAGTCTTTGTGATTCCGACAGAGCTGGTAACTTTTGTGGGGACCTGGTAATGGGTCCCAATGTGCGCCACAACATCACATTAGGTTTTGATGCCCTCACCTATGGCTCCTCTTGGGCCCTCTTTCAACAGCTCCTTTCTTTCTGAGTCTATGTCCCCATCACTACTTCTCTGTCCCTTGACTGCATTGTTGTTGGCGCTCTTCTCCATAATGTTCTTCCTGGTACTTTGTACAGCAACAGAAACTCAACGAGGCCGCCTCAGCAGCCCACACGTTCTTCGTGGCCAATCCTCGGCACCTGCAGATGAAGGAGGACATTACCAAGTACCGGAAGATGGCCGGAGTGGCGGAGGAGAGTTTCCACGACCTTGAAGCCCAGCCCCACTGGGTAAGTCCTTTGTCAGTTTCTTCTGTAGATCCAGATCTTCCTATTCAGTATCTGCCTAACAAGGAACCATCTGGTCCCACAGGAAGCGTACGAGGCTGCATTGCGGTACTATGAGGCTGATCAGTACCAGGAGGCAATTCCACTCCTGGAGGCGTCTTTGAACGAGTCCTTCAAGGCACTAGAGGAGTGCAGGGTGCTTTGTGAAGGGCCCTACGAAGAAGAGGAGAGTGAGGAGGAGCAACACAAGGAACTCTACGAGGCCATAGCAGGTAAACCCCATCTGTCATTATGTGCTACTAGGTGTTTGGGAGCGCTGTGCTGCTATGGTTGGCTCTTACATCTTACATATCCACCCTGTCATACAGTAAACTATGTTCATTCATAGCTGACCATGTACCACATTTGAGGCCATAAAGTGTTTGTTCTTTTTCAAGCTTCCTGAAGGTCTGTGGAAAAGTAGGCAACTTTTCAAAGGTTGCAAAGTTTCTGCTTTGCCATGTTTGCATGAATATTGTGACTTTTGTGACAGTTTCTGTTGCAAAAAACACATTTAACAATAATAATAAAGTTAAACTTGCAGAGAAAATGTCTTCACTCATTTTCTAGCCTGGCTGGATTTGATTAGAGAGAAATGTGATAGAAAGGATCTTGCATTGCACAGTAACAGATGCATGTATAAAGGTAAACTGGGAAACATCCCAAGCTTTGGGAAGGGCTAAAAATTAGAATTACGCAAACCTTCACCAGTGAAAAGCCAAACTTTACACACTCCTAGTATAACCCATGATTCCATGAATGATATTTGATTTTCCATAAAATCATGAAATGACCCCAGCGTTGTTTAAGGGTTTCTTGTGCTATCTTGACCCCTCTGCCTACCACCCCGAGCATCACCCATGAACTCCTCCACCACAGGACCGATATTCCAGTTCCTCTGTCTTTTTTCCAGACCACTATATCCAGGTCCTGAAGTGCAAGCAGAAGTGTGTGCTGGACATCGCCACGAAACCAGGGCGCAGATATGCCATTGACGACTTTCTCCCATCGCACTTTGATCTGCTGCACTTTGCCTATGCGAGTGGTAAGAGGGGCGCATGCAGTGTGGGGGATCTACAAGAACCAGGGGGGAAGTGGCAAGTGCTGGGGATGTATATTGTGCACCAAAAGTACAAGAAATATGAATGCCTGGAATGGGAGGAAGGCGTGCCAGTTACCAAACACATAGGCGTCCAATACATTCAACCTTCATTGGGTTCCTAATAGCTGAGAATTAGGTATCTGAGGCATAAGGCACCAAAAGCTATGGTTGCCCAGAGTAGGAAATAGGCCCAAAAACTAACCCATATCACAACTGGGCATCACGTATTAGAAGGACTTGGTGTCCAAGGGCCAAGCATTGGGTTCTTAGAAGGCTCTGGGGAATCAGGTGCAGATCAGAGAGTATGCAGCGGCTGGGCAGCAGATAGTAAAAGATAGTGGTGTTGTTGTAATTGGAGGGCAGGGATGCATGATGAAACTACGCATGCGACTACCACGCTTGCCTTTACCACGCGGGAACCAATACTAAAAGTTATCTTTACCAGGCAGGATGTTACAACGATTATGCCTTTACCACGCATGCAAATACAACGAATTTCGTTGTAAAGGCATGAATGTCAAAGGTATATGCGTGGTAAAGGGTTTTCCTCAAAATCAAAAACTTCCTTTGTAGATCCGAGCCCTGAGCCCTAAAACAGGCCACTGGCGCCCCTCCCTCCCCCCCCCCCAGGACCCCAGCCCTAAAAAAAAAAACCCGCCCCCAGTCCTGAGCCCTAAAACTGCCCCCTGGCACTACCACTTCCAGGCCCCAGAAAACCCCCCCGCCCCACGTCCTCGTGTGCAGTCCCCAAACCTATGGCAGAAAAAGGGGGGCGAACACACACCAGTTCCACTTGGTCGAGGCTGACACGCAGGTTTTAATTTTTTTTTTGAGCGGAAGACTGACGTCTATCCCTTTGCCGGTTTCGGTGCCTGCAGAGGGTCTCTTTGCCTTCTGAGGTAAAAACGCTGATTGCCCCTACCACACATATGCCCTTGCCGTTCATACCTTTACAACGTAATTAGTTGTAAAACCACACGTGGTAAAGGCTATGAGTGGTAACGGTAGTCGCGTTGTAAGTCCCATGTGGTAAAGGCTATGAGTGGTAACGGTAGTCGCGTTGTAAGGCCCATGTGGTAAAGGCTATGAGTGGTAACGGTAGTCGCGTTGTAAGCCCCATGTGGTAAAGGCTATGAGTGGTAACGGTAGTCGCGTTGTAAGTCCCACGTGGTAAAGGCTATGAGTGGTAACGGTAGTCGCGTTGTAAGCCCCATGTGGTAAAGGCAATGAGTGGTAACGGTAGTCGCGTTGTAAGTCCCATGTGGTAAAGGCTATGAGTGGTAACGGTAGTCGCGTTGTAAGCCCCATGTGGTAAAGGCTATGAGTGGTAACGGTAGTCACGTTGTAAGTCCCACGTGGTAAAGGCTATTAGTGGTAACGGTAGTCGCGTTGTAAGTCCCATGTGGTAAAGGCTATGCGTGGTAACAGCCGCGTTGTAATGCCCGTTTCCCAGAGGGCAGGTTCATCAGACTAAGAGTTTGGAGCCATTCAAGATAGGAGTTATTTCTTTATGTTATGTTAGGCCCTTATGTTACAGCAGCAGGTAGGTCCTATCAGGGCCAATCCGCCCTCCATGTGTCCCTGACTCCCGGGTTCCACTGCAGGCCACACTCCAACATTGTATTACATCTTTCACTCTCAGCATTCCAGACACCAGCTCTGACATACAGGGAATGCAAACACACAGGATACTACAGGTGTCGTGGGACTAATTGTGCACTGTAGCATCTTACTTGTAAGGAGCCATGGGTGGTGTGTCAGATAAGCGAAGCAGTTGTTGCTCAGGCCAGAGTTGTATCCAGTGCCAAAAGTGGGTTCCCAAACAAGGGGGAGAAGAGATAGGGGATGTTGGAAACCACAAGTCCTGGGTGCTCTTGGGTGGGCATCAGGAGTTAGTGGATGGTGCCTATGAGCCTCAGGAATTGTGCCCTAGGGCATCAGAAGTAGTGGGACCATGTGGGGAGCATATGGGTGGGTGGTGAGGGTGGCGTGGGCTGATATTTGATTGTTTTGGCACTACACGCATGGGCCGTGGTGCAAAAAACATATACTCTTGCTCTCCTGTCTTCTTGGCACAGTTGGCGACTGGCAGAGGGCTATCGAATGTGCCCACACCTTCCTGCTCTTCTACCCCAAGAACCAGACTATGACAGAGAGACTTGGGCAGTACCAGAGCGCTACAGATGAGGGGCTAGAGGCGACAGCCAGAGAGGTAAGCCCCAGCTGGCTCCTAGGGTGACGTTTCCTTATTCATCCTTTCATCTCTCTATCTCCCTCTCTGCCTGTCTTCCTCTTTGAGAATTTCTTTGAGTGCCTCAAACTGCAGTGGGTGCTAGTGAGCTGTACAAACCTTCCATTAAGATGAAGACTGAAGTCCTCTGCTTCCGCAAGAGAATAGTGTTCTTCATGGGTCGTACTGGGGGAAGGAAGAAAAGAGAGAGAGAGAATGAAAACATATGGCAAGTCTAAACCCTTTGTCTTTAAACCCTCCAGAATGTGCGGTTGTACATCCGGAGATCCCTCATGGAGAAGACTCTGATATATTACGCCGTGGAGCACCTGGACCTCACCTTTGATGACCCGGTAAGGGCTTTGAGAATGGCTGCTCCACCCGGGTCCAAAATCAGTGTCCCACAATGGACATATGTGATTTTTTTTTGGGTCTATTACCTAAGCACGCATTCGTTTTGAGGTAATAACTAAAAAGACAAGGTGCACTGAATATCAAAAGTTTGGGAATATGCAAGTAAGTATTAGGGTCTAAGTGTAACGTTAAAAGTAAAATATAGTTTTATTGTAGAGGACAAGATAAAAAAACTTAAAGGGAATAGAGGTACAGAAGTCCAGCCAACACCATATGTAAAAAAAAAAGTGATAAAGGGATTTTTTGGGTTTATAGAACAATAGGTTTAAAGGTAAAGGAAGGAAGGAGGCCTGGGTGCCTTAGTAAATTAGAAAATATCCAAGATTTGCTCTGAACTCCCAAACACATTCCCCCAAGGTTTTGGAAAAAATCTAGATCACCTCAGATTAATCTCAACGTGATTAATCAACCCAAAAAACACATGGTGTTGAGAGCAGAATACAGTGCCATTATACAGTTCCAAAACCAACAAGCATAATGACAGTGTGTGTGGGTGGAGAAGTTGCAAACATTCTTTAAAGCAGCCAGCTGACATGTAAATAGTAAAGGGAGCTGCCAAGCGGTAGCAATAAAAAAGAGAAAGGAGATTTTGTAACTAAATAAAGTAAAGAAACTGATGTATAGTTAAAAAGAGGCAACACAAAACTGAGAGTGAGGAGCAGGAAGGGAGAAAATAGAAACATACCAAAGAGGGAGAATAGAAAATAGAAGAGAGTAAAGAAGGAGTACAGAGAGTGTAAATGAACAGAAAGAACAAAAATAATTCTAGAAAATATGCAGAGAAAATTGAGGGAGAGAAAAAGAAGCGAGGAAGAACATAGAAATGCAATAAGTTAGATAGAGCAGCATGGAAAAAGAAAAAGTAAATGAAAGATAAGGGGAGAGAAAGTAGGGAGCCACAACAGAAAATAAATTACTTCAGGAGTGACGAGAAAGGAAGAGTAGTGTCAAAGAAATTCTGTTCATACCAATCGTAGTCTGAAAGGGTTTATTAACATTAACAAACAAAAAAATAATACTCTGTGAATCAGTCAGCTGGCCAAAATCTCCCCGCAGCACAGCCGTAAGGAGCAAGCCTATGAAGTAACTGCAAAGCACATATTTATGCACTATCATTCATAACTTTCTAATATAATCCTTCAACTGGGTCTTTTAAAAACCCCAGCAGGTGCCCAGTCTGAGATCATGATAACAAGTAAAAGGACCGTCAAATAGGAAAGATAATATGGGAACATTTTGATTGAAAAATCTAGTCTTCCTTTACTGTAGGAGATGGACACCTCCTAAGGGCAGCGTTGGCGTGAGTAGACAAACATGGGTGAAGCAGGTTATAGTTACACTACTGCAATGATTTCTAGTTCACAATTGCTTCCTCTGGTGCTTTTTAGGTGCTCAATCTTAGCACATTTCAATATTCATTAGTCCATGTACTTTCAGCTCTATAGTTCCATCATAACATTCCAAAGAACCTTAATCGGACTCCGGTCATCATAATCATCTTTACCATGCAGCATTCTTAAACAATAAGATAGGGATGGACTCTTGTCTCTGGTAAGACTTGCATTGAAGGCAATAATACAGACTCGGACAAGAACATAAATCAGCAAAAGGATGATGAAAATGACTAGTACATATTTAATGCTCTTCATTCTCCCCCTCCAAACACTTTTCAACCATTACCAAACTCCTTCATAGGCAATGGTACCATCAAGGGTATGCATTCCATTTAAACTTTCACATATATGATCAATCTGTTCGTGTGTGGCTAAAGAAACATTTGGAATGAAAGTACAACATTTGACACCTGCAGTTGCACAAACGCCACCTTTGGGAGCCAGGACAAAATCAAGAGCCATTCCTTTTTGCACAGTCAGTTAACTTGGCTTCTAATGAGTAAGTTCAAACCCAAGGCAACCGCAGTTAAGTTAACTGCTACTTTGCATACTTTGGCAATGTGGCATAGCTCACATATGCATAGTCCCATTCCGCAACTGGGGAACACAATGGCACAGAATCAAGCAGTCTCGAAAATGTCTCTGGGCAGTCTTGCGAATGGAGGTGAGGAATGTGACCTGAGTGCCCAGTGGAAGGCATGACATGAGCAAGGATAACAGGATCTGTCTTCAGTCTTTACATATCCATGCATAGGCTCTGTTTCTGCAGACCTAAAAGGTTCCAGGTTGATCAGTTGTGCTGCATCCACTGACTTTCACTGATGGATCTTCACATGAACCCAGTCTCCCTGCTGCAGTTCATGACAGGCCTCAGTCAAAATAGTAATTTAGATGATTAAAGAGTCCCTCATCATTTAGGTGCAAAGCTGCAGGCACAGGAGATGTAGCAGGAATTCTCCTATGTCGATCCATAAGAGCCTGATTTACAGCTTAACTGACGGGTTGCTCCGTCACAAACATGATGGATATCCTGTCTGCCTTATTCCAAATACCATAGAATGTAATGCACTGGAATAAGGCAGACGGGATATTTGTCTTATTTGTGATGGAGTAACCCGACCGCCAAACTCTAAATCGGACCCTAGTCCTCAGCATAACGGTGGCTTGAACTTACCAGAGTGCCAAAGGTAGAGAGCATCGGGTCCCTTGAGCCCTGTTTCACTACAAACCTTGGATGTTTTGTTTTTCTGAGTGTCATTCTACCGCTCTTCTTTTCCTTAAGACTCATGGTGGTAAGCGCAATGGAAGTGTTGTTTGTCCATAAAGCTTTAAACAATTCTTGAGCACAGAAAATGAGTTTCTTTGTCACTCCTGATTTAGAACTTGATTGCTAACCTGAGCATAACCCTCAAAGTATCAGTAATGGAGTTCACTCAGGCACATGGGTAAACTTCAGTCCAACCTAAAAACATGCACACTAGATCCAGCACACAAGAGCAGCATACGGCATTTGGATGAAATCAACTTGTATGATGACAAACAGGTCCTGTGGGGGTGGATGGGCAGCCGGGGTAAATGAAACTCTTACAAACATGGTAGGCTTGTCACCTCTACTGACATGAGCAACACTATTATAAAGCCGGGCTAAATTTGGGATCTAGCCCCTGGGGCAAATACTCTCCCCTGTTTATCCATCCATACTCCATCAGGGTCCTCATAATCACATTTCATCCAGATGATCTGTTCATTGTTTGGAGCACATCCTTGCAGTGCAGCAAGATCCTTTAAGGTGGGCAAAAGGAGTTCAATGGCTTCAGAGTCATACGGTGATATCAGAACTGGAGGACAGTGCAGCCATTTTAGCAATACGGTCAGGGAAAGTGTTCTCGTTGGTCATCCTAGATATTTCACAAAAGCAACTTTAGAAGACAACTGGGGAACATCAAGCAAACATTGTACATTAAACCCATTCCTGATCGAAGCTCACGCAGACCTCCCGCACAGGCAAGGAGCCCTTGCTCCATCCAGAAAAAACCTAATTCATGGGCAACGCCGAATGTGTCTTTGAGTCAGTGAAAATGGTTACAGTTTTCTGTGCAGCTATCACATAAGCACGAGTGCGAACTGTGAGTTCAGCTACTTGTGCAAAATGCACATCGGGTAAACAAGTACTCTAAATCCCATAATCCACAAATAAGGCTCTTTTCTCTCTCTCCGAGAGCCATCGACATTATGTGCAAAAATCGTAGCTTTGCGTGAGGGCATCAATGTGAGGTTTTGTTAGGAGGGGACAACTGAGTATGCATACATGCAGTCCATGGTCAGGATAGCACGAGGTTCAGCAGGGGCATAACGCAAAATGATGGGCCACCCTGCAGAATGTGATGAGGCAGAGACGTTTTATGGCATGGGCAAAGTGGGCCCTGGCCCAGGGTCCTAGCCTTTCAGGGGCCTCCCTCATGGAGTCAACTCTGTTCTGCAGAGTCTTGCCCAGATGACCTTGAATAATTCTTAAACAGATTGTTTGAATACCGTTTTCCTTTAATTTATTTTAAATGTGGGTGATGTGTGAGAGTCTATAACAGACATTTTGCTGAGAAATGTTGGTTTATGTTTCATGCAACATCCATTAAAAACAAGTTTCTTTTAGATCAAAACAGGACCTCACATTTGAGAAATGGGAGGGTGTCACAGAGATTATCTGCAGTAATATTAGAGAGCAGCTGCTGTGTCACAATATTGAAAACACACATCATTATCCCTGTATATTAGATGTGAACACCTTTAGAATTTAGACAATGCACCTGTGCACTGTCAGTGACCTGGCCAAAGAGGGGATGAAAGAGCTGAAATTGGATCATAAATTTAAAGCTGTTCCGAACAGGGGCCCCCAAAATACGTTCTGCCCAGGGCCCCAAAAATCATTAAAATGTCCCTGTGATGAGGGCCCCTTAATCTCTCATAGATATACATGGGCCTTGGGCAGTGGCGTAGCAAGGTCAGGTGGTGCCCGGTGCGGAAAATTTCTTGTCACCCCCGGCTTGACAAAATGGCAAAAATATGTGTTTAAAACACATATTTTTGCTATTTTGTCACCCCCCTCAGTGATGACACCCGGGGCGGCCCGCACCCACCTCACCCCCCTTCCTACGCCACTGGCCTTAGGCTGAATGGAGACCCCTGAAGAGTTGGGGACACATTGAAGGGTTGTGGGCCCCCCTGCACCGCAGGGGCTGCTGGGGCCTTTGTTATGCCCCTGGTTTCTGTAGAAGAAAATCTCACATGCTGAAAGAGTTTGTTAACAAAAGAAAAATTAATAGTCTGTCAATTAATTAGTCGGCCAATCAGAATCTCCTCTAGCATAGCCATATGGAACAAGCTTGTAGACAAAGCACATATTTTTAAACTAGAATTCATAACTTATACCTTTTTTCATGTCACAGATTTTTTTTTTTAACTACAAGCAGGTGAGCGCAACTCAACATCATAGACAGGCACTTCCGGTGGGTGTGTTAGCAGGCGTAGGAAAACATGGCTGAAGCAGGTTATATTTACTCTAATGCAGTGATTTCTATTTCACAGCAGAAATGCAAATCACCTCCGTGAAAAGCGCAATGTGCAGCTTTTTGGAAAGAGATGTGTATATGCAACACAATAAATAACTTTTATCATATTAAAGGGAGAGAAGAGCATGGCAGGGGATTCAGAAATTTAAAAAAAACACAAGGAAAGAAAAAATTTGAGAAACAAAACATGTTTGAGCGAATAGATGTGTAAAGAGGGAGCTCAGGGGGTAAAAAGGAAGAGGTCAAGAGTTTAGAAGGGAGAAGGAAGTGGAATGTGTAATAAAAATCATGAAGGGAAGAAGTCCAATAAATAGAGCAAGAAGTGGGCAAACGAGAGAGGAAAGAGAAAGTGAGCGAAACTGGGGTGATGCGAAATAGGTAATATAAAAGAGAAAAGGAGTGTTTTTGAAGTAGAGCAAACAAAAGTAAAAAGAGAAGAGAGGTGTAGGATGAAAAAATGTTGCAAGGAAGAATAAACATTTCAACACTGCCAAGAAATTGTCCAGAGCCTCTAGGTGGCGCCATTATCAAAAGACAGGAGCTAGGATGCGTTCAGCCCAATTCTTAATGGGTCAACAGCATAAATGCAAGGTCCAAATACAAGCTTTTTACCTGTAACAACTTTATTAGAGAGATATAGGAATAGCAGAGGGAGAGATCAGAAGAGAAAGAGCACAAACATCAGTCAGATAGAGGTGAATACAGGCAAAGGAAGAGATAGACAAAAGGAAAGCCAGGTTGAGAGAAAAGCAGAGGGGCGTGGGATAAAGACAGAAGGATTGTCAGAGAGGAGACAGACCGAGGAAACGAAAAACATAGACAGAACCAAGGGAGAGTTAAATGAAGATTGAAAGAGTAATAGAAGGTTAAATAGAGTTTTTGTTTTTTTACATAGCGCAAACCTTCTCAAAAGCTCCAAACAGCTTTACATGAGCACCAGACTATGTTACATGTTGTTTTCCCTTCTCTCTCTCTACCCTCCCTTCGTTCTTAGCACTAGCCAGATGCCAGGATTTAAATGCCAATAAGTTCTATTTCTTCGCCCAACGGTTTGAAGATTAGACTAAGGGCAGTGGGAACAGTCTCCTGGGTGGGGCTGGATGGTCGCTCCTGATGGGGTCGGGTTCCTCTCTACCAACTTACTCTGGAACCCTTGGTCGATAAATCTTTGTTACCTGCTGAGAAGTGTAGAGGGGAGAAATAACTCGTTTAGACAACTACCAAGTTTAGAGAAACACAGACCCCAAATTCTAAGTTAGTGGGTTTATTACAAAGCCAAAAATAACTGGACATACAGACACCTCAAGATGAGGTTATAGAAATACAAGGGAACTAATACAAATCCAAACCTATGGGCGAGATTAAACCTCTGAAGCATGAAAAGAATGACAAATTCCAGAACCAGATCGCAGGCAATGAT
Organism: Calotriton arnoldi; assembly: GCA_963921515.1. Lineage (NCBI taxonomy): Eukaryota > Metazoa > Chordata > Amphibia > Caudata > Salamandridae > Calotriton > Calotriton arnoldi. Next base: position 491,874 of record CAWUFW010005625.1, read on the forward strand.
TGCTCCCACATCAAGATCCGTCTTCATTTGGGGTTGATAAGTGAAAAGCATTAGTCTGCCCCTACCCTACTACTATCGTGACATCCCTACTTAGCATTCCCCAGGCAAGATCAGGAAAGGTGTCAGCGCGTGAAGCCTTCCTAAGAAGTGCACTCACGCTGTATGGGTCAAGTAGCCAAAGCCACAGAGCTCGTTCTAAGATGCTCCTTCCCTCTCCATCGATCTCCTCACCTCTTCTCCTGACTCGACCCCCGGGGCACTGTCCCTAATTCAAAATGCAAAACACAGAACACGCCCACTGCTTGCATCTGGATCACCTCATCCTGCTGGGCATTTCTCATAGGTGCTTTTTCCATTTAGATTCGATACTCCCAGCTCCTGGCTCGATGACCTTGATTCCCAGGCCTCCTTCAGTGAGAAAGTACACCGGCTCCCAATTATCAGCATTCTTGAATAAAAGTATCGTCTCCTCCCCAGGCCTAACTCCTAAAACAAAAGGCGTCATTCTAACTAACAAAGACGACTTTCTCCACCTGCAACAGAAACGTGAGAAAGAACAAATCCAACATCCACATGAATTTCAGCTATTTATTCTAAAATACAAGCACATCAGGGAGAATACATTTCAGGCCTACAGGAGTTGGGCAACATAAGAATGAACACATAGGCCCTACGAAAATACATAGAAGTGAACATTTTATTTAAGCGTTTCTAAACTATCATGTTACATAAACACACCAATGCGCAAATCATTGTGAATGGCCTATGAAATCCTACACTTTAAAGCTCAATTAACCACATCCATATGCAACTTTAATATGGTGCACGTTTAAGTCAAAGCATTACATTATACATGAGAAACTTCGTTCATCGACTGCAACCAATTGCTTGGGGTTACACTATTCGAAACGCAACTGCCACGTTATTTCTTTACATAGCACGTAATAATTCTATCATTGCACTTTCACATGTTATTACCAAATTACATTCTACTAATCAAATGTTAACACGACAAAGGAATATATGTAGGTGAGGACTACTCATGATTATGATGCACCCCTACAAATGAAAGAGCACCATCGCGCTCCATCACTCCCTAACTTTTGCCATCACTCTGGACCCAGCATTGCCCTGCCAGCTTCCAGCTTCCTCCTGCCACAACGTCTCCTGAGAATGCTTGTCTGTTTCATCCCCCAGGACCCTTGGACTCCAGAGGATCTTATCCCAGAGGGTGTCAGGGAGAGACCGAGGTGAGTGTAAGGTTTACATAGCACCTCTTAGGCCATACGCAGCTTCCAAGCACTGGGAGAGAGTCAAAGACTTGCTAAGATCAAGGTGGCCTTGGAACTGGAATTGTAGAACTGGCTTATGACTGCTAGCCTTGGAGCAGGAGGCCAGGGCTTCCTGTATGCTACTCAAACAAGTGAGAAAGAACAGCTCTCATAGTGCCTAGATGTGAGTCACTTAGCACTGCTGTGCTCCTGAATTGCTAAGTCACTACCCACCTCTGAGTCATTGGCCAGTCGGAATTCCTTAACAAGGCAGTCATTGGCCAATCAGAATTCCTCAACAAGGCCAGTTCGGGTACGCGGAGTTTTCACTGCTCACCAATTCCCCTGACCACTCTTCACACACAGACCCCACGTGACATTTGCTGCTCCTCAAGATTGTTGTCCCCATATTACCCTAGTGTAGTGGTCTTCAAACTTTTTTATGCCACGCCCCCTCCCCCTCTGTAAAAAAAAAGTCATCGGGCCCCCTCAGAATTTTTCACAATTCCTCTATTAAATTGGCAATGTTTAAATATGTCGAGAATTATTTAAACATTGCAGTTAAGCTCTTTTACCGTTTTAAAAATGCAATCAAATACATGATTGTCAAACATACTATTCTGGTCAGGCAGGCCTTACTAACCTGTAAAGGTGTCCACAGTGTGATTATTAGAAATGGGGGTGGGGGTTTTAAAGAATATTTGGAGTCCTTTCCCTATTGACACACACTTCCAGCTGAATATAAATGACAAAAGATGCTAGTGATGACCAATCACAGAGTGGCTTACTTCTGCTCATTTTTCTCTGCTTAAAACAAAGCACTGTTATCAGAATAAAGCTTCTTTTGGGCAGAGACTGACTCTTCCCCTGGAAACCTTTGGGGGCAGGGCCCCCCCCACAGTTTGAAGACCCCTACCCTAGCGCTTGGTTAGGTGGGACGCCAGGCGGCCTCGTCAGAGTGGAGGGGACTGTAGGTGCTGCAGTCATGTACATAACCCCTTAAAGATGACGGTTTTCAATTGGAGCTAGAAAACTTGTGATGGAGAGGGTCGGAAATTGATAGGACAGGAAGCTGAGTATGGGACAGATGGAGAGAAAGGCAAAGAAAGAGGAGGGATGGTCAAACAGTAATAGGGGAAGGCGGGGAAAGGTGGCGGCCCAATATTTAGAAAAAAGGTGGATGTGAAAAGGAGGGAAGAAAAAAATGGGGGGGAGTGAGGAGAACGACAGGCCCAGAGGAAAGAATACCGTGTGAGCCAAGGGTGTGAGTGGGAGCGGTGGCAGAGGAAGACAGATGTCGAGTGGGGGATAGAGACAGAAAGCAGATAAAGTGCAAAACTAGAGAGGGAGTGTGGTGGAATGGTAGTGTGAGAGTAAGAAGGAAGAGAAAACAAGATAACTCAGTGGGTTATTGTGCCCTCTTCAGAAACTTGTGGCTAACCTGGAAGTCACATGTTTAGTACTGGAGGGAGCTCCTCAGCAAGTTTTTTTTTTTTTTGCTTTCAAACTCAACGAAAGACTTTTCAGTTGGGCAACAGTAACTTCAATTAGTATAGCCCATACATGTCCTGGCGTGCTTAAGCACTACATAAAAGGCTGGAGAAGCTTCCTTTAAGTGCAGTCACATAGCTCACCTCAGGAGGTCGCTGCCTAGCATCTGTCAAGGCTTTCCACCAATCATTGCTCCAGCCACTGCACTCCCTTGGCTCACAGCGGCAACCTTCACGTTAAATGGCGGATCAATTAAAGATGGCTGACAATAGGCATGGCGCCCAACCGGTGTATGCCTGCTATGCTTATACATACGCCTGCTGCTGTATGTGGAGGAGGGGTGCATGAGTTAGTGTGATGGAGAGGGGAGTGTACAGATGTCCAGGATGTCACTCATAACTCTTGTTTTCCTCTTTTGAGGGTGAACAAGAAGAAGGCCTCTGAGGAAGATGAACCAGAGAGGGGTAAGGAAACACCAAGGTGGGGGAGAACATGTCACTGTAGCTTCTCATCCACGCCACTGGCCCTGCAGCCTCCCCACCCCCACCCTCCTCCTCAAAACCTAATTACGCACCCAAAGGCCTATTCTTTAGAGTACTCTAGAAACATACCAGATACCTCCTCTGTGCCCCTGTAATCCCTAATTTGCAAACATACCAAAATGTTTATTTGGGGTGCCAAACTACCCTGAAAAAGAAGATATGTATTTTCTCCTCAGCAGTAGCCTATGAGTCTTGTCCTCATATCAGAGGCCAGATAAATTTATGTCAAGTACAACATCAGATTGACTTCACTAACTCCCAGTCTAAAGGAAACTATACCTGAGACATGCCAACGACAACTTGGTTGCAAGCTAATCACTAACCAGTATATTCATAGGCTTTGGGGAAACTCAGCAAGGGCCCTTGAGCCAATCCAGCTACATTACCCTAGAGCATGGGTACTCACAAACTTTCTCTCGGGGGCCAAATTTACAGTGTGGTTTGTGGCCGAGGGCCGCACCGGTGGGGGCGGGGTCAGTGGGGGAGGGGGGCGGGGCTAGAGCAAAAAAAAAACAACTATGAGGTTGAACACAGGCCCCTGCAGCAGACGCCTTCGTCCACTGAGCCACCAGACCCGGCATACACACATCTCTCTCTATCTATCTATCTATCTCTCTCTCCCTCCCTCTATCTCTCCCTCCCTCTATCTCTCTCTCCCTCTATCTCTCCCTCCCTCTATCTCTCCCTCCCTCTCTCCGTCTCCCTCCCTCTATCTCTCCCTCCCTCTCTCCGTCTCCCTCCCTCTCTCCGTCTCCCTCCCTCTCTCTCTCCCTCCCTGTCTCCCCCGTCTCACTCACTCTGTTAGTCTCTCTCTCTCTGTCTCCCTCCCTCTCTGTCTCCCTCCCTCTCTGTCTCCCTCCCTCTCTGTCTCCCTCCCTCTCTCTCTCTGTCTCCCTCCCTCTCTCTCTCTGTCTCCCTCCCTCTCCCTCCGTCTGTCTGTCTCCCTCCGTCTGTCTGTCTCCCTCCGTCTGTCTCCCTCCCTCCGTCTGTCTCCCTCCCTCCGTCTGTCTGTCTCCCTCCGTCTGTCTGTCTCCCTCCGTCTGTCTGTCTCCCTCCCTCTGTCTGTCTCCCTCCCTCTGTCTGTCTCCCTCCCTCTGTCTGTCTCCCTCCCTCTGTCTGTCTCCCTCCCTCTGTCTGTCTCCCTCCCTCTGTCTGTCTCCCTCCCTCTGTCTGTCTCCCTCCCTCTGTCTGTCTCCCTCTGTCTCCCTCCCTCTGTCTCCCTCCCTCTCTGTCTCCCTCCCTCTGTCTGTCTCCCTCCCTCTCTCTCTGTCTTCCTCCCTCTCTGTCTCCCTCCCTCTCTGTCTCCCTCCCTCTCTGTCTCCCTCTCTCTCTGTCTCCCTCTCTCTCTGTCTCCGTCTGTCTCCCTCTGTCTGTCTCCCTCTGTCTGTCTCCCTCTGTCTGTCTCCCTCTGTCTGTCTCCCTCTCTCTCTGTCTCCCCCTCTCTCTCTCTCCCTCTCTCTCCCTCTGTCTGTCTCCCTCTCTCTGTCTCCCCCTCTCTGTCTCCCCCTCTCTCTGTCTCCCCCTCTCTCTGTCTCCCTCTCTCACCTCACCCCGCGTGTGTCAGCCCGGGCTGAGACAGCTTCCCGGGAACACACACAGCCGCACCCGAGTACTTCACAGGTCTTTAAATGACCATTCACTTGTTAATGAGGCTTTGTTGTACTTCACCTCTTCTTAGCGCCCCTGCATCTCCACTCAGTCAGAGTGGAGATGCAGGGGCGCTAAGAAGAGGTGAAATACAACAAAGCCTCATTAACAAGTGAATGGTCATTTAAAGAATCGCCCGGCCCCCATAGAGCAGAGTCTCTCAGAGTCGCGCTGCTGCAACCGCGGTATTTGCTGACACTTTAAAAAATTTTTTAAAAAACACAGGTACGATGTCTGCAAGGTCCGCGGGCCGCCAAGGAAGGCTTGCCGGGCCGCTGGCGGCCCGCGGGCGGCCCGCGGGCCGTACTATGAGTACCCGTGCCCTAGAGCAACCCAACCTTACCTTCTGAAGTAATCCAGCCAATCACAGCCCCTAGAGCAGCCAATCAAATCTTGGAACTGCCAAGTCATGGCCTGTGGATCAGCCTACCCATGACTTCATGTGTAACACAATCATAGGCCCTGGAGTAACCCAACCAAATTTTCAGGTCCATAAAACTTTGGCCATTGGAGCAGCCACAGTCCATGAGAGTGGCCTACAGGTCCTGCTGGTGCAACCCAACCTTGCTGTCAGACCAACCCAGCCATAGCACTGAGTGGAGGGTACTGATTGCTGTTGGTGCAACTCAACCTTGCTCCTGGAGCAACCCAGCTGTAGTCTTGGGAGCAACCCAGCCATAGCACTGGGCGTAGGGTATTGGTTGCCATTGGTGCACTCAACCTTGCCCCTGGACCAACCCAGCCGTAGCTTCAGGTGCAACCCAACCATGGCCACTGCAACAACTGAACCGCTGCCCCAGAGCAACCAAATTATAACCCCTGGAGCAGCTTAACAAATACCCTTGGAACAACTGAGTCTTGGCCCCTTGAACAACCCCACCTTAGCCCACAGTGAAACACAATCCAACCTTATTCCTTGGTCCAAGCCCTATAAACCACTCAACCACTGACCTCTGGATCATAGATAACTGCCTTTTGGAAGTAATAGCCGTTAACTGAACTTCACCGTCCTCCTTTGCAGGTCTGCCACCATATGATGGTCCAACCGTGACCCAGAATGCCCAGCAGCTGAACGGGTCCCAGCGCGTGGTCCTGGATGGATTGTTGACTGACAATGAGTGCACCAGTATCATTCGGCTGGCAAGGGTGAGTGAGTGGCTGTGGTTTAAGGACTGCCCGTATACGTGACCTGGGGAGCAGGAAACTGGATGTCAGGGTCATATGTTTCTGTTGTAGCTGAGGGCCATGAATGAGTGGGCGGGTGAATGAATGTATTGTTGTGGACATCTGGGTTGGAAAATGAGTGAATGCATGCCTGAATTAATGCATTTTTGAATGTTTGAATTCATCTAAGTTTGAATATGTGAATGACTATGAAGGAGAGAGCATTTGGTGGTTAAATGAATGAATGAATACTGATCAAATTCACTAATGTATGTATTAACCTTCTTGTATTTTTCCCTCAGATGGCTGGGGGCTCGGGTGATGGCTACCGTGGAAGGAGGTCGCCACACACCCCCTACGAGAATTTCCAAGGCCTAACACTTTTAAAAGCTGTGAAGGTAATGTACTAAGTACCCCAGTCGCTAGCCACACAGTGCGGTGCCATGGCTTTGCGACTTATAATCTCCTGCCCCCTTGTGGCAGGATGTGGGAACTGTGGCTATAAAAGAAGTAATAATACTTTCTGTAAGAGCGACACCTCCTATGAATTTTCCCCAGTGGTGGTCGCAGCTATACAAAGTCTCACAGCTTCTTCATTGGACACCAGTGGCATGATATGCTCTCTGGTGGTGGAAAGTGGAACTGCAGCTATTGAGCAAGTTTCAACTACTGCTGGACTGGGAAAAGAAGTCTTACTCTAACAGTTTATGGAAATAATGGAAGATGCAACTATAGAGAATCTAAGATGGTCCTGACATTGATGGTCCTTACTTTACCGTCCTCAGAAAATGCAAAGAAAAGTCCATCAAGTAACACTCGGCTTTTTCAAAAAAATCTGAAATAGGCACATTGACCCATTGTTATATCTTATTGCGATTGGAATCCTTTGAAATGCAAGTTTCAGATCCCTGTAACTACTGCATTAACCCCTTGATAATTTACCAAACAGCTTTTTCCTTCTACAGATGGCAGGAGAAGGCCTGGCAAACGTGGACGATGCCCGACACTTCCTGGAGGCCAGCGAGCGTGCCCTGAAGATGACAGAGTGGTACTTCCCCACCATGGACACTCCACTGCTTTACTCCTTCACCCATCTGGTGTGCCGCGCAGCTGTTGAGGGTAAGTGTTGGGTCCTGACCAGGAGAAACCCATCTTTCTAGACTCTGGGTTGCACAGCTCATTCACCATCCCCTTCCTACCCCACCCTGTTATTCCTTTCACCCTGCCCATCTGTCCTGGCCTCTTCATCTTTCTTCTGTCCATCTCTGTCTCCCACCCTTCCCTTATTCCTAGCCCCTTTTTGCCCTTTTCCTCTTTCTGTTTTTTATGTTCCATGTTTCTACAGTAGTGAGCATTATCCCCATTCTGCGGCTACCATTTTTGTCGCTCCAGGGCAGCAGGAGGGACGCAGCGATCTGAGCCACCCAGTCCATGCTGACAACTGTATCTTAGATCCAGAGAGCCAGGAGTGCTGGAAGGAACCCCCCGCCTACATCCAGCGGGACTACAGGTAGGAGCGAAGAGGGCTGGTAATGGGTGCAGGGACAAACTCCTGCATATATCCACCGACATGAAAAACGCATGCACAACCGCTGTCGGAAGCAATGGCGGAATTATCTATACATTTCTTCTGAAGACTAGAACTATAAGCAAAGAGGGCTGGACTGTGGTTAGAACCTATGGTCATATCCACAGAGGCTACAGATACAAGCAAAGAGGGCAGCACAGATCGAGTGCCTAGTTGGGAGGCAGGGATGGAGGGAGGGAGTGAGTAAGTGAGTGTGTGTGTGTGTCCAGAAAATTAAAATACCCCCCACTTTGAACCAAAGCTCTGACCAAATGAGAAAAGCAGTAAGCCCGGCACTTCCTAGATGAGTTCTCTTCACTTCTACATCCTCTGATCATCCATCCTCCTACACTTCCATCCATCCATTCTTTGATCCTTTTAATATTCCAACAATCAATTTACATTCCTTCCATCCAGTTGTCCAGTCATTCATTTATCCATCCTTTCACTCATCCATCCACCCTTTCAACCATCTACCTAGCCATCACATTCCCATTCCCTTCACACATTGATCATCCATCCTTTCACTCTTCCATCCATTTATGCTAGCAGCCTTTCTTCCAGCCTTCCTTCCACCCATGTATCCTTTCTTTCAACCTTTCATTAATTGATCCTTTCACTCCTCCATCCAACCTTTCATCCTTACAACCATTCCCCTTTGCACCGTTTCTTTGTTGTTTTAACCCTTCCTTCCTTACACTTCTCCTTCCACCTTTCTTTCTTTCTGTAGTAAATAAAAGTAGCGCAGTCCATGTAGTTTCTTGTAGGTAATTTATTCCAGGTTAGATGGTACAAGATTGAGCCCTACCAGGAGCAGCCTTACTGCTGCTCAGCCCCTCATCCAACTGACACTCTCACACACGAACATTCCAATCACCAGCATTCTCACACACAGTCACCCAGGCTGAGCAGCAGCAGTATAACACATCTCCCTTTTTACCAAAGGGAAAACAGAAACAATGTGAATAGAGGATAAATAAGGCATGTGCAAAATGACGATAGAATGATCACATGCAAAACAGGGCATTGAAGAGATTACAAAATAATCAGATGGCAAACGATGAATAATTAAGCAAATAACAGTAAACGCAAACCAGCAAAGCAAAACTACACACCAATCACCACATCTCCCATTCCTAAAAACCACACCAAAAACAACACACTACCACGCATCTACACACAAACTCAATCCCATACCCACGAGAAGGCTGGCCAAAATGAGGTAAGGAGGACACCAACAATAAAGCATGGTAGGGGACCCAGCAAAGCAAATAAGTCAAAAAACTCCAAACGAACAGGGTTGTGACGTGTGGCGGGTGATCCACACGGAACATGAACACAGAACCAAACCGCTCCACCCAAACAAAATTTGGGTTATGACGTGTGGAGGGGATGCCACACGGAACAAAAGTAAGTGCACGTAAGGTAAGCAACAGCATAAATACCAGCAACAACATCCATGTACGGGAAACACAAGTCATTGTCCAAAATCTGTACAAGAATGGGTGGTGATGCAACACCAACCAATAACCACATGAAAGTAAATAAATGCATTTAATAAAGTCCACATGAAAGTGGGAGAAACACTGTAAAAAGCACACTTCAACAGTAAGCAAACCGTAAGGAAAGCGCCAATGCATCTAACATACGCAAGTCAGAGGTAATGCAAGTCATGCTACAAAATCCGTAACACAATGGGTGGTTGTACAGGACCAACCCATAACCACATAACAGTGGGAAGTAAGAACACCATAAAATGGACCAAGCCATAACCACGTACCAGTGGGAAACTGCAAAGTAATCATAAACACTTTTCACTTAAGTCACCACCACATAACAGTGGGAAAACGCAATGCAAACAAAAGCACCTCTTCACATAAACTCTCCAACAACTGTATTAAAATGGGTGGTGGGGAAGAAAACCGACCCATAAACACATACAAGTGGGATAGAAAAGCACAAAAGAACAGTAAGGGACACCTCGACAGCTACTCTTCAATACATATAAATATCACTGCATGTGACACTTTCCACGAGAGTGGAAGAATTCTTGGTATGCACCAATAAACAATAATGAATAGGTTAGGGGGAAATATCCGAAACAATGAGTAATCACACCTGCATAAAGGGTAAAATCATCACATGTAAAGCATATATGAAGTTGAACGTTGAACCTAAGGGAATGAAGACAGAACATTAAAGCATTAGAGTACTATAAACATTAGGAAAGATGTACTGTCTAAAATAAATAAAGCTAAGTAACATACTTTGAAAAACATGAGCATGAAATATACTAGTGATGACATCAAACGATGTAACAAAATATAAGGCATCAAGGCAGCAAGTGCATAAAAATGCATGACACAGTAATAGATCAAAGCAAAGCAGGCAATAAAATAATAAATAAAAGCAAATGCTTCACTGCGACACCCTCTCTCACTTGACTGCACAGCGTCCAATTATTGAAGGCGTAAGTTTGTCAAGAAGAAAGTAATTTCATTTCAGCAGGTGTGTTGATAGTACTGCGCAGCTAAACTCCCAAATGTCCTATGTCAGAAATTCACACTGGTAGCCGAAGTCCAAAGCCAGGATACTAAGTTGATCGGGATGCTGCCAAGAGATCACAGCACAGAGGAACAGGAACTTGCTTCAAATAGCCACGGAGCTTGACGGGAAAACTGGCATGAGTACCAATAGCGCCTTGGTGTTGCGTGAGAGCGCCGGTGAATTTAACTTTAAGAAGTTGAGAGCGCCAGTGAAATTAACTTTATTGTGCCACCGCCGCACTGACGAAAGGACAACAGTAGACAGCGTCGCTGAAGCGCAGGACTGCGGTAGAAACACAAGATGGCGGCACGTTGTTACGCCCGCGCCGGGTGGCTCGCAGTGAAAACGTGCATTCAATAGCAGCCGAGTTCCAGTCAGCACGACGCAACAATGCAGGTAAGAGTGCGCGCGCGACTCGGGCCTCAAATTTTCAAACACATCAAGAAGCGGTTTAACTGGCACTGACATAAGGATTGCGCAAGATGCAAGAAACAATAATATACGCAAAATGTCTTACTTGCAATTTCAATGTCACCGCAACATCTCTATGCTCCAATTTCTCCCAAGACACAGGGACACATTTCGGGATTGCCGATCTCGCAGTAAGCACTCACCAATAAAAACAAATGTCTCAAACAGTTTCAGAAGATAGTAATGCCGTCGCAGGCTTAACGAAAGCAACTCCCAAGCACATATTCATGAAGACACTGGGTGGCTGTAAGTTGAAACAGCAATCGTCCAAGCTCCTCATGGGCAAAACTTTAGTTGGGCTGCAATTCTTTCCAAACAGGTTCTGCAAACAGGTTCTCTGGAGTACGTGGCAGCAATGTTAAGTGACGTTAAGGGAGAAACTGCACTTTATGGAGTAACTCTCCAAAAGTAGCAGGATGAGGACGACTGTCCCCAGGAGCAGGAGAGGCTCACTTCCTCCAAGACAGGCAGGGAGTGAACAGCAGGTAGAAGGCAGGCATGCAGACAGGAACTGGCACCTTTGAGTTGCGGGCGACCGGTGGAGTGGTCACTGGTGGGGCTCTGGGTGCCAGGATTCTTTAAATGCGCAGCTCAAAGTTTAAGAAAGGCTTTACCTTGAAAGTTCTTTAGTCTTCAAATTTTCTGTAGATGGCACACGTAGGTTCTTTCCTCAGAATCGTCGCCAAATAATGTAGTAAATAAAAGTAGCGCAGTCCATGTAGTTTCTTGTAGGTAATTTATTCCAGGTTAGATGGTACAAGATTGAGCCCCACCAGGAGCAGCCTTACTGCTGCTGAGCCCCTCATCCAACTGACACTCTCACACACGAACATTCCAATCACCAGCATTCTCACACACAGTCACCCAAGCTGAGCAGCAGCAGTATAACACTTTCCTTACTTGTTTCCTTTCTTTCACCTTTACTTTCACCCGCCATGCCTTCCTCCTTTCCAGTGTCTAGATACCATAATTGTTTCTATTCTCAAATTATTTGTTCATGCATGGGGACTAGATTAGGTTAAGGACAGACTCAATATTTAGTAGGGCCCAGATAGGCCACTGGGTGCAGTGGCTACCCCCACTTATGCTGCTAAAGTGGGGGTGGGGGGTGTTTTGTGTGTGTGTGTGTGTGTGTGTGTGTGTGTGTGTATGTGTGCGCGCGCCCCCTATATCTGCTTTTTGGGGCTTAAAAGCCATTCTTCAAGGATCTCTTGTGGCAGTCACGGTCGCCCGCAAGTAGGGAGATGGCTCAGTTGAGATGTAGTAGGGCTTGGGTGGTTGTTCTGAAGTCTGTTTCAAGGAAACCCGCCCTCACTTTGCATAACAAAATGATGCAAGGCGATTAGTGTGTTCTTAAGCTGATGGGGGTGTCAATGTGTCAGCTGGGTGGAGGACGTTAAATCTGGTTCCTTTCTTTCCACAGTGCCGTCCTTTACCTGAATGATGATTTCGAAGGGGGAGATTTGTTCTTCACTGATATGGATGCTGCCACAGTGACTGTGAGTATAAATTGGACACACACTGCCAAAAGATATCACTTCTGAGGTAATAGGTGGTTATAGAGGATATGACAACTCTTCAGGATATGACATCACACTCTTTGCCAATGGAGTATCCTTTGTGGCATGAAGAGGATATGACATAACATGATCAGCACATAACATCGCATCCCCTGGTATACAGCTATAAAGCGGATATGACGTCACTTAAGTAGGACTTGACATCACACCCCAGATTAAGAGATATAAAGGATATGACATCATTCTCTACCTTCACTGTGACTAAAACTAGTGTAAGTTGTATTTGACTGGGAAGCATAGAAGGATTATCAGAAAAAGGTTTTTTTATTTGATAAAATCAGCAAATACATGGTCAGTAATTCATTGGTAACTGAAGGCGCGCATCTTGGGGCCAAATTAAGTCAACCATCATTAAGGCATAGGAGTTACTTTTTACATAACATTTCAGTCAGCAACTTTTCATTACCACACAAATTTGAGGTCTCCCATGCAAATCCTCCATGGGAAATCTTATATTGCCGCTCCCCAACTGTATCTTTGCAAGCCTGGACCAGGTACCAGTCTTGATTTGTAAGAAGTGTTTTCTCCCACCATCTTATCGCTCTCGGACCTATAGCCACAATAGAGCCAACAAATATAACACAACAACTAGCTGAAGGTAGTTCTTATTATGTAGCTCATTATTCTGCCAGTATGAATGTCCCCATGACCCAACAACCTCGCGGCATCTGGTACATTGACTTGTCGCTGTCAATTTGCATTTAATAAAGTCTCACAGATTTCATACAGAGAATATGCTTGAAGAAAGTTGGACCTGCCTGTCATTAAATCCCCAGATTACTGAATGTGTCATGTTTATATAGCCATTACAAATCTGTTTATGATAATCTCAAATTGGCCTTGGTCGGCCATGCTGCCACGATTTCACAGCATCATATATTTGCGAGACCCTGCAAATTCCTCCGTATTACCTTACCTTTACCGTCACTCTTACCGTTACTGCTCCTACTCACTCTCAGCTCCTCAAGAACAAATATTTTAAAAAGCATCCATGATGCAGCAATAAACCTCCTGTTACATAGCATCAAACAACTTGGCTTGGTCAAAATACAAGATACCCCCCTGCTCTGACAACTCCCTCTGGGGGAAGTGGGTTATGCCTACAGGCATAATTAAGTAATCGGGCCATTTGGAATCAGCGGGTGGTTTTTTCATCGCCTTCACAATACGTAATGAGATTTTTTTCGAAGGTGAGCCTCTGAAACATATTTTTTCTTTGTTATTGAAATTCAATCAAGATTACAAATATACATGTACTAGGATTTAAATTGAACTGTTAAAATTAATTCCTCGCTGATTATCTGAAATAGAGCATTAAATCTTAAGATATCTTCGTAGACTCGACGAAAGAGGGCAAACAAACAAGTAAATTAATGACTTTGGAAAGTTACAAATCATCAGAAAGAGATAAAGCTAATCATCAAGATGAAAGTTCCTCTACAAAGTTTTGAAGTATTTGAACTCATCTTAGCAAAGTATAGTTCCATGGAATACAATTTACACATCTCCAGCTGGCCTCAGTGAATATTGGTGGTACTTTTGCCTATATAATTTTTGCAATTATTGCCACATATAGTATTAGTTTATTCTACGGATGCCAAAAACCACTGCTTGTGAGTCATTGATTAGCGTTAATTCAATATATTATTTGTATTCTATGTATGTGTGAGGCACCATCTACACCACACGTGGAGCACATGGCTATTTTCTTGTCCCTGTTCCACAAACATAAAAGTGAAAAAATGTTTATTATTCTGTTGCAGCCTGTATTTTGCCGGGGCATCTAAAAACAAATCCTTTGGCCAAATGGACTTACTTTCATACCATTGGTGTCACAGCTAGCTGTCCATTCAATAACCTAACGCAGTTGTGTGATAACAAAAAGATGGCCAGGGCCCATTCTAATCTTCCTTCTGCTTGTACGATTTCTCCTCCCCTTCCAAATGCACTTTGATTAAACTGTTGAATTATTGTAAACATTTTCGAGTTAAACTGCATAGTATTGTTCTGAATGAATATCAAATAAGAAAAAATCCTCTTGTTAATTACAAGGAATCCCCACCACCTAAGGCTGGAAGCTTCCGTAAAGCCTTTAGTTGTTATTCCATCTTATTAACTAGTGGGGATAATGCAATCTAACTAAATTGTGAGGATCCTTGGCAATCCTAATCCCCAGATATCCTTTAGTGAAGAGCAGATCGCAGTCTCTCAGGGAGACCTGCAGTATACTTTGTCCACATGCATCCCAGTCTATCCCATCTTACCTCTGCTTCACTTGTACTCAGATACCTGAGAAAAGCGAGCGCTTCCTGCAAGTGTGTTTTGTGTTGTACACATTTACCTGCAGGACTATGTCTTCTTCCTGCAATCCAATTTTAGCTACTATTCTCTCACCACCCTAGGAATATGACTGCTGTTCCTCATTTGCCATGGTCTCTGTGTACCCAACTGATACAAGGGTTGGCATTGGACAACCATTCTGGATTCCAATTGGATCAAAACTGTGCCCATTATTTCATCGATTATAGCAAGCTCAGTTGAGGAGTTGACATACGCAGAAGGCAAAGACCTGGTGAATTGTGCTGCGGCTTCTTAATATCCAGCAACTTCCATACAAATCTCCACCGGGTCAAAGGCCTTTTCTACATTGAGAAGCATAAACATTGTTGAGTAATCCCAGTTCAGTAACGTAAACTATGGTTTGAAATAAGAGGTGTGCATTAGTCACCAGCTGTCTGCCAGGAGTAAAGCTTGTTTGGTTTAATTTAACTAAATAACGGACAAATGTAACGAGCCACCTGGTTTACCTTCTTAACTATTTTACAAACAGTGTGAACGTCATTGTGTGTTATCAGTCTCGGTCATTGGAAAAACCAGCAACTGTGTCTTTCTGACAAATTCAGAAGGGTGCCTCCCTAATCATGCATAATTAAATTAAATGTGTACTTGAAATGAGATACAATCATCAGCACGGGCGGCTCCTCTGCTATGGCGGAGGAGCGACGCCCCACTGATTTTAAGCAGTGCGAGGAAGAAGAAACATAAAATGATAACTTACAGTTATTATCATTTTATGTTTCCTGCCTGTTTGCGGGTTGGCGGGGATGCTCTGCCTTCGAAGCAGGGCAGGGGAGGAGTGCTGTGCCCACTCGTAAGTGTGCAAGACTGTATGGTCTGCCTTCAAGGGCCGCCCAAACCAGTCATGCACACTTTCCCCATGCAGGCTGCATTACAGCCTGCATGGAAAACAACCCCAGGCCCCCATTTCCTGGCTGAGCGTCGAACCAGGACACTCAAAACCAATCACAACGCTGCATTGCAGCATTGCGATTGGTCAGAGGAGCCTGGGTGCTCACCAATCACAATGCTGCATTGCAGCATTGTGATTGGTCAGGGGAGCCTGGCTGTACTTCCAGTGCCTGTCTGACGAGGAGAGCAGAGACACGGGACCCGGCGCAGCAAAGTAAGTGGTTTTTAGGTCTCGGCCTGGCGTTTGGAGCGCGCATGCGCTCCTCGCCTGCGAGAGCTATAGTAAAGAGTATGAAGAAGGGGACTTTAATCCACGCCCTGTGTCTCGACCGTTTGCAATTGGCTTAAGTCCTGATTAATGTTTTTTCTGTGCTTTTGGTTTGCTGGCTGTCACTTTTGTTGACGCCCTTGCAGTTTTGTGATGCCGCCCATCGTGACAAGCACATCTATTTTCACTCAGGCCATGTGACAGCCTGCAAACCAAAAGCACGGAAAAACATTAATCACGACCTAAGCCAATTCTAACAAGTGGCTGAATGAAAACATATCGCAAGCGTTTTTTTCTCTTTGTGCTTCACAGCCCTCGTGAAGAATTTTCTTATCTGCTTGTTAAATAAACAAGCAGATAAGAAAAGTCTTCACAACAGCCATGAAGCAGACGAGCCATGGCGCACAGGCATTCCGAGGGCGCCTGTTCCCAGCACTTCCCCCTCCAAACAAGCATTTGCAATGCAATAGGTCTCGCATTTGCGAGAGTTTAAGCTATTGGCATTGTAAATGACAATGCCTTTATTTATGTTTTAAAAACCAACACGTAAATAAAAGGCATTGCACATTCACAATGCCAATAGCTCAAACTCTCACAACTGCGAGACCTATTGCATTGCAAATGCTTGTTTTATTATATATATATTTTTTAAGTTGCGCACCGTTTCCTCTCCCCTCGCACCTCCTTGCACACGCGCCCCGCCACCCGCGAACCACGCCGGCCGCCACTGTTCATCAGGTATTTCTGTATCCCTGCATCCAGGACATCTTGTCTAATGGCCTGCCAGTTAACCAAACACTTGATCTTGACCGTTTCCACTTGCATAATAGCAAATAAGTCCTTTTTTTCCCTGCTAGATTTGCCAAAGTTAACGCAGCATGATTTTTAGGTTATGCCTTGTGGTGAGATCTTATGCCAAGAAACATGCTCACGTTTGGAGAGCCCCTGCCACTATTGACTGCTGGGGTTCAGCTGACTTTAAAAATTGGCTGATTAGATGGTCCATCAGCCTTAGTATCAGTCCATGGCATATTGCTGATATATATATATATATATATATATATATATATATATATATATATATATTCCAAGAAGGGAACGGCACTCCAAAGCAGTGCACAATTATTTTATTTCAGCCAACCGAGAAAATCACATCAACGCGTTTCTGCCTCAAAGAGCCTTAGTCATGATTTGTGACGCCATCTTTTGAGTACCTAAATACCACATGAATCACAGTGCAAACAAACATAGAAACCATACTAACAATGTATAGTGCACACACGTACACCAAATTAATAGAAAGCTATTTCCTCAGTTGTAAGTTTTGAGTAAACAAATTGTGAAAATCATTTAACAAAATAATATGAATCTGTTAAATCGCTCTGCCCCTTTCCACAACGTATAGTGTGGACAGACGCTGTACTTAATAAATATATATATATATATATATAAAAATCACTGGCATAACTAGTAGAAAGATTGGTTTTATGATCATGTCATATGCAGATGACCCACAAATCTTTCTCTCCAGTGACAAACCAAACGATGATTTACAAGCCTGATTCAAGCCTGATTCAACAACTGCCTTTTGGCGGCCAAGCAGTGGATGAAGATAAGTGAGAAATGGGCTCAGACATGATCCATCATAAACTGTGGTTATTGCCTTTTAAAAAAGGCATCCTATGGTCTAAATCTCTCTGTCCTACCAGGTTGGGAAAGCCACCTTTGATTGCAGACATCCCATCTTAGATAAGGGGCTCAGCAATTTACACCAAATAAACTCAATAGTCTTGGCATGCTTTTTTCAACTGAACTTATTGTGGAAGAAAATGTTTCTTATCATATCTAACAAGCTTAAAGCAGTATTGGCCGACACTACGTTTTAAGGCATGGGCAAAGTGGGCTCTGGCCCAGCACCCCAGCCTTTCAGGGGGGCCTTGATAGAGCCAGCTCTGTTCTGCAGAGTCTCGTCCTGATGACCTTAGGTAATTCTTAAACTTGTTTTAAATATCGTTTTCCTTTAATTTATTGTTAATGTGGGTGATGTGTGAGAATATATTACAGACAATTTGCAGAAAAATGTGTTTATGTTTCATGCAACATCCATAAAAATAGTTTCTTTTAGATCAAAACAGGACCTCGCATATAAGAAATGGTAGGGTGTCACAGAGAGTATTTGCATTAATAATAGTGAGCTGCTACTGCCCTGTTACAATATTGAAAACACACATCACTATCCCTGAATATTAGATGTAAACACAGTAAGAACTTGGACAAGGGTGCCAGTGTGCTGTCAATGACCTAGTCAAAGAGGGCATAAAAGAGCTGAAATTGGATCATATATTCAAAGCTGCTCTGAATAGGGGCCCCCAAAATATGTTTGGCGTGGGCCCCCAAAATCCTTAAGATGTCCCTGATGCTACCACCAATTCACGTCTTGAGTACCCCAACATCTGCATCTTGTTGAGCTCCCAGGAAAGACTCTTACAAAGCTTCAAGAGCCCAGAATGCCTCTGCTAGAGCTATTTTTAATAGACATAAGCAGTACTCTATTTTTGAATTCAATAGATCACTGCACCGGCTTCATGTGGAGAAACGGATACAGATTAAAGCCTTATGTCTATGTCATAAGGCGATTTATGGAAAAGATCAGTCTTTATCCACACTTTACTACCAAAGAAACAGGGAATCAGAAATGTAAGATCTGATAATCTCCTCCTGCTAAACGTTCCCAGAATAAAACATACCAGAGCAGAACAGCAGCTCCACCACAGCTGTGGAATTCTCTGTTGTTTACCCTTCAGACGCCTAGAAATGTCATGCTATTTAGAATAAATCTAAAATCATTCTAAAATCATTCTCATTCACTTAAGTCTCTATCCCAGAGTATCTCTTCGATTTCATGTTACATTATCTGAATCAGCGCCATGAAACCTTAGTGTCTTAGTCGTGCTCTATAAATAAAACTTTCATTCAATCATAAGCCAATCCCCTTTCACCGCCCGACTCACTGTGGTGCGCCCCCAACCGCATTTTTTTATTATTTTTATTTACAGAACATAACCAGGTGACTGCGAAGAGCTGCCTGACCTCTCACTTTGTTTTTACGTGCTTAGGGGGGCTTTTGTTTATTTTCCTTTTAAATACAGCCATGTTGGAGCTTGAAGGAAAATATGCCCGCCGTCATGTCATGATGGCATAGAGTCATTGTACATATGCCACAACGTATGCACACGCAGATGGGCAGAGGTGGCCATCTTGGAATGGTCTACATGTTGCCCACTATGTGTGCACATGAATTGTGGCACATGTGCATGCATCAGAAACATTAAAACAACTATTGGCAAAGCCAACAGCTCAGCACTCGCCTTTAAAGGCAAGATCTATTGGCTTTGCTAGTTTTTGTGTATTCTTAATAGAATTTTATAGCCCTCCTACAAGTCAGGTTAAAAGACTGCGCACACTGTCACTTTGCCAGACACGTTCATATTGAGATGAGTGCTTATATATCTGCTACCGAACATGTCCTTCAGTTAGATTCCAAAAAATGATTTGTCCTAGACCAAGAGCAAAAACTTCGGCTACAATCAATGCCCTCTGAATCCTCCATACATGCAAATAGCGTCTATCACCTAAATGAAAGTTGTACATAAGCAGTGATGTCCCTTCGTTCGTTCGGGTTCTGTTCCCAGGCCAGACTGTATTTAGTCCATTACCTCCCCATCCTTGTACTTCAATACTACATTAAAATTACCCACAACAAAGCTCCCGAATCTTGGTACAAAATGACAGCAAAGTGAAAATCACAGGATGGTGTGCGCCTTTCTAAGATTGTAAATGATATGTTAATTGAGAATATTTTGGCCTGGCTCGTGCATCGCCCTCTGTAGAGGAGCGGTCCACTCTGGGGGGAGGCCAGATAGTAGGTGAACTATGCTGGCCTGTGACAGGTGAGGTCATTATTGGGGGGACAATTAGGCACTACCCTTCCTTACATTTGCATGACAGTAGGGGTGCTGACAGGAGGCCGTTGAAAGAATCCAGGGGTGCGGGGTTGCGAGAGACCGCTGCATCTGGCTCTTACGGCCAACCACCTGCACATGCGCAATGGGTATGCCTAGCAGTAGCCTTTAGGTGGGAGGAGAAGTGACGGTTGTAAGGGGTGCCCAAGGTAGGTATCCTAGCGGACAGACAGGCTCCCTGCACAGGGCACACCCCCGAAGGGGGATGTGATGGTGTGTGTGTGTGGTCCTTCCCTAAGGAGGGTCCCACCACAGGTCATTGGGCGGATAGGCTGGGCCTAGACTGGAGAGGTATCACGGGAGCCAATCATGATCTCACTAGAGGCATAAATTGAGATATGCAGGAACATGTGTAGATAGTGGTAGGAAGATGATGTCTAGCGTCTCTGTAGAGGTTAGGCATGCATCACCTGGTGTAAATATGATGTAAATATGAAGGGTTACTGCGTATGCAAACGGGGAAACGAACTGAGATTTTGCTTTCAATAATGTTTGTAATAAAATACGGCTGGGGTTACGACCCCTAATCCAAGGAATTGTGTGGAGTTCGAGGTTTTTTTGGTGGGGGGACGAGCGGATGTGGCTGGTCGTGGTTGGGCACCGGAGGGAAACGGCGATGCCAGGCCATGTGTGCCAAGGAATCTAGCACCTTTGTGTTCTACAGCCAGGACCTGAGCCATGCCAGTTCAGGTTTCTTCAACGCTTCTATGCCTTCTGCGAGTACGGTTAGGCTTTAATATAACAGCGAAGCGTGATCCTGCGCATGCGCAAAATGCTCAAAGCTGCAAAAGTGACAAAATGTTTTAAACTCAAGGAACAAAGATATTACTCTACACCGTATGCACACATTCACCATATTTTACCAAACAAAAAATAGTCGTACTTGAATCTGCTTTTAGTAGGCAAAGATATGTGTTGGTGGACTAGCGAAATGTTTGCAACAATTTATGATAGGCCCCCTAAGATTGAATGAATGTATCCTGTAGTTTTTGTAAAGATTGTCAGCTATTGTAAATGCACAATACTTAGCAATGTAGTAATTGTGTATAGCTGATCACATGCAAAAATATATATCCCTCTGGTTGACCTGATATAATAGTTCATTACGTTAATGTATCTGATGCAGAAATCTATGCATATTCGCAGGTCCCGAATTCCAATACCATCTTTCATAAATAGGTCAAATGAGAAGCACTGGACTGGCTAGTAACACCTACAGTGCCATCATAGTGAATAACCATGCCACTTTGTAAAACAAGCATTGGCAAAGCCAAAAGACCTCAACTTTGACATTGCTGGTGCTATTTAGCATTGGCAAAAAAAAAGCTATTTCCGAAGCTGAACAGCATTGAGAAAAAAAGCCCCATGAAAATTATTTATATGGGTATGTAACACTTACAATACCATATGTAAGGCTAATCCCCTGTGACCCCTCTCCATGCACTGCTTATAACCTCCGTTATTACAACACTCATGGCGTGTTCTGTGACATCATTAAATACATCACTGATGACAACTGAACGCACACCATTGACGACAACACTGTGCATGGCAGTGGTGCACGTTAAACTTACTTGAAATAACTATAAATGTTTGAATATATAAAACAGGGAAACTAGAAGATTTACATGAATGGCAAGTGCTTCTCATTACAGAGTGCAAAAAGGGTGAGAGAGAGGACAGGAGGATAGAAACAAAATTAGGTAATACCATTCATTTGGATATCTACCTTGATGTAGTCCAACCAGTTGGTATAATTATGTCATATGCTGCTTTGAAGAGGAGATGTCCTATACTGCCTTCAAGAGGATATGTTGTACGCTGCCTTCAAGAGGATATGTTGTATACTGCCTTCAAGAGGATATATCGTGCGCGGCCTTCAAGAGGATATATCGTGCGCGGCCTTCAAGAGGATATATCGCACGCTGCCTTCAAGAGGATATGTCGTGCGCGGCCTTCAAGAGGATATGTTGTATACATCCTTCATGACAATATGTCATATACTGCCTTCCAGAGGATATGTTGTATACTGCTTTCAAGAGGATGTTATATACTGCCTTCATGAGGATATATCATATACTGCCTTCAAGAGGATATGTTGTATACTGCCTTCAAGAGGATATGTTGTATACTGCCTTCATGAGGATATATCATATACTGCCTTCAAGAGGATATGTTGTATACTGCCTTCAAGAGGATATGTTGTATACTGCCTTCAAGAGGATATGTTGTATACTGCCTTCATGAGGATATATCATATACTGCCTTCATGAGGATATATCATATACTGCCTTCAAGAGGATATGTCGTATGCTGCCTTCAAGAGGATATGTTGTATACATCCTTCATGAGAATGTCATATACTGCCTTCCAGAGAATATGTTGTATACTGCCTTCAAGAGGATATGTTGTATACTGCCTTCAAGAGGATATGTTGTATACTGCCTTCATGAGGATAATGTTGTATACTGCCTTCATGAGGATAATGTTGTACACTGCCATCAAGAGGATATGTTGGATACTGCCTTCAAGAGGTTATGGTGTTTACTGCCTTCAAGATGATATGTCGTACACTGCCTTCAAGAGGATATGTTGTATACTGCCTTCAAGAGGATATGCTGTACAATGCCTTCAAGAGGATATGTTATATACTGCCTTCCAGAGGATATGTCGTATACTGCCTTCTACAGGATATGTAATATTCTGCCTTGAAAAGGATATGCTGTATACTGCCTTCCACAGGAGATGACATGTACTGCCTTCAAGAGGAGATGTTGTATACTGCCTTCCAGAGTATATGTCGTATACTACCTTGAAGAGATGTCGTATACTGCCTTGAAGAGATGTTGTATACTGCCTTCAAGAGGAGATGTCGTATACTGCCTTCTGGAGGATATGTCATATACTGCCTTGAAGAGGGGATGTCATATACTGCCTTCTGGAGGATATGTCATATACTGCCTTGAAGAGGGGATGTCATATACTGCCTTCCAGAGGAGATGTATACTGCTTTCCGGAGGATATGTCATATGCAGCTTTGAAGAGGAGATGTCATATGCTGCCTTCCAGAGGAGATGTCCTAAACTGCCTTCCGGAGGATATGTCATACAAGGCCTTCAAGCACTGGCGTCGGCAAGGGGGGGGCGGAGGGGGGTGTGCGCCCCGGGCGGCACGCGTTTTGGGGGCGGCGGCCGCAAAAATCATCGCCAGCACCCCCCCCCCCCAGCGCTGCGGCAAAAGGCAGGGACCGCCACGGGCGGCAGAGTGCCTAGCTACGCCACTGCCTTCAAGAGGATATGTCATATACTACCTTCACGAGGATATGTCATATACTGCCTTCCAGGGGATATGTCATATACTGCAGTCAAGAGGATATGTCTTATACTGCCTTGAAGAGGATATGTCATATAATGCCTTCAAGAGGATATGTCTTATACTGCCTTTAAGAGGAGATGTCCTATATTTCCTTCCAGGGGAGATGCCATATACTGCCTTAAGAGGAGATGTCATATACGGCCTTCAAGAGGATATGTCATAAACTGCCTTCCTGAGGATATTTCATGTACCGCCTTCCAGAGGATATTTCATATACTGCCTTCCAGACGATATGTCATATACTGCCTTGAAGAGGAGATGTCATATACTGCCTTCTAGAGGATATGTGATATATTGCCTTCAAGAGGAGATGTCCTGTACTGCCTTCAAGCAGAGATGTCATATACTGCCTTGAAGAGGAGATGTCCTATACTGCTTTCAAGAGGATATGTCATAAACTGCCTTCCAGAGGATATTCCATATACCGCCTACCAGAGGATATTTCATATACCGCCTTCCAGAGGATATTCCATATACCGCCTTCCAGAGGATATTTCATGTACCACCTTCAAGAGGGTATGTCATATACCGCCTTACAGAGGATATTTCATGTAGCACCTTCAAGAGGGTATGCCATATACCGCCTTCCAGAGGATATGTCATATACTGCTTTCCAGAGGATTTTGGACGAAAGTCAGCAGTACTGGAGAGGAAACAGAAGTTCATGAAGACTAAGTCTAGGTCAAAGCTTTCTGGGTTCAGAGCCCTGCCCCCATAACCCATGCCAGGCCCACCCACTGACAGTTTATGCGTTTGAGCTGATAACTAAAAGTGGTGTCTTCATTCGGTGCTGCCACTCTTTTTTGCTCTTGGTAGCTCCTGGCCTGCACCAAGACAGACTCCTAACTAAAGACACTGCATGAATTTTGGTTCTACATGGTGTGAAGCTGCAAACAGCTACAACATGATGTATGGCATCACAACCAGTACTTTACGTTGGATGCAAAAGGTAGCCGGGGGGGTCTCTAAAAGAAATAGCGTACCTGGGAATCCTTACCTAGACATGTGGCCTGTCCAATCAAGGGTGTTGCTTAAAACATGTAAACTAAAATCCTGTGCTTCACACATCCTGTCATCTGATCTTTAACTTGGTGCTTCTCTGTTGAGTTTTTTGTTATTACGTCGAGACATATAACACAACGGACATACGCCTAAAACATGCCAGACTTCTTGGCTTCGCCAGTGCTTCTTAGCAGTATCAAATAAATGAGTAACAACAATGTTGTTGTTGTGGATAATTCAAATTGAAAATGTCTCAATTTTGAAAATATGACTGTGAATTAAACATTACTGAGGTCAGTGTAAGGGGTAGTGGATTTCGGAGTGTGTCATTCATTCCCAGTTTTCCCTTCACACCACGTCCTCTGCAGTCTCTCACTCCTACCCACTTACTCTCTTTTCCTCCCCACATCTTTCTGAAATCGTCCATCTGTATGCTTCACAAGTTGTCTATTTTCTCTTCAGACCCTTTTTTTTAACTCTTTCTCCACATACTTTGGTTAATCTCCTCACCTTCACCACCCCCTCAACACACACACAACCCACCCACTCACCTGCAAGCACTGCATTTTCTTTTCCTTTGGAGCTGTTAATATTTTGACAGCGGTTTACGTCCTCCACACCCTTCCACATAGAAACACTGTTAGAACTGGGACATATCTGACTGTCGCTCTGCAGAGAGGCCAAGGGTTGGATGTGCATGTAGTCTGAATACCTTTAGGACCCACTGACAGCCTTCAGTCTCAGCACCAGAGCGCTCAATCGGACCTAGTCATAAACACCCACCATAATCTGTCCTTTAATCACCCAGACGGCTAGAGGTGCCTCAGTTCAGGGTGCACTATTCAAGAGTCATGTATTGCATGAAAAAAATTAAGTAACCCAAAATCTGGAAAAAGCAAATCTATATATATATATATATATATATATATATATATATATATATATATATGTGTGTGTTCACTGAAAAAACAAAGGTTAAAGTAGCATTATAGTTAGGTGAATTTATCAGTGTGAACATTACCGTTCTGAAATAAAAAAAAACACAGAAATGTATTGGCTTTAGTTAGCAGTGTTCCGTATAACTTGCGTCCCGCCATGCTCTGCTTATGACCTCACAAATGACTTCACTCATGACATGTTCTAGGACATCATTTATGACATCACTGATATCATTGATGACGTCCTCCAATAAGTATGCTAGTTTTTTTTTTAATAGGTTTCATAGTGGTGAGTAACTACTATATCATATTTCAACTTTATTTTGTACAGTTCGGGTGTAGCTAATGGGTGTAAGTGTTTACAAAACACATTTGCTCGTAATGCACCATAGCTCTATGGAGGTATTGAACATGTTATAAAGCTATGTATTTAAGAGTAATTCTGTGTGCAAGTGACAGTTGACTTGCGTTGAGCATGTTCCACACAAGTTTTTTGGTTCTGCAAAAAAACTTTTTAACAGGAGAAATATTCTATGTAGTAGATGCTAAAAATTGTAAGGAGCTTAGAGTTATTATACAGAATCATCTCAGCATGACAATTTCTACTTCACATAGAAAACTGTGTGCACCAGGCATCAAGCTATGTATGTGAGCTAGTTTTGCTAGAAAAAATGAGCTATTTGTAAAGTTTTCACCACAGT
Organism: Calotriton arnoldi; assembly: GCA_963921515.1. NCBI lineage: Eukaryota > Metazoa > Chordata > Amphibia > Caudata > Salamandridae > Calotriton > Calotriton arnoldi. The sequence goes on from CAWUFW010005625.1 coordinate 517,709, forward strand.
ATGACAGTTTTACCACCTCCAGATCATGATTATTTTTAGCAAATAGTTTTTTTTGACAACTGTTGCATAGAGTGTACACTCTTATTACTAGATTTTTTTAATACTCTGTGATGTATTTATCATGCGTTTCACTGTCTGCAAACAGTGTGGTGCAGAGTAAACTCTCTCCATAGAGTGAATACTGTTTCCAGTACCCACTTCTCTACTCATTAACTTTACTTCTCAATATAGGTTCAGTGAGTGTCATGGGTTTGATACAGATAAAAGGTGCATGTAGTAGGCTATTTTTTGAACTGGCATTCATTAATTTGGCTTTTCTCAACATTTGTATAGATATTAAACACTACAGTCAATGAGTGTTTCCCATATGTCTGTGGTCAATTGTTAATTTGATCTATGCTCCCTGTAAAGTGTACGCTATAGGCTCAATGCTGCATATAAGGCTTGTTTTCAATTGTTTTTCTGCTGGCAGTATTCATGGGTGATTTTCTCCTGACCTATTTTGTACTTACTGTCAGGCCTCTAATGTCATACTGATTTATAGCGCAATATGTGTGGAGATGAGCAATGTCATAAATGATGTCATAGAACATTTCTTGAGTGATGTCATATGTGAGGTCATAAGCAGTGCATGGCGGGGCACAAGTTATAATTACTGCTGCTACATTAAAGTTCACACTGACAAATTCACCTAACTATAACATTACTTTAAACTTTTTTTTAGTGAATTTCTAAGGTTTTTTTTTTTTAAACAGATCCTTTCATCACACCTAACTATAATGTTACTTAAACCTCTGTTTTTTTCATTCAATTTCTAGATTTTTTTAACGTAAAGTAATAATTACCATACGTAAATGCAACCCCGAGCTGCGCGCACGGCGGGCCCTGTTGCCAACACCCACCATACGGCTGACCACACCCCCAGGGCCACTCATTAAAACTAAGGGGAGGGGAGCCAATTTTGGTCCCGAGGACCCCATCCCCAGGGGTTTGACGCCACTTGAAGGGGGCACGCGGACCCTCCTCCCTAGGCCGATTTCAGCCCCGGGTGACCCAATCCCCTGGGGCCTGGCTGCATTTTAAAGAGGGAGGGGGCATGTGGCCTCCCCTCCCTGGGCACCCTTGGGCCCAGGAGCCCATCCCCTGGTGGCCAGCACTATATTTAATGGGGAGGGATCCCCTTTCCCGGGCTGATTTCGGCCCCTGGAACCCCACTCTCCGGGGCCCGGCACTATATTGAAGGGAGAGGGGATATGCAGCCTCCTGCCCGGGCCGATCTCAGCCACAGGGATCCCAACTCCCGGGACCCAGCAGTATAGTAAAGGGGGAGGGGAGTACGGAGCCCCCCTACCCTAGCCGATTTCGGCCCCGGGGACCCCACCCCCTGGGCCAGGCCACATTTTAAAGGGGGAAGAAAGCATGCGGCCCCCCTACCCTAGCCGATTTCGGCCCCGAGGACCCCACCCCCTGGGCCAGGCCACATTTTAAAGGGGGAAGAAAGCATGCGGCCCCACTACCCAGGCCGAGTTTGGCCCCAGGAATAAAATAGAAGAAAAGCACTCCCTCGCGCATTTCACTGTCATTACAGCGCTTCAGAAAGTTTTAGCTTTGTCCAACCAGAAGGGAGAACCCAATATAAGTCAAAACAATACCCTTTCAGGCTTAGTGTGCCGCATAAATTATGAAAAAAAGGATGCAGAGAACTCTGGGTAGTTCCAAACTTTAGGTGGACAGCAGCTCCTATATAGAGCACGCTACAAAACCAGCGACACTCTATTTGTGCTCACCTCAAATGTCTGTTTTTCTAACAAAGTTTTTAAGCATAGGATTAGCACAGTGCCACCCACTCCAGGCTAGAAAGGGACTGGTCATAGGCTACATTTTAAATAACTTAAGTGGTTAAGGTACCAGCTGTAGAGATCTTTGTATGCCGAGCAATTTTCAGGGAGCATTAATAAAAGTAAGATAACTCTGGAGGGTAATGCACTTGCTTGTGAGGTCTGTGCTTTGTTTAGTTGCAGTTTTGATTCACAAAGTAGCCTAGAGGGGTAATGTACCTGCTTTAAACTATAACGTGTAAAATGCAAAACAGAGAGTTGTATTTTATGTAGGTGGGCAGAAAGTTATTGCTTTTGTCACAGAGATTGTTTTGCTATTACAGACAACCCCCAACTACAGCGACTCCCTTTCGTTTTAAATCCTGACTTTGTGTTTCTCCAGACAAAGCATAACGACTGCCACTAAGGATGATATGTGACTCCTACATCTTGTAATCTTCATTGTCCTGTATGAGATTTTCTGTACATTGATTTACACCCCGGTATGATAGATTCTCTTTGTATAATGGGTGAGAGTGAAGTAAGGAAATTCAATTTAAAAAATAAGTGCTATTCAAACCATTATTAGTGTAATTACTCATACAGATACATCTGACATTGTCACTGTACATACATAGCTCTTATTATCATGTGGCTGAACAAAGTCAAAAACCTGCCTCAAAATCATAGTTTCTCTTCAGTGCTTATGAAGTGACAATAAGCTCCATTACTCTAGCATCTTGGTGTTAGGCCCAGCCAGGATGAGACCGGACAAAATGAGGGCTGATGGCATTTAAGTGAGGCCTTTGTGTTGAGCCCAGCAGGGAGTTGAAAAATAAGAAATTCCCCTCGCCCCCCTGAAGACTGCTGCTTCGAGTAGTATGGATGCTACTGATAGTGTCCTGGGGTCAGTAAATTACACATGGACAAATTCAGCATATTTCACTGGGGCCACCTGATCCCAATTCCGGCTCAATAATAGCCAACTTGCTCCATCTCATTTCCTGCACTGGTCAAAATATATTCCTATATTTTACTAATATACCCTACAAAGCTTTTTCCTCCCCAAATAGAGATGTTGTCTCGTGGCTGAGGGCTGAGTGCCTTACACTTTACAGTAAGTTTACTAATTTTTGGCATTCACAAACTACTTGCTGAGTTTTACGACTCTACACTCCGTATACTTATGCGTGCAGAGCTCCCACCACCGGAGACTCCGCAGGTGGGGTGGAGAACTCTGCACACAGAAGTATTGGGAGTGAGGAGTCATAATACGCCGCACGTACTTTGTGAATTGCATTTTTAGTACGTATTGTAGTATTCCGAAACGTACTACAAAGTACAGTTTGAGAATCAAGCCCTAAGTTTTTAGCTGCTGCACTTTTCAGTCAATCTCCCAGCTTTCCCAATTGTCCAAATTGTGTCATTTTGTAAAAAAATGATTTATCACCTCATGCATCAATATAGTCTGTTGCCAACATTGTGAGGTAACCAATGGCATAAGTAAAAAGCGCTGGAACTCGACAAGATATTGAATGAAGAGTACATGTGCACTGCTCCTTCTTTTGTTACGATGTACGGTAATAAATAGCTCCCCATCATAGTAAGCCAGCAGCAAGTAACCCAGAGAGAACAAACATTTCATAACTGGAAAGACCAACCATTAGAGCAACCCATTAAGAACTTAGGAAGCATGTGTCTGTTGGGTTTTTTTTTCAATAAAAAAAGAAACCTTACCAGTAACACATTTTTTCCTCTGTGCTTAGCACTCATTAAATCTGAAAAGCCGATTATCCTGAGCCAGAAGTCAAAACCGTGCTGCTGACAACAGCTCACAGTCCCTAGCAGGGCTGGCAGGAACGGACCCCTTTGCCAATGCGGCGTCAGCAGTAAACAGGCGAAATATTGTTACTCGTAGTGTGTTGTACCCTGAACACCCAATGGCTGTCTAGTGTGCTGATCTAAACTCAACTGTCATTGGCAACAAAACTAATGGCGGAAGCGCATTGGCTAACCCATTGCCCTATGATTGCGTCCTGGGGGCTGAACAAAAATGTGAATGGCACAGGAACAAAGCAATGGCTGAAGGTAGATGGCCTAAAGTCCCTCTAAATGTATGTACTGTAAATGTATTAAGTATTATTTTCAACACAAGTGCTGCCAGACTGCTAAAGCTGTACGGCCAGACATAAAAAGCAATATTTGTCTAGTTGTCTTGAAAAAGATGAAAACCCATACGCACCTCTAATTGGGGCACTCCTTTCATCAATAGTGCGAATTTGTGTTCTCAGAGTTTGCATTTCTTCTCAAAGCAGGCACTAGTTTGGAGGGCTCCGTGAGAACCTCTCTCCCATCCCACTCCCACGCCCAAACAAGTACTGTCAACTTTAGAAGAAACACCACCATTGCCAGGGGCGTATCTTGGTCAGTAAGATTGTGGGGGTGCGAGCTTCACATTTTCCTACAATCACACTGGCTTATCATGTTAACATACATTACATGAGAACCCGGGCATGAGGGGGCTTAAGGGGCAGTGGAAAGAGAGAGGAGTGCGGATTGTTAGAGTTACTTAAAACACAAGGCCTCATTTATGAGGCCCCTTGCGCCGCCGGAACGTCACTTTTTGTCACGTTCCCTGGCGCAGAAGCCTGCGTGATATTTATCAGGCAGCACTAAGCCACTTTTTTTGCCTTCATGCTGCCTGATAAATATCGGTCCCTTTAACGCAGTTTTCTGTGTTAAAGGGGCGTGCAAGGGTGTTGCTGGGGGCGTTCCCAGCAACATCCATGTCTTTTTGACACTGCCCCAGATTTACGAGAAATCGTAAATCTGAGGCAGCGCCAAAAACTTACACCACCCCAGGGGAGGCGTAAGGGAGGCACAACGAGGAGAAATATCTTTATTTCTCCTCGTTTTTCCTCTTTCTATGAGTGTTGCATTCTGCAGCACAATTAGAAAGAGGAAAAAGCATCTTGTGATTGTTATTGTGCAGGAAGGTTTTCCTTCCTGCACAAAAACAATCATTCCCTCAACGAAAGCCCCCTTGCACCATGGTGCAAAGGTGCCTGCGTTGGCGCACCGCAGCCCATCGTGCGCCGGCGCAGGGGAAAAGGACAGGAATGCGCCCTATGTAGTAGATACAGCGCATTCCTGCCCTTTTCTTTTGCAGTGGGGCAGCGCAGCAGGAAGGCCTGCGATGCTGCCCTACGGCAAAAACGAATCAATGAGGCCCACAGTATTTTTGAAAATAACCAACATTTTTAAGACCTTCAAAACAGGGACAAGAGTGTATGTGTCTGTCTGTCTGTGTCTGTATGTAAAATTACCTGGTGAAATCCAACAGACACCTCACCATACCCAAGTAAAAGCACCTGTACTCAATTATTAACTAGATGATAGATTTATTAGGGGGATGTAACACCCCAAACACCCCCCTTCAAGCTGCGCCCCTGACCGTTACCTGTGTTAACCCTTGAGTGACTACGTGCCCTTGTCGTTTCCCAGCAGCGCAAGAGACTGGAGGGCAATCAAGGCACAGATATGAACACCATGAGAGTCAGCACACTGCGCAATCTACCAAACCCTTCACAAACACATCTTGATAGCTTTATATTGTGGACTCTACCTCAGAACCAAGGTAGACACGGAACGATGCCCCCTGGCAGCAGGTGGAAGGGAGGAGGGTCACCTGTAAAGACAGGAAGGTGATAAGACAACTCACTCTGGGAGAAGCTTTTCCTGCTTCCTGTCCAGTATCCTGTGGGGGTAACCGAGGGGGGGTGGGGAGAGGCAGCTGGTTTGCATGCAAAGTCGTAGCAGGTCATGCAAATCCCTTAAAATCACAGCGCCCTGCTATGCAGCGTGACACCCTTTCAATGCCAGGGGAGTCTGAGGTAGTCATTTCTAGGGTTTCCTCACTCTCCCTCACTTTTCCTTCTCTGCCCCCCACCCCCCACGTGCTCGCCCCCTTTCTCTCTGTTTGCCTCTCACGCGTGCCTGAAACTTTACACCCTTCTTTCCTTTTCAAAATCCTTCCTTTTACATCTTTCTTCCCCTCACTCCCTTCTAATTTCCTCCTACCTTGCCCACCACTCGTGTCCTCTTTCTTACTCTTTGTTTTTTTCTTTAAAAATATCGTTTGTCCCCCTCCTGTTCTTTTTTTTTTTTCTCTTTCTACTTTTCTGCCTTACCACTTTCCATCATTATTTGCCCTTTCCATCTCTCTCATAATTCACTGTCAATCTTTCCTTTTTGTACCATTTTTACACTCTTTCTCTTGTCTCTCTCCCCCACTATATACCCCATCTCACTCTTAACATTGTAATGCTTTCCCTCACACACACATTTAATACTTTCAATTGCTGTATCTTATTTTTTTATTTGCCCCGTCCTCCTTTTTCTCCCTTCTATCATAACGTTCTTTGCCCCTCCAGTTTTCATGTGTTCCCTTTTTTGACCATTGCTTTCTTTCCCTGTCTCACTCGATCTTCCCCTCCACTCCACCTATATTTATATATCTCTTATAAGCACTGTGGTAAAAAGCTCTGACTTTATAACATTCATACTTTGTGGTTCCTTTAATCGTCCTCTCTCAAAGGGAATATGCAGCACTAAACTCTCTGTCTGACTTTCTTGCTTCTGGCAGGCGCAGGTCCGTCCACAGTGTGGCCGACTGGTGGCCTTCAGCTCGGGTGGAGAAAACCCTCATGGTGTGCGGGCTGTGACGCGCGGCCAGAGATGCGCCATCGCCCTTTGGTTCACGCTGTCTCCAGAATATTCCGAACAGGTAATAAGAGCGGAAACAAAAGCAAGAAAACTATGGGTAACCACCATGGAAGTGATGTCTCAAAGTGTTCCTTTACCAAAAAGTGCCTTTCCACGTCACTGAAGGATGAGGTGGGTTCACCCATGCTTGTTTACTGAAGGGTCACCCAAGATTGGGCAATAGTGTTTACTGAAAATATTCTAATACCAAACATTGCGATCCTTTGTTTAGTTAACGGTGCTCCAAAAAAGTCTCAGCAGGATTGTCCGCCCTTGGCCATAGATGGAGGTTCTACTAGCATTCCCCGGTGTTTGTGAATGATGGCGTTGATCCAACGGGACCATTCTACCAGAGGGTTATTTACCAATAGAGAAAGAGCTTTAAAGGTGCTTCAAAGGATTTTCCCTTCCAGGGCTGCTACCCATGTAAGTCATAGATAGATAGGTTCACTTAGACTTTTTAGGGCCAGTCACCCATGTCAGGCCTCTCAAAATGCCCAGGTATTCTGGTTAACGAGAGTCTAGTTTTACTGTGCACTGTAGAGTCTGATACTTATGACCAGTGATGGACGACATGCCTTCTAATTGGTCGACACAGTGGTATCCAGCACTGGTCGAGTGTGATGGCTGTGACTTTAATCCCAGGTGCATCAAGATCAGTCATTCCTTCATCCGAAAAAGGCGACTCTGTCAAATTCAGATGCATTAGCCACTGGCCAGTGACTGAACAGTTTTCACCAATTGCAGTCAATCAATCAATCGGTAGATTTATAGAACGCTTCTTGTCACCCATGAGGGTATACAGGCTCTGACAGGGTCCAGTTGATTAGCCAAATAATCAGATCTTCAGGGACTTTTGGAACACTGGAAGAAATGGTGAGGTCCGGAGATGAAAGAGTAGCTCGTTTTCATGTCTTCGCTGCTAGGTAGAAGAAGTAGCGACCTCTGCATCTCCTCCATCGGATGTGGGGGAGAGGGTTAGAGAAAGACAGTGGTCTTTGATAATCAACAAAAGAGTTTCTTATGAATCTTTCTACATGAGTGCCATCGAACCCTAATCAATGGTGGAGGGAGCATCTCAAACCTCTCAATGCTTGGAACTGCCATCCCTCGTCATTTGTTGAAGCTCTGATTCCAAAACTGGCAGGTAAATTGGCATGCACAATAAGTATATCCAGCGGAAAAGACTCAAATCAATTTTATAATAGGGACAGCCCTTCATGACGAATTGTGAAAGACGATCCGTACTGGCACAAGTTCAATGTGTATAAATCAAGGGGTGGAGGTAGAGGAGAAAAGAAAAAAGGACTCGTCCTCCTATTGAACTTAACCGTAAACAAAGGGAACCCACCATCACTCTTGGACTTGACTTACACTTCTGGTTCGGAAAACAGAATGTTTTCTTTAGGTAACCCTCACCCACCAGGGTTTCCCCTTGGTGGCATGCTTCTTCATTGGGTCCTTCCCGTTCCACTGTGGAACAGGGCGTGCTGCGACCTACGAGTTACACGGGTGTTGTTTCTAATAGATGAAGAGAATGTAAGGAAAATAGGAGTGGGGGGGTTGTGAAATATTAAAAATACCTGTCTAGTAGTAAAAAATTCTTTTATTCGTACCTCTAGCCGCTATTGTTAAAAAATGGGGAAAAAATGAAACTCAATGGAATTATGTTCCTGAGTTTCTGAGTTCTACAGGTTTCAAGCCCTACCCCAAGGCTTTTCATCAGGACCAAGGATTACTACTCCCTGATTCCACTCCCGTCAACACTCCTGTTGTGGAGCAACTGACTGCTGAAAAAGGTAAAATATACATACAGCACCGTTTTGGTGTTATATCCGGAGCCACGGACAGGGTATCCGTATGCGATTCGGCAAGGGAGTAGCCTTGGAATAACTGTGACTACATCCGTCCCTTCCCCCCGTTTGGACTCATGATGCCAGATTTAGGCATCCTACATATCTTCCAGATATAACACCAAAAGTGCTGTATGTATATTTTACCTTTTTCAGCATGCAGTTGCAGATGCAGGAGTGGAAAGCGAATCTGTCCTCACAGCCGCAGGGGGAAATGGAACGATCTAGTGCTTGTAATGGAACAAGTGCAAAAGGAATTAAAATGGTGGTCACAAGAAAACATGAAATAGGATAGTGATTTTACAGAACTATTCTCCACTGTGACAATCACCACAGACAAATCACACGGATGCTATGATGCTCACACAGAAGCCTGAAAATCTGGGGCAGTGGACTCGGGAGCGGCAGTGGAATTCATCAGCCTAAAGCCTTAACTCACAAATAGAGGGAAAGAAAGTTCAAATCCAAAAACTTCGACTATGGCCTACATCAACAAACAAGGGGGAACACAGTCCTTCTCTCTTCAGAACTAGTCCAAGGGATATGGAATTGGTTTACCAACAGAGGAATAACCCTAGATGCTGTCCTAGGGGATCACTCGATGTAAAACTAGTTACAACAAGAGGGAAAATGCAAATGACATCTAAGCAATGCTCTGTCAATTAACTGTGTAATCAACAAATACAGAAAAGGATGACAAAGTTGTGTATAGCCAGGTTGTACCTTCTAGCACTAACATACTATCAGACAATAAAGATCCCAAACAGGGTAGATTTACAGATATTGCAACAGGGAAGAGACTGCTACCCACATCGTTTGAACCTCAATCGTGCAGCATTGCTCCAGAGGATTTAGAGTTTGAATACATGAATCTGTGAGCCAAATGCATGGAGGTTACAATGGGGGCAAGAAAATCAACCACACGCAAATGTTATGTGGTGAAATGGACAAGGTTTATAATGCGGGACAACAAAGAGACTATACAAGAAAACAAAACAAATGGGGCAGCTGTTGTCAGATCTTTGATATACTTTTAAAGACAATGTCTTATCCCTTAGGAGCACATCTATCAGAAATTGTAGCATACACCAAAGGAGGAAGGGACACAAACCTGTTCAAAATAACAGTAATCAAAAAATTCCTTGAGGGAAATAAGAATGTTAACCCACCTAGAACAGTACCACCTCTAATGTGGAACCTTAATTTATTGCTAACAAGATTAATGAAATCACCATTTGAACCAATTCAAAGGCTACATTAAAATATCTTTCACTAAAGACTGGTTTCCTTATGGCAACTACTTCCTTGTGCAGAGTAAGTGATATACAAGTTAAGAAAATTAACTAGAGATCCATAAATACACGGTCCAAATTTAAATGCAACGTTGTTTCAGGGCTTCACTTTAATCAGTCCTTTCAGCTACTCAGTTTTTTCACAACCAAAGACACAATTTGAGACAGTTTAGCAAAAACTAGATGCTAGAAAAGCAGTTATGTACTACCTACAGCAAATTAAAACAATAAGCAGAAGTTATCAATGCTACAATTATTGGCAGGGAAAGATTTACAAGAGAGACCAACGGCTAATTCCACAAGAAAGAGAGGGAGTTCAATAGCTTTCTAAGGGAATATATGCCTGCAAGACATTTGTAGAGCAGCCACTTGGACTTCAGTAGATATATTTGCTAAATACTGTTGTGTATATGTACAATAAAGAGGCCAGGCTCAGGTGGGACAACATCTAAAACAGTTATCTGGATCAACCCAAACTTTACAGTCCTCCTCCACTATAGGATAATACCACTTTCAACTCAGTGCACACCATGTGAATCTAGAGGGGATTTACTTGCCTGTAACAATAGTTTTACATCATGAAACTCTTTGAGATTCACTCGACCCTTCCAAGGAGGGAAGTTGATGCAAAAAGTGGGGGAAAGAAAAGAGAAAAAAAATCCGATGATGTCATCTACATAAATAGTCATTGTGGCCTTGTGCTGGACATCTTAGGAAGTTCCTTTTAACGAGGTCTATGGTCGACACCTACATTGAAAACCGCTTACCTTTACACGGTGTTTCAGCACCTGACCCGCAAGGGTGGAATAGTTCACAGCATGTGAACCTAGAGAAGTTCAAAGCTAAAAAACTATTGTTAGAGGTAAGTAACCTGTTTCTTTGTGTGGCAGAGCACTGAAAAGACAGCAATGCAAAGCATAAAAACAAAGACTAGTAGGAACAACAAAAAGGTGACTCCTGTATTACTGAAAGAAATTAATGTGGCCTGGGGCTGAGTGTAAAACAAAAAAATGTGAACAACACAAAGTAGTGGCATGTATGAGCTATACAAAGGACATTGTAGCAGGGAAAAATACATGTCCCACGATGCTGACATCTACCAATATCTCTGGTCAGAACTCCATTTTGAGTTTATATTGCTATCCTACTACAGCCCAAGCACAATTCACACTGCCCAGCCTTCCTCGGCTAGCCACTGTTGTGCGTCTCTGACCTCACCTTCACTTTTCCCCATTTCAGGAGAGAACAGAAGCCGAAGAGTTTCTGAAACAGATGGAGCAATCAGCCGCCAAGACATCTCAGGTGGAAGAGACCAGCAGGAGAGAGCGCGGCCATTCCCCAGAGCCTCCAGGTGCCGGGGAGCGAGGGGACCACCAAGCCCGGAAACACAAGAAGAAGGCATCAACAAACAGAAGGGATGAACTCTGAGAGCAGCCCTACAAGGGTGGGAAAGACTTCTGTGTGTTTCAGAGATCTGGGTCCTGTCAGTGGCTACCAGAATATACCCTTGGACAGTCTTTCAGATTCTGCAGCCCTGTCACTACAACTGCAGCAGGGGATTCTGAAGGCCCTGTAGGCATCCAAGGCGATTACTGCTCTTCAGCTGGACCTGCGGATGCACTGCCTACACCGAGCGGGGCCTTCCTTTGGCCCACTTTTTATTGTGAGGACATAAAGCTGACTCTTATTTAATTTCATCCTGTAATTGATGTGTATGGGGTGTTTGATCTCTCACGCTAGGCCCTTGAAGCTTCAGCCGTGCAGAAGGTGTGCAGGATGCCCCCAGAAAAGACAAATGAAATGAGAAGATGGTATGAACATTGGGCCACAATAATAAAAACAAGTACAATGAATGCCTCCCAACTGTTTAATTCGGCTCAAAGAGCAATGTCTCACTGCAATTAAATGGTCAGATTTGGCTAAAAATCCAAATACAGAAATACTGTCCCCAGTACATTGAGTGGCAAAAAGACAAAAGGAGCTGCTTGTCTATCAAGCCTTTCCCATCCAGTGGTACAAGACACAAAAGACTACGCATGTGGTCAGTCGAGTCTGTTCACACCACACCTTCAGCATAGAAAAGAAGCTAAAAATGGACTGTCGTGATTGTCACCACCCTGTGGCACAACATAGAGCAGAAGCGGTGTGCCCTCTGAATATCGAAACCACAATATCGATGGGACACGATATCGAGGACAGAATATCAAAACTAAAACATCAACAAGTAAGTCTAGATTTTCTATACCTAACTCCACGTATATGTAACTACGCTGTACATTTGTCTTCAAGGCATGTAGAGGTGGAGATATGAATAGTAAATCTATACTTCCCTATATGGAGTTATCTTTCGATATGATGTCCCCGATATTCTGTCCTCAATATTCTTGTACTGCGATACTGTTTGTGTGGGAAACATCGTTTACAACGCACTCCTTACAACGCATGTCATTACAACGAATGTTTTACAACGCAAAATCCATTACAACGCATGTCATTACATCGCATAATCCATTACAACGCATTCCCCAAAGTAACCCCCCCGGCGGAGTTAGAATAGAAATTGCATTGTAATGGAATATGCGTTGTAACCACATGCGTTGTAACGACATGCGTTGTAATGGATTTTGCGATGTAAAAAATTTGTTGTAATGACACACGTTGTAACGCGTGCGTTGTAACGTCATACATTCGTTTGTGTCGATATTCAGTAGTACAATCAAGAGAAGCTAATGGCGAGCCATCGTGATTGTCCCCACCCAGTGGTACAACATAGAACACGACGACTCTTGGTCTTTTGAGCAAGTCCCCACCACGTGGTACAAGAGAGAACAAAAAGTAGGCTTTTGGTCTTTTGAGCCAGTCCCTTATGCGTGGGACGAGATACCACAGACAACCAGCTCTTGATCTTTTGGGTCAGCCCCCAAAACGTAGTACAACACAGAACAGAAAACAGGTGCTTGGTCTATTGAGCCGGGCCCCAACACGTGGTACAGCATAGAACAGAGAAAAGGCTCTTGCTCCTTCAATGAAGTACATGCTGGGTAATGTAAATAGATCCATTTTATTTATTCAAGTTAAATATACATTAACATATGCCTCCCATAATAAGTTAAAATATAAAATTATTTAAAGTAATTAAACAGTAATGACAGTTAAAGGTAATGTATAGTGTCAAAGTAAGCATTAGGGACACAAAAACAAATTAATTAAAGTAACCTAAAATACAATAATATAAAAACTACAAGGTAAGGGATTTAGTAAAGGTTAGTTTCAAAAAAGAAGACACATGAAAATAGTAGAAAGAAGGGGATTCAAATGAGGAAATGGTAAAAATATGCAACAACATACCTCGCACGAGGAAATTGCGAACAAGGAAAAACATGCATGAAGGGGCTGGAGATAAAATGGCATGCAAATGAGGTTCACCTGGAGCCACATGCTGATATATTTACAAAAATCTCAGGGAACCAGAGGGAAAAGCACAGCTTTGCATATTTATCACGGTCCGCATCTGCCAACCAGGTCTAAGAGCGAGCAAACACGGATTCAAAATGTTGATGCTAGGCGAGGAATCCTCCCCTTGAGGAATCTTACTGTTTCCCTCACCAGCTGGACTAAGGAGAAGAGCAACAACACACCAATCTGCAAGACCTGGCACTTTGCTTGCATAACACAAGCGGATGCTAGCCCAGGAGGCAACTGGGCCATCCCCTCCTCCCCTGGTCCCCTGTGGTACTGCTGTCTGCCCTCTCCCATCATGTGGGACCGGAAGGCTGGAGTGACTGCGGTAAAGAAGCCACTGCTACCTTGGTTTCCAGCCACTTTCTAGGGGACGCCACCTTTTCCCCTGCCATAGTCTGTTTTCCTGTTTTCTCTGCTGCTTCCTTTTCTTTTTTGCTCTCCACGCGTGCGTTGTTGCGTCAGCTGTTGCAGATTTACTTCCTGTACAGAGACGTTTTAAGGCATGGGGGCAAAGTCTGTCTGGGGGTCCACTGATAGATCCGCCTTGTTCTCCACATAGTCCTGCGCTGATAACCTTGAATGATTCTTAAACATAGATTGTTTTAAATACCATTTTGTTTTAATTTATTTTTAATACGAGTGATGTGAGGGAGTCGACTACAGACATTTTGCAGACAAATGTTATTTGTTTTTCAACACCATGCTACATCCATAAAAAAGTTACTTTTAGATCTAAATAGCACCTCACATATGATAAAAGGCAGTCGGTTGCAGAGGTTATTTGCAATAATATATATCTTTTTTGATAAACAGATTTTATTGAATTTTAGGCCATCAAAAGTGGCAAAGAGAACATTAGGCCCATAAGCATCACAATACAAAGTAAAGTGTTGTAACTGTGCAAAGCAGCAATACTCAAGCAGTGCACCATAATTAGGATAAACAATGTCCAAGAGTCCATATCTATTACATTCTTAGATAAATTGACCCAACCATTTCCCCCAAACCCACCCATGTTTGTGGGAACAGCCCCTCGCTTCGTAGACCACATGTTCTTGTTGCGCACACCAGTCCACACCTCGTCTACACCTCAGTATGGTTAGGGGAGTAGGGGACATCCATCGTGCAGAGATGTCATTTTTCAATAATATTAGTGGGCTGCTGCTATGTTGCAATTTTGAAAACACACATCACCCACTATCCCTGAATATTAGATAGAAAAACATTTAGAATTTGGACCCGTGTGACTCTGCAGTGTCGGTGACCTGGCCAAAGGGGGCATTAAAAAGCTGAAATTGGATCATGCATTTAAAGCTGTACCGAAGAAGGCCCCCGGAAATAAGTTTGGCACAGGGTCCACAAAATCCTTAGGATGTCCCTGTATCCCTCTTCGCCCTGCCTCTCCCCGTCACCATGCATTCTCCTGCCCCTTCGTGCACATGACACCCACACTGCTGTCCCTTCAGTTGCGGGTTACTCAGTGCCTAATTTGAGCCGGTGGTTTCCAGTGCTCAGCACCAGCCCTTAATTATCAACACCGGCACTTTTTATGAGTGCCAATTAAGGACAAATTCATTTATGGGGAGATTAAGTGATGTGCCCAGAATCACAGGATGTTGAGCCGATGCCGAGACTCGAACCTGGTTCCCCAGCTCGCTCCAAAGTCGGAAGCTCTGGTCATTACGCCACATTCTCTTCCCACTTTCATGGTTAGTGGTTAGTTCTGTTTTAGACAGCGCTAACAGGAGAAATGGGCTGGTGCAAGCTGCCTCCTGGGAGGGGAGGAGTGGCTAGCCCAATGTTGTGGGTGCTGACTGTTTGGTCGGCCCCAGGGCCGACCAAACCAGTCATGCGCACTCTCCCGTTTTCTCCATGTAGGCTGCATGCAGCCTGCATGGAGAAAACGGCCTCCCCATATACGCCTGTGCTGTTGGCGTACCAGCCAATCACAATGCTGCCATTGCAGCGTTGTGATTGGCTTAGGGGAGGGGAGGGAGGCTGACTGTGGGTGCTTCCTGCGAGGACAACGCGGGACCGGACTGCCGAAGGTAAGTTTTCATTTTTTTTATTCAAAATTAACCCCCCCGCGCGCATCCCTGAGTCATGCCGGCCACGACTGCCACTGACCTGTCCGCATGAAGGTTGTACATGCAGCAGTGTCCCTCTGACCAGGCTCCAGTTAATCTCCATTAACTGCTTTTAATCTTTTTTCTTTAAATATGTGGCAGACACCCTGTTTAGCACCTATTCATTCCAGCATTTCTCCTCCCATCCCGCAAGTTCACACCTCATTACCCCAGTTCACCAGTGTAAAGGCGGAAAGATGCGGGTAATTAAGGTGGGTTGGGGAGGTGCAGAAATGTTTGTCTTCAGAGGCAGTCACTGCATGGGGTAGCAACTGGCCTGTGAATAGAAATGGGACCCTCTGTTGCTTCTTGCTTTAGGGACTAGCAGCAGCCTGGGCACCAAATGGTTTCTGCCCAGGGCGCTATCTGAGCAAAGGCCGGCTCTGGGTACATTCATGGGCACCTTGGCCTCAAGTAAGGCTTTAGCAATACTTATAGTGCAAGAGTCGACAGGAGGGAGATTTGAAGGGTTTGCAAACTAAAGCTGAGATTCAAACTCTAGTAAAGTCAATTGACCACTTAAAATGCCCATGTGTGAGGCTGTGCCCGAAGACGTGACACTCACACCAAGTGAGTGAGACTTCACAAAGGTGTGGGACTCACATCAAGCATGTGAGATGCTAACATTTGAGATTCAAACCCTATGAGTGAGTGTGCTCCAAGACCTACAATTTACACTTGATGAGACACCTCGTGTTCCAAGAGGTGAACCTTACACCCAATGCGTGAGACTGTTCACAAGAGTATGGAACTCCTACTGAATTAATGAGGTTGGGCACCAAAACGTGGGATGTGGACCAGATGCGAGAGACCCTCTTTGAACAGCTTTTAATTTATGATCCAACTTGGGCCTTTTAATGCCCTCTTTGACCAGGTCGCTGACACTGCACAGGCACACTGGTCCAAATTCTAGGTTTTTTCCATCTAATATTCAGAGATAGTGATGTGTGTTTTCAATATTGTAATATAGCAGCAGTTCACAAATATTACTTCAAATAATCTCTGCGACCCACTGCCATTTCTCATGTGTGAGGTCTTGTTTTGATCTGAAAGGAACTTTTTTTTTTTTTAAATATTTTTATTAACATTTTCATAATTACAGTGCAGTAACGTGCGTCAGTGGCAGAACAGTTTGGTCTCATTGGTTTTACTTCAGCATTACATTCCGACAACAGTGGTGTACAATCAGGCAACAGTATCTGATACCAGCATGGCGTGATGTCTCCCATCCATACCCTCCACCCTTTCCACCACCCTAAGGGCTCATTGTGAATCCGCAAGCGAGAGTCCATAGTGTGTGAGCCATGATTTCCATATTTTCCAGAACTTTTTGGGACAGCCCCGTGCTTTATAAGTCGTCAGCTCCCCTAACATATACATGTCCATGCACTTTTTCCATTCCGCCAGTGTCGGACCCACCTCAGCCCCCCATGCCTTGGCCAGGTCGCGTTTCTCCAATTGAAGTAGAGTTAATTTCGGTTTGGGGAGATCAATATCAGTGGATATGCCCAGCAGGACAAACTGTGAATTAAGCGGAATTGTCTCTCCTAGTATAGCTCCCAGTTCCCCCAGAAGAGTGGCCCAATACCTCTGAATTACTGAGCATCCCCATACTGTGTGAAAAAAGGTGCCTTCTGACGCTCTGCAGCGCAGACATTCGGGTGTTTCCGCCCGCCCTATGCGATGGAGTCGTGCCCGGTCATAGTATGCTCTGTGTAGGTACTTGAATTGAATCAGCCTAAGTCGTGACTTAATGGCCACCTCTCGGGGATGCATCAACGCCATTTCCCAACCTAAGTCATCCATCCCTCCCACTTCGGATTCCCATTTTGTCCGTAGTTTCTGTAATGTGTCTGGCTTGTTATTAATTATCGTTCTGTATGTCCATGAGACCGCCTTTTCCTCTAACTCTCCCATCAGGAGTCGGCCCTCTAGGGGTGCGTATTCAGGGATGTCAGTGGTGTCTACATGCTGCGCTCGCCTGGCATGGGCCAGCTGCAGGTATCTGTAACTTTGCGTTACGCTCATGTCATATTCGGCCTGCAGGTGTGGAAAGGTGACCAGCTCCTGACGATATACTGTATCCTTAAGTTGTGAAATGCCTAACAGGTCCCATTGTCTAAAACCACGTAGTTTCGAGATTTCTCTGAGCCAGTTCCCCACCCAAAGTGGAGTTTCTTTGGTAACCCGGCCGTCCCATTTCGTGTATCGTTCTACCTGTTTCCATGCTGTTACCACCACCCGTGTCGCAGTTAGAAGCTGTGCCGTGCCCGCCCCCCCATACAGATAATGTGTGAATGGGCGCTTGGTGAACTGTGTGCGTTCAAGTGTATACGTGGGGTGATCTCTCTCTGTATATTGCCATTCGTTTACTACGATTAAATGTGCAGCCCAGTAGTACGCCCTAAGATCTGGTAGGGAGATGCCTCCGTTGTATTGATTGCGTTGCAATGTCGCCAACGCCACCCTCGGGGGTCGGCCGTCCCATATAAAAGTCCTTAGTGTGTCGTCGAGTCTCCTAAATACCTCGTCCGGTAGTAGTTGGTATGTATTTTGTAAGATATAAAGAAACTTTGGGAGCGTAATCATTTTGTACAACGCCGCCCTGCCCAACAGCGTCAGTGGCAGGGTCTTCCATCTCTCAGAGTCTGCGTGGAACTCTCTAAGCACCCTGTAGAGGTTGTGGTCTAACGCCCGTGTCGTATTCGTTGTGATATAGATCCCTAAGTATTTTATACCCTCCCGTGCCAGCTGGAGTTGGCTTGGGCCCACTGTATAGCCCGGTTCTTATCAATCGGGTATAGGTATGACTTCCCCAGTTAATTTTATACCCCGCGTGCGCACCATATGTCTCACAACTGTCCATAATGGCCGGGAGTGTCATGTCCGGGTTCGTGACGTACATTAGGATATCATCCGCATATAACGATATGCGTTCGTCCGTCCCGTCGTCGTCGTCTCCACTCCGAAAGCCTGTTATGCCCGTATGTGCTCGAAGAACACAGGCCAGAGGTTCCAACACCAGCGCAAAAAGTAAGGGGGACAGTGGACACCCCTGTCGGGTACCTCTGCCTATAGGGAATTCCTGTGACACTACCCCGTTGACTCTGATCCTGGCCATGGGTTTCGTGTAAAGTACAGCTATCCAACGCCGAAATACTGGCCCAAAACCAAACTCCTCTAGAGCAGCCATAAGGAAGGGCCAGTGGACGGTATCGAATGCCTTTTCGGCGTCTAAGGATAGAAGAAGATGTGGATCTTCTCGTTTGTGCGCCACCTCCAGCCAGTTATGTAGTCTCCTTAGGTTAAGCCTCGTCGACCTTTTAGGCATAAAGCCAGTCTGGTCTCTGTGAATGAGCCCCGTGATTAGCACCTTAAGTCTATTTGCTAATATTCTGGCTAGTATCTTAGGGGCATATTAGCAACGAGGCGATAAACAATTATCGCCGCTTTTGCGTCCGTTTTCGGACGAAAAGCGGCGATAATTTTATCGCCTAATCAGCAAGGTCACGCTATCGCGTGAATCCTTGCTTTATCGCCCTTTCCCCCAACGCCCATCTTTGCATCTCTAATGAGATGCAAAGTGGGCGTACCCCGGATGGACTACGTTGCAAATATCGCTGATGTTCACATCGCGATATTTACAAGGCAGCCCACATGATTTTAGCAGAGGTTAGATTTCGGCGAAAACAGCCGTTTTCGCCAAAATCTAACGTCTGCTAAAATCCTGACTTAGCCATCCCTAACATAGGGGGTGGATTCTGCTGATACGACCACAGGGTTGTATCAGCAAGGTTATCGCTGTTTTGCAGGGAACATCGCTGGAAAACCAGCGATGTTCCCTGCAAAACGGCGATAACCTCGCTATCTCTGGAATTTTTATCGCCCTGGAGAAGCGCGTTGTTAATAACGCGCTACCAGGGCGATAAATTCCAGAGATAGCCTGCGATAGGGAATCTGTCGCTAAGCACGGCCAGCGATAATTATCGCTGGCCGTTGATAATATGCCCCTAAGTCTCCATATTTATGAGGGATATTGGGCGATATGAACTACAATACTGTGGCGGTTTATCCTTTTTAAGTATCACCGCTATCATAGCTGTCCTCAGGTCTCTAGGGAGACTCCCTATCTCATGTGCTTCCAAATACAATTGGAAGAGGTGCGGGCAGAAGAGCGTCGCGTTCATCTTAAAAAATTCCGGGGGCAGCCCATTGGGCCCTGGGGCCTTCCCGGTTTTTAGCTGGCTAATGGCTGCCACAATTTCTTCTTGTGTGATCTTTTCATCTAGTGTCTCAGACTCTGCGTTCGCCAATTTGGGAAGCTGTAACTCCGAGAGATATCTCTGACTCTGTGATACTCCGGCTAGTTCACGGTGCTTGTAAAAGGACTCATAATGGTCCGCAAAAGCATTTGCTATTGCATCCGGAGTCTGATGGGTATTCCCTTCTGCTGTCTGTATCTGCGTTACCCATCTACTGTCTAGCTCTTTTTTACTGAGCCACGCTAACAGCCTGCCCGTCTTGTCGCCTACTTCGTACAGCCGAAGGTACATGGCTTGCATCGCGTGCTGTGCGTCTTTTTTGGCGAGTGCAAAGTATTCCTGCCTGAGGAGGTGTAAGCTACGTAACAAGGCAGGGTTATTATCAGTACTCGCTTGTGATTCTAGTTGCAATAACCGCGTTTCCAACCCGCTAATCTCTTCCTCTGTGTGTTTTTTGTGGGCTATTATGTTTTGTGCCCTATCACGCAACATAGGCTTAAACGCCTCCCATAGCGTAATAGCTGAGTCTACCGATCCCACGTTTTCTTTGAAGTACAGTTCCGTGTCCACCCTGAGCTCCCTAGCTACCTGAGTGTCTTTAAGTTCCCATGGGTTCAGTTTCCATACCCCCTTCTGCCATTGTGTCCTAGCCCCCACCGTGAGCCACAAGGGTGAGTGGTCCGAGAGGCCTCTTGCCAAATATTCTACCTTTTGTATTTCGCCCAGTTCCCCTACCGGTGCAAAAATATAATCTAACCTTGAGAAGGCTCTGTGTGCTCCTGAGTATAAGGAATAAGCTCTGGTCTGGGGGTGTTGCCTGCGCCATACGTCTGTGAGCGCTAACGTGTCTGTAAACCGCTTAAGCGGCGTCTCCTTGGGACTTCCCATTGGTGTTGTCGTGCGGTCAGTGGTACGGTCCATGACGTCATTGAAGTCGCCCCCTACGATGTGTATGTCGGAGTCCGCCTCTAGTCGAAGTGCTGCCAGTTTCTCCATTGTTTGCCCTTGGAGTTTGGGTGGTGCGTAGACACTAACAAAGGTGATGTGTCGCCTGCCCCACATTCCTTTGACTGCTACGTATGTACCATTTGGGTCTGTCCAGGTGCGGTCCAGTCTGAAGGGTGGGTTTTTCCAAATGAGTATTGCTACCCCCCGTGCCCCGGAGGAAAATCCCGCGTGGGCCAGTGTTTTATATGCCCCTCTGCCCAGGAACCTGCATTGGGTGCCCTTTAGGTGGGTCTCCTGTAGGAGAACGACATCTGGTTTCAACCTTTTAAAGTATGTGGCCACCAGTCCTCTCTTAATCTTGTTCCCCATCCCGTTTACATTCCAGGAGAGGATCGAGTACATTCCTGGATTAGGTGTAGCCATCCCGGTGGTACCATATGTCCAGCCCTTCGGCGTGTCTTCTTCGCCCACCCCACTGCTGTCTTTTCTGCCTTATTATGTTATCTAATGCCGTAGTGTTCTGCCATCTGACTGAAAGAGTGTCCCCGTCCCCCCCCGTCTCCAACCAACTGTCCCCATGGTCAACTGGACCAACTTTGTCGTAATCAGAACGGCGAGGTCTGTCGCCCACCCCCCAATACCGTGTATTCTAAGTTTCCTCCCGTCCCCCCAGCCCCTCTATGGCACGGTCACGGTTCCCCAGCGGGCCAGCTGTGAGTGATCCCCTGACATGCAAAGGGCCGGGCCCGGCTGGGAGGTCGGGCGTTAAACCCGATACTCACAACCAATGTTCCCTCTAATTTTTTTCCTCTGTGTGCGGCAGTGTAAGGTCTCTGTGCACTGCAGCCCAGGCTATGTGCGCCGGGAACCAGACCGCGCGTAAGGGTGCAGCGCCAAATATCACTCCAAGTTTTTGCTTAAAAAAGTGAAAGGACGGTGCATTTCCACACCTGTAGCACCACATGAAGGGTCTAAAGGCAGGTGTTCAATTTAGATACACACGCCATGACATGAATTGGTTACACAGGCAAGTACACTTCGGGTTTAGAAAAGCATAGGACTCCAACGATGGTACCTTAAGATTTCACTAAAGATCCTCAACTCGAGCACTGTTCATAGGGTGGGAAAATGTTGGGAGCCTATACAAGATCACAGATATACAATACACATGGATATGGCACTAGATGAATCTGGCTGTGGGCGGCTTGGAGAAGCCTTTAAATACACAAAGTGCAAGCACTGGGTCTAGCCTCACAATGACCCCGGCACCTTTTCTTATTTTCCGGCTCCTGAAACTACTGAGCTTAAACACGGAGTTGCATAAAACCGTGTTCCAATACTGCCCCGCGCATTGGCTTGCAATGCCAAAGGAGTGTGTAGTAATTACAAGGAGACTGACCCAGCATCACCCAGCTTGTCAATGAGGTGCCTTACACAGTGTTTGGTTAAAGATAGAACATCCTTTCAAGCAATAATACAGTAAATTACCTTTGACACAATTCTGTCCCGAGTCACTATCAGAGCAGTGTATTTGTTGTGCTTGATCCCATTAAAATGGAAAAGGTTGAAAGAGTGGCGGATTTCAGAAAGGAAAGAGTCTATTGTGATTTAATGTAGTTCTCTGCTCATATAGTTTGTTTTGCTTAATTTTGATTCTTCTTGAATCTGTACATTTGTGAGCGATAAAAGGTTCACACCTTTTAATTGCTGCCTAGTACCAGTGATCACTCATGTTCAAGTGTTAGTAGTTGAATAGTGGTTATTGGAGGTAGATGTGAAGACGTCTTTTTCAAAGAAAATCCTGCAACACCTTGTATTGCAAAGGAATTGGTTACTATTCGGTATGCTTGAAGTGTTATGTAGATGCCTTTTTAATTTCAGAACAATTTTATATGTAAAAAGGAAACATCATGAAATGCAATACAAGCTTTGTAAAGTATACAAAGGCAACACACACTAAAATCAGATGTGAAATCACAAGTTCTACAGTTTAAGGTGCAGTGCTAATAGGGATTAAAGACTATGTTAATTAATTCACTGTTATATTGGTTATGGATCAAAATGTTGTTGGGAAGCAAAATATTGAGACGCATCAGACATAAGAATAGAAATGTGACACAAACACAAGGAAAATATGAAAATGTCACATAAGGAAAATGAAACTTGCCAGCTATTTTTTGCTGGAAATAAAGCGTCACTCATAGTTGTTGAAATGTCCCTAATAATTACACTGAAATCATGAAAAGGTCACACAGAGCAATGTGAAACCTTGACAGCTATGCATGTAATTTCTATATACGTTTCCCTCCTCTTTATGGCTTGATTTTGCTGGCGAGAAAGTGTTACTCACAGCCCTGCCAAAGACGATGCATCAGGTGTTAGACTAACGCATTTCAGCCTTGGCTGTCAAGCCATAACGCCGCTATGCTGAAACTGGAGTGGCAGCAGGCCTGTGCGAGAGCGCTGCTCCTGGTAGGCTTTGCGGGCTGCTGGCTACAATGTATTAGTTAAAATGGGAAGTAATCCTCATGGCTGCATGCGGCATTACGCTGGACGTGACAATGCCAGGGCAGTGCTTCCACCGCAGCGCAGTAATTTAAGCATAATCATGAATGATCCCTGCCACCGCCGAGACCCAATCCCACGGACCTGTGGCGGCCGCTGGAGTCCAGAGCACGCACTGTGCAGCTGCTGAGTCTGAATGCAGCCCGGGTGGCACGTTTGCTGAGGGAGTCATTCGTTGTGGCCAGGAGGACTCTGGTTTCTATGATTCGAGAGAGGGCAAAGCTCTGGTAAAATAGGCGCATCAGTGCTTGTTGGTAAGTGTGCTCGCTTTTAAGATGCATGCTTTTAATAAATATGCATACTTAAGCTCATGGTAATTAGAGAAAAAAACGTGCCTTGGAGTTGAAAACATTCCCGACTTCAGCCTAATCTATATCTACTCACGAGTGTATGATTTTTATTGATCCAGCTATCTGGTTAGTGGGGTGATCAGTGCCCCAGTTGTACGCCGGCGGAGCCAGAGGGCAGGGCCGCCAGTCACTGACTCTGTGCCCCCTCCCGTGGAGAGCGAACAAAGACTTTAACATGCGAGGGTGCTCCCTTTGACCTTTTGCAGTAACATTCCTATACCTGAAGCGGAGACAACCTTTAACAGTATTTAACATTATTTCTGCACTGGTGAATATTGTATTGTCTTTCTATATCTCAAATCTTGCTCCCCACAGCCCACTTTCTCCACCAGTGGCGCCAGCAGAACCCCTCCAGGAACCCTCTCCTCTTATGCTGCAGTCTGGCTGTTTTCGGCTGCCTCCAATGCCGCCTCATTGCAAACACGTCTCCCGGCTGGCAATTACCAGAACCCCTCGGGGTGATCCAGGCAGGCCCCTGTGTTATGACCGATCGCCTGTCTTGACCGCAGCGCAGCCGGTTCTCGCCAGGGGCTCTTCAGCCCCCAGGGCACCCCCACAAAAAGACACCGCCCTCCACTGGGTCAGCCCTCCTTCACGCAGCCTCCACTTCGGAGTCTTCTCCTCAGGGGCCTCCGCACCAGTGCCTTGCTGCAGGCCTCACACAACTTTGTTTCTGCCGTTAGCCCCCTCTTTCGGCTCTCTGTCCTAACCCAGGTGGCGGGGACTGCAGGATTCAGCGTTGGATTAAAAATTACAGTTTTGTGTCCAGGGTGAAGCACTTCTTGTCGACATCTTGCCGGCCATGCCTTCCCATGTGTGGGCATTTCAATGCCAAAATGAGTGTTTCTACTCAGGGCCGGCTCTGGGGCGGTGCGATCGGTGCCATCGCACCGGGCGCTGACTTGGGGTGGGGGTGCCATGTTTATTGTTTTAGAGGCAGCTGGTGCCGAGTTCTTGGTTCCAGCAATAAAAATCTCAAGATAACTCATCTGATTAATGTTCTTCCTGGAGAGAGACCGGAGCTTTGTCTAAGAAATGTTGACTTGTACTGCAGAGGGTTAATATGTCTGCTGCAAATAACGTGTCCCATTCATATCACAAAGTGCATAAAATATAAATTGGTCAATGGGTTACCGCTTTTGACAGAGAGATCCTGTTGTTACTTGTATAAGTTAAAATCCTAATATATTCACTGTCATCAAAGAGCTGCATGCAAACTGCAAGGAATGTGGTAAGAGCTATGTGTGTTTTTAGCCAGTCTTTTGTTATCCTAATATTGCAAAAAGGGTTCATTTATGTAGAAATCAATTCTTATTATTTAGGAAAACCCCCAACATTGGTGTAACATTTTTAAATTCTGAATTTGTATTTTTCAAGACCAAAGACTCAAACTATACTGCCTACCAGAATGGATGACATTATACTCCTACACCTTGTAGGCCTTTGTCTTATGTAACATTTCCTATACACTCATTTACACATGGGATTGTCTCTGTGCAATGTGTGTGTGATCTAAAGTGTTCTGACACCTTACTAACTGGTATGAGTCGCGCTATAAAACGAAATTAATCTAAGAGACAGTGGTTATTGAGACTTGAGGAGCACTGTCAAATGGTGGTAGTGTGGGAATCTGTGGCGGAGGTGGTCATTGGGGGGCGCCACAAAACATTGTCGCACAGGGCGCCACCATTGCTAAAGCCGGCCCTGTTTCTACATATGCCTTGTGCAGGCGAATGCATCAATAATGTCGCCTTGCACCTAATTTGTGTTTTGACTCTAAGGGGAAATGAAGTGGAACTTAGTCAAGACCTATGATTTAGTGATTTTGTAAATGTCATGAAAAAGAGTCCACCTCACAGTTTCTAGTGGTCGATAGTTTTCACGAACAGTGCAACGTACTTGCAATAATACAGCGCCCTTGCTCACTCCGCTGCTGCCCGGCTATGTGTGCCCCTCAGCCTCTCTTGCACCCCAATTAATGCCCCTTAGCTGTTTGCCGTGGCGGTTGTTAAACCGTGAATTTTAGTGTGTTGATTTTGCTTGTGAGAAAATGTCACTCATATTACACTGAAACATATGAAAATGTCACACATAGCAATCTGAAACTCTGGCAGCTATGTACTCATGATCCTTAAAATGTCACTCATATTACACAAATATATGAAAATGTCCCACATGGCAATCTGAAACCTTGGCAGCTATGAAGCACACGTCCTGCGTTACATTTGCTACATTCCTTTTCCTACTAGTGGGCAGCTGCGGGGCTGAATGTGGGCCTTTGAGATAATAATCATGTTAATTGCAGCGCACGTGTGCACTGCAATTAACAAGAATACTATCTCAAAGGCCCACATTCAGCCACGCACTTTTAACAAAAGAAATGCAGGGTCAAACACGACATGTGATTCTGAAAGCACAAGTTGTGTTTCACCCTGCATTCGTTTTGCTAATAGTGCGGGGCTGAATGTGGGCCTTTGAGATAGTATTCTTGTTAATTGCAGTGCACACGGGCGCTGCAATTAACAAGAATACTATCTCAAAGGCCCACATTCAGCCCCGCAGCTGCCCACTATTAGCTAAAGACTGCAGGGTCAAATACGACGTGTGCTTTCAGATGATTCTGAAAGCACACGTTGTGTATGACTCTGCATTCCTTTGCTGATAGTGCGGGGCTGAATGTGGGCCTTTGAGATAGTATTCTTGTTAATTGCAGCGCCCGTGTGCACTGCAATTAGCATGAAAACTATTTCAAAGGCCCACATTCAGCCCAGCAGATGCCCACTATTAGCAAAGGAATGCAGAGTCAAACACGACGTGTTCTTTCAGAATCATCTGAAAGAACATGTCGCGCTTTAGATTGCCGCATTACTTTTCCTAATAGTGCACGGCTGCGGGGCAGATTGTGGGCCTTTGTAAAAGTATTCATGTTAATTGCAGCGCATGACGACGCTGCAATTAACATGAATTCTTTCACAAAGGCCCACAAACTGCCCGCTGGCGTGCACTATTAAGAAAAAATGCAGCAAGTGCAGGCCCCACTTGCTCGTAAACCCGAGCCCTCCCTAACCATACAGGACTATAAGGGAGACACTTTCCTGACGCTCGACTGTGTCCTCTCCACCGTTGTCTCCAGCTCTGCCTCGTGCAACCAGGAAATTGCCGTTTTTCGCGCCGCTCGCGTTTTAAAAGCGGTGGCGCGAACGGACTTACCGGCTGTATTGTGTGTGCGCGCTACAATTGGGACACTGCGCGCTCGGGGTGACTTCAGTGCGCGGGCGCGCACCCGCGCACGTTCTAGGGAACAGTGCTCACAACAACCCCAACTCTCAGAACCTGAGATAAGAACGATGTGACAAGGGAAGGGGGTGAGGGGATGGATGGGGGGCGGGGAAAGAAGGGAAAAAATCGAGAGGGGGGGAAAGGGAAAGGAAGAAAAAAGAGGGGGGAGGAAGTTAGGGAACAAGCGTGGAGAATCAGGTACCACTGATAACGGGACACTTGGGGTGGCGTGTAGTGTCTATTGGCGGTCCAATTTCTCCTCCGCTCTTCTGGCCATTTCAATGCACGTCGGCTGTCTCTTCCATATGTTGACTTCGAGCGTCTCCTCCATCTCCAAAGTCAGACTCTTCTGTGCCTTCCAGTGGGTTAATATTTTGCAGTAATGGATGCTCTTCCTCGGAGTCTGTGGTGATGTCTTGGTCCGATACAAAAGGGGATGATGGACGGAACGTTTGAGCCAATCAAACACTCACCCCCAGTCAACTGATCTGGGTTTAATCCATCATCATTCTTTAGCTCACTCCACCACCCCAGTTCAGACATGGCCATATGCAAATCAGTCTCACCCTGTGCCTCATGGGAACAGTCCAGCCCGAACTGCCAAGCCATGTCTTCCCTGGACCGGAAACAAGCATCCTAGGACCAGTTTCTGGCATTCCAGCCGTCATCAGCCAGGCTTGCTTGAATCCAGTGGCAAAGTGAGCAAGGGACCCACGTCTGGGCATACCCCCGCCAACTTAGGGCGAACAAAGCGATACAAAAGGGGATGATGGACGGAACGTTTGAGCCAATCAAACACTCACCCCCAGTCAACTGATCTGGGTTTAATCCATCATCATACTTTAGCTCACTCCACCACCCCAGTTCAGACATGGCCATATTCAAATCAGTCTGACCCTGTGCCTCATGGGAACAGTCCAGCCCGAACTGCCAAGCCATGTCTTCCCTGGACCGGAAACAAGCATCCTAGGACCGGTTTCTGGCATTCCAGCCGTCATCAGCCAGGCTTGCTTGAATCCAGTGGCAAAGTGAGCAAGGGACCCACGTCTGGGCATACCCCCGCCAACTTAGGGCGAACAAAGCGATACAAAAGGGGATGATGGACGGAACGTTTGAGCCAATCAAACACTCACCCCCAGTCAACTGATCTGGGTTTAATCCATCATCATTCTTTAGCTCACTCCACCACCCCAGTTCAGACATGGCCATATGCAAATCAGTCTGACCCTGTGCCTCATGGGAACAGTCCAGCCCGAACTGCCAAGCCATGTCTTCCCTGGACCGGAAACAAGCATCCTAGGACCGGTTTCTGGCATTCCAGCCGTCATCAGCCAGGCTTGCTTGAATCCAGTGGCAAAGTGAGCAAGAGACCCACGTCTGGGCATACCCCCGCCAACTTAGGGCGAACAAAGCGATACAAAAGGGGATGATGGACGGAACGTTTGAGCCAATCAAACACTCACCCCCAGTCAACTGATCTGGGTTTAATCCATCATCATTCTTTAGCTCACTCCACCACCCCAGTTCAGACATGGCCATATGCAAATCAGTCTGACCCTGTGCCTCATGGGAACAGTCCAGCCCGAACTGCCAAGCCATGTCTTCCCTGGACCGGAAACAAGCATCCTAGGACCGGTTTCTGGCATTCCAGCCGTCATCAGCCAGGCTTGCTTGAATCCAGTGGCAAAGTGAGCAAGAGACCCACGTCTGGGCATACCCCGCCAACTTAGGGCGAACAAAGCGATACAAAGGGGATGATGGACGGAACGTTTGAGCCAATCAAACACTCACCCCCAGTCAACTGATCTGGGTTTAATCCATCATCATTCTTTAGCTCACTCCACCACCCCAGTTCAGACATGGCCATATGCAAATCAGTCTGACCCTGTGCCTCATGGGAACAGTCCAGCCCGAACTGCCAAGCCATGTCTTCCCTGGACCGGAAACAAACATCCTAGGACCGGTTTCTGGCATTCCAGCCGTCATCAGCCAGGCTTGCTTGAATCCAGTGGCAAAGTGAGCAAGGGACCCACGTCTGGGCAATCCCCGCCAACTTAGGGCGAACAAAGCGATACAAAAGGGGATGATGGACGGAACGTTTGAGCCAATCAAACACTCACCCCCAGTCAACTGATCTGGGTTTAATCCATCATCATTCTTTAGCTCACTCCACCACCCCAGTTCAGACATGGCCATATGCAAATCAGTCTGACCCTGTGCCTCATGGGAACAGTCCAGCCCGAACTGCCAAGCCATGTCTTCCCTGGACCGGAAACAAGCATCCTAGGACCGGTTTCTGGCATTCCAGCCGTCATCAGCCAGGCTTGCTTGAATCCAGTGGCAAAGTGAGCAAGGGACCCACGTCTGGGCATACCCCCGCCAACTTAGGGCGAACAAAGCGATACAAAGGGGATGATGGACGGAACGTTTGAGCCAATCAAACATTCACCCCCAGTCAACTGATCTGGGTTTAATCCATCATCATTCTTTAGCTCACTCCACCACCCCAGTTCAGACATGGCCATATGCAAATCAGTCTGACCCTGTGCCTCATGGGAACAGTCCAGCCCGAACTGCCAAGCCATGTCTTCCCTGGACCGGAAACAAGCATCCTAGGACCGGTTTCTGGCATTCCAGCCGTCATCAGCCAGGCTTGCTTGAATCCAGTGGCAAAGTGAGCAAGGGACCCACGTCTGGGCAACCCCCGCCAACTTAGGGCGAACAAAGCGATACAAAGGGGATGATGGACGGAACGTTTGAGCCAATCAAACACTCACCCCCAGTCAACTGATCTGGGTTTAATCCATCATCATTCTTTAGCTCACTCCACCACCCCAGTTCAGACATGGCCATATGCAAATCAGTCTGACCCTGTGCCTCATGGGAACAGTCCAGCCCGAACTGCCAAGCCATGTCTTCCCTGGACCGGAAACAAGCATCCTAGGACCAGTTTCTGGCATTCCAGCCGTCATCAGCCAGGCTTGCTTGAATCCAGTGGCAAAGTGAGCAAGGGACCCACGTCTGGGCATACCCCCGCCAACTTAGGGCGAACAAAGCGATACAAAAGGGGATGATGGACGGAACGTTTGAGCCAATCAAACACTCACCCCCAGTCAACTGATCTGGGTTTAATCCATCATCATTCTTTAGCTCACTCCACCACCCCAGTTCAGACATGGCCATATGCAAATCAGTCTGACCCTGTGCCTCATGGGAACAGTCCAGCCCGAACTGCCAAGCCATGTCTTCCCTGGACCGGAAACAAGCATCCTAGGACCGGTTTCTGGCATTCCAGCCGTCATCAGCCAGGCTTGCTTGAATCCAGTGGCAAAGTGAGCAAGGGACCCACGTCTGGGCATACCCCGCCAACTTAGGGCGAACAAAGCGATACAAAAGGGGATGATGGACGGAACGTTTGAGCCAATCAAACACTCACCCCCAGTCAACTGATCTGGGTTTAATCCATCATTCTTTAGCTCCCTCCACCACCCCAGTTCAGACATGGCCATATGCAAATCAGTCTGACCCTGTGCCTCATGGGAACAGTCCAGCCCGAACTGCCAAGCCATGTCTTCCCTGGACCGGAAACAAGCATCCTAGGACCGGTTTCTGGCATTCCAGCCGTCATCAGCCAGGCTTGCTTGAATCCAGTGGCAAAGTGAGCAAGGGACCCACATCTGGGCATACCCCGCCAACTTAGGGCGAACAAAGCGATACAAAGGGGATGATGGACCGGAACGTTTGAGCCAATCAAACACTCACCCGCAGTCAACTGATCTGGGTTTAATCCATCATCATTCTTTAGCTCACTCCACCTCCCCAGTTCAGACATGGCCATATGCAAATCAGTCTGACCCTGTGCCTCATGGGAACAGTCCAGCCCGAACTGCCAAGCCATGTCTTCCCTGGACCAGAAACAAGCATCCTAGGACCGGTTTCTGGTATTCCAGCCGTCATCAGCCAGGCTTGCTTGAATCCAGTGGCAAAGTGAGCAAGGGACCCACGTCTGGGCATACCCCCGCCAACTTAGGGCGAACAAAGCGATACAAAAGGGGATGATGGACGGAACGTTTGAGCCAATCAAACACTCACCCCCAGTCAACTGATCTGGGTTTAATCTATCATCATTCTTTAGCTCACTCCACCACCCCAGTTCAGACATGGCCATATGCAAATCAGTCTGACCCTGTGCCTCATGGGAACAGTCCAGCCCGAACTGCCAAGCCATGTCTTCCCTGGACCGGAAACAAGCATCCTAGGAACGGTTTCTGGCATTCCAGCCGTCATCAGCCAGGCTTGCTTGAATCCAGTGGCAAAGTGAGCAAGGGACCCACGTCTGGGCATACCCCCGCCAACTTAGGGCGAACAAGCGATACAAAGGGGATGATGGACGGAACGTTTGAGCCAATCAAACACTCACCCCAGTCAACTGATCTGGGTTTAATCCATCATCATTCTTTAGCTCACTCCACCACCCCAGTTCAGACATGGCCATATGCAAATCAGTCTGACCCTGTGCCTCATGGGAACAGTCCAGCCCGAACTGCCAAGCCATGTCTTCCCTGGACCGGAAACAAGCATCCTAGGACCGGTATCTGGCATTCCAGCCGTCATCAGCCAGGCTTGCTTGAATCCAGTGGCAAAGTGAGCAAGGGACCCACGTCTGGGCAGTTCGGGCTGGACTGTTCCCATGAGGCACAGGGTCAGACTGATTTGCATATGGCCATGTCTGAACTGGGGTGGTGGAGTGAGCTAAAGAATGATGATGGATTAAACCCAGATCAGTTGACTGGGGGTGAGTGTTTGATTGGCTCAAACGTTCCGTCCATCATCCCCTTTGTATCGCTTTGGTCGCCCTAAGTTGGCGGGGTATGCCCAGACGTGGGTCCCTTGCTCACTTTGCCACTGGATTCAAGCAAGCCTGGCTGATGACGGCTGAAATGCCAGAAACCGGTCCTAGGATGCTTGTTTCCGGTCCAGGGAAGACATGGCTTGGCAGTTCGGGCTGGACTGTTCCCATGAGGCACAGGGTCAGACTGATTTGCATATGGCCATGTCTGAACTGGGGTGGTGGAGTGAGCTAAAGAATGATGATGGATTAAACCCAGATCAGTTGACTGGGGTGAGTGTTTGATTGGCTCAAACGTTCCGTCCATCATCCCCTTTTGTATCGCTTGGTCGCCCTAAGTTGGCGGGTATGCCCAGACGTGGGTCCCTTGCTCACTTTGCCACTGGATTCAAGCAAGCCTGGCTGATGACGGCTGAAATGCCAGTAACCGGTCCTAGGATGCTTGTTTCCGGTCCAGGGAAGACATGGCTGGCAGTTCGGGCTGGACTGTTCCCATGAGGCACAGGGTGAGACTGATTTGCATATGGCCATGTCTGAACTGGGGTGGTGGAGTGAGCTAAAGAATGATGATGGATTAAACCCAGATCAGTTGACTGGGGGTGAGTGTTTGATTGGCTCAAACGTTCCGTCCATCATCCCCTTTGTATCGCTTTGGTCGCCCTAAGTTGGCGGGGTATGCCCAGACGTGGGTCCCTTGCTCACTTTGCCACTGGATTCAAGCAAGCCTGGCTGATGACGGCTGAACTGCCAGAAACCGGTCCTAGGATGCTTGTTTCCGGTCCAGGGAAGACATGGCTAGGCAGTTCGGGCTGGACTGTTCCCATGAGGCACAGGGTCAGACTGATTTGCATATGGCCATGTCTGAACTGGGGTGGTAGAGTGAGCTAAAGAATGATGATGGATTAAACCCAGATCAGTTGACTGGGGTGAGTGTTTGATTGGCTCAAACGTTCCGTCCATCATCCCCTTTGTATCGCTTGGTCGCCCTAAGTTGGCGGGGTATGCCCAGACGTGGGTCCCTTGCTCACTTTGCCACTGGATTCAAGCAAGCCTGGCTGATGACGGCTGAAATGCCAGTAACCGGTCCTAGGATGCTTGTTTCCGGTCCAGGAAGACATGGCTTGGCAGTTCGGGCTGGACTGTTCCCATGAGGCACAGGGTCAGACTGATTTGCATATGGCCATGTCTGAACTGGGGTGGTGGAGTGAGCTAAAGAATGATGATGGATTAAACCCAGATCAGTTGACTGGGGGTGAGTGTTTGATTGGCTCAAACGTTCCGTCCATCATCCCCTTTGTATCGCTTTGGTCGCCCTAAGTTGGCGGGGTATGCCCAGACGTGGGTCCCTTGCTCACTTTGCCACTGGATTCAAGCAAGCCTGGCTGATGACGGCTGAAATGCCAGAAACCGGTCCTAGGATGCTTGTTTCCGGTCCAGGGAAGACATGGCTTGGCAGTTCGGGCTGGACTGTTCCCATGAGGCACAGGGTCAGACTGATTTGCATATGGCCATGTCTGAACTGGGGTGGTGGAGTGAGCTAAAGAATGATGATGGATTAAACCCAGATCAGTTGACTGGGGGTGAGTGTTTGATTGGCTCAAACGTTCCGTCCATCATCCCCTTTGTATCGCTTGGTCAGCCCTAAGTTGGCGGGGTATGCCCAGACGTGGGTCCCTTGCTCACTTTGCCACTGGATTCAAGCAAGCCTGGCTGATGACGGCTGAAATGCCAGAAACCGGTCCTAGGATGCTTGTTTCCGGTCCAGGGAAGACATGGCTTGGCAGTTCGGGCTGGACTGTTCCCATGAGGCACAGGGTCAGACTGATTTGCATATGGCCATGTCTGAACTGGGGTGGTGGAGTGAGCTAAAGAATGATGATGGATTAAACCCAGATCAGTTGACTGGGGTGAGTGTTTGATTGGCTCAAACGTTCCGTCCATCATCCCCTTTGTATCGCTTTAGTCAGCCCTAAGTTGGCGAGGTATGCCCAGATGTGGGTCCCTTGCTCACTTTGCCACTGGATTCAAGCAAGCCTGGCTGATGACGGCTGAAATGCCAGAAACCGGTCCTAGGATGCTTGTTTCCGGTCCAGGGAAGACATGGCTTGGCAGTTCGGGCTGGACTGTTCCCATGAGGCACAGGGTCAGACTGATTTGCATATGGCCATGTCTGAACTGGGGTGGTGGAGTGAGCTAAAGAATGATGATGGATTAAACCCAGATCAGTTGACTGGGGGTGAGTGTTTGATTGGCTCAAACGTTCCGTCCATCATCCCCTTTTGTATCGTGATGTCTTGGTCCGTGCAGTCCACCGAGTGTCTCTGCGTATGTTCCTTCGGCTTCCCTGCTCCCCTGGCACTGTCTAGGTGTTGCCTGTTTCTCGACTCCCGTTGTTGAGGTATAGCCACCTCCTGGCTCCTGTGACTGTATGGGGTCGATCTGCGCATTGCTCGTAAATTCGAGTCTGTATTTCTCCTGGTACGGCGTTGGATCTTAGGTCTAGTGCTGCGGAGTGATGGGGCCCCCACTGAACGTGACGATTTATCTCCAGAGTCTCTCGGCAAGGGGCGCTCTTCCAGCCAGTGCCATGCCTCTTCCGGGGTAGTGAAGAATAGCGTTTTGGCTTGATAAATTACCTTTAGTTTAGCAGGGAAGAGGAGCATATATTGGATTTGCCTTTGCCGCAGTTTGTCCTTCACAGAGTCAAATGTTTTACGTTTCTTCTGTACCTCCCGGGAGTAGTCTGGAAAGACCATGATCCGTGTGTTATCGAGCCGTACGTCCCCTTTTTGCCGGAATGCCCTAAGGATAATGTCCCTGTCTTGATAGTTTAGGAACCGTGCAATCAGTGGGAAGGTGTCCAGCAGCCACCCCCGCAGGTAGGCCGCAGCGTCTGTTCCTACAACAGCCTCCGGGAAGCCAAGAAAGCGAAGGTTGTTTCGTCGCGCCCGGTTTTCCGCGTCATCCACTCTCCAAAGAACGTCCTTCAGGGTCGCCTTCAGGGTCGTGATCTCTCCCTGTAGTGTGTGCGTGGTATCTTCGACTTCTGAGATATGGTGTTCCGCCTGTGTGACCTTCTCCGAGACCTTCCTCAGGTCCTGACGCAGCAGGTTGACGTCGATTTTGATCCCCTCAATTTTACTTTCTAGCGCCTCTCTGGAAGCCTGTATGGCCTGCAGGATCACGTTGTTG
Source organism: Calotriton arnoldi (assembly GCA_963921515.1). NCBI lineage: Eukaryota > Metazoa > Chordata > Amphibia > Caudata > Salamandridae > Calotriton > Calotriton arnoldi. The sequence continues at coordinate 552,468 of CAWUFW010005625.1, forward strand.
TCTGGGGGACTCTCCATGCCGGTGAGCTGGGGGCCGGGGGCCTGCAACGGCTTAGCAAATTTGTCCATTTTCCCCTGCTTTTGTGGCCTGGGGTCTTTGTCTCGCGCCATCTGCGGCCCTCACTCCCCGGGCGGCCAGGCCACAGTTGCCGAGTGCCCCGCGGGTCTCCCGTCCTGTGTCTCTGTCTTTTCCTTACGGTTCCCTTACTTACTGCTCACTTTCACGGCGGCAGATCCTCCGGACCGCACCCTCCACCCTGCTGGTGTCCTAGGCCACTTGTGTATCATGAGTTCTGAGGTAGGTGGTGGTCCTGGCGTCCTACAGTGCTGCTGACTACGCTGTGCGCCGCCCCAACATACGCTGGTCACTAGTGCCTCTGGGGCTCGCTACCAGGACGTGCGCAAGATTCCTTGCCTGGCCCCCAGCACCGGCCCTCCGTAGTCGTTCTTTGCCTCCCACGCCCGGTGTCTCGGTGGTCTCCTACTAGTCAGCTATCCTTTAAGTACCACTGCCGCTGGTTTCCTCTTTGTTTGCCCCGGGCGCTCCCTCCCTTTCACCTCCGTGTTAGCGGGGTCAGTCCATACGGGTATCAGTCCCACTTCGTCGCACACACTCGCGGTCCTCACCTCGTGGAGTCCGGCCTCCGTCCGCTGCTCTCAGGGTTCACGAAGTTCCAGCGGCGCCTTTTGCCCAGCTTGCGGGTAGGGCCCGTGTGCGCCTTCACCTGCCGGGCCCCTCAGTGCCTTCCGCCTTTGCACCAAACGGTGCGCGCAGTGTCTGGGGATCCTCTTGCGCCCGCTCCGGCTTCCCAGATCCCCCAGGTGTTTTGCAGTACCGCGGCCCAGCCGACCTCGTCACAGGTCCCTGCCGCGCCGGTGTGTTCCGGTGTTCCAGCTCCCGGGGGGGAGCTACGTTGTGCCTCCGGTACCTGCTCTGTGGCCCCTGAGCGCGGGTCTCATCTAGTGGGATGGGTATGCCCAGACGTGGGTCCCTTGCTCACTGTGCCACTGGATGCAAGCTAGCCTGGCTGAAGAAGGGTGACATACCCTGAAACCGGTCCCAGGATGCTTGTTTCCGGTCCAGGGAGGACCTGGCCTGGCAGTTCGGTCTGGACTGTTCCCATGGGGCACAGGGTCAAGACTGATTTGCATATGGCTGGGTCCAAACTGGGGTGGCGTAGTGGGCAAAAGAACGATGGATTTAACCCAGATCTTTTGACTGGGGGAGAATGTTTGCATTGTCAGCATTCCGTCCATCATTTGTTTGCTGTAACATTCATTTGTTTGCTGTAACACTCATCTGCTGCGAGGCCTGAGCCCTCCGCCCTCTCCGTGTGATCGGGGCTCCCGGGCACGGCCGTCGCAGTGCTGCGGGCTCACCTCAGCGTGTTCCAGAGCGTACCACCCACACAGCCTCTCGTCTCGCGACGGGCGCCGGAGTTGTGCGGGGATCGCCCCGCCTCGCTTCCGACGTGCCCCAGCTCAGTCCGCCAGTCAGTTCACGCTCCGCAACCTCACCGACTTCCCAGGGAGTCCGCGCTGAGTCTCTCAGAGTTCAGGCTGCCGCCATTTTGCCCGCTGCCAGGTCTGCAGTTACAGCGACTTTTCCCGGCGATTATGCCTCGATTTCTCGGCAGATCTTCTGCTCACATCAGGGTTGTGTTCTTCGGCACTCGGTCCTCGTTTCGGATCACGAGATACTGCCGGTAAGCCCAGGATTATTTCAGGATCTCTTCGCGGCCATCGGAGCTTCGGTCGGACACGTCTAGTCCGCCATGCAGCTGGCCACGCCCCCCCTGAAAGGAACTTTTGGTGTTGAAAAACGAACATCTCCTCTCTGTATAATGACTGCAATAGACTTCCACTCATCATCCACATTAAAATATGAATTAAAGGAAAATGGTATTTAAAACAATCTATGTTTAAGAATCATTCAAGGTCATCAGGGGAGGGCTGTGTGGAGAACAGAGCCGGAACTATGAAGGGGCCCCTGGAAAGGATAGGGACCTAGGCCAGAGCCTACTTTGACCATGCCTTAAAACGTCTCTGATGGGACTCAGACCAAATAAGCATGGCTGGGCTCCAAGACGTAATGCAAAGAATGAGTGAGACTGTGCTTCAAGGTGTGGCACTCCCGCCTAGATAGCAATGTTGTACTTGTCCACCTATGCCAGCCCCCTGTTCTTTGTGGAGGGGCCAAGGCTCACCTTTCCCTCTTGTGGGTTGCCCTCTCCTGCTGCTGTTTTGCTCTCTGCTCGTTTGTCACCCAGTGCTTAATTTAAGCCGGTGGTTTCTGGTGCTCAGCACCGGCACTTATTCATCAACACGGGCGTTTTTCATGAGCACCAGTTAAGGACACGTTCGTTTATGGTAGGCACGGGGAGATTAAGTGATTTGCTCAGAATCACAGATGTTGAGCCAACACCGAGACTCAAACCTGGTTCCCCAGCTCTGACGTCGGCAGCTCTGGCCATTACGCCAGATCCTCTCCCCATTTTCATGGTTAGTAGTTGGTTGTGTTTTAGGTGGTGCTAACAGAAGAAATGGGCTAGTGCAAGCTAACTCATGACGAGAGGCCCAGCACTTTGTTTTTTACAAATTAACCACTGTTGTCACCCACCCCTTCTCCAAGAGCTCCAGTCGAGCTACTGCAGATTCCACCTCTAGCAAACTTATAAGTTTAATATAATAATATGTCTTATATTTATTTACCTTTTGCCACTCCAAACATCTCAAGAAAGCACAGTAATTATAGAAATTTGAAAATAATAATACAATTAAACTATAACCCTTTGTTTGAATTCTGAACACATAAAGAGCAGAGGTTTCATTCAGAAACAATTCAATGCAAAGCTATCACTTGTAGTAGCTAAAAGCACCAAATTATAAAGTGTAAAGTGCAAAATACCAGCAAGTTAACATTCCACAACTGAACCTAACATTTTAACAACACTTTGAAATTAACATTAATAAAAAAAATGGTTTTTGCCAATAATATTCATCGGGTAGACCCTTACGAATGACCCCTTTTCATAAACAAACACTTTATGGGCATAATTAAATTGATCTGCTCTTCTTGCATAGTTAACAGGGGCATGTTTAGCTGGTAATAAAAGTGGAAATGCCTAATAAGGTATGATTAAAAATACAGTTTGTTCATATCAGATAACATGGATGATCTGTACTGAAATGAGGCCAAAATGTCATTGGCAGGCAACAGCACAGTGTATCTCCCTGTCCCTGATGGTATCTTGAGCCACTTGAGAAATCATGGCTTTTAAATAGTCCCGCCTTTGCCCCAGCGTTTTAATGTCTGCATAATTCTAAAAGAATGACACCAAATATGTATAGAGTCATGTAGCTGACCTTGGATAAATGATGCCTCCTTCATTCTATGCTAGACTGTCACAAGGCCCAGTAGTGAATGCCTACATTATAGCAGGGTAGACACCTACAGCCTCAGAAGTTGTGTGTTTTTTAGCACATGCATCAAGTTAATATTGAGACATTCTGTCACAAAGACTTTAGAAGAAATATTTGTTAGGCTGACTGACCGACTTACACAGACTCAGAGCCCAGCAGTGGTTAATTTGTAAAAAAAAATAAGTGCTGGGGCTCGTCAGTGGGCAGCTTGCACCAGCCCATTTCTCCTGTTAGCGCCGCCAAAAACAGAACCAACTACTAACCATGAAAGTGGGGAGAGGATGTGTTGTAATGGCCAGAGCTGCCAACTTCGCAGCTAGGCAACACGGTTTGAGTCTCAGCGTCGACTCAACAGCCTGTGATGCTGGGCAAATCACTTAATCTCCCCGTAAATGAATGTGTCCTTAACTGGTGCTCATTAAAAAAGCGCCAGTGTTTATAATTAAGTGCCGGTGCTCAGCACCAGAAATCACTGGCTCAAATTAAGCACTGGAGCCCAGTCTCGGAGGGGCATATTAGCAAGACCCACGTTAAAATTATCGCCGTTTTAGCGGCAGGAAACTCCCGCTAAAACGGCGATAATGGGCTTGCTAATATGCGTTATAGAATTCCAATAGAAGCCCATGTTAGATGTGCAGGACATCTAACCTGGGCTTCTATTGGAATTCCATAACGCATATTAGCAAGCCCATTATCGCCGTTTTAGCGGCAGTTTCCTGCCGCTAAAACGGCGATAATTTTAACGTGGGTCTTGCTAATATGCCCCTAAATCTTTTTCTTTAGCACTCCATGGGAGTGCATCCGTGTTTTTTTGTCCCTCCCCCACCCTTCATCGATTTGTTTTTTTTCTCCTTCATTTAGTCCCCCTCACGAGCCTCCACCATTGCTCATATGTCACTCCATGCTCACTGCCACTCGTCTTCTGTGTTCAATTTTGTATCCAACCCACCACAACTCTGTTGCACTCCCATCCCTGGCATCTCTTTTTTGTATTTCATGGTATTTTTTCACTTTATTTTTACCAGACCTCTACTTTCTTAGATGTGCCTCTATGCATCTTTTTTAGATGTACCATTCCAAAATGGTCAGCCGCCATCTTGGCACGATAAACTAAAAAAATGGCTGCTGCGTCCTGATACATGTATGTGTGGTGACGCATGCGTGAGCATATGTCATCACGCTGGGGGGGGCACTGTAGCGTCCTGACACATATGCAAGCATGCATACTGACACAGGGTTGCGTATACACTATTGCACTGTTTTCTTGGGGTTGTTTTTGCGAAGCTGCTCAACAACAGCAATAACTATTGTTAGAAATTGGGTTTCTGGTTGGCAGAGGTATGCACCCTGTCCAAGCAGCAACTACAATTCTTGTCAGGATAAGTCAGATACACACCATAAATTATCCTGTGCTCACCCTCTGGTAGCTTGGCACAGAGCAGTCAGGCTGAACTTAAGAGGCAATGTGTAAAGTATTTGTGCAACACTTTAAAAAGTAACACAGTGAAAGCACCACAAGAAAACTCTACACCAAGTTAGAAAAATAAGTTGTATTTTTATGAACAAATCAAGAACAAAATGACAAAAATCTATTACATATAACAGGAGTTATGAATTTTTAAAGATTAAATGAAATTGTAGTGCTTAAAAGCTTTAAGTGCCAACCGGGGCTTTCTGGTCACGCTAGACCGGGCTAGATCCAAAAGTTAAGGTCGACCGTGATGGAGCGCAGGTCAGATACAGGGACCAGTCTTCGCCCACTGCAAACTACCTTAGCTACATCATCAACAGAGTCGATATGAGGGAAACAAGGAGGCAATGCGTTATCGTCAAACCGCAGGGTTGAAGGCGATGCATTGGCGCCGAACCGCGCAAAGTTGGAGATGTGTCAGAACCTGGAGATGATGCGCCGTGCAGTTGGCTATGTGATGTCCATGGTCCGTGCAACAGTAGCGATGTGTCGGCGTTCAGGGAGATGTGTTGGTTTTGATCCGTGCAACATCGTTGATGCATAGATTCTATCAGTTGCAGCACTTTATGCCCACTTCCAAGGGCCTAGACTGGATTGTCACCACTTGGCAGGTCAAGATTTGCAGCAAGCAAAGTCCAGGTGCTGTTACAGGTTGTTGAGAAGTCTTTGATGTCCCTGAGACTTAGAACAGGGGGCAAGCCAGCATGCCCTTGGAGTCACTCTGGGTTCAAGTGAGATGGGTCCAGTCCTTCCTCAGCAGGGCAGAGAGTAGCAGGCAGCAGTGCAGCACAAAAGAAAAGCAGATCTTTCAGAGCAGCAGTTCAGCAGAGTGGCAGTCCTTGTAGCAGCATAGCAGTCCTTTCTCCTGGCAGAGTTTTTCACAGGTCCAGTAGTGTACTGATTTGGTGGGGCCAGAGACCCAGTACTTATACCCAGTTGTACCTTTGAAGTGGGGGTGACTTCAAAGAGGGGCTTTAAAATGCACAGCGCTCCTCCCTCCCAGCTCGCGCTCCAGACTCACTCCAGGGGGGTATACAGCCCTTTGTGTGGGGGACAGGACACTGACTATTCAGGTGTGTCAGCTCCTCCCTCCCTGCCCAGGATGACCCATCAAGATGTGGATGGCTACGCAGTCACACTTAAGCTCCCTTTGTGTGTGGCTGTCTAGAGGGAATGCACAAAGTCCAGCTGTCACCCACCCCAGACGTGTACTGGAGACAGACTGCAGGCACACAGGGCTAAGAGCAGAAAAATGGCATCTTTCTAAAAGTGGAATTTTGAAAGGGTAATGATATATATTCAACTTTACCAGTTAAGAGGATTTATCATCACCATTCCAGTGATATGAAACATGACAGATCAACTCCTTATCAATCAGGAATTACAGTTTATAAGTGTAATAAGGAATTTCCAATATTAGCCTAAGAGAGGGGTAGGCCTCACAGTAGTGAAAATCGAATGTGGGTGTTTTTTTTTTACTACCAGGACAAGCAAAAATTAAAAGTACATGTCCTACCCTTTGATTACACAGCACCCTGTCCTATGGGCTTCCTTGGGCCTACCTTAGGAGTGACTTATATATAAGAGAAGGGGCGTTTAAGGCTTGACAAGGGGTTTTAAATGCCAAGTCAACATGGCAGTGTAAATTGCACACACAGGCTCTGCAGTGCCAGGCCTGAGACATGTTTAAAGTGCGAGTTGTGGAAGTGTCACAATCAGTTCTGTAGGACCACTAGTAGCATTTAATTTACAGGCCCTGGGCACATGTAATATAATCTACTAGGAATTTATAGATAAATTAAACATGCCAATTGTGGATAACTCAATCAAACCATGTTTTTAGGGGAGAAGCACATGCACTTTATCACTGGATGGCAATGGTAAAGTGCCAAGATTCCTAAGGCCAACAAAAACAATTCAGCAAAATTGGAGGCAAGCAAGCAAAAGGTTTGGGAGAAGACCACCCTAAGGCTGACAGGCCTAACTATTTTTTTTTCTTATTGCTGATGCTGAATAGCATCGACAAAAAGCACTCACAAAGCCAAAAGGCAAGACCGAGCAGGTTTGCCAATGCTTGTTGAATAAAGTGGTTCTGCTCAGCTCCTGCTGAAGCACTAGGCTGACTCGGCTGAGGCCGTGGGGTGGATGAACCTCTCAAACCTGCTTCCCTACCTCGTGTTTACACACACAGTGAATTTGTTAATTAAATGTGGTCTCCACTTAGGTTTAACCAAACCCGGAGGCTGTGATGACTCCGTGCAGAATAAGACGGTATAAACTCAGATAGAGTGCGTGGCCTGGGGTGGTAGTCCTCACCACCCCACCTTAACACCCTCCCAAAATGGTCACTGCTCTAACCCAGCCTCTGACGACCACTCACACATAGGGTGACCAATAGTCCGACAATTTCACAGACCGTTCGTTAATTGGAAGTCACGTCCGTTGTCCGTGACGATCCCTCTTACGGATGCCTTTTGTCCTTAATTTGGGGGGGGGGGGGGGTGACCGCGACCTGCACTGCTCACCTCTGAGAAGCCTCGAGAGTTCTGAGAGCTCCCTGCTGGGGCCGCCTCGCAAGAGCAGCCCCTCCCCAGCCTCTCACAGACTGTGATGGACCCATTGTCCTTCTGTCTGCCGGCTGATTGTGGCATACAGAATGACAATGGGCCAGTCTGGACAATTAAGGCATGTGGTGGGCCTGAAGGCAAGGAAAAAAAATGTAACAAATTAGATGGAAGTAGCATTGTCCAGTTACTTTAAAAAAACAAGCATATGCAATTGCCACGCATTTGTACAAGTTAGAGCTTTTGGCAATGAAAATAAGAATGTTTACCTAATACCTAATATAAACTTATTTTGACTTGCCCTAATGTTGGTTGTCTATTTACTTATATATTATTGCGCGATCTCCTCTGATGTGTCTGTAAAATTTACCTTTTGTCCCAAAGTTTTGTCCTGAATTTTTGTCCTGAATTTTGACCTTTTGTTCTGAATTTTTACACACATATGCACCCATGCCAGTTGGTCACCCTACTCACACAACGACAACCTAATCACGCTCAAGCCATTTCATTCCATCGCTTCTCACTCATTTCTATCTCCCCCTCTTGTGTGCTCTTCCCGAGCCTTCCCTCTCTCTTGCAGTGTCTGTCTCTGACTCCTTTCTCCTCTCTCCTTTCTCCTCCCTCCTTTCTCCTCCCTCCTCCTCTCTCCACTAACCACCCTCCCATCCACTAATCTCGTTCTCTGGGTAATCCCTTCGGGGGAGCGATGTGTTCATCCCCGGGTGCTGAACCAACGAGCCAGGATTGGGAAATCTGAAAAAATGGCACAGGGGATTTGCCCACGCTGTCAGTAACACCCCTGGAGTTAGAAATGGGGCTGAGGAACAGAGGCTTCGGGGCGCTACACCATTGTGGAGACTCGGGCACAGTGCTGGGACCGAGACAGCAAAGAGATAGACAGGCACGTGTCCAGATTTTCTCTTATTTTTACCCTAGTGTGACGTAAGGCGGAGTAAAGTCAGTGTCGAACAGTTTACATATACAACAGCTTTTTGCGCTAAAGGTTGACCTGGGCATCACAGAACAGCTCCGCGTCGCGCCAAGCCTCTTTTAATTTAGGTGGGGGGCAAACCCAGCTCAGATCTAACCCAGCTCAGATCTACGAACGCAGCTTTGTGCGAATTTGAACATCTGGCTCAAAATGAATGCAAGCAAAAATGAGATACAAAAGTAACATTGCAAAATTTGTGTCAGTGTAATATATGTTTCTGTGCCGTGGCGCATTTTTGAGCGCGTGTGATACCATTAGAACACGCTCTTTAAAAATACAGCGCTGCATAGTTTTGTTACCCTTCGCTGTTGATTTTCTAACAGTGCTAAGCTGTGTTATGTTTTTTTAAAATAAATCTAGGCCATTGCCCCAAGCTCGGGGCAGAGAGAGGCAGCACTAGGGTAGGTACTGTCCTGTGACGGACACAAAGGAGCATGTTTACAAGGGGATTGTGTCACCGGAATGTCACTTTTTTCGACGTCCTGTTGGCGCAATGCCCTGCACCATATTTACAAAGTGCTGTTATACCACTTTGCGTGGCGTAAATGTCATACCCAAAGGGGCGTGCAATGGGTGTTGCTGTGGGCGTTCCACCACAACACCCATTGCTTTTTGACGCTGCCCAAGATATACAAGGATCGCTAAACGCAACATTGCTAAACACTGGGGAGCACAAGACACACCAACGTATCGAGAGTGGTGTAGGGATATGGATGGAGCTATGGTGGCGGAGAAGGCAGTCTATACACACAGAGGGTGCCCCAAGAAGTGGAAGAGGGTATGGGGAAAGTGAAACAACTTTAGAGGGAACATTTGTGATCCACCCCATATTGAATCAGAGCCAGATGTAAGTGAATAATAAGAGACGGATCTATGTTATTTATTGATTCTAATGTACAACGAACAAGTGTATAATCCTCCAGATGGAGCGACTCGAGATGTGTAGCATGTATGATTACGTATTACTTTACGTGTGAACTCTGTAAGTTAAATAAATGCATAATAAAAAGGTCCCAAAAAAAAAAAAGATATACAAGGATCTGTAAATCTGAGGCAGCGCCAAAAACTAACGCCATGAAAAGCAGGCGTCAGATTGGCTCAACGAGCAGAAATATTTTTATTTCTCCTCATTGTTTGCTCTTTCTATGTGTGCTGCATTCTGCAGCACACATAGAAAGAGCAAAACACCATCAATGATTGTTTGTGCAGGAAGGTGTCCCTTTCTGCACATTAACAATCATTAAATAATGACGAGTTGCTACTTATATGTGTGCTGCAGCTCACATAGAAATAACAAATCGCCATTATTGATTGTTGGTGTGCAGGAAGGGCCCTTCCTGCACAAACAATCATCCCTGCAACGCAGGCACCCTTGCACTATGGCGTCTGTGATGGCGCTAGGCAGCTATTTTTAGCGTCAGCGCAAAGGAAAGCACAGAGGTGCTATGTATTGTTGTAAATACGGCGCATCCCTGCATTTTTTAAATGACGCGGCGCTGCAAAATTTGCCGCAGCGCCATTTCCTTGTAGATATGTCCCAAAGTTTGAACACTGTCAGGGGCAGTATGCACTATGTAAATACAATTGCAATTACAAAGAGTAAAGGCCCTGGTTCCCAGGCGGCCATCTTGTGCAGCTGTACAGTGGGACGTGCGGCCTACTTCTGACATCTTGAGCTGACACTGAGCTGATGACAGCACACCTCCCTGCCGCTGATTGAGGGGGAAGGTGAGGGCCCTCAGGAGGTTTATCAGCTTTCCCAGGAAACTTGAAACCCAGCAGATGGTGATGACGTGGGAACCGCAGGTGTCAATATCCACCTTATCCTTCTCCCGCAGCCTACTGCCCATTCAGTCAGTCAGTGGCCTCTCGACGCAGAGGCCGCCTCTTTATCTCTGTATCTCTGGTCCACACCCCACCCCACCCCCTGTAAGTAGCAGGGTGAGTTGGGCGTGACCCAAGCACTGATTTTTGCTGTAATCTCCGCCGCTGACGTCAGCTGATCTGCCTAAAAGGTATTTATCTGCTGGCCTGGGCCGCCAGAGCAGATCAGAGCAGATTGAGGCCCGATTATCCGTACGGCCCAGCTGCCAGCGTGGCCCGCCCCTCGGGCTCCTAATATCACAGCCTATTACATTAACGGATTACCAGCTCTCCAAAGGAGCAGTCGGTGGGATCTGTGCTCACACACATCGCCCAGTGTGGTGACAGTGCGTCTGGTGAAACCGAGGGCACGAAACTCAAAGCAAGAGAAAGGTGCAGAGAGAGCTTCACTCACACGGGACAAGCGCAGCAGGGACCGCTGGCGACCAGCAGCAGTGCAAGCTTCCTGCACACACAGACAGAACAAGCACAGCATGGACAGCTGCACTAAACGCTGGCAATTAGCAGCAGTGCGAGCTTCCTGCACACACACAGTGAACAAGCACAGCACGGACAGCGGCACTGAATGCTGCTGACCAGTAGCAATGCAAACTTCCTGAACACACAGAACACGCACAGTGAGTACAGCTACACTGAAAACTGCCGACCAGCAGCTGTGCAAGCTTCCTTCACAAACACACACACACATGCACGCACACACACATGCACACCAAGCGCAGCACAGACAGCTGCATTGAACATTGCCAACCAGCAGCAGTGCAAGCTTTCTGCACACATCCAGAACAAGCACTACACGGACAGCTGCACTGAGCGCTGTTGACTAGCAGCAATGCAAGCTTCCTGCACACACAGACAGGACAAGCACAGCATGGACAGCTGCACTAAACGCTGGCAACCAGCAGCAGTGCAAGCTTCCTGCACACACATACAGAAGAGCTGCCCTAAACCAGCCGCGGCCGCTGCCGCTGCAGGTAAGAGCGGTGGGGCCGGGTGGGGGGAATTTCGAGAGACGACCACGAGGGAAAATTAATTATTTATTTAAATTCCCCTTGTGCCAACCAACAGCAGTGCAAGCTTCCTGCACACACAGACAGAACAAGCACAACACGGACAGCTGTATTAAATGCTGCCGACCAGCAGCAGTGCAAGCTTCCTTCACACACACATTGAACAAGCGCAGCACGGACAGCTGCACTGAATGCTGCAGACCAGCAGCAATGCAAGCTTCCTGCACACACAGAACAAGCACCTCAGGGACAGCTACACCGAAACGCTGCTGACCAGCAGCACTGCAAGCTTCCGTCACACACACACACAGTGAACAAACGCAGCATGGACAGCTGCACTCAATGATGCCGACCAGTAGCAATGCAAGCTTCCTGCACACACAGAACAAGCACAGCAGAGACAGACACACTGAACACTGCTGAACAGCAGCAGTGGAAGCTTCCTTCACACACACACATACACACGTACACACACACACAACAGGTGCAGCACGGACAGCTGCATTGAACACTGTCGACTTGAAGCAGTGCATCTTCCTTCACACACACAGAACAAGCACAACACGGGCAGCTGCACTGAATGCTGCCGACCTACAGCAATGCAAGCTTTCTTCACACACAGAACAAGTATAGCAAGACAGCTGCACTAAACACTCCCGACCTGCAGCAGTGCAAGATTCCTTCACACACAGAACAAGTACAGCAGAACAGCTGCACTGAACGCTGCCGACCAGCAGCAGAGCAAGCTTCCTTCACACTCAGAGAACAGGTGCAGCACAGGCTGCAGCAGTGCATGTTTTACTCACACACTGTGAGATGATGTAGCATGGATAGCAGCTGTGCAATCTTCCTGTTCCTAAAAACAGATGCCAATGCATAAAACATCAGTGCTGTTGTTTCTTACACAGACAGACCATGGTAGCACAGACGGCAGCAGTGAAAGCTTTCCTTTCCTAAAAATAGATGCAAAGGAAGCAACCTCAGTGCAATCTTTTCGTACACAGACAGAAGCAGTGCAAGCTTCGCTCACACTCACCAGGTGGGGTGAGGGAGCGGATGATGAAGCATGCCTTTCTCTGTGTGTGAATGCAAAATAGGAATATGTCTAACACTCACCCCCAGTACAAAGATTTGGGCCTAAATCCACCATTTTTTTGCTCACTATGCCATTCCAGTTTGGACCCAGCCATGTGCAAATCAGTCTTGATCCTGCTCCCCATGGGAACAGTCCAGCCCGAACTGCCAGGTCAGGTCCCTCCAGGACCAGAAACAAGCATCGTAGGACCAGTTTCAGGGTATCACCTATCATCAGCCACGATAGCTTGACTCCGGTGGCATGGCGAGCACGGGACCCACACCTGGGCATACCCGTCTAACTTATAGCAACAAATGCAACAAGCATTTGCAATGCAATAGGTCTCACATTTGTCAGAATTAGAGCTATTGGCGTTTTTGTAAATGACCACGTCTTTTATCTATGTGTTTTGGTTTGGAAGAAAACACATAATGAGAGAGCATGAAATGGGCAAGCACCAAATGAAAGAGGGTAGAATCATGAGAGCACATGGCCAGAGCAAAGTATTTTGTCACCAGGGCACAGAGTAGTGTAGTGTGGCCAGGGTGGGGACTCGTTATACTTCTTTCAGATTCTCATTTCAGAACTGAAGCATTTTCAATATTCTATACAACGAAGCCATAGCTGTTGGTTATTGATCTTATGCAACTAACCACTGGCAAAGCCAATAGTCCTAGCTTCTTGTAGGTGTAATGTCACTTGTATTATGTATCTGGATGCAATGACAGGAGCAGCAAATTACAAGTTGGGCGGCACACTATGTAAAACACAGATTTTTAGCTTACTTTTTAAGCCACACCCTATTTACATCGGCCACTCCCCTTTGAGAGACCACTCCCAGTTTTTCCATCTCACTGAGGCCTGCTTCCATCCTTCTGTGGTCGATAAACTGAGTAAGAGTAAACTGTGTGTTTGTAACACCTGTTGTTTAGAACTTAGAGATGGTATTAGTGCCTTTTTAGGTGTTATATAAAACAATTTATCATTTTGTGAACTACTGCAGTATTGTGCTACTGTCTTTAGGATCACGGCCGGACTGGGAACGCAAACTGGCCCTGGCAATTGTGTCGGACTGGCCGTGGGGGGGAGGGGTATGGGGGGGGTGCGCGCGTGTGGAAAACACTGCAGCTGCTTTTGTTACAGGGGGCCGATATTGCAACAGGAGTCTACAACAGGCCCCCACCCTGGCGGCCCACCGGTGAAACGCCCGGTGCCCGCTATGGCCAGTCCGGCCTTGTTTAGGGTGCCAAGGCCTGGCTGGGCTAATGTTAAGAAAGGTGCCCTCCACATAAAGCCCAGCCCACAGACACTACAAGCAAGGGTTGTATGTATGACTAGTGCACACTGCGGCCTGGAGGCTCTGAGCTCACTGTCTGATACTGTAACCAAGTGCAGACTTGTGGAACAAGAGAGCAGAGTTTGGATCCTAGCTTCCACACTATACCAAATTCTGCAGTCGTAGGCATACTGCTTTATTACCCAGTGCCCACGTTTACGTGAGTTGGGGGAGTGAAGGGAAGAGAAAATGAGCTGCTGCCACCAGCTCCGGCTCACCTCTAACTCCACAGTCTGGCAGCCTCCAGTCCATTCGTATCCATGACCGAGCAGGAGAGCGACGCTGAGGAACGGTGGTCTGATAAAACTGTTTTGTTTACTGTGTGCACGGAAGCATAGGGCCCTGCTCTTAAACTTTAGGCACAGCGAGGAAGACCGGCCGGAAGCCTGTGGTGCGGCACCCAGTACGCCCGCGAACAGAGGAGCTTGACGGGGGAGAGGGGGCAACGCAAGCATGGCAAAAGAAAATTCATTACGGTCGGGGAAGCGGGAGAGCGGGTCACCCCGGGATCGATAAAAAGCCACTGCACACAAAAATGTAAAAAAATTAAAAATCCATTATGGTTGATGAAGTGCCTCTTACTGGGGTTGAGTGAGGGGGTTATGTGGCCAGGGATCGGTAGAGTGTGGTGCATGTGGGCGAGCAGTGCATAAGAAAAGAAATGCGCGGCTGCCATTGTTGACCCTGAATCATGCAGCGCTGTTGAAAACAAAAGCGCATGTTAAAAAAACATAAGTGCAAGCGGTAGTTGTAACCCATGCACAACAAAGTTAATGACCCGGCTGTCATTGTTAAAGTTGTAGCTCAGCGCGACTATTTTTATTTAAAAAAATTAAATGTTGCCGTTCATGCCTTATGGGTAAGCCTCGCATTATAAAAGAATGGCGCGGCCACCATTGTTGACCCCGAAGCGTGCCGCGCTGTTGAAAAAAAAGTGCGTCTTAAAAAAAAACATACGAGAAAGCCAGAAGTGTCCCGGTGCTTTCAAAATAATATATTAGTGCCTGTGCACCGTTAATGGCATTGTTGAAGCGCTGCTTAAAACAAGACAAGCGGTTGCAGGACAGCATGTCATGCCTACAATAGGAGAAATTCATTTAGGAAAATAGTGCTGGCAGACTGTAAATAAAACATATCGAGTAACAACACATGTTACAGGGGCAGTCCTCAAGAGAGGTTACAACAGGAGAGAAGGAGGTACTAGGGAGGGGCTATTAAAGCCTATTCACGAATCAAAAGCCACCATTTACAAAGGACAGGAACAGGAGCCAATTGAAAAGAATGGAGGAAAATGATCGGAGCAGCAAGTCCATACCGCAAGCGCTGCCTAGGGGAGACCTAAAAAGAACAAATGATGGACGGAATGCCCAACAATGTCAAACACTCAGTGTAGAGATCTGGGCCTAAATCCATCGTTTGTTTGCTCACCAGGACATTCCAGTTTGGACCCAGCCATATGCAAATCAGTCTTGACCCTGCTACCCATGGGAACAGTCCAGCCCGAACTGCCAGGCCCCTCCCGGAGCAAAACCCGTATTGGATATCCAATATGTTCTGGTCCTATAATTTGTACCGCAACCTCTATTAGACTAAAGGACCTATAACAGGAAGGGTCACTCTTATTCCCCTTCTTGTATACGGGTACAATGACTGAATTTCACCAGGACTCAGGGAGTGAGCTACTGATAGCAACATTAAGGTAGAGAGGTTGAAGGGAGGCTGAGAGGTCCACACATGACTTAAAAAAGTCACCTGGAACCCCGTTCGCCCCGGGAGCCTTGCCCCCTGGTAGAGATACAATTGCATCTCTCACCTCTTCCCATCACATCAACAAATCTGCACCCTGAACCGTGGGAGAAGATTCATAGATAAACAATCCCCCTGGTACAAAGTAGAAACATTTTCCTCCCATGCCTGGGCTTGGACCCAGGCAGCTAGATCTGTCACACTATCCTCCTTAAAAAAAAAAGGGTGATTGATAGCTTTACAGAACAAGGTGCTGTCATTCATTGTACTGGCCATGAGAAGGTCCTCCCACAACTCTTTCCTTAATTACTTCTTCCTGTTGTTGACTGCTACTTTATGAACGGCCCTACAGTCTCTAACCTCCTCTATATACTTTTTATCATTGCCTCCCCGGCTGTCGTCCCTCCGATTTACCACAACACACTGCGGGACTCATCACGTCCCACTTGGCCTGCTGTCCCCGAGGTTTGGCATACCTTTGCTCTGCTGCCTTCTTACCGTCTGCTGCTCCTGTGTTGGTTGGGGAGTGCTTTGTGGCTTCCCTTGCTTTTGCCACATTTTGCTGCAACTGCTCTGACTTTTATTTTGGCTTGGGAGTAGCATACCCTCAGCTACGGGCGTGGAGGTGTTTTGTTGGGCCTACCTACAGCCTTCAATCTGCTGGTCTTTTCTCCGCTATCTTCATCTCCTCCTACGCAAGCCGCCTACTAATTCTACTGCTGATTCCCTCGTGGTGCACCAGGGATTCATTTGTCATGGGTCGCGGTGACCCCAAACAATGCAAACTTACCTTTGACCATGCCAAATCGACAGGGAGGTCTGACTCCCCATCTGATGTAGAGGATGGGCATGGTGAGGCTCAGCTCCCTGACCCCCCAGAGAGTACTGCGGCTATTATGGCGGAACTCCGGGCTGGCTTCTGCGCAATTGATGCCTGCTTCAACACCCTCACCGCTCAGCTTGATCGCATTGGGGAACTCCTGGAGCACCACAGCACTTGTCTTGATGAGGCTGAGGAGTGCATGTCTGGCCTTGAGGATGGCGTGACCTCCTTGACCCAATGATTGGAGATGATGAAGTATCTCCTGAAAACAGTGGCTATTAAAAATGAGGACCTTGAGGCACACTCGCGCCGGAACAACATTTGCATAGTTGGCCTTGCGGAATCCACAAACCAGGGGCACCCTGACCATTTTGTAGAATCTCTGCTCACCGATTGTTTGGCTCCCAACATTTACATCTACGTTTGTTGTTATAAGGGCCCACAGATCTTCGGCTCCCTGTTCACCTCCGGGCACCTCACCTTGCCCCATTGTGGCCCGCCTCTTGAATTATAGAGACTGTGACACTATACTTCGCTTAGCCGTGTACATTATCCATTGCAATATCAGGGCACCACAATCTCTTTTTTCCTTGACTTTACGCTTGCCGTCCAGGATGCAAGGCGGAAGTTTAATGATGCAAAAGCCCAACTTCACAAGCGCGGATTCAAGTATGGTATGTTGTATCCAGCAAGGCTCTGACTGGTTGTGGACAGTAAGGCCTGATTCTTCGATACCCCAGCAGAGGTCGTCTCTTTTTGCAAACAATTGGGTCCTAGTGGACCTCCTTCATTCCGCACCACCCCGGAGCGCTCCTCTCAGGACCTCAATGTATCAGATAGCGTTGACATATTTCCTCCTGGCTGAACTGCTCAATGGCTTCTTTGCATTTCTTACAATTTCTCACTTGTTTAGTAGGCTGTCATGTTGTAGCTAACCATCTCTATATTTTCCTCAAATGTCCATTTTCATGTAACCCCAATATCTTTTGATTAATCACCAATTCACACTTTTCATTATGGGCATTGATTGCCGCGGGGTTGTTCTCCCCCCAAGGAGTATTCCATGTCTCAAATGTTTGGATTTCTGTATGTCTGGGCTTCTCTGGGATTCGCTGGGTCTCTAATACCCAGTGTGTGTGGAGGGTGGTTAATACGGGTCTCTCTGGGTATTATTTGTTTTTTTTCCTTTTTCTCAAATAGGTTGGACGAGACTGTTCATGGCTCTACATATACGACTTGACGTACATGACTGTTCCCTATATTTTGATGATGGGGGGGTGATAGACTGCCGGCGGAACT
Source organism: Calotriton arnoldi (assembly GCA_963921515.1). NCBI lineage: Eukaryota > Metazoa > Chordata > Amphibia > Caudata > Salamandridae > Calotriton > Calotriton arnoldi. Next base: position 570,086 of record CAWUFW010005625.1, read on the forward strand.
TACGTTCCTTACGTGGAATATACGCAGCCTGAATAACCCCCGAAAGGTCAAACAGGTATTGTCACATCTCAATCAACATGTTAAGGTTGCATTCTTACAGGAAAGGCATCTCCCTCCCCAATCATCTCCCTTGTTCGCAGCATCTTGGGGGCCCCATAGATAACTGTACTTATTCCCATGGAGTATGTACACTCCTTCATAGACGTCTCCCCTTTAGCCATCACACTATTATCACTGACAGCCACGGACACTATGTCCTTGTGATGGGGACATTGCTGGGGAGGCAAGATCTCCTATTCCCCCTTCTTCCAGGAGCTGTCGACCCTTCTTGGTCAATTTGACAGGGAGATGATACTGTTGGGTGGGGATATGAATCTAATTGTTGACCTCTCATTAGACACCACCAGCACTTATTCAGGTGGCAAAACACATTAGCTATGTGTTCTCCGAGATATTATTGACATACTATCCCTCAGAGATTCCTGGCATCTTCGCCACTCCAATGCTCCTGGATACACTTTTTATTCTGCTCCTCATCCGGTGCGGATGCGGCTGGACTACTGGTTCCTGTCCAAGAATGCTGGCCTGTGGCTTAAGGACATAAACATCTTACCACATACGTTGACTGACCATGCACCTGTTAAACTGCTTCTCCCCTTCCCCTATGGTGAAAGTTGGGAACAACATTGATCCTTCCATACCACTGCTTTGTTGGGTGCGGTTTTTCATTCGGAACTTCGCGCCTCTATACTTGAATATTTCGAGCTCAACTCGGGCTCCGTTAGTAGTCATGCCATCCTGTGGGATGCCTTTAATGCATATATACGTGGGATCTGAATTTCAAAGCACACAGCGTCCTTCGGGACATCAGCAATAGTCTAGCCCAAATAAAAGCTGAACTTGTTGAAATTGACAAGGCAAACACTCCCCACTCTACTTTCTCTTCCTTACACAGAAGGACAGTTCTCCCTGTAGAATTCCAGAACTTTGCCAAAAGGGAGACTGCGTACCTTGGCAAATACACCGTGGCTCGTAAATATGGCGAGGGCGAACGCACTGGTCATACTTTGGCTCACCTCCTACACCCCACACAGGGTCCTGAATGCATTACTGAACTCCACCTATACAGTGGCACCCGGGTTACTGCTAACGAAGACATTATCCAAAAATGAGTGTCCTATTACAAGTCACTATACACTTTATGCTGGACCCCGACAAAACAATGCTTTTGGCATACTTTGAGGAAATCGCCATGGTCTGGCTCGCCCCTGGTCGACCCCAATTCTTAAGTGAACCCTTCACAGCAGAAGACATTACTCAGGCGAATCGACTCCCTAGATGGCTCCAAGGTCCCTGGCGTTGATATCCTCACTGGAGCTTTTTATAAGGTATATAAGTGTATTCTCGTCCCTCACCTACTGGAAGTTTATGCCGAGGCCCTGGACAAAGGGATCCTTCCACCTACTATGTGAGAGGCGGTAATCCCTTTGCTGCTTAAACCTGGCAAAGACCCTAATTTATGCACCTCTTATAGGCCACTCTCCTTGCTTAATTTTGACAATAAGATCCTGGCTAAAGTAGTTGCCAATAGATTATCACTGCTGCTCGAACAGGTAATTTCCCCCATACAAACCGGGTTTGTCCCCTATAAGTCCACTTCATAAAATTTGCATGCTGTATTCTCCGTTCTGAACAGGGTCTCCCCGGAAATACCCACTGTGGTCGCCCTTCTCGATGCGGAGAAGACTTGATTTTTTAGAATGGTCCTTTCTCCATGCAACGCTGTGGAAGTTCGGGATTACCGCTGGGTTTATCACCCTCATATCTCTCCTATATTCAGACCCTACAGCCCGCATACGGGTAAATGGATCCCTCTCTGAACCCTTCGTCATTTCCAGGGGCACCAGGCAGGGGTGTCCTCTTTCTCCCCTATTGTTCATTATAGCTATGGACCCTTTGGTTCACCACCTCCAGGAAAACCACTTGCATCATGGCGTCCATTTTAAATATGGTCCACTGCTCATTTCTATATATGCCAATGATATTATATTATTTGTTCGGCATCCCTCGGTCAACTTAGCCCCTTTAGTGCGGGAAATCGTTCAGTTTTGAGGCCTTTCTGGTCTACACATTAATTGGGCGAAGTCTGAACTCTTCCCCCTCACAGATGTCACTGTCCCTCCCCCCTGCAAATATTCCCTTACATGGTGTGCAGATACCACTAGAAATGTGGGCGTCATTTTGCATAGGTAAAAAGAACAAGTGATTTGTCTTAACTACTGTCCTGCTGTCGAGAGACTTGCGGTCCAAATAGAGCGCTGGATTCAGCTTCCTTTCTATATGGCAGGCCGTATTGCCATTATTAAAATGGTTGTCCTCCCCCGTTTTATTTTATTTTTTTCCCTTCCCATCCCTTTGACGAACTCCTTTTTTGCCACTTTGCGTAGTCTCCTCTTAAAACCGATCTGGGCCAGTCTCAGGCCTCGGATCGCTTGGAATACCCTCATACTTCCATATGACCAGGGTGGCTTCGCAGTCCCAGATTTTCAAACGTATTTCCTGGTGGCCCAGGCCCAGTTTGCACACCAATGGTACCTTCCGGACACCGTATACCTTATGCTAAACCAGAACGTGACCTAGCAAATCTGACGCCCCTAGATGCCCTGTTGCCTCAGGGTCTCAAACTAGACCCTACAGAAATCCAGACCATCTCTACTATGTGCTAGGCCTGGCGAAAACTTAGTTGGGTCCTGGGCTATGATTCTTTGATTCTCTCCTGAACTTCCTCTCTTGCAAAACCCATGGCTTCCTCTGACACTCTAAAAACTTGTTCAACGCACTTTGACTAGACATGACCTCCACACACTATATTTCCGGACGGACATGTGCTAGCCCATTCAGTAGACACCAGATTCGCTGATGCCACCTATATGGATTGGTTTGTCTTTCCCCAGCTCCATGGGACATTGGGTTCCCTCATCCCTTCTTACTCTCTTGCCCCAGAGTATTTCCCTCCTCGTACGTTGTTAATAACGGACTCTGATGGGTCTCATTTGGTAACCAAAGTCTACCATGCCTGCATGGCACTCAGACGCACCCTGACAGTAGGGTTCAACGGCAATGGGAAGAGGATTCGGGTCATTCTCTCTCCGACAGGGACTGGTCTTACTGCTGTGTATAAACTAAACTAATATCTCCCACCATTATCATAAGCTACTTCACTTTCGGTTTTTACACAGATTTTACACCACCCCTACTGGCCTCGCCAAACTAGACCCCTCCAGGCCGTCCCTGTGTCCTAAATGCAGATTCCCTGAGGCGGACTTCTCCCACTTGGCTTGGACGTGTCCACTTATCGCCATATTCTGTTTTGATGTATCTAGCATCCTCTCCTGCATGATTTCACTGACTCTAGATCCCTCTCCCCTATTGGTGCTCCTGGGTTTTGTATCACCCATCCCCAAGAACATCCGTAGATTCACAACCATCACTTTGCTACTAGAAATAAGAGAGAGATTGCGCTTCATTGGAGCAGTGCGATATGTCCTACTACTAAGGCCTGGCTACAGAGCATGACATACTGTGACCTAACAAGTGAAATTTATGCCACATTGCAACCTCCCATGGCCAGACCTATAGATATTTGGCAACCCCTCCGAACTTATTTGCTCTCTCTGGAGCCTGACCCCCAGAGCTCATATGGCCAGGTACTACCTACACCCCCTCCTCCCATAACTGGACCCCGATTAAATGACATGAGAAGGGTTTGGATGTGGGGGTCGTAAACCCCCGGCCGTATTTATTAACAAAACGAAAACATTATTAATATATACAAGATTTACCAATTACGCAGAAAATTATGCATTACACTGATTACAATTGATAAGTACATATGTCGATTGGCTAACCTTAACATGACTCTAATACAAAGGTTTTCCTATCCGAATCTAACATATCTTTAATAATCATCACAGCATTTTTCTTTTCTGCGTATCCTATTTGGGCCTACGGCAAGGTCACTAACTGGTGTCAGATCCTTATCAATTTTTAACCACGCCCTCCAGCCGGAGTGCGCATGCGCAGAGGGCCCGTTTACCGTGAGGGTACTCCCCCCGGTTACCCCCGTACGCTCTGTATCTTATCTCCATAAAGGGGCCCTTGCAGTTCTGCGCCATTTACTGGCGACCTTGTGCACGTGCGGGGTGGCCAACCAGCCTAGGGAAAGCGTGACTCCCCCTCCCCGCACCCATCCAGCCAACCGGCTGTAAACTGCCCCTGGAGTTCTAGGAGAGACCACTTGTCCCTCCCACTTGGGCGACCCCATTCAAGAATGGCGCCGCCCTCTAAGGACCTTAAATTTACTGCTCACCAATCATGACCTTACCGCCTGACCTAGGAATAGCAACTAAAATACGACGATTGAAGACCTGTAAACTGAAAACGTTGGTGGGAAAACACAAGTTTGATACACATACCCCGAAATACTTATACCCGCTTGTTGTCACTACCTTCGCTTTAGGGGACGGTGGGTGGGCAAATTACAGCTACAGCCTCCTAGCGAGGCTGGTGTGGTGGGCTGGGGAGCGGAGAGCAAAGAGACCTACTCCCGCGCTCGCCAGCCTTTTAAAGCTTCTATGCCAGGCCGGTTCCCACCGGCCTGGCGCTATCCTCTCGCGTGACCCGGAAGTGATACCAATCACTTCCGGGGCACGCCCCGACTACGGGACCAATGAGTGGCGAGGCTCGCCCGTCGCGTCACCAACGTGCGCGACAGGCTTGCCTCTGTGGTCTCCGGAGGGGCCGGCACGACCGCCATACTTTTGGCGTGGCCGATGCCGGCCCCGCCGTTCCCTATGGCCAGGTACTACCTACACCCCTCCTCCCATAACTGGACCCCGATTAAATGACATGAGAAGGGTTTGGATGTGGGGGTCGTAAACCCCGGCCGTATTTATTAACAAAACGAAAACATTATTAATATATACAAGATTTACCAATTACGCAGAAAATTATGCATTACACTGATTACAATTGATAAGTACATATGTCGATTGGCTAACCTTAACATGACTCTAATACAAAGGTTTTCCTATCCGAATCTAACATATCTTTAATAATCATCACAGCATTTTCTTTTCTGCGTATCCTATTTGGGCCTACGGCAAGGTCACTAACTGGTGTCAGATCCTTATCAATTTTTAACCACGCCCTCCAGCCGGAGTGCGCATGCGCAGAGGGCCCGTTTACCGTGAGGGTACTCCCCCCGGTTACCCCCGTACGCTCTGTATCTTATCTCCATAAAGGGGCCCTTGCAGTTCTGCGCCGTTTACTGGCGACCTTGTGCACGTGCGGGGTGGCCAACCAGCCTAGGGAAAGCGTGACTCCCCCTCCCCGCACCCATCCAGCCAACCGGCTGTAAACTGCCCCTGGAGTTCTAGGAGAGACCACTTGTCCCTCCCACTTGGGCGACCCCATTCAAGAATGGCGCCGCCCTCTAAGGACCTTAAATTTACTGCTCACCAATCATGACCTTACCGCCACAGGCCAGCATAGTTGACCGACTATCTGGCCCCCCTGCGCTCACTAGGAGGTCATACCCTGCCCCCGGAGATCGAACCATGCCAGTAGATTTTCTAGGAAAGCCTCATTGCCTACTCTTGACAGATGGACCCCGTCCTTTACAAAGCAAGACTCACCCCTGATACACCTGTGGGCGATTGTCTGTAGACGAGGAGCCCTGAAAAGCCTCTCTATTTTGTTATTTATTCTCCTTACCGAGTGATTCAGTGCTCTTACCGACTCCCCCCCCCTCCATTGGAATCTTGGGATCATTTGTGACCATACAATGGTACACCCCGGGAATGTCTTTGCTAACCAACTCACTTCTGATATTATTGCTTCCACTAGCCCCCTTCTACCGAGGCTTGCCAAATCATTTCCCCCCAGGTGTAAGATAATAATACTAGGACGGGGACCACCCTTCTCTAATAGCCCCAATGTGAAACCCCTAAACTGGCTCAAGCATAGGCCCCCTTTCCCATGAAATGATACCGTAAAACCTGCTCGCTCTACCCTAGTCTTGTAGCTCCCTGTAAGGAAAAAATTAGACAGACGTTTTACATACGAGTGACCAATGATCCATGCGACCTGTGATCCCTGATTTGTTGATGACGTTCCTTGTGTTGCTTGTTGCTGTTGCGGCGTTCGCAGTTTCCCCTGCGTGACAGGTTTGAGAAACTGTAGATGAAACAGAGAAGACATATGCATCAGCTTCCTGGTAATTATCCTGCTCATAACATATGTAACCGCACATAGCGCTTGTAACAACTGGAGGACCACCTCCCAATCCTTTGGACGCTGTTGCTAGGTAAACCCCTAGCTGCTGCTTCCGTGGCCGCCCCTATCCTAAAAGAGTGCGTCCCAAAACAGCTTGGGTTAAGCCCCGCCCTCTGTATTGCCATATCCAGGACCCTCTTAAACTGAAACCGTGTAAGTGGAATACCATCAGCATGCACCAGGAGGGGCCCCCTTTGCTAACAGGTCTAGATTGTAGAAAAGCCTCCACCTGTGACAGGGGGCAACACGGATTGTCCTGTGCCCGATGGAGCACTACCCCATCCCCTCGTGCCTCCTGGTCCGTCTTGGACTTCCTGATTGATATTGTTAGAATGTCCCCCCGCACCTTCACGTCATCAAACTGCAAACCGCCCTGCACATCTGTTTTGTTTTGGGCCACCAATTCCCCAATTCTAAAAGCACCATAAAAGGCCAATGAGAAAGCGGCGGTGAACAACAGAACTTCCTCTGATGTGGTGCAGATCAGGGGAGGGTCCTTAGTAAAGACGTTAGCAGCTCCACCCCGATTGGCCGTCTTGTATCTGGGGTAGACCCTTGGAGGCGCTGCCAACCCTTCAGTGCTTTCCTGACTATAAAGCTGCTGGTAGGATTGCCTTTGTCCCTAGTTTGGGCAAAAAGGAGATTGCCGCCACATGCCGTTTAGCCGCTGCCGCTGAGCGCCCCTCCCCTTCAAATAACCTAAGTAATGAAGCAGTGCCCCTTCGTTGTACCAGTTTTCAGCCCACCCCCTTCCTAAAAAGGAACAATATGCCCCAAACGCCCCTTCATATGCTTTCCTGGTCCTGGGTGCTAGGCTAGCTGCCACGAGGTCCGGTAGTTGGGGGCACCAATTTGCCAAAGTAGTTCTGGGAAAGGGGTGGCATACTCCGCCGCCGCCGGGAGGTGAGCCCTGAAAACCTGCATTTTAAAGCGAGAAAGTGCATCAGCCGCATGATTTAATACCCCTGGCACATGTTTAGCTCTAAATTGCATATTTAGCTTCATGCATAATAGTACAATCTCCTTCAGCAGCCGGAGAATCATCCGACACCGTGCTGCTTGTTGGTTGATGCATTCGACCACTGTCATGTTATCTGACCAGAACACCACTGATTGATTACGCAGTTGTTCTGGCCATACTGTTAATGCCACCCAGATGGGGAACAATTCTAGAAAACCTATGTTGGCCGTCAAACCTGTCTCTGCCCACCATGCTGGCCACCGTTGCGCCACCCACTCGGTACCGAGTATGGCGCCAAATCCCTCACTCCCCGCGGCGTCAGTCATTAAACCTAACTCCGCGGAAGTAGTGGGCGGACCGGGCCACACTACCCTGCCATTGAAGTCCTGCAGGAATGCCAACCAAATGCGCATGTCCTGCCTGACCTCGGCTGACAGCCTGGTGTGGTGGTGTCTTTCCCTGAGCCCCGCCATCGCCTGTGAGATGGATCAGGAAAATGGCCTTGCCATAGGAATGATCCTTAGTGCAAAATTCAACTGCCCTACTGTCTGTTGTAACTGGTGCAATGTTACCCTCTCCCTAACCAGGCACTGCTGCAGTGTGGACCTGAACTTGCTGATCTTGTCCGCGGGCAACCTGAAACACCCCTGTATGGAATCTAACTCAATACCTAGGAACTCTATTGTTGTATTAGGTCCCACTGTCTTTCCTAAGGCCAAGGGGACCCCAAAAGCATGCATGAGCGCGCAAAATTCCTGCAGCGCCCACGCACACTCCCGCGATCCCGGTGACCCCAAGATAAGAAAGTCATCCAGGTAATGCATTACCCACTGGTGCCCTGTCACCTGCCTAAAAACCCACTCCAGAAATGAACTGAATTTCTCAAAATATGCGCAGGAGACAGAGCAACCCATGGGCATACACATGTCCATGTAGAACTTCCCTGAAAATTGAAAACCAAGTAGATGAAAATCAGACGGGTGGACTGGTAATAGACGAAAAGCGGACTCTATGTCTGATTTGGCCAAAAGGGCTCCAGGGCCCAAGCCCCTGAGCATCTCCACCGCTTCATCAAAAGAAGCATATCGCACACTGCAAAACGCCTCATCAATTGCTTCATTCAATGAACTTCCCCTGGGTGCTGATAGGTTGTGTATGAGTCTGAATTCCCCCTTTCTTTCTTGGGGACCACGCCCAAAGGAGAGCAGACAAAATTCTCTACCGGGATAGAATCATATGGGCCAGCCACCCTGCCCAGTCGCAGCTCTTTTTCAATTTTCATTGCCGCCACGCTAGGTTTGGCCCGCACTGAGAGTTGATTTTTGCATTCTGATGCCCCCACATAGTCAGGTGCCGGTATCCTAAAACCGTACCTGAAACCATCTAGCAGCATTTTTGCGGTGATGTGACAAGGATATTTGTTTAGCCAGGGTGTCAATGCCGTTACATCAATAGGTGACCGTGCCTTTAGTTGTCCATGCGCCTCATTCCTGCTTCTTCCCTCCCTTATCCTTTGGTTTCTTGAAGCACTTGGACTCGGGGTGAGACGGGTTCGCGCAGATGGAACACGCATGCTTAAACCTGCACGTGCCTTGTGGCCTAGTGCAAGTCCGTCTATTGAAATCCCAGCATGTCCCTTTGCGCCCTCCCCGGTGTTTGTATGGCTGGGGGACCTGTGTTTGGCTGTGACCGAAAGGACTGAAAGGACTGAGAGGACTGAAAGGACTGGTTCCTGGACCTGTCCTGGAACAAACCGCCCATTTGGTCTAACCATGCAATTGTGTCTAGACGGTCCCATGATAGGGATGTGTCAGACGCTTTAGTTCTCCTGAAGCTCTTATCATATTCTTTCCATCCCTCACCCCCGTATTTATCATGCGCAAGCACAATCCTGTTTTGGTAACATGCCATCTCAGCCTGTAAATTAGGGAAACGCTCAGCCATGACTGCCATGAAAATGGAAAAACCTCTAATCCAATTCAACAAGTTTTCTTCGACCCTGTACTTCATGAGTTCGTTTGCCCATTCCCTCGGGAGCATCCAGTCTTTGTTCTTCCTGGCCTCTTCCCTCTCTTTTTCACAAATAAGTAAAGAGAACATGTTTATGTACAAACCCGACCAAATCCTATCCTTTACCTCCTGTGTTACATGCCTCCCCAAATTCTCCCGATCCGTGCGGGACTCACCCACATTCAACATTGGCAGTGTCATCAGCTTACCTCCTCCTGCGGACCCGGCTGACCCTGACGTTTTCTCTTTCGTCAAGCTGCTCCCCGGAACTTCCCCGCTGTGTCCAAGTGGCTTTGCCCCCCCAGCTGGAATGAGAGGGGACAGCGCACCCTGACCCCCGCCTGTTTTGTCTGCTGGTGTCCCATGAAACTGGGCCACTATTCGCCTCGCCTCTACCAGTGGATCCCCGCCCTTATCCCCCACCGTTGATGACAGGATCCCCACTTGTCCCAACCACGGAAGTATTGCCGCTAAGTGTGACACCACATCCTGCGGAGTGCCTTCTCCCCCCGTGCCGGGCAACACTGGCAATTGTGGGCTATCCCCTGATGGTCCAGGCCCTCCACTGGGCAGGGGGACTGGGACCGGAGTAACGGGGGGCTGGTGAGCTGGCCCTGGCACAGGCGCTGGGACAGGCGCTGGGACAGGTACCTCCTCTGTAGGCAAAACAGGGGCCGGTGACAATGGTTCCCTCCGCCCCCCCTTGTTAGGCCTGACCCTTTTTGGGAGAGGAGGAAAAGCCGACCTCGGGGGCACCATGCTGCGCCTGGCTCTTTCTTCTCTCTCCTCCGCCCCCCCTTGTGCGTCTACTCGTTCGGTGAGATTCGCAAGGCCCTGCCCCAACTCTTCTACCTTCTTGAGCATTGCCTCCATAAAGTTCTCCATGCGGGAGGGCTTGCCCCCTCTTCGCCTTCCCGGCCATACAAACAGTCAAGTATATGACCCCTGATCACTGTGATCGTGCTGACCGCGGCTGGAAATTAAGGCCCAAAGCCCTCTATACCACAAAGCCCAATGACAAAACCCCCTTTGTTCTAAGGACCTTGTAATTACAACAGCTTTTATATTAGGCCAGTGAAAAACAGACTATGACACCAGCTGCACCCCCTAAGCCCTTGCACGAGCTTACCAAACCCTTACTACAGCGAAATGGGGCAGCATACAGCCCTGGGCACCTGCCGCGTTATACACAGACCCCCCAGCAAAGTCACAGCTGTCGATGCCTTCCTAAACAGGCCCGCAGTCACAGATTTACAAAACCGGAAGGGTGCGCGCCCTCACTGGTTGAGCGCCACCACTACCGGGTACCTGCCGTCCTATGCCGCCGATATCACCGCGTTTCCGGGCACACGATCGTTATCTGCCCCCACCGCGGCGCTCTGCGCCCTCGCACGCCTCCGTTGCTGCCGCTCGGTGCAGGGAAAAGACCAACACTGCCCCGCGATGCGTTCTGGCTCGCCGCTCGAAGCAGGGGGAAAGTCCGACGTCGCTCTGAGATCTGTGCCGGCGCCGAGGTGATTCTCCTGTAGAGGGTAAAAACAAAATTACCAAATTACAGCTACAGCCTCCTAGCGAGGCTGGTGTGGTGGGCTGGGGAGCGGGGAGCAAAGAGACCTACTCCCGCGCTCGCCAGCCTTTTAAAGCTTTCTATGCCAGGCCGGTTCCCACCGGCCTGGCGCTATCCTCTCGCGTGACCCGGAAGTGATACCAATCACTTCCGGGGCACGCCCCCCGACACGGGACCAATGAGTGGCGAGGCTCGCCCGTCGCGTCACCAACGTGCGCGACAGGCTTGCCTCTGTGGTCTCCGGAGGGGGCCGGCACGACCGCCATACTTTTGGCGTGGCCGATGCCGGCCCCGCCGTTCCCATACCTTCCTTTCCCGCTGCCACACCCTCCTTATATTCCACAGCCAATACACTATTGTATAGGGTATTCCCTCCACCACCCAGTGCTTTTCCCATCAATGACTGCAATCTCCTTTGATTGATGTATTGTCAAGTCAAATTGTATTTCTTATATATTGCAAACTCTGATATAAATGTATGCCATGGCAATGTTCTACTTTTCAATATATTGCTATATGTCTTATGTTGTCCGCCTTTTGTTTTGTGGAAAATTATAAATAAAGTTTAAAAAATCTGTGACGGGGGTGAATATTTGCATTGTTCATCATTCCATACATCATCTGTTCTTTTTGCTTTTGTCGCCCTAAGTGAGGAGGGAATGCCCAGGCATGGGTCCCATGCTCACTGTGCCACTGGATTCAAGCTAGCCTGGCTGATGAGGGGTGATACCCTGAACCTGGTCCCTGGGTGCTTGTTTCCGGTCAAGGAAGGACCTGGCCTAGCAGTTCGGGCTGAACAGTTCCCATGAGGACCAGGGTGAAGACTGATTTGCATATGGCTGGGTCCAAACTGGGGTGGCGAAGTGAGCAAACAAACAATGGATTAAACCCAGATCTCTGTACTGGGGGTGAATGTTTGCATTGTTCAGTATTCCGTCCATCAACTGTTCTTTTTGCTTTTCTCTGTGGGTGAGGCTTTGTCGTCTAGAAGAGCTGGACTAACAGTGTGATCCTAGGGTTTACACAAGATGTGTAAATAAAACCCATCCGCCCCTTTTTCTGCACATCGTACCCATTGTGTTTGTTGAGGTTATTGTTAGACGGATGTACGGTGGTTAATTTCTAACCCTGGGTGGTGAACTCCGCTCCGCTCACGGAGTTTGCGGAGTTTCCCGCACTCCACGTTACGCGGAGCTCGCGGAGGTCCGAAAACCTCTGCTTCGCACAGCGGAGCGGAGTTTTTTTCCTCGCTCGCGTTCACCAAAGTCAAGTTGGCGAGCGCGAGCGAGGAAAATCCACCTCCCGGCGAGATTTTTCCTCGTTCGCGATCGCCAACATCAAGTTGGCGAGCGCGAGCGTGGAAAATAAACCTCCCGGCGAGATTTCTCAACGTGGGGGGGTCAGGTTTCTCATTGCGAGTGGTCCCGTATGCTCGCGACCGCTCGCGTTGAGAAACTGCCCGTTTGCGTTGAGAAAGCTGCCGCTCGAGTAAAAATCTACACGAGCGGCAGAAAAGGTAAGCTTGCGCTGTGCATGGTGCTGTTTGCAATGATTGCACAGTGCGACAAGCATCTGGCACTGTGCAATCACTGCGAACTGCATTTTTCTACCGTACTCCGCCGCTTGCGGAGCTCCGCATAGTGCGACAGTTTTTTTTGCACTTTGCGTAGCTCCGCGTAGTGCAACTTCGCCCAGGGTTATTAATTTCCTCCTCTTTGCCCCTTGTGGTAGGAGTGCATGCATCACTCACAGCAGTCCAAGTGTCACTCATAGCAGGTAAGTCACAAACAACGTACTCTGAAGCTCCTCTCGTACTCATAACAGGCCCAGCAGCAGTGCAGGTCAGTCTCCTATGACATGCACAAAGACAGCAAGGGTAGCAGCAAGTGCAAGTGTCCCTCACACACACCAGTCCGGCACCACCAGCAGCAAAGACCAGACTCCTATGACATGCACTAAGACAGCAAGAGTAGCAGTAGTACAAGTGTCCCTCACACACACCAGTCCAGCAGCAGCGCAAGGCAGGCTCCTATGACATGCACAAAGAGAAACAGCAGGTAAGCGGCAGTGCAAGCATCCCTCACACACACCGGTCTGGCACCAGCAGCAGCAGTGGAGGTCTGTCTCCTATGACATGCACAAAAATAGCAAGGGTAGGAGTAGTGCATGCGTCCCTCACACACACTGAACAAGCAGCAGCACAAGGCAGGCTCCTATGACATGCACAAAGAGAAACAGCAGGTAAGCGGCAGTGCAAGCATCCCTCACACACACCGGTCTGGCACCAGCAGCAGCAGTGGAGGTCTGTCTCCTATGACATGCACAAAAATAGCAAGGGTAGGAGTAGTGCATGCGTCCCTCACACACACTGAACAAGCAGCAGCACAAGGCAGGCTCCTATGACATGCACAAAGAGAAACAGCAGGTAAGCGGCAGTGCAAGCGTCCCTTAGACACACCGGTCCAGCAGCAGCGCAGACCAGGCTCCTATGACATGCACAAAGAGAAACAGCATGGGTAGCAGTAGTGCAAGCGTCCCTCAGACACACCTGTCCAAGCTCCTATTACATAAACAAAGAGAAACAGCAAGGGTAGCAGTAGTGCAAGCATCCTCACATACACCTGTCCGACACCAGCAGCAGTACAGACCAGTCTCCTATGATATGCACTAAGTGAAACAGCAAGGGTAGCAGTCGTGCAGGCATCCCTCACACACACACTGGTCCAGCAACAGTGCAGGTCAGGCTCCTATGACATGCATAAACAGAAACAGCAGGGTAGCAGAAGTGCAAGTGTCACTCACACACACCGGTCCGGCACCACCAGCAGCAAAGACCAGACTCATATAACATTCACTAAGACAGCAAGAGTAGCAGTAGTGCAAACGCCCCTAACACACACCCGCATGGCACCAGCAGCAGTGCAGGCCAGGTTCCTATGACATGCACAAAGAGAAACAGCAAGGTAGCGATAGTGCAAGCGTCCCTCACACGTACACTGGTCCATGCTCCTATTACATACACAAAGAGAAACAGCAAGGGTAACAGTAGTGCAAGCGTCCCTCACACACACAGGTCCAGGTTCCTATAACATGCACAGAGAAACAGCAAGGGTAGCAGTGATGCAGGCGTCCCTCACACACACCGGTCTGGCACCAGCAGCCACAGTGCAGGCCATGCTCCTATGACATGCACAAAGACAACAAGGGTAGCAGTAGTGCAAGCATCCTCACTCACACCAGTCTGGCACCAGCAGCAGTGCATGGCAGGCTCCTATGACATGCACAAAGAGAAACAGCCAGAGTAGCAGTAGTGCAAGCGTCCCTCAGACACACCTGTCCAAGCTCCTATTACATGCACAAAGAGAAACAGCCAGAGTAGCAGTAGTGCAAGCGTCCCTCAGACACACCTGTCCAAGCTCCTATGACATGCACAAACCGAAACAGCAAGGGTAGCAGTAGTGCAAGCATCCCTCACACACACCCGTCTGGCACCAGCAGCAGCAGTGCAGGCCAGGCTCCTATGACATGCACAAAGAGAAACAGCCAGAGTAGCAGTAGTGCAAGCGTCCCTCAGACACACCTGTCCAAGCTCCTATGACATGCACAAAGAGAAACAGCCAGAGTAGCAGTAGTGCAAGCGTCACTCAGACACACCTGTCCAAGCTCCTATTACATGCACAAAGAGAAACAGCCAGAGTAGCAGTAGTGCAAGCGTCCCTCAGACACACCTGTCCAAGCTCCTATGACATGCACAAAGAGAAACAGCCAGAGTAGCAGTAGTGCAAGCGTCACTCAGACACACCTGTCCAAGCTCCTATTACATGCACAAACCGAAACAGCAAGGGTAGCAGTAGTGCAAGCATCCCTCACACACACCCGTCTGGCACCAGCAGCAGCAGTGCAGGCCAGGCTCCTATAACATGCACAAAGAGAAACAGAAAGCGTAGTGGTGACTTGAAGGGTGACAAAAGGACTTTGGACTCTCCTTTCACTTTATATTTATGGTTTACCTCTAACGGGTACCATATGTAAAATTGAGTAAACTTTGACACGTGTAAAGAAACTTTTAGCAGGATTTTTGTGTAAATGTGTTTGTAGTTTGTGTAAATATGTCTTGTAGATATGCGTCAGTATGAAATATTTTTATGTATCGATAAACAAGGTGTATAGACAGTAGAGGATGAGGAGATGAGGGCATGATAAACAAAGTTTTGATTTGTTAACGCTGATTAAAGTAGCATTCACAATGGCAATCGAAAAGTCCTTAGAGCATTGTTGATAATTCATTTATCCCTACAGGAAACCAACTATATATTATTGTCTATGACCCAGGTTTTATTAGGGTTATTCAGGAAGCCCTTTTATAGTTCAACAGGCTCCTAATACATGCACGAAGAAAAACAGCAAGGGTAGCTGTAGAGCAAGCTTCCCTCACACACACACACACTGATCAGGCTCCTCTTACATGTACAAAGAGAAACAGCAAGGGTAGCAGTAGTGAAAGCATCCCTCACACACACACACACACACACACACACACACACAAACACATCCAGGCTCCTATTACATGCACGAAGAAAAACAGCAAGGGTAGCTGTAGAGCAAGCTTCCCTCACACACAACCGGTCCAAGCTCCTATTACATGCACAAAGAGGAACAGCATGAGTAGCAGTACTGCAAGCGTCCCTCACACACACACACCGGTCTGGCCGCAGTGCAGGCCAGGCTCCTACTACATGCACAAAGAGAAACAGCAGGGTAGCAGCAGTGCAAGAATCCCTCACACACACAAACACACACACACACACACTGATCCAGGCTCCTCTTACATGTACAAAGAGAAACAGCAAGAGTAGCAGCAGTGCAAGTGTCCCTCACACACACCGGTCTGGCAGCAGTGCATGCCAGGCTCCTAGTACATGCACAAAGAGAAAATGCAAGGATGTCAGCAGTGAAAGCTTCCTCACACACACTCCCTTTATATGTGCAGTGCAAGCTTCCCTCACACACACTCCCTTTATATGTGCAGTCCAAACTTCCCTCACACACAACCGGTCCAAGCTCCTATTAAATGCACAAAGAGAAACAGCAAGGGTAGCAGTAGTATAAGTGTCTCTCTCACACACACACACACACCGGTCTGGCAGCAGTGCAGGCCAGGCTCCTACTACATGCACAAAGAGAAACAGCAGGGTGGCAGCAGTGCAAGCATCCCTCACACACACAAACACACACACACACACACTGATCCAGGCTCCTCTTACATGTACAAAGAGAAACAGCAAGAGTAGCAGCAGTGCAAGTGTCCCTCACACACACCGGTCTGGCAGCAGTGCATGCCAGGCTCCTAGTACATGCACAAAGAGAAAATGCAAGGATGTCAGCAGTGAAAGCTTCCTTCACACACACTCCCTTTATATGTGCAGTGCAAGCTTCCCTCACACACACTCCCTTTATATGTGCAGTGCAAACTTCCCTCACACACAACCGGTCCAAGCTCCTATTAAATGCACAAAGAGAAACAGCAAGGGTAGCAGTAGCATAAGTGTCCCTCACACACACACACACACACACACACACACACCGGTCTGGCAGCAGTGCAGGCCAGGCTCCTACTACATGCACAAAGAGAAACAGCAGGGTGGCAGCAGTGCAAGCATCCCTCACACACACAAACACACACACACACTGATCCAGGCTCCTCTTACACGTACAAAGAGAAACAGCAAGAGTAGCAGCAGTGCAAGTGTCCCTCACACACACCGGTCTGGCAGCAGTGCATGCCAGGCTCCTAGTACATGCACAAAGAGAAAATGCAAGGATGTCAGCAGTGAAAGCTTCCCTCACACACACTCCCTTTATATGTGCAGTGCAAGCTTCCCTCACACACAACCGGTCCAAGCTCCTATTAAATGCACAAAGAGAAACAGCAAGGGTAGCAGTAGCATAAGTGTCCCTCACACACACACACACACACACACACACACACACCGGTCTGGCAGCAGTGCAGGCCAGGCTCCTACTACATGCACAAAGAGAAACAGCAGGGTGGCAGCAGTGCAAGCATCCCTCACACACACACACATACACACACACTGATCCAGGCTCCTCTTACATGTACTAAGTGAAACAGCAAGGGTAGCAGTAGTGCAAGCATCCCTCACACACACACACACACACTGATCCAGACTGCTCTTACATGTACAAAGAGAAACAGCATGGTTAGCAATAGTGCATGCATCCCTCACACACAACTGGTCCAGGCTCCTATTACATGCACTAAGAGAAACAACAAGAGTAGAAGTAGTGCAAGCATCCCTTACACACACCGGTCCAGCAGCAGATCAGGCCAGACTCCTATGACATGCAAAAAGAGAAACAGCAAGGATAGCAGTAGTGCAAGCTTCCCTCACACACACACACACACACACACACACACACACACACACACTGGTCCAGGCTCCTATTAGTGCATGCCAGGCTCCTAGTACATGCACAAAGAGAAAATGCAAGGATATCAGCAGTGAAAGCTTCCCTCACACGCACTCCCTTTATATGTGCAGTGCAAGCTTCCCTCACAAACACTCCCTTTATAAGTGCACTGCAAGCTTACCTCACACACACTCCCTTTATATGTGCAGTGCAAGCTTCCCTCACACACACTCCCTTTATATGACACTCCCTTAAATGCACAAACAACAAGGTGATGGATCAAATGCTTGAATTAATTTCAGCCACTGGCAATCGCTTGTTTTTTGCCAACCATGCCACCTTAGTTTGGACCCAGCCATATGCAAATCAGTCTTGACCAGGGCCGGCTGTAGGACGGTGCGAACGAACTGGGCGCTGACTTCTGGTGGGGCTTCGTGTTTGCAAGTATTTTAGGGTTTTAAAAGCACCTGCTGCCAGAAATGTTCAGGCAACAATATAAATGTCAAGATAACTCTGATAATTAATGTTCTTCCTGGAGAGAGATGGGAGGTTTGTCTAGTGGAAGTTTTGACTCATCGTAAGGTAGCACAGAGGGTTAATATGCCTGCTGCAAAGTACGTGCACCATGCAGATCACAAAGTGCATATGATGTAAATAGGTCAGTGGGTTATTGCTTTTGTCTGAGAGATCCTTTTGTTCCTTTCAGTTTATACGTTATAATCCTAACAGACAACAGTGAGCTATTAACTGTCATCAAAGAACTGCATGCAAATTGCAAGGTATGGATTAGAGCGTTATGATTTTTTTTCCCTGGTCGATTATCCTAATCTTGGAAAAAGGGTTTATTTAGATAGAAATCAATTCGGATTATTAAAGAGAACCCCCAACCATGGTGTTATGTTTTAAATTCTGGGTTTGTGCTTCTCCAGACCAAGCACTATTAAACTATACTGTCTGCCAGTATGGATGACTTGTAACTTCTACACCTTGTAGTCCTCTGTCTTATGTAACATGCCCTATACACTGATTTACACACCTATGATTGATGTCTCTATGTAGTGTGTGTGATGTAAAGTGCTTTGTCACCCTACACTGGTATAAGTGGCAGCACTTTAAACGCATCTGAGAGAAATTGGTTATGGAGACTTGAGGGGCAATGTTAAGGGGTGGTAGTGAGGGAACCCTAAAGCCTGCCCTGGTCTTGACCCCGCTCCTCATGGAAACAGTCCAGTCTGAACTGCCAGGCCAGGTCCTCCCTGAACCAGAACACAAGCAACCCAGGACCGGTTTCATCATAGTCAGGGCTCTTCAGCCAGGTATAGCTTGGTTCCAGTGGCACAGTGAGCACGTCTGGGCATACCCAGCGCACTTAGCGCGTCAAATACAAAATCAATAAGGTAATGGATGGAATGCTTGAATTAATCTCAGCCACTGGCAATCACTTGGGGCCGCATTCCAATCCATTGTTTTTTGCCCACCATGCCACCTTGGTTTGGACCCAGCCATATGCAAATCAGCCTTGACCCTGCTACTTATGAGGACAGTCCAGCACGAACTGCCAGGCCAGGTCCTCTCCGAACCGAAATACGAGCAACCTATTTGCAGCGGATTCATTCGCGCATTCCTTCCATCACCCTGTTGTTTTTTGCCCTTTCTGTGCACGGCGCAGGCAGCATCCATGCAAGCTTCCCTCACACACCAACAGCTCCAACACAGGTTCACAGGCAGCAGCAATGCAAGCTTGCCTCACACACCAGCAGCTCCAACACAGGTTCAAAGGCAGCAGCAATGCAAGCTTCCCTCACACACCAGCAGCTCCAACACAGGTTCACAGGCAGCAGCAATGCAAGCTTCCCTCACACACCAGCTGCTCCTTCACAGGTTCGTGGGATTTGCTTCCCTCTGTGCACTCACTCCTTGGCCTCTGTGCTGATGCTGACTGTCAAATGCCACGGGTGTCTGTGGTGCACGTGAGCCGAGGATGCTGTCGCGCTCCCGTCCTCCCGCCCCCTCCCTCCACCACCTGCTTTGCATTGTAAACTCCAATCCTCTTTGGGACTCTCCGGCCTGGGAGGCATTATCTCCCCAGTGTGTCTCTTCGGTGGCTCCCAGCACATCTCTCCGGGGCTGTCTCGCCTGTCACAAGGCCCCTGGAACTAAACGGGGAAGAGTCGGACTCTACGAATTAAGGTAAGACAGGGGCAATGCTCCAAACTGAGTTAGTGCGGGAGGTTAATTCGCCTGCTGCAGATATGTGTGGTCAATGCCGTTTGACATAATAAGGTAGTTCCGCTGGTTAATATGCCCAGTGCAGTGATGTATGTAACCATAAAGTTACAGAGTCAAACCTGGAAAGGTTGTCCCACCCGTTAATCCTTGTGAGGTCAAAATATATCAATGACCATTGAATATTGCCCGGTGCCGTAGGGGCCTGTGTTTCGCGCTCACCGGGGTACAGGCCCCCTTTCTGTCCCTGAGTCTGCCTCTGCGCGACTAGGAATCTGCCCAAATGTGCTCTCGCAGCTTCCACCTTTGCCCCAAAGCCTCCCCCTCCGTTTACCTCCTGCCCTACCTCGAGAACCCCCCTCTCTCACAACTCAACGAGCGCCCTCTTCAGCGCTCCTGGAGTGTCACTTTTGCCCCCAGGGGTGTAACACAGACCCTTGCTGCCCCTGCGGAGCGGCCCAAACCTTTATTGGGCGCCCATCCTGCCCAAGGCCACAATGAATGTCTGTGAGATATAGGAGAATCAGGGGTTACCTCATTACATTCTAAGGAGGGAGGGGGGGGGGGTGCATCATTTGCGTTACGTCACTGTCTCCATGTCTGACCCATGCGGTACCTCCCTGTGTCCCCCAAGTGTCACTCTCTGCCCCAAAGTCCTCCTCGCAGCCCTCCCCGCCCACCCGAGCTTCCCTCTCTGTCTAGGCTGCTGGGGTCTACGTCGGTGTTGGGGTCTCCCTCTATGTCCAGAATCCCCCTCTTTTTACTCTCTTGGCACACCCCCTTTTCTCCTCTGAGTCTTTCCTGTCTTATTACCGAGTCTCCCTCTCCGAGTCCTAACTGTACCCCGTCTACTTGTCCAAAACCTCCAGTCTCTCTCTCAGGGCTTTAAGTCTAATTCACGCCCTCTCTATTCCCTCAAGGAAGTTCTTTCACTATAGGAAATTCTGTACTCCATGCCTATAGAAGTGCCTTCCTAGTGTGTTCTTGTGTTTTGAGTGTCTGCCACTTATTGCAGTATTATACCTCTACCTGTATCTTGTATGCTTATGTAACATGCCCACTTGTAATTTTCTCCTCATGTAACGTCACTGTTCCTATTGTGAAGCCTCTGACACCTTCGGGTAAAGTCCGCGCTATATAAAAACGCATAAATAAATAAGTGGGAAGAACAAACTGAGGGGTCTCAAAGGGGCGTGTCCGATGTAATTAGGGCGTGTCTTAAAAAGTAAGCTAAAAATCTGTGCATAGCATAGTTTGCCACCCGACTGGTATTTTGCTGCTTCTATCATTGCATCCAGATATATAATGCAACAAGTGACATTACACCTACAACAAGCCAGGACTATTTATTGGCTTTGCCAATGTTCGTTAGTTGCATAAGATAAATAAGCAACAACTTTGGCTTTGTTGTGTATAATATTGAAAATGCTTTGGTTCTGAAATGTTGAGACTGTAAAAGAACTAAAACGAGTCTCTTTGAAGTGACAGCAAAGGCAGTGAAGGGTGGCACTGCTGCAGAGTTTTTTTCACCCTGAGGGTGAGGGCAAAAATGGAGAGCCCGATAGGGACCCGTCTCACCACCTGCTTTTTAGAACTGCCGGAGCTGAGCACCAGCAGGACCCGGCCCACTTAAAGCCCCTCTCTGTCAGGAAGTTCCCATCTCTCTCCTCACTCTTTGCTATTCTTCTTGAGTTTGTCTCTGGGCCTCCTTCTCCCACCCCCAGTTTCACCCCCTCTCTCTTCCACCTCCCGTCTCTGCGGGTTGTCTCTCTCACTGTTCTTGAGACTGTCTCCCTGTGTCCTTGTCCCGCCCTCAGTCTCTGAGACAGATTGAACAAGCATTTGCAATGCAATAGGTCTCGCAACTGCGAGTTTTGGAGCTATTGGTATTGTAAATGGTATTGTAAATGACAATGCCTTTAATTTATGTTGTACAAACCAAAACATAAATAAAAGGCATTGTCATTTACAATGCCAATAGTTTAAACTTGCGTAAATGCGAGACCTATTGCTTTGCAAATGCTTGTTTCAGGAGGATTCCTCCTCGCAGGCCCCCAAATACTGTTTCGTTTCTTCACTGTGCCAGTTTGTTGTCCCGCTCCCACATGCACTCCTGACGTTTTATTCGCACCCTCCCAACTGTGAAGCATTGTTCGCTTCCTGTCCAAAAGTGCTTGCAAAGGTGCAACATTGTCACAGTGACTGGTGGGTTTGAGAGGGGTACTAGGTATGTCCAGGAGGGGTAGCATCTTTGCAAGATTTTCTCTGTAAGTGCTGATCCCATAAATGCACTTTAACTTACTGTGTATACATTTATCTTATGTAGCTATCCCCAAAATGTGACAGGGGTGGGCCAGTGCTCAATTTGTAAAGAAATAATTGCCAGGGCTCTCGCCAGGAGGCCACTGCAGCTTGCACCACCCATTGCCCCTGTCAAAATTGCCATTACATTACCTGCACAACTATTAATCATCAGACTGCTACCAGTGTGACAATTCAGACTGTTAGAGGCCTCCACAGCTATAAGAATGGTTTGGGCTGCAGGTATCTGTTGTTTTTAATGTATAATGAAATAATAAAACTATTGTTCTGCTTATCTCTAAATCACACAAACAGCGCCACCATGTGGCAGACTGTGATAAGTGCCGATGTTGACAATTAATTGCTGGTGTCGAGCACCGTAAACTACTGCCTCAAATTAAGCACTGGGTGGGGCCCTCCTGGGTCTATGTTAGACATCCTCGCTGAGGAGTTTGACATTCTGAAGTAATCTGGGGGCCAGCAGAGCCCCGATAAAATGCAGGGAGTATTACTGCCCCAGAGTGCACCTTGTGGGGGCAGCTACTGAGTGTTCCTGAATGGAGAGACCAGCTGATGTACCAGGAGAGGATGTGCCAGGAGGCGGGAGCTGTACCTCCTGCAATGGAAGCCACCCCCTTCCAGATTCTTCTAGCCAGGGAGGTAGGGCAGGGAGCCTAGGAAGAGCACTCTAAGCTCGCTCCCCCACTTGGTGATGGTGTGTCAGAACACATAGTGACTTGAGAAGTCTGGGTGTAGTACATCCCACTGGTAGTTTGTGTTACGGACTTATTCCTAGACATTTAAACTCACATTTAACCCTGAAGTATGAGACACCCTGCATTGGAGAGTTTCAGTGAGGAGCAGTTGGCAAAGTGGTGACACTTAATAATAAAAAGTCCCTTGTATTGTAAAGCAATAAGCAAATATAATGCACCAACTTGACACTTGTACGGTGTTCCAACAGTGCACATGTAACACCTTAAGCACATTTTATGAATGTGATATATCACCCTTATAAATCATCTGTGCTTCAGGAGTCATTATATGTGTATAAGGATCAAAACTGCCACAGGCACACACATCACACACTCACACAGTTATCTACAAGCATCAGACATCCACAAGCATCAGGCATCAGACATCCACAAGCATCAGGCATCAGACATCCACAAGCATCAGGCATCAGACATCCACAAGCATCAGGCATCCACAGGCATCAGACATCAGGAATCAGACATCCACAAGCATCAGACATCAAGCATCAGACATCCACAAGCATCAGACATCCACAAGCATCAGACATCCACAAGCATCAGACATCCACAAGCATCAGACATCCACAAGCATCAGACATCCACAAGCATCAGGCATCAGACATCCACAAGCATCAGGCATCAGACATCCACAAGCATCAGGCATCAGACATCAGACATCAGGCATCATACATCCACAAGCATCATACATCCACAAGCATCATACATCCACAAGCATCAGACATCCACAGGCATCAGGCATCCACAGGCATCAGGCATCCACAATTATCAGGCATCCACAATTATCAGGCATCCACAGGCATCAGGCATCCACAGGCATCAGGCATCCACAGGCATCAGGCATCCACAGGCATCAGGCATCCACAGGCATCAGACATCCACAGGCATCAGACATCCACAGGCATCAGACATCCACAGGCATCAGACATCCACAAGCATCAGACATCCACAAGCATCAGACATCAGACATCCACAGGCATCAGACATCAGGCATCCACAAGCATCAAACATCAGACATCCACAAGCATAAGACATCCACAAGCATCAGGCATCATACATTCACAAGCATCAGACATCAGGCATCATACATCCACAAGCATCAGCCATCAGACATCATACATCCACCAGCATCAGGCATCAGACATCCACAAGCATCAGACATCTACAAGCATCAGACATCAGACATCCACAGGCATCAGACATCCACAGGCATCAGACATCCACAGGCATCAGACATCCACAGGCATCAGACATCCACAGGCATCAGACATCCACAGGCATCAGACATCCACAGGTATCAGACATCCACAGGCATCAGACATCCACAGGTATCAGACATCCACAGGCATCAGACATCCACAGGCATCAGACATCCACAGGCATCCACAATTATCAGACATCCACAGGCATCAGACATCCACAGGCATCAGACATCCACAGGCATCAGGCATCCACAGGCATCAGGCATCCACAATTATCAGGCATCCACAGGCATCAGACATCCACAGGCATCAGGCATCCACAATTATCAGGCATCCACAGGCATCAGGCATCCACAGGCATCAGACATCAGGCATCCACAAGCATCAAACATCAGACATCCACAAGCATAAGACATCCACAAGCATCAGGCATCATACATCCACAAGCATCAGACATCAGGCATCATACATCCACAAGCATCAGCCATCAGACATCATATATCCACCAGCATCAGGCATCAGACATCATACATCCACCAGCATCAGACATCCACAAGCATCAGACATCCACAAGCATCAGACATCAGACATCTACAAGCATCAGACATCAGACATCCACAATTATCAGACATCCACAGGCATCCACAGGCATCCACAATTATCAGGCATCCACAATTATCAGGCATCCACAGGCATCAGGCAGGCATCAGACATCCACAGGCATCAGACATCCACAGGCATCAGACATCCACAGGCATCAGACATCCACAGGCATCAGACATCCACAAGCATCAGACATCCACAAGCATCAGACATCCACAAGCATCAGACATCCACAAGCATCAGGCATCAGACATCAGGCATCCACAAGCATCAGGCATCAGACATCCACAAGCATCAGACATCCACAAGCATCAGGCATCATACATCCACAAGCATCAGACATCAGGCATCATACATCCACAAGCATCAGCCATCAGACATCATACATCCACCAGCATCAGACATCCACCAGCATCAGGCATCCACCAGCATCAGGCATCCACCAGCATCAGGCATCAGACATCCGCAAGCATCAGACATCCGCAAGCATCAGACATCCACAAGCATCAGACATCCACAAGCATCAGACATCCACAAGCATCAGACATCCACAAGCATCAGACATCCACAAGCATCAGACATCAGACATCCACAGGCATCAGACATCCACAGGCATCAGACATCCACAGGCATCAGACATCCACAGGCATCAGACATCCATCAGGCATCAGACATCCATCAGGCATCAGACATCCATCAGGCATCAGACTTGAGGCATCAGACATGAGGCATCAGACATCCACAATCATCAGGCATCAGACATCCACAAGCATCAGACATCAGACATCCACAAGCATCAGACATCCATCAGACATCCACAAGCATCAGGCATCAGACATCCACAAGCATCAGGCATCAGACATCCACAAGCATCAGGCATCAGGCATCCACAAGCATCAGGCATCAGGCATCCACAAGCATCAGGCATCCACAAGCATCAGGCATCCACAAGCATCAGGCATCCACAAGCATCAGACATCAGGCATCAGACATCCACAAGCATCAGGCATCAGACATCCACAAGCATCAGGCATCAGACATCCACAAGCATCAGGCATCCACAATCATCAGGCATCAGACAGGCATCAGACATCCACAAGCATCAGGCATCAGACATCCACAAGCATCAGACATCAGACATCCACAAGCATCAGCCATCAGACATCCACAAGCATCAGACATCCACAAGCATCAGACATCAGACATCCACAAGCATCAGGCATCCACAAGCATCAGGCATCAGACATCAGGCATCCACAAGCAACAGGCATCAGACATCCACAAGCATCAGACATCCACAGACATCAGGCATCAGACATCAGACATCAATCATCATACATCACATCCACAATTATCAGACATCCACAGGCATCCACAGGCATCAGGCATCCACAATTATCAGGCATCAGACATCCACAGGCATCAGACATCCACAGGCATCAGACATCCACAGGCATCAGACATCCACAGGCATCAGACATCCACAGGCATCCACAGGCATCAGACATCCACAGGCATCAGACATCCACAGGCATCAGACATCCACAGGCATCAGACATCCACAGGCATCAGACATCCACAAGCATCAGACATCCACAAGCATCAGACATCCACAAGCATCAGACATCCACAAGCATCAGACATCCACAAGCATCAGGCATCCACAAGCATCAGGCATCAGACATCAGGCATCCACAAGCATCAGGCATCAGACATCCACAAGCATCAGACATCCACAAGCATCAGGCATCATACATCCACAAGCATCAGACATCAGGCATCATACATCCACAAGCATCAGCCATCAGACATCATACATCCACCAGCATCAGACATCATACATCCACCAGCATCAGGCATCCACCAGCATCAGGCATCAGACATCCGCAAGCATCAGACATCCGCAAGCATCAGACATCCACAAGCATCAGACATCCACAAGCATCAGACATCCACAAGCATCAGACATCCACAAGCATCAGGCATCCACAAGCATCAGGCATCCACAAGCATCAGGCATCCACAAGCATCAGGCATCAGACATCCACAAGCATCAGACATCCACAAGCATCAGGCATCATACATCCACAAGCATCAGACATCAGGCATCATACATCCACAAGCATCAGCCATCAGACATCATACATCCACCAGCATCAGACATCATACATCCACCAGCATCAGGCATCCACCAGCATCAGGCATCAGACATCCGCAAGCATCAGACATCCGCAAGCATCAGACATCCGCAAGCATCAGACATCCACAAGCATCAGACATCCACAAGCATCAGACATCCACAAGCATCAGACATCAGACATCCACAGGCATCAGACATCCACAGGCATCAGACATCCACAGGCATCAGACATCCACAGGCATCAGACATCCACAGGCATCAGACATCCACAGGCATCAGACATCCATCAGGCATCAGACATCCATCAGGCATCAGACATCCATCAGGCATCAGACTTGAGGCATCAGACATGAGGCATCAGACATCCACAATCATCAGGCATCAGACATCCACAAGCAGCAGGCATCAGACATCCACAAGCATCAGACATCCATCAGACATCCACAAGCATCAGGCATCAGACATCCACAAGCATCAGGCATCAGACATCCACAAGCATCAGGCATCAGACATCCACAAGCATCAGGCATCAGACATCCACAAGCATCAGGCATCCACAAGCATCAGGCATCCACAAGCATCAGGCATCCACAAGCATCAGACATCAGGCATCAGATATCCACAAGCATCAGGCATCAGACATCCACAAGCATCAGGCATCCACAATCATCAGGCATCAGACAGGCATCAGACATCCACAAGCATCAGGCATCAGACATCCACAAGCATCAGACATCAGACATCCACAAGCATCAGGCATCAGACATCCACAAGCATCAGACATCCACAAGCATCAGCCATCAGACATCCACAAGCATCAGACATCAGACATCCACAAGCATCAGGCATCCACAAGCATCAGGCATCAGACATCAGGCATCCACAAGCAACAGGCATCAGACATCCACAAGCATCAGACATCCACAGACATCAGGCATCAGACATCAATCATCATACATCAGGCATCAGACATCCACTAGCCACGTGTGCACTCACTACTGTCACAGAGTACACGGCGTGCACGACATCGCAGCCGAAGAGGGAAACGTGTTGCAGGACATGTTCAAATACCATCAGCGCGTCTTAAAGCGTCTAAACCGTTTCACTCAAATCTATTGTTCTTCAGAATGCAGGAAAACACAGATATATGTTTTGGCGGGATATATATACTCTTTATCTACAATGATGAAAATACTGAGTCCCTTTTACATTCCCACACACACAGCATGTCTGCCTTCACACACGGCACAGACTTCCCTGGATAAAAGCATGGGTAATTATAAACTTGGCTTGTCATTTAAAAAGGCGGGCGAGGGCTTTTGAGCGTGCAGCAGCAGTCCTTATGCTGATGTGAACTCCGGTGACAGACCTGGCCGCGAGGACGAGTCGCTGGCAGACGGAGCCGTGAATCACCGGAAACCGGGGCTGCCTCGGGGGCGGGTGACACGAAGCAGCTCTGGGGGCTATTCCGCAGGGGCGCGGGGAGTGGGGGCACATGAGGCTTTACAGGTACTAACTGGCCCCCATCCTTTCTCTCCACGCACACGTGCTTCCTGTCTCAGGGAGACAGTGGAACATGTAAAACCCTCGCCCACAGCGAACAAGTAGCCTGAGCATAATATTCACCTTCCAGAGCTCCCTGCGGCACCTCCAATGCTGTACTGCTGAATTTGGCCAAAGAGAATGGCAGAAGGGGTGCTCCCTGTCAGCTGCAAGATAAAGCAACGAGGAAGCACAGAAGTGGATGCCTGCTTGTGCCCCGGGGGGACTACTGAGTGCACGCTCGAGCCCGATAAAGCAAAGAGGAAGCACAGAAGTGGATGCCTGCTTGTGCCCCGGGGGGACTACTGAGTGCACGCTTGAGCCCGAGCGTATGAATGCTTTTACCGAGGCAAGTTAATCGCACTTAGCCCAGCATCCATAACAGACACCGAGCCAAATTAACAAGCCCTGTCGAGTGCGCCGTGAGCAAGAGACGCCGTGCGCGTGCACATCGGCTGTCCGGGCAGCTGAAATCGTTTTGAGCGACGTCAGTTGCGTGGCACATGGGCGGCGCATGGAGCGTGCGGCCGGAGGTGTCCGGGGCTCCCGTGAGCTGAGGGAGCCCCGTGTGTTGGAAAAGTGAGGCGGGAGCCCACCCCGCCTTCGTGAATGCCGCATGGTGCGGCCGGAGCAAGATTCAGCGCTGAGTCCCCACAAGAGCCGGTGAGTGGGGTTGAGCGGGAGGCATGCTGGACGCCGCGCCTGGACAGGACATGTGCACGCGTATGGTGCGAGCAGGAGTTGTAAAAAGACGCGAGCCGTACGCGTGCACATCTCCTGTCTGTTAAGTTTGAGCACAGACAGTCTATGTGCACGCGTACGGCTTGCGGCATTGTTACAACTTCTGCTCGCACCATACGCGTGCACATCTCCTGTCCAGGACTTGCCGTACGCGTGCACCTGTCCTGTCCCGCATCAGAGCAAAAGTCGGCAACAATAGATCTCGTATAGCGAGCAGCGCTTTGCGCTGCATCGCTAGGCGAGACCTAAAGAGACAGACTGAGGGCGGGACAAGGACACAGGGAGACAGTCTCAAGAACAGTGAGAGATACAGCCCGCAGAGACGGGGGGGGGGATAGGGGGGGGCTCCCTGCCACCGAACCCCCCCCCCCCCACACACACACACCTCTGCTGGCTGACTCTCTCATTCTTCTTGAAACTGTCTCTCGGTACCCTTGCCCCGCCTTTAGAGTGTGTCGCTCTCTCCAACCTGACGAGCCCCCCTCTGTCGCCGACTTCCCGCCTCTGCTCTCCCTCAGCTCCCCCGCTGTTCCTAGTGTCCCCTTCTTTCTCAAGAGATCTGCCTCGGTGTGTAGAGCCCCCTCAATCTCCCCTTCCCCGCTCCCTGATTCTCAGAGATATGAATGGGGTGTCTGAGTCGCCCACCCTTTCCTAATCAGCAAACATGGGGGGGACAAAAGCCTCATGGGGGTGTCTTAGAGAACGGGCTGTTATTAGACGTGAATGTCCTAGCGCAGAGAGGCCTCTTCGATGGAGCGCTCCATGGTCTGCGGAGAGGGCTGGAGGCCAGCGCCCTCTCCCGGCTGTCTCGGGTAAGACATGTGCAACTAGTCCAGATAAGAAACGTGCTGTAGGGTTCTACGTCAGACGACCCCTCCACCCTCCGAGCAACACATAGGAGAGGCAGGAAACAGAGATTAAAGTACCAGCTACGCTTCCACGACTACCTCAGGGGAGGGTCTAAAGATCCCCCTCTTTGTGCTACATACACCCCCACAGAGAGAACTCAAACATATATAGGTGCTCCCCAGAGGTTTGGAAAACCCTACACCGCTTCCACACAACACCTACTCGTAGAGTCCACTCACGTCTCACTGAGCACTCACTCACTAAGCCCAAACACACAACGTAGACAAGCTCTGTGCCACAGCGCTTAGAGGCCAAGGCAGGTGTGCGCACTACAAAAGGCAGGTTATGGGTGAAGATGGGGGGGAGGGGGGACTGGTTAAATGTATAAATGCTTCAACCCCTTCTCAGTGCCCAAGCAAACATTTCCATGGATTTGTAGGTCTGGTTCGCACCAGGCACAGGTGTGACCCTGAGTGGTATTGTGAGGAAGTGCTTAATTTGAGCCGGTGGCTTCCGGGGCTTGCCAAATGTACTGTATTGTCAAAACCAGGCGCTTGTGACAGTCTGCCACACGGCGGCGTTGTCTGTCTAATTTAGAGATGACCACATCAACAGTTAATTATTAATTCAATATACATTAAAATGACGATTAACTACCGCCCAAGCCATTCTTATGGCCTGAAATATTTTGAATCGTCACACTCAGAGGGGCAACTATAGCCAAATTTCGGGGGGCTAAGAAAACATTTCGTGGGGGGGGGGGCGGTTATTCTTCAAGCAATAGGCAGAGTGGATCTGCAGGGGCTCTAAGAAGGGGTGAAAAAACAACAAAGCCTCATTAACAAGCAAATGGTCTTTTAAAGACCTGCGAAGTACTCGGGTGCGGCTGTGTGTGTGCCCGGGAAGCTGTCTCATCCCGGGCTGCCACACACGAGGGGGGGGAGGGGGCTGAAGCCCTTTGAGCCCAATGGGCGTTGCGCGCCTGGTCACACTTGTAGGAGTGTGATGGTCAGTAGTTGTGTTGTTACTGTCATTGGCAGCGCTGACAGAGGCAACCTGTGGTGCAAGCTGCAGTGGCCTCCTGACGAGAGCCCTGGCGCCTAATATATATATATTTTTTTTTTACAAATTAAGCACAAATAGTGCTTAAAATGAATTCCCCTATTCCATGTGACGTGAGAGATGACGTCATGACTGATCAGATTGCCCACAGAGGTACGTTAGGGTTAGCCAAGGGGAGGAGCTGCCCCCCACCCCCTTTGAACTCAGGGGCCACAAAGCAAGCAGAGGGGACAAAGTGCACAGTGGTCGGACAGTCCGCTTTAGGTGTTGCCAAGAGGGATTTTTTGCTGTTTCGCCTAACTTTTGTCTTCCAAAAAGATGCATGAAAATGCACAGGTTTATACATGCATACAAGGCCAGGGCACAAGTCGGGGGTACACGCAGGTACACGGCGTCCACCCACTATTTTCACTGGGTGGACGCCGTCCCCCCTGCCAAGAACTTGGGCCCCACAGGCATATGCTGCACTTGCCCCGGTGTAAGACACCAGGACACGTCCAGCAGCACCTGTACGTTGTCTGCTTTCTATTCCCAGCAGCAACGTGCAGGCGGGGAGGGAACAGTTTAAATTCACCTCTGGCTGGGCCGAAGTTAAGGGGCCATCAGGCCTCCTTTTGTTTGAATATCCGGCCTGGAACCTCACACTGAAATGTAAATGCCACAGAGGCAAAACAAAGGCACACGGCTTGTTATCTCTTCACAAGTACTTAAGAGAGGCAAGCTTTTGACTTTGTTCAGTCCCTGCATATAAGAGACACATGCACTGTAAGAATGTCAGATGTGTTGGTCTGTCCCAGTATTTACACAACAATTTCAATAGCACGATTTTATTTCTTTTATAGCGCTAGGCAACCCAATGCAGGGCGTCAGAGCTCTGTACATGTGTAAATCAATGTACAAGATGAGTGACATGAGACAGGGTTACAAAGTGTAGGAGTCACATGTCCTTCATAGCTTACTGTGCTATATTACACTGATTACAATTTATGAGCTGCAGGTAAGAAAAGGATCTCTGAAAACAGTAACCCACTTTACTATCTACATAAAATAAAAATCTGTCATCTGCATGTTACGTGCGTGCTTTGCAGGAGACACATTAACCCACTATGCTACTTTGATTCAAATCTGGGACTTCACAAAACACAGATCTCTCCAACAAACGCGTTCACCTCCAGAGTTATCTCACCATTATTATTATTCCCTGAGATTTACTGGCACCTTTTACAGCAGATGCCTTAACCCACAAAATATTTAAAAATGGAGACTTTGCAACCAATTAAGCAGAACAGATCTACTGCCATGCTTCTACTTGTTGCCAATTTCTTTGTGACAGGGTTTAAAAAAAAAATATATGAGTTGAGGTCCAGATTTTGCGTTGGGATTGTGCCAGTTTTTTGGCACAACCCCGTTAAATCTCATGTGTTAAATCTCATAATGTGCTTGAATGTACTCATGATATACCTGATAAACCTGTATGAGATCTTAATATCTGATGTCACTTCTTGTGATGTCACATCCAGTTAGGTCACTTCCTGTTCTGTGACGTGCAATGTCACGTGTCGTGACATCATGCAGTGTGGTGGCACACATCATGATGTCACTTGCATACTGCCTAACATGGTTAGTCCCTCCACTTCTATTTTTAGGACTTGTGCCCTGCAAGGGCCTTTAGTCTGCGTTCTTCCTCCATTGGTCTGTTCAAGTGTCATTCACATCGTGCTTCCCCCCACCACAGCACGGGGCACTGAGTCAGCCCACTTCTTCCATTGGCTATCATGAACTGGGCGTGTCAGCATTCCACCTATTCACATGTGCACAGCTGCCTGAAAAAGAGTGCACTTCAACGCCAGCCCTGCAGTGCGTGGGCTGCCATGTTATTTGCACATTGCATGGCTAAAACACTTTAAAAAGTCACGTTTGTCATGGTGAGACACATTGGCTTTGCCAATGATTGTTACTTTCTGTTGTTTCCGCACCTTACTCTTTCCTGAGCTGCTCAGCAGCGGAGGCTGGTGGGTGAAAGGTGGGATGTCAGTAGCGGAGGCTGGTGGGTGAAGGGTGGGACAGTGGGTCAAGACTATGTTGTCTTTGAACGGTCATGGGGTGCGTGATGTCACTTACGCTCCCCTTTGCCGTTTGATAAATCAGCACGTGTAGATTGAATATATAAAAACATCCATCTATCTGGCACGAGCATCTTTCTGCTCCTCACTGACTTTCGCCCAGCCCTTGCCTCACCCCAGAGCTGTTTGGGGGATCAGCATTCCGGCGTCCAGCTGTCTGCAGCCAGACCCTGTCAACAGAGACATCCAAGGGATTTTTGGCGCCATGGGTCCCGATGTATTTTAGAACCCCATGTAAGGAACAATTATGCTTAAAAGTACCCGCACTAATACAGACATGGAAGACAGACAGGAAGGCCACACCACAGAGAAGAAAGACTAGATTTCCATCAATGTATATGTTTTGGCAAAATGTGGGGACCATAAAGGGTCTTTGGCCAAATAAATCAATCAATCAATCACGGGTTTGTCAAGCGCGACTACTCACCCGTAAGGGTCTCAAGGCGCTGGGGAGGAGGGGAGGTGCAGGTTCCAGTCCATCAAGGAGGGGGTCTGTCGAAGAGCCAGGTTTTGAGGTTTCTCGTGAAGATGGGGAGTGATGTTGTCTGCCTGAGGTGGAGCGGAAGGGCGTTCCATGCTCTGGCCGCGAGGAAGGAGAAGGAGCGGCCTCCTGATCTGGTCTTTTTGGCGCGGGGAACCACGGCGTAGGAGAGTTGGGCTGATCGTAGGGTTCTTTGGGGTGCGTGGAAGTTGATTCGGCTGTTGAGGTATGCTGGTCCGGTGTTGTGGAGGGCTTTGTGTGCGGGGGTGAGGAGTGTGCGCAGGTGTTGGGCGATGTGGCCGTGTCGTGGTAGGTTGAGGACCAGTCTTGTGGCGGCGTTCTGGATGTTTTGTAGCTTGCGGGTGAGGTTTTTGTTTATTACGGCGTAGAGTGCGTTGCCGTAGTCAAGTCTGCTGGTGACGAGGGCGTAGGTGACGGTTTTTCTGTGCTCGAGGGGGATCCATTTGAAGGTCTTACGTAGGAGGCGGAGGATGTGGAAGCAGAAGGATGTGACGGAGTTGATCTGGCGGTCAATTTTGAGCTCGGAGTCTAGGATGATTCCAAGGTTGAGTGCGTGGTCCGTGGGGGTGGGTGGGCTACCGAGGGCGGGGGGCCACCAGGTGTCGTTCCAGGCGTCGGGGTGTGGGCCCATGATGAGTACTTCTGTTTTGTCAGTGTTGAGTTGTAGGCAGCTGCTTTTCATCCATTTGGCGACAGCTTCCATGCCTTCTTGGAAGTTGTGTTTGGCTGCGTTGGCTTCGTTGGATAGGGAGAGGATGAGTTGGGTGTCGTCTGCGTATGAAACAATGTTGAGTCCGTAGGTTCTGACGATGGGGGCGAGAGGAGCCATGTAGACGTTGAAGAGCGTTGGGCTGAGGGAGGACCCCTGAGGGGCTCCGCAGGTGGTTGGTGTAGGGTCCGAGAGGAAAGGGGGGAGTCTGACCCGCTGCGTTCTGCCGGAGAGGAAAGAGTAGATCCAGTCGAGGGCCTTGTCCCGGATACCTGCATCTTGGAGTCTGCGTATTAGGGTGCGGTGGGATACCGTGTCGAAGGCCGCTGAGAGGTCGAGGAGGATGAGGGCTACTGTTTCTCCTTTGTCCAGAAGGGATCGGATGTCGTCTGTTGCGGCGAGGAGGGCGGTTTCTGTGCTGTGGTTTTTTCCGAAGCCTGATTGTGACGGGTCGAGGATGTTGTGCTCTTCGATGAAGATGGCGAGTTGGCTGTTGATGGCTTTCTCGATGACTTTTGTTGGGAACGGGAGCGGCGAGATGGGTCTGTAGTTTTTGAGGTCGGTGGGGTCCGCCGAGGGCTTCTTCAGGAGGGGGTTGATCTCGGCGTGTTTCCAGTCGTCGGGGAAGGAGGCGTTCGCCAATGAGCGTTGATGGTATGGCGAAGCATGGGTGCGATGGTGTCGGCGGCTCTGTTGAAGATGATGACACCTCTGTGTTTTATTCATATATATGATTTTGCCACTTTCACAATATAATCCACCCTCTACTGCATAATATGCATATTGTACCACAAAAATGTTCATAGTTAAAAAATTGTTAGCAATTAAACTGGCTGCCCCTGGGTGCAATACACAACACAAGATTGTGATACAGCTGTGGTTTTTGCATAAATATGAATTTGCCAATTTCACAACATAATCCACCCTCTTCTGTATAATATGCAGATTTAAAAAAAAATCCTAGTTAAAAAGTTATTAACATTTAAAATTGCTTCACCTGGGGTGCAATACAGCGCCAGACACTTTACGAAATTTAACTCACCCCTTCCGCTTTATATTTCGATAATTTAGTTTAATTTAAATTTTCCAGACAGCTTAAATATCCCCTTTGGTTGGGATGTGGGAAGAAACTAAAATATTATATACTTAAATGTAATTCAAGCAGGATGGGTTGAATGATCTTGATTTTTATTTCACTGTTAACCCAAAATTAAATTCATTGACCAATCACAGTTTAGATGAATCCCAAAAAAGTATCAAATATGTTTATGTTCCAGTGACTTCATTCCTATATTAACTCCTAATGAGAGACGTACATAAGTATTAACTATAATTTGATAGACATACACAATGCTGTTGGGTGTTCTGAGTAAGCACAGAAGAACTTTACTCCTTCTGTACGCACAGCAGGGGGTGGTCCTCTAGGTCATAGTGATGCACTGAGGCAGTGTATGGTTGCACCGAGGTGGTATGTAGTTTGTTATTGCCAGGGCCACTGGAATTATGCGGCAGGAGAAGGCCAAATTATGTGGCAGGGTTTAGTAAATTATGCGACAAGAAAAGGCAAATTCTGCGACATAGTGCGATTCATTTTGCAATAGTATTAATTCAGTATTTTGTCATTTTTAGGTCTCGCGCCTAGCGTTGCAGTGCGCAGCCCTGCTCGCGCAGCGCGAGACCTCTTGTACGGGCTTTAGAAAGCTAACCACACGCTCGTGCGTGTGGTTTTGCTTTCGCCTGCTGTTATTGGCTTTCGCGTGTTTTTTTTTAATAAATACAGCACGCGATTGGGCAAAGGCGGGCGCATGTCCCGCCTTTGCTCCTCCCATTTCCACTGGTGGCTAGCATGCGCAGCAGCGCGCGTTCGCCTCGCTGCCGCGCTCCCTCGCTCCTCTGTGGTGCGCGCGCACCACTGGTTTTTTCCAGATAGTATCTGAAATAAGTTTCGCAGCTGCTTTTAAAAGTGTTGAAGTATTGAAGTATTATGCATTGCACTATGTTCACTATATTCACACAGTATAAAAATGTCTGCCCCATCTTTAGGCTGCTCCTCGGACTTCTGTGAGGCAGAACTCCCGTGTTTTCTGCTGACTGTCTTTGGCGTGGATGTACGGAGGAATGTTTGATTACAGTGTAACAGGTTTGGTGGCGAACTCCAGATAAATGTACACCACGCACGCAAAATGTTCCTTTGGGCATTCAGTTCAGCTACTTGCAGCGGTGGAGGGCTCTGCTCTTCGATGTACTTCCTGACAGACTTGCTAAGTTTGAAGTGCCTGTCGGGCACAGGTTGCTCTTTTGAAACTTTCTTAGATTTTTCACTGAGGAACAGTGCCGATGTCAACAATGAGAATAGCACTGATGATCCCAATGGGACTAGTGCCGATGCCAACAATGAGAATAGCACTGATAACCATGGGACTAGTGCCCATGACAACAATGAGAATAGCGCTGATGATACCAATGGGACTAGTGCAGATGCCAACAATGAGAATAGCACTGATGATACCAATGGGACTAGTGCCGATGCCAACAATGAGAATAGTACTGATGATACCAATGGGACTAGTGCCCATGACAACAATGAGAATAGCCCTGATGATACCAATGGGACTAGTGCCAATGCCAACAATGAGAATAGCACTGATGATACCAATGGGACTAGTGCCGATGCCAACAATGAGAATAGCACTGATAACCATGGGACTAGTGCCCATGACAACAATGAGAATAGCGCTGATGATACCAATGGGACTAGTGCTGATGCCAACAATGAGAATAGCACTGATGATAACAATGGGACTAGTGCCGATGCCAACAATGAGAATAGCACTGATGATAACAATGGGACTAGTGCCGACGCAAATGAGAATAGCACTGATGATAACAATGGAACTAGTGCCCATGACAACAATGAGAATAGCACTGATGATAACAATGGGACTAGTGCTGATGCCAATAATGAGAATAGCACTGATGATAACAATGGGACTAGTGCCGATGCCAACAATGAGAATAGCACTGATGATAACAATGGGACTAGTGCCCATGACAACAATGAGAATAGCACTGATAACCATGGGACTAGTGCCCATGACAACAATGAGAATAGCGCTGATGATACCAATGGGACTAGTGCTCCTGACAACAATGAGAATAGCACTGATGATAACAATGGGACTAGTGCCGATGCCAACAATGAGAATAGCGCTGATGATAACAATGGGACTAGTGCCGATGCCAACAATGAGAATAGCGCTGATGATACCAATGGGACTAGTGCCGATGCCAACAATGAGAATAGCACTGATGATAACAATGGGATTAGTGCCCATGACAACAATGAGAATAGCACTGATGACCATGGGACTAGTGCCCATGACAACAATGAGAATAGCGCTGATGATCCCAATGGGACTAGTGCTCCTGACAACAATGAGGATAGCACTGATGATAACAATGGGACTAGTGCCGATGCCAACAATGAGAATAGCACTGATGATAACAATGGGACTAGTGCCGATGCGAACAATGAGAATATCACTGATGATAACAATGGAACTAGTGCCGATGCCAACAATGAGAATAGCACTGATGATAACAATGAGAATAGCACTGATGATAACAATGGGACTAGTCCTGATGCCAACAATGAGAATAGCACTGATGATAACAATGGGACTAGTGCCGATGCCAACAATGAGAATAGCACTGATGATAACAATGGGACTAGTGCTCATGACAGCAATGAGAATAGCAATGATAACCATAGGACTAGTGCTCATGACAACAATGAGAATAGCACTGATGATAACAATGGGACTAGTGCCGATGCCTACAATGAGAATAGCACTGATGATAACAATGGGACTAGTGCCCATGACAACAATGAGAATAGCGCTGATGATACCAATGGGACTAGTGCCGATGCCAACAATGAGAATAGCACTGATAACAATGGGACTAGTGCCGATGCCAACAATGAGAATAGCACTGATGATAACAATGGGACTAGTGCCGATGCCAACAATGAGAATAGCACTGATGATAACAATGGGACTAGTGCCGATGCCAACAATGAGAATAGCACTGATGATAACAATGGGACTAGTGCCGATGACAACAATGAGAATAGCACTGATAACCATGGGACTAGTGCCCATGACAACAATGAGAATAGCGCTGATGATACCAATGGGACTAGTGCTCCTGACAACAATGAGAATAGCACTGATGATAACAATGGGACTAGTGCCGATGCCAACAATGAGACTAGCACTGATAATAACAATGGGACTAGTGCCGATGCGAACAATGAGAATAGCACTGATGATAACAATGGAACTAGTGCCGATGCCAACAATGAGAATAGCACTGATGATAACAATGGGACTAGTGCCGATGCCAACAATGAGAATAGCACTGATGATAACAATGGGACTAGTGCCGATGCCAACAATGAGAATAGCACTGATAACCATGGGACTAGTGCCCATGACAACAATGAGAATAGCGCTGATGATACCAATGGGACTAGTGCTCCTGACAACAATGAGAATAGCACTGATGATAACAATGGGACTAGTGCCGATGCCAACAATGAGAATAGCACTGATGATAACAATGGGACTAGTGCCGATGCCAACAATGAGAATAGCACTGATGATAACAATGGGACTAGTGCCGATGCCAGCAATGAGAATAGCACTGATGATAACAATGGGACTATTGCTCATGACAGCAATGAGAATAGCACTGATAACCATGGGACTAGTGCCCATGACAACAATGAGAATAGCCCTGATGATAACAACAGGACTAGTGGTGATGATAACAATGAAAATAGCTCTTATGATAACAATGGGACTAGTGCTCATGACAACAATGAGAATAGCACTGATGATAACAATGACTATAGCTCAGATGATAACAGTGGGACTAGTGCTAACGAGAACAGTGAGAATAGCGCTGATGACAACAATGAGACTAGTGCTGATGACAACACTAATGACAACAACGAAAATAGCGCTGATGATAACAATGAGACTAGTGCCGATGACAACGAGACTAGTGCCGATGACAACAATAAGAATAGCGCTGATGATAACAGGACTAGTGCAGATGGCAAAACTGCATGATTAAGAGACTGTTACTCAGGGTCCGCACTGCTCATTCATAGGAGACACTGTCCTGGACTCACATGCCTCTCATCAGTGTGCACACTGGTCTTTAACCATATTCCTCCA
The DNA here is from genome assembly GCA_963921515.1 of Calotriton arnoldi. NCBI lineage: Eukaryota > Metazoa > Chordata > Amphibia > Caudata > Salamandridae > Calotriton > Calotriton arnoldi. Next base: position 609,411 of record CAWUFW010005625.1, read on the forward strand.
ACAGATTCTAGCACATTATTACAGGTTAATATGTTCCTTGTGAGGCCTCCTGACTCCTGCCATTGGGATTTAAATTCTGCCACTATGTTGATTATAATTCCAGTGCTGGAGCATTGTGCTTTTGGTTACACGAAGCCATCTCGTGCTTTACCTGTACTTGTTTGTTTTTGTGAGTGACGTTAAAGGAGCCAGTATGCGCTGTGGAAAGGGCTTTTCGGTAACAACAAGCATTTGCAATGCAATAGGTCTCGCATTTACGCGAGTTTGACCTATTGGCATTGTAAATGACAATGGCTTTTATTTATGTTTCAAAAACCAAAACATAAATAAAAGGCAATGTCATTTACAATAAAAATAGCTCAAACTCTCGCAAATGCGAGACCTATTGCATTGCAAATGCTTGTTAAACTTGGTAACACTGTCTGGGCATTGGTTGCACCTCATTAGTACCATTTTAATACCCAAATATAGCAATAAGCAACAAAAAAGTGACCAGTCCAACTTTGCAACGGGCCTTTTAGTGTGTGACAGCACGTCACTGCATTTTTAGTAATTTTTGAACCGTTTTAGCTTGAAACAATTTTTATTTGTTCAAATCTGCAGATTATGCAGCAGAGGATGGATTATGTGGTAAATGCAGCGAATCAACAATTGTGCGAAAATCGCGTGGCCGCACAATTGCATAATTTCATTGACCCTGGAAATTGCACATAGATACACTGGGCACCTATTACAACACGGATTCTGCTTTACACCTGTATATTGTGAAGTTGGGCGGTGTGTATTGGAAGTTATTTTACTGTCTTGTTTATTGTTGGTCTGTGGTTCGCGCTTGTGAGTGGGAGAGTTTTCGTTTTAATATTAGGCTGGGGTCAATGCCAGTGCTTATCTTAAGCCAGTTGATGCAGGTGGGGCCCACCGGCACTTATTTTTGGGGACCAGCACTTATTTTTCTTCATCAGACTGATCCAGAGCAAGAGAGAAAAAAACACAAAAGGAGGAAAGAAGGAAGATGGAAAAACAGTGACAAATGAAGAAAGCAGAGATGAAAAATAACATGCAAGAGTGAGGGAAAGGGGCAGGGATATGGTGACCAGGCATCCCGCTTCTGCTGCGACAGTTCCAGTTTTTCACCAGCTGTGCGGGCAGATTTAGACAAATTTAGCCCATGTCCCAGTTTTTAGAGAAGCTAGACTGAAAACAGAGGGAAGCAGGTTTTTATGTGTTCAATGGCTAGCCGAGTTAGCAGCTCCCACCAGAACACAATTTAATTAACACACATGACGATAAGTTTAAAAAGTTGCTTATAATTTAACTTCTTGGTACCTCTTTTGCTGTGTTTCGTTACTGATGTGCGCGGTCATTTAAGCCTTTTGTCATCCTCAGCAGATGTAAAAGTTTAGTCTGTCTTCTATGTTTGCTAAATGTCCCGATTTTTGGTTTTCAAAATCTGATCACCCTAGGCAGTGTCTGGTGGTGAGGTATGAGGTGGAATCAAGACTATGCAGTTTTGATAGTAAACACCCCTGACATTCGATAGTGCTGGTTGCGGGATTTTGAGCAAAACTTTGCCCAGCACTTATTCTTTTAAATCAAGCACTGGTCTACGCAAATATCAGAAGCTCCAACTTTGGAGAACAGATGTATCACCCATGTAACACAAAATATAACGTTTTATCCGTCAGACAGGAAAGCAATATCTCAGATTAAACAGACTGTAATGTGGACCAGGCTCCAGTATCTTACAAGATATTGACCTGTTGCATATATATTTCAGGTTCAGACAGCAACGCGTCAGTGATCAGGGACTTACTTCCTCAGTGCTCAGATCTGCCTCTCAGGTTAAGGGCATTTCACAGGCTCAGACCTCGCACAGAAGAGCTGCCCCAGGTACTGCACAGACAGCCCCAGTTCTTAATAGAACATTGGAATGTTGAGCGCTCCACTGAAAACAATGGAGTGCTCTGGGCTTCTAATATAGCCTTATAGCCCGCTGCCAAGGGCTATACTGGCTGTTAAAGGCCCTGATCCGAGTTATAGGCCCGAGCCGCAGGCGAGGGCCTATAACGAGGGAGAGGGCCTTTAACAACCGGTATAGCCTGAGGCAGAAGGGCTATAAGGCTATTAGAACATTCCACCCACTAAGGGTAGAATGTTCTAAATTAAAAATGGAGAAACAAAAAGACAAACATTGGAATGTTGGAGCGCTGGGCTTATACCAGCCATTATAAGCCCAGAGCAACTCCATTGTCTTCAATGGAGCTCCCAACATTCCAATGTTCTAATGGCCGGTAGAAGCCCGGAGCATCAACATTGCAATGTTTAACAAAAGTCTCAGGGAGCACGGGAATCCCCCTCGGGCTCTGTGAGGTCTTTGTTTTACAAATTAGAACATTCTGCCCTCTAGGGACGGAATGTTCTAATAGCCTTAGAGCCCTCCGTAGCGGGCTTCTACCGACAATTAAAGACCTGTTCCCTTGTTAAAGGCCCTCGCCTTTGGCTCGTACCTTTACCACTGGAGCGGGCCTTTAATGGCCTGTACAGCCCGCTACGGGGGGCTCAAAGGCTATAGTAACAACCCTACCCCTCAGAGAAGAGAGATCATACAGGCTACGTTCTCAGAATGAATATGCTTACATCACGTAACTTAGGTCTCATAGACTCGTCCATCCTACCTGTCCCTCAGCCTCCAGATTTCTTACAGGCTCCGGAAACAGCAGCGAAGTTACCCTGAGGATGCACACAGCAGAGCTATCCTGTAGCTTACAGAATTTTTGTAGGCACAGACATCTGAGAGCAAAACTCTCTTGTTAAACACTTCTAACAGGCTTGGGCCTACAACAGCAGAGCTATCCCTCAGGTTACAATGATCTTACTGGCTCAGGCAGGCGACAACAAATCTATCCCTTGGGTACCCAGACCAGGCAGGTTCAGGCTTCTCACAGCAGCTCTCTGCTTTAGGTTACTGAGTCCTTTCAGGCTCATTCCCCAGTACCAAAGAGGCGCCTAAGGTCATACAGAATTCACAAGCTTGGGTTTTACAGCAGAGCTGTCCCTCAGACTATGATACATCTTAAAGACACAGGCACCTTAGAGCAATGCCATCCTTCAGGTTGACTAGTGTTAAAAGATCCTGCAGGCGGAGTTGTCCTGCAGAAAACATATCCATCAGGTTACAAATATCTTGCTGGCCCAGACATTAGACCTGTTAGTTATACATGTCGTACAAGATCAGGCTTCAGAAGGGATGGACTGTGCAGCCCTGAAAATTGTACTAAAACCAGCCTCACATCACACAAGAGCGACCAGTTCTGATTCCTTAGAGGAATTCAACATCTGTCTTCTCCCACAAACATATTTTACCAACATAGGCAGACAGTTTTACCACAGAGACTGCCAAGCATCATGGAGCATTATCCCGGTGGAGTAGTAAAACTGGCCAACACTGTAGTAGCAGGCAGGAAGATCTTCTGTCTCACATGTGCCCAAGGTCACACATATAAGAAATGGGCTAACTGCTCAGGTTACAGAGATCGCACAGGTCCAAACATCTGGTAGCAAAGCTTCTCCTCAAACGTCAGAGATCTTATAGGTTCAAGCTGCTCCCAGCAGAGCCATCCTTTGGGCACAGGGATCTATCATCAGTGCTTGATTTGAGCCGGTGGTTGCAGGTAGGGCCTTCCAGCACTTAGTTTTGAGGACCGGCACTCATTTTGCCTCATCACACTTTTACCGAGATCAAAAGAGAGAAAAACACACTTGGGGAAAGAAGGTTGAAGAGAAACACACAGTGATAAAGGGAGAAAGCAGGGATGAAAAGGGACCTGAAATAGTGGGATAAAGAGGCGGGGAATGTCTGGTAGTGGATCAAAGGGTTATGAGATGGAATTAAGACTAGACAGCCTTGGTATTCGGCACTCTCGATATTTGTAGCCCTGGCCGTAGGACTCTGAGCAAAACTTAGGGCCAGGCAATTATTGTTTTAGAAATTAAGCACTTTCTATCTTCTGTCTGTAAGCTTCAGTCATCAGACCTAACCCTGACCCACAGAGAACCTCGAGGATCCGCCCTCTGGCAAAATAGCTATCGCTTAATTTAGAAAGATCTTACGAACTGAGGTATCAGACATAATTTACTTCAAATTACAAAGATCTTACAGGCCCAGATGTAAAAAGTAAAGCTATCCTTAGATTTCACCAGTGCTTAATTTGAGTCGGTGGTTGCAGATGGGGACTGCTGCCACTTATTTTTGGGGACTGGCACTTGTTTTCCTCATCAGACTTTGATCAAGAGCAAGAGAGGGAAAACACACAAAGGGAAAAGAAGGAAGAGAAAAATGGTAACAAAGGGAAAAGCAGGAACCTGTAAGAGTGAGATTAAGGTTCAGGGAGTGTCTGATGGTGGAATAAAGAGGCATGCGGTGGAATCAGGGCTTTGCAGCCTTGGCATTCAGCGTGGACATTCAATAGCATAACAAAATGTGTATTTGTAAAGCTTCCATGTACCCAGAAGGGTATCATGGCACTGAATAACAGATGTTTATTGTTACCCAACTCAATGGTACTCATTTTATCGACCTCAGAAGGATGAAAGGCTGAGTGGACCCATTGGGATTTGAACCTGTGACCTTAAGGTCAAACACAGGCCCCTGCAGTGGACGCATTAGTCCGCTAAGCTACCAGACCTGGCTTAATAGTGCTGGCAGTGGGCTGCTGAGCACAAATGTGGACCCCAGAACTTATTCTTTTAAACATTGAGCACTAGATTTCACATAACCTGCAGTAGCAGGTGTTTGACCATTAAACTGCACTCCTGGTCAGACAGATGCGAGACTCAGCCTCTCACTGCCTCAGGTAACTCAGATCTTGCAGGCGAAGGCCTATGACATCCGAAGTATAGATTGGATTACAGGGGCTTTACAGCCTCAGGCATCTGGGATCAAAGCTGCACATTTTGCTACAACAATCTGACAGGCTCAGACATGTCAGCAATGCCAATCTTCAGTTAGTTAACATAAAACTGAGTCAAGCCCCTGGCAAGATGGATGTTCTTACTGACTGACTGTAACTGACTTGCGGGACTACTATTCCAGATTCTAAGGTTTTGAAAGTTTTTAATGTCTTTTCAAAAATAAACCTATATTTTCTGCTATCCTTTCAGAGTGCTCTGTTTCTGTTGATAAATATGTGACTTGAGATCCTAGGACCTATTCTGACTGATCAGAACGCATCAATACTGATAGACTTTTTTAGATCTGGTCCAGAGACAGCTTTAGATATGTCACCAGTTTCACATTTTCTAAAACAAATCACAGTACAAATACATGCCTCTAAGTACGCACAATGGTGCTTTTGGTCAGCCCTCTTCAACTATTGGCCACTTAATTGTCATTCACATTTTGCTTCCACCCACCACTGCCTGTTACAGCCTGGGACAATGGGTCAGCCCACTTTAGCCATTGGTGTTCTTGACTGTCAGTGAAGGCATTTTTCTCTAGCACATGTGCACATCCACCGAAAAGTAGTCCACTTTAGTTTATGGGCTGGAATGCCAATCCCTCAATTTATTTCTGCTTTCATTTCAGGGTTTTCTTTATTTATTTCTTATGATGGGTCATTATTCACTTTTTTTTTGCAAACAGGTGCACACCACCTTTAGACCACTGCATTGTTGTTTTTATTTCTGTTACATGTTTAATGGTTACTATGTATATTTGAAAAATAAATTGCAGGTTTAACAAGGCCAGATCTATTGGAACACAAAGGCCAAGACAGACCTATATTTAGTAACTGATGCATGGATATAGGTGGTGGTACCAAAGAGCACGCTTTAGTCACTCACAAAGAAGACGCAGATAACAGGGGTAGTGAAAAAAGCCCGACCCCACTTTGCTCATCCTATATACAATACGGAGCATTAGAGGGAACCTCAAGGGCGCCCTCCACTCAAAACGTCACTTACAGCCAAAGCCCTTGATACATGTCCCACATCTGTTACTCAGTACATGGGAACCCACTATTTTTCATATTACGGGCAGGAGCGGTTCTAGTATTGATCTAGGAACACCCCAAGTATGTGTGTTTGTGTTTTAAAAGGCGGGTCCTGTGCCTCAGGATAAACCAAAACATGAAACTCAATATAAGTGGAAAAATATAGCAAGTGCCTCACATAAGCAACCACCAGGGAGCGATTGGCAGGTTCTCACCAACTTGCTCACTTTTTCATCATTTGTAACTAAACGGAGGAACCAACACCCGAAGAAGTTCGGAAGAATTCTATTTATTCTGGGTTTCATGTTTTGGTTTATCCTGAGGCACAGGACCTGTCTTTTAAAACACAAAACACATACTGGGGGTGTTCGTAGATAAATACTAGAACCGTTCCCGCCCTTAATATTAAATAGGTGGATCCCATGTACTGAGTAACAGATATGTTACATGTATCCAGGGCTTTGGCTTTAAGTGAAGCCCACTTTGCCCATGCCTTAATACTTATCCATCTCTCTACAAATCAGCCTGGTCCAAGGGCCTCTTCGAAGCCCAGCCTACCATGAGCCATGTGTGCCCTGTGCACTGTCCTGCCCAGCACCAAGCCCTGAGCTTAGGGTTTCACATGCCAGACCTGTACACAGAGGAGTCAAATCACCTCCTGTTCGATCTCCTGCAGTGCCCAAGACCAGAGCCCCGACGTATAAAGAAACATACAGAGTCCAGAGATTAGCCCAAACCAGAGAGCATCACAGAGCCAGTCTGGCCAAACCCAGCGCTGAGCACAGGTAATAACCCAGGGAAATACTTGTGGAACCCGTCACAGCTCAAGGCGCATCTGAAGACCAGAGCAGCCTTTTCCAGAATCGAATCTGTACCCTACTCCAGCTCAGGTGAGGCCACCCCAGCCCAGAACTGAAAGCAGCCGGGGGAAGTTTATTCCAGAGCACAGCTCAAAGTGTATCCCAATCCAGTGCCCAGATTAGTTAAGAGACCCTCACAATCCAGAGCCTGGTCAGAGTCCAGCTTTGATTAGAGACAGAGCCCAGTCCAGAGCACAGTGAGGTCAAATCCAGGGCTGGAATCAGTTTGAGCCAATCGCAACCCAGAGCCGATCTCATCCAGAAGGCGGTGCAGCTTATTTGAGAACCTAATCTATAGTCTATCGCGGCCTAGAATTGAATGCATCGCAGCACCCTGCACAGCCACACTGAGCTCAGGTCAGCCCAGAACCCAACCCAGACGCCAAGTCAAAGCCCAGAACAGCAGACCCCAACCCTGCACTCAGTCCAGAGCTCAGCCCAGCCCAGGATGTCTAAGGGTCGCCAGGCGCTCTACAAATGTGAATAGTAGTAGTAGTAGTCTCCAGTCAAATTGAAGCGTAGTCCAACCAACCCAAGTACTGCAAACCTGAGCCCAGAACCCATCTCGGAGAACCTGCAGAATACAGCCCAGCCCAACCCAGAGAAGAACAGAGGCATGTGACAAGTCATGTCTGTGAGAAAGTGCCCTCTTTCTGCATGGATGCCCCCACTTTTTGCTGAATTGCTGATGTGCTTTGACTGAGTGTGCCCTGGGCTCCTGCTAATCAGGTACCCAGGGCCTATGTTCTTTCCCTAAAACTTCATTGAAGCCTAAGCCCAATTGGCATCTATGGCCACAGGTCAGCCCCTGGTAAATGGTACCACAGGTACCCAGGGCACTGTGGCCAGAGAAGGCCTCTAAGGGCTGCAGCACATATTTGCCACCCTTAGAGGTCCTGTACCCTTACACACACACACACACTGCCTTTGCAGGCTGCGTGTTTTGGTGCAGAACAAAGTGAAGAGTCGACATGGCACACATCTCTGTGTGCCATGCCTACAACCCCCTGCCCTGGCCTAGATCGGTCACCCCTATAGCTGGGTGCACTATACCAGTGGTGAGGGTACAGGTGCATGAGCCCTGTACTCCTACAGTGTCTAAGTCCATTCTTAGACATTGTAAGTGCAGTGCTGCCATTAAGAATATATGGTGCTGGGAGTTTGTCATTACGAACTCCACAGCACCATAATGGCTACACTGAAAACTGAGAAGTTTGGTATCAAACTTCTCAGCACATTAAACCCACACTGATGCGATTGTGGGATTTAATGAAAAATGCACACAGAGGGCATCTTAGAGATGCCCCCTGAAAACTAACCCACAACTAGTGTCCAGGCTGAGTGGCTGCTTCAACTGCCACTACCAGACATGTTTCTGGACCCCTGGGTCGAGAGCCTGCTGCTCTCTGGGGCCCAAAACAATGCACATCCTGGGACGAGGTGCCAAGCCTCCCCCCCAGGATGGGCAGGGTTCACGAAGGGGAAGCTTCAAAGGCTTGCCGCCTTTGTGAGCTTCCCCAGGCCACTTGCTGCTTTCATCAACTGGTCCCCACTGGTTCTGACCCCCACTTTGGGCGGGAGAACCGGCGGGAAAAACAAGTGAGGAAGAGAGGTGTGCCGACCTCTGCCAACTCCACCCCTCAGGTGGGGGAGGCGAGGTGAAGCCCAACTCCCAGTCCGCGCCATCTTGCAGATGGGGGAACTCAGCCAACCAGGGACAGGCTCATGCCCCCTCCCACTGGAGGGTCAATCAATCAATCATTCATTTGTAAAGCACACTACTCACCCGCGGGGGTCTCAAGGCGCTGAGGGGGGGTGGGGGTGCTGCTACTGTTCGAACAACCAGGTCTTGAGAAGTCTCCTGAAGGTCAGCAGGTCCTGGGTCTGTCGCAGGTGGATGGGGAGGGTGTTCCATGTCTTGGCGGCGAGGTGGGATAATGATCTGCCTCCGGTGGTCGTTCGGTGGATGCGTGGAACGGTGGCGAGGGCAAGGTCAGCGGAGCGAAGCTGGCGGTTCGGGGTGTAGAAGGTGAGTCGTTTGTTAAGGTATGTTGGTCCGGTGTTGTGGAGTGCTTTGTGAGCGTGGGTGAGGAGCTTGAAGGTGATCCTCTTGTTGACGGGGAGCCAGTGCAGGTCTCTCAGGTGGGCAGTGATGTGGCTGTGGCGGGGGATGTTGAGGAAAAGGCGTGCGGAGGCGTTCTGTATGCGTTGGAGTCTTGTCTGGAGTTTGGCCGTGGTTCCAGCGTAGAGGGCGTTGCCGTAGTCCAGCCTGCTGCTGACCAGGGCTTGGGTGACCGTCCTTCTGGTTCCAGTGGGGATCCATCTGTAGATCTTGCGAAGCATGCGGAGGGTGTTGAAGCAGGAGGAGGAGACGGCGTTGACTTGCTGGGTCATTGATAGTGTTGAGTCCAGGATGAACCCCAGGTTGCGTGCGTGGTTGGTGGGTGTCGGTGCAGCTCCCAGCGTGGCCGGCCACCAGGAGTCGTCCCAGGCGGAAGGGGTGGAGCCGAGGATGAGGACCTCCATCTTGTCAGAGTTCAGTTTCAGGCGGCTGTTCTTCATCCATTCTGCGACGGCCTTCATTCCTTCGTGGAGGTTGGTTTTGGCGGTGGCGGGGTCCTTGGTGAGGGAAAGGATCAGCTGGGTGTCGTCGGCGTATGAGATGATGTTGAGGTCGTGCGATCGGACGATGTTGGCGAGCGGTGCCATGTAGATGTTAAAAAGGGTAAGGAAAAATATCATTGCACCTACGGTGGCAAAAATCATTGCACCGACAATGAGAACAAATCGAGAGGGCTCATGGAGAGGTTTTTTTTTATCTTTAGGTCTATCGTTAGCCAAGACCTTTTGTTTTAAATAAAAAATATATGCTATACATACTCACAGGGATTTCCAGACTGCTCTCTTTTCCTATTGGTCTGCTGTAGCGTCAATCAGATTTTGCTTTCACCTACCACAGCATGGGGATTAGGGTCATCCCACTTTAGCCACTGGCTTAGGTGACTGTGACTGACAGCTTTAAGCTCTAGCACAAAGTCCTCATCCGCACAATAAGTAGTCCCCTTCAGTGCCAGAGACTACTGTGGCAATGCGTGCTTTCACATTTAAAAAAATAGACATTTTGGCTTCTGGGCAATGCCTTTTTTCATATAATTTATGCCCTAACCCAACAACCATTCACAAACAAAACAAACATTGACAAAACCAAAAGTTCAGCAGCCAGGCTTATTGACTTTGGCAATGCGTGTTCTTCAATGAATCTTCCCTCTCCTCTTCCAGTTCTTTCATTCTGCGGCTCCATACTTGAGAGGGCACCAGCGGCAAAACTCGTTTTAGGGTGAGAAATGAATAAGGGGTTTGTAGAAGTTGGAGCCGAGAGTCTGTGTGGCATGTGTAATGCCAAGTGAAGGTGGATGTACTACACTGTACAGTGGTGAGAACATGTTCAGATGCCCAGCTGTAATCAACATTCACCAATTATATGCTGCCTTGACTGTTACATACAAAGAAGAGTTAGTGTGATAACAAAAAAGTCAATTTATCGCCCCGTATTACAGAATTGAATGTATTTATTGTCACACGTGACTGCCCAAGAGGAGCAGACAATATCACTCCTTAATAAAACAGACAAAACAGTCACTAATCAATTTATGGAAACCACAATCTTTTTTATGTGCTTATTGTAATAGAACTATGCCATTGAGAATCTGAACAAGTTGAAAGTTATTTTAAAACACAATGAAAACGCCGATAGGAAATGTAAGAATGCATTTACAAACAAACAAAAAAAGTAACTTTTTATTGGCAAGACATGGAGCGACAATAATTCTGATTTATTAAAGTTTGTGCTCGTGCTGCGCATTACAATTTCACACTGCGCACGAGGGCCTTTAAAATGGAAAGTAACTTGTGTCGCGCGAGCACCTGTGCAAAATTTTACTAAAAGAGTGATGCTGGGGGCATGTGCTACTGTTTTTCACAGCAGCAACGACAATACCAGCCTCATCTACACATTCTGGCTACTGCCCCGGGCAGTGAAGGGTCGTAGAGATACATTTTTCAGCAACATGTGGCAGTCACCGCTGGGACATTGTACCAGCTAATTCTTTATTTGATGTGTGTGACATGCAGTTTCTCCATAGCATCACAGATCTAAAACAGCCTTGGAAATCTATAAAACAGGGCTCTGATGAACTCCCGGTGACCCCAGAAGCGTACGGACTGTGTCCGCATACATTGTCTGGTTAATCCGATATATACCATGAACATCTGTAACTTTTCATCACAAAGAGCAAAGCTCAGCGTCAGTTAGGGTAAAATCAGGAAACGAACCAAAGACTGTCTGGGTATTGTCAGGAGTAGAGCTCTGAGGTAATTGGGATGACAAGGAGCTGAGCAGTGAGTGAGGTAGGAGAGGATCAGGATCAGGAGCAGAGCAGTGTGTGAGCCAGGATAGTACCAGGAGTAGAGCAGTGTGTGAGCCAGGAGAGGATCAAGAGAGGAGCAGGGAGTGAGCCAGGAGAGGATCAGGAGCAGAGCAGTGTGTGAGCCAGGATAGTACCAGGAGTAGAGCTGGACGTGACTCTGAGTCATTTTAACAGTGGAGCATCGAGGGAATCTGGTGATTATCATATGCGGGGCTTTGAGTGCGCATTGCTTCAGTTAGCACTAGCAATCATTGCAAAGAAGAACTATGCAATATTTTGGCTATGTCTGTATTCCATTGTTTGTAACCAAAGTATAAAGCATGCTCCTGGTGTTGTAGATTTAACTAGGCACCACCCCTACATGCCTGATACATAATACAGTCTCTGCATAGCTGGTCATGTCCCCGGATATTCCTAGCTGGTACACATTACTTCATTTACTTTAGCAGACACTTGACGTTTGTTAAAAATCCACTGGTTTAAAAAATATTAGGGGCTGTAGAGGGTCGAAGGGCAACATTTCAGGCCACTTCAGTCAAGTGTAAGTTATATTATTAAGTGACGTTTATAGTTAATAATGAACATGTACATTTATTAAAGGCTGTGACTTGTAATCATTGCACAGTTTCGGCTACTTCAAAGAGTAGTGGAACGTGGTGCAGGAGGGATCATATGAACATGTGGCTAAGCATGGCCTATCTATTATTAGTCTTAGCATCAGAGCAGAACCTCAGACATTCCAAGCAACAGTAAAATAGGTTGTACAGATTCACTCAAATTGACTGCTTAAGGTAAAAGAAAACATCGAGGTCATTAAAAATGTCAAGCTATGTTATTTTATGGTATGGAGTTGGAATTTGTATAGGGCACATTCTACCATTGGTATAGACAGGTTGTACCTTTGTTATGTTATGTTATAAAATTTGTATAGCACATAGCTGTCGCAGAAACGGGGCTTCCCAGCGGTAGTCCAGTAGTAAAAACTGACTGCAGCATTAGCTTGAGAAGAAGAACCCGAAAGAAAACAATCTTAACAGGAGAAAAGCCAGGTTTTTAGAGTCTTCCTGAAGGATCGATGGTTCTGGATGCTCCTGATTGAGGGGGGAAGTGCGTTCCGGAGAGCTGGGGCTTTGGAATGCTCAGAAAGAACATGGTTCCAAGCATCCCATGCTAGACCAGACTCTGGTTTATTAAGTAACTTGTAGCTATGGCTTAGTGGCGTAACAAAACTTGAAGGTGCCCCCCTGCAAGGTACATGGAGGTGCCCCCCTTCCGGACTCAATCAGGAGATCTCAGACCAGGGCACTGTGCTGAGGGGGGCCCCCTGCAGCTCGGGGGGCCCCCCGCACCGCAGGGGCTGCGGAGGCCTATGTTACGCCACTGCTATGGCTACTGGTTCTGCTCTTGTTCACAGGTTAGCTGGTTATGTATTGTTCTTTGCGCTGATTACGGGTGTGTTGCGTGAGGCTGGAGGGACTTACAACCTGTATGTGGTAAGCGAGTAGGCAAGTCCATCGCTTGGTAGAAGGCGATGTAGATGACGTTTTCTTGGTGGCAACTATCAGGTCTGTGTTGAATGTTAGATACGCCTGATGCACTCTGTAGGATGATAGCGTTTGCTGTCTTAGGGTGGGAGGTGTTGCTGTGAGCACCAGGATATTCATCTATATGCCACATCTGTGCTGTGCTGATGTGCATGAGGTGGTCACTCTACTGTGTTCTGAGATGTTTTGTGTGTGGTATGTATTATTGAGAATTGCTGCTGTGAGCCATGTGATAGTTGTCTCTATGCCATACCTTGGCTGTCTTGGGTGTGTGAATAATGTTCTAACAGATAAGTGCTGGTGCAAGCTTGTGTGTGTTGTTTCATAGTGTTAAGGGCTTTTGTGAGCGCATGAGAGCCGGCTGGGTGACTGACCTGTGCCATTCTGGGTGTATGAAGGGTAGTTTGTCTGGTATCTGCTGTTGGGTCCATTTGTATTCTGTTTTACAGTGGAAAGTGCCATTGTGGGCTCTGTGATAGACAGACATACACCACACCTGAGCAGTATTGGGTGTATGACGTGTTATAACTTGCATGTTCTGTTGGTTATTTCTGTGTGTGCCTTGTTTCTTTTAGGTAGGTTCTTTTGGGAGCTACACGAATGCTGATATTAGGCTTATTTGGAATGTGTGGGATGCTGTTGTATGTTGTGTTGGGTGATTGAGTGACCAGCATGAAAAACATTCCGCATTGTGTACTATTTTGCCTAAATGTGATGGATAATTTTAAGCTGTGATCAACACTATGAGAAAATCAATTTGATATGATATGAGCACTCTTCAATGGGCAGGGTCGTCAACTCACTATGTTAGATAATGCATTTTAACAAAATGTTACATACCAAGATTCATTGCATGCGTGGTATTACAGCACAACACAACAAATTCATTTGCAATGCATTTTGTATATGTGCTTCAAAAAAGAAATACAAATTTTCAGTCATGCCTCTCATTAGTTAGGGTTTTACTGTATAACCATTTGTTTGATAAATTTAATAAACTTCCCAATTGTCAATGTTTAAATACAGATGAGCCTATTCTGTTCCGTATCCCACCGGACACTGGAATATTTACGCCTGTCTCTGGTCAGTAAAAGACAAGGGGGTTCGCTGGTCTTCACCATTAACGTGAAAGTGCAGTAGAATTTAAGTCCAAGTACAGTCACTTTGATGAAATGCAGGAGCAAGATTTGCTATTAATGACATTTTCCTCTAAGTAGATTATAAGAGCAAATGGAGAACACAATTCCTAGAGATTATTTGCGAGTTTTACCCCAGGTGTGATAGAAAGAATTTACAAAGTAACTCAGTTTGAAAGAAAATTGTATGTGCTGTCTACCTAGAAGATCAAAAGGGGTTTAGCATGTTCAGCTCTAACTGTCGATTTATGAAATTCAACAGGACATTTTAATCACAGTTACTTTGTTCCATGCATATAGGTAATGATCATAGGCAGTAACTGAGCTCCTAAGAGATCAACATGAACTTAGAGAGGCAATCATTTCCTGGGACATTGATTGTGAAGTCCAGCAAGCAGTGATTTATAATACACTTAAAGGGGTGTTCAGTTCCAAAGAAGAGTATTTGTACGATCCTCTTAAGCGCTGCAGTCAGTAGCTAAGAGCTGTTCGTTTACTACAACATTTTTGTAAATTTAAACAAGATGTCAATATTGCAAGAAAATTGAGAATTACTTTGTTCCAAAGAAGATAATTTTGTGCTCTGGCCAGATGCTAATTCTAAATAACCAGAGACTTACTTTATTCCTAGGAAAATATTTGTGAGAGCCAACAAGATGCAATTATAACAAAAGCGTGGCACAAAGAACTTTTGGTCGGTTTGCACGGTAATCAGTGCTTCTGCCAGGGGTCTCCAACCTTTTCTGTAGTGATCGCTACTTCTGATCAGTGAAAATCATTGTGAGCTACTGAAGGCTAAACAGCTCGCACATTTTTACCGGATGCCCCCACGCCCAGCTTCATTGACTTTAAGCCTAATGTCCATAGAGTCAGATGCTATGGTTTGAACAAAATACTTTGACTATGGGCACTATGACAGGGCTGCCATGTGTGTCAGTGAGAGCGTGGTCTTTGTGGATGTATGAACATGTGTGAGTATAAATTGGATACATTTGCACAGGTGACTAAGAGACTGTGTCGTATGGACTTGTGGGACAGGACACACATTTTGCCATATGTGGCACCGTTACATGTATAACACATATGGGAGAAATTTAAAGTGCAGAAAAATGTTCTGCAAAAATGCTCAGAATATGGAAAAATTTTCTGCACTTTAAATTTCTCTAACTTAAAATATTGGCTGTATCTCTCATTTATAAATATGGCACTGTATTGAGAAAATTAAACTGAAGAGTTAACTTTGTTCATATGAATTCCATAAAACAAATCATTTAAATTCTCCCCCATTTCCAAGTGTCACGTTTACAGACACCAAGCATCTTGCTCCCAGTGGCCTGTAGACATGGTGCCACATTTATAACAGAAAAATACATTTGTTTGAATGGAATGAATTTCAAGTGAAAAAACATGCTTCATAAAACATTAAGACGTATTTGGCTTAATTGAAAGTGGAGAAAGACATTAATACTTGGTGTTTCCTTAAAAAAGGTTTTCTTCACTTTAAGTTTCTCCCATTTGAAAAAAAAGACTATTTTTCAGTTATAAAATGGCACAGTGCTGCTTGTAAATGCAACACTTTCAAATGGGAGAAAATTAAAATGAAGAGTTAATCATGAAGGTAACTTTTCATTTTCATTTTCTACCAATTAAAAGCATTCAAAAACATAATTTTGTTCTCACCTCCAATACTGAGTCGACAAGATTTATTTAAGAGTTAAATATTTCAGTGATTCAGTACTTCACCTCTGTGACCCATCCTGGCCCATAAATCTGACAGAGCACTGCTCATTATCAGGCTCTGCTATCTGCAGCCTGATTATAATAATGTAAAGTAAACACAGCCTTCCCTTAACATTAAAAGAAAAAATGTGACCCTGTGCTCATTTAAAAATGAACTCAAGGCTACTTTGAAGGTGTCTGGGGGCTCCTGGTAGCTTGCAACCAACTGGTTGGAGACACCTGGTTTTTGCATTGTTTTTTTCTTACTGCTTTGAGAACCAAGCAACATTTTCACTGTAATGGAGATACCAGACCATTACAGCACAAAGCGATCATTCACTGGGAACGACATAGTTCTGTCTCATTAACATTATAGTTCGCAAGTAGCCATATTGTACTTGGCGAGTCGGAAGACATTTATGACTTATAAAGTACCCTTCGTAACTTGCGACTGAGTTTTGGATTGGCAAAGCATGTGAGTTTGCTAACTGCAAGGTTTACGACCACAAATCACGTTTGTATATCAGGGCTCTACAGAGTTGCTCTGTTCCAAAGCAATTTACTAGGGACCCACCTAGAATTAATGGCAAGATTTTAGAGAGTCGGATTCTGAGAAAGGATTAGAGAGGTCACACTGGTGCGGCTTACCATGACTGGTAAATCTAATAACCCTTATAACTAAATATTAATTTTTAAGCGAGTCCAGGCCATGCCATTAGATCACTGTGTGATCTACTCCAGTGCCGGGGAAAGCCACACCAAAGGGGTTATGTACTCTAGCCAGTAATGTGCAGTGTAAGAGACACAAGGCTGAGAGGGAAAACCTATGTTTGTTTAATGGAACCCTGGCTGTCATGGTAACTCCTCCCTCATTGATGGTGACACCTTTTTCTATTAAAGCAATTACAAGTATTGTCAGCATTATCAGGTTGTCATTGTCACCAGGAAAAGAGAAACAAGCAATGCAATTCTTTGCATCCTATCAATAGTATGACTACCTACTCTGAACCCTCTCCAATTCAGGGGTTGTTATTTGTTGAACTGACCCAGTTTTGCAAGTATTTCAGTTATTACATAGCAAGCTGCTGCCTGCTGCATCCATTCATGCAATAAGACAAGAGTTGCCTCAATTGCAATTAAAAAAAAACCATATATATACATTTATGTTCAAAGTTCAAAGCAGGCAATTGTTGGTGAGCATTGTAGTCCATACAACTGGGCAGGATGGAGATAGCACATATTACTGGAAGACAACAGACACACCCGAGGTATTAGGACTGGAAGGTACATTTATAGATACATCCCTCAAGGAGAGCTAGTCCAAATGAAAGCTGCCTTTCCATTGGTTCCAGAGGTTAACATGGTTGCAAGGGCATCGGCTCACTTGATATGTTGATGATTGAGGAGCCCCTCAACCAGGTGCATTGAGGCAGCGGGTTAGTGTTCTGTCACTATTTTAAATATTTGACAAAGTTTACTTACCTTCCACGGGGCAGGAATTTCCCCAAAATTAAGAACATTGAAAAACAGTGAAAAAATAGCTCTCGACCAACATTCAAGGCCTGGCCTTAAAGTCAAGCTGCCGGACTTGCTGGAGTCTGCAGATCTGAACAATCGGGTCAAGGTGGATAACCGGTGCCTTATGTGAAGGGTGTCCAGAGTTAATCTGGGTGGAGAAACAGCCTTTACAACGGAAGCGTTACAGCGCATGCCATTACAAAGCATGTCCTTACAACGCGAAAGGCTTGTTGCAGGGAGTAGAAGGTGTTGGAGTTAACGCCAACACCTTCCCTACTGTTGCACACACTGGAGTTGGAATAGCAAATTATACTATTCCAACTTCCAGCGCGCCCCCGACAGCAAGTCAGGGTAAAGGTATGCGTTGTAACGGCATGCGTTGTAACGGCATGCGTTGTAACGTCACACAACCATCTGGGTGCCTTAGGAGTTACAGCGGTCACTGTGGTCACTGTAATTTAACCTACACAGACACCTTGCATTCCACCACTGTATGTTTTGAAAAAAGAGGGGCAAAGGTTTGATTTAGGGACCTTAGTAGCAGGTCAATGACTCTGTTGACTCAACTTTAACAGGACTTGGGATGAGCTGCACATGGAGGTTAAATAATTTATTTCCACCTAGAAAAACCCTCAAGTCAAAACATGACAAATCTATATACTTACCACGTACCCTCCACATCAAGGCCTGGCAGGACTCTCAACAACTTGATTACTGCTGGTGAGGTTTCAAGAGATTTCCTGTAGGTATTTCAATACTAGGTTACTTGGATGTGAGTCTACTGCAAACCAACAGGAGGGGACAGATCAAAGCAACTCTAATGAAACTGACCCTGGTTATCAGCTAGTGGAAGTAGACATGTTGCCATCAACCACAAAAATAGAATTTGAAATAGTATTAGACACATGACCGTCTTCAGTGTCTGAGAGTTTGCTGTCTCAAAAACAGGGCCGACAGGATAGAGTTTGCATACTTTACAGGGAAACTGAACAACACAGTTGTGCTGTTGTCAAGCTGCAGGACCTGCAATAAACCTTTCGAGTCAAAGCACTTCCTGTCTTCAGAGTTTATTGCGATTCCCAGTCGATTTTATCCAGTGTTTTGAAAGCGCGCACAAACCTGTGCTTATCACTGTGTGTACTTGTATCAGTTACACAGGGGAAAGGGAGATGTTTTTTTCTTGTGCTTAAATGCTTTTTTTAATTATTTTTGAACTAACCCCCTCCCTAGTGGATTCTAAAGCATAACATATGACTGAGAATCAGCTTGGAAGGGGAAGGATGAACAAATGAAAGTAGGTGAAATGTGAAGATGCTGTCTCTCCTTGCTAGCCCCTCTAAATGTAAAAACATGTTCACTCCCATTGTAAACACACGCCTCTCCTCAGAGGTGCCTTTGGATCTCTGTGGATCGCTCGTTTACAGCCTCTCTCTCTAGTGTGGATCTCTCTGTTCAACTGAGCCTAAACTCCTGAGTAAGCGCTCAGTTACGAAGGTAGATGGAGAAGAGCTGACAGTCTTGCACCACCGATGAGTGGTGTTTTTCACGAGATAACATAGGGGGGATTTGCAGTTCCTGGAGTGACATAAACTGGGCATAAACACCTACGGGCCGATTAAGAGTTTGGCAGTTTGATGGACCGCCAAACCCGCAGCGGCGGTCCGACCATAGGACTGCTGCTACCACCAGGGATCCGCAAACTCTGCTGGTCTTGCAGCAGTCAGATGCTCACAATATGCTGGAGGTGTTGCTGTTGCACCGCCAAGCATATTACGAGTTTCCTCCCTGCCACAGTTTTCATAGTGGTGAGCCTGCCATGAAAATTGCGGCGGTGAGGAAACCAAGGGGGCCTTACAGGCCCCCCCGTTGCCTCAGGGCCAGGGGATGCATGCAGGGGGCACATGTTGTGCCACCGTATGCACACACCCCTAGTTCCTGCACGGCATTGACTTAACAGTCCATGCCGTGCAGGAACGTGCTGTGGCACTTCCATTGCAGTGCCTTTCTAAGGCTCAGATATGAGCCTTTGAAAGGCACCGCCATGGGACCGCCGCTGTAATACCGCCCGACCTGTATTCCAATCGGTATATGGCAGGCGGCCAGACTACGGGTTTGGCGGTCCTGGAGCGGGGTGCAGGAGTGGCTGCCCGTTCCAAGACCCCCAAACTCGTAATCAGGCCCTCAGTCTTATGCAGAAGAATGTTGATGTGAAGAACATCTTGGAGCCCAATGAGGGAATATAATCCATTGCCACGCTGTATTAAATTACTTAGGTGGCACTATACAAAATACATGAACCATATCTATTAACATGTGGGAAAAGTGATGGGATAGAAAGAGGGAAAGATCCTTGACAGGTTTTAAAAAATATGCCTATACTAAAGCTTAGAAATAGCAAAGAGAGAGCGAGGAAGGACAATGGGGTAGCTACCCGATTTACGTAGCTAATGTTTTAACCAGTCAGTGGATCCATAAGTACGGCTACACCACAGCATGCACAGCACACCTTAGAGTGTGTGCTGAAAAAAACTCATGTGGCTTCTTTTTTTTGCCACATCACGGTTCACATTATATGGTCCTGAAGAAAGCCTCCTAATTGTTTCAGGAGGCTGAAACATGTCGACCAACACTTAAGGGGATAACGAAAACCAATTTTTATCTTCACTATATCCCCGCCCTGTTTTTAATTGTGTCCTAGGACCCCAGGAATAAAACTTTTTCAGCAGGGGATCCTAGAGGCATTTTTAATATCACCACCCTGAGCACACTTCACATATAACAAAAACCAAAACCCGCTCTGCTGTAACACAGGCGTCGAAGCACAGCTGGGTTGCATTGGGCAGCCCAACTGGGAACCCAATGATGAAGCATGCCACCAAGTAGGTTGGTGGGTGTGGGTTCTTCTTAAAACCTATTGGGTTTCCTATATTCCAGTACACAGAATTGAGTCGTCCTGGCATGAGGATTCATTAGTGGGTTCGTCCACGTTGTTCTAGACTATTCTAAAGCTTAAACAAACTGCAAAGTCTTACAGGTACACACACACACACACCCTCCTGCCCACACACATATACAAACACACGTTAACACAGACAGAATAACACCTCCTCGAAAGGACTAGAATTCTATATTTGTGGGAGAGGAATGGTACTTCCAAGTGATGCAAGACACACTGGTAAGTTTATCATCACTTGTTTCACATATGCGGCATTGACCTGGAGTGCAGTGGTGGGATGATTAGGATAAGCGTGCAGGATTTTGGATTTTCAAGAGGAAGGTTATGCAAACAGGAGAGAGAAGAAAATCAGAATTAATCTAAAACTTGTCAGTTTGGCCTGTACAATGGCCAGGCGTAGTCCTCAAGGCAGAGGAGGAAAAGCCGATGAGTAAGGATTTGATAGGTCCATGATTATGCTACAGTCAGCATTTGATTGGCAGATGCCAGCTTTGTTTGATGTGCTGTGGGTAGGCTGTTCTTTGTCTTAGTTCCATGCTGTCTACTTTGGATCATGCTATTCCTCTTATGCATGTGCATGGGTGGTTTCTCCTTCTTGTAGCTGGATTCCTAAAGGTGACCTCTATAATTTGGCTCACAGAAGCCAGGATTCCTCCTGAAGGAGATTGTTCTTTCCTCTGTCCCTGCATACATTACTCTGGAGTAGAACATCTTGTCTTTGGTTTGCCTATTGCCTGATTGTCGGACGTTGGTCCAGATTGTCCTTTTCCAGATTATAGAGTAAGTCTTACATAAATGCAAGACATGGGTCCATGAGTCACTGGTGCGACTGCATCATGGAGATTCAGGTGAAGCTAGCTGCACCCGTTCAGTGAACTTACTGGTAAGATGTTGCAGAAGGCCATGGATAGGTCTCTCCTCTGGTGGGAAATATTGTAAACTTAATGTAGAGAGCAAGGTGGTTTCTTCTGGTGTCCACCTCTAGCCGTTCTTGTATTTCTAGACAGATGGATTTTTTTGATGGCTGCTCAAAAAGCATTGTTTTTAGGAGAGATTTATCTGCTGGCCTATGCTACACCTCAACCCTGGAAAGAGCCATTAATGTCTCTCTCTTCTATGCTGTCAGCAGGAAATTTAGCAACACCAACCATCTTATGGATTCAAGTGGGAAAGAAGCGCATAATCTCTCCACAGTAGCAAACATGGAAATAAAACTTGGAACTAGAATATGAACAGGGAGCCATTGCTTATCTGCACAAACTTTCTAATTGAATACCTCAAAATGTGGGAAAAACATGCAGAATGTATGTGTTATCCCCAATTTCAACGTTTGATTCTCAGAATGGTTTGCAAATTGTGCGCCAAGAATTGAACAGCCATCAGAATGAACTAATGTGAATGAATGAATGAATGACCATCTTATAAAGCGTGAACTTTGCCCAAAGGCGTCAAGGCGCTAAGACAGAACCAACGGTCAGAGACTAGGAGGTGTAAGTCCTTGAAGTTATTAAAGGGCAAAAAGCCAGGTCTTTAAGGATTTACGGAAGAGAAGGTGCGACTCTAGGCAGGAGATTGATAAGGGAAGAGTGTTCCAGAGCTTTGAAGCGGCCACAGCAAAGGCTTTTCCTCCCCACCTTGCCCTCCTAAACCTGGGCACTACCAGCCAATTTTTGTTGGCAGACCGCAGCTGTTTGGTAGGGACATAGCGTTGGAAGAGATGTTTGATTCCTTCTGGACCAGAATTGTGAAGTGCCCTAAGAACTATATATGGGCCTTAAACAGAATTCGTTTCTCTAAAGGAAGCCAATGCAACTTACTAATGGCAGCGGAGATCGAATGAAATTTGGGAAGATCCCTAGTGAGTCTCGCTGCAGCATTCTGGACAAGTTGCAGTTTATCGATGGATCCCTTGTTAATGTCCAAGTAAAGAGCGTTACAATAATCCAGCCTGGACAAAATCAAGGCAACAGCTGCTTGCTTTCACAAAGAGAGAGAGAGACATGGGAAGATCTTCCTCAACATCCTAATAACCCAGAAACAGGATGAGACAGTTCTGTTGACCTGGGGATCAAAAGAGAGTGAGTTGTCGACTATAACACCGAGATTCTTTGCCGAGGCAGCAGGGCAAGGGCATGGTCCAAGCATTTCTGGCCACCAGGAGTGGGTCCATATAGATTGTTGGCTGCCAAAGACCAGGACCTCTGCTTTGTTCACATTGAGTCGAAAATAGTTGTTTACCATCCAGGAGGCCACAGCTTGCATGCAGCTGTTAAAATTTGCTGCTGAGGCCTCTATATTATTTGTGATGGACACAATTATTTGTGTGTCATCAGCATAGGATAAGGCCTCCAGCCCAAAAGATCTAATCACCTTAGCCAATGGAGAGACATATATGTTAAATAGAGTGGGACTCAAAGAGGAACCTTCCGGAACTCCACAGAAGGTGGGGATGGAGTCAGAATAAAATTGGCCCATCTTCACTTTCTGTGATCTATCTGTCAGGAATGAGGACAGGAGCTCCAAGGCAGAGTCTGACACTCCAATTTCCTGAAGACGGTTGATTAGTCTTGTCGATGAGATGGTATCAAAGGCTGCAGATAGGTCCAGTAGTATTAACAAATACTACTAGTCTATATAATATGTTATCAAATACTGGAAAAGTGGCCTACAGAATATAATGTGAAACACAGGAAAACTAGTTTGGATTGACCCATGAAACACATGGCCATCGCCTACAGAAAATGTAAACATGTGGATGCCTGTTCACACAAAGTCTCGAGATGGTCAGGAATTGCAACCTAATATATCTCAGCAAATACATGAAACGCAGTATATCAAGTATCTCAGAAAAAAGTGTTTCTTTGGATTTTTTGTAGCTTAATATTTCCTGTGATATTCTTTATATTCATTAGGCTGGTAGTTTCAATAGTCTAGCATCCCTACTTCTTTATATTCTATAGGCTGGTAGTTTCAATAGTCTAGCATCCCTACTATTTCCTGTGATATTCTTTATATTCTATAGGCTGGTAGCTTCAATAGTCTAGCATCCCTACTATTTCCTGTGATATTCTTTATATTCTATAGGCTGGTAGCTTCAATAGTCTAGCATCCCTACTATTTCCTGTGATATTCTTTATATTCTATAGGCTGGTAGCTTCAATAGTCTAGCATCCCTACTATTTCCTGTGATATTCTTTATATTCTATAGGCTGGTAGTTTCAATAGTCTAGCATCCTTACTATTTCCTGTGATATTCTTTATATTCTATAGAATGGTAGTTTCAATAGTCTAGCATCCTTACTATTTCCTGTGATATTCTTTATATTCTATAGGCTGGTAGCTTCAATAGTCTAGCATCCCTACTATTTCCTGGGATATTCTTTATATTCTATAGGCTGGTAGCTTCAATAGTCTAGCATCCCTACTATTTCCTGTGATATTCTTTATATTCTATAGGCTGGTAGCTTCAATAGTCTAGCATCCCTACTATTGCCTGGGATATTCTTTATATTCTATAGGCTGGTAGCTTCAATAGTCTAGCATCCCTACTATTTACTGTGATATTCTTTATATTCTATAGGCTGGTAGTTTCAATAGTTTAGCATCCCTACTATTTCCTGTGATATTCTTTATATTCTATAGGCTGGTAGCTTCAATAGTCTAGCATCCCTACTATTTCCTGGGATATTCTTTGCTCCAGCACTACTGTTCATATAGAGTCATTCTATAAATTAGTTATTACATGTTTCTTGGAGTATTTTTCATGCTAGCCTTCCTATGTTTGCTGAAATATTCTACATGCTAACGCTCCAATGTTTCATGTGATAGTTACATGCTAGCATTCCCACGTTTTCTAAGACAGCTGTAGGCTAGCGTCTCCATGTTTCATTCGATACACAGAGGATTAACACTTCGAATACTTTGGTTGTTGCTATTGTACAGGCTAGAAATCCTGTATTGCCTGCTAGCTTTGCTGTGCTTCTTGTGGCCTCACCTACACTGGCACCATTGTGTATCTGTTGAGGTTCTGTAGCCAGCATTCCTGGGTTTCCTAAGCTTTTCCAGAGGCTAGCATCCTATTTCCTGACATAGAGTAGATTGCTACTATAGAATTCATTTGATTTGAGAAGGAGGTACTAAATCCAGAGGACAGTATGTCAGTGGAAATCTGTTCATCGTACTATTTGTATGGTGCACCACATTTCCACGTCACATTCTCCTTAAGAATTAAAACTTTCACCACAAATCAGAGTATTTGGTGGGAAAACATGTTACTGTTTATTGTCGTTTTGGTTAGTTCTTGCACATTTCCGAAATGTATTTCTCTAAGGAAAGAATAATTGCTTGATCCAAGCTATTAAGAATGAATCAGGCACTCCTCTAAAAAAACAATTCATCTTTTAAGGGTAGGATCATTCTGGCCTAGTGGGATCTCAGTCAAACACTTACAAATCTTGGCTTCTATCTCTCATAATTTAATGATCCAGTGTCTTACACCACCTAGATTAGGCTAGTATTCCTGGGTTTCCTGGAAAATTTCAGAGACAACCAATCCTTGGTCTCCTGGAATTGCCAAAACCGCCATACTTCCTGGGATAATCACCAGACTATAATTTCTGTGTTTACAGTGATATTCTGCGCACCATTATTTATGAGTGTCCTTGTGATGTTCTATAGGCTCACACTCTTTGGTTTCCTGAGGTATTCTGTAGGGCAGCATTCCTGGGGTCTTGGAAACGTGACAGGCTGGCATTCTGGTCTTTCATTAGATATTAAGTAGTCAGCATTCCTGTATTTCTGGACATATTATCCAGGCTAGCATTTCCTGTGCTTAGATATTCCATTGGATGGCCTTCGATCGCTCACTCAACTCACACAAGGCATGGGACGCTGAATGGAGCCCGACCGAGGGTGAGCGCGTCACTGGCTTGCTAGCTCCCCCCACCCTAACTGCAGACGCGGCTAGCTGCATTTGTGCTCTCTCCGTTGCCTGCGTGGTTGTCCACGTCCACCGCACCACAGTACCAGTGCCCTAGAGAGCCGATCAGGGCTGGTTTTAGGGCAGTGGGGCGGGGGTGCACTGACCACAGGGGAGGGGGCGCTGAGTACAGCAAAAACGTACAATTTAAAAGCACCTGCTGGAGAGCCCCTTGTGTCCAGCTTTCAGGCAGCAATAAAAATGTCAAGATAACTTTTGTGATTAATGTTCCTGCAAAAGAGAGAGAGATCGTAGTTTTGTCTAGAGGCAGTCTTGACTCACCATAAAGTAACACAAAGGGTTAATATGCCTGCTGCAAAGAACACATCTCAATTTTATGTGGATAGCTGAGTGGATTAGTAAAGCCAGCCTTTACCAGCGCTTTAAAACAAATTAAATGTATGTGACAGAGGGGCTATGGAGAGATGAGGGGCACTTTTGCCAGGTGGTAGTGACGGAATCCGAGGAGGAGGTCATATGGGGGGGCGCCAAATAAGACTGTCGCACCAGGTGCCATCAACGCTAAAGCCGGCCCTGCCACTGGCACACCCTTTTCCACCCTCTTGAGCAGCCAACCGGTGGAGGGATTCTTCTTTCAGTGGGCCTGTGCTTTGCGGTGCAGTGCCTTGTCTATGACAAGGCACTAGGCATGCTACTGTTTGGGTCATGACCAGAGCTTTAAGTGGGCCATGTCCCTCCGAGTCTCAGAGCTGGCAGTAATTAAAAACAGACATTGAAACGGGTCTCTAACGTGCTTTAATTTCGTGTCCTTAACTTTAATGGCGTAGACACTGATCGATTTCTGAACAATGAATGTAAAAAGTGTTAAGGTAATCCATTTCACCCATTTACTTCCTGTTTATGTTTCACTTTTTACTTAATCTTATATTCCCTTAGAGTGTTAACTGCTTCTGTAGTTTTTTCCGTGTTGCATATTACTCTTGTAAAGGGCATACTTTGAACTCTGTCGCCTCCAGGTGCTTATAACGGGTCACAATTGAGAGCTCTGGAGTTGAGGCTAAAGGTAGTGCGAGTTTCTCACAGTGCCCATCAGTGGGTCAAAAAGAGGTTCAGAATACATGTGGCCATCCAATCCATGGCCTCTCGGCAGGGCAGAGCGACCTCAGTAAATTTAATTCAGTCCCTCAATTTCAGAATTGAAACTTCCTCAATATTTAAAAACAAATCATTCTTGATACTCATTTTTCCTAAACAGCTAACAACCATTGACAACACTACTAGTCCTGGCTGGTTTTGGTGTATGTCGGTCATTGTGCTATATATCTGTATGTAATAACAGAGAGATAAGACAGGAATTAAAATACCGGTCAGGTGGCCCACTATGGGAATCACAGAAATGTAGTTTAACTGTTTAAGCCACACCTTTAACTACATAGGCCTCGCCCCTTTTAAAGGACCCACATTTTTCATCCCACTGAAAGCCCTGGTCATGACTCTACACCCCCCAATACCATATTGTCACTTCTCCACTCTATTGTCACTCTACTTAGCCCCCTCTTCGATTAGTGGCCCTTTGTCATTTCGGCAGGTGGCTTGGGCGATCCTTTTCCTCCTCCATGCCGCTGCTGGGGCTTGACGATGCAGGGCCCTCTGTTCGCTCTCTGGCGCTTTCTGGTATGGGTTGGGGAGGAATGGAAGACAACAAGGCTGCATGAAAGAAGATCTGCTGACAAAGATGACAAGCAAAAGACACAAATGATGGACGGAATGCGGAACAAATCAAACATTCACCCGAGTCAAGAGATCTGGGCTAAATCCATCGTTCTTTTGCTCACTACGCCACACCAGTTTAGACCCAGCCACAAAGATGACAAAGCAGATGAAGAGGGGATAAGACATAAAGCAAAGAATAAATAAAACAAGACAAAGAAAAAACGGCACAAAAGTTCTGCATGTCCCACGCTCAAGCAATACAGGTTATATAGCTTGTATAAGGCCACACCCTCATGCCTAAACGAAGGCGCTATAACTGCCCAATCAGATCAGCAATCCATCTATACGCTATCACCAATCAAAGTGTTAGAAACGTGTCTCGAATTAGCACCTCTTCCGTCCCTAATGAAAGGGAACAAGCACCTCAAAAAGAACCGAGTATATTGATTACCTTAAGGACTTTTAACCAGGCCCCCAACCTGAGCCTATATCAAAGACCACAAGAGGATTTACTTGAATCCAGTATTTGCAATCAATAGAGGGAGATGGAATTCTTGAAAACGCAACGAGCCACAAAAATAAGGACAAATCAATTAGATGGTATGAGATGTTGGCTGCATTAAATGTGATATTATCTGCTTTATCAAAACACACAATTCTGAAAAACAGCTAAACTCCATGGCAAGAGATGTGAGCTCACTTGCTGCAGTTGTTGGAAGACTGACAAAATTAAATTCACTAATCAATTGTACTCTGAAGGAGGCCAGAAGAGCCCACGCAGTGGGTCCACGTTCATCGATACTCAACAAGCTCGTAAATGTGCCAAACACTTTGAAATCAATGGTCGATGATCTCAAGAAGAAGCCCAGCCCGAGCATTTACAGTGTAAATGGCAACCATGAACTGACCAAAGCAACTGTATCTAATATAACACAGATAAATGAAATCACAGTCACCGCTGAGGTCCACGCGCAGGCCACTCTGCGCCTAAAGACACTGGGAAATGCTTTACAGACATCTGACCTGGTGGAAAAAGAACAATCGAGATAACAACCACAATCAAATAATGAACTAATGACTGCAGAAGTAGAAAACTGAGATTGAATACCATCGAAGCAATCCACCACCAGAAGATACGAGAACAGACAGAACAGGAGGAATCTTTGTGAAATTGCAAATGAACAAATTCCAATATACACACCTGATAACTTGTGAAACATTTTTACCGTGTGAGTAAGGGGTGGTTCTTCGTGCCGAGCACAGCCCGAGGCACTTTCAAATTCACCACCTACCACTCCCCACACAATCCCTCCCACTCCCAGTCAACAACAAAGACAAAGCTTTTGAGGTGATCGCTGATGTCCTGGATTGGGTTGAAACCTCACACTGGACCTTGACTGAGCAGAGCCTCCAAACAATTAGCTGGAAACGTGCTCAGTGCATGGGTGTTCAGCTAATTAAAAACACGCCATGTGGATCTGCTCCTCACCGGTCACCGTGTGATGGGAGTCAATATTGTGTGAAACACAGAGTCACTGTGTGAGTTGAAAGGTCTGAATATATGCTGGCCAAAGTAAAATCCAATTCGAAAAAGAGGCTGCACCAATTTCATCTACCTCCCCGGAGGCACCACTGGTTTCCCAAAACCAATAAACAAAGAATATGTTAGTCAATCCTAAATCAGAGCAGAAATGACAATTCAGCATGCCTAGCACTAAACAAAGCAACCTTTCCCGGTAAAACAGCCTATGAAGCTAACATTTGAGCACCATGTCAAGCAAAAGCGAAAGCCACCCACTTGCAAACAGGGCAAATAACAGAAACTACAATCCCTACAATTCCTTACATAATCTGGCTACAAATGCAAACATAATGGAGACAACGAACGAAACAACTACACAAGTAGACATAGGGGAAAATTTCCCAGAGACAGAGATAACACAGACTCCATCTTTTCATTAAAATAAATTAATTCAGAGGGAGATCAAACACAAATGGTTGCAAAGGAAGAAGAAAATTTGATGTATGTTATTTTTACTCCGCATTATACGTCAAAGACTATCTAAGCCTGTGCAAAATCCTCAAACTATTAGATGCACTTCCCAGTCATCATATGTTCCTTGATCTATCGATAATTAATGAAGCTTCTTACCTCCTCAATCAGGTGAAATTCAAGAATCAACAAGAACGACTTTAAGATACAAAGAAGAACTGGAACATATAATGACTAAACAACAAACTTTACTGACTGGGCATTTTATGATCAACTAGAGCATTACCCTATGATTTTTATCCAAAATCAAGACCATCCAACCATGCATCAATAGCGGAATGATGATCCACCAAGCAGCAACTTCAAGGATAGAACAATAACTATAAAGGTTTTCAAAGACGCTCAAGGCCCTAAATCATCCAATTATGGAAATGCCAAAATTGTTATTAACTTGAACGATCTAGGCAGCTGACTTTGCAAGCTACAAATGCAAAACATTTCCAACAAGACTAGTCCTGGCTGCTAGAAGCCCTCAGAAAAAAGATGCAAAAAGAACAATTGATGGACAGAATGCTGATCAATGTCAAACATTCACTCCAGTACAGAGATCTGGGCCTAAATCCATCGTTTTTTTGCGCCCCGTGCCATTCCAGTTTAGACCCAGCCATGTGCAAATCAGTCTTGACCCTGTTCCCCATGGGAACAGTCCAGCCCGAATTGCCAGGCCAGGTCCTCCCTGGACTGGAAAGAAGCACTCTGGGACCGGTTTCGGGGCATCACCCCATATCAGCCAGGATAGCTTGACTCCAGTGGCATGGAGAGCACCGGACCCACGTCTGGGCATACCCGTCCCACTCAGGGTGATAAATGCAAAAAGAACAATTGATGGACAGAATGCTGATCAATGTCAAACATTCACCCCAGTACAGAGATCTTGGCCTAAATCCATCGTTTTTTTGCTCCCCATGCCATTCCAGTTTAGACTTAGCCATATGCAAATCAGTTTTGACCCTGTTTCCCATGGGAATAGTCCAGCCAGAACTGCCAGGCCAGGTCCTCCCTGGACCGGAAACAAGCATCCTGGGACCGGTTTCGGGGCATCACCCCTCATCAGCCAGGCTAGCTTGACTCCAGTGGCATGTAGAGCACGGGACCCACGTCTGGGCATACCCGTCCCAAAGATGCCATGTCTAAATCCAACAGAAATGTACCCTTTAACTCCTGAAATGGAAACGACATGGAATGACAGTCTAGTAGGCGTCGCAAAATTGACACATTAAAAACCTGCTTGTGGAATGTAGCAGGATGGACCCAGATGCATACACAAAATGATGCATTTTAGAAAATATATTTTTTATTGAGATTTTGCAATACTTACAAACATTGTAGTGAGTGTCCCAAACTTTGCAAGAATTCTCCTGTGATCAGCGGATCTTCATTGCAGCTGTAGCAGATACATGTCCATTTTCAACTGCGTCCAAACCAAGCCAGCGGAAGTCCTTCTCTCCCGCCCATGGGATGCAGTCACAGGTCATGAGCGTATAACAAATATACAAACTAAGGATTTAACTAGCTATCAATATGATTTGTAAGCCTCAGGTTCAGGGCATTGTATGCATCAGAGTTTATTCAAAATGATGCATCATATCCACTTTTGACATCATGTGCCTGCAAGAAACATGGGAAGTTAACACCCCAAGTTTGACGGGATACAAAACATTCCACAGCCCAGCAGTAAAGCTTTCACCAATGGGTAGGCTGACGGCTTTGTGAAAACCAATATAAATATTAAAACTGAAAAAGCCGATACCGGGAATCCTTCGACATTGGACTTCAAGCTGCTCCTTCCAAAGAAACTACTACACTTCTCAAAACTGCTAGTGATAAACGTATACCCCCATCCTGGATCCAAGGAATCCAGACCAAACCTTAACAAGCCCATAAAATATCTTTTAAACCTGCTAACTTAACTTAAATTTAGTGCATTCCAGTCTCAACAAGTAATCAGTAAAGGAAGAGGATGAAATATGGAAACTCCCTGAGCTAGTGCACCCTCCTCAAAGAATCGACCCACTTGGCGCCCTTTGGTGGACTCTAGGGGCATGAGAGCTCTTAATGGATGCCTCCTGATAGATAAACCGGCCTGCTTTACACATACCGCTAAGAAACGGAAGGCCGTGTAGGATTACACAATCTTATCCATTGAGCAAGTAAACCAATTTCAATCATTGAATATTGCTAACCTGCTGGGGAATTGATCGCGTACCGCAAATATTAATCTTACCGTAGAAGAATTCATGATATCATGAATGAGAAAATTGGGAGAGGTTTTGCCACACAAAAAGCAAAAAAAATTAAGTTATGTGGAAATTTGGAAGAAAGACTGCAAGAATGGGTGACGACCACTGCTCCAGATCTTTCCAGCTTACTGGCAAATACAAAATCCCTTTAATCCCATTGCTTGAAGAGAGATCAAGAGAAAATATGTTTCAATCTGCAGCCACCTAACAGTGTCATCTATTGAATAATACAGCCAACTTTCACTCATGGTTTAAGCCGACGACAGCAAAATGGGGAATTACTTACCAAAATAAAACCGGCATAAAAAAAAAAAATGAGGAGATGAAGCAAGAAATTAAGCAACAACGATATTGATATAGAAAAACTGATTTGAGAGGCTAAATGAATTGTCAAAGAAAAACAATGTGCGCACGTCCATAAAGCAAGTTCTTCCTGGAACACGAGTGAATTTTGGAGGTGGGTAAATCGAATTTCCACCACCAGCAGCACTTCAGCGTGCCACTATATAAATGCTATGAAATTGGAGAACGACCTAAAACCCTTATATGAGACAGAAGAGGCAACATTAAGAAAAGATCCCCCACCACACCAGCTTCATCTGGCGAAACCATAGCAATGAGAAATCCAAACAGGAATTCATACAGGCGCTGGACTAGAACCAACTGGAACGATTGCTTATGATAATAAAAGCAGAAAGGATGCAGCACTAGGACCAGATGGGATGCTGGCTGCAATTTTCAAAATTATTCCATCACATTGGTAGGAGTCAATGGGGAGATATTTGACAACTGCTAGTCCACTGACAAGGTCTCTGCATTGTGGCAAGGATCC
This sequence comes from Calotriton arnoldi, assembly GCA_963921515.1. Lineage (NCBI taxonomy): Eukaryota > Metazoa > Chordata > Amphibia > Caudata > Salamandridae > Calotriton > Calotriton arnoldi. Next base: position 641,338 of record CAWUFW010005625.1, read on the forward strand.
CATATCTTTATCGAATAGGTTTATAACACTCTTAGATGTAGACCCTAAATAATATCTATACCTCATTGATATTTGGAGAACTATGATACTCGGTGCCCGAACATAATCTGATTTCCTGCTTCCAAACTTTTTCAGGGAAGAGAGTGGAATCACCTATAACATCGAGGCATTGTCCGTACATGTTCATAAAACAATAGAAAAAGGCAGAAATCTATATGCATGCTCTATCGTTTCAAGAAATCATTTGATTGCATTGATTGAAGATTACTCTGTGCAAAATTAAACAAGTTGGGAATCCGAATGGACTTCTTGTGAAACCATTTATAGAGGGAGAGATTCGTTTTTCATATAAAAATAAGCCCTGATGAAGTTCAGTTTAGCTGAACGAAACACGTTGACTGTAACCTTGGCTGTTTTTATGAAAAGGCATAAAACATTTCAATAAAGGAACCAACTAACATACTAAAAGAACTCTGGACTTTTTCATGGTTGGGTGCACCATTATGTGGTTTATCTTTAAGTAGGGAATCCCAGATATAATAGCAAAGGCATTAATATCACTGTACTCCTTCAACTGGATCTGAGTGAAAATGGGGATCGATTGCTCCTTGACAAACAAAATATTCAAAAACAAAGGATTAAAACAAGGATGTGTCCTTGCCCCAGTTCTATTTAACCTATTTGTGAATGACATAGAGGAGACTGTAAATAATCCAAGAGCATGTCATCCGAAGCTGAATTGGCGCCCGATACGTCTAATTAAATTTTCTGGTGGCAGAGTCATTTTAGATTACACCTCCCTAGCCCTCCAGCTCACCTCAAATAAACTGAATATATACTGTGAAGTCAAAAAATTAGGAGAAGGCTAAAGTGTTGACCTTTCCGAAATGTCACAGCATTACCTACACTTGGAAATTGGGTCTTAATCTGGTTATCTCCTCTACATCTTATAAATATTTAGGTGTGGAGTTTCAATTAATAGGTAAATTCATACGCCATACACAGGCTCATCTAAGCAAAGCAGCATTGCTAAAATACGCTTTTCTAAAGCTATCAAAAAATCAAGATGGATCATCAATGGAGCCACTAATCAAAGTAATAAGGAGCTTAATCAGGCCCAAATTAAACTTTACAAATTAATGTTTAGCCTGCCAAATTCAATTAGCCAAGACCAGATTCAGCTAGGATTCAATTTAATTGATAAAACACTTGCAGTAAGAACAGCTTTAATTAGATACTGGCATAAATTAAAAAAGCTGACAAGAACTCCTTCTTGGCCAAGAATGTGACTACGTTGACAACACCCTGGCACACTGTTACAAATACAACTCTAACAGAGCTTAAAATAACACCTCCAAGTGACACCTCCTTCGGAATATAATCTTCCCTATAGAAGCCTTAACTACTGAAGAAGGCAATAACTACTAAATCAAGGCAAAAAGACCTAGAATCCAACCCAAAAAATTGCTTCTAGCTCAAAAGGATCAAAAGTTACTAAACGTGTTGCGACACATGTTCGCGCACAGTGGAAGGCGGTCTTTCAGTTGCTTATTTCTGTATTTGATTGTTAAATGTGTGCTAATGAGGTGAAACATTTGCCCAGTCAGTATTACCATGTGTAAAAATTACAAAATAATGAAGTAATACTATAAAAAAAAATGTGCCACATTATGCAACATAATTTGCTTTTTCATGCAGCATAATTTAGTCAACCATGTAGGATAATTTGGTGGTCCGTGCCGTACAATTCCAGTGGCCCTGGGGAAGATTCATTATTAAAAAGATTTGCAAAAAAATATATACTAATGAGGACATTTTAAATTCCTCAAGGGAATATGAACAAAGTCCTTTCTTTAAAGCGCTTCTGACCAGCTGAATGGAATGCTGACTTGGATTGTGGAACCAAGAAACTCTAGCTCCAATCTCGGCGTTTCCACGTAAAATAAATGATCCTGGGCAAAACCCCAGATTTGCCCCTGCCTCAGTTCTCTTTTGCAGCCCAAATAATGTCTTTCCGACCAATACGTTTGTTAACAGTTGTTTCAAGAATATTGACAGTTTTCATCCTATTATCCAAAGTGGTAGAAAGAGCATAAGGAAAGTAGTTTCTTACCATTATTAGTATTGACGTAAACTACTCACTATTTTATTTAAAGACATCTCTCGCCTAATTTTTGTAACGCAATACTTGTGGTCAAACTGCTGAATTTTCCATTTTGTGTGATCTTTTAATTGTTCATTTACTATTGCTTCTTAAATATTAAAGCAGAACCCGAGGGAGAGCAGCACGAGCTGGGGCTTCGGGTGGGGGTTGAAGGAGTAGCATGAGACCAAGCGGGCCGGACTGGGAACTCAAAGCAGCCCTGGCAATTTTGTAAGACCAGCCACGGGGTGGGGGGTGTGCAGGTGTGAAGCACTGCTGATTTCGGTACTGGGGGCAGATATTGCAGCACTGCTGCAAAACTAGCCCTCAGTATAAAAAAAACGACCCCCACTACTCTAAAACCGGACCCCACCCTTCCAGCCTCCCGGGAAAATGCCTGATGCCCGCTATGGCCAGTCTGGCCCTGACACCAGGAGCTTGCAACACAAGAGACACAGCAACATGATGCGCAGGTGGGGCGGTGTTTGGGGAGAGAAGTACACGAAAGAGAGAGCAACACAGGCAACAGGGAGAAGCACACACGACAGAGCTTGCAGCACAGAAGGGAAACAGTGAAATGGGGGCAGGGTGGGGGTTGTGGGGAAGAAGCATGAGAGGGAGATAAGTGAAAACAAGCATTGGCAAAGGTAATAGGTCCCACCTATCCGAGTTATTGCCTTTGTCAGTGTTTTTAGCCATGTTATGAATATCGATGTCAAAAATATCGACATCCTATATTTATAATGGCAAGTACAAAAATATTGGGGGAAAAATATCGATGTAAAAAATATAGTTGTACAAAATATTGATTTTAATATATGTATAAAAAAGAATATGAAATATATTAAATAATAAAATTAACTTTAAAAACTAAATTTGATTTAATATACATTTTAACAAATATAACAAATAAATGTAATTTAAAAAATGTAAACATACGTATATAAAATGTAATATATATATATATTTACTTTAAAACAATTAATAAACTATTAATTTTAATTTGTTTTATAATTGTATATATGAAAATGTACAAATAAATATATATATATATTTATACATACACCAATAACATAAAATCTAATAAAAAACATTATATTATAAATTAAAACATTAAACTATTTAAAAGTCTTTAAACTTACATTTTCCACCTCAGTGAGTGCAACAGTAGGGAAAGTGTTGGATAGCGGAGGGGTAAAAATTACTATTCCCACTCCAGTGAGTGCAACAGTAGGGAAAGTGTTGGATAGCGGAGGGGTAAAAATTACTATTCCCACTTCAGTGAGTGCAACAGTAGGGAAAGTGTTGGATAGCGGAGGGGTAAAAATTACTATTCCCACTCCAGTGAGTGCAACAGTAGGGAAAGTGTTGGATAGCGGAGGGGTAAAAATTACTATTCCCACTCCAGTGAGTGCAACAGTAGGGAAAGTGTTGGATAGCGGAAGGTTAAAAATTACTATTCCCACTCCAGTGAGTGCAACAGTAGGGAAAGTGTTGGATAGCAGAAGGGTAAAAATTACTATTCCCACTCCAGTGAGTGCAACAGTAGGGAAAGTGTTGGATAGTGGAGGGGTAAAAATTACTATTTCCACTCCAGTTAGTGCAACAGTAGGGAAAGTGTTGGATAGCGGAGGAATAAAAATGACTATTCCCACTCCAGTCAGTGCAACAGTAGGTAAAGTTTTGGATAGCGGAGGGGTAAAAATGACTATTCCCACTCCAGTGAGTGCAACAGTAGGGAAAGTGTTGGATAGCGGAGGGGTAAAAATTACTATTCCCACTCCAGTGAGTGCAACAGTAGGGAAAGTGTTGGATAGGGGAGGGGTAAAAAATACTTTTCCCACTCCAGTGAGTGCAACAGTAGGGAAAGTGTTGGATAGCGGAGGAGTAAAAATGACTATTTCCACTTCAGTGAGTGCAACAGTAGGGAAAGTGTTGGATAGTGGAGGAATACAAATGACTATTCCCACTCCAGTGAGTGCAACAGTAGGGAAAGTGTTGAATAGCGGAGGGGTAAAAATTACTATTCCCACTTCAGTGAGTGCAACATTAGGGAAAGTGTTGGATAGCGGAGGGGCAAAAATTTATATTCCCACTCCAGTCAGTTCAAAATTAAAACCAAACAAAATATCACCAACACAAAATATTTAAAAATAAAATAAAATGAAAAATATATAAAAATATTTAAAAAATCTAAAAAATAGAAACATATTATAATGTTAAATAGATATGACAAATACCTAGAATTATTATATTAAATAAATAACTATTTTTAATTAGAAATTATTTATAAACAAAACCATGCATTTATTACATGCATTTAATCTTTTTATTTCCTACCCTATAACACCGCACAATTCACAACACACCTAAAAAAATTAAAATGTACCTCCATAATTAACATAATTAACTATCAATTAAAGAAATATTATTAATTAAAAAACAAATTAAAACAGATGAAAAGTAATTTACTCCCCAAATGTTACCCCTGTAAAACCAAAACTCACACACAAAAAAATAAACAATTACCCTAATTAATTATCAATTGATGAATTAATATTAATGATCAACTAATTATTAATTAGTTAAACATAAATTACTTTCCACCCTCTACACCTATAAACCCCACAACCCACACCTAAAAATCATTACACAATTTCCATAATTAATTTTAAAATAATAAATTAATATCAATTAACAACTACTTAATAATTAATTAAAAATAAATTACTTCCCACCCTTTACCACTATAAACCCCACAACTCACATCTAAAATTAATTACACAATTGCCATATTTGAATTTTAATTAATTAGCATTAATTAACAAATAATTATTAATTGATTAAAAATAAATTACTTCCCACCCTTCACCCCTACAGACCCCACAACCCGCTCCTAAAAAAATGACACAATTAACATAATTAATTACCAATTAATTAATAATAATTAACAACCAATTAATAGTTACTTAATAATAAATTACTTCCTACAATTAGCACTATAAAATCTAAATTAAATAAATTTGAATAAATTTAAAAAATCATTAATTTATGATAATTAAATTACTTCCCCCCCTTTATCCCTATAAACCCCACAACCCGCTCCTAAAAAAATAACACAATTACCAGAATTAATTACCAATTAATGTATTAATTAACAACCAATTAATAATTAATCAATAATAAATTGCTTTCCACAATTAACACTATAAAAATCTAAATTAAATAAACATTACTAAATAAAAAATAATCATTAATTTATTATAATTAACTTACTTCCCACCCTATTCCCTTATAAACCCACAACCCGCTACGGAACTAAAGAACGCAAAATTTAATTAAAATTAAATTGATAACTACTGAAAATTTAACACATATTAAAAAACAAAAACAATACTTATACAAAAAAAATAGATCACATACATTTAAAATCCATAACACTAATTAAAAAATCGATATTTTAAACATCTATATTTTTGCAAACGATATTAATGACTTCGATATTTTTAAAAACGATATTTCTTACATAAAAGTCGATATTCTTGACCACGATATTCTTGCTGTCGATATTTCTGTGTCACGATATTTCCAACTCGATGTTTGTGTAAGTCGGCATTTCCAACTCGATATTCTGTCTGCACACCACTGTGCAGCATGGTTGAAAGTTTTTAAAAAAAGCAAAGCACTATGACATGCTGACCACATCATAATGCTTTTTTTCACTTTCTGACAGGAAGACAGGCACACACACACACACACACACACATATATATATATATATATATATATATATATATATATATATATATATATATACTGAAAAAACAAAGGTCTCATCTAAGATGTCATCAATGATGTCATTCGGCATGTCAAGAGTGATGTAATATGTGAGGTCAAAAGCAGTGCATGGCGTGGGTGCACGTTATAAATATCTCAGTCATCTATAATTGGTGAATTTCAGTGTTTTTCTTTTGGTTTTTAAACATTAAATTTTGTGTTATTTGAAGTTCTAACTATAACATCACGTTAACCTTTGTTTTTTTCAATGCATTTCTGAAGGGTTTTTTCCCACATAAAGTAAGATCTTATTATCATGCCAAACTACGATGTCACTTAACCTTTGTTTTTTTCAGTGAATTTCTTTTTTTTTTTTATCATATTCACCCAGCTTCCTTACTCACCCTACACTGCCCTCTTGTATGTATTATTTTCTTTAACTCAGGACACAAAGACCGAGTCATTGAGTCCTAAAATGGCGGCCGCAACATAACTGTTTACGTGGTGGCCAGACAATCAGATTGCTTGTTCCCCAGGGACCGGTATAAGTCCCGTGGGACCAAACGGGCTGATGGGTATAAAAAAGAACTCGGCCAATTTTTTACTTTACACTCAGTGGTACTCCTGCGATACCAACTATTCAGATAACACTACATTTTGACATTTAAATTCTAAAAAACAACTGAACAGATTTACACAAATTCAGGGAAAAAACACGCTTTATGAGTAAAGATCTAGCTTTCTGCCAATTTTGTGTCATTCTATTCAGCCGTTTTTTCTGTATCACTTCCCAGAATTCCAATGGGAAATTCCATGGGAAAATAGTGCTTTGGGACCCCCTTTTTTCTTGTCCCGTGCTTGACGTAAACTTTCTAGGAAAGAGCTGAGGTGGATGAACCTTTTTTTTGGAAAGTTTTGTGAAGATTCATCAGATGGTGCCAAAATTATCAGTAAAACAAAAAACACTCTTCCTATGGAGACTTTGACCTTACTATCACGACACAGAGGCAGATATATCTTTATTTGCAACCGAGACTGCACATGGAGAACCATATCCTGCCAAGATCACACACTGCATTAGAGACGAGCAGAAACGTGCGATATGAATGTAATGCGTATTATTATTGATAATTGTGGCATTAACTGTGTGGTTGCAGGCAGAGCAAGCACTATGTCTCCAGCCTTCATAAATTAAAATACTTACTTTGATATACACACACTACAGCAATTATTGAAGAAAGTTGAAACACAAACGCTTAGTAAATCAACACGTTAAGGAGCCTTGGCTTGTTTGTACTCAACTTCTTTTCGCAATTTCCAAAAAAAAGAATCATGATACCTTTTCTGATTATTTTTTGTTGTTGAGGATTTGGCTCTTACTAAGGTGCTCCGAGACACAACAGACCGTGGCTTGGCCCTTCCCATGAATTCACTGGGCAGCCCAGGAAAGCCACGCCCGTTAGCACCATCATGAGCGAATGCTGCCGCTGCACCTACTTGTGGAAACATTGGTCAAAATTTAGTATTATTTTGTGGCACTCGCAAGCCAAGAAGGGCCACCACATTAAGTAACACATACAGCAGCGTCAGTCAACTTTACAGCGCAAAGTATTTTGAGCAAAAAAAGTTGACGAAAGCATAATTCAGGGCAGCCTTACTTTGCGTAGCGCCAAGCTCGTTAATATATGGAAAAGGGGGCGTTGCTAGGTGAGAGTGGCATAAACTCCGCTAGGATTTGATGCAATCTATCCGATCCTGCCTTTTCGGCATGTCATTTGGGATTGTAGTCTGGAAAACCGAAGCAGAAATATTGAGTGTTCACAATATCGTGATTTAAACATCAAAACCAAAATATCGAGCAGGTAATTGCACAGAGAGAGGTGTCGATTTACTATTCTTTACTCCACATCTACGTACTTTGGGCCTTATTTATGAGCGGCGTCCAAAAATGTACCACACTGCGCCATATTTGCAAAGTGACGCACCTAGGCAGATGCGTCACTTTGTAAACCCCGGTGCTACATTATACCTGCGACAGGTATAATGTATGCAGGGTGGGCGTTCCGGCGCAGAAAAGGCTCGTAGAAGTGTCGCTGTGAAATCTATGAGATTTCACTGCGCCGCTTCTATGTTGTCAATGCGTAAAATCTTTACGCCTGCTTGAAACAGGCGTAAGGGGTGGCGCAGGCCTTTTCACATGGGGCTTGCCCCATATGAAATGACACATTGCTGGAGTTGCGTCTGTTTCCAGACACACTCCAGCAAAGCGCCGTTTTTGCGCCGACAGATACGTCAGGATTCCTGATGTATCTGTCAATCCTTGCGACATGTTTGCCGTACAGTAAATACGGCGCATTCATGGTGTCGCAAGGAGGGAGCACTGAAAAGTGTTGCATATCTGTTTTACTGAAGCAATGCAACACTTTTCATAAATGAGGCCCTCTGAATGTATATATAGTGGAGGTGCATATATATGGAGATAGGCATAGAAAACCTAAACATATTTGCATTTTGATATTTTGTGTTACGATATTCTGGTCACAATATTGTGACTACTTGATATTCCTGCTTTGATATTTAGAACCCACACACCTTCTGGTGCCAAGTGAAAGCTAGCGCTACAATGTGCCACAGGAAATTCAAGGTATTTTATATGCATAAAAAGTGCTATTTATGGTTTCAAGTGCTTCCCACTTCGTGGCTCTAGATTTCAAAGGCATTCTCTGGTCTATGTGCCTCGTAATACTGTCTGCACTTCCACGCGCTGCACCCTCTGTTTTGACCAAACTTCAGAAAATCCTCTGTAGGAAGAAATACATTTTAGGCAAATGAATGAAGCTTGTTTGCAAATCTTTCAGTTCGTGTAAAAATGTCTGCTACTTCCTTCTTTTCTTGGAGATCGAACGATACAAGGCCACCACTTCCCCCTGGAGTAGAAAAAACGTGCAAATGATGTTGAAGGTCTTTGCGCCCATTTACATCTTGGCCCTTATTTCCTCTTGGGATGTGACACCATGTCCAGGGCGCATGCGCAGGCAGGTTAGTCTCAGTATGTGGATTCCCAAAGCGCTGCTGATGTACCAGGCGACAATAAATACTCATGCAAATTTTGTAGACAAATCCTCCCCAAGTCAGCTGACAGGCGGTTCCTCAAAACCAAATGAGGAAACAAATTTTCGCGAGGCCTGCGTGCCGCAGATGCTGTGAAATCTGGTCACTAGTTGGGGGGCCGGTGCACGAGCGTAGCCAAACGGTGGGCCCAGAAACATTACGTCTCACCAACCGGAAGTCAGCCTTTCAACATGGAATAAATTATTTCCTCTTCCAGTCTGAATCGGGGGCATAGCTATCATTAGTGCTGCGGGTACAGTTGCACCTGGGTTCGGTGTTTTGAGTGGCCTTCGCCATCCCAGTTATGACTGCCCTTTACTACTCAAGCATGGAGAAGGGGGCCTAATTTTAATTTTCCTTGTTCGTGTTAGGGCCGATCGCACATTTGAAACATCAAAGGTTTAAATGTCACAACACTTGTTACTCCTGTCTGTCTGTGCATGAACAAATCCTAGGAGAAACCGGACAGCCATTTCACAGTACCCGTCTGAAATCACCTGTACCCAACTATTTACTAGAGAATCCATTTATTAGGGTGGTTGAAACACCCCAAAAACCACCCTGAAGCTACGCCCCGGACCAGCCCTCCACACCCAAAGAATGTCTCTTGGGAACTGTTGGAAATGGCCCTTTTTGCAGGGTTATCCCCAAACTTTTTGCTTCTTCCTCCTACTTTTTCCTGACCTGTTTGTGTTGGTTTTAGGACTCTGGGCACTTTGCCACTGCTAATCAGTGCTAAAGTGCATATGCTCTCTGTGTAAATTGTGTTATGGATTGGTGTTTCCATGATTGGATATTTGATTTACTTGTTAGTCCCTAGTAAAGTGCACTGAGTGTGCCAGGGCCTGTAAATCAAATGCTACTAGTGGGCCTGCAGCACTGATTGTGCCACCCGTGTGAGTAGCACTGAAAAGGTAACTCAGACCTGCCATTGCAGAGTCTGCGCGCAGTTTGTACTGCCATGTCGACTTGGCCAGTGCACACACTTGCCAGTCTCTAACCTTCCCTTTTCTTACATGTCAGCCACCCCTAAGGTAGGCCCAAGGTACCCCTGTGGGCAGGGTGCAGTGTATGTGAAAGGTAGGACATGCCCTGGTGTGTGTGGCATGTCCTGATAGTGAATTACAGCCAATTTCGTTTTTCACTATTGCAAGGTTACCTGTTCCCCATAGGACAGAATGGGAAGTTTGTTTATAACATCTTATAGACAAAACTGGCCGGGGAATTAGGTAAGAAAATAAAGTTTAGTATGCCTGAACTCAGAATCTAAAGATGCATCTTTTAGTGAAGGTGATTTTTACATTCTGTGTTTGAAAATACCACTTTTAGAAAGTAGGTATTTTCTTGCTCAGTCATCCCGTGTGCCTCTGCTGGAATGTGGATTGCTTGTCTGGGTTTTGGATGACAGAAGGCTGGGGAGCAGGAGGGCTCCAGATAGTCTAGGTGGGTCAGGAAAGGGCTGAATAGACCTGGGCTGCAATGGGGGAAGGGGAGGAGATTTCCTCGCACCTCAAAGGGCCTGGTCTGCCTCTGACAATGCCGTCTCCACCTCCTGCCAGGAAATCACACCAGAGAAGGCAGAACTGGTTCTGGCTGGGCACAGACACTCTCTGCCTAACAGATCAAAGGATTTTGGGATATAAATATTGGGGCCCAGACCCCTGAACTTTAGAACTCTTTTGGATCAAGAAGAGTGCCAAGAAGAAGAGCCGGAGAAGCTGTGAGGAGGAACTACCACTTTGCTGTGTGCTTTGCTGTGTTGGCCTGCAGTGGCTGCTTCTGTCTTGGGCAGTGAAAGGCCTGGACTAGACTTTCTGCAATCTACTTTTGTGAGTTTCACCAAGGGCTTGAGGTAGAGCTTGCCCCCTGTTCAAGAAGTCTCAGGAACAGCAAAGAATTCAAGTTCTTCTGCCCTCAGCACTGGGGACTGTGTGTTTTGTGCTGCAACAGAAGAAAAGCAACTCGACGACGTCGACGACGCTGCTGCCGACTCCGTGTCCCGAAGGCACCGCAGAGGGCACCGCCGCAATGCCGCACCGCAACCCTGGTCTCACCGACGACGCCGGCTGATGCCGCCACCGAGCCGCTGGTCGCACTGCGACCTGTGGGCACCGCACTCCGCACCGCTTCGCTTCACGACGACGCCTTGGCACCGCAGAGGGCACCGCCGCAACACCGCACCGCGACCCTGGTCTCACCGACGACGCCTGCTGATGCTGCCACCGAGCCGCTGCTCGCACCGCGACCTGTGGGCACCGCACTCCGCACCGCCTCGCTTCACGACGACGCCTTGGTATCCCCGACGACGCCCCTCCACGCCGAAATCTACGCCGCTGCTTGCACCGTGGTTCGAGGGCACCGCTCGTAAAGTTACACGACGCACCGCCCTCATCCCGCACCGCAGCCTTGGCCTACCGATGCCGGCGCCATTGACTTCAGTTCGTCAGCCGACGACAGCGCTTCAGAAACGACGTAAAGTGCACTGAGTGTGCCAGGGCCTGTAAATCAAATGCTACTAGTGGGCCTGCAGCACTGATTGTGCCACCCGCGTGAGTAGCACTGAAAAGGTAACTCAGACCTGCCATTGCAGAGTCTGCGCGCAGTTTGTACTGCCATGTCGACTTGGCCAGTGCACACACTTGCCAGTCTCTAACCTTCCCTTTTCTTACATGTCAGCCACCCCTAAGGTAGGCCCAAGGTACCCCTGTGGGCAGGGTGCAGTGTATGTGAAAGGTAGGACATGCCCTGGTGTGTGTGGCATGTCCTGATAGTGAATTACAGCCAATTTCGTTTTTCACTATTGCAAGGTTACCTGTTCCCCATAGGACAGAATGGGAAGTTTGTTTATAACATCTTATAGACAAAACTGGCCGGGGGAATTAGGTAAGAAAATAAAGTTTAGTATGCCTGAACTCAGAATCTAAAGATGCATCTTTTAGTGAAGGTGATGTTTACATTCTGTGTTTGAAAATACCACTTTTAGAAAGTAGGTATTTTCTTGCTCAGTCATCCCGTGTGCCTCTGCTGGAATGTGGATTGCTTGTCTGGGTTTTGGATGACAGAAGGCTGGGGAGCAGGAGGGCTCCAGATAGTCTAGGTGGGTCAGGAAAGGGCTGAATAGACCTGGGCTGCAATGGGGGAAGGGGAGGAGATTTCCTCGCACCTCAAAGGGCCTGGTCTGCCTCTGACAATGCCGTCTCCACCTCCTGCCAGGAAATCACACCAGAGAAGGCAGAACTGGTTCTGGCTGGGCACAGACACTCTCTGCCTAACAGATCAAAGGATTTTGGGATATAAATATTGGGGCCCAGACCCCTGAACTTTAGAACTCTTTTGGATCAAGAAGAGTGCCAAGAAGAAGAGCCGGAGAAGCTGTGAGGAGGAACTACCACTTTGCTGTGTGCTTTGCTGTGTTGGCCTGCAGTGGCTGCTTCTGTCTTGGGCAGTGAAAGGCCTGGACTAGACTTTCTGCAATCTACTTTTGTGAGTTTCACCAAGGGCTTGAGGTAGAGCTTGCCCCCTGTTCAAGAAGTCTCAGGAACAGCAAAGAATTCAAGTTCTTCTGCCCTCAGCACTGGGGACTGTGTGTTTTGTGCTGCAACAGAAGAAAAGCAACTCGACGACGTCGACGACGCTGCTGCCGACTCCGTGTCCCGAAGGCACCGCAGAGGGCACCGCCGCAATGCCGCACCGCAACCCTGGTCTCACCGACGACGCCGGCTGATGCCGCCACCGAGCCGCTGGTCGCACTGCGACCTGTGGGCACCGCACTCCGCACCGCTTCGCTTCACGACGACGCCTTGGCACCGCAGAGGGCACCGCCGCAACACCGCACCGCGACCCTGGTCTCACCGACGACGCCTGCTGATGCTGCCACCGAGCCGCTGCTCGCACCGCGACCTGTGGGCACCGCACTCCGCACCGCCTCGCTTCACGACGACGCCTTGGTATCCCCGACGACGCCCCTCCACGCCGAAATCTACGCCGCTGCTTGCACCGTGGTTCGAGGGCACCGCTCGTAAAGTTACACGACGCACCGCCCTCATCCCGCACCGCAGCCTTGGCCTACCGATGCCGGCGCCATTGACTTCAGTTCGTCAGCCGACGACAGCGCTTCAGAAACGACGACGCCCCTGCTTGCACCGTGACCTGCCAGCACCGTGACGAGCACCGCCTTCATCTCGCACCACGACCCTGGTCTCACCGACGACGCCATCCGACGCCGCCACCGAGCCTCTGCTCGCACCGCGACCTGAGGGCACCGCACGCCGCACCGCTGCACCGCTGCACTTCGCACCGCAGCACACAACGCCTGCCGACGCCAGCGCTCCTGACTTCAACAAAGAGGAGATCGATCTGCAACGCGTGTGACTTTGAGGGCCCCGACGACTCCTGCACCGACCTCCGGAACCGACGCCTGCGGACGCCGTGCTTTCGAAAGCTCAACGAGAGGTCGCCGACGCCCTGCATTTCTAAAAGGTGCTGTTTGCGGGTCTTCCCGACACCGTAGCTGGCCCGCGACGCCGCGGTCAGCCAGAACTGTTTGGATTTGTTTGCTCTCGACGCCATGATAGCCCCGGACGGAGCTATCGACATCAACGAACTGTTTTTAAAGCATATTTTGATAACTGAAGATTTTTAAGTACTGTATTGTGGATTTTTTTTTATCCTTTTTGGTCTTGTCTTAAGTATATAAAAATATTGGATATTTTTCTAAACTGGTGTGGTGTCCTTTTGTAGTGCTTACACTGTATTACTGTTGGTTATGTGCAAATGCTTTACACACTGCCTCTAAGATAAGCCTGACTGCTCGTGCCAAGCTACCAAGGGGGTGAGCAGGGGTTATTTTAGGAGTGTAACTCCCTTATCCTGACTAGAGTGGTGGTTTCTGCCTGGCTTTGGCACATGCCCTAGCCTGCCAAAAATCCCATTTCTAACAGGAACGCTATGGTCACGCAGCATGAGCCAGCCAGATATCCTAAAACGAAAGGTACAGCAGGAATGAGCCAAGCTCATACAATCACTCTGGACTGTTCGGGGAACTCTATGGTCACACAGCATAAGCCAGACTGATATCTTAAGCGAAAGGTACAGCAGGAATGAGCCAAGCTCATACAATCACTCTGGACTGTTCGGGGAACTCTATGGTCACACAGCATAAGCCAGACTGATATCTTAAGTGAAAGGTACAGCAGGAATGAGCCAAGCTCATACAATCACTCTGGACTGTTCTGGGAACTCTATGGTCACACAGCATAAGCCAGCCAGATATCTTAAAAGAAAGGTATGGCAGGAATGAGCCAGAGGTCATACAATCACTCTGGACTGTTCTGGGAACCCTATGGTCACACAGCATAAGCCAGTCAGATATCTTAAGAGAAAGGTACAGCAGGAATGAGCCAAGCTCATACAATCACTCTGGACTGTTCAGGGAACTCTATGGTCTAAAGGCCGGTTGAACTCACTCAGAAACCTTGGGTCTGTGGGTCTGCCAGCCTTTTCCTGTACTCTTTCGGGAGCTGTATTATCAGCCAAAAGGGGTAACCAGAGCTCCTACAACCAAACAACCTGTTTCACTTCCTCAAAAAGCTTGAGTCAGGGGTAGTCACAGGCCTCCTCTTGGACTATCACAAGAGGTCTTGTATCAGCCATGGGGAGTCACAGTATTGAACTTGAACTTATAATATCAGGCTGCAATATATTGATTCCACAAAATTGATTACCTTTATATCATCAAGGTAAGTAAATGTGGAGTTAGAATATCAAATCCATTCTTCCCATATATGTTTACCTCAATGATATAAGTCGATATAAGTGCAGTTCGATAGAATTAACTTCGATATTGTGACACACAACCATTAGAAGCCATCTAGAGGTCACAAGATGTCCAACATCTGAAAGGCTACTGGACTCTCTCATGAACTCCATGGCTAGCAAATTTGGAGTGACACCTACAGCTTTATTGACCAAAGCAGTCTCCGATTCTCCACAGGTGCTTGTGTGCAGCCAACAGGCAACAAGACACTCCAAGTAAAACTCTATAGTCAGTCAAAATGAGGCACCTTGGACAACTAAAGACTTTTGGGTTTCCCTGCAATATTCGTAAGAACATCTGTAAGAAAACAGTCAGGCCCCAAAAAACACAAGCGTTTGGTAGAATTTTCAACAATACCTCTCTTGTCATCCAACAGTAGATAGACCTGATTCCAACAAAGAAAGACGTTCTAGAACATGGATACTCGCAAACATTTTCTCAGGGGCCAAAAAGTTCCCCTGTGGTGTTACAGAGGGCCGCATTGATGCCAACATGGGGGTGGTCGAGGCGTGGGCATAGGGGAAGCGACGCATGTAAATCTGGTGGTTGAATTGGACCCGGGATCAATCCCAGCTTCCGCACTTGACCAAACTGTGTGATCCTAGGAAATTGTTTTATTTCACTTTGCTATTCGCATTGTAGTTAGGGGAGGCATGAATGATTTCAGCTCTGTTGGCAGTGACATAAGAAATCCGTGGCAACCTTGATGTCGGAAATTCTGCAGCCTTGGTTCTTTTGGACTTAAGTGCCGCCTTCGACACTGTCTCCCACGTGATACTTTTAAATCGTCTTCAGGAAATAGGAATTAGGGGGTCGGCCCTGGCCTGGTTTCGTTCCTTTCTGGAGGGTAGATCTTTCCAGGTCCTGGTGCCACCTTTCCACTCTCTGGAGTACGCCCTGCAACAGGGGGTGCCACAAGGCTCAATACTGAGCCCCTTACTTTTCAACATATATGTTCAACCCCTAGCAGCGGTGGCAAAAAGTAGAGGGTTGTCGTTGGTGTCGTACGCTGACGACACCCAATTGGTTATTGCCTTCTCAAAGAAATGTAACCACAACCACGTGAAATTTAAGGAGGACTTGTTGGTGATCGCGGACTGGATGGCTTCAAACTGCCTGCAGCTGAATGCCAGTAAGTCTGAAATTCTGCTGTTCGGGAGGGACCGTGATAAGTGGTCTGAGCAATATTGGCCAGATCGATTAAAACCAGCACCCTCGCCTAAAGAGGCAGTTAAGAATCTCAGTGTTTGGATTGACAGTGGTCTCTCCTTTGACACCCAATCTAAATCAGTAGCAGGGACCTGCTTTGGGCTCTTGCGAGGATTAAAACCTCTACTTGGCTTCTTTGATTCGAAAACTTGTCAGACCATTGTTCAGGCTACGATTTTATCTAGATTAGACTACGGCAACTCTCTTTATTTAGGCGCCAATAAGTCCAGTACCCAACGTTTGCAGAGAATACAGAACGCAGCAGCCCGTATTCTTCTGGCGCTCCCGAAATCTTGCTCTGTGTCTAAATTTCTACCTAAACTTCATTGGTTGCCAGTGGAAAAAAGAATTCAGTTTAAAGCACTATGTGTGGCTCATAGAATTCTGACTCAGCAAGCACCACCGGGGCTGGCGGATCTACTAGCCTTCTATGTTCCTCGGCGTTCTTTACGTTCAGCTGACCAAGGGCTGGCTTGTATTCCCCGAATCTTAAGAGCCAGAGCTGGAGGCCGCTCTTTTAGAACGCTCACGGCCAGACTATGGAACTCGCTCCCAGCCTCCATCAGAGGGATCCAGAATCATCTGGCCTTTCGCAAAGCCATAAAGACCTGGCTCTTCCTGGCCTAACTCCCTTCAACTTTTACAGTCTTTAGTCTTTGGTTGCGCTGGGATGCCCCGTCGCTGGGGCAACCATGCGCATTACAAATTCAAAAATAATAAATAATAATAATAATAAATTCATGTTTGAAAACTGTCAATTAAAAATAAATTTCGCAATGCAGTTCTATAATCTGACGTACTACGGTGAAACGCTTCTGCAGGTTAATGAAATACACTTTTTTTGATTTTGAAGGGACTTTATCATATTATTACACGCTTATTGCAAGGGGTCTTTCAAAATTAAAGAGCTCCTAAAGTTAAGTGGTGCAGAACAGCTTCTGTGCTTCTTTTTTTTACTTCAGTTCGACTGTAAATGAATGCTTGCCATTTGTTGGACTTGGCCCTGCTTGCAGGGTCATCCCGGAACTTTTTTTGCCTTCCCCCTAGTCTTTTTCATAACATGAAGTAGGTGGTTTCAGGACTCTGAGCACTTTAGCGCTGGTTAGCAGTGCAAAGTGCGTGTGCTTTCTGCCTTCCATAGGCTAGGATTGGGAACTTCCACCCCCTATGGATAACTTTAAATGAAACAAGATAAATATGTTATGTGGGGTGGTTGAACGGAAAACAATAAATGCTGCACAAGGGTGTACGCAGGTTTATTTACGCTGTTGGAGAAATGTCACTTTTAACAAGTCGCCATTTTTGGTGTGCTTTGTGCCTGCCCGCCTGAGGTGGGTTGCCGGTCTAGTTCTCGAAGTGACAGGGTGCTGTACACCTCCCCCAAAACCAGTTGGGACCGGTTCCCCCAGGGAGCCTTCCAGAAGCTTCTGGCCTTTTCCAGTAGGTGGGGTGAGGGGCGTATATATAGAGGAGCTGAGACTCCATGTGGGTGTGCTGTACTTGGACTTTGACATGGAGGGGACACTCTGCCAGGAGGTACCGCCGCAAGGGCCTGCGCGCTGGCCCCTGTGCCCATCTGTACCCCTCTGCTGTCCACAGGGCCAGTGAGAGACCTTTACTGGAGTAAAGACTGCTGTGTCCGGAGGAGTGCCACATTATGGGGGTTGACTGTTCCAAGGAACTGCTGTCCTGTTATGATGAGCTGCCCACTGCCTGCTGATCTTGCCCAGCATTGACTGTGCTCTCCTGCTTCCCTAAACCCAGCACCTGGTGAGCGCCGTACCTTTATTCCAGCTCTGCCTGCTTTACAGCGCCCTGTGAGCGCTTGGTCTGCTCAGGAGTGCGGAGCTGACACCTGCAGCGCTGTGCTGCCAAGGCGCTACAACTGTGCCCAGGAGAAGAGGAGCGGCGCGAGGAGTCCCCGGGAGCTCCGGTGAGTGTGGAACTCCCCGGGTGCAGCGGCGGTGTTCCCGGAAGCATCGGGACACCGAGCCAATCTGCTTTTGTGCCAGTGAGCTGAACCGGACAAAGAGGATTCCCGGTGAGGGTGCGGGGGCGCTAGGGAGTACCGAGGGGGCCGGGGGTGGTCCCAGAAGTGCCAGTGCTGGTCTCCCTGTACAGCTGCACCGCGGCGGCGGGCAGCTGCAACGTGGTGGCAATCTGGTCACCCGGAGTCCCGGAGTGCGGCTCCCAATTGCACAGTGGTGCCAGTACTCTTTTTGGGCATATTTTTACCTTTAGAGTCTCGGAGGGGGCATCGGGGTACATTGTCGGTGCCGGCCCCGGTGCTGATTTCACAGCTGGCCCCGTCTGACAGTGGGCAGCTGCAACGTGCGGCCACCTTTGCTTGGGAGTCCCAGAGTGAGGCTTCAAGGGGCTCTAACTTGGCCAGAACTTGTTGATTGCAGACTTAACTTTCCTCAGCTGCGCCGCGCAAGGGCGGGCAGCTGCAACGGTTGCGCCATTCGGAGGGTTAGATTCCCAGGGTAGGGGCTCCCCGGGCGCAGTGGCGCCACAGGCTAGACTGCAACGTTGGTGGCATGTATAATATGCACATGATGATGCCATGATGTACGCATGATTGGTTTAGGCCTGATTGTGGGACAATATATTCTTATGCCTAATGGTTTCATGCTAGTGAGGTGTCGCATGCTAATGTGTTTATACCCCAAGTGACTTCTGCTGTTATGATGCATAATGTGGTTTTATGCCTAAGGTTGATGCCCAGATGTATTGATGTGTCCCTGGATGGCCCCTATGCACATTATTGGTGTTCGGTATAATGTGCTCACCACGGCTTGATGAGATGTGCAACTAAGGAAGGGGTTATTGCTTCATGTGGGCTCTACTGATTATGTTTTATGCCCCATGCTCATGGTTCATGCCTAATGAGGGGATTATGATCTGGGCCTATTGGGATGCTGCATTTATACAGATGGTTTTGTGCAGGATAGGCCTCTCTCAGTAATGCCATGATGTCTGCATAATGTATTTATGCCTAATGCTTTTCCCCTAAGGTTACACTGATGGTTTTATGCATAATGGACTTCTACCGGATCTAAGGTGGCCTATGCCTCAGGCAAATGTGATTTATGCCAAAGGGGTTGATCATGCTTTTATGCTACTGATGATGCCTCTACGTTCACAGGTTTATGCCTACTTTGGTTCATGCTAAAGGGACCTTGCTAAGTTCATGATCTTGCCAGTAGGTACTGGCTGTTACACATTTACTACTGATAGTTACATTCACTATTTGTATTCTGTGATGGTTCTGGCAGCGGCCCGATTGGCCCTGCCTTGTACATAATCCCCCCTGTAAATTGCTACCTGGTGACAGTTGGCACAGCGTTATATGTGCCTGTGATTATGACTCTAATCTGTTTTCCTAATACACAAGTTATTTTTACACAACCTGGTGTGGAGTCTCTTTTGTAGTGTGCCTAGTGTGTCGCCTGTGAGTGTGGACTGTGCAGATGCTTTACACAGTGCCTCCAGAGTTTAGTCTACCCGCTCCGCGCCAAGCTACCCCGTTTCTAACACCATTTATTTAATATCTTTATGAATATTAGTGCTTTGTAACGTAAGCAGCAAGATAGTGCTATTGTTCAACCAGGATCCACATGTAAAGGTCAGAAGGTTCGCATGCCGCCCCCGAGCCGTACTTTGAGTATCACTGTTCTAGAACTTCGCTCTGTTGTCATTTCGGAGGAAAAGAAGAGGGCCACACCCTCAACACAGAATATTTGGACTCTGGGAAGCACTTAATGGTCTTCTAAGAGGAAATAGATTGAGTCCAACAAGCAAAAACTTTGTGGAGTCTCAGCAAGAAATCTGTCAAGGGTAAGTGATCAATAAATGGATTCTGACAACCAAAGAGATGCTGGACTCTCAAGAACAAAAGATGTTCTGCCATTCAACAAGAACTCAGGATCATCCAGTAATCAATGTGACCTCAACATCCAAATAGCCTACCCTTTGAGATGCTGCAGGCTGATTTGCCCACAGTCATAACCAGTCTGGGATCAAGAGCAATGGAATGCCAGAGCTGTGATCCCAGGAATTGTCATTGCATGCAGCGGAGTCAGTCTTGAGGACTGAGGAGTAGCTTGGAAAGTCTATGTGGCGAAGTCTAAATTTATTTGTAAAACCTTTCCCAGCTGGATCGCGAATCTCTGTAGACTGAGGTGCGTAGTTGTGGAGTCCCTCTGGGCTCTTCCTGGTGGCAGATGGGAAATCAGAACCATCTTACTCGCACCAGCGCTACTCTACTGAGATGGTCTACGGTGAGTGAGTGCGGATAACTCACAACATGGTGGAGATTCAGGGGTTCTCCTCCTTTCCAGATTACAGTAAGGTCATCAGGATGTGGTGATCCTCGTCTGTTGTGCGCAAATTCTATGAGGTCACCGGGTCACCTTACTCCAGAGACCAATCCAGCGCAAGCAGCCAGTCCTTCTGCTCTGTCGATGCTTAGCTGCAGATGAGACCTACCTGGATCTTCTATGAGCCAGGGCCTTTCCCTGAGCTGCAGCTCATCCACTTAACTCTCATGCTGAACAGTGTGCTTGGGTCTCTTTAGGCCGGGCCTGGGAGTTAATGTAGGACATGGATCCTTTCCAGTAGAGTGGGAAGTCTCCTCAGCCTTGTCTTGGCTAGGGTATCAGGAATTTGAAGTCCAAGGAGAGGGCTGTGCCTAGCATTGCCACCCGCCACCCCCCCGAAGGCAGAGGTCAAATGACAATCCCATCTTTGGAAAGAAATGGCAGATGTAAGACAGTAACTATTTGGCCCCCAAAGTTCCCTAAGAAGTGGCCACCCTTAATCTTTTATATAACAAGCATTTAACCTGGCATTCTGCTAAGTGGCGCATCACAGAATAACAGCCCACCCTGCAGAATGTGAGTCTCCTGTATCTTAGAGATATTCATTGGCCTTTGGCTGAATAGAGGACCCCCATTGAAGGGTTGGGACCCTTTGAGGTGTTGCGGGCCCGCAGGAGGGTTGCCCCCCGCGCCATAGGGACTGCAGCACCTGTGTTACACCCTTGATTCTCCCCTTCTGTTCCACCAGGAGGAAGTGTCCAGGGGGTGGAAACAGCATCAGCAAAGTACCAGACAGAACACAGGCCGCTGGCCTACTGCCACCCTGTTCCAACAAAGGCAGAGATTATTTGGGGTTCGTATTGAGGGGATGTTTGATCACTTAAAATTACCCTTTAGATGCCTTAGGAAATTGAATTACTCAGATAACCAATTAAAATACTGATATGTGATTTTCTTTTCAAATAAAATTTGAATAAAGGCAGCTTTGACTGACTGAAACAGTACTCCGAGCTGACCCCCTGCAGAAGGCAGCATTTATTGGGGAATTTAAGCACAACATGGAAGCTTTTGCAACGGAACGTGCTGGAAATACTTGAGATAATATTCAACAAGTATTGGCAAAGTCAATAGGGCTCACCTTTGGGACCGATTGACTTTGTCAAAGGATTTTAGAGATGCTGTGCAGCATGGCTAAATAAAAAAGAAGCCTATCACGTCAACACAGGGGTCAGTGGGAGCAGAAGTAACATTGGTGTCTGGAAGCAACACATAGGGTTTGGGGGGAGCACACGGGTGATAACGAGAGCAACGTGGAGTGTGGAGAATGGGGAGAAAACCAAACAGGCGAGATAGCATTTGCAGCTGGGAGGGGTAGACGCACACGTGTGAGAAAGCATCATGAGCAGGGGAGCACACTAGGGCAAACATATAACAAGGGGGGCAGGGGGAAAGCACACAGACGAGAGAGAGAGCTACACAGAGAGGGAAAGAGAATCACACTAGGGAGACAGCTGGAAAACATATTCACTCTTGTAAAGAGCTTAAATTTAAAGAAAAATGTAAAAGTAGAGCCTGAAAAGCGAGCAGTGTAAAAACACAGTAATGCGTCCATGCTCCAGGGGAGGGAAAAACACAAGAAGAGAAAGGAAAGCCCACGCACGCTAACAAATAAGAAGCAGGCAAATAAGAGTGACAATGGAGTCAGCCAGTGGTAAGCAATGGGCTGACCCTAAGCCCACAGTAAGCTAACACTACTACTCGCAAAAGACAGCGCATGATCAGTCTGGTCAACGAGACTTAAAAAGCATCAGAATAAGCAGCCAGCAAGGTGAGCAACAAAACAAAGCATTGACAAAACCCAATTTGGCCAAGAAAAACTAGGCAAGGGAGCCAGCTTGAATGGAACAAAGGCAAGAGTTAACGTGCCCACCTTGCAGAAAGAAATACATGATTTTGTAATTGATTTAGTTAATTAAAACCATATCAATGGAATATTACACTACAATAATTAAACGTACAAAACCCCAGCATGCTAAACAGAAACAAAAAAAAAATAATCACGGGGAGTCTGACAAATAGATCTGTAAAAGATTCAGTTTAAATACAACCATGAGATATATATATATATATATATATATTGTACGACCTATATGAATTTCATAAATCAACTTACTAGTAGAATACAAAACAGAGCTGTGTCCCAGCAAACTCAAATGCCCAATCTTCGAAAAGATAGGCAACAAATATAATCTATAATAATTTGTAAACGCGTACAGTCTGTCAACATATTGGCAGCTCGCTTATTTACCTAATCGAAGAACGAAGAACTGGCATTGATTTTTGATTGTTCTAGTCTTCTAGGACTGGTGAAATTGCAGGAATTCTGAGGGCAAAGCTAGAAAAACCATCCAATGTGGCTCTTCAGAGACCACACTGGTCGCTTCCCTCACCTGGTGAATATATGACGGTACAACGCATGCAATTACAACACATGTTTTTACAATGCAGTCTTTACATCGCAACTACCATTACATTGCATGATTTTACAACGCATGCCATTACAACGCATTTTTAAAAACTACCATTACACGCATTCCATTACAACGCATACCAACGCATACCATTACAATGCATAATACTTTAATGGCAATAGTAGGGTAATTGTTGGATAGTGTAGGGGTAAAAATTACTATTCCCACTCCAGTGAGTGCAACAGTAGGGTAAGTGTTGGATAGTGTAGGGGTAAAAATTACTAAGTGTTGGATAGTGTAGGAATAAAAATTACTATTCCCACTCCAGTGAGTGCAACAGTAGGGAAAGTGTTGGATAGTGTAGGGGTAACAATTACTATTCCCATGTGCCCCAAAACCAATACCCACCCTAATACTAAAAAAAATCTCCAAAACGTACCTTATAATTAGGCTTTCCTGTTTTCAGTTTCTATTTTTGGTAAATTCTGGTGGGGTTTTTTCAGTGTTTTCAAGTGATTTCAATACCTTAAAAAAACAGTTATCAGTGGTTACATATTTTCCCGCCACTAAAAACAACAGAAAAAGTGTTTTTCCGGTGTTTAAGGAACGTTTTGCTTTTATTATTGCTTGCTTTCTGCACTGATAGAACATGGTATATAGACAGTGTACGTATAGTGTATATGAGGTCCAAATAGATTTTTGCAAATTAAAGTTATTGTAGTACACCATACAATACTTCTTCAGTGAGTTGTTGGTCATGTGCGCTTGCTCTTTCCTTCCCATGTAAACTTCGGTGAAAAGGCCCTCTCAACATTGGCATTTGAGAAGGGCAACGCCAAAACAGCCAGTACACAATTTGTTAACTCTGGCCACTGACACAGCTTTTCATGCCAATACTGGTGCACTTGAAGATTGCGATTCTCAGGGCAGCTTCTGCAACATTTGCATTGACCTGGGCGCTTATGCCCTCAGAGTTATTGAATCGGTCAAAAATGAAGCAGCACGTTTGAAACTACGGAGGAAATTCCCCTTTACTGAAGGGATCTAGAACTTGTACAGAGTACCACAGTGAGATTTCATTGACTTCAAATGCCATTGGTGGTGAAGGGACATTTCTATGCATCATTGCAAGCCATTTCTCATACATTGTAAAATAAACGTTCCTGAATTGCTCTTCAACATTGCTTTGCTTACCAAGTGGCAATCACTCTAACAGGGAACATGTTGCAGTGCCAAAGTCACTAAAGGTGTCGCCCAGCCTACTCTCAAGGAGATGTTTCACATCTACACCAATTATGCTGAACACTTGGCAGACAAGGGTGCTTTCAGACTCTAGTTTTTTTTTATGTCCACTACAGCAGTTATGTTTTCCTGTAAAAATCTAAGAATGCAGTAGAGTGTACTTTTTTTCACATCGCTATCAATATGCAATCAAAGATCCTCACATTTCTTGCCTTTGGCATCATCACTCAGCAAAAATTCTGTAAACGGTTGCCACATGGATAATATAGCATTCATAGCCCCTTGGACTGAGAACCATCAGCTAAGGGACACAGTTGGGATGACTCTTTCTTTGATGCCACACAAAGCACGAAATGATAAATATTTGCATTTTGGTTCCTGTGCATTAGAAAACTGTGCACCAGAATGGACTAAAAAGTCAATAGCATTCTTCATTAACTCTGAAGATTGTAAAGATGCTTTCAGCAGACCATCTAACAAGTGGCAAGGATCTCCTACAGGAAATCACTTCAGCTCGGGTATCAATTTTGACAGGTCATCACACAACTTTTTCATATACGTAGCTGAATCACTGCAAATACAAACAATATCACTCCAATCTTTGTTGAACTTGGAAAGAACCTTTTTTGCAGAGCATTTCAAGTGACACTGCGTTCCATGTTTTCCAAAGGTTTGGTGTCATGTTTTAAACACTATCCCAGATGCTTGGTGATAGCGCTCTTTATACATATACTTGTCACTATACCTTGCATTGAATGTTTAAAGCCTGAGGTATAGGCGATTCACCTACTATCAATACTGACTCACTAGAAACTGTGGGCTGATGTATTAAGGGTTTTTACCCATTCTCTGTGGGTAAATGTGATGACACATATTAGGAAAGATTCTTATGAAACCAGCCATTTTACCTATCAGTGGAAGAATCAAACGCAGCCAAAATATCAAATATGATTTTGATATTTCCTGATTCTCTACAGTTTATAAAATAATTAAACGAGACCTAAAACATGCTTCTAAACCCTGCATCTTTAGACCAAAGACCACAAAACTTAAAAAAGCAAAAGGAAGAAGAAACAATATTTTAGTGGCATCCCTAAACAACAAAACTCAAGCAGAATAATGTTAGCCCAGTCTTTCTTACTGCTAGCTTGTATATCAAAGTTACATTGTATTGGCCCCTTCAGGAAGAAAAAAAATGACTCTTTCACTCTCTTTTTCCTTTCTTTGAATGGCATTTAGTTTGTGGTAGTGCAGGTGTTTTTTCAGTGTTTATATGTTTTCACTGGTGAGGGCTATTTCTCTTTCAGTGGGGTTTTATCAGTTATTATAGGTTTAAACCTAAAACCCCACAGCCTACTTATAATGTGTTGTAATGGCATGCGTTGTAATGGTATGCGTTGTAATGGCATGCGTTGTAGTGACATGCGTTGTAATGACATGCATTGTAATGGCATGCGATGTAAAGGCAGCTGCGTTGTAACAGTTGCGTTGTAAAGGTAGGTCGGTGTAATGACTGCGTTGTAATGGATGTTTCCCCACCTGGTCCACGTGCACACACTGCTGATGACATACACAGAGGATTTCTAGGGTGTACTTAACTATGGCCCCTTTGTAAACAATTTATCAATTTTGGAAATTATGTAGATCGCACCAGGAATCAAGTGAGACTTTAGAGACACAGTTACAAGTGTAATTTTCATAATCACAGTGCCGCTGAAACAGTTGAATCTGGTAACTGGGACATCAAGTCTTGGCTGTGTGACTGTCCTGGGTACCATCCTAGGCCCATTGCTCCAACCTCCACGCAAGAGAAGGCAATGGTCTCAAAAAGGCAGGTTCACAACCAAAAGTCCATCAACTAGGATGCTCAGCTGAGGTAATTTCTTTCCAGTGTCTCAATCAAAACCATCTCCACAGATCAGACATTAAAAATGAATCTCGTCTGACCAACTTAACAGTTTCAGGCCTCATCCAGGCTTCCCCTTCAATTCCATTTGAGCTTTTACCACTGGTATCAACAAGGTTTTGTTACTCAAAGCATTGAGGCAAGCGTGTACACGACATGCCGTCGGTTTGCCGCTTACACTCCAACCACAACTCTTCACTCTTCATCCAATCTTCTTGTCGTTCAACGGTTCCCCAGGTCGTGCCTTGGTGGATGCGACTTCGCACTTCCTAACACTTGAACACCCTCCCTTCTGTCTTGCGATCTGTCTCTTGTCAATAGGAGTTACCCAAGGAACACTAAACTAGGCTCTTCTCGGCTGACCTTTCTTAGTTCTGTCATCAGCACTATCATTGGTTGGCTCACTTATGGGTTGAGTACCATGATGTCCTGTCTCTGGGTTGCAGGGTGATTTACAGTTTGTGCCGGTGGTCGCTGGAAATCATTTATGGGAAGGGATTTATTTTTCTTCATCAGACTTTGACCCAAAGCAAGAGTGAAAAAGGCAAAAAAAAACAGATAGAAGGAGGAACAGAAAGATAGAAAAAGAGTGAGAAAGAGAGAAAGTAAGGATGAAACAGAACCTGAAAGAATAAGATAAAGAGACAGTAAACGTGGGGTTGTGAAATAAAAAACATATGGTGGTAGTCTTGATTTTCTTAGGAGTCCAAAAGCATACTCCTAAGAAAAACTCCTTAGTTAAGGCTCTTGAACTTACATTTTTACAAATTAAGCACTGCTTCTGTTCAGTCATTCATCTCTAAAGGGTACATGGAGGCAACAAGAAAGTCCCACATTATTAGCAAAACAATAATCATTTTACAACATCCCCTCTGTTGGAACCCTTGTTGATGAATAAGCACAGAACTCTTTACAAGGACCTTGGGAGAGCAGTGGCACTGGCCTGCCTTGAAGGCTGAATAATGCAACATATTTGCTGCAGTCAAAGGTAAACCTTATCTCTCGAGAACCTCTAAGAGGGCAGCCATTGGCAGATTGGAGACAAGAGATGAAGAATGTGCCACTCATCGTATTTAAAAAAAGAAGTTACTTAATATATTCTGGGCAAATCACTTAATCTCCCCGTGCCTACCAAATAAATGAATGTGTCCTTGTGTAACGTAACTGGTGCTCATGTAAAGCGCTCCAATACCTTCGGGTCGAGTTCGCGCTACATAAATCTACAAAAAATAATAATAATAATATCATCGGAAACATATCTCTCCAGGAGGAAAGTGTAACATCAACAGATTCACTGACACTGCACCCGAAGTGTAGAGAATGGTAGATTCACAATGCACCAGTGAGCCTGAGTTCTTAAACCAGCAATAGGAAGTGGGCGTCACGTGGTTTGAATGTACTGAAGACAGTGGGCGTGTCTGTGACCCGGAAGTGCCAGGCAGGGTCAGACAGTTCATCTGGAACACTTGACCAGTGTTTTATTTATTTTATTTGTTGTGTACCTGCAGTGTGAAGGAGCAGTTTTTTCATTAACCAGTCCATGTGCAAAGAGTACAATTTTCCCAAAAGGAACATTAACTGGGCTTCAGATTTTGGAGCTAGATAAGAGGGACCAAATAATGAGTTAATATTTGCTTTGTCTACATAGAGACCTCCAAGGCCCATTATTGTATCAGGCAAGACACAGTCATGTCTGAGGAAGGGTAGAAAAGTGGGGTCATGGCTTTGACGGACATCTTTTCAACGCGCATGTGAACCAGTCGCAGGCTGGCTTGCGGCCCTTGGCCGACTGCTCAGGAATGTTATATCCGCCTTAAATATCATGAAGGGACCTGTAACCAGAGCAAGGGCCCTCGCCTGGCCACAGGCTTCAGAACAAAATAACTTAATGGTAATTTGTGGCCAGAGGGAGCGCACATGTCAGGAACATCATTGATTAAAGGTGCCCAGCGGGTAGAGCTGGTGTAAAGTCAGGTGTCGCACCAGGCCTGGAGTTACTAATTTATGTATTTAGCTGGTTTGTGTTCACCTGCATGTTGCTTTACGCCTCCTTATACCACTGATAACCCACAACACGGATTAGGATGTTGCAACATATTTACAGAACACCTAGATACAAAGTTACAATAATCTCTAAGACCTTCTCCACCAATAAAATGCCTACGACTGGATCAGCTACCACTACATGTATCCTGCGTGTAAGGCAACCCTTGAACAAGGATGGGCATCATAACACTGAGAGTCTCACCAAGGCTCACCACGGATGGAACCCCTTCCATCACAGGAGTCTACTACCAGCCAATGCTGCCCTCGCTTGACTCTACCACTAACCAAAGCGCTTGGAAGTGGCTTCTAGAACCATTGCAAAAGACACACAATTGATGGACGGAATGTGGAACAAATCAAACATTCATCCCCAGTCAAGAGATCTGGGTTAAATCCATTGCTCTTTTGCTCACCATGCCACCCCAGTTTAGACGCAGCCATATGCAAATCAGTCTTGACCCTGCTCCCCATGGGAACAGTTCAGCCCGAACTACCAAGCCAGGTCCTCCCTGGACTGAAAACAAGCATCCTGGGACCAGTTTCGGGGTATCACCCCTCATCAGCCAGGCTAGCTTGAATCCAGTGGCACAGTGAGCAAGGGACCCACGTCTGGGCATACCCAGCGCACTTAGGGCGAGAAAGCATAAGACACACAAGTTGCCGCAGCACACTTCTAGAAGCAACGAGTACTTCATAAAAACATTAAATGAAATCAAATAAATAAAAGACAGAGAACACCTAAGCCGGTAAGTACAGATTCAAGACTGTATTCAAACTGCAGAGAAACCACAGGTTGTGATGCGGAATGAAGTCCTGACATTGATAAATAGCTGCCCAATTCCCCAAACTTTGTGCTGTGATTAGGCGTAGCTCACTCCTCACCCTCTGGAAGACACACCTGGCGTTGTAAATCAGGAGTTTGTAGGACTGTTGGGCCTACGAGTTAATTGGGTTAACTCTTGTGCTTTCCCATCGCACCTAATAGCTCATGAGTCGATCATATCACAATCCGTCCGAGCTCTCAAGGGGGAACCAGTTACTTTCCAACATTTAGGGGTGAGGATCTACCACACATGCATCGAGGTCATTGATCATAATGTCATATCCGCGCTTGTGGCTAAACAAAGCAGTGTAGAATTCTGAAAAGCTTTACCATAGTTGCTGATTGGGAAGAGAGCTCTAACAAACATGGTCCCACTCCACATCTACTTTATCATTTTGTTGACTTACCAGTGAGGTTTCTTTGGACGGTTATTTTAGGCAGGGGGGCATATTTATGTAGGGTTACATCATGTTTGCACCACGCAACGTGGTACATGCATGAGGCAAACCTCTAAGTCAGATTTTTGAAGCCACACAAAGCCACTCTACGTGACTTCGAGTGGCAAAAATCTGGTGTAACGCAACGCAGTGCAAATCGCTGTGTTGCGTTATTCTGTGCTAGGGAGCCATTCCATGGGCGCTGTGGGGGTGTTCCTACACAACTTCCATGGTTTTACACGCATTCCCAGATTTACAAGACCTTGTAAACCTGGGAATGGGCCAAAAAGATATCCCTCCTCAGCACACATAGAAAGAGGAAAATGCCTCTCAGGATTGTTTTTGCACAGTAAGGTGCCCCTTCCTGCACAGAAACAATCCTGCATGCAACGCAGGCACATTTTCACCCTGGTGCAAGGGTGCCAGCGTCGGCTCTAGGCAGCCCATTGTGAGGAAAAAGTCAGGAATGCACCATATGCCTTAATTACAGCGCCTTGTCCAGTGCCGCAGTGCAGCAAGGTGACTTGCTGCTGCTGCACTGCGCCATTTTTCATAAATTTGCCCCCTGGTTTTTAACTCAACCTGGTGTGGAATTCTTATGGCACATGGTGAGTAGCATAAACTGAGACCCCCAGCTGCTGGGGGAGGCCGGAGTGTCCCAGATTGTGAGTTATATCAATTTGACTGCTCAGCTGCAAATGGATGGGCAGATGGCTTGGAGAAACTCAGGAAACAGACTCCGAGACCATGTGGGGTGGGCTGTTAGCCAACAGCTATCCGATTTACTGATTAGACCCAAGCACAGCAAGTGTCAGTTCCCACAATTAGGGAAAGTGGTGATGTCCTGTTAGGAACTTTGTTGAAAAAGAACAAGATTGATGACAGCAGATGGCCCTAGCATCGCCTTCGATGATGTACCAACTTTCTGAAGGGTGATAAGCCTCAGCAGATAGCAGTTTGACCTGCCAACAGATATCACAGCAGATGGCCCAACCATCCCCTGTGATGGTTTACCCAACTTTCAGAAGGGTGATAAGCCCCAGCAGATATGACAGCAGACGGCCCCAGCATCCCCTTCGATGGTGTACCCAACTTTCAGAAGGGTGATAAGCCCCAGCAGATAGCAGTTTGACCTGCCAACAGAATTAGGACTGTGTGTGTAAGACCTTCATGAAGCTGGAAACGTCAGTGCCTTTCAAGGCTATGTCAGAGATCATGAGCTGCCGGGAGGGACAGATTCTCGCCTGTAGGTTGATACTCGGTGAGCATACGCTAGTATGGAGTGCGAGCGAAACAGAAACCATCACTTACGGAGTTCTTCAGTTCAAATACACTCTAGGTCTAGGGAGGAAAGGAGTGTTGCTATAGTAGAGGGCACTCTGGATGTCCAGCATCCAAATTTTATGAGGCAGGATTTTGCCCTGTGACATAGTTATGCCCAAATTTGCTATCACACCGGGATGGAGACACTCACTCACTTGAATTGACCACAAGAAGAACAAATCTATTGACACCGGAAGCCTGTTTTTTAGGTCTATTTCTGCGTTCTAGAAAAATGATCATAATGATGGCAAATCCAGACTGGTCAACCCCCCCCCCTAAAAGTTGACCATTGTCCGTCTCAGTGAAAGAAGACATTTTTTGGCTCAATAGATAGGTCTGTGGCTTGATTCGTTGTGTTTGAGGTCAGTGGTGGACGGGAATGGGGTAGCCCTAGACAGTTGTAAACTTAGGTCATGGTATCATACTCCGAGCCCCTCTTAAGAGGAGCGATGGAGGGTCTCAGTTAGGACATCACCGTTTTTGTGGCAATGTGCTTCATCTAAGACCTGAGGTTGTTACTTCTCCTTTTCTTGCCCACTCAGGTGCAGCGGTGTGAACTCCACCGCAAGTGACTCAAGCAGGAGACGGTGGCTGGACTCTCCGGTGACCAGCCGCGAACATGGGCGAGATGGAGCAACTCCGGCAGGAGGCAGAGCAGCTGAAGAAGCAGATCGCGGTGAGTAGGCCAGAGCGTACTCTGATGTCCCTTGCATGAACCATGGTGTGATTAGGGAGGTGGGCTGTCCAGGCACATGATGAGGCTAATACAGGTCTGCTAGGTCTACCTAGCAGTAAGCCTTGGCGGTGAACTCCACTCCGCTCGTGGAGTTTGCGGAGTTTTCCGCACTCCCCATTACGCAGAGCTTGCGGAGTTCTGAAAAACTCTGCTCCGCGTAGTGGAGCGAAGGTTTTTTCCTCGCTCGCGCTCGTTAACGTCAATTTGGCAAGCACGAGCATGGAAAATCCACTTCCCGTGAGATTTTTCCTCGTTCGCGATTGTCAACGTCAAGTTGGCGAGCGCGAGCATGGAAACCAACCTCCCGGCGAGAGTTCTCAATGCGGGCGGTCAGGTTTCTCATTGCGAGTGGTCATGACCGCTCGCGTTGAGAAACCGTCAGTTCGCGTTGAGAAAGCTGCCACTCGAGTAAAAAATCTACTCGAGTGGCAGAAAGGAAGCAGTGCCCGCTTGCGCTGTGCATGGTGCTGTTCGTGATGATTGCACAGTGTGGACAAACACCGAGCGCTGAAAATCACCGCGAACGGCATTTATCTAACGCACTCCGCCGCTTGCGGAGCTCCACCTAGCCGCAAACTCCGCCCAGGCTTACCTAGCAGCTGCCTCTTCTGGGTGCAGAACACAGGTGCAGCCCTATGTTATGATTAGACATGGATGATATTTCCTCAACCCTTAATAGATTCCCCTGATGCTGTCACCCTGCCACCAACATTCAGCTGCCCTTAGATCACAAGTAGGGTTAGATGAACTAATTGCGCAAAACAATCTCTGATCACTATTCTCTCTCACTGATTGCAGGATGCTCGGAAGGCAGTTGCTGACACAACGCTGGCCCAGGTAAGCAGATGAGTAATGGAGAACTCCAAAAAGTGTCAATCCGAACCCTGCGGACAGTGTTTCTCCCAAGCCCTCTGAGTCCCTACTGCCGACTGATGAGCATTTATACTACCCTTCTTGAGATTCTCTCCTCCATCTACTTCTAGGGACATCTTCTACCCACTTGCTGTAAATCTCTCCCACCCTCTACTAAGTGTATTTTCTGCATCTGACTCTCAGTACCAGCCTCCAGCCTCATTATGAGTTCATACCACTACAGAATCAGTTTCTTTTCCACCTCTGGTCAGAACCTCTGGTGCCTCTCTCTGAGAATGTTCCTCCCACCTCCTCCTTAGTGCCTCTCCCCCACTACCATTTGGGATTGCCGACCACCATCGCTGCCCCTATTGAGACTCCCCTTTCCACACTCTGCAGCTCACAAGCGGGATGGAGGTGATTGGCCGAATACAGATGAGAACCCGGCGGACCCTCCGCGGACATTTGGCCAAGATTTATGCCATGCACTGGTCTACAGACTCCAGGTAAGACCCTGAGGGGGCATCTGTTCTGCACCAGTCAGGGGCATGAGTGCCAGCCTGCGGGCATCTGTAGCCTGCCCTGGGTCATCTACACTTGGCTGTTGTAATATGCACATGGCTGAGGGGATCTACCTCAGGTTTGAAGCATGTATGCGGTCTGAGGGCATCTGTACCTTGATGGTGTCATCTACACTTGGTGGTGGCCAAATACCAGAATGAGGGTCCTCTGTGCCAAGATGGAGATGGAATATCTTCCAGACTAGAGACATACATTTTCCTTATAGGGGGTTTCTAAACCACACTCTACCTGGCTAGCCACATCTGCACCAGGTTGAGAACATCTGGGGTAGTCTGAGGGCATCTGTACCAGGATATTGGGGTATGCACCTACCTTCGGGGAATCTGTAAGAGTATATGGCCTTGTGTGGTAGATCTGTACAAGGGAGAGGCATCCCTACCAGAATTTGGACATCTGTGCCAACATTGGGGAATTTCTTCTGCTCTGGGGTTAGCTGTAGCTGGATGAGGGCATCTCTACCAGGCTGAGGGCATCTTTACCAGCTTTGGGAAATCTGTACTTGACATAGGGCAATTGTTCTAGGCTAGCCTCACCAGGCTAATGGACATTTTCTTCTTCCAGGTTACTCGTCAGCGCCTCCCAGGATGGAAAGCTGATTGTGTGGGACACCTACTCCACCAACAAGGTACTTCTTTGTGCTTTTACAACCCCTGCCAGAGCTCCTTCAACATCCTCCACTGCCATCTCTCCTGTGCGATCTGTCAAAAAATCACTCTTTCTTTATCCAACAAAAATACTCATCAATCATGCCCTCTTAGAGAGAACACTGCAACATAATCCCTCTGAGATACCACACCAACACCATCAATTAGAGAATGAACACCAACAGCATTAACCAGAGAGAGCACACACACCTGATGGACATGGGGAGGCTGTGAGACCATGCGCAACCCTTACGTCAATGGTAGACTTGTAACCTTTGAGAAAACCCCAAACAAAGTTTTGTGAGGTCAATATATGTATATATACATATACACACCAACACACTAACATCATGAATCAAAGTGAGAAACACCAAAACAAACAGCAGCATGAAGAGCAACACCAGGAGATCGAACACACCAACACCATCAACATGGGAGAGCACAACATCACCACATAAACAACAAACTGAACCAGAGGCAATGTTCTCCAACAGACAACAGAAACTGGACACATAGGGTTTTTCAAAAGGATGGCAATTCTAGGCACCTACCACACCCTTCGCTGTTCCACCAGCCCTGTTACCGGAGGTGATGCCAGCCCACCTGTCGAACTCTCACCACATTGTGGTATGTAAGGAGAGCTGGGAGTCTGAACAGTAGCAGTACTCAAGCTTGCATGTTGTCTAGTTGTCCAGCTGGTGTGTCTGTCAAAAACAAATATGCACTGCTAAACCTCCTTCTTAGCAGTACCCATCAGCAAGGCTAAAGCACTTGAAGAGGTGTCAAGGTGGTGTGTAATATAGTATGCTATGGTAACATATAATAAATATTCTGGTGCAATAACAACGAAAGTAAGGACTGCCCAGGCTCTTTGCTTTACTTTACTCCTCCCTCATACACAGAGGTAGCACTGCATACTTGTCAACATCCTATGACCAAAAAGAGGTGGAACTTTCCAGGTGTTAAACTTGCTACTTTGCATAGTGACCACATCACAGGAAATGACATCACATGACATTTAACCTTAAAATGACAATAACGGGAAATGACCTTACATAACACATGCCTGACATCAAATTGCAAGAAAAGACTGTGTGGTCTTTGAAAGATGAGTGCAGTGAGTTGGATAGGACACACTGACTGAAATCTTTAATTGTGCCCCATAGAAACATGACAGCAGATTAGGGGGGCTGTCCGCATCTAGTCTAGCCATTGACTTCCTGTTCTTTAATCATCAACAATATTATATCAAGATTTACCATTATGTTTCCAGTTGTACTGACCCACAGGGACATATTCACTAGAAAATGATGCAGTACGGCACTTCAAGCCATTTTACTGCACCAAGCTGCATCATTTACAGCAATACAACACACCCCTTTGCTTTCCTCTGCAGTGGCGCACAATTGGCTTCCTAGCGCCAAGACAGGCACCTTTGCACCATAGTGCAAGGGTGCCTGCATTGCAGGGATGATTGTTTTTGTGCAAGAAGGGGCACCTTCCTGCACAAAAACAATAATGGATAGCGTTTTCCATAAAAAGAGAAATAAAGGTATTTCTCCTTGCTGCGTCACTTTAACGCCTCCCCTGGGGAGGCGTTAGATTCTGACACATTCCCAGGATTAAGAAACCTTGTAAATATGGTAATGCGTCAGAATCCATGGGCGTTGCGTGGGAACACCCATAGCAACACCCATGGAATGCCCCTTTCACACAGAGTAATGCGTGAAAGCAGGCCATATTTACAAGACCATGAAAAGCCACACACGGTGGCTCTGCGTGTCCTTGGAAATATGGCTCAGCATTGTGCGCTACCGGAGTGTCACATGGGCCTTGTAAATGTGCCCCCAGTGTCTTTCAGCCATGCATTGCGACAACTTCCATCCTTTGCATTACTCTCTGACCTGTTCTCCTGCTTCATCCATTCTCACTGTGTGCCGTAGTTCTCTCCTTATTTTCTTGTGCCAGTTAAAGTAAAGAGGTGGGAAAGAAAAAAGTAATGGTAGAAAGAAGGAAGAGAAAGAGGAGGAAGGGATAGAGAAGAAGAAGAGTAGAGAAGAGATGAGATGAAGAAGAGAGACAAAGGTAGGTATTGAGAAAAGGGAAGATAAGAAGGGGAGCAATGAAGGTAGGAAGTTGGAGAGAGAACTACATAGGAAGAAAATAAGGGAAAGCTGAGATGGGTAGAGGGATGCAAAAGGAAGGAGATAAAGTAAGAACAATGAGTAAAAGAGAGGGTGATGGGAAGAAGGAGGGAAAAAACGAAAGAAGGAATGAAGGGAGGTGTGATGATGTGGTGCGAGAAGGAAGAAAGAGGTGGTGAGTGGAAAACGAGATGGGGAAGGAGAGGCATAGTAAAAAGGCTTGGACGAGGAGGGAGGTAGAACGAACAGTGGAAAGAGAATGGATGAATGAGGAGGAAGAGGAGAATTGTGGGAAAGGAGACAGGAGGAGACACGGTGGGGAAGACACTGAAGTAAAAGGAAATGCGATGAAATATAGACAACATTAAGAAGAGAGATGTGGTGAGGGAAGGCGATAGAGTGAGAGGGAAAGAAGTGTAGGAATAAAAGTAACGCTGTGGTATCCTCTGTGTCCCTGTTCCATGCACACCTGTCTGGAATGCTGACAGCGAGTGATGTCATAGAATGTTGGTGTGCGGTCTGCACCGGAAGCGCGGAGGGAGGGACAGTTGGAAGGAGGGTGGAAACCTGCTGTTGCTGTACCACGAGGACCAAAACTGAAATGAAGAACTCTGCCCCTACCTGAGAAGCTCCAGACTCTTGTATGAAGAAGAACCAGTGCTTAATTTGAGCCGGTGGTTTCCGGTGCTCGGCTTGTGACAGTCTGCCACAAGGTGGCGCTGTCTGGCTAATTTAGAGATCAGCACAACAACAGTCAATTATTAATTAAATATACATTAAAAATGACGATTGCCTGCTGCCCAAGCCATTCTTGTTGCTTTCGAGGCCTGAAA
Organism: Calotriton arnoldi; assembly: GCA_963921515.1. Taxonomy (NCBI): domain Eukaryota; kingdom Metazoa; phylum Chordata; class Amphibia; order Caudata; family Salamandridae; genus Calotriton; species Calotriton arnoldi. The sequence goes on from CAWUFW010005625.1 coordinate 677,754, forward strand.
TAGTCCGAATTGTCAGAGTTGTATGAGTGTGATGGTTAGTAGTTGCGTTGTTACTATCTTTGGCTGCATAGCAGGGGCAATGTATGGTGCAAGCTGCAGCGGCCTCCTGACTAGAGCCCTGGCACTTATATATTTTTTTTACAAATTAAGCAGTGATTGACGACCCTGCTCTCTGACTTCAACAAAGAGTCTGGAAAGGAGAGAGGCAGAAGCAAAGAGCTGTTCGGATAGAATTAATACGTTATACGTACCTTCAAAAAGGACAAAAAGAAATGTAATTGTTGGCACAGACCATAGACTTTAAAGCTAGTTTGGGAGTGGGTGCGTGATGTCACGCGCCAGGCGTGCACGCTGACGACGTCACTTCTTCCTCTCTGGTGTGTGTGACTAGTGATCCACATCATCAAACCGTTAGTGAAAGCGCAACCTAACTGTCCCAGAAGATGATTCCCCATAGACTCTGCACTGACAGCCATTTATTTGGACAGAAGCACCCGAGGGGGGGCCGCCCTCCTCTATCCATCAGGTGCCGGGTGTGCAGAAGTGAGTACCTCGCGGGCCGCTGAGGCACCACGTCACTTCCGATGGGAGTAACTTGCCCTCTGAAGAGAAAGAAGCCTGAAAGAAAAGTAAAGTAGACAGGTCCCTGCTGTCCGCTGCACGGTTTGATTTTCATGTCCTCTTTCAAGTTTGGATACTTAAAACTGTGCAGTAAAGGAAAGCCAGCAAGTTAAGTAGTCCCTCTTCATTTTTCATTAGACTGACTTCTATGGAAGGACTTTATGGTCACTTAACGCCTAACTGCCCGAGGATGTTTTCGAGTTTGCTTGGTTTTTTGGTTTTTTTTTTTACTGAGGGAAACGCAATGGCCAAGGCATGGTGGCCTGGCTTGATGAAAACGAGCAGGATGGCAAGCAAAAATCCGTAAGCGGTAAAGGTGCCGAAAAAACGGCAGCCAACAGGCTAAATCATCTAAATCGGTAGGACTGACAACTATAGCACTATTACATCAAAGTCCAAAGAGAACGTCCCAGCATCTTACCCAGGGTGAGCGCTCTTCTGATGTTCCCTCACGAATGGCCATGCTGTTACACCATCCCCCAGAGGTAGAGGGCACCCTTGCTCTATCTGCACAGCCAGGGTTCCTCTGCCATCTACAATATGGAGCAGTCTTACACCATCCTACAAAGATGGAGCATCCTTACTTCATCCATGCAGCCTGTGCCCCTACACCATCCAGAGCTTCTTCATCTTCCTCTGTACCACCATATCCTGTATCATCGAATGACGTCAGCATCACTCCCACACCCTCCTCTGTATCCAGTGATCCTACACCATCCTCCAAAGCTAGCGCTCTTTCACCACACCAACCATCAGTAATCCTGACACAAAGCTAGAGTCTTCCTTAACTCCTCAGAGACACTCCTACACTATCTTTGAGAGAGACACTCTCCCACCATCCACCAAAGAGACCTCACCTAAACTATATTCCAGAGAGTGCTTTACGGGGAGCCTTTCTTCACTGTCCACTCTGAAGAGAACTCTGTTGTATCCTCTCAGAACACTGCTATGTCATCTGCCACTCTCTTACACTACTTCATCCTTCCTACATGTGGCAACCCTACCCCATCCGCACCAAGAGGTTTCATAACATAGCTCTGATGTAGATGTTGTTTGCAGGTGCACGCCATCCCGCTGCGCTCCTCCTGGGTCATGACCTGTTCCTACGCGCCCTCTGGAAACTTTGTTGCGTGTGGTGGATTGGACAACATGTGCTCCATCTACAACCTCAAGACGCGAGAGGGCAACGTCAAAGTCAGCAGGGAGCTGGCTGCGCACACAGGTGAGGACCTTGGTGGTAGTGATGCTGAGTGCATGGTGAATCCCACATGACTTCAATGACCACAGTGTGATGGAACTCAAGGTGTCCCCTATATTCATGGCTTCACCAAACCTAAGACTGCTGCCAATAATCACATCGAGCCTGAATCTAAGACCGCTCACAATAATCAGGGCCAGGCTAACGGATAGGTATGGCCTAGCGTCTGAGACCCCCAATTTGGTACCCGAGAACCAGGAACTGGACCAGAGTTCTAAACCCTGGTTCGGCACTTGATTAAAAATTGTGTGTTTCTGGGCAAATCACTTAATCTATATGTGCCTAAATAGAAAAAATAATGTATGTGCAATGAAAAGCAGCACTAAACATATGAAATGTAGGGGCATATTTACAAGGAGTTAACAACACCAGAACGTCACTTTTTCTGACGTTCTGGTGGCGTTAACTCCTTCACCTTATTTACAAGGCGGCGTTAAGCTACTTAACGTGGCTTTACGCTGCCTTGTAAATAATGCTCCTATTCATGCAGCACTTAACGTGAAAGCGACGTGCAATGGGTGTTGCAGTGGGCGTTTCGCCGCAACACCCATTGCTTTTTGATGCTGCCACCTATTTACAAGGTATGGGGCACGCCAAAAATACCACCAGGGTATACCTGGTCTTAAGCAGGCGATTTCGAGGAGAAAGTTTCATTTCTCCTCGTATTTTGCTCTTTCCACGTGTGCTGCATTATGCAGAACACATAGATAGAGCAAATCGCCTGTAAAGATTGTTTATGTGCAGGAAGGTGTGCCTTCCTGCACATAAACAATTGCCCCTGCAGAGCAGGCACCCTAGCAAAATGGCTCTAGGGTGCCTGCGCTGGCAGCTTTTTTAGCACCAGTGCTAGGGGTAACGCAAGGGTTCGCCTCATTCTTGTGAATACTGCGCATCCCTGCATTTTGAAACTGTCGAAGCGCGGTGTTACCAATTTTGGAGTAACACCACGCTGTGACAGTTTCTTGTAAATATGCCCCATAATGTCATTTTGCAAGTCAAATGAGTAAATCTCCAACTGATGTACGCCATCTTGTCTGCGCTACCAGCACCCCATTAATATATAGAGCTTTGCTGCTACCCATCAAGGTCCATGCTATATAAGTACGAACACCAATGTAAAGCCTGAAGGGCTAAAAGGTCCAATGTATGTCCTTTCAGCATCCTTGTGGCATGGTACCCAGCATCCTGATTTCCAGGACTCCGACAGACCAGAGTCTGGTTCAGTTAATCAGCTTGTGGAATATTTGTGGTTCTGCTGTGTATCTATAGGTTTCTTTTAATAATGACCACAGCTGGACCTTTAATATTGATGATCGAGACAATTCTGGAAGTTAAGAGCTGGCACAACCCTTTCATTATATATAGGATACCCTTTAATTCACCATACCCGGATACCATGTGGTCATCAGGCTGTGATGAAACACCAATCTATTATCTCTTTAAAACATTACAGAAAGCATGATGTATTGACTCAGTCTGCCAAAAGTGTGTATCTTAAATGAGCTAACAAAGTAAACTTCCCTTTAGCTATGAGTCATTTGTAAGCTCACGTAAACCTTTATATGTCTAAAGAAAGGCAGATGATGTACAAAACAATTCTTTTGAACCATTTCTATGTTGGCAACAGTTACTACATTGTTGCTTTCATGTAGCGCTCAAGCAGCCAAGAGACAGCTTCAGAGCACCATTAATAACATAACATAATCACTTTGCTCACGTACAAGTCACACGTCTTTTTAGGTCTCGCCTGAGCCAGCGCGCATGCGCTGCCTGCGAGGCTTTTAGTAAGGGCTTTAAACTCGAAACACACGCTCGTGCATGTGCTTTTTTTTTATCTCCCGCTATTGGCCTTTGCATGCGTCTTTCTAAGTAAGACAGCACACAATTGGGCCAAGGCGGCTGCATGTCCCGCCTTCTCTCTCCCCTGGCCTAGGGTGCTCGGGAGCGAGCAGCAGCGCGGCCGTGTGCCATCTGTTTTTAATTATCAGCGGCGCGCGCAGTGTGCCAGATGGAGGGCAGGCTGCATTCCAGTCTCAGGTTACTTGTCCTTCACAGCAGGCGCCCGCTTTTATAAATCTAGTGGCAGGCTGCTCCTAATTAGCAACAATGCCGGGCGCATTTTTTTTTTTTTTTAGCATACTAAATAATGTGGCCACGCGTGCCTACACGTTACATAATGTATACACAAATGTTGATGTGGACTATATTTTACCATGAGAGACATTTTGGTATGTTGCATCTTTGACTAGGTCCATATGGAGCAATCGTCCTCGCAAGACTGACATCCCAGAGACCAGGGACCCGGGCTCAGCTGTGTAACAGCATCCCCCACTCTGCCTCATTCCGCCTCACTGTTCCTTACGGTGCCTCCTTCCACCTTATTGTGCCCCAGGCTCTGTACACGGGCTCAGCTGTGTAACAGCATTCCCCACTCTGCCTCAGTGCCACATAATTATATGCTACATAATTACACTGCACTCAATGCAACATACACTCCAAATAATACCACTCAGTGCCACATAATTATATGCTACATAATTACACTGCACTCAATGCAACATACACTCCAAATAATACCACTCAGTGCCACATAATTACACGCCACATAATTACACTCTACTCAATGCAACATAAATACACTCCACATAATACCACTCAGTGCCATATAATTACACGCCACATACTTACACTCTACTCAATGCACTATAAATACACTCCACATAATACCACAAAGTGCCACATAATTATATGCTACATAATTACAGTGTACTCAATGCAACATACACTCCAAATACCACTCAGTGCCACATAATTACACACCACATAATTACACTCTACTGAATGCAACATACACTCCACACAATACCACTCAGTGCCACATAATTATATGCTACATAATTACACTGCACTCTATGCAACATACACTCCAAATAATACCACTCAGTGCCACATAAGTACAGGCCACATAATTACACTCTACTGAATGCAACATACACTCCACACAATACCACTCAGTGCCACATAATTATATGCTACATAATTACACTGCACTCAATGCAACATACACTCCAAATAATACCACTCAGTGCCAAATACTGACACGCCACATAATTACACTCTACTGAATACAACATACACTCCACATAATACCACTCAGTACCACATAATTACACGTCACATAATTACACTATTCAATGCAACATAAATACACTCCACATAATACCACTGTGGCACATAATTAGACGCCACATAATTACACTCTACTCAATGCAAAATAAATACACTCCACATACCACTCAGTACCACATAATTGCATGCCACATAATTACTCTCTACTCAATGCAACATAAATACACTCCACATAATACCACTCGGTGCCACATAATTACACGCCACATAATTGCACTCTACTCAATGCAACATAAATACACTCCACATAAATGCACTCTATACCACATACCACCAATCAACATAAATGCACTCCAAACCATGACACAATTTCACTAAGCATAATTTCACTCAACACCACAGTTTCAGGCCACACAATCCAACTCCACACATTTCCAATACACACCGCATAATTACACACCAAACAACATATTTCAACTCCAGAACTCCACAATCCACAACGTACCTCCAATCCACACCATATAGTGTCACCACCTGAGCACCAAACATCATTCATCACCACCATTTTGCATCAGCGCACCACCTAAGCATCACGTCAGTCTGCCCTTGGAATCTGGCATCTGTTGATTCTCCCCTAGTGTCCGTCCGCTGCTCGTGTTCTAATTAAATTACTGTTTTCCAACCTCCACTCCCCCGTTATTTATGTCCCGCTCCCCCATAACAAAAAAAATTATAAGAAACAAGCATGAGAACAGGCAGGAAAAAGTTGCCAGCAGTGCAAGTACAAAAAAACTAGAAGACATTTTTTATGTTAAATCTTTTTTTAATCAGGTTTTTCAGTTGTATATAATGTCGTCTTCGTTTGTATAAAGGTAACAAAAATGCTTAACACTTTTTATTATAACTTTTCAACATAATGCACAGCAGCCACAATGCTCTACAACATAGCCAAAAGTTCTGGCTAAACACATAAGGTCCCAAAGGCGAGACCTATTGGCTATGCCAATGCTTGTTTATTGTGCGCTTGACATAAACCTGTTAAGTTTCACATATGAATGATAATTGCATGAGGTAGAAGCTTCTCTAAGCAATCTCTTCATTCCTTCATTTGTGTTTCATTTTGTGTGGCTGAAACAAACACCTTCATCATTATTTTGTATTGTTAAGATTCACAGCTGTAAAGCAGTTATATTTTCACAAAAACTCAAGTCTAAGGAAGCAGTTTTTAACCTGTGATCCCGGGAACCCTCGTGTCTGTGACACCTGCTTAGTGGGTCTGCGACTGCTCAGAAAGTTAATTAATATTAACAGATTAATAGTGTATATAAATAAAGAAGCAAAATGTAAAATTCCAGCATGTTCTTTAAATGTGAAGGAATTTGAAATTCGAGGCTTGATTCGTGGGACAGTGCGAGTGATTCAAACAGAATATAGTATGGATGATTGGCGGCCTCACTCGAATTTAGAAAAGCTCCAACCTTCCCCTTAAACTGTAAATTCTGATTTTGTATATTTGTTTGTGAATTAAATACAGTATTTCATTGTTCATGTATTGTTTTGCAGTACAAATCATCAAAATTGTTTACGCCGGGTTCTTCGGCTTCCAGTAATGACTCAGTGGGGGGTCCCCGGATTCCAATAATGATTCAGTGGGGGTCGCCGAATTCCAGTAATTATTAAGTGGTGGTCCACAGGTATCAAAAGGTTATGAACTACTGGTCTAAGGTGCTGAATATGACCAGAATATTCACCCCTTTCCTGCCCAGTGTCTACAGTGGCCTTCATGTACTGTAAACATTGTGACAAGTAGAAGCACAACTTGGCCTGGACCCCGGAGAACCACCTACGAGGGAGGTTCCCCTTCCCTCAGTAATTTCTGCGGGGCATATAGGCACTGTGTAGGAGTGCATGTCCTCTTCTGCCAGCTGTCCACCTAATGGTGGATGTGTGTGTCTTAGCCACGCAGCTACTGTTATGCCTATAATACCTCTGAACCTACAAAATCATGTAGGCCAAAGGGGAACAGACTGTGTTATGTTGCTGGTGGTAATGCCAGAGCACCCACAGTTTGGGTTACTGTATTGTATTGTAACATTTACATAGCGGTTACTACCCCTGTGTGGGGTACTGAAGCGCTTGCCTATATGGGAAGCATGCTACACCGTATAGGGTGTGTGGTCGGAAGGATTTTGTCTTTATTTTTTATCCTATGTGTGAAGTCTTTCCATGTCGTGCGTGATGGTCACTGAGGTGCAGTTATCACGGTAGAGGATGCAGCACTTAGCAGTTGTGATGGATGCAAAAGTGTGAGAGAAGGGCACGCACTTTATGGTTTTCAGTAAGATGGCAGCTTTCAACAGCTCTGCAGGTCCCCTTATCATATTTCTTATGGTCACAATCCAGTAAGATGGCTACCACACAGGGTTATGGGCAGTGCTTAATTTGAGCTGGTGGTTTCCAGTGCTTGGCACCGACACTTAATTGTCAGCACTGGCTCTAGTGACAGGCCACCACATGGTGGCGCTGTCTGACTACTTTTGAGATGAGCATAACAACTGGTTAATTAAGTCGATATACATTAAAAATTAATAATACCTGTTGCTTACGCAGATATTACAGCTTTGGTTGGCCTGGAATAGTCTGAATTGTCACACTTGTGGAGTGCGATGGTTAGTAGCTGTGTTGTAACTGTCCTTGGCTACGCTGGCTGGGGGCAATGGGTGGTACAGGCTGCAGTGGTTTTCCGAGAAGGGCCCACATACTTACCTTTTTTTTTTTTTACAAGTTAGACGCTGGTTACAGGGTGGTCCATTCTGCGATTTTTGTTGTTGGTTCTGAGCAGGAATAGCATGGAGGGAGAGATGGTGGGGAGATGTGCAAGGCTGGACTTGGTTACAATCATCCCATGTCCGATTGTCATTGTGAGATGTCAAGAAGCGGTAAAAGTATGCAGTTAGTTGGGACCTGCAGTGATACACTAAATTAGAGTCCGCCCTGGGCAAGTGGCATGTGGCAGATCTCTTCAGTTTTTCCACGCCTGTTCACAGTGGCGGCTGGGAGGGAACGGTGGTGGGGGTGGGGGGACAGGGAGGAGGGTTAGAAAAATGAAATAAAAAAAAGACTTACCTGCTCGTCGCCGGTCACCAGCCGCCACCTCTCCTCCGTCCTCACTGTTCTCCTGGCTCCCGGCAGCACCCAGGCTCCAAGACTCCCCTAGCCAATCACGACGCTGCTCTCACCAGCATGACAGCAGCGTTGTAATTGGTCTGAGCAGCCTGGTTTGGCGCTCAGACAGGGAGTGGGAGCCTGTGCATGTGGAGAACATGCTAAGTGCGCATGACGGTTTGGCCAGCCCAAGATGGCTGGTCAAACCGTCATGCGCACTTAAGGTGCACATTATACCACTCCTCCTCCCTCTGACGCGGCGAGACCAGCCCCACCCCGCCCTAACCTGGCTCCAAGGTCCACTAAAAATAGAATGATAATAACTTTGTTATCATCATTTTATTTTTCCTTTGCACTGCTCCGAGAGCCGTGGGGCGACGCTGCCTGTCCAAATGCTGATGATGGTTTGTGACAAATTTTGGGAACCTGTGAAACCAAGAAAGCGATGTTTTAGAGAGAAAATTTACCTGTAAAAAATCAAATAGGTTGCAGTTGCAGTGAGCTGTGTAAGATTGCCTGTACAGGTGCAATCAACGCACTTCTATTGGGCGGGCAGTGACATCACTGTATCGTGTATCCTTTAATAAGGCTGACTCAACGAAGCGAAACATGTTACAAAGTAAAGTAGCAATGAGTGGAAATTTCAAATGATGCCGTTAGGATATGGACCTACAATAGCTTTGTGCCGCAGTGAATGGCAAAGAAGGCCATATGGCCAAAGTTAGTGGTCTGCACTTCATCGTGCTCGGAAGGATGAAAAGCTGAACTGCAGAGTACAAACAGGTCCGTGCAGAATACCCTTCACTGTACTAAAAAGAATAAATAAACCGATGCTAAATTAATGCAAATATTGTTGACTTTCTCCTACCACAGGCTATTTATCCTGTTGCAGATTCCTGGACGATAACCAGATAGTGACCAGCTCAGGAGATACCACCTGGTAAGGAGTGTGGGGAACTGCAAAGATGCCAGCAGCAGCAGCTAGGGTGACTCAGAATATACTGAGCGGCCGACCTCGAAGCTGGGGAATCGGGTTCGAGTCTCGGCAGGGACGCTCAACACCCTGTGATTCTGGGCAAATCACTTAATCTCCCCGTGCCTACCAAAAAATGAATGTGTCCGTCTGTAACGTAACTGGTGCTCATGTATTGTATTGTAATTGCATTTATATAGCGCTTACTACCCCTGACGAGGCGTCGAAGCGCTTTTTTCGGCGAGTAGCACGCTACTCCGGGACCCATAGAGGATTAGTGTTGAATTAGTATAGTGAAACATGCAAGTACATTTTAAGTGGTGGATAGGTTAGTCAGTTATTTGGATTTGGAATGATAGCAGAAGGATAGAGGAGGAAAAAAGGTTTGTATTTATATAGCGCTTGTTACCCCTGATGGGGTGTTGAAGCACGCTACTCCGGAAGCCCATAAAGGATTAGTGGTGAATTAATATGGTAAAATATGAAAGTAATTTCAGTGGTGGATATTAGTCAGTTATTTGGAGTGAGAAGGATAGCGGAGGGATAAAAAGGGAAGAAAGGTTTGCATTCATATAGCACTTGTTACCCCTGATGGGTGTTGAAGCGCTTTTCTGGCGAGTAGCACGCCGCTCCGGAACCCATTAGGATTAGTGTTGAAAATTAGTATAGTAAAATATGAAGTAATTTGAGTAGTGGATATGTTAGTCAGTTATTTGGGTAGAGAAGGGTAGGTGGCGGGATAGAAGAGGGAAAGAGGTTTGCATTTATATAGCGCTTGCTACCCCTAATGGGGTTTTGAAGCGCAAGTAGCACGCTACTCTGGAACCCATAAGTATTAGTGTAGTAGAGAGAGTAGAGTAGAGTAGTAGAGAGAAGTTTGAGATGAGTCAGAAGGTTGGGCTAGAAGATATATTGAGAGAAATATAGGCTGAGAAATAGGGTAGTGCCTTGGAAATGCTAAATTAGAAGAAAGTGATAAATATATAGATCCATAAGTACATTGAAAGTATATAGATACATAAAGGAGGTAAGTATATGTAGATTAAAGATATTGATAGAGGCACAGGATGAGAAATAGGGTAGTGCATTGGATATACTTTTTCAGGAGAAAAGTAACAGAGACACAGATCCAAGTACATGGAAGGTACATAGATGCACAATGGAAGTAAGTACATGTAGACCAAGGATGATTTTTATTTATTTATTTATTTATTATTATTTTTTTCCCCTCAACAACATAATTATTCTACATGTTTATACAAAGCAATACACAAAGATAGGTACATGTCTATAGTGAGAACAAATGCTTATATACAGAGGAATATGCTGTAAATTTCTGTTTGCGTATGGTGCTTATGTGGGGAAGAGCCAATTCTTGAGTAGTTTTCTGAAGATAAGGTGGTTGTCGGTGGATCTTATGTTGGGGGTAAAGAGTTCCATAGTTTGGCTGCTTGAACAGAGAAGGATGTGCCACCCATGGTTTTTTTCTTGTATCTTGGGATTTTGAGGCGAGATGCTCCTTTAGAGCGGAGGTTCCTCTGTTGAATGTGTTTGGTGATTTTATTCCTGATGAAGAGCGGTCCCATCCCATGTATTGCTTTGTGGGTGATACAAAGCAGCTTGAACGTGGATCTTCTGGCAACCGGTAACCAATGCAGGGTTTTCAAGGCAGGGGAGATGTGGTCTCGCGGTTTGATATGCAAGAGTAGTCTGGCAGCCGAGTTCTGAATCCGTTGTAGTCTTTTCATGGTTGTTAAAGGTGAACCGTGGTAGAGGCTATTGGCGTAATCGAGTTTGGACAGAACAAAGGAGATGGTAGCTTGGACCTTGTGCAGAAATCCCAAATGAGGGAAAATTCGTCGCAGCGTTTTTATAGTGACAAAGCTTGATCTTGCTAGTTTGTCCACTTGGGCATTCATCGACAGCTTGGAGTACATGGTCATTCCGAGGTTTCTTACTTCCTTTGATACTTTAGGTGGTGATCCCAGTTCATTAGGCCATGCGGCAAGCGGGTTGTAATGTTTCCAATCGCCACACGTGAGTATTTCCGTTTTTGAAGTATTCAATTTGAGATGGCTCCAAGTCATCCACTGATCCACGGCTCTGAGACAGCTGAAAATTGGTGATTTTCCAATGTCTTTGGGGCATTCCAGTTGAAGGAGTATTTGCGTGTCATCTGCATAGTTATAGCACGTGAGGTGAAATTGCTTGATCAGTACTGGTAATGACTTCATGTAAATGTTGAAAAGCATGGGCGAGATGATAGAACCTTGAGGGACCCCTGCTTTTGTGGAGTACGGTTTGGACGAGAAAGGTGGGGTATGGATGACATTAGTTCTGTTTCGAAGGTAGGACGCGATCCAGTCTAGAGCAGTTCCCTCTATGCCGGCTTCATAGAATCTTTGTTTCAGAGTGTCATGGTCAACCGTGTCAAAGGCAGCCGAGAGGTCCAAGAGGAGTAGCGCAGCAACTCCGTTGCGGTCAACTGTATTTTTCAGGTCATCCCAGATGGCAAGGAGGGCAGATTCAGTGCCTCTTCCCGGACGGAATCCTGTTTGGAAGTCTGAGAGTACGTCATTCTCTTCAATGAATTGTGACATCTGGGCGAACGCTGCTCTTTCTATCAGTTTGCCCAGGAAAGGTCCATTTGTAATGGGTCTGTAGTTGTCAGGGTTCAGCGGGTCCGAGTTTGTTTTCTTCAGTAAAGGGCGTATGTGTGATTTTTTGAGTTCTTCTGGAAATATTCCGGTAGTTAAGGAATCGTTGATGATTCTTCTTACTGGAGTGGCAGCAGAGGTTGTTAAAAGAATTGACTTGAAAGTTTGTGGTGGACAGGGGTCAGAAGGGCTGCCGGCAGGCCTGCTTGCTTTGACCAGGTCCATAAATTCATCGTGTGAGATGTGTTGGAAGGAACGGAGAGGCTTGGTTAGAGTATTCTTGGATTGTTGTTTTGTACAAGGGTTAGTGCTGGTGCTTTGTTTCTGTTTTAAGTACGAGTCCAACGTGTCTGCTTTGTCCATGTAATGATTTGCCAGTTTGTCTGTGAAATCTTGAGTAACAGGATGAGTTCCTTCTAGGCAATTTGGTTTGCGAAATTCATTGAGTATTTTATAGAATTCTTTATTTGCACATTTAGCGTTTTGAATTCTGTCTGAATAGTACCTTTTCTTAGCTTTTTTGATAGCCGACTTGTATAATCTGTTAATTTTTTGTAGGTGAAGTTTGTCTTGTTTGGCGTTTGTTTTGAGCCAGGTACGTTGCAGCTTTCTAATTTGTTGTTTTATGTCTTTTATTTCTATGTTTCTCCAAGGTGCTTTTTTTCTTTTGTTCTGTTGTGTGGTTTTGAGTGGTATCAGGATGTCAAGAGCTTCTTGTAGCCACTCATATAGTTTTTGAACAGAATTTATTGTTTCCAGATTTGTACTTGATGTTAGTTGTGTTTCTAAATGTTCCAAATTGAGTTTGTTCCACGGCCGATAGGTGGATGGATGTAAGGTAGTTTTAGGTGAGTCGCTTAGTGTTGTTTTATGTTGGAAAGCAAGCAAGTGGTGGTCTGACCATGTGACTGGAGTTATAGTTTGAAAGGTAACTAGTTCAGTATTAGCAAAAATGACATCTAGGATATGTCCAGCGGTGTGTGTCGGTTTGTGGACAATCTGATGGAGGTTCAGTGCGTCTAGCCCAGTGATTATTGTTTTTGGATGAGTCATATTGGGTTTGTCAAACCAAATGTTGAGGTCACCCAGAACGCATAGGTTGGAGTGTATTGTTATCAGGTTTGAAACTGTGTCTAGAAGTGCATCTGGGAATGTCGCCTTGCTAGGTGGAGGTCTGTAAAGGAGCAGGAAGTTACAGGAGGAAGACGGTGTAGGATTCATCTTGTTAGAAGAGCCTCACAATTCTTTATGGAGATGTTGTCAATTTTAGTGATATGTAATGTTTGCCTGAACACAACAGCTAGACCACCTCCTTTTTTGCCTATACGATTTTGGGTGATTGTTTGATAGCCTAGATGAATGGCTTCTTGCAGGACTGGGGCCATATCCTCTCCCAACCATGATTCGGTTATGAATAGTATGTCTGGTTTTGCATCTGTGAGAAGGTCGTAGATGTGATGCTTGTTTTTAGAGAGGGATCGAGCATTTATTAGTAGACAGTTTAGAGAGTAGCTTTTGGTGATAGTGAGACTTTGTTTTGTAGAAGAGTGGTCAGTATTGTGTGGGTTTGTAGCAGGTGTGCTTTTAGAGCTGGTATTAGCTGTATTAGGATAGCAATCGTGTAGCTGTTCTGTATCATGTTCCTCATCCAGCATGCTAAGAAGGCATTTTGATGGGTCTGCGTGTGTATGTGGTGGAGATGGTGTTTGAGAGTGAGTTGGAGTGCTGTGTTGTTTTCGTGGTGTAACATTGTTGTGAAGTAGACATGGGGAAGCGAAGTTGTGAGGTATGGCATGTTGCTTATATTGTTTGCGTGTGTTTAATGCGGAAGGTGTATGAGTCAGGGGTGGTGGTGCAGCATGTGGGTCATGTAGTAAGGTTCTAAATTGTCCAATGGATGAGAGGCGGTTAGAAGAGAGTTGCTGTGTTGCTGTATCTGTGTTAGGTGTGGTGGAAGAGAGAAAGCTTGGCATTGGAGTTGGTTCCTTTGTGTTGTTTGAAAGGTGGGTGTTTGTTTGTATTTTGTGATGGTAAGTATTATGGGGTGTTGTGCTTTGAAGATCTTGTGCTGGTGTGTGTGATATGTTTTGTTTTTGAGGAGTAGTGAAAAGGGGTGCTGATGTATATGTTTCATGCAATGGATTTGGATGTATAGTATTGTTTGTGAGAGGAGGTTGTACGGTAGAGGGGGTGGTGATGTGTTTATGAGTAAAGTGTATGATGTGTGTAGGTGGGAATGACGTAGAGGTAAGAGTATTTGTCTTAGACTGGTTTGTTGCAAGAGTTAAAAAGTGTGGTGGTCTGCAGTATGTGTGTTGTACGTTAGTGTTATTATGGTAGAAGGGAGAGGAGGGTGTTTGTTGGACAAATGATGGAAGGATGATTATATGTTTGTTAGTGATAAAAGGTGGTATGTTAGGTATAATTACAGCAGGGAGCGTGTCTCTGGATGGGATGTAGTTATGTATGGTGTCGATTGGCGTTGTGTTAGTGATGAGTGTATTGTTTAGTGGTATAGGATAGGGTTGTGTACTGTTTGTAGGTGATGGTGCATATGTGTGGTAGTTGGGATAGTAGGGTGTATAGATGTGGTTTGGTTGGGTTAGTAGTGCATGCTGGTACATTAATCTGTGCATAGTGTTGTGCGTGGTGTACATTTGGTGTGAGTGTGTTGCTCTGTTTGTGGATGTGGATGGTGTGGGCTGGGTGTTGCTAAATGGGAAAATGGGCAGCATTTCCGGCCCTGGCCAGTCTCGAACAGGCTCAAACAGGCAACTGCCCTTGTCCTCTCTGCCCTTAGCCTCGACGCCCAGGCTGAGACGCCCTAACCCTGGCCTTTTATAGCCCTAGTAATCAGGTGACCCCGTCAGCCAATGGGAACCCTAGCCCTAACACTATCCTATCACAACACTAGCCCTAAAAATCTAGAACCAATAGGAGACCAGGACCTTACAGCCAATCTTAGCCCTAGTCCAAGCACCCAATCAGTTCAAAACCCTGATCTCTACGTCCAATAGAGGCCCTAGCCCTACCAGTAGTCCCAACCCTAGTCCAAGCAACCAATGGGACAGGAAGCCCTAGTCCCTACTTCCAATAGAAAGCCTAACCCTACTCTTAGTCCCACACCTAGTCCAGCAACCAATAACACCAGAAGCCCTAATCGCTACTTCCAATTAAAGGCCTAACCCTAGCCCTAGTTCCACCTTAGTCCCTACAACCAATAACACAGGAAGCCCTAGTCCCTACTTCCAATAGAAATCATAACCCTAGCCCCAACCCTACATTAATTGAATCACAGACCCAGAAACCAATCAGAACCCTCAAATACCCAACCAATGAGGACACTAACCCATATCCAATAGAAACATCAGATACAACCACCAATCAGTGTATACATGTACCAACCACTAGCAGACTATATAAGGTCCCAGCAACCTCAGACAAGGTTTGCTGGCCAGGGAGTTGGAAGCTGCTTCTCCTGTTCAGAATCTCCTAGGAGACAGACAGGCTCAATCCACCATTTGGACTTCTGCAGGTAAAAGGCCTCACAAACTTAAAATCTAACAATACTGTTTGAATAAAACTTTACTCCCTCTCCTGGCCAAAAAACTAAGTGCACAGTCCCTATTAAACACAGTTTAAACAGCTCACAGAAGCACCCTCTGATGTAGAATATCCCTGTTGCTGGGAGGGGAGGCAGGGGGGGCTGGTTTCACTGGCTTGATAACACAAAATAGTGGCTGGGGGTGCACTATTGAACATACAGGTCTTAGCACAGAGCAAAGGAGAAATTTGGAGGGAAAACTGAATAGTCACCAGGAGTGAGAGGGAAAAACTACAGAGTTTGGACTGCAAATCCCACAATTCAACACGTTAAATGGAAGCAATCATGGGCAGGAAAACCACAAGTTTAACACACAAAACAGGTGATAAAATATGCAATCACAGGCAGGTTAAAACTACAATTTTAAACTGTAACAACCACAGGCAAAGACAGTAATCACAGAAAGGGAAAATCGATTTTTTTAAACTTGTTGGGGGGAAGAGACAGAACTAGTCTGCCTCCTTACCACTTCCTGGACTCTGCTCACTGCAATCTGGGGCACAGGTAGGCTGCAACTCACAAGATGGAGGAGCGCTCCGATACCTTCGGGTCGAGTTCACGCCACATAAAACTAAAAAAAACAAGCATTTGCAATGCAATCGGTCTCACCCTTGGGACCTTAAAAGTATTTAGCCATGCAGGTAACATGGAAACTTTTACACTAATAGGCACATTATAGTGCTGCTTTTAGGCTGATACAACTCTTTCAGCCATGTAGCCCTACATTTTAATAGATTAATTGTTTTTTTTAATATATATTCTTCAGCCTGTCAGCCTAAAAAGAAAAGAAAGCACATAAAAACGCAAAAGAGCGGTTTACGGCCTCTAGTCTCCCACAGCATAGGCCGTGTAGCTGTAGATGTAAGAATCAAACTGGCAAAAAGGTGACTTATTACAACTAAAAATGCCAAAATTTCCACTCTGCAACCGAGGCCTTACCTTTTTGATATAAATAGAGGGTTTAAGTAGTGTGTTTATTTTTTGTAGGTTTATATAACACAAACTCGAACCAGATGCATTAGAGCGGGTTACATTCTACAAGGTCGCATTCTGTTTTTTTAGGCAGAGGGAGATTAACTGATTTGCCTAGAATTACAGGATGCTGAGGCAACGCTGGGACTTGAACCTGGTTCACCATTTCAAAAGACGGCAGCTCTGGCATCAACACAATAGTTCACTGGGTTGTTTTGACATGAAAACCGTCTGCTTATTGTTCATTTATGTGCTCATTTGCGGAATGTAGCCACCCTCTCCTATTATATAAATCTTGTAAAAATAGTGTGAAAATTAAACAAGGATGGCTAAAATTGTTACATATATTACAAACGCCGGCAACTTTATCAAGGCAGGAAAAACAACAAAACGATGCCTAATTAGCAACAACCCAACCTCTTGTAACCGTTAAACAATACCAAAAGAATATGTTTAATTTAGGAAAGCAGTGCAATGAGTGAAGTGGTTGGTGGTGGATTGAAAACTAAACCCAATAACTCCTACTCGACCTTTTATCTTCTAACATAGATAAAAGGAGTACCTTTTAGTCGGGGCCCGTGCTATGAAGCTGTGACACGAAGCACTGCGGGTGATTTAATAAAACCCCAAAGTATTTCCTGGAGTGAGCGGTCGCTTTTGAATATTGTTTAAAAGTGAGAACAATTGATTGGTTCGTTTCCCGAGATACGCTGCTCTGTAATAAGGCCGCTTGGTTTTGTGTTTTTTATTGTTTTGGTATTTCCGGGTACTGTTTGCAAAATTAAATATTTGCAAATATTTTTAGTCTTAAGATTCTGTTTTGTTAAAAACGCAAATCAGAGCAGATATTGTTCCTTATTGACGTTTGCATTAAACACGACATGTATTGCTGTAATATGTAGGAATACGTTTTTTATGCATAACCTGTATTTGTGACGAGCGCATTCATCCATGGGTTTCTTGGGACTGAGTATCAGATTTTGTTTTGGGGAGGATGGAGGGGGGGGCGAGGAGGCTAGCTCAAATATACTTATTTTATCAACTTGTGGGGGGGATGAAGGGCTGATGTGACACGTAGAGAGCAAACCTTTAGTCATCAGGTATCTGATGTGGATGCATTAATTCATGGAGGCAGTGTTTTTCCACTATAAAAGTAACTTTTTTTACTGATGTTCCAGTGTTCTGCCGGTGTGTTAATTGAATGATATTCCACTGCCGGTGGTATGCGTTCTGGAAAACGGCCTATGTATGTTTCCTTTCTCTTTTCTTGTGTTGGTGCCGAAGGCAGCTTGTAGTGTTTTTGCCATTCTTTATGATCGGAGCCTAGAGAGAGCTCAGGCGGGGTGAGGGCAAAGAATTGGCGCTTGCAAGAGAGAGCGGGGTCCAGTGACTGGAGAGAAAAATACAAGGAGAATGAGAGCGCTTGTATAGTGCCTCGCCCTAGTATGTTTGAGGAGGTGAAGCGCTCCCGGTTTAGTGGGGGACAGTGCAGCACGTTGGACTGTGTCGGAAATATGGCAGCGGGATCTTTAAATCAGGGGCAGTCTGAATGTCCCATCCAGCCATGATAGTACAGGATGGAAGCGCCCAAAAAGAAGATGCGCAAGCGCCTTGGGTGAGCTTTTAATAAAAAGTAAAGTGTACGCAGGGGTTTTTATATTTATAGTTTGCCTCAAAGGCATGACATTTTCCACGATGAACATTGTGAGCTGAAGACGAGGCTGATGGCCCAAGGAGGGGCGTGAGCTAAAGAATGGAGCAGCTGCAGATCAAGGAAAAGGAGAGAAGGAATGACAGGAAATAAGAGCGAAAGGCCCACATGAAAAAAATGTGCGATCAACTCCTGCTTTATTTACCCATTCCACGCGCTCACTGTTCACCAGAGATGCACTGCACAGCCGATCCAGCACTGGGCTACAGGGGGGAGGAAGGGGGGAGACGCAAGTGGCAATTCCAGCACCTGGCTAACAAGGACAGATCCGATGCGAGAGATCCACCGGAACCGGGCTAAAAAGAGGCACTCTACATGATAAAACCAGCGCTGACCGCCATCTGTTTCCAATTAACGCGACCGCGAGAGCGGGCGCGATAATTGGAAACAGATGGCGCTGATGCTAGCTCCTGAGCACCCTAGGCCAGGGGAGAAAGAAGGCGGGACATGCACCCGCCTTGGGCCAATTGCGTGCTGTCTTTCTTAGAAAGACGCACGCAGAGGCCAATCGCGGGTTAATAAAAAAAAAAAAGCACACACACACGAGCGTGTGTTCAGAGTTGAAAAGCCCTTACTAAATGCCTCGCAGAGCAGCGCATGTGCGCTGGCTCAGGCGAGACCTAAAAACTGGGGGCAGGTGTGGTACCTTCAGACAGTGCACTTTGAGCTGGGTGGTAACTGGGTATGTACCAGCCAGGAAGGTGGTGACAGGTAGAGTAACTCTGCAGATACAACCTAGCAAGGATGCAGAGTAGGTCAGGAGCTGGGGTTCTAGTAGGATATGTAACATTTTGCTCTGCAATGAACCCCCAAGTGGCACCGCTTCCTGCGTGGGCAGGCTGGTACTATTCTGTAAATAGAGGGCACACTGCCTGATCCATGTGTTAAACTTAATATAGGGGCACTTCATGAAATGAAATGAATTAAATGAAATGAAATGGAGATTTATAGAGCGCAAACATTCACCCAAGGGTATCATGGCGCTTGCTCAGCACAAGACATACCGGACCAATACAAAGCTGCCTCAAAGATTGAAAAGCCACGTCTTTAGTGCCTTCCTGAATGGCAACAGGTGAGTTTATTCCTTTAGCCGCACCGGAAGAGAATTCCAAAGTTTGGTCGTGCCAACCAGAAAGCTCCTGCCACCCCAGGCGCACTTTTTAAACCTTGGAACTACCAGGTTGGGAGAGCGTGCTGAGCGAAGCTGGCGGGCAGGAACATAAGGCAACAGATTATGTTTGAAGAATGCTGGCCCTTTATCATGTGTGGCTTTGAACGCAATGCAGAGAGCCTTAAACTCAATCCGCCTTTCCACTGGCAGCCAGTGAAGCAATTTGAGCTCTGTGGAGGCCGATTTATGTTTCGGGATATTCAACAATAAGCGCGCTGCAGCATTTTGCACTATCTGCAACTTATTGAGGCATTTTTTACGAAGGTTCATGAAGAGACCATTACAGTAATCGGCTCTAGATAATACAAGAGCCGAAACCACTAATTTCCTCAACTCAGCTGGGATGAATGGAAGAATCTTTCTCAGTATTTTTAAGGTGTAGAAGGAGGCAGATGTCACCTGATTGACGTGGTCCTCAAAGGAGGGCGTCGAGTCAAACGTGACCCCCAAGTTTTTGAGCTTATTTTTGGGATTGGGAAGTGACCCTAATTCTGCGGGCCACAGAACAGGGGTCCAAAAGTTGGTGTGGTTGCCAAAAAGTAAGACTTCAGTCTTACTAGCGTTCAACTTCAAACAATTCGAAGACATCCATTCCCCCACCTGACGGAGACAGGTATGGAACTGTGCCGCTGTATCGTCTGGAGAACCTGACACTGAGACCACAATCTGAGTATCATCTGCGTTCGAGATAGCAGAGAAACCCAGAGATCTTATTAGCCTAGCCAGTGGCGCCACATAGATATTAAAAAGGGTAGGGCTCAAAGACGAGCCCTGTGGTACTCCACATGGCAACGTGAAGTATGGCGACTTGAAATCAGCAAGAGCCACAAATTGCTCCCGACCAGACAGAAATGATTTTAGTAAAGCGAGCGCTTTCCCTTTGATACCAACCCCCTCCAATACTTGCAAAAGTTTCTGATGGTTTACCGTATCAAATGCTGCAGAGAGGTCAAGCAGCACGAGTGCTGCATTGCCTCCTGCATCAACGGTCTGCCGAATCATTTCAGATGCTGAAATCAGCACCAGTTCAGTACTGTGTTGCTTCCTAAAGCCAAACTGGGAAGTATCTAAACAGGCATGCTTTTCTAGGTAATCAGAAATAACGATATTCATGTCTTTCTCCACCATTTTTGCAGGCAGGGGGAGTCTGGAAATTGGTCGGTAATTATTAGGATCTGCTCCATCCAGATTCACTTTTTTAGAAGGGGGAGAACAGAGGCCAATTTCCAGTTCGCCGGAAAAATCCCGGAAAGAAACATTTGATTAAAAATAGGGGTCAGGTGAGACGCAAAAACCTCTGGTAAAAGATGAAAAATTTTGGGGGACAGGGATCTAGGGGGGACCCAGATTTGGTAGACAGCAAAAGATTAATGACCTCCTCCGTTGTTAACAAAGGAAAGGAAAGAAGTTCATAAGGGTCACTACTGTCGGCGGTTATGAGGGAGGTTTCCCTTACCACGGAGGCAGCACCAGGAGTCCCTAATGACAGTGACGTCCCTGCAGTACCACTTTGTAAGAACCCGCTGTAAACCGCATTAACCTTGTCTTGAAAAAACGAGGCCAGGGAGTTACAGAAAGTTCGGTTTAATGGTGAGACGATTACCTCAGGGCATTTGGCTAACTTTTTTACTGTAGAGAAAAGTTCCTTCGATGAGTTTTAGCGTTTATTATGGCTGTAGTGAAATAGGAGGCTTTCTCCTTGAGTACTAGTTTTTTGTAATCAAGCAAAGCTTGTTTATAAACCATCCTATTGCTAGTGTCGTCGGAAGATCTCCACTTCCTCTCCAAGCGACGGCACTTTTGTCTCTGTAGTCTGAGTTCTTCAGAAAACCAAGGTTCCGTGTGCCTTGACCTACGGCATATAGATGACCGACCGGAAGCACCTGGTCTATAGAGCTCCTTAACCAATCCTCAAAGATGGCAGCTGCCACAGAAGGATTCTCTGAAAAAGCAGGAGGATTCTGGGACAGGGAGCTTTCAAGATCCTCAGTTGCAAGCCTATTCCAAGGTCGGACCCTTTTCAGCTGTTTATAATCCAATTTCCCTGCCTGAGGGTTTTGGATGAGTAGTGAAAACATTACTGCTTTATGGTCTGACCACACAAGCGGAAGTGAGGGGAGGCAATGCAAAGATTTATTGTTTGTAAACGGACCATCCAGCAAATGTCCCCCTGAGTGGGTGCTACCTGTTACCTGCTGAGTGAGGCCTAAGCTGTTTGTAATGTCAAGAAAATTAACAGCATCTCTATCTAAGGGATCTTCAAAATGAAGATTGAAATCACCCAAAAGTGTAAAATCTGATGACTGAGATATGATGTCCAAGGAAGTACCTATGGTGTTCATAAACTCGGCCCGGGGTCCAGGTGGGCGATAAAGTAAGATGCCATTAAGAGTATGATAGTTATTTATTAGAATCTTGAACATTAGGGATTCCACGATAGGGCCATTATTTTGTGGGTTGAAAGTTCCTTTCCACGTGTCCCGATATATAACAGCTAGCCCCCCGCCCCTTTTCCCCACCCTGTCTTGTCTATACATGGTAAATCCGGCCAGGACCGCCGTGGCTAAGTCAGGGTCTGAGGAGGCGTCCCCCCATGTTTCCGTGACAAAGGCTAGGTCCACAGCATGTGCTTCTACAAACAGCGCAAACTCAGTCGCATGTTTACACAGGGAGCGGGCATTTATTAAAGTGCCTAGTACAGTGCTTGACCCTCCCACCTCATCCTGCGTAGGATTGCAGACAGCTGATTTTAGTTGTGGTTTAGACGGGCAAATAATTAAACTACACTCCGGGCATTGAGAGGGAGCCATAGAGGAGTAAGAAATGGACCTAGCCTTCCACCCGCACCTACCTTTTTTATTCAGGTCGAGTAGTTGGTCCCTGGTATAGGTGAACCCAGAAGCGAAATGGGTGCTGAATCCGACAGCATGCCTGGCACTAGGCACGGGCCAGGCGCGGACGGGCGCAGATGGGCTTGCCTTTGGCGCGCCCGCTGCGCGGCCTCTTAACGGCCGTGCTTTTATGTCCCCCCCGTACCTGCATCCAGAGCGTAAGCCCGCCCCTGCACCTTCCTGTCAAAGCGGAAGTGAACCAATGAAGGCGGTCCCCGTTAGCAGCCCCAAGAGATGCAAGATCTACTAAGTGCAGGTATGCTAAAACAAAGTGCAAAATCGGCAGTTGATTAAAATAAGAAACTTTCGGGTTTTTAAAAAAAAAGAAGAAACTTTCGTTTCCTTAAAAAGAAGAAAACTTTCGTTTTTTTAAAAAGCACAATTTTTAAAAACACGAGTCATATTCAATGGTGACGATTGTTTCCTAAATCAGGGCATAGTACAACAACACTAAAAATTAACAGAACGTAACGTTACCTAAATACAAACAAAGGTGAGGCACGCTTAAACAGACGTGGTCTCTGGTTCAGGAATCAAATCAAATGCGAGCAAAGGTCACACTTCAGTATAACTCTAAGGGTCTCCATTCTGGTTTCGAACACAGCCCATCGTGTTTCTCCCAAAATAAAATAGTCTCACGAGCAGCCTGGTGCCGCAGGCCGAAGTGCTTAATTTTTACGAAAATAAAGAAATAAATTAGGGTCAGGACCAAATAAATACCTCAGAAGGCCACGGTGCCTTCACCATCCAGTGTCACTGTCAGTGCTGGCAAAGGCAAATGCCAGTCCTGATGCCACCTGCTGCCATCACACGCCGACCAATGGGACAATTTGGAATATTGTAGGTCACTCAAAGCTGGAAGAATGAATGGCATGGACGCGGTGGTGTTATTGTTTTTCAATGTATATTTGAATGTTTAAACACGTTGCTAATGTTCGCGGTTTAAAAAAAAATAGATGGACAGCGCCACCATGTGGTTGAATGTCATAGAAATATGCTGATGTTAAAAACAAGTGCTGGTGTCCAGTCCCGGGAAACACTGGCACAAATTAAGCACTACAGAGTCCCTTTGGCACACCGACGGCTCTAAGGAAAGCCAAGTACAAACAGAGAGTCAAGTTACACATTCACAGCCATACCGCTGCTCACTCTGTAAACCCTATTGGCTCATTTACACCAGTGAGGCGGCATCCGCCACTCCCTCTCTGGCAGGGATTCCTCTCCAGTGTCACTCACTAATGGCCTTTCCCAGAAGTGTCCTGACACTCCTCTGGGTAGTGATGCAATGAACACGAAGGCACAATGCACCACGAGAACAAGTGTGGGAATTTATTTATTTATAAAGTTTTATATAGCACAAACATGACCCATGAGGGTATCAGAGCGCTTTACAAGTGATACGAAATAAGTCACAAAGAGAAACACGAGAACGGCCACATACATTAGAAAGCAACAAACTGTGTAAAGTAGCAAATTGAGGAAGTAACCTCCATAGGATAATTCAATAGGTAAAATATACATGATTAAGCAGACAAATAATAGACATCAGAGAAGATCAAGAGTTTGATCATAAGCAGAGATTTCACTTCTTTTTTTGAAGGATGCAGTCAAAGGGATCAGTCTGATTTTCGGAGGCAAGGAGTTCCAGATTTCCGGGGCAATACCCGAGAAGGCTCTGTTGCAAGTTTTCATTTTATGGAATATCTGTGGTTTTAGCAAAAGGGTGCTGTTGCTCCTAGAGGATTTGCATCTGCCCGATAATTCAAATTTTTGTGCCAAGTATCTTGATGTGTTGTAGTGTAAGGCTCTGTGAGTCATGCAAGCAATTTTTAGTTGTATTCTTGCCTCGTAAGGTAACCAGTTAAAAATATTTAGACCCGGGAGATGTGTTAGTCCCCACTAATGTCTATCCCTGGGTTACCTGCAATGGCTGTGGGCTGGACCCCCTTCAAGAATGTGTAATTCCTCTCCATCGTATCTCTGTGGGCCTGGTAAAGACCGGCTCCATGACGTCAAGCACCTTGAGGAATCCGCGCACTGTTAGTCCACCAGACCTAGAGAGTCAAGTCAGTTTTATTAATAAAAACAACATCTGAGGTCAATATAGAACAGTGCAAAAATATATAATGTTACACATTGGTATACTTGTAAAAAATGTTTTATAAAAATGCAGTAACAGGCCTGTTCATCGGGAGGAGATATCGTGGAAATGTGAATATCACTCAATGATTTTACCACATTGTTAATAAATAGTGGAAGTGGTCGAAGTGCATTCAAAAAAAGTATGGGAACTGTGATGCTGGGTGCAATAGGGCTGGGGTGAGTGAGCGTGGGGGCGTCGTCAAAGACCTGGCTAAAAAACTACACATTAAATAAAACACAGCTTAAACAACAATTTAATGCAAGTTATGTCAAAAAATGGGAAATGCACTATCGTACATTAAAAAGCTTCTATTTGTTAAAACACTCCACCAGAGAGCCATAGAACTAAATCCTGGTTGGCGCAGTGGAGAATAGTGACTTGTGTATGCTTAGTGCTATGATGTCCCAGTCTGTGACACGAAGCACTGTGAATATGTAAGTCATTATTTTAATCTTGCGTTACACATAGTGTAAGATTTGCTGCAAAAAAATGTGCAAAAAGGTTTGATAAATTAGTGCTTCTAAAATATAGATTTAGTAATTCCCGGACCGTACAAAGGGGGTCATTACGATGACGGGCGGACAAAGTCCGCCCGCCACCGTAACGGTGAATGGGACCGTCCGCCATAGGAGCAGCGGTCCCGCCGTGAATATTAGGATGCCACCGCCACGGTGGCATCCCCTATTCCCAACATTGTGGCGGGCAGTGTTCACAGCACCGCCCGCCACATTGCTGGGAATGCACGTTGGGCATTCACATGCACAAGGTGACAGGCACCGCACGGTGCCTGCCACCTTGTCCATGCCAATGCAGGGGGGGTACCATAGGTACCCCCCATGTGCACCCCCACCCCCCCCCAACATCCTGGGGGCCCGCTACGGGCCCCCAACAGCGAAGACCGTATGCCTTTCCATGGCGGAAACGCCGCCATGGAAAGGCTGCACTCCGCGATCATCATAATATGGACGGCTGTGTCTTGCAGACACCGCCGCCATATAATGTATGTTTTCCGCCCGGTCGACGAGTCGACCGGCGGAAAAGCGGACCCCCCAGCCATCGTAATATGGCGTGGGGGATATGGCATGCGGGCGGTGTGAAATGGCGGGCGGATCGCCAACGCCATACGGGCGGTGGCGATCCGCCCGTCATCGTAATGACCCCCAAAGTGCAAATTCTTGTTATACCGGTCTTTTAAAAGCACACACTTCACAGCTTAGTTATTAGCTCCCGTACAATACCTCTCAAAAGAATAATGTGTGTCATCAGGAATCAATGGTTTTTTTATAACCGTCTTTTAAAAGCACACACTTCACAGCTTAGCTGGCAGCTCCCTTACAATACCTCTCAAAAATAATAAGTGTGTGTCATCGGGAAGCTTCAAGTGATTCTATCAATGAAAGCCATTACCGGCTTCCAGGCACCCTTTACATTTGCAGATTGACAAGTTGTGCACATTTATATTTCTTTCAGGTAGGCAGGCACCCTGGCAAGAAGGCTTGTTTAGCGGTCTGCCCCTCCCTCAGTTTCACAGCACAGGAGACTCCCTGCCTTACACTTCAGCTGCAGCATTTCAACTTTAGGAATGAACTGTCCCATGATGGTTGTCTTTTCACAAAAAGTATGGGAACTGTTTTTCTAAAATTTAAAAAAGCATGGGCACGTCATGCCACTTCAAACACGCCCACTTCTACCACTAAATAGAGGCGTAAAAACATGCTTCACTGTAGCTTTAGAGCTGAGCCGTTAAATAACAGCTGATCAAGATCTTGACCCCCAACTTCACAAAGGGGAGACAACCACTGATCATAGGGTATGTCTGCTCAAGCTAGTGCTGCAGCTTTCAGTAGCAGACCTCATGTTCGCAACATATATATAGCTCTACTAGTCTTGTGGTCCAACAGAAATGCAAGATAGAATTGCATTCTACCTTCCAAGGCCGAATCTATTACGATCTTAAAGTGTTTTTTTTTTTACAGTAATTATTATGTTTTATAACTTACTTATGGAATTGCCATTTTATTTTAATAAGAATAATTTATTGAGATGAAAAGAAAAGACGATACAATCCTAAAATGCCAGTTCTTTTTTCAAAAGCAACCACAGCGATCTCTCATTGGAGTTTAACAAAAAGAACCCCAAACAGATCACACTGTCAGGAACAAACAAAAAGTACCCGGCAGACCGAAGTCAAGATGTAATGCTTGGACCGCGACTGATGGCCCCACAGAGCATAGTGAAAGTAGTGTTTTCTCTACTCCTTTCTGAAAGGTAGACCAGGCCTCCATTGGGATATATTCAACTCTGTATAGCAGGAATTTAGGTTTATACATATGAATGAGATGCTTAAAACACCTTTTCTCAAGAGCTCTATGGTTGGAGCTTATAGTCCCTTCCTGGCCATGGCCTTACCATTCTCAGGTTCAGTAACACTCTGCTTAGTGCTCAAACCATGTGAGAATATTCCTTCCAAATAAGGATAGGCCTTTATACTTTCCAGTGTATCCTCACCCAACACAGAATTAAATGGATTATTTTTCTTTCTACCATTAAAAGAGCACCCCTTACTCTTCAACACAATGATCTTTAAGAAAGAAACGGTTGCAAAATGAGACATCCCATCCTAACTGAGATGCAGGCCAATCAGAGCAAGACCAAACGGAATCAAATCCTCTGCATACACTCGAGTGAAGATTGCGTATGATCCTGGTTGCGGAGTAAATATTCTTGGGAAATCATAGAGCTGTAGTGAGAACAGTAGGGGAGCTAGAAAATAGCTCTGTTTTAGGCCATGACATGTTTCTGTAGACGAGGAAAGTTCCCTACCCCTCCCATTAATAACTTGCACCATGTAGAGGGATGTAGAGCAATTATTACTTACAAAAGGATCATAAGCATCTCAAGAGCAATAATTTTTTTCCAAATAAGGTCTGTCAACTCAGTCAAAGGTCGTCAAGAAATCAAAACAAACAGTGTACATCATTTGTCCATTAGTGCTCCTATACATCTCTAGTACGGTTTGTGCTATAGCTTTGTTATCAAGTGTTGAGCAATTCGATTAAATCCAGACTGTTCACACAAATTATGTCTTTTTTAGTAGCCCTAGGTCTCATGCTACTCCTAAATGGATGTAGCAAACATCTCCCCACTGAATCAAAAGTACCATGTATTTATAGTTTAGTGGTAACTTTTGGAAACTCTTTTTCATGAGCTCCCACTTGCAAGAGGAATTGTTTTCTACAAGGGGCTTGGAGACTGCCCACTGCTTACCATTCGTAGGCTTCATTGTCACTCTTATTTACTGTGTCGCAATTGGCTAGCACATGCTGGTCTCGCTTCCTTTTCCTTCATGTGGAGCATGGACCAAGTACTAATTGCTTCATCTTGATTAGCATCCTTCCACTGTGATCGATGTACTATTTTTCATCTTAGCATTCATGTTGCTTCTTCCTTTCCACTCCCTTGTCTGTGTTGCTTATTCCCTCACACTATGCTAGTTTTCCATGTTGCTTCTTCCCTCCCACACATCACCCTCCCATTGTTTGTCTAACTTCTTTCCTTCCACCTCCCCACCTTCCCGTTGTCTGTGTTGTTCCTGACCCCACTCACCAGAAAAAATAGAGCTATGTCGCAGCCCACATTTTCCGCGTCATAGTGCCTTCCCTCCATCCCGTTGCCTTTTCCACCATCCCTCCTCTTGTCTGTGTTGCCCCTTCCCTCCCTCTCGTTATCCATGTTGCCACCCAACACCCATCGTAAGAAAAGAAGAAAAAAAGTGCTGGCCATGTCATAGTCCTTTTTTTCCAACATTTAGCCATGCTGCACAGCACACAAGCAGCTGCACAAAATGGGTAGAAGACATTGGCAAAGCTGATACCTCTCGCATTGGGTTTGCCAATGCTTGTTAATAATGCTTCCACCGAAGGAGTTTGGCATAATTCCATTTTAAAGCAATGTTGAGACAGAAGGGCTTATCGATTACGTCATTAATCGGGGTCCTTTTTAAGCACCGCTGTTGGGATCTCATCATGACCCATCGCCTCTTAATATATAGCTCCATTGATGAACATTGCTGTCTCTTTGCTGTTTGTGGAGATACCAAAGGACAATCTGAAGTGGAGTTCAGACCCTGGAGGCAGTAAGTGGAGCCCTTTTTGTTAGATGTTCTTAGATTGAAAACCCTCCACTCCTGCTGCGGGATTGTGGTTCAAGAGCTTTTAACTCTGATAGCACAAGACCTGGCTATAATGCACCAGAATTGCCGGGAGTTGTTTTCCTGAGTTGCATTATGCAAATCGTTCCAGAACCAGTCTGCCTTTGTTCTTTTCAGTGAAATCCAACGTCTAATCTCGCTTCTTTTTTAAAAGCCTCCTCTGAATGTCCCAACTCTCTAAACCAATATTCTGGAACCATCAGCGAATCATGCCATTCCATTCATTTGAAAGCAGATGAACTATTTTGCCTCTAAATTCGCTCTTTTTCCTCTTTGGGGTTTGGAGCGGAGGAGCGCCGTCCCCTCCCCCGCCACCACCAGCAAATAAAACTATAATAAAACGGGTTTTAAACCAGTTTTATTATCGTATTATTTTAATCCCCTGGACCCACCCTCAGGACTCTGATGAGTCTTCGGGGCAGGTCCAGGGAATGATACTGCTGGTGGTGGAGTGGTGGGCACTCCCTTCACTGCGCATGAAGTGTTTGGCCAGCCATCTCAGGCCGACCAAACACCTCATGCGCACTGAAGCTCCCTCCAGCGCCAGCAGCGTTGATTATTAATTCAATATACATTAAAAATGACTATTGCCTGCACCCAAGCCATTCTTAAAACTTTGGGGCCTGGAATAGTTTGAATTGTCACATTTGTAGGAGTGTGATGGTTAGTAGTTGTGTTATTACTATCATTGGCATAGCTGGCAGGGGAAATGTGTGGAGCAAGCTGCAGTAGCTTCCTGGCGAGAGCTGTGGCACTTATTTGTTTACAAATTGAGCACTGGGGTCAACCTTCCATTCAGGGGTGTTAGCATTTCTCTGCCACCTTTGACAGAAATGAAAAGGCAGAGGTCATGTGGGCTTACACCACAGGCAGCACCTGCAAGTTTTGTTTTGCTTCCTTAGGAGACCACATCAGAACAACTCAGCTACTCACATCGTCTACTCATACACCCACCTGCATCTGTGATCTGCCAATCAGACAAATCACAGCCACCATTCATACAAGAACCCATTATCTAATCAGCTCTTGCATCACCCTCCCTTCCAGGAAGAGATACTTTGTTTGCTTCCTCCAAAGTCACCAAACATGGTTCTCAGAAAACGAGGCATCTGCTGCAATGCTCAGGTTCTTACAATGATCACCAACATACTTGCAGGGAAAGGTGGCCCTACAGGTAACTCATGAGAAGGTACCTGCTGAAGAAGAGGGTTCCCTAGTCAACTCAGCCACCTGGAGATAGGGCTATGGCAGTAATTCAGAGGATAACCCCAAGAGAGAATAGGACATACCTTCCGGTTTTCAATGAAAGGGCAGGTATTCTCATAGATTCTACCACTGTTCGAGAGACACCTACGCTATCAACCGATGACAGGCTAAGGGGGGTGGTAACAGAGCCCATTATGCACTAACCATTCATCTCTTTCTCTCACCCACCCCATCAGCGCCCTCTGGGATATTGAGACTGGCACGCAGAAGACTGTCTTCCTGGGCCACATGGGGGACTGTATGAGTCTGGCTGTGTCCCCCGACTTCCGGATCTTTGTGTCGGGGGCCTGTGATGCCACAGCCAAGCTATGGGACATTCGTGAGGGCACCTGCCGCCAGACCTTCACTGGGCATGAATCCGACATCAACGCCATCTGTGTAAGTACCAGGCAACAGTGTCAAAGATAGTCAGGCAATGAATGTAGGGTAACGCAAGTCCCAGTGTTGGAAGAGATCTAAGGCAGGATAAAGACAGGTCTGTTTTAGTTGCACCACAAATGTGAGAAGACCACCTTGAGAAATGTGTAACAGACACACAGATGGTGCAGTAACAGTTCTATGAGTGAGCCATTATAGGTGGAAGTAGATACATGACTGCTATATAGGAAGCAAATCACAGGCCAATCACTCAACAAAAAGTCATAGGTGTGATGCATCGTTATGGGCTTAGCTTGGCCACAGACCGAGAGAATGAAAGGCCTCTTTGAAGAGTTAGGGCTTGGGTTGATGTTGATCCAGCGCGACAAATATAAATTCTTCTCTTTTGGATATAACCTCCAGGTAAAATCACACACAGCAACTATACCTTAGGACGGTGGGGCCCATAACACCGTATAACCGTACACTCTCTCAATTGTTTCCCTGGGTCACATCCACTACTACCAAAGAGAAGAATGAGGTTGCTGGAGGAACGGGATACCTTATTAAAATCAACAGGATATTTCCTTTAAACTTCATACATAATCAGTTTTAATCCTGTCGGTTCTAAGACATCAAGGTATTCCGCTCTTTGGTCAATGGACCAACTAGTAGAATAAGTTGATGGTGATTAAGACCAGCTCAATCACAGTCAAACCTTATTAAAATCATTACACTTATTATTGAGCTAAAGAACCACAGACTCGTAGTTTTAAATATAATAAAGTTTATCTACTTCCTTTAAATGCATGAATAAGATTCAATTTTATTAATCATTTTAATACATTTCAATATCATTATAAGAAATAAGTTTTAGAAAGAAGTTAATGCATACCCCTTTTTGATGAAGAATAAAAGTTCACCGAAGCAGATAATCACAGCATGGAATTCCCAAAACTGACTGTCTGTCCCGCTAAACAGGCCTCCTCGACGGACCTCCTATACAGATTTCCCGCATCGGTCTCGTTCCTTTCCCCAGTCAAGTTTAAAGTTCAAAAGTGAAAAATTCTATTAGAAAATGGCCTATAGAAAATAGCATCAGTTTCTTCAGCATCAATGTTCAGTGCTCAAAAATAATGCATGAATAGCGCTCCTCCTACTTAAGTAGGTCCTCTTATACCCTACTACTAGCTTACTAAACATAAAGTTGCAATCTTGGGGGGCGAGAATCACGCTAATTGGTCCATTGGAGGGGTGGCAAGCATCACCTCATTGCCCTCCTTGTTCAAACCGGTTCTGAAATTGTTTATGATTTTATCCCTTCACATGGCTTTTGGGTAATAGCAATCCGATTGACAGTTCATTAAATGTATCTTGTTTCTCGCAACTTATTTTAAACAGTCCATTGTTAATTTTCGGCTACTCGTCCCCTGTTCTCACGGGTTCACGCTGAGTCTTTTCTTGGCATACCCTTCATGTCAGGTCAGTCCGACCTTGACACTTCTCACTCTGGGCTCGACTCGTACCCACGTGATATACTTCTGCGGCTTTCTTTTGCTTGGAAGCTATCTTTGCATCTGCGCGTTTAGCCCATCTGCCTCGGAAGCCATTTTTACAGCACAGCCTAGCAGGCCCGACCGAACTATCATGAAAACAAACACAATCATAATTAAAATAAAGAAAATAAGCCTGTTTCCCACCCGTCATTTTAAGTACCCCAATTAGGTGTTACCTAGCAAAAGCGACATTTAAAGCCATGTTTACTTACCATCTGCATTCTTTTGCCACAAAACATTTTACTACATAGCACAAACATGCAATTTCACTGTAATTAGTACGCAAATCACTGGAATAGTATTACTTCACGTTTACAATCGTAAATAGGTTAACTTTGCACACAAATTTGTTACCCTTCGTGTAAGTGTTTACCAAACAGGTGTAAAATATTGATTAATTAACACGCAATTAATAATGTCAATTTATTAGTATGGTTATTAGGGGGATCCAAAAAATTTTCTTTTACCTCGCTCCATCAACTCCCCCCTTTGGTGATTTTTAATATCACCACAAAAACCCATGTTACACAATTTTTCAGATAGAATGTTTCTTGTCCACTTGCTTTTGTTAGTTCAGACCTCAGTGTCCCTTTCATCTTGTCTTTTTGATCTTTCATACATGTTTTCTTTTAGTTTCTCTAGTTCTATTTCTCCCAATTCTTGTTCTCTTTCTTTATTTATCTTGTTTTCTCTTTTTATCTTATTTTGTCCTTTTCTCCTTTTAACACATATAACAACAAATTTCACTAATAACACCACTAATATTACTACTGTTGCTGATATTAAAACTTTCCCTACAATAGAACTACCTATTTCAGTGAACCATTTTGGTATTGCGGAAAAACTCTTACCAAGTTTCTCCCAGGCACTTTCAACCTCCAGTGGAGCAAGTTCTTTGTGCAAATTTGTAATATTCTTTATATACTTCTGTATATTTTCACTTTTATCTGGAATGTAAGTACAACAATGTTGGACTTTCAGCATTCCACAGACTCCACCCTCTTTTGCCAAAAGAATGTCAAGGGCAAGTCGATTTTGCATCACCATAGCTCTCATGGCAACCATCTCGGTATTTACCATCAAGAACCCTCCAGCAGTATTCGTTGATAAACGGTCTACTACTGTGGACAATTTCCGAATTTTAAATGCATTCAAAGATATACCCACTGCTGGTATCATTGCTCCAAAAATGTCACCAACTATTTCTGTAAAAATTTCCCTTTTCCTACGTGTAAATGTTTCACCCATTCCGTGTGTTCCTTTCTCTCCTCTTTCCACATGGAAAATCTTTGGACAGACCAGGCCTAAATAGCATGACCCATACCAATGGTTCGGCAACCTGTAATAGGCCCTTTTCCCACAAATATAATAGATCCCTGGAAATATTGGATCTTTTCCTCCTTTGAATCCCCATCCTCCTAAAATTTTGTAATTGTCTCGGCAGTCACTGGAACCCACGAAATAGTTATCATACCTAGTTCTATTTCTACTAATACACAACTTTCCCTGTTGGGGCCAATCTAATGTCATAGCTGCATTTGTCTCTCTTTTAGCATTATTTTCTCTTTCAAACGCCGAAAGGGGTGTTTTTGTCTCCTCTTCTATCACTTTTCTTTGAAACTTAATTCTCCTGTTTTCTACCATCTCCAAAAATACCTTTTCTTCTTTCTTTAATTCACAGGTAAGATTGCCCCTAGCTATATACTCTAATGATAAATCTTTATTTTCTAGAAAAAATTCACCAAACATTCTTGCTTCTTTCACCTTATTCAATTCAGGGATTATAGGAATCTTTGCAAAAATCTTATTTATGTCAGTATAATAATATTCTAATCTACCTGTTTTATAAAACAAACTGGCTAAAACACTACATGTTATCCCATACGTCAAAGGAAGGTGATGATAGGTCACACCTTCTGTAACAGACGCTGGTAGTTGCATACAAACATAGCAATCCCTCACATCCATTGTTTCTACATATTCATATAACAATTTTGTGAAAACGTTCTTTGAAAAATCAGTTATAGATCTATCCTTATGTAATTCTGCATTATCTATCAATGTTGCTGTATTCTGTGTGCTAGCTTCTTTATCCTCTTTCGTGTTATTTCCTAATATGGACGTTTCTTCTACAGCTAATCTAATTGGAATGGTGATTGCTAAAATGAGCCAAACAAACATTACAATAAATGGTACAATTCATTTTACAAAGTAGATCGCGTCCTAGTAAGTTCACAGGACTACAATCACACACCACAAATCGGTGCATTTCCCTAAATGGTCCAACTTTCACCTCTACTAATTTGGTAAGAGGTGCCTTAATCTGTTGGTTTGAAGCACCTACAACTTGGATATGTTCACCTGAGAGAGGAAGGTTTGGTATTTCCACTGATCTAACAGTAGAACGGGTAGCTCCAGTGTCCACAAGGAATGTAACATTTGCACCATTCACTTCTCCATCCACAAATGGACCTGACTGATCTACCTCCAGAATTGCGCCAAGTACGCACTCTTCCTCCTCTCCTAGGCACCGTCATAAACTTTCATCCGACTCATTCCCATCCTGTCGTAACCAATACTGCGATATTGCAGCTGCGCGCGGCAATTGTGTTACCTGCTCTCCTCCGTAGAATCCTGTCTCTGCATTGTATCTCTGAATATTTACACTCTTGGGAAGAGGCGGTTGTGGCACCTGACTCTGTTGAGTAACTACCTGCGGTTGCTGCAGCTATTGGTAACTCACCTCACTCTGCACCTGTGGATTTAATGATTGATTTTCCGTATTAGCTTTTGGAGGAAATTTACACTCGTTTCTCCAATGCCCTAATTTTCCGCAATTGTGGCATGGCCACTTTTTCTTTGCCTCCTCTATACTCATTTGACCCTTACCTTTACCTATATTCGGTTTGGATTTAGTCTGTCCTATTTCATTAATTTGATTATTCAATTGAGCCTCTTGTTTTTCTGCAACCTTCACTTGTGCCCACATCGCTTTCTCTTTTAATTTACGCTGTCTACACTCAATGTCATCACTACAATATTTAGCATACTCAACACCTCGTCCACTGTGCTGTTCTGCCAACCTATCATATGCTGCTTAATTATTTCGCTTATTTCTGGTTTCAGTCCATAAACAAATCTGTATACAAAATTACTCATATCCTTCTCACTCAGAGTCTCATAACCGCTATACTGTTTGAAGACCAAAAGTAGTCTTTCATAATAGGCATGTACAGACTCCTTACTCTCTTGCGTAGTTCTGTCAATCTTTACCCAATCAGTTTCTTTGGGTGGAATTTTGTATTTCAAAAATGTAATAACCTGCTCATACTTCCTCATTACTTCTGGTCCTGGCGCTCCTGTTTTTGCGTCTCTAGGATATTCTACTGTCGGCCAATCAATGGTAATCTTGCATTCTGTCCATAAATCTGCTGGTACTACGATATCAAATAATCCATCCAAATCTACCCACAACACTTTCGAAACCTTAACAAACCTTTCCACTTGTCTGTACCACTCTACGGGCTTTTCTCTCAATTTTGGAAAGTCATTCGTAAATGACAATATATCTTGTCTGGACCATGGAACATGCACATAACTACCTCCTGGAGTTTCTCTCATCGGATACTCCCGTATGACTGGTTCTTTGTCCGTCACCGCAAAAGCCAAGGATGCTTTGTCGGTTGTTTTCTCATTTCTTTTGGTCCACCTGCTCCTCCATCTATCCACATCACCCCATTTCCTCAACAAAACGATCAGTTCTTTTTTCTGGGTTAATCGTCCTGATGTATTCAAATTTTCTATATCCTTCTCACAAAAGTCTACTCTAGATGGTTTCTGCAAACTCCTGACTTTTGCAAATTCTACTCCCATCTCATTCGCTGTCTCTTACAATTTTTCATGTAAATTTCTAGCTCTCCAAGTAATGCTTTTACACAGGAACATTATCTCGTCGTCCTGGTATGTTTTCAATTTTTCTGTACCAATAGTCCCTAAAATCAACTCTTCCATATCTATCTTTAGCCTTATTACATCTAATGGTTGCGGTTCTGTTTCTTTCTTTTGCAAATTTCTCATCCACTCATTTAATTCTTCTGGAGTTGGACCTACAGGTGTGCTATTTATTTCTATCCAATTTTTGTTCCTCTCTGGTGTTTCTGATGCAGACTCAGTTCCCATAGGAATCCTTTTCATCTCACTCTCATTTACTGTCAGGTTAGTAGGCGGACTCGGTCTACACGAGCTGACAAAATCTCTTGCCACTCCAGTTTCTGTATTTATCCCTTCTCTCATTCTCTGCATATTTGAGTTCATCTGGATGGTTAAGGAATGCTCATCTATTCTCTGGTTCTCAAAAATTGGTATTACTGGTCCTATTGTCACTGGCACAGTCACAGCTTCCATGTTCATTGTTAACTCTCTTATTTTCTCAGTTAATTCTCTTGTGGTTTTTGCTAACTCAGCTGCATTACTCAGCTGCATTGCCACTGTCAGACTTTTCGCTTTGTGAAATTTCTAGCTGTTCATTTGACCTATTTATATCATATCTCCGTTCTGGACCTTTATTCCTCCCAGTTTCCACTGGCGGTGCATTGGGTGTCACCACCGCAGAATTCTGTTGATATGGAGGTGGTTTTCTGTTTAAAATATCTTCCAACAATTCATCCTCTGTTTCGCTACCTCCATACCCATACCTTTCTGTAGCTGTATGTTTCTTTTTCTCTGTACGCTTCCTTCCTGTACCCTCCTCAACTGTTATGGCTGGAAACAAACCATCCGTCATGTTAGCATATCTCCATCGCCTCATCCTATCCTCAAGATTCACTCCCCATACTCTTCCATGAACCATACTATAATTCTTTGCACCTCTGTGTCTTTCTCGTTCATACATCTCATCTTCCCATTCACCTAATGCTTCAAACTGTGTCGGTCTAGGTCTTGGCTCAAGTTTCATCATTTTCTCTCTCAAATTTCGAAGTACCGCTGTGCTAAATGAACCATTCTCTGGAAAAGCCAATACTCCATCATTCTGAGTATATTTTGTCCAATTTTCTAACCAAATGCAAGTATGGTAACCATATTTCAGCATCATGTGAGAAGCTGGCGTTTTCGGCGGAGGAATTACCTGTCCCTCTCTAGTCACTACCTTCTTGTCCTTCTTAAAGAAGTTTTTAATTTTCGCCATCCATGACGGTTTCTCTTTACAATACTCATAATAAGCCATATTTCACGATTCTTTCCCTTCGGCAAACTCACAACTCTGCTCTGTTCTTTATGTGCTATTCGGACCTATCCCAGCGCGTCTCACACTAACGCACCAATCCGAAGCCTCTACGTCACTGCTCTTCAGACCTATCCCAGCGCGTCTCACACTAACGCACCAATCAGGGCGTTTTTCGTGTTCCCGAACACTGGCCAATCCCAGC
Organism: Calotriton arnoldi; assembly: GCA_963921515.1. NCBI lineage: Eukaryota > Metazoa > Chordata > Amphibia > Caudata > Salamandridae > Calotriton > Calotriton arnoldi. Next base: position 714,864 of record CAWUFW010005625.1, read on the forward strand.
GCGGTCTTTTGTCAACGTCATTTCTACTCCTGACCCCTCCTTTACAAAATTTATCGGCAGTTTGTTCTTGACTATATTTTATTAGTTACGACATAAAACACATTTCCATTGTCTGTTTTCGCTAAACAAAAGATATAGTTTTACCCTATCTTACAAGAATACAGTTTTGTTCGATAAAAGTAGCACTTCCCTCTACCTTATCCTTCTTTCAAGCAAGGAGTAAACCCGTTTCTCTGGGGATAAAACACATGTGGAGACTACACTGCTCCTGAGAATTAGTTAAGGCCAGAGTTTCACAAGAAAACCGGTTGCTATTTCATTCATACACGTTTTACACAGAAAATGTCCCTATCATAACACAACCTGTGTTATCACCAATTTTGAAAATCAGACAATGCACTAGTCCATGTGACTTCTCTTGCCACACGTGTCCACTTCCTACTTCCCAGAAGCTTCAAAATTTCCGACATACATATAACATAACTCGATTCGACATGAAGTGTTAGACATGAAATAATCAATAATCACCAAACTAATCTATAGTAACCATAACTCTGCTACCATGAAATCTGATCCAGCGCGACAAATATAAATTCTTCTCTTTTGGATATAACCTCCAGGTAAAATCACACACAGCAACTATACCTTATGACGGTGGGGCCCATAACACCGTATAACCGTACACTCTCTCAATTGTTTCCCTGGGTCACATCCACTACTACCAAAGAGAAGAATGAGGCTGCTGGAGGAACGGGATACCTTATTAAAATCAACAGGATATTTCCTTTAAACATCATACATAATCAGTTTTAATCCTGTCGGTTCTAAGACATCAAGATATTCCGCTCTTTGGTCGATGGACCAACTAGTAGAATAAGTTGATGGTGATTAAGACCAGCTCAATCACAGTCAAACCTTATTAAAATCATTACACTTATTATTGAGCTAAAGAACCACAGACTCGTAGTTTTAATTATAATAAAGTTTATCTACTTCCTTTAAATGCATGAATAAGATTCAATTTTATTAATCGTTTTAATACATTTCAATATCATTATAAGAAATAAGTTTTAGAAAGAAGTTAATGCATACCCCTTTTTGATGAAGAATAAAAGTTCACCGAAGCAGATAATCACAGCATGGAATTCCCAAAACTGACTGTCTGTCCCGCTAAACAGGCCTCCTCGACGGACCTCCTATACAGATTTCCCGCATCGGTCTCGTTCCTTTCCCCAGTCAAGTTTAAAGTTCAAAAGTGAAAAATTCTATTAGAAAATGGCCTATAGAAAATAGCATCAGTTTCTTCAGCATCAATGTTCAGTGCTCAAAAATAATGCATGAATAGCGCTCCTCCTACTTAAGTAGGTCCTCTTATACCCTACTACTAGCTTACTAAACATAAAGTTGCAATCTTGGGGGGCGAGAATCACGCTAATTGGTCCATTGGAGGGGTGGCAAGCATCACCTCATTGCCCTCCTTGTTCAAACCGGTTCTGAAATTGTTTATGATTTTATCCCTTCACACGGTTTTTGGGTAATAGCAATCCGATTGACAGTTCATTAAATGCATCTTGTTTCTCACAACTTATTTTAAACAGTCCATTGTTAATTTTCGGCTACTCGTCCCCTGTTCTCACGGGTTCACGCCGAGTCTTTTCTTGGCATACCCTTCATGTCAGGTCAGTCCGACCTTGACACTTCTCACTCTGGGCTCGACTCGTACCCACGTGATATACTTCTGCGGCTTTCTTTTGCTTGGAAGCCATCTTTGCATCTGCGCGTTTAGCCCATCTGCCTCGGAAGCCATTTTTACAGCACGGCCTAGCAGGCCCGACCGAACTATCATGAAAACAAACACAATCATAATTAAAATAAAGAAAATAAGCCTGTTTCCACCCGTCATTTTAAGTACCCCAATTAGGTGTTACCTAGCAAAAGCGACATTTAAAGCCATGTTTACTTACCATCTGCATTCTTTTGCCACAAAACATTTTACTACATAGCACAAACATGCAATTTCACTCTAATTAGTACGCAAATCACTGGATTAGTATTACTTCACGTTTACAATCGTAAATAGGTTAACTTTGCACACAAATTTGTTACCCTTCGTATAAGTGTTTACCAAACTGGTGTAAAATATTGATTAATTAACACGCAATTAATAATGTCAATTTATTAGTATGGTTATTAGGGGGTTCCAAAATTTTTTCTTTTACCTCGCTCCATCAATGTATTGATGTTACTAGGATGGTTGTAGATCCTATGAGGGTTTAGAGGTAGACACTCTGAAGGAGCAACTACCCACAGCGAATAATATGTATCACAGGATTTCTGATACCATGGCACTAGAGGCCCTGTTTGGAAGGTGTTGGCACACTAGGGTCAGGTTGTCCATCCAGGTGTCACTGCATTTTGTCATAGTTCTGTTTACAGGTTGAATCTGCAGAGCCCTAAAAAGACGAATTTGTGATATTTGAGGCAACGAGGAATAATGCTGCGGTGGCAGACGTGAAGTTGTTAGGGTGTCTCAATGGTCCGTATACAAAGACAGTTGGCAAGTCATTTATTATATGTTATCTGTGATCGATAAATTCTATAGTGAAAGTGTGAAGCGTGCTCATAGCAGAAAACACAAGTCCTACTTTTAGACTTCGACTTGTGAGACAGTCAGCAAAGAAAAGCACCCATCCAAATTGGATCCATCCCCCCCTCCCCCCCCCCGGGTCACAGAGATTTCCTCAGAGCTGGTGAGGCGGAGGGTGAAATCAAGGATTTGTCCTTGTAGGGGGGCCAGATCCAGTCTTTTGTAAGGTCCTTTTGATCCATGAAGATTTTCAGTAGGACGGTGTGGTGAGTTTTGGGTGTACCTAAATGAGTTTAAGCTGCCTTCTATGTCATCTGGAAACAGAAGAAGTTAGTTTACTGTACAGAGGGACAGCCTTTGGTGCAATGGAAGTGGGGGGCGGGACTCTCAGGGTGCCAAAAGACTCACACTTCCTATCTCTCGCTCTCCCTAGTTCTTCCCCAATGGCGAGGCGATCTGCACAGGCTCCGACGACGCAACATGCCGCCTCTTCGACCTGCGGGCTGACCAGGAACTGGCTGTCTACTCCCACGAGAGCATCATCTGTGGGATCACATCGGTGGCGTTCTCTCGCAGTGGCCGCCTACTGCTTGCCGGCTACGATGACTTCAACTGCAACATGTGGGACTCCATGAAGGCCGAGCGCGTGGGTGAGTGATGGACAAGTCCATGAGACCAACAGACCCAAGATTGGGGCTGGGGAGTGAGGAAAGGGAGACTCTGCAATACAATAAATTGTATTTATCACATCAAGGGTGTTTGTAAAGTGATGCATAGCACTACGCGGGCACCTCAGAGCTCTTTGAAGGGGGGGAGGGCAGGAGCTGAGTCTTGTTTTGGAAGAAGAGAAACTTAGAGATATCATTGACATCACTAGATGGCTGTAGCAAAGGCAATCTGTTGCTAGTCTTCCCCCTTGCCCTCAATTCAATGTGTTTTTTTACACAGAGGACAAAGAAGTGTGAAAGGTAGGAGGGCAGATTTACAGAATCTGCGACAAGCCATCACATACGTAATGTGATGAATGCAGTGCACCTTCAAATATGAATTAAAGAAGCTCCATAAAACGTAGGTGGTAGAACCAGCAACAGTCCAACAAAAAAATGTTCTGTAGTGTTAAACAGTCAAATATGACTTTCACACACGGCTGCCATGCAAGACCACAGAGATATGTAGTGGTGTTGCTGGTCACCCGAGTTGATGCCTTGATGATCCCCAGAGCCGGGGGCCGCTGGTGTAGTACGCCACAAGTGCCCTAACGCTGTGAAATTAAAGAGACCTACTGCCTCCTAACAGCCGGATGACTCTGGCGAAGGCCTTGCTGTGATAGTTGTCGCTCCCATGGTCTCAGTAGTCGTTTCATTGGGGCACATTCAGTTTAGAGCATTCCTAGAACAGGCAATATGTGAAGCAGCAGGCTCGGCTACTCTGCAAGCTACCTTAAGGAAAATATTGGGTTTTTGAGGACCAGGGCCAAAGTTCCCTTCAGCTCTGACAGCTACTTGGGAATGTGTTGGACCCTTGTTTGGTTAGCATTTAAGGTTACTGGTTCTTAGCAACAAAAGCTGTTGACAGAGGAGACGCTTTGCAGGATGTAATAAGATACGCAGTAGAGGACTACATTACAATTGATTGCAAACAAAAATCTTCCCATAAATGTGGAAACTTCCTGAATCTCCTAGAGTGGAGACTCTGCTGGCGGACTTACCCCTGCCGTAGGGAATTCATATAGCAGATGACCCACCATAGCAGAATGCTCCAGTTGAGAATTTAGTACTTCCTCCACAAACTGGATGATTATCTGTTGCCACACAACTCTAAATCAAGCCCTTAAACCCTTCTGCTGTGCTATTGTCCTCCAGTGTGACACATTAAAAGTGCCACCTACTGACTCACCCTCTCTCCTTCTCACAGGTGTTCTCTCCGGCCACGACAACAGGGTCAGCTGCTTGGGGGTCACCACCGATGGCATGGCAGCGGCCACCGGCTCCTGGGACAGCTTCCTAAAGATCTGGAACTGAGGAACAGAGGAGCAATTGGCAGGAGGGCATAGCTTGCAGAAGGAAAAGAACCCCAGCGCTGTGGCGGCTGACCACACAAATGTTCTTATTTTAACTTATAAATATTTATATATAATTTACATAGGTGTTAATAATATTGGCTCAGATGTTTGCCCCTCTTAATCACACTCCACTTAGATGCTGTTGTGCTGGATGCCCTCTTCTTTTAAGTATAGTTGGAAACTCAATTAATGGGTGGTGGGTGTGAACACAGCCAAAAGCAAATCTCCTATTTTCCACTCTTGTGAAGTATTTTGCGATACGCATCTAGGCTTGTGCTTTGCAAGACCCTATATGATGGTAGAATAGAATCATGCGCTTGAAAGTTGACACTAGTTCATCCGAACAGGAAACCAAAATGATAGCCTGGCCATTAACACTGAGGAAGGTAGAGAGCCATTTGTTCCTGGATTCAAGATGGCTGCCCTGTTTGGCGATGCTCGTTCACATCTAAACCGGGTGCACAGCTCTGCGCACAGACTCCTGTACAACAGTGGGCTGGCGCACCTGCAGGAAACACACAGCTATTGGTATACCACTTTTGCCCTGCCCAAGGATTTACTACAATTTGTTCCCATCTAGTGTCCCAGTAACCACAGGCAAACTGGCACAACAGGCGGAGACAGATTAGAATAAAAATTGCAGCTTTGCCCTATTGGATGAAGTTTTCCCATCATTTCAATCCAAGTCCCTTCGACCCACTCATATCGCTGTCTTCATAATCAAGGTGGCGAGAGAAAGGTAGACAGACTGCAATAAACATGGTCATCTTGACCACCCCAACGAGCTTCTTCAATTGCTTCCTTTGACGTCCCCTGCATGCATATCACAGAAACGAGCTGGTGTGTACATGGAAGACGATTGAAATAAACCTATCCGCTTTTCCCTCCCCATTGAAGATGTTCATGCATATCCCTTTGAATAGGGTGGAAGGTATTGAAATAAACACGGCCACCTTGCCAGGAGTGGGCCCATGACATTACTCTGTTGTGTGGGTATCCTGTGTGTGAGATCATGGTTGTGCCACCACTAAGTTTGCAAATCTAGGTGGCAGCTGAGTCTATGATAGCCTTATAGACTCATCAAAGACCTATCACTGACATTTGTTAACCTAATCCTTGCCACAACTTTCCTAGAACCTGCTAAAATCCTCCTTCCTGCACCTCACAGCCCACCCAGGTCTCAAACAGCCTGAGACCTGGTTGCCACATTAGCCTCCTATGCGCCCGACCACCTGACTTATGAATAGAATCAGAACTCCCTACATAGTGCACCTCCTTACTTAGTATTGTAGGCGATGCCTGCTACTGAGAACTTTGTATCATAAGCCAGAGTTTTATAGTCGCTGATGAATAAATGTAATTTAGAATATTAAAAAAGTGTCAGTGTTTATATTTCTACCCAGCGCAAAATGGCCGATTGCAACATGCCAAGAGGGTGATCTTCTCAGCAGACCATCATGCTTAGACTTGCAGGCTAGAGCCTCACCTCGACCACCAGTGCCCGCGGGCTCTCACTGCAGTAGAAAGAGGACACTGGGAGAAGAGAAGGAAGAATGTAGTGAGTCTGTCATGGAGAGGGAACAGTAAAACCTCCACAACCTTTTTCTGGCAGGAAAGAGTATTATCACTTCCACAGCATCTGGAGAAAAAACAAAGGTGGCTTTGAATAGTCTTATGCGTGGAGGAAACCACATCAGGATATTTTAAACAATTGAATACAGCAGATTCCGCTGCTCTTTTGGGCAAGGGTGGTGTGTGGATGTGGGGAGTGCGGGGCATGGTCTCTTTTTCCAAAGTCCCACTGCAGCATCCTCTCATCCGTCTGAAAAGCCCGGATAAGCAATTTGAGTTTGAAGTGCTCTCAAACTGGTGTCTCCTGGCCACAATACATGCACTAAACTAACACAAAAACACATTAGGCTGTGTTAATCTGTGTTCGTTTAGTGCCACAAGCAACGATACAATAAATCAGGGTACCTGCTTGATTAGTAAAGAGAACGTTTTCATCCTGAATGTCAAGGCTAGTCGTGAATGCTTGCATCTTGAAGGTATAACAAAATGGAAACTCATTGCGGAGATTCTGCCCCAAGCGCAGAGACACTCCCACGACTGCGGGGCCTCCACCACGCGTGCGGAGGCCCGTTGTGAATGAGGCCCAAAGATGGAGGAATGAATGGGCTGGAGCGAACTTTCATGAAGCTGGAGGTTTGAGCAAGGAGAAAAGTTGCCAAGCAGTCTAACGCAGCTTGTCTGTGTACAAATTACTGATGCTGTCTGGCAAAACCCCAAACTGGGTTACAAAACCGAAAGCAAATTTGGAATTGTCTCAATGAATCTCTTCTGCCCTGTCCCATTCACCCAAGCATCAGAGCCCCATTCAGCTTAAATGTCGGTGTCGCTTATTGGAGCCTTCCCAGAATACACCCAGTCCAAGGATTGATTCCCCCCCCCCCCCCCTTCCTCTAGTCAATATTCACCTGCCGGGAAGTGCAGTCTGTCCCAGGAATTAGGCTAACCCTCATCCAATGGGAAGGCAAAAGAACAAAATTAGTCAGAGGAAGTGGCAGACTGGGCCCTGGCCAAGATTTCTGGGAAACATGTCGCAGGGTCCTGCCAGGTGAAAGCCAGTCAGCAGTTCTTCCCAGTTAAATATTTTATCTTTGAACTAAGAAAATATCTGGGAGTCAGAAATCGTTAGCAAGGAAGGAAGCTGCAGCCAAGGGGGACTCCATGAGGTTGTTTAAGTGTAGTTGCCCCCAAACTTTAGAGTAAAATGCTCAGATCAAGAAGATAAAGCTTCTGATGTCTCTTTTTTCCTGGTAGGCCTGGCACCTTGTCCAAGTCCTGCAAAAGTCTCAACTATTAGATAAAGTTACAACATTTTCAGGCTGGTTTTTGAAGCATCGGCCACAGGATCAACTCATAAGAAGGCTTCACACAGCTCCAGTTTGGGTCCACAGCACTAGGTTGAGTTTCAACTGCTTCCTGGATTAATCGCAGCAGCACCAGCTACCTTTAGCCAAATGGTGGTTTGCACTCCCGCGTAACAGGGGAGATGTTTTACAGGAAAAGGCAGACGGAATGTCAATTTGAAACTGCTCTATGTATTTACTTCCACAACTTGACGCCTCTCTCTGTCTCCAGGACCTTCTACATCCTTCACCCATGAGAGGGAAGTTCCACAGGGGCTAGCAGGACTTCAACACGTCGGAAAGCTAGCGCTTGCTCTCAGATCAGCCTTTAAGTCCATGAAATTTAAGCCAGACATGGGTACAAGTCTTTCGCATGTCTACGTCAGGAGCCAGGATTTCTGCAATGCAGAAAGCAGGAAACTTTTTCTATTTTTATTGGGTCCAATCAGCGCCCTGCAGGAAGAGGGTAAAACAGGGCAATTTTAGCGGAAAAGCCAGTCTGCCATTGGCAATGAAATCACAAGTGAATCAAATTGGAATTCCTTTGTTTTCTCGTCCCAAGTGTCAGACCCAGTTAGGAGGCCACAGTGCATAAAGGGTTAGCGGGTCATAACTATGGGGGTGGAGACCTTTTCCTACTGCTGTCGTGGAGCCAGCCCGACTATCGCTCTGCAAAGTGGGCCAAGTACAACCTGTTCCACACTTGACTCTCAGTGATAGAGTAGGCGAGCAGTCACAGGACTCTCAGGGAGCTTGGAATCAATACTGCGATCACAGCAGCACAATAAAATCAATGTCCAACCCAGTGCTTGGCTGTGCAGAAAGGGCAAGTACTTTATTACACAAAAAACACAGCAGCGGTCCATGCAGGTAAGCGCGGTGGGCGGGGAGGGGCGAGGGAGATGTCGACAGACGACGGAATAGGATTTATTTATTTATTTTTCCCTATTCGGTCATCTGTCGACTCCCTCCCCCCACCCCTCCCCAGCACACTTACCTGCACGGACCACCGCTGAAAAAACATAGAAGTCCACTACACATTTAATTAGGTTTGAATACCCAAATCTAAGATGCAGGATTTGTGCTCTTGGGGGGGCCTCTGCTGATTAGGCCTTCGCCTGGCTCTAGTAGGGCTTTTCTTCTGGTACTGGTTTCCATACCCCTTGTAGAAGGTTCATGGTCTAACAAGTACTTGTGGTTTTAGCTCGTGCTTCTCCTACACCCTTTTTAGATTTTGCATGAAGTCCCTCAGGCCTAGGCCCAGTCAGTCTCTCACCAAGTTTGCGTTAGCAGCTCCAGACCGCAGTCGCTCCTCTTGGTCTCTCACCAGTCTGTGGTCGCAGCGTGGGGCCACGTTCCGCCTTCCTGCAGCAGCAGGACCTCCACCAGCAGCAGTCGGAAGCCTTCGGCGGGAGGCGGCAGTCCAGAATTTAGAGGTGCGAGGCCGCATTCAGTCCCCACAGCAGCGGGATCTCACCAGCAGCAAGCAGGAGCCTCCAGGGAGCACATGGCAATTCTCTTTAGGCCTCTTGCAGCCGGCCAGTTGCTCGTAGGGTCACGTCAGGAGTGGAAGCTGCTGATGGGGGCCTTCTTGAAGGTGGTGGCTGCAGATCTAGACTTTCTCCAGCCCTCCGGTGAGTACTTGATGATTCTTCTTGGATGTGCCAGCCACACGCCCGCAGAGGACAATTCTTCAGCACAGCGGGGCGGTCTTCGGCACACAGTGCCTCAAGGTGGCAACCTCTACTCTTCACACAAGGCACCCCCAGGGCACCTCTTTATCAGAGTCTTCAGGACTAGTTCCAACCCAGTGACACGCGGCAGCTCGGCGGGCACATGGGCCACCAGCAGAAGCCTATCCCAGCTGCAGTCTGGCTACATCACTCCTTGGGCCTGACTGTTCCGAAGGAGTATGTGACGAAGGTGGCACTGGCCGACCCAACAGTACCGCAATTCTTTCGGCACTCTTGCTTCACTGGTCAGTCAGACAGACCCTACGCCAGATTCCATTACAGCAGTCCCTTCCACGATGCACTCCCCCTGTAGGGTTGGTGCTTCCTTTCCTTGCTCACAGACAGGATGTCTTGGCACCCAGAACAGTCAAGTAATTTTTTCCTTCAGATCAGACTCCACGCAAGGTTCCTTCCCCTCTGGTGAGTTGGATGTCAGTGGAACAACAATCCTTGGCTGCTTCATAACCCCTGAATACTCTGCGGAGTACTCCCTCCTCAGTAGAAGAGCCCACAACAACGAACAACCTTTATACCGCTTCACAGATTGAGGATGTGTATCTCAGGTCTGCGCCATGGAGCGGGTTTGGGTCAGCTCCCCTTTCATGTGTCTGGCCCAGGCTATCCTCCAGGCCTGGCCCAAGTCTGTAAGGATGCTCTGCAGAGCAGGACCATCTTCAGGTGGAGGACAAACCACCAAAGTACAAAGCGGTGTGAGCAGGCTGCACCCAGCTATTCAGGACCTCTCGTCACAGAGATTAGGGAGTAACAGGAATCTGTTCCCCTTAAAAGGGCTCCTTTCCCGATCAACAGATACTGCAGGCCCCACCCTGTACTCCCAGCCATACACCAAACGGCAGCTGCAATCAGTCTCATTTACAGCCCATTTAATCAAGAGTAACTATGGCAATAGAAGGAAATCCGGTCTTTTCTTTCCTGACCATAGTGTCTAGTACTCCCATCTAGGAGATGCCTATGGCGCGCGCACACATGCTGTCGGGAGAAAAGCAACTTGTTCCCCATCTTGTACTCTGGTGCAGGCCGCGGACTTCCAAAATAAAACCTACAGGCCTTCATCATTCCTGCACAGCACACTACGGCTTCCATCACATATGCACAAGCAACATGCACTGGATGTGTTCAGAATCAGAGGTTCATTGTGAGCTGCGGAACTTCTAAATGAACAGACCGGTAGGCAGGCATTTGAAAGTCAGAGGTGAAAAGCCTGTCACTAGCATGCTCCAACCCCGTATGCTGCAACCATCACACTTCACATATGAAACCCATGACACAATCGGTAGTCCTCCGTCACTGACTCCCGCTCGGATCTGGACTAGGTACAGAAAATAGCATTGTCAAAGACCGGGCCTAGGTCAACGCACGCACATGGGATTTGTGTGAGGCATGACCAAAATAATATGACCACAGGTATGCACTCCTCACAAGCAGGGCAGGAGACATGACTGTACATCATGCAGGGGACATTCCCGTCACCACAAAGAGGCAGCTCCTATTATCACATGTAAATCATGCTTTACAAAGAATGTCTACATGTGATGCTTGTGCCAAACGTTCCCATACCCGGGCTTCCCTCAAAATGAAAGGAGGCGATCACCTTGATAATTTCCCTCCTCAACTACTGTAAACAAACAATAGCCTGGAGCCCCTCTGGTCATCCTACAAACTATAGATAATTCAGAATGCAGATGCCAGACAAGTCCTCCATCTACCCTCGGACTTGCCTCACTCCACCCCCCTTATCCTTACACTGGTTGTCTGTAGCAAGACGGGTCACTTTCTAAACATGCGTATCACACACCAAGTAATCCATAGAAATGTATTTAAAGCACTGGCAAAGACAATAGGTCTCACCTATGAGACCTTTTGGCTTTGTTAATGTTTTTAGCCATGTGTAACAGCATCGCGGCTGCTGTGCACCAGGCCGGAAAAAGAGACCCAATGACGAGACTAGAGTGTCATTTTGTAGGCAGGCACATATGTTCAACACACATGCATGCATTTATAAAGGGAACTGTTTTGTCTTTTTATTTACAAATCCAAGATAAATCAGTAAATAACACAAAAAAGTAGCGAAGCGCTGTTTGAAAATGGAGCTCGGAGCGCTTTAAAAATATAAAGGATGATCTGCTTACAGTAGTGGGAGGGAGTGAAGGAACACGGCGAGAGGGGAGAAGCGACAATAGGGAGAAACATGGGCGAAGGAGAGCAGCGTACACCGTGGGGGGCAGAAGCACAAAGTGAAAGAGCAACATAGAGTGTGGGGGGCGGGCGCAGAGCACCTGGTGAGAGAGCAACCTGGAGTGCGGGGGACAGAAGCACAAGGGTGAGAGAGCAACAGAAGTGTGGGTGGTGGGAGAGAAGTACATGGACAGACTGGGGAGGTGGGGGGGGGGGGGGAGTGGAAATCACATGCACTCATAGAATGCTTAAACAAAAAGAAAAAATGTAAAAAATAAAATTTTATATACATATATATATATCTATACACACCTTAAATATTCTTATCTTGCGTAGTAAAGGGATCAGCGTGGTAAAAAAAAAAGGCATGTGTGTGGTAAACACATGCGTGGTAAAATAATACAACCTAATAAACATGCATAGAGACATGAGGCAGATGTGACCCTTGAGCTGCGGTTTACTGCATGATCTTTTGCCAGCGGCCTACAATATATATATATATATATATATATTTTTTTTTTTGGTCGAGCCTGGGAAGCGCATGCGATGCTCTGCGAAGCATGTTGTATTCAGTCTATGGACTTCTCAACACGCCCAGCGCTTCTGGTTGGCCTGCATTTCCAAATTTCTTTACTGTGGTTGGTCAATAGTGTCCATCTGTCCCGCCTTTGGGTGCTTGATTCCCACACAGGAGACATCACAAATTGATCCTTTTGGTTGGCCATCTGTTGCCGCTTGCTTGCACCTACTCCCTCCTGCCATCTGTCCTGCACTGCTGCTTTTATATGAAAGGGAGTTTCCTTGCACTGCTTTTTGTTGGCCAGCCGTTTCCTCCTCGTTTGCTCTCCCATTCAGGCTCCCCCTGGGTGTACAACTTCATTTTGAGGACCATTAAAGCGCGATCTCGCTCCGAAGGTATTCAAGCACTTACCGATATTTTGGATTGTTGTGCAGGCTCCTTTCCGTCGCTGCTTGTATTAGTACATCTTCAGAATGTGCCCTTTGAGGAGACCTCCCTGCTCTAGGGCAAGCACAGCCTCTTTATTCACTTCCCAGACACTTTCTCCCCTCCCCCCCCCCCCCCACAAAAATCACATGCACTGCTGCCCCAGTTACAGCATGTGCACCAACAGATAAACACTCCCAGGGGAGATGTGCATTGCGGGCTAGAATGCAAGTTACAGAAAAGAACAACAAGCAAATCTGCTATAGTAATAATACAAAACGGGTGTTGCTTCACCTCCCCCCACCCAATGTTTTGTCATCCCAGTGTTGCTTCGCCCAACCCATACTCTCCTTTGGGTTGCTTCTGTTCCCGCCATTGCTTGCCATCCCCCGCCCTTGATTCCATACCAGCCCACCTCAATGAAGTTGGATCGGTAGCCCAAAAAAAAAAAAAAGCATTTGCAATGCAATTGTTCCCGCCTTTGGGACCTTATATGTATTTAGCTATGCAGCACATTAGCCTGGGTGCTGAAAATATGTACTGTTCTTTAACATGAAAGGAAAGTAAGCACCAAACTGCTTGACACGTCAGGTATGTGAACACATGGAGAGAAATATTGCCTTTCAGCGGGAAATGGTACAATCCAAAGCTCTGCTTTTAATATAAAATCAGGGCCTTCGGTGGTCATAGCACTGAAAATACAAGATTTGAAAAAATATTGTCTATGGGTGCTCATGGAAGACAATTTTTATGGACTGGAATCTAGAGAATGGTAAAGTGATTCTGGTATTTTACTGACCTCTGCATGTCGTTTTCTATCAAGAAAGTGAAATAGAGGCAGTTGCCAGAAAAATTAAAAAAAGAAAGTCCCTCAGCAGAAAGCAATTCTGGTATTTTACGGACCTCTACTGGTCGTTTTCTACAAGACCGTTAAATAGAGGCAGTTAAATAGAGGCAGTTGAACAACCAGAAAGCAATTCTGGTATTTTACTGACCTCTACTGGTCGTTTTCTATTAAGACAGTTAAATAGAGGGAGTTGAGCAGAATAAAAAAGTCCCTAAGCGGAAGCAGACAAGTCCTAGGGCTGATCTCCAGAGCCCACAAAGTACATACAAGTATATACTAAAGTATATACAAGAGGTCTTGAATGCTCGACCTAAAATAAAATGGCAGCGCACCTGGGGCGAATGCCTGCTTTTCTCACCACATCAGGTCAGTACAGCAGTTTGTGTATAAAAGAAACAACACCCACTACAGAGTTCTTTAAGTTATTAAGGCGGGGAGGGCATATCTATTGCATAGGTAAAAAAATATTGGCATTTACAATGCGTATTGCTCCATCTCCAACAAACGCAAGACCTATGGCATTTACAATGCTTGTTCCTAGGGTTCCTAATAATCCAATTTAGGGGGGTTATTTTTTTTTATTATAACAATTTTATTAAGTATAAAGCACAGAGTTATCAGTACAGACCACATTATCTTGCACATCTCATGTCGCATGCACAGTAAGACATCAATATACAGATTGAAGTTAGTTAGTGGTAGGAAACATCGCTATGTCGGCCCTTTCTCATTGCCATATCCGCTGTTGGAGAGGTACAGATCTCCCCCCTGAAGGCATTCCACCCAGACCACTTCTTGTCCCACTTCTTTGGACAGCCCCTCCGCTTATAGACCTCCTTTTCCGCAATCATGCATCTATCCATCTCCGCCACCCATCCTATTATCAACGGCCGCTTATCAGACCCCCAGTGCATTGCTATGACCCGCTTTACCAGTAGGTATCCCAATGCGACCCACTGCTGCTCTACCTCGGTCAAGTCTGTAGCCTCCCATATATTCAGTATCCCAAGTTGCGGTGACTCTGGAAGGTGTTTGCCAAGTGCGTCGTGCCTTTTTTGAGTCGCGCCACTCCATAAGGGTCGGATGTTGGGGCAATCCCATAAGATATGATAAAATGTGCTGACTTGACCACATCCCCTGAGGCACAGGTCATCAACTCTACTACCAATTTTCGCCAGGAGCACTCCCGAAAAATAGGACCTGTGGAGTATTTTTAACGGTATGAGGCGAAAACGGTGGTTTATCGCTGTTTCTCTGGGGGGACATTAAAGCTGTTTGCCAGTCCTCGTCCTCCATGGGCCCCACATCCACCTCCCACCGGTCCCGAAGTGCCTGGAATGAGTCAGGCAAGTTATTGCATAGTTTGCAATATGTGTAGGAGATAGCTTTTGTCGTGAGTTGTTCTGAAAGCAAACGATCCTCCAGAGGCGAGGAGTCCGGCAGCGAGGGTATGTCTGGAATATTTGTAAGGAGGGCATGCCGGATTTGGAGGTATCTAAAAATATCCCCCGGTGCGAGGTCGCACTTAGCTCGTAGCTCTGGGAAAGTGAGGAGCTTCCCTTTGTTGAGCAGATCCCCTATAGTGTTGAGTCCTATAATATCTCACTTATCGAACCCTTTAAGATTGCAGAGCAAGCCCAGCCTCTGAGAGGACCATAGAGGAGTCGCTTTCGTGAGCATGTCCGCCCAGCCCAGGCGCCTCGTGGCCTTGTGCCAAATGGCCACTGTTTGAGACATGGGACCCAGATATCACCCCCGCCGGACCCTGCTGTATAGGGCAGCCAGATAGCCCTCTCGCCCCGTTTGATAGCATTCCAGGTGGTACGCCGGGCTGAACGGGGAGCCAAAAATCCAATGGTTGACAACCACCAGCTGCGAGGCCCAATAGTAGAGGCGCAGCTCCGGAAGAGCAATGCCCCCATCGTACCATCCCTTCGTCAGTTTGGGAAGCGCTATACGGGGGGCCCCTCCATCCCATAGCAGGGTGCGGATTTCCCCTTCAATGGTAGTAAAATACTTGTCGGCAATTGGGAATGGACAGTTTTGAAGCACATATAAAAACCTGGGAAGTGCTAGCATTTTGAATAACGCTGCCCGTCCTAGAAGGGACAAGGGTAGGGACCTCCAATGTTTAACGTCCGCTTGTACCCGCTTGAGGGGGCCCAAAAGGTTCCGATTGTAAAATACTTGGGGATCTGGGGTGATAAAAATGCCTAAGTATGTGAATCCCTCAGTAGCCAGTTCTATCGTGTATCCTTGGGGTAGTTTAGGCGGGGCGCCATGCAGCACATACAGAACTGATTTAGACCAGTTGATGGAATACCCGGCATATTTACCGAAGTTCGTGATGACATTAAACACTGTTAATAGAGGCCCTGAGAGATGCTAGGTATATCAAAATGTCGTCAGCGTATAGTGATATCTTATCCACCTTATCTGCGCTACATTGCAGGCCACGAATAGCAACATTATGACGTATCCAATAAGCCAGTGGCTCAAGAGTCAAAGCGAACAAGAGGGGGGACAAAGGACAGCCCTGCCGGGTCCCCCTTAGCAACGCAAATGTGCGGGATGTATGGTTGTTTACTCTGACTTGACCCAACCCAGTGGTTGGGAATAGAGTAGTTCCACCCACTGTCTGAAGCACGGCCCGAACCCAAGCTTCTTCAATACTTCAAAAAGATAGAGCCATTCAATCGAGTCAAATGCCATAGCGGCATCCAATGACAATATCACCGCCTCTTCCTGTATGTACGGCTGCCTGCTCAGTACGTTATGGACCAGACGAATGTTTAAAGCAGTGTTCCGATTCGGTATGAATCCCGACTGATCCTCGTGAACTAGGGACAGAAGGACCGTAATCGGGCGTGACGCCAGCAATTTAGCCAGTACTTTGGCTTCTGAGCTGATTAAGGAGATGGGCCTGTAAGAGCCGCAATTGGTTGCTCTTTTGCCTGGTTTGCATATGACTACTATGGAGGCCAGTCATTGGTCAAGAGGAAGTATCCCTCTCTCCAGACTGTCCTCGTACATGTTTTTGAGGTGCGGCGCCACTTTAAGGGCCATGCTCTTCAGAAACTCAATCGGGACACCATTTGGCCCCATTGCCTTTCCTGAGCCGACAGCGAAAATGGCCTTACTGATCTCGTCCGCCGTGATCTCGGCATCTAGGGCGTCTCTGTCAGTGTCAGAGAGAGTGGGCAAGTTCATATCCAACAGAAGCAGTCGTGAGTCATCAGCCGCCGTAGTGGTTTTAGATGTGTAGATCGCCTCGAGGTGATCTGCGAACACCTCGGCTATATCCCTCGGGTCCGTCACCCACCTCCCATCTCCAAGTACGATTTCTGGGACCCAGCGATCCGCCTGCTCCCTTTTCTCTAACCATGCAAGCATTTTACCAGCTCGTTCACCCAACTCGTAAACCCTATGTCTCGTGTGAAGGAGTTTTGCCTGGGCAATTTCACGCGCCAGGGCTTTGTATTCCTGTTGCTTAGCGCGGAGTTTATATACCGTATCTTCCGAAGAGGATGTACGGAGCTCCGTCTCCAATAGAGTCAAGTCAGTTTCTAGTTGGGTCAGCCCCTCGTGTTTGTTCCGTATATACCCTACCTTCAATGCCAGGGCCCGCCCCTTGATCACAGTCTTATATGCCTCCCATATGGTAGTTGCTGATTTAACTGACCCGACATTTTCTGTGAAATAATAGTCCGTGTGTTCTGCCAGATCTTCTTTAATGTCAGGAATTTTAAGAAGCCATGGATTAATGATTATGGGACCTCTAACGCAGTGCCGGTGAAAAGTGAAGTCAACCCGGAGAGGGGAATGGTTAGATATACCCCGCGGAAGCCCCCGGGGATGGCGAAAATGCCCTATCTCCCCCAATGAGGTGAGGAGATAGTCAATACGAGACATGCTTTTTTGCGCGCAAGAGTAGTGTGTGTGCAATGAACTGAGGTGGGATCTAGCGTGCGCCAAATGTCAACAAGTCCCATAGCGTGGACAAAGTCAGAAAGGTCTGTATTGTGCCTGGGAGCCAGTTTAGGGGGGTCCCTATCGAGGGTATCATCCATTACCATATTGAGGTCTCCCCCCCAATATAAGAGTGCCTGGGGTGAGGTCGAGCAACACCCCACACAGATCGTGAAGTGCCGTCCTGCCCAGCCTGGGTGGAAGATAAACAGATTATATTCACAGGCCTACCCTCCCATAGTGCTTCCAGCACTGCCATTCTTCCCTGTGTGTCAGCCCATGTGCGAGTTACAGTAAGCGCTATTGCGAACCAATATTCCTGTGCCCCGGGAGCCAGAGGTAAACCCCGCATGGACCACAAGTCTATATCCCCATCTATGGAGAGCTTTACAACTGTTACCTATGAGGTGGGTTTCCTGCAGCAATACAACATCCGGCTGGTGCCTCTTGAGGTACTGTAGTACCACTCCTCGCTTTATTTTATGTCCTAGACCGTTAACATTCCATGTCAGTATGGATAACTGTACATCCATGGAACCTGTCCTTGTGTGATTTGAGGTAGTGCCCGGAAGGGACTCTCCGCCATTATTCGGGCGCCAGATGTATACCCCCCCCCCCCGTAAAGAACAGCGGAATATTGTGCCATTGGTGAGAGGTTTTCCATCCCACCGCCCTGTGCATGCAGATGAGCGTTTTGGTCTGAACCGTCGAGCTCTTTGGACTTACTGCAGTTTAGTGCACTGTGCCACAACAACTATAACCAGTAAAACAATAACCCCCCCCCCCTCCACTCCCTGCCCCCCTGCCAGTGGAATTTGAACTATCCACTCCCCAACAAGGCAGAGTGCCTATCGCCCACCCATCCATGTGCGAGGTGCCTAGCCAACTGTCTCCCTCCCCCGCTATATTGCTTCATAGTAGACCTGTATCTAGTCATATCAGTCCTCATGTACATTAACAATAGCTGCAGACCCTTGGCTGGGGTCATTTCTAACATCATCCCATACGTGTCGCCTGCTGTCTGACGTGAAGTCGTCCTGCTCATGCCCTGGCAGATCATCTGGGAGACAGATCCGAGTTCCAGAACCGCTAAGAGGGCAGGTGTTCCCCAGTCTCTTTAGGTCAGTGCGCCCCTTCCAATTCCTGGTCTGAGCGATGATTGCTCTGCGTTGGAGGGCTCCGCCGGCCGCCACGATGGCCTTTGCCGTTGCTTCCTGTCGCTGGTTTTCCTACTTGGCGCCAACCCTCCAACCATTCCCAGGCCTCCTCCGGGGAGAGAAAAAAAACAGGTTTTGCCTTCAGATTCCACACTGAGTTTGGCCGGGAACAACATAGAGTACTTAATGTCTGTCTCTCAGGACCTTCTTTACCGCTATAAAGCTGCGTCTCTGCGCCTGGACTTTGACTGGGACTGTGAAGTCTGGGAAGAGCGTAACCTCTGCATTGTCCAATTTTAGTGGAGGTCCTGTCCGTGCCGTTTGCAAGATGACGTCTCGGTCGCGGAAGTTAAAGACTCTCGCTATGATTGGCCTGGGAGGCGCCCCCGGTCTAGGACGGCCCCCTGGAACCCTGTGGGCCCTCTCGATGGAAAAGTAACTAGAGAGGCGCTTAGGCTTTAGTTTGTGGAGTATCAGATCCTCCACAAAGAGGTCCGCAGCCGGTCCTTCCGCTCACTCAGGCACCCCCAGGATACGGATGTTATTCATTCGCGCACGCCCTTCATAATCGTCCAGAAGCTCTGCCATCTTTGTTTGTTGATCCTGGAGCTGCGCCACCTTCTGCTGCAGAGTGGCGGTGTCTGACGTAAGGGCTGTGGTGGTTGCTTCCACGTCTTTGACTCTAGTGTCCATTTTCTTGAGGTCGGCCCGCAGGAGCGTCACTTCGATGTTTACTGAGTCGATGCGCGTCTCAAGCGACGTTCGCACTCCTGCTATCGCCTCCATGACGTCCTCCAGGGTAGGGCTTTTAGTCGGCGGGCAAGCTGGTGTGGTTTTGGGGTCACCGTTGTTAGTTGTGTCGGTGTCCTCTCCCTGCTTAGTCCAGGCGAACTTGGCCAATTGCTTTTGCGTTTGGGACTTAAGTCCTTTGGAGGTGGCCATTGTATGGGTGGAAACGTACAGACGCACCCCACCAGGGAGATAGCCCTGTAATAACCGCCGCCTGCGCGGAGGAAAAAGGGGCCTATCCGCCGCCGGCCTGTCGGCTTTCCAAGGGAATCTGTTCTCAAAAAGGAAAAAATGATGAGGCTGCCACCCCCCTTCGGGTTCACACCGTGCCACTGTAGGCACCAGCAACGTATGAGTCGCAAGTTGTCAAGTTAGGGGGGGGTTATTAAGAAGAACCTGGACGTATGGAGGAAAAAAAAAAAAAAAAAAAACAGTACATGGTCACCCTCACACGATGGGTCAAAAGCCAACTAGGAAAGCTAGATTTTATTCTGTTTTTCGATAAACAATACACTTGCAACCTTGTGTGCATTGGGAAAAAGCTAACATAATGAAAACAAAACAATATTAATTTATACGATTATTAGATTACTTGCAGAAGGGCAACACTCTGCATACTCAATTGCCAAACAATAAATGAAAGTAACGGAGTTATTCAACTTGTGCTAACGTGTAGTACACAGAGGAAAGCACATTACAAGAGATCAAAGGAGAGTGTGCTTACAGAACATAAGCATTCAACAGAAAGGCATCCCAAAGAAAACTAAATTGAACTGTTAATGCCTGCAAAGTATCTAGAGTTTTCCCAAAGAAATCAAAACGGGTGCTCGGGTGCTTTCTTTTGTGTTAGAGGAACACATGTCATTACCAGTGTTAAGATCTTTAAAAGCAGACAGAAATAGAAAACATTTGGAAAATGTATATATTTTCCTCTCTACTCAGGCCCCTGGTCAAGCAGCAAATAGACCAGGGATGTTTGTTGATGTGCTATAAAGGTAACACCATGCTCTCTTCACAGGCTAATTGACCTACAAATCTTAGCAGTTGTAAAAAAAAAAAAAAATGACAGCTTCTGATATCCCAGTGGAAGGCATGCTGTGACAGCTAGTGAAGCACGCCATTTGAAAAGCAATCGCTAAAAAAAACAGACACCTTATGCATAAAAATGTGCTACAAATACCAAAAAGTTTGCGGTAAAAGTGACTGGCGAATCCTTAAAATTCCTTACAGAAGCCATTGAAAGAGAACGGTAGGGGATAAGCATGCAAGGAGAGACCGCTTTAAAACATGCATCCTCATGAAGTGCTTCACCAAAAAAAAAAAAAAAAAAGCTCCAAAAAAGCAAGCAGTTATGGAAGAATAGAAGTAGCCAATCAGGTAGGTGGTGAAAAGGCTGTGCTCCACTGGAGAGTAACTCAAGCGGGACAACCTAAAACAAATAAAGCCAGGGAACAGAAAGCATGCAAATGTGATTGACAAAAGGCAAAGCCAATGGTAAGCAATGGGCGGAATGTTCTCAAGGTCTTTTCAACCCAGCTGCGCTGTCCGGTAGCCTTCGACCTAGAAAATGCTAGTATGAATGACAGTCTATTCTCACACTTCACAAAGTTATGTGCTATTAAGTACTCTGCCTCATGTTTGGAGGATGCATTTGATTCTCACCAAACACCTCCCCATCTTGGCTAAACTAGGTCCACCACCCTATTACCTAGAAAATACAGGCCGAGAAGGCTTCCACGAACCAGATACAGGTCAGAGGGCTTTGCAGACGTGCCAGATGTATGAGGCCTGCCAACACAAGCTCTTTCAAGGACCACATAAATAACATCAGTAGCCAGCTTAATCAATGGGCATGGATCCTTCCAGGACTGCAGCATGTCAGGGCAGTCTACTCACACTATTTATTTAACCACATAATTTATGAAGCAAGGAGCATGAACATGCACTCTTTGCATTTAGTTATTAAAATGGTGCAAAACTGTAATAATATTTTGCTAGTTACGTCTATGTCACCTTATGAATAACGCGTGCCCCAGGCCTACATGACCGCAGGATGCGGCATAGCGCAGCAACTAGCTCAAATACCAGTGGTTCACAGACTAGAACCCTACAGTCTTCGGTGAATGCGGTGGCTCCATGTTCATCTATATTCTGCCACCATCTTACTCGGAGGTTCCTTTTAAATGCAGTAAAGTCATATCTGAACTTGTTATAAGGCTCATTGGCCATTTCGTTTCTTTACATCTGCAACCATTCGCAAATTTGGATTTAGAGTGTATTCCTTCGCAGACGATACTCAAATCATCCTAGCTCTCTCAGATAAAGCGGGATCGTCTAACGCAAGATTTAAACAATGTCGGAAGAAAGTTGAGAACAGAAAGAATGAAAATCATCTGAAACTTAATGCTGACAAGATGGAATTACTGATCCTCAAGATGGATCAGAGTTCCTGGAGCAAGCACTGGTGGCCTTCAGAATTGGGTAGTCCACCTGGACCAGTGGAGGCAGTGAGTAATGTTGGGGTCAAGTTTGACCGTCAGCTGACTTTCAAGAAACAAATCAATGAGGTTACACCACCTTATTTCAGCATTATTAAAATGCTAAAGGAAATTCATCCATTTCCTTCCTCTCTTAACCAGGAAAATGTTCAATTACTGTGCCAAGATGTAGAATCTTCTACCTTTGACCCTGAGAGTTATCATAAACCATGTCAGATGCCATAAAAAAACCAAAAACAGAAGACGTGGTTGTTTCTTCTGTCAACTTTGTGTCTTCTGTCAACATACAATAGCATGTTTGTCCAGCCTATGGTCCCTTGGCGCCTAGAAACGGATATTTTAGAGGCTCATATTTGAGCATTAGTTGCGCACTTTATAAATTATTTTACATTACATAAATTATCCTGACAGAGGTTAGTTTTCATAAATTCCCCAAGGGCTGAAACAGGTTGATAGATCAATGTTTTGTCCACTGGTAAAACGCCGGTTTTATAGCACCTTCCACCAACTGCACATTCCGCCTTTTATTCTTTTTATATCAAAAGCTAGTTTGCATACAATAAAAATGCAAAGCCTGGAGTGAAAAAAGATTTCGGATCTATGCTACTAGCATAAATTTATATAGGTGGATTACCGCAAAGACCATCCTCGCTTGCTGTACTGACTTGGTATTGGATGCTTTATGCGAGTGATGCATGCAATTACATGCCAACTCATCAAGATCACTCTAGACCACTAGTCGGATAGCGCCGTTTAAATCATTTGATGACTTCTGAATTTAAAATAAATAAAAAAGGCTGAGCCCCCAGAAAGCAGTTTGAATACCAAGCCCTTGGTTTTTATTTTTATTTTAAACATTTAGTCTCCAAGGACACCGCCACCAGCCGCTAAAACGATCAACTATATAGCTGGTTCACTGCTGTATCCAGACTACAGGTTGGGAGAATACTAAAAAACAGGCTAAAGCAGGGTGGTGATCGTAATCCGAATCATCACTGACACCGCGTTTCATATGACAACTTACTTAATTCTATGCAACCTTGGTTTCCTTCCATTGAGCCAATCAGCCTAATGCACCGGGCTGCAACGGGACTGCGAATGAAAAGCACAGAATGGTAAACGGGGTCTGTGATGGAAAGGAGTGAGGTGGCTCTTCTAGTTTAAAGATGGACCTTCTCATTCTGCGGTTAGCAACTCATCCCTCCCACCATTCGCCAACTCAGACTGAAAGTCAGACATCTATGCAGGACGAATAGGTCCTTTACCCTTACGACCCATTAACCCGCATTGGATTCATAACAAGGAAGTGATCTGATCAGGTTTGCTTATGCCACTCATTCCCACATCCAGATCTTTGAAATCCAGGGAGGTGCTCAACCAAAACAATTCTTAGCGTGGGCAAACAAGAGGGGAAACCCTTTGCTAGTGGGCCACAGAGTAAGGAATAAACTATCTACCAACCACAGGTTACAAATGGAAAACGGTTTCCCTGGCCTGCTCTTTCAGCTGATCTGCATTGCCACCCGTTAATGAACTGGCCCTTCACACTTTTTCACATGCTTCCATTGATATTGGCACAATACTAAATGATACACCATCCTCATTGAAGTCCATGCACAAAGCATCAAGGCACATATCTTCAGGCTTGTGAATGCAGTCCCCATCATGAGAACTTCTGGTCCATCTTGTGGGACTGCAAGTGTAAACCTATATATAAATCCAGGTAAGCAGGAATGCAGAGCTCAGCACAGCAATTCCAATTACGTAGCCTTTTTGTGCCTCAGGGAGGGGACTTTGTTTACGAACTGTGTATTTTCCTGCGGTGATCCTCTGTATAAGAGGGTGATGTATGTTCATGCATGGCGGAGGCTGTTCCTCAGCTTGGTTAAGTGTTGCAGTGTAGGTGTAGTGGCTTGGAGGAAGTGTGCCATTGCCATGAAAATGTAAGGGGGGGAGGAGGAGAGGAGTTGGTCTTATCTAACACAAGTCTACATGTTATGCTAAGGGGTGTCACGGCATGGCCATGTTGCATTGGGTGTTCATGATTAAGGCACTCTACATAATCAGAGCCAGCCGTGTTGTGAGGTCCAAATGATGCACTTACTCTCAGCAGTAAAGGTGCTCTTGCTTACAAAGTGTGGCAAGTTAGACTTAGAGTGGTGAGTGAGACTGGACTGTTCTAGTCTCAGGTGTTCCATTCGGATCTTGGATCCACTAGAAAAGGTAGATTGCTCCAAGCAGCCATCCAGGGATTCTACTGCAACAGCGCAATAGTTCGAGATTTGTACATCAGAAAGTGTTACGAATTCTCTTTATAACTGATTGGGATACAAATAGGACTCCCCTATAATGCGGGGGTATAGGCCTCAAATCAAGCCTAGTCTCAACAGGTGAACAATATCCAAGCAAAGATAGGACCTGTAGCTTCCCGACTGTTCCAAGCTAGGTCCTCTTTCATCATGTTTTGGAGTGCAAGACCAATTGCACAGTGAGGGAAGAAAAACAACTGAAATCCATTCTAGCATCAGCTGCTTCTGGTACCATCACTGCACGAAGAAAGGTCAACAAAAATGTCATGGAAGTGGATAGAGAACGGAAAACGGGTGCGCGTGCCATTCAACTACCTCCTGTTTCAACCCTGCACCTTGAGAAGTGAACACCACATACAATTGTTAGCCTGGGTAAAATTACTTTTATTTGGGTTCTCCATAAACATTCATTTCTAAAACTAAATTTTCAATACATACAAATTCTTTTTTTTTTTTTTTTTTAAAGAAGTTATAGGTCGAACCATTTGAGATTAAAAGTGCCCCCTCTTGGCGAACTATACATAAAGTGATATAAATAAGTCAGGTACTTAGAATCTGAAGGTTGAAGAGGAGGAAGACAGACAGCAAAAAAGATGTACAGAAGGATATTGGAATGGAGAACAGATTATACAGACAAGCGATAAGATAGCTCACGGAATAAAGAACGACAGCTAATCAAGCAGTCAAGAGAAGGTCGGTTTGGTGGGGGAAATGGGTCAGCGGGGTGTGGGAAGAATTCACACAGGTGACCAAGACGCCCAGAGGCCTCGTGAATCGGAAACACATTGTAAGACAGCACCAGATCAGAAGGACACACTGCTTGGAGCACCAAAAAGGGAGACAGTGCTCCAGCCACAGATGCAGAGGACATAAGGACTATTTACAGAACAAATGTACTATTTACAGAAGACGAAACATGATGCTGCTCAGGGCACTGAGACTGCCATGAATAAAGCACAAAGTATACTGGCAAGAGATAGCATCCAGTTGCTATATTACTCTGGGGCACAGATGGAGCTCAGGGGCAGCCTAGTGATCCAGAAAGGGAGACTGTCAAACCCCATTAGGAGCAGGTGGATGGGTTTCTACCACATGTCCCCAGATCTGCTTCCACTACATGGCAGCAATTCCTAATTGTCCACCATGGGGTATTGCGCATTTTCCTTGTTGTGGACATCCTCCCAGCCGCGGACCAGCTTCAACGGCCTGTTCGTGGACTCCAGACGCTCATTTGAACTGTCCGACAACATTGGGTGCCTCTTCACCTGAAAGAAGAATACAATGGCAATCTGTTAAAATCCTTTTGTAAAGTCCTAAATAGAAGAAAAGAGGATGAGTTATATTAAAAAGTTACATTTTTCAAATAAAATATGGTGTAATACTTGAGAAAAATATATTAACATTATTAATAATGGTATAGTACTAAAAAATAAATACATTTTAAAAAGTCTTTGTATAGCGATTAGTTTTTGAACCCATCTCTGTGCTCCAACAACTGGAATCTTCATCTTTGTCTGTTATTATGGACCTTTTGAACTTCTCATTACAAGAAGCGTCCGTTCCATCCGATTGGAAGCACGCTATGGTGCTTCCACTTCTTAAGAAGCCAAATGCAGACCCTGCTGCACTTTCCAATTATCGACCCATCTCATTACTACCAGCTTTTTCGAAAATTCTGGAGAAACATGTCCATTCTCAGCTCTCACTCTTTGTTGAAGCTCAAGGTTTTCTCCACCCCTCCCAATCAGGCTTCAGAGCTGGCTTTTCAACTGAAACAACTTTATTGGGGGTCACGGAAAGATTGCGTTAGCATCTGGATGCCGGAGATACAGCTGCCCTTATTCTACTCGATTTAAGTGCAGCATTTGATACGGTGTCTCACACCGTCCTAGCAAATACGTTGAGAACATTAGGTATCTGCGGCCCGGCACTCAATTGGCTTACTTCTTTTCTGACCAATCGCACTTTCCAAGTCTTCTCCTCAACAGCCAGCTCTGATATCTATTCATCTCCCTATGGTGTACCTCAGGGCTCTATTCTTAGTCCTCTGCTTTTCAACTTATATGTGAGGCCTTTGGCTACTGTAGCGGAAGATGCGGGGTTGTCCCTATTTTCCTATGCGGATGACTCCCAAATCATCTTCTCTCTCCGCAGGAAAGACAGACGGGCTATCCCCACTTCAATCGGGCTTGAGGAAAATTGCAGCATGGATGCAATCTAATTTTCTCAAGCTAAAAGGGGAAAAAACTGAGGTGCTAATACTTGGCAAAGACAAGGGTCTATGGGGCCCACAACATTGGCCCTGTGAGATGGGGGCTTTACCTCAACCCTTTTGTCAAGTTCGTAACCTGGGCTTCATCATTGACATTAACAATGCATCACCAAGCCGTTAAGGTAGCTGCCACTTGCTTTACCATTCTTAAGTGGCTAAAGAAGATCATCTGGATGCTACCAAAGTCCACCCAAAGAACAGTAGTTCAGGCCTTAATCACCTCAAGGTTGGACTACGGAAATGTTCTTTATCTTGGTTCCAATAAGGAGGTGATCCATAGGCTGCAGATGGTTTAAAACTCCGCGGCAAGACTTCTCTGCCGGACTCCCAGGGCCGCTACTGTCTCCAGCCATTTACGAGATTTGCATTGGCTCAGGGTGGAAAATCGAATTCGATTTAAAGCTCTGTGTTATATGTTCAAAATTAAAGCAGGGACCGCACCTCAATACCTACGTACTTTAACCCACCCATATTTTCCTTCTCTATGCCTACGCTCCTCCACCCAGGGGAGGTTTTCTGTGCCAAGATTCAGGCTGTCTCGGATGGGTGGCAGATCTTTTTCTTATCTTGGGCCCTCACTCTGGAATGCCCTCCCCACAGCCTTTCGGAACGAAACAGCCTATGTCCAATTCTGCAAATCAGTGAAGACCTGGCTATTTAACAAGTAATTTTTTGCTGTTAATTTTTACTATCTGGTCTCCCTTTGCCTAGCGCCGGAAAACCCTTTTTGGGTAGCTGTTGCGCTCTATAAATTAAATAAATAAAAAATAAAATAAATAAACGGCTTGCACCTTTGGAGAGCTGCAACTCTCAATTACTGTGCTATTTCAAACTTGGAAGAGCGGTAGGCTGAGCCAGCCTTCCCTGGTTGGGTAACAGATCTATGCAGCTAAAACAAGAATCAAAGGCTGAACCAATCCCAGAGTGTATTTTTAAAACTCCTCATTGAGCTTTCTATTCGGAGAACAAACACATTCTGCCCTCCCCGCTGCAATCAGAGGGCTCTCAGTCGCAACACTTGTGTCATAAAATCCAGACTACAAGATATACCTCTACTTCACTCCTGTAGTGTAAACGGGTTTCCACTTCTCAAGAAGCCCCGTCATCTCCTTGAGCCAAAGTCCATGTCATAAGCACTCAGATAAATGTTATCACATATCCACCTCAAAAAGATCAGCATCATCTTTCCATCCCAGTACTTTCTTTCATCAGCAGGCCTTATTGAGGAAAACGCAGCCACCATGTAGACAACTCCAACTCAAAATCTCCTCATGCCGCAACATCAAACACTCAAAACCTACCTCTATAAAGTCCAGTACTGGATGACTGTTTTTGTCTTTAAGGTTTATGTAGGAGCAACACTATATATCTTAATTTTCCAGTCAACCATTAGCATTAGATTATTTTGCGCCTTGCCCACTCTGTCGTGCAATGAGTGATGGCTCTTTATAATTTATCGTTCACCTCTGCCAAAATTGCAGCAGAATGGAAGTCTGCTCAAGTGTCTCTAAACCTAAAGAAACGTGCTGCCAACCCACAAATCCCAACTACTGTCCTATTTCTTTGCTTCCTGCATTAGGAAAAGCACTTGAAAGCCATGTAAATAAACAACTGGCTGCCTTCTTGGAGGGCCACTAGATATTGGACCCCTCACAATCGGGATTACGAGCATCGCATAGTACAGAGATTGAACTAGTGCCACTCAGCGACACCATCAGACTGTCACTAGATGCAGGTACTCCTGTTATGTTGGTATTATTAGATCTATTTGCGGCTTTCGATAAGGGTCCCCCATTCTATCTTAACCAGCTGACTGTGACACAGGGATATATGGCAGTGCGCTATATTGGCTCAGGGATTTCCTTAACAACTGAACCCAAACCATCTTTTTAGACTCCTTTGAAAATCACATTCTGCCAGTGAAAGGAGTTCCACAGGGTTCCTTCCTGAACCCAACATTGTTCAATATCTATATAGACCCGGCCCAAATCATAAGATTATGCGGCTTCGAGAACGTACCATACGCATATGATACCCAACGTCTCATCTCCTGTGGGCAGGACTTGGAACTACTTACGCCTCGATTCACTGGCTGTACGAGAGAAATTTCTGATTAAATAACCAAAAAGTCCCTTCAATTGAACAACGGGAAAAACGGAGATTGTACTATTTGGCAAGGCTCGGGGGCTCTGGTTAGCCGACTGGTAGCCCAGGGAATTTGGCCCTGCCCCAATTCCAAAACAGGTCATAAAAAGACCTGGGCATTAAGTTTGATCACACCCTTTCTATGAAAGATCAGGTTAGCACTACCTGTGGCATCTGCTTTGTCACTAAGCACCTTCTGAAGAAAAAGAAAAAAAAGTCTTCTCTTGGCTTTCTTCGACTTCTAGAAAGACATTGGTCAAGGCACTAATCACGAGTCACCTTGATTATGGCAACACTTTACTCGGGGCAGCTAATGACACTCGGTTCTCAAATTGCAGGTAGTGCAGAATACTGCAGCACGCCAGATCTGCAACCTCCCCCCTCGGTCTGCCCTCTGCACCCATCTGAAAAGCACTACATTGGCTGCCCATCAGGAAAAGTTTCAAGCTTTATCTGACACCAAGCCCTCAGGCACGTGCTACCTACTTATCTTCATTCCACTCTTTCCTTATCAACTCTCCAGATCACTCGGTCTGCTAACAAGGCTTTCCTCAAGATCTCGCACGGCCAGATTTTGTGTTTGGGGGGGGGGCGCGGTAGAGAAAGAGACCGAGAGAAAGAAAGTGAAGGAGAGAAAGAATCCCCTCGTAACAATCATTAATCACACTCCAAAGATTTGTTTCTTTGTTCTGCATCCTGCTCCTATCCAGCTAGGTAGGTCCTTCACATATTGTTCTATACACAGCTTAACAGCTAGATACAGACCTAGATTCTCATCTTAGTAGTATATGTTAACCTGTAATCTGAACAGCTGGACCAGCGTCTCCCAGAAGCCAGTCCGTATTTTATTCACAGTCTGAAGTGTCAAATGTGCCTTTCGGTGCAATTTATACTGATCAACTTAAAACCAGCATTCCTGGAGTACAACCAGGCTCCCCTCAAGTCCTCGCCAGTCCGCTTCTAATCACTTTTCCCTTTAGCTCATATCCAAGCCATGACAGTCTGCTCCTTCATGCTGGCTTTGGAAATCTCAAGCACTCTCTCTGCTCACCAGTAGCCTCAACAGAGCTATTCTATTTCCCTCAGGTTATTTCGTGAAGTTGGGCCAAGCTCGACACATTAGCATTACCAACTTCACGATTGGAACAGTCATTTCATACTCCCATTTAGGCATTTCTCATGATACCCTAAAAACTTAGCTTTTTAAACTGCAGCATTTCTATAGTGTTTTCCTACTACATTTCATGGTGCCATAGCAATTTGTAGGCCTCTTCTTCGAAGGTACCAGGTTCGTAGTAGTTTCTTCTATTAATGCGGAGCATTGGTGTAATGCCCAGAGTGTGCACCAATCGTAATGCAGAAGTGTGGGAGCACATTTTACGTATGTGGCAGAAAACAAAAGTATGAGGATGGGTTTGCATGTAGCATATCCAAACAGGCAGGGTCTGATCTTAAAGGGCCCAATTTGGTTTACTGGAAAAGCTGGGCTTTATCGCCCTTCTAAAGTGCAAACGATTGCTGGCAGATCCGATTTCCTTAGGCAGTTTATCCCATTCTATGCATGTTTGTTCTGAGAAGCAGCTACCTCCTATGTGTGTTTTATGGTGAGTAGGAGTTATCTGCTGGGCCATTCCTAGTCGTTGGTTTCTCCTTTAGTTGGAAAGTCTGCGCTTCGATTGCAGGAAGTTGGATCTCAGACTCTGGATCAGTGGTTAATTTGTCAAATAAAAAGTGCCGGGGCTCTCCTCAGGAGGCAGCGCTAACAGGAGAAATGTGTTGGTGCAATCTGCCTCCTGACTAGAGCCCCGGCACTTATTATTCTGGAGAGGACTTGGCCCAATGGCTAGAGCTGCCGATTTCGGAGTTGGGAAACCGGGTTCGAGTCTCGGTGTGGCTCAACATCCTGTGATTCTGGGGAAAATCATGTGCCTTACAAAGGAGTGTGTCCTTAACTGGTGCTAGAAGCGCCGGTGCGGAGGATTAGGTGCCGGCGCTGAGCACCAGAAAGCACAGGCTCAAATTAGGCACTGGTCTGGATAAATATGCAGTAACTGTACATTCATCACTGACCCTCCTGCTTACAGCTTTTATATAGGCAGTTAACCTTTGTGGGCTGGGGAGAGGGGGTATGAGGGGAGAGGGGGGTGGGGGGGGGAGTATGTGATCAGTGACCTACCCTTTTATCCTAAAAAATATTATAATATATTATTCAGCGCTGCAAGTGTTGCAGAGTATTTTCACAATCTCTTTGCCACCATATACATAGTGGACGAGAGGCTTCAGCACCTCATAAGAGATTTCATATAGAATCAATGTTCAACTCATCAACTTTGTCTTGTAGCTGTGATGCAAAATAAAAATCCAGTGCCACAATACACAAGCGGGTACTACTGCACATTTATAGATATCCCAGGTGCCCCCCCCCTCCCCATTTCACAACAGTACCAAAACTGACTACTTATTAAAACAACTTTTTGGTATCTGCAGATTGGCCCAGTACATACCAAGTGGTATCATCATTTAAGTCTGTTTATGCCAAACAGGGTCAATAAAAACTTCGACCAGAACACAACCAGGTTTTTGCTGTAGCCCCTACAGAGATTGAGCAAACATTTCCTGTAGAGTGCAACCTACTTTGCACTCCCAAACGTGTCAATGGTCATGCGTCTCCCTTCACAGGAACCATGGTATCTCGGGATACAGGAGATTCCGCCTACTTCAGAAAAGACTTCATTTTGAATTATCCCCAGGAATTTTGCTTAGTATTTTCTTTAAGAAAGGTCTATAAGAGATACAGCATTCAGAGTTCTTACTGCTTTTGGAAAAATTGTTATATGCACTTCACAAAAGTAAATCCGACAAACAGCTGTGCACTACCAGATCTGTACGTGCATGTTAATGTACTGTAGGAAATCGGTCTTTTCCACCTGGTCACCATGCATTTTTCTCCTTTTACCAGACCCTACATTTTTGCTGGCTTTAGAACTTTGTGTTCTTTACCTGTGCTAATCACTACTGAAGTGTCTGTGCCCCCCCCCCCCCCTTTTAAACACGGTTTAATTGTCATACTCCTAATTGATATATTTAGCTTGCCTATATGGTAGAAAATGAACCCAGAGCCTGCAAGCTAAATGTCACCAGTGGACTGCAGCAACTATTGTGCCAACCACTACAGTTGCAGTACAAACATTGTATAAGGCCCACCCTGTGTACCCGGACTGTAGCAGTGTAAAAACTGCAACCCGATCGGTCAAAACAAACCCTTTTAACAGGCCACACCTCTTTTTCCAACAGCAATACGTCACCTCTATGAAGGCCTTTTAGTCCACAAGGCAGCATGCATGGCGTTTAAAAGTTGGACATGTAGAAATGTAATGTTAACATGTCCTTGCAGTGATGAACACCCAAAGCTATTTTTCACTGTGGCAGATCTAGCTGTCCTATGTAAAAAACCAGAGTACAGATTAAAAATCGAATACTGTATTTTGGGGATTAGACTATCTAGAAAAATAAACTATTTTAAATAGTTATTAAATAGCCGATTAAATTGTGAAATCAGATTTTGAATAAATATTAAGGAAAGGTAACTTTTAGAAGGTCAACCTTTACCAGCCTGAACTGTCAGAAGACAGATTAGCATAATCCTCCGCCAACTCTCATTTAGTAATTAGCCTCGAGTAGGTGGAAGTAGATTAAAATACCTCCCAGGAGCATCCTATTGGCAGACGTAAAAAAACAGAATGGACTTCTCTGAACCTCGCAGAATTTGCAGGGTGGGGACTGTGGACATCCTTTTTGACACTACAGTGTCAAACACTGCTTGACAGGTTACCTTAATCAGAGAACCGCATCTGGATTAATTCCCCGCTGTGTATACATTTTTTGATCGTATGTCTGCAATATTGTATGTGCGCAATAGTAATTGTATAGCACAAACTGAAAAAGGAGCGATTCCTGTAACCTTGACTAGGTCCACTTTTATTTAAGGATTTTTTGGTAGCACAGCTTGCTCCGGGGTCTTTAAATCCAGTTTCAGCTTGCATCATTGGACTACTTGTACCTCGTGCTGTCCCTCTCAGAGGTCCTAAGACCATGCCTTTTAATTACCCTTTGCACTGATGCAGTTAACAGTTACTGCCCAGCAGGTGAAAGTAGGAGAAAAACATAAACAAGTTTTCTCTTTTGGTTTAGCCTCCCTCTCAGCAAAAGAAAGGGGAGGAGCCCAGGGAGCTCGGTTTGAACTGGCTGTTCCAGAAGAACAAATTCTGAAGAGGCAGGGGGAACCGTTTTTTTTTTTTTTACACAATTGCCCAAATGAGAGGCAACCTGTTTGCCCTCAATGCTCCCAATTTAGGCCTGTGCTTGCCCACAGCAACCCAGAAGGACATCAGGAACTGGAAGCACAGAGAGCTCTATTTGTAGGCCTTTAATGTTACCAATAGCCAAACTGAGCATTTAGATTGGCTGACCAGCTCCCAATGTTCGACTCTGGAGGCCATTTCTCTCTCTTTTTTTTTTTTTTTTTCACACAAAGTTTATCTTTGTAGCCTACCATGTTCTAATCAGTTTTTCATCCGTCGTCAGCTGTTGCTTTCCGTAGGTATGTCTGCATTTCTTCTGTTTGGCACTCCTGGCGAGAGTATCCAGCATTGGCTTTTCTCCTTTCACCAGTGCTCTAGATACCCCCTCACAAATCTCAAAACCATTTAAACTCTGCCTTATGCCACAACTTAGGCTAGACCAACTCGACTAATTCATTTGGGTTGTTCTTCTTCAACCATTAGGCTAAAAAACATGGTCCTCAAGTTCGATCCAACCCTCACCGTTAAGGGGAAATCAGAGCTACTGGGGATATGGTGTACTCCTGGGACTAATACCCCTGCTAAAGGGTAGATGGTCTGAAAAAGCCACAAAAAGATAGTTACGGTACCATTCACAAGAGTTGCTTTACCCCACTCTTAGCAGCTCTCTGGGATGAAGATGAGAAATGAATTTAATGTTACACTCCAAGATTACCTAAGATTAATTAAAGTCACATCTCAGTAAATCGTTCAGACCACATCCTTCTCGGCACCATCTTCTTGGTCTGCTTTTTCAATCTTATATGCAGGTCTACTTTCGCCAGTCACTTTGATGCTCTTCTTCTTTACATAGACTCAAACTTCTTCATATCTATGGTCTTCTTTTTCCGCCCACCACCCCGTCCTGGGTACCTATGGTACTGAAAAGAGCCAGGTACAATTGTTGTCACAGTCAAAATCTGCAAGAATTGGAATCATTCAGTCAAAGCTTCATGGGATTTCCAGTTCATCCAGACATTCTAGATATAGTCCAGAAATATGTAGATTAGTTCCTCCATACTGTAGGAAGCAAGTGTCCGGATCTCATGCAGAATGGCATTTCTATCCCCAACGATATTCTGAATATGAATGCACAATGCAGAAATGCAGTTTTTTTTTAATTTTATTTTTTTAGATAGCGTGCTGTGTGCTCTCTGAACATTAAATATTGGGGATCATTTCTCAGTATCTCTATCATGGAACACCTATTCCGTAAACATTCAGTATGTCCTCATGTCTTCACTTTTAGACACCTGGTTTTCCACATTAGATTTGTGACATACATCTTTAATCTGGTTATGGTGAAATCCATCTCGGAGACTCACACTCCTACCTCACCTTGTAAATCTAGCCAGCTCCAGGACACCTCATTGTCATCAGGCTCCATTTTATACTCTACTGATCAGCA
Organism: Calotriton arnoldi; assembly: GCA_963921515.1. NCBI lineage: Eukaryota > Metazoa > Chordata > Amphibia > Caudata > Salamandridae > Calotriton > Calotriton arnoldi. The sequence continues at coordinate 749,034 of CAWUFW010005625.1, forward strand.
GGACATATCAATCTCTTTTAGAAGGTTTGCTACAGTCATCTCTACCTTATGGTCTTCAGATTTATGGGACAGCCTCTGCACTTCCAGTTTCTTTATTGGAGGTGTTAACTTACTAAGCTTGGATTGGTGCCTGCTCTCCTTATACGCAACATGGTGGATTTGTTACAGCCAGCTATAGCTTCAGTCGGACAATAAAGGAAACAATATGTCCAAATGCCTCCAGATAAGTCTCTGGACTTAAAACCTGCATATCCACCAGCCTTGACAGAGAATAGCAAACAGTCAGGTGTTTTCCCTGCATATATGGGATGGGCACAGGGTGTTGGAGAGGATGTCTCTTGAAAATGATTTGCACAGCGTGCAGGGTAGAGTTGGGTATGCCATACCCAACATACTGGTTTACAAATGACTCAAGCAGTGGATTCCATTTTCACATCAAAGATGTGTTCCAACTCTTACCTGTCTATAGGTTACATTGCTAGGGGAGTTATCGTCTCCAAGGATCTTCAAAGGGGACCGTGTGTGGCCTGCCGGTGCTGTAAGAACTTTTCCAGTTGCCTTTCGTGGTTTCTGCCGGAGTGCCTTGACACCTGTTGGAATAAGCAGGTCAGCAGAAAGGAGACATTAAGTAAAAAACAGGCTGGAGTCGTTAGTATATACAGTCCGAAAGAATCCCCTTTCAAATACTTTAGGTGATATAAAGCATTAATATAATGAAGTCAACATCCCCAAAATGCAACAAAACCATTAGCTCCCATAATGCACAAGACTTGTGAAAACCATAATTTCCAAAACTGTAATTACCTACCTATTATTTAAACAATTACAGGAAACTAAAGTAACTACATGTCTAAGATACAGAATACAAAATAATGAAATCCCCCCCCGCACCTCCAACGTGGAAGTCTCAATCCAGAATAACACAACCATCATTCTAAGTTTCATTTAACTTTCCATGAAAACTGACAAACAGGCTTAACTTGGAAGATTGTGTCAATATTAATTTGACGGCCCCACTGTACTTGAAACAAACTAGAGAATTAAGTTATCCGTTTTTCAAAAATTTCAACGATTCAGGCCATCATTTACAAGAACTTGTCTTTAATTAGAACCACCTAACTGAATTTAAATATACTGTTTAAGGGGTGTTTGACCAATTAAATATGTACGGATTAATGAAAGTAAGAAATATTAATTAAGTTTAGAAATTTTCATAAAGGATGAAACAACTAGACTTTAAGGGGAACTCTAACGTCCATGGATATTTTTTGTGGCTAACTGAATAACGACCACTTGATAATGGAGAAGAGTTAGGACTGATAACAGTATAAATATTTTCCTGTGTAATACTTTGTAACAGGAGGTAAAGACTTTTCAAAAAGTACTGTAACAAATTTGTAGACAAATAATTGCTTTCGCCTTAAGACCCCTTCACGGCAGCAAAGGGACTCGGGCCCACCTACTTCCAGGACATGTTAATTAAACCATGGTTAAGCATCACACAGCATATGGAGTTCACAAAGAATTTTTCAAAAGTGTTAATTGATCATTCTAAACCTCACAACGAATAGACGGACAGCTCTCGATTTCCCAAGACATTGGTTCTTCATGTGCTTGAAGGACTTGTGCGACTAAAATACAGCTTTTCATTTTCAAGGCTTGCGTGAGACTCTTCGGATTTTAATGGTTGCAGATGCCTGTAACTCTTTTGGCCAGCACCAGAGGTGATCTAACCACGACTCCAAATCTGATGTAAGAAAAAAAAAAAAGCCAATTTCTTCCAAAGGACAGGATCGATGAAAGATTTACTTTCATGGATAAAATCATAAACCCCAAATATCAAGAAGAGAAGGAATATAGCCCATTCAATTGGGAAAGATGACATCACTGTGAACAGTATGGATTGGAGCGCAAACACCTGCTATGGACATTTAAACAGAAGAACCTAGAGGAAGAATGGATCAAGATCCACGAGCTATCCAAGCATTACAAACATCCATCGGCAATTCTGGCAATACATAGCCCGGCTGAAAAAAAACAAAGCGGACCGGCGTAACTCTGTCCACGCCGATGCATGGTTGAGTCATGTATCCACAATCTACAAAGAAAACAAAGGCAGCATTCAACCTGGAAGTCCAGTGGAACACCAAACTGAGTGCACAAATGACGAAGAAGAGCCCAAGCTAGAAGCCAGGAGTAAAGGCCAAGATGTCCCGGCCGTCAAAAAAAATAATAAAAAAACATAAGAAGAGATGGGGCTCCTGGTCCCAATGCATTACCGGGAGGAATGTTTAGAGAAGACCCGGCATATTAGGGAGGAGTTCTATCTAATCTATTCACTGAATGTCGATTGCAAGCCAAGGTGCCAGACTCATGGCACGGGTCATTTTTACAACCAATATTTAAGAAAGGAGACAACACTGAACCAAAAAACTATAGATTGATTGCTCTCCTGTACATCGAAGGGAAAGCCTATGCGACCATCCTACTGGCAGAGTTGAATAGGTGGATCGAAGATAAAGAAATCGTACCCCCCATATCAAACTGGGTTTCGCAAAGGATGCTCAACAATTAACATGGTAGCTGTATCTTACCCGAGCCAGCAAGCCAACATTAAAAACAAAAAAAACAAGTCTTTGCCGGTTTTGTAGATCATTCGGCAGCTTTCGATGGGGTCTCTCGACATAAGCTCTGGACCAAGTTAAGTAACTGGCAAATCCCAGTAGGGCTCCTCAACACCATCATCTCGCTATATAGCAAAACTTGGATTAAGGTCAAGCTAGTAGATAACACAACAACAACAAAAAAGTTTAACTAACAGGGATGTGTTCTCACCCCTACACTTTTCAACCTATACAAAGCTGATTTAGGCAAGATTCTTTAAAATGGCAACCTTGCAAGCCCCAAAATCGGCCCTAACAAGTTCCAAATATTGCAATATGCAGATGATCTAGTAGTGAAGTACCACACCAAAATTGGCCTACAAATGGGTCTAAACGCCTTAAACATCTACAATGAGACCAATGATTTAATCATAAATTCACACAAGACTAAAGTAATGATTTTTGGGCATTGCGCAAAAAAAGCATTGCTCAAATGGCATGTGGGCAGAGATAATTTCCACTACAAAATCCTATAACTATCTTGGAGCGTGGCTCAGCGATTCTGGAAAAGCAACTCTACATTTACATAAAATGAATGCCAAAGTACAGTTGACAATTTATGCTTTGTGTAAACTGCAAAGTCCAACGACAGTCCCAATAAGAAAGGTAATACAATCCAAAAGCAAGGCAATAGCGGGCTACGCACAGCAGGCTGTCCCAGGCAAAATGGATAGGATATTAAAAAAATAAAATAAAAAAAAAACCACACAATGCCATGTATATAAACGCATATTCAAGCCACCAAAATACACCCGTAATAGCTTGATTCGCCTGGAGTTTGGACTGGTGCAACAAAACCAAGAATGCCTGGGAATGCAGGCAAAATACCATTACCAAGTCTCGAAAGCTCCTATAGGAAGCGTGGAGAACATGAAGTGACAACCAACCCAAGGCAAATTTATATGCAGAAAGCATTGGAACTGGCAACAGAGAACTGGGGACAAGTTAAATGCACTTAATAAACAAATTCACCAACAGTCACGCAAAACAGACTTAGCAAACTACATAGCGGGGGGGGGGGGGGGAGGTCTCCCATGGCTGATCACATCATATATGGAGCAAAAAAATACAGCCCTACTTGAGACAAGCTTTCAGGAGGCAGGTTCTGAAAAACATTCAATGGGCCAGACTAGTGCCCATTCCAATCAAAGAATTAAACCCCAGCTGGAAATCCCTTGATCTGATAACAAGGTTTAGAATTTGCAACTATAAAACTGAATCCCTGCTACATTTGGTGTGCTGTTGCCCTGGCCTGTCAGTGTCGTCAGAAGCTGCTAAAACCGATGTGGCTATCCAGAGGAGCTCAGACATGTAAAGAAGCGGTTTCGGTTCTGTTCTCCTGCACTGCACCGACAGACTTGGCCAAATTTGGGAGATACATGGCCGAGCTGCGCGTCAGACTTACCGAGAAAGAAAGTTCGGGAGACACCAGAGGAGTTTGAATAGCAGCAAGCCATCAAATAGAAAATAGATTCGCTGATTAATTGTTTAAAGCACAGTTTCTAACGACACATGGAATTGTGTCACATTAAATCCAGCGGCATTTCCAGATCAGGGGGCCAATTATATATTATTCTTCAGTCTAATAAGTTGGTCGTAAGAAACATTTTGCCATGGAATCTGATATGAACTAGAAATGCTGCTTATATAACGATTTTAATAGAAATATTGTTTTCCTTACAACCACAATCAGACAGAATTTTACTTATGTGCTCTTTTCACTGACGTAAGATATAGTGTAAAAGATTTTAAGCAATCGTGCTCTTTTTTACAGATGAGACATATTGCAAATGATTTTAAGTAATTGTGCAATAAAAAATAAAATGTTATTTCAGTATGGAGTGGAATGGCTCCAATCATGCAGTGCTACTCCTGGCCATACAAACAACCAGGACATGGTCACCTGCGCTTGAAGCAGAAGACTCAAGGTGGGACTGAGGATTTGCAAGCTAAACTGTTAATATGCAACTCCAAGCACCTTTTATAAAATGCGAGACGATGAATACAAAGGAGAATTTGTAAACTGGTGCAGCTCTGGTCGAATGGGAAGAGTACTATTGTAAAGTTGATGGCCTATTAACAAGGAGCTTGAGGTAGGAAAGAGAACTAAACATTCTCTGTAAAAGACCAAATAAGGACTCATTTATGCCCAAGGAACGCCTGATCCAATGGATAAAGGAGATGAGATCATCTTCGACTCCTGGAATACGGTTGATGCAAAGCTTGATGAGCTGCCAGTTTCCAAACAACAACCATAGAACCGTGCGCAGGGTGATTGACAACTAACCATAGCAATTTTTCCACCATAAAAAGTACAGCTCAATTGAAAGGAAAATAGTTCATGACCTCTTTACACAGTCCATATTTGAATCTAATGGTTCCATTCATCATAGTGCGGGACTCCTGTGCATAACTTAACAGTGGGCTTCAGTTACAAAAACAAGTTGGGGTGCTTTTAACCCCATTTAAAGGGTGCAACTGTTCATGATCCCATTGAAATGGTAGAGATGCTGCAAAGCAGTACAGAACTAGATCGGATTCCCATTAAAAAGTGGCATCTCATGGCGCAAAGACTGATAATATTCTGAGACACCAGACTAAGCACCAAATCTTCATCATTGTTAAACCTGATTCTGAGAAACTGTTGCGGCAGAAAAGGATTACTTAGGCAGAAAGACTATTCACTTCAAAAAGTAGGTTACCACATTCTTTCATCGCCTACCAAAGAGATAGAGATCACAGAAATCAAACTCACCTGTTGGTCTGCTAGCAGGCGAGGATAGTAGACGTGCTCTCGGCAAGGCTTCAGTCTTAATCTGGACCTCCGGTGAAACATCACAGTGCACACTTCTCAAGCATTCTGCTCGAGGATACTCCTTCTCTGCATCATTCATGCAATGAGATTCTACAATAGGTTCAGCTGGGGAGTTGGGTAGCTCATTGAAATTCTTGGTGACCTCAGATATGCCTTCAGTGTGAGCCACCACCTCGTCTGGAGAATTCTCAGGCCCTGTTTCTTTAACGTTGTTGCTCACATCTGCAAGCCTCAAAAGGCCGAGGGCAAACTCCACCTCCTCCTCTCTTGAGACTTTGTAATGACGTTCCTCAACTGGAAGTCCGGAGTCTGCTTGCTTCAAGAAGTCCAAGTTCTGAGGTGGTAAACCCATATCCAGGATGGGCAAGTCCTTATGCTCAGTGCCCTCAGCTGGCAGACCTATGTCAGCCAGTCGCAAAAGGCCCATGGCCAACTCTACCTCCTCTGGAGAGATCTCGTTCACTTGAGTTCTTGACTCATTGTCAGAAACCTCCAGTGTCTCTGCGGTTTGCTCAACCTGAGCCTCCAGAGGCTCTTGGCCTGGTGCCATCGCTTTAACTTCTAAAATGTGGTCTGGGGCCTGCTGCCCCATCTCGGTCTCCTGCACAAGTCTCCCACCTTCATCTTCCATCCTCAGCAGGGGTGTCCAGGACTGCTCAGCCTCTTCCTCTGCCCCTTGTGTGGGCTCTTGCTCCATACCTGGGCGGACTCCATCGTCATAAGTGAAAGCTTGACTGAGTTGCTTGACCAAGCTATGCAGGGCTTCTGCAACAGAGAAGAAAAGAATGAGAACATGGCTCAGCCATCCCACAACCCAGGACATTGAAGACAAACCTTTGATCCTCTTCTAAGAATGATGTGGAATGGGCAAAATAACACCCACCTGTTACAGTCGGTTTTAAGGGTGTGCGGAGGACCCCATGAGTGGGGGAGCGTGGGTCAGCTGTACGTGGGCAAACCGATTCCTGGTCATCTTCATCAACAGCCTGTGGGGTCACCCGAGCAGAGGACTGCTCAACCTGTGCAGTGAGAGAAAGTCAGATTAGGAGGATAGAAGGAGGCAGCTTCCAGAACGCAAAAACAGAGGAAAATCAAAGTGAAGGGTTCCCCTCCCTCACTTTAGGGAACCAGGAGTCAACCCTGCGAGCCATTCATTCTCGCTCTCATTCATTGACTTCTTTAAGGGATAAAAGAATTCAGGGATGTATAGCGACACTAGCCTGGTTTTTGCACCTGGAGATTTTTATTACACACCTTGTGCTCAAAAGTATTCGAAATGGATACTGAAGGCAACAAAGGACCCCCAAACGGTACGAGGTTGCCCACAATTTCTTAGCCCGCTGCACTTAACCTCAGGGTTAGTCTTTGCCATCACACTATAATTACTTCCATAGCTGCTCGACCATTGTTTAAAGACAAACAGGAATTGTAACTTAACATTACATAAAATTTAAAAAAGGGACAAAAAAGTGAGACATGTTCCACAATGTTAAGAAACCAGTCCTATGGTCACAAAGTAATGCACAACTTACCTTTTGAGAGTTGCACTTTAATAGCATAAAGCTGTGTGAGGAGTTAATGGTCTTACAATAGACTTCCGTCACCCCCCCCCCCAAACAACTTCTTTAGGGGGGGGTGGGGGGAGGGGGGACTAGTCTAGAACAAGCATGAAAAAATGGCCCAAAAGTCGTGCTGGTTCAGAGAACCTTTATGCAGAGCTACATCCTGACATGAATGAGTAACAACTCTGTTGCACAAATGACTACCACCCAGCTAGGCAATTACACAGTACCTTTAAAAGGCACATGATCTTGTTCTTTAGGTAACACTTTTAGCGCCCAGGCTTCATTCAAATTATGCAATCTTTTTAGAGCTTTAGTGCCGAGAAGCCTTTGATGAAAAAGTAAAAGTGTGCATCTTTGTTCACGTTTAGATGAAAATCAGAAATGCTTTGTAGCAAAAGAACTTTGACATCTTTACAAAAAAGAGAAAGATGAGGAAAAAGCCCGGACTCTGCTGGCTTATCCCATAATTACTTGCAAAGCTGTTGCCCAGCAAGGATCATAAATTACAAGCAACCATGGGTTCCAAAGATTTACTTATGATCCAACCAGAGAACCAGGTTGTGTCATAGGAAGGAACAAATATAATAGCCTTAAAATACTGTCCAACTGGATCACCGTGGAAAGAAAAGGAGTCACTATCACAACAAAGTTGACACACAAGAAATGACAATCTGGGCAAGAGTCCAGTCTGCTAGATACTACACACAGTATTGCATTATAAATTACAGAGGTAAAAATAATGTTGAAAATGAAGGCACCAGACAGGATGATCAGAACAATCAGAAACATTGGATATCTGTCAAAGGTGACACACTATATTTTCTCAAGAGGCCAAAAGAAGTCAGGGATTCCACACCATCGGATTCTCCCATGCAAGATCTTCAAATGAAAACCAGAATACTTAAGACACCATGGTATCATGATACTAGCAATATGTGGACGACAGCGGTGGGATCCCAGATTAGCATAGCCCTCGAGGGATCCAGCTACTACCGGCTTCTTAGTCAGGTACACTGCTTTCAGATTTAGGTTGAGAGGTTTGGACTACTTGGGGCAACAGAATGGACCCCGGGTGGGGGCGGGGCTGCATTGAATCAAACTGCAGTCTAAGGAGTCCGATGCAATTAAAAACTTGGGAGGTTTAAGGCTGGAACTCTGAAAAATGACTGATGCTTAGAAGATAGAAAACAAATCAAATTGGGCGATATGAAGCTGCGGGTGGCAATATAAAAATCTATTGCACCTCCTGAACAAACATGAAAAAGCAGCACATCTCCTCACCGAATCTACCACTCATGCCACAAGTCAATGTGTACATATCAACAGAAGACAGCTCAGCATAAACAGGATACACTTCTGTTCTCCAAAAACCCTACAAATTCTGTCAGAGGAGACGTGGTTCTTTCGCAAACTCTCCCATGTCCTCTTATCTTCTGGATAAAGGGAGAAAAAAAAATATCTGTATTGGCCTGCCTAATGTACAGGAAAGTATTTTGATAACAGTCACATTGGCAGAGTTAATAAGTTGAGATTCCTTGCCCTGGTTGGTGGAGGGAATTGAAAGAATGGTAATGCATTAATGTTCAGATTGCTGCTGTTTGCCACAGCACAAACATTAACATCCAGGAAAAAGGACAAGAGCCCGTGCATACTGCCCCTTCAACATTTGCTATGAATCTTTTTCGCAAGCAGGGCAGACGAGTGAGGCTTCGGCCATACTGTATTATGAAAAGTCAAGTGTCCTTATGGAGAGAGTTGGGAGACGTGGTCATCCATATGCAGTTAGAAAGCCTTCCTTTTTAGAAATGGGGTTTGGTCGATTTGAGATCCACAGCAGATTAATGCGTCGTTCTTCAGAGCTAAGGTCCTCCTTAGAATTTTGCAAAGGCTAAGGAGGCACCAGGCTGGGAGAGGCTTTCAGGACAGGAACTGCCAGAAAACGCAAAGAGGAGCACCAAGGTAGGAGAAGAGGTGAGGTTATTTTGCATAATTCATGTATCCAGCTGAAGAAAAGGAAATGGGAAGAGGATTGGGTGTGTGAATAATGGTCACACATCCCCAAGACCATGACTATGGTCAATGCAGAAACGGAATGCAGAAAAATGAATCCAGGGGCAGTTTTTGTGGCCCAATGTTGAGAATACATGACCCTCGAAGAGTGTTCCTACGCTCAGAAGAAGGTCATTTCTCCCATTAGCTCCAACTTAGTTCCCAAGGACTGGAAGGTACTAGGTGCTAAACTGGAGTACATGCTAGAGAGGAAAGCGGTGTGTGCTCTACAAGGAACACACACAGGCAGGGACCACTGGTCACTGTGGAGTGGTTTACATAAGGAGCCCCAAGAATCTGAAGGCAAGAATAAGGATGCTTGGAATTATCTGTGGAGGACATGGTCGCCTTTAGCTGCTTCTCTGTGTTTTCTTGGCGTGGACAGGTTAGCTGTGCTATATCAGAGGCACTTCCTATGCGTGCGCAGTGAGAAGGTGCTGTGCATTTCCAGCACTTGCTGGCCAGAGCCAAAAAGTCAAAGGAGAAGGACTATGCAATCGAAAACATACAATGGGGAAAAAGAATCACAACCAAGCCTATAGGTTTTTAGGATGGGACTGTTGGAAAACAGGTGCACACCAGGTCCCGTACTATGGAGGAAGTCTGATTATTGAGGAGGCAGAGGGGCAATGATTCCAAGACTTCTAAGGAGCACAGGGTAAAACAAAACTCCCTAAAACCATGGGTGGGCATAGGTTAAAACAGAGCCATCAAGGAACCCAAGAACAGAAGCCAAAAGTGGACTCAACACAATTTTGGAGCACAGATTACAATGAGGCACAACTCGGATACCAAAAGTGTACAAGCTAAAATAGTGCACTACTAAGCTAACCTAAAGGGCACTCCAACGAGTAGCTCGTGAGTTACTGGTAGCTCTCCAGCAACTTGCAAGTAGCTCTCCTGAGCACATTCCAGCCAGCTAAATTAGAAGTACATGCTTGGTTGAATTAATACATTTATACCAAAATTGAAAAGTATGTATTGGAGATCTGAAATCAATCAAATTTTGAACTCAGAAGTAATGTTTAGTGAACAATGTTTTAATTTCCAAAATATATTTAAAGCTTTTATTTGAGTGCGTAATTGGGGACACCTGTTAATGTTATTACCTTGGTGCCATGGTCATTGCAACTATGACTGTTCTGTAGTGCCAATGCAGTGGTATTCCAAATTGATATACTTTTTTACGTTAATGCTGTCAACCCCACATGATGTACTGAGGTGATCACTGCAGGTGTTCTTGGTGGCCAAAAATGTAATCTGGTCTGATGTGGTAACTATTACAATACTAGTAATATTAGCAGTTCGAGATGATTCAGTGAGCATAAGTAGCTCTTATTACAAAAAAGATTGGAGACCCCTGGTATAGTGCCTTATACCCAAGAGGCTCAAGGTGCTGGCTATCTTCATTAAATCTTCACAACATTCATGGGTTGAGACATGCCAGCCTTGCATTTTCAAAAGTTAAGATGCATCCACTTTATCCCATACAGACACCCGCAAACCCTGCTATTCTCCCCACTCAAACAAACATATACACACACACACACACACACTCTACCTCTATCGGAGTGCGTGGGATGCCAGATGTGGGAGAGCGAGGATCCGACACATGAGAGAGATGCTTGTTGCGCAGAGGCCTGGCTGGGGTGATTGGCTGCTTGCTGCCAGCGGAGCCCATGATTTTCCTAGACCGGACAGGGAGTCAGCAGGGAAAGTGGTTCTTCAGATGTAGCACTTAACGACCTGAAAAGAGACTGCAAGGTTACAGACATGCAACAAACGGGAAGGAGACCTCTAACATACTGCAAGCTCTCCCACACTGTTTTGCTAGCCACTTCTGTAAGTGGTGTTTTACTGCCCTTCACATGGGCGGACATTAATACTGGACACCCAAACACCTAGGATGGGGTATCCAGCATCAGGATTATTGCCCAGTACACTTAAAATCCATGCAGCAATAACCCTTAAATCTGACAAATGCCCACAAGAAATAAATGTCACAGACATGAATACCTACACCAAGCTCACTGACTCAAGCTCACCAATCGGAGGCCCTCAACAAAGCATTAATGTTCAGACTGCTAAACAGCAAGTCATGTTACATAAACCCAAGTCTTGCTCACAATCGTGACTGTTAGGAGAATTAAAGATTGGTTTAGAGAAGTCTAAAAAGACCATATTAACTGGGATTATACAGAGTGTCAGGGAGTCAGTGGTGGGATGTCGCACCCACGTCCCTCTTGGGATCTAGAATTTTAAACCAGAAATTATGCAGGAGTCAAAATACAAGGAGAGACAGCCCCCTTAACGAAAAGACTACAAAACACTCAGGTGCATATTCATGAGAGGTTTGCGTCATGCTTGCACCACGCAAACCTCTACAACAGGTTTATAAAGTCACTTCGCGTGGCTTCATAAATCTGGAGTAAGGCAGCCCAGATCGCTGCGTTGCCTTAATCTGCCCTTGATAGGCATTCCATGGGCGCTGTGGTGGGTGTTCCCACGTGACTACCATGGATTTTGATGCATTCCCAGATTTACAAGGACTTAAATCTGGGAATGAGCCAAAATCTTACACCTGCCCAGGGGAGGCGTAACAAGGAGAAATATCTATATTTCTCCTCGTTTTTCCCCTCTTTCTATGTGGGCTGCATTCTGCAGCCCACATAGAAAGAGGAAAACGTCTCTATGGATTGTTTTTGTGCAGGAAGGTGTCCCTTCCTGCACAAAAACAATCCTGCCTACAACACAGGGACCCTTACACCAGGGTGCCTGCGTAGGCGCTAGGCAGCCAAACACCACCAGCGCAGGGGGAAAGGACAGGAATGCCAAGTACTGGATAAATTATAATAACTTTGTTTGTAGCCACAACAGAGTCCAGTTAGTAATTTGTTTATTTCCTATATCTAGATTCCAAGACCAATGATTTGCAGATCCTTCCTGAATGCAGTTTGTCATTTCCTGGCCGAATACTACCTAATGGGTAGGTTTTCCTCCTCCCGTTTTAATTTACAATACATGTGAATTATCCCAAACCCACCAACATGTGGTTTCCTCTTCATAGGCGTTTTCTTTTCTTCGTCCCGATGATGGCGCTGTGCAAATAACCACAAAGGGTTAAAATGTTGACAATAATAGTGTACTGAGTTTATGTAATTCAGGATCCTTTAACTTTGATAGCATTTAGATCAAACTGTGCATCCTCCACAGTCACTATAACATATACACACACATATACATTTTGTATAGCACTAGCGCACTTCTTACTCACTTAACTCACTTTCACTGCGCCGTTTGGGACACCTCTTGAATTTCGAATGTATATGATACGAGCTTAATAAGTCAAGACTTCCTATGATTCCTAATGTTGAATAATCAAATAAAAATTTATTTTTCTAGTATAACCAATATACTGATTGTTATTCACTAGTTTACCTTGAAACTTGAGGTTCACACTTCCCCCTTCAGGGACCTGGTTTCCTTTATTACTGTACTATCCAGGTTTACCGAGTTGCCCCTTGGCTTACGAAAACATACCGGAGATAGCGTCAAATTTTGCTCCTCAATGAAGTCAAATACACCATGGTGCAGTGCACCTCTGCCAGTAGGTAATTCCAGAAAACTGCAGCGGGAGGACTTCAGGGGAAGCTTGCTCGGCCACGACAGGTGCTTCAGATTTGTTTCCTTTAGAGTGGACTCACATGTGAGCACTGGGTGAGGCATGCCTACTGCACTTCTTCACACGTAGAGGCTTAACTGTTGCTGATTAGGTGACACTCTCCTCTTCAACATCCTCCTTCTTAGGGCAGGTGCTCGACTAACCCAATAGCGATAGAGTCAGTGCTTTTGTCAGTGTGGCACTGTTAAGAACCTGTCCCCAGAAGGAATTGGCCTAAATTCCCTTCTGCAAGTCTCTGGAAATACCAAAGAAACAAGGCATTTTGTCCCTGGACCTGCACCCAGTCAGGTGATTGACTCAACCTTTGTGCACCGCCAAGCCCAGGTCTAATTTGCTCAACCCTCTGATGCAAGCGCTGCATAGGACCTCTACGCCCAAGCAAGGAATTAGCCTGGACTTGATAGTGCAACCGAGTCACTAGAGCAAGCGATTTAGATACTGAAACCTCTGCTATGGTAGGGCGCTTCACAACTTGTCCCCTGGATTGTGACAACAGGGCCTAGCTGGAACAAGTTGTCGGGTATGTTGGGGGTTGATCAGTTTTCACCCAAGAGCTTTTACCTTCCCTGGGCTCACTCACACCATTTGCGTAGGACTAATGAGGGTACTTTCCATGAGGGAGGATCCCATAGGGGTGGTGGAAGGTCTTTTACCTCGCCTCCAGAAAGATGTTTATTACTGTGCCCAATGGCTGTCAACCTGTGCTTACCTTACAACTCTACTTCTGGTGACTAAATCGAATGCCTTTCCGTTTTGGGTGCATCCTTATCTGCGTGCAGTCCAGGCATTAACAGAAGAACTACATATCGAAAGCATAAGACCAAGGGGCTATGAGAGTCATCTGCTACAGTCAATGGCACACCAACAAACAAGGCATAAGCTACATGAACTGAAGAAAACAGAGTATGAAGGGAACACAACAAACAATAGATCCAAAAAATATTAATGAACAGGGGCTATGGCCCCCACAAGGAATTTGTTGAGCAAGTGAGAAAAAAAATGGGAAGGGAACTCCTATTCACAAGGATGGGTATGCACCACTAAGTGACGCATGCAGTGCTGGCTGTCAAAACAACTGTGAAAGCGGTTTGCAGTCTGACCTTAAATGGCAATTTGTACCCATAAATTGAGAATGGGAAAAAGAACTGTCATAACAATATTAATTGTATGCACTCTGAACCCAGGTAATGCTTCAATATATGCCGATTATAGCACTGTCTTATTATACCAGGGTAGGCCTTCAAACAGCACTTTCTACTTTGGAGTGTACGCATCGAAGAGCCACTTGAGCATTCCTAAATCAGAATATACCCATGATAACCTTCGGAGTAAGTGCATTACTCCATGGTTGGTTTCTAGGAGGCAGTAAACTACAAGAGGTCCATGGATATCGGTATTGAGCAACGCAAGAGAAAGAAGGCTTTCTTGGGCTTCCATACTGTGTTCAAGAAAGGGATCACCCTACTCAAATGGGGAAACTGCCCAGGTTCAATAAGGCCTACAATGGTTCTTTGGCCAGATTCGAAAAAACATTAGAACTAAGTATTAACTCAATTAATGCGTGGGGCTCTTTGTTTGTTCCAATTAATAAGACAATATAGATTATCTCAAAGTGCCTCTTCGGTGCCTGGCAAAGATAAGACTGGAGTCTGGCCTGAAAACTTGTTGAAAGGGATTACACATTGGTCAACTGGGGCTGTGCAGCTTATTCGACAAACCTAAATGCCCAAGTAAATTGTTCAAAACGTCTTTAAAAGTAGTCGACATATACTCTTAGTCCTCAAACTCTGAATAAGAGGCAAACTTTCGATGCTTCCAACTGAATGGCGTAGGACTTCAAACAACCCACTTATCTTTCATGGAAATCTAAGAGGATAAAAGACCATTGGCTAGGTGAGCTTTGGTCATTTATCCATCTGGCAGTAGTGGTATTTGGCTGTGAAATGAAAAAGATCATTTGGTGTGCAATCTATTCAAATGAACCAGTTTCCTTGGTCCTTTTATTTTTTTTATAGTAAGATTACCTGCAGGTCCCATTGATCTGGATAGTAAATCTGAGTCCAACTAATAACTTCGATTCGGTTATAAATTACTACAGATTATCTATCGGGCTTGGAAGCTAAGAGTAGACTCAAGCATTGCTGTACAGAGAGCCCTGGTTCTATAGTCAACAGGATATGCATACTGCGATGTTAACTCGGTGCTAAACACAACACTACAAGCCCCTACATGCAACGAATTGGTGATTAAAAATAACTAGATGAGAGTATCAAAAGTGGACTTCGGGCTATTTGGTAAATACACTACTCTCGGTCCGTGTCACGGTCTATTTAGAAGAAGTCAGGAAGGATTGCAACAAAATGATGATACTTGCCCATCGACTTTGATGTTAATGATGCATATTTCAAGAGAACACGTTAAAAATAGAAGTGCAAGTATTTCCAATTAAAGCAAACTAGAAGGCTTGCTCCGAAATAGGAAGACTTCACATAGATATGAACACTCCTTCAGTACCCCGCATTAAGCCCCCTCACTTTCGACGTTTGTAGTAATACGAATTATCATATTCTTAAACCCCTTTTACGAACCTGTCTTCTGTCTCTCTTATCCCTTCTTTTTCTCCCAGCTCCTTGTCGCTGTTTTCAAATCTCGCGCTGCAGCCAATCCCAGACAACTTGAAAGTAGCGCCCCAGGGTAATTGGACTGCTTACACGTCATTTTCAATACACCAGTACGAGGGCCCGTCATCTTACGTCCTCTCCAATGATTGGTTCATTTTCACGTCGCTCAATGTAGTTTTCAAGTTTGCTACAGCGATGGGACAGAATTTTAAGCATTTAGCCATGTCATTGGTTCGCCCTTAAGTGACGTTTTTCGCCATTTCGGATAGGGATATTCTCTTATATCCTGCCTTTGAAATAAACAACGAGAGTTAGGGTATAGAGAGAGATTAACTTCGACAAACCATTCCCTGTTTCTAATTGAGCTTTCTCCTTTTCGTACAGTAGAATGGAAAAATCACAAACGCTGACCCGCTCCTTACGATCGTAGCGATTGACTCTTTAACATGGCTACCAATTAAACCAACGCATTGTCCAACGCTAGCCTAGAAATGCTTAGATTGGTCTATCTGTCCAATCTAATTCCATAGCCGGAGCGTAAAAGATGGCCGCCATCTTTAAGCACTTATGGTGGTCACTGCGTGGGTAAACATAAACAAGCATTTGTAATGCAAATTAGCTATGCAGCACATTAGCCTGGGTGCTGAAACATCTACTGTTCTTTAACAGGGAGGGAAAGTAAGCACCAAACTGCGTGACACGCCAGGTATGGGAACACATGGAGAGAAATATTGCCTTTCAGCGGAAAATGGTATAGTCCAAAGCTCTGTTTTTAATATAAAATCAGGGCCTTCGGTGGTCATATCACTGAAAATACAAGATTTGAAAAAAATATTGTCTACCGGTGCTCGTGGAAGACAATTTCTATGGACTGGAATCTAGAGAGTGCTAAAGTGATTCTGGTATTTTACTGACTTCTGCTGGTCGTTTTCTATCAAGAAAGTTAAATAGAGGCAGTTACCAGAAAAATAGAAAAAAGAAAGTCCCTCGGCAGAAAGCAATTCTGGTATTTTACTGACCTCTGCTGGTCGTTTTCTATCAAGACAGTTAAATAGAGGCAGTTGAACAGAAAAAAAAGTCCCTAAGTGGAAGCAGACAAGTCCTAGGACTGATCTCCAGAGCCCACAAAGTACATACACATATAAGTATATACTAAAGTATATACAAGAGGTCTCGAATGCTCGAACTAAAAAACAAGCATTTGCAATGCAATAGGTCTCGCATTTACGCGAGTTTGAGCTATTGGCATTGTAAATGACAATGCCTTTTATTTATGTGTTTTGATAATTAACTCATAAATAAAGGCATTGTCATTTATAATGCTAATAGCTTAAACTCTTGTAAATGCGAGACCTCGGCCACTATTGTTTCAGACTGCTTGTAAAGTCAAAGCGCGCATGGCACACTAATGTTGCAGGGAAACCTGTGTGCCTGCAGTAGGTGACACACATTAAAGAAAATAGTGTTGCAGACAAAAGAAGACGTACCCTGTAACAACCGAAGTAAAAGGGCCAGTCCTCATGGGAGGTTACAAATGAAGACAAGGCGGTACTAAGGAGGGACTAACAAGCCTAATAACGGATCAGAAGCCAGCATTTACAAAGGACAATGACAGGAGCCAATGACAAATATGGGCAGAGAGTGGGCAGGGCTTCAAGTACATACTCCAATACAGCATGGCTCGCAGAGCAGAGCATGCGCTGCCCAGGCTCGACCTGAAAACAGTCACGAAAGGGCAGCAGTGTCTTAAGCAAAATAATTGGAGGGGTACAATTATCATTAACCTGTTAATCCCCAATTCTTGTGTTGTGCTAACAAGTGTCTCAATCATGACTCTTAATACATGCTCTGGAAACAGCTGCAGTGTTTGCACAACCATCAGCCATGCTCTTCTGGCCTCCAATGGCACACAGTGCCAACATCTAAATATGATCCACGTGCCCAGGCTGCGCTGCCACTCTAAGAATTGGACATCAGTTAAAAATACAAGTCAAAGCTCTTTGGGATTTTAAAGTGCCTGGGGAATTCTATTTACGAGGCTAAAACCAAAAATAAACATTGAATTGAAATTCAAATAAGGGAAACGGTAACACGCCCTTTAAAATGACTGTGCACATGAAAGAACACTTGTGTGCTTTCCAAAAAGTTTGCCTGGGCTGGCGCTTCAAAATGAATGGGTAACCAGGCAGAGGAACGCGGCCTGCAACGTATATTTGTCATTTTCCTGCCGTGTAGACATTCCGTGTGCAGTGGCGGATGGTGACTTTTGAAAGTGGTGAGGCGTGAAAGCTCTTTCCAACTTTCACACTGTGACTGAGAGAACTGAATGGACCCAAGGTCTGAATTGCGCAAAGTAAAAGCAGAAAATCTGGGACCAATGCAGGCTTCTCCCTTGACCAAAGTGTGTGGTCCTCGACAAAACTTTGGTTTTACAAAGCCTCCTTTTCTTCATTATTGCATTTAGAGTATATTGAAATACAGGAGTTCAGGGTTTGCGCTGCACACAATTTTTTCTTGTGTTTGATTGAATAGAATATACTATTTCATGTGTAGTAATAATGTAGACCACATATACAGTGGCCATGACAAGAGACTTGCCTCTTTACAAATGGCATTGTCGCCAGAACGGAGGCAGGAATGTTTATAAG
This sequence comes from Calotriton arnoldi, assembly GCA_963921515.1. Lineage (NCBI taxonomy): Eukaryota > Metazoa > Chordata > Amphibia > Caudata > Salamandridae > Calotriton > Calotriton arnoldi. The sequence continues at coordinate 767,077 of CAWUFW010005625.1, forward strand.
TTCATAAACTTCCGCAAGTTAAAGGATACATATATATTTTTTTCATTTTGAAGAGAATTTTTCATATTTTAACATAATCTCTGCAGCATGTTTTTTTTACATGCAAAACATTTTCATGCCACGGATCGTGCAGGGGCTCTTAGATCCAGGGCTGACCCTTGGCTTAGCTAGCCCTGTTAATCTGTTGGCTCCCTTGCTGTTACTAGGACCTCTTCTCTAGAGTCCCTCTCCACCTGTCAGACACACCACTAGCGCCCATACGCAGAAGGAGCAGGTGGTGTACACTCTAACTCATGCACACACTCACACAGTCATACTAGTAGATACTGTCGTCTTTTCTCTGCCTCTGTGGTAAGCCTGTATCTTTTAGAAGCCAGGTGGCTATGGCTCTGCAAACGTTTTTGACATGCCTGCCGATCCAGCTCATTTAGCAACTTTCAAGTTGCAGCTCTTCGAAAACTGTCAAGTCATGCACCCCTATAGAGTTCACATGGATGCACTACATTTTTGCACCGCCAACATTTTACCAGCAAGATTTCAGTTACCTGCACTCCTCTTGTAACAAACAAAGCTCCGATTCGGGAACTGATTCTAAGTTGAGACCAGCAGTCATTTAGCCTGTTTTACTTTTTTGTCCCTCGTTTTGTTGGCTTTGACACACATGCAAGGGGTAGTATATGCCACAGTTCTCTGCCCTCCACCACCCACTGCACAGCAATAAATTATTTTTAACACCGCACTGCAGCTCAGAACTAAATTAATGGGAGCGCGTGACACACAACAGCAGTACAAAGCAGCGACAATGTGGTAAACGTGGTAAAGGCAAACACCGCGCTGCAAACGTATTCATTTCACAGCACATGCATGGGGTTGTACTGCGAGCTGTACACAGTCACACATAACGGTAAAAGACAAGTTGTGCATATGAGTTGGTATCTCACCATGAGTACAAACTCCCGCTCGGTAAACAGAAAATGAAGAGGCACTATAAGGTTAGTTAGGATACTTTAGACACAGGCATCCCCGGATACACCAAGGCAGGCGCCATTGCTAAAAGTAAGCATCGGACAGAGAAATGCATAGTTAGCTGAACAGAGTCACATTTCACTTCAAAGGAGAACCTTTCTCAGCTGTTTTTTTTCTTCTTAATTTTTCCCTGTTGTGCCACTGTTATTGTGCCCATCTGTGTCTTGCTCTAATTCCACCACTGTTTTTATTTTCTCGTGCCTGCCTGTTCCTTTCGCCGCTGCTGCCCATGCGGCCCCTCCCCCCCCCGGAATTCCCCCCCGGAATTCCTCACCGGAATTCCCCCGCTGTCGGCTCCCAGCCTCTCCTCCCTCCCACCTCCCCTACTTAATGGAGGCCGCTGCACGGTTGCGCAGCGGGCGTGCCGAAGGCGTGCCAAAGGCAAGCCCGTCTGTGCCCGTCCGCGACCCGACCGCGCCCAGCGCCAGGAACCCTGGACCTCCCACTACCCATCGCTACGACACCACCACCGTCCTCGCACTCAACCCTGGAAGACTTAGAGAATGCCAACAGGCCTCGCCGAACACGACCCACGGCCAGTTCTCCTGCCTCCACTGCCGCCAGACCCTCACCGCCACCCCGGCCTCCAACACCGCCGACGCCAGCACTGGCGACACCCTAAAATGCATCCTCCTCAACGTACGCTCCGTACACAAACACGCCATGGAAATCTGGAACCTACTCGACTCTCTCTCGCCCGACATCGCCTTCTTCACAGAGACCTGGACCAACGCATCCTCCGCCCCCGACAGAGACCTGGACCAACGCATCCTCCGCCCCGACATCAGCACCGCCATCCCAGACGGATACAAGATCCAGAGGAAAGACCACCCCAACCACCCAGGAGGGGGCCTCGCCATCGCCTACAAGAGCACCCTCCGGCTCACCACCTCCAGCGAAACCTTCCCCTCCGCCGAACACCTGCACTTCCAGATCCAGACCACCCCCAAAGCCACACTCCGAGGAACCCTCATCTACAGACCCCGGGGCCCCCGAACACCCTTCGCCACCACCATCACCGACTTCATCGCACCCCACGCCATCGCCTCAACAAACTACATACTCATTAGAGACCTGAACTTCCACCTCGACAACCCCAGCGACCCCAACTCCACTATCCTTCGTGACAACCTCGCCAGCATCGGACTTAAACAACTCGTCAACACACCGACCCACAGAGCAGGACACACCCTCGACCCCATCTTCACGGCAGGAAATAGCGTCCAATTCAGCCACACAACGCAGCCACCATGGACCGACCACCACTGCGTACACTTCCCCATCAACAAACCCAAGGCACCCAAACCAGCCCCACGCCCACCTCGAAGGAACTGGAGCAAGGTAACAGACGAGCAACTTAACTCCACCCTCACCCGAGTCAACCACACCTGGGCACCCGACGCAAACGACGCAGCCAGAGAACTCCACACCTGGATCTCCAACTGCGCAGACGAGCTCGCCCCGCTACGCAACCCCGACAGACAACGCCCCAGGAAAGCCGCCTGGTTCACCACCGCTCTCCAAGAAGCCAGACGCACCTGCAGACGCCTGGAGAAGAACTGGAGAAACACCAAGACAACCGAAAACCACACCACCTACAAGGACGCCATGACGGACTACCACAACCAGATCAGAGCCACCAAAAGGAACTTCATCCACAACAAAATCCTGGCCAACTCCACCAACTCCAAGGAACTTTTCAGTGTCATTCAAGAATTCACCAACCCACGCAGCGAAGCCACAGACATCACCCCATCCCAAGACCTCGGTGACAAGCTTGGAACCTATTTCCACCTCAAGATCAAAAACCTCTACGACAACTTCATCGACCATCCACCAGGCGCCATAGACGGCCCCCCGCCCCCCAGAAACACAAGCCAGCCCACCATCTCCAACTGGACACCAATCACGGCCGAAGACACCGCCTCGACCATGAAAAGTATCCACTCGGGGGCCCCCACTGCCCCCTGCCCCCCTCACATCTACCACAGAGCCGCGGCCCCCATCGCACCCGAACTACAATGCACCATCAACACCACCTTCAAAACAGGCACCTTCCCAGATGACTGGAAGCGTGCAGAAGTCAGACACCTGCTCAAGAAGCCCACAGCTGACCCCACCGACCTCAAGAACCATCGGCCCATCTCGCTCCTCCCCTTCGCAGCCAAAGTTGCAGAGAAAACAGTCAACAGGAAAATGACACGATTCATTGAAGAGAACGTCGTCCTCGACCCGTCCCAATCCGGATTCCGAAGCAACCACAGCACAGAGACAACCCTACTCGCCGCCACAGATGACATCCGCACCCTCCTGGACCAAGGCCACTCCGCAGCCCTCGTCCTACTCGACCTATCAGCGGCCTTCGACACCGTCTCCCACCGCACACTAGTCGCCAGACTATACGACGCAGGCATACAAGGAACAGCCCTGGACTGGATCCGATCATTCCTCACCGGAAGAAGCCAAAGGATCAGACTCCCACCCTTCCTCTCCGACCCCACGAAAATCACCTGCGGAGTCCCACAGGGTTCATCACTGAGCCCCACCCTCTGCAACATCTACATGGCCCCCCTCGCAGCCATCGTCCGACAACACGACCTCAACATCGTATCCTACGCCGACGACGCCCAGCTCATCCTCTCCCTCACCAAAGACCCCACCACTGCCAAACTCAACTTCCAGAAAGGAATGCAAGACGTCGCAGTCTGGATGACCAACAGCTTCCTGAAGCTCAACGCCGAGAAGACAGAAGTCCTCGTCCTCGGTACCACCCCTTCTGCATGGGACAGCACCTGGTGGCCGACTGCCCTCGGAAGCCCACCTAACCCCTCAGACCACGCCAAGAACCTTGGCATCGTACTCGACTCATCACTCACCATGAACTGACAGGTCAACGCCGTCACCTCCAGCTGCTTCAACACCCTCCGCATCCTCCGCAAGACCTTCAAGTGGACCCCCCCTGAGGCAAGGAAGACAGTCACCCACGCACTCATCACCAGCAGACTGGACTATGGAAACGCACTCTACGCCGGCATCAACAAGTCCCTACTCTGCAAACTCCAGACAATACAGAACACCGCCGCCAGACTCGTCCTCGGCATCCCCTGACACGAACACATCAGACAACACCTACGATGTCTCCACTGGATCCCCGTGGAGAAAAGAGTCACTTTCAAAATCCTCACTCACGCCTACAAATGCCTACACAACAACGGACCCAAATACCTCAACGACAGAATCAACTTCCACGTACCCAAAAGAAACCTCCGATCTTCCAACCTCGCACTGGCCGGAACCCCGCGCATCCACAGAGCCAGAGCAGGCAGAAGATCCTTCTCTCACATTGCAGCCAAGACCTGGAACGAGTTACTGGCAGACATCAGACGCGCCCCCTCCCTGAACACCTTCAGGAAGACCCTCAAGACCTGGCTCTTCGGCTAAACAGATCTGCAGACCCCCCCCCTCAGCGCCTTGAGGCCCTCACGGGTGAGTAGCGCGCTTACAATTCCCTGATTGATTGTTTGATTGAAGCTCTACACCTTAAAAGCAAACACCCTACTCTAAGGACAAACAAGGCTCTGATTTGGGAACTGATTCTACGTTGAGAGCAGCAATCATTTGAGCCTGTTTTACTTTTGTCGCTAGCTTGGTTGGCTTTCAGACACATGCATGGGGCAGTATGTGCTACAGTTTTCTGCCCTCCGCCGCTCTCTGCACAGCTTTGTAACACTGCTCTGCAGCTCGGAACTGAATGAATGTGAGCGCGTGACACACAATGGCAGTAAATACTTGTGTTTTCATGCAGGCTGCGACCGCTACTGCGTTTTAAAGAAATTAAAGAAATCTCAAACCGTCAAGCAGAGAGGGGAGCCGGCAGAAAAATATTGGTGCAATTTGAAATACCTTTGCCTTAGATACCCTCTTTTTCTCGCCCGCCGCCTGTCTCTCAATATTTATTCCATCTGTTTCTCCCTCAGTGCGCCTGTCCGTTGGGACTGCAGCCTGCGCGCACACAGCCAACTAACCTAACCAATCCTGGAGCTGAGCCTGCTCTCATGCTTTGTCAGCATGAAAAAAGTGCTTGGATTGGGTGGAGCAGGCAAACCCAGCGCTCATTTAGAGATTGGGGCCTGTGTCTGCCATATGTTCAGCTGTTTAAAGCAGTGTGGATTAGTGCAGTCAGGAGTGCGCATGTCAGGCTGGCCGCCACAAGAGACCCGGCCAATCCGACATGCGCACTTTATGCTTTTAGGCAAGTCTAGTCGTCCCGATCCTGCTGTCAGTCAGCAGGAATAGCCGCACCCACTCCCTCCCACACAAGCTGAAACAGCAGCACAGTCTTTCATGGTAATGTCATCATGGCCGGCATTTTATTCATTTACATTTGCTGCCTGCTGCGCTTGCAGCAGGCGGGGCGACGCTCCTCTGCCCTAAAGGAGGAACCGCCCCTGTCCGTGTGCAAGGCAAGTTTCTCTCCCCCTGATTCACACATATATTTAGGAAGGACGTAGAATAATGGGACAAAGTGGAACACGGCAAAGTGTGCAGCTGCAGCTAAAAACACAAACCACTCTAAAGTGGGGCTATTAGCTGGCAAATTACCTTGCTGTAAACAAGGCCTTAAATTGGACATTGGTTGTATTTGTTCACCTATTTAACATCAAGACTGCACTTGTGTGCCACCTATTTTGTTTTCTGTTTCTCCTGGGATGTCTTGGCGGCGCCCTATCTCATACAATCCAGCCTCCAGCCCTTGCTGTCTGTTCAGCGGATCAACACCACCATAGCAGCTCCCTGGATCCCCCTAGGCTTGACAGTCGCCTTGGTTTTGTACGTATATTATGCCCGTAAGGGCGCTTGCTTTTCTATTGGCTGGTGATGTCATAGCAGCGGGCTATAACATAAACAGTAACTTCGAGAAGAAACCGTCTTCCACACAACCCACAACCCCACAATGCCAGCTGCCTACCTACAAACATGGTGTGGGCAACTCATAAATCAAATCAAATCATGGGGCATTTGTAGAGCGCTCATCTCACCCGAAGGTCTCATGGCGCTTACAGGCAACTCCTACTTAAAACAGCTGATAGAGGAAACAGGGGGGTCAGTTGTCAAAAGACCATGTTTTTAGTTCCCTACGAAAACGATGGTGGTCGGCCATAATGCGGAGGTGTAATGGCAATTTGTTCCAGAGAGTGGGGGCTAAGAATGAGAAAGCTCTGATTCAAAAACAAAAGAAGGGAGACGCGCTGAGGCCAGGGGTGCTTAGCGCCCAACTGGTAGTAAACAAGGTCTAATGGAGCCGAACACATGCTGTTAATAGAGGTGGACTTCGTGTGCTGCCCTCACTGCAAACCGTGGGAAGTCGCGAGCGGGGCAGGGGAGACATTTGGCAGGAAGAATAGAAATAAACATGCAGGTGTGTGGTACGTACCCTGCCGTTCCCCACCTTCGGGATGCAGCACAGCACGCACTGGCTCCTCCTCCCGGTCTGGGATCCACAGCCTAGTTGTGGAATTTGTGCCCTATCGAAGCCCCGCCTCCTCCCGCTGGCTGCTTCATGTAAACAACCCTCAGCTCTATTTACAATCACTTGACTGGACGGGACTCCTGCCAGGATCCGTCCTGAAAATAACAGTGCGCAACACAGTAAAAAACAACACGCAGGGATTGACAATTTAAAGAAATGCACAATATCGCAGATGCAGCTTGGAGAAGTGTTGCAGTAAAACAGGCAAATGAGAGATTAAAAAAAATACATGTGGAAATATTCCCGCTCCACAAATGCTGAGGCGCTGGCTTCGTGGTATTCTGCCACCAGCTAGCGACCGACATTTTTAAATATAAGGGGTGTGCGGCGGTGCACACAATGCAGCACTGTTAATTCTGCTTGTATATGGGAATTGGCATTTGAGGATGATGGATTCTGGTGCGAAGGCTGCAACGCCCTGCCATACCCTCACAAACACAACCACTCCAGACGAGACATATCCCCCATATTTTGAGGCCACCCCCGCTGCAACCCTCGTGCTCAGGTCCCAGTGACATAGAGGCGCCTTCCGAGACCCACCTGCATTGTCCCCGCCACCTCGTGCCTTTGTTCTCATATTGAAATGTTTGGGTGCGGAGTAGGGAATGACGCAGCAACACTCAACACAATGTGACTGTCGCCATTTGCGCTCAACATCAAACTTTTGAAAATACTATTTAAACTGAGCACAGTGTCCCGAAAGCGGGCGCCGCACTCAGCATGCAAATACAACAAAAAAAAGCCCCCATTGTCCCCATCAGTGTCAATAAACAAAATAGTGCTCACCCACTAGATAAAGGAGACCGAGTAACGAGCCAAGTAAAAGGTCCAGTCCTTATGGGCGGTAACAAATGGAGACAAGGCGGTACCAAGGAGGGACTAACACGCTCATAATGAATCGGAAGCCAGCGTTTACAAAGGACAATAACACAAGCCAATTAAAAATACGGGCGGGGAGTGGGCGGGGCTTCCACTGCACACTCTATTACAGCATGCCTCGCAGAGCGAGTAGTGCATGCGCGCTGCTGCTAGGCTCGAACTAAAAAAAAAAACTAGGCATCCCATACCTGTCCACTCACTCATTTGGCGGCTGTCGCGCTTATTACATTCACTATAAACCATCTTGATATACAAGATGCTTCTATAGTCTTTAATGGGATCACCCTCTTTTCCAATCTTTAACTTCCTCTATAAAACTGTTCCTTAACTTTAATGGGGTAACCCCAATTTTAGAGTCAACAGGTTCATAGTACGTGCCAAGTTTCCCAGGTCTCTGTGTAGCTAGTAATTTGTTTTCTTAGAATTCTGAGACTTGTAGCCATGCTTTTATATTTGGATAAGTAAGACTACCAGTTCTAGAATTCAAAGAAAACAAGCACTGGCAATGCCAATAGGTTTCGCCCATTGGCGATCTGTTGGCTTTGGCAATGTTTTTTAGGCATGTTGCATAGCAGCACGAGCTGCTACGCAATATGGCTTAAAGTAAAAACAAAAAGTGTTGTGGTGCAGCCAGCATTGACTGCGTCTAGGGTTACCACCTTTCAAAGAGAAAAATACCGGCCATTTGTTGTTTTAAAAGCCTTAACCGCATCATGGTGCTTTTTTTCCTGCAACCAATAAGACAGAGCACCAATTGATGCCATTCTCCCCAGGAATGTGTAAGAAAGAAAGACATTTCATAGAATAGCATGCTCTAGGCAGAGGACACATTCATAGATTATTATTTATATTATTCAAATGCACTATTTTATGGTTATGTCATGCCAGGAAACCAGTTTATAGTGTATGTGACACTTCTCACAATTGATGACTATCTGTGTGGATAGGGCTGTGTGTAGATGCTGCTTTCCATACTGAATTAATGCCCATTGTTGCTGCTGCCATTCCTATAAGGGGCAATTACGTTATTTAGGGGCCAATTAACAAAACAGCTACCATCTTGGTATCCGCAGACTTCTCAAGAAAGTGTCTAAATATATGGCTTATATATTATTAAGACTTTATCATTGAACTGCACTATGAAAGGAAATATGGTGTTGGCCAGCCTATGTGCTACCATACCAATCACACATGCAGGGGAGAGAAAGACAATGAATTAATATTGTTATGAAAGACACAGTAAGCATATAAACACTTTAAAATATACAGTGATACATGCTTGATGAATCCCAGCTCGGCGTAGAATCCTATAATCATGTCATTTCAAGACCCGAAAACTTCTTCAGAAACCTTTGAAGTATGTGTGCCGCTCAGTGCGTGGATAAACAAGTTGCTTACCTTCGGTAACAATGTTTCTGGTAGAGACATACGTTAGTTGTAGATTCCTTACCTTATAATTTCCCTCAGGCGTCAGTCTAGATCCGAAGATTTTTTCTTCAGCAGTACCCCTGCACATCGTTAGGTGGAGTCAGTCAGCTTTGCGTCCGTCGTCGGCGTCGTGGGCGCCGGGATGACGTTGCTGGACTTACATAGACGCCGCCCATGCTCGCTGACGTCAGTTCTTAACACGTCTTTCCACGCCAGAAGCGCAGAGCCATGAAAGACACTGACCACAGGTGCGTCAAAACTAGGGCCCTTTAGGGGAGTCTCTATCCCTAGAAATCAGTTCGTAAAGCGGGGAGGATGGGTGGGGCAGTAAGGAATCTAAAACTAACATATGTCTCTACCAGATACATCGATACCGAAGGTAAGTAAATTGTTTATCTGATAGAGACTGTTAATTGTTGATTACATACCTTAGAATAGCTACCCCAGCAATACCATCCCCGGAGGAGGGTCAGCGAACCAAGATCAAACCAGAAAGTCCTGGAGGACCGAACGGGCAAAGTACCCATACCTCTGGACTTGGCTACACAAGTAGTAGTGTCTGGTAAACATGTGCAGGGATGCCCACGTTGCTGCCTGACAGATGTCAAGGTATGGAACTCCACGTGCCAACGCCGTGGTGGCCACTGTTGCTCTGGTGGAATGAGCAGGCAACCCCACAGGAGGGTCCTTTTTCACCAAAGCATAGCATATTTTGATGCAAAGGACAACCCATCGGAAGATGGTCCATTTTTGAACAGCCCGACCTTTCTTGGCACCCACATAACCAATGAAGAGTTGATCATCCTGCTTATGCCATCTGGCATGATCCACCAGCAGGATGCAGGAGGCCATGAGGCCCAGCAGCCTCAAAGTCATTCTCACCGAAATCCGGGATAATGGCTGACACATTGGTATCATAGACTGAATATTCTGGACTCGCTGCTCGGGAGGATAGGCCCGAAACTGCACTGTGTCCAGATCCACCCAGATGAAAGAGAGCGTCTGAGAGGGAGTCAGGTGTGACTTCGGCATGTTGATAGTGAACCCCAGTGAATGCAGGAGGTCCGCCATAGTCTGGAGGTGGGAGACGACTGCCTGGGATGAGCCTGCCTTCAACAGCCAGTCGTCGAGATTGGGGAAGACTGGAACACCTGATCTGCGCAGATGAGCTGCAGCCACCGCCATCACCTTTGTGAACACCCGAAGGGCACTGGTAAGGCCAAAGGGGAGCACGGTGACCTGAAAGTGCTCGTGACCCACCGTGAACCGAAGGTAACCTCTGTGGGCCGGCAGGATGGGGATATGAAAATAAGGGTCCTGCAAGTCCAACGCCACCAGCCAGTCTCCTGGGTAGAGTGCAGACAGAACTTGGGCTAGGGTGAGCATTTTGAACTTCTCATTCCGGAGGAAGAAGTTGAGGGCCCAGAAGTCTACGATAGGGCGCAGGCTATTGTCCTTCTTGGGTACCAGAAAGTAGCGGGAATAACAACCACGACCTACTGGCACAGAGAGCCTCTTTATAGCTCCCTTGGCCAAGAGAGCTGATACTTCCTGGCAGGAAAGTGCAAAATGATCCTCCGTCATGCGATCATAAGAAGGTGGCATGGAGGATGGGGTAGTCTCAAAGGGGAGGGAGTAGCCTCTTCGGACTGTTTGCAGGACCCATCTGTCCGACGTGATTGATTGCCAGTGGAGGAGGTGATGGCGGATCCTGCCTCCAACTGGCTGTTGATGGGCCTGAAACGTCGGACAAGGAAGGTTTGGAGGCCACGGCACAGGGGGGAAGGGTCGACTGGCCCACCCGCTGGCTCCCTGACCCGCGAGGAAGCTGGGTCCCATGTCCGCGGCTACGCAGAGGCTGGACAGGGTGGGTGACTCTGTGGCTGGGCTGGACAGGACGTGGCTGGGTGCCCCTTCCGTAGCCACAAAATGGACGAAAGGCAGACTGAGGTGGACGTGAGGTAGCCGCGAGGCCCAAGGATCTGGCTGAAGCTCGAGAATCCTTGAAGTGCTCAAGCGCTGAGCCTGCCTTGTCGCCAAGTGCCGAGGCGTGGCCGAGCGAGCCAACATGGCGGACGCCTTTTAGACAGCTCCGGCCCATCATATCCATAATCCGCAATAATCCTCCTAGGTTTCCCACATTTGTTGCTCAGACTGCCCCTATATGCCTCTGGAGGCTCGAGAGTGCGCGACTCCCGGGAGCGCCATCGTGGACCCATCTTGGGGAGTGCTGATGAGGCCCGGTAACGGTTTCGGGCCGGGCGTGCGGCGTCTGGTCCTGATGGACTCCCCGGGGCCTGGCTCGGCGATCCAGGCGGTGCTGAGGCGGCTAAGACTGGTGATTCTTGGCGGCGGGAGAAGAGCCGCTCCTTGGAGCGGGGCCGCGGCTGAGCCCTTACGAGTGACGGTGGGGTGGCTCCCTGGACGGCTCGACTCCGAGGTGCACTGAGAGGTAGCGGACCACCGAAATCCTGGAGGTGCGGAGAGTCGCTGCGGAGCCAGGGGGGAACGCTCTGCATGCTGCGGAGGAATTGATGGCCCCATAAGAAGCCGCGGCCTTGTGCATCGCCGTCCCATTTGCCTGGATACTAGACCCGGGGCCTAGTGGGTGTGGCGGGGACACCCCCCGTGAGCGGATCACCGGGGGGGGGGGACCAGCAGGACACGGGTTGGCCCTGCAGAGAGGCTCCAGTCTGGGCGGAATGCCAGACTGCGCGTACATGTTGAGGCGCTGAGGCGCGGGTGTCACCACTAAATACAACTGCCTCGTCCACCGAGGCCCAGGAGCGGCCGTGGTCTGTGCAGTGCTGCGGCCTCGGGGCAGTGGAGCCATCCCCCCCCCAAACGGGGATGACAGAGACAGAGGGGGGGTCTGGCGCTACACGGGTTCGTACTACTCGGATGCGCCCCGTGACGAGGAGGAGTTGTCAAAGCGGCTGTCCGCGACGCACTGGGATGACCAAAATTTATCGGCAGCGGGCAGACGGGGACCACGGCGTGCAGCAACCGATGTAAATGTTGAGTGCGGGGGCTGGTGGTGGGAGCTGCTGGGGCCCAATGTGGCAGCACTAGGAGGGGGCCCCCACATGATAGGGCCCTGTGCTGACCCCCCAGTTGACCCAACCTCATAGGAACCCATGGAAGCCCACGACGGGGGACACTGCTGATGCCGTGGAGAGAGGAGAGGCCCCCAGGCCTGCTGGGTGACCTAGCGCGAATCAGAAATGCTGTGTGATCGGGGCCGTCCCTACAATTGACTGGAGCGTTTGGGCCCCCTTGGTGTTGCTGCGGACCTGTACCGGAGGGGCGAGGAGGACACCGACGGTTGACGGTCCGGCGGGTGAATTCCTATTAGAGGGTCCACCTGTAGTCGGTCCTTGGGTGGCAGAAGCGGCCGTGGTAGCCCAGGTGCGGCTTGCTGCTCAGGATAGACTGATTCTGTGAGGGCCGACTCCCGGGGCCCCTGTAATAAAAGAGCCATTTTTGTAGTCTGACACCCTATGATGACCTTCAACTGCCACCATTTTAACTGACTTTAGTGTGTTATGTTACCCTAGCCTTAATGTAGGATGGCCCTACACATGCTTGCTTCTCTTTTATTCTGTAATCTTGTCTTTTAGTGGGAGCTGTCACGGAGTAGAATAGTCTTGCCAAGAATAGAAGGAGTGGGATGTCGAAGTGCAGTATTGTGGGTGGTGGTGCACACATGTGCTCGGTGTTGTTTACTGAGGGATAAAGTATGGGATGCTATAAGCAGTTGTGCAGAAATATGTATTATGTTATTTGGGTTATGTGAATTATGACTTTGAACTATTGGCTTTGACATGGCCTCATGTCATTCTGCTTTCTGACTTTACCTTGCTTTATGGCAGTGCTTACTATTGGCTGCTTACTACTGGCTTTGACATGGTCTCATGTCATCTTGCTTTTCAATTCCATCTTGCTTTGGGCCTTTCTGTGTGCATGGCCTAACTAACTCCATTTTCATGACTGAAGCTATTTTCTGTGCTTGCACGTAGTTGCAAAGTGGGGAGGGCATGTTTCTTGCTCTTCACTTATTTTTCACTCTTCACCGACTAGAGAGAACCGGATTTTATCTGAGGAATGTACATGGTCTGTCTCGGAGCCATAGCAGAGGCCTGATCAACCGATGTTGTGACCTTGGTGCAGACTGGTACAGGATCTCATGAGAAAAAGGGGCGAGGCTTGCTAGAAGCTTTGCTATGTTTTAACTTGTATTTAAGCAAAGCACTTGCTGAGCTCGGTGGAAGTTCACGCCGTGGAGCAGACGTGTTGCCACGGAAGAGTGAGGGCTGGTGTCACCTCTGAACTTCCACCCGGTTCAAGCAACGGACTCCCCTTGAGCGAAGTGGGGTGAAATGATGAAGCAGTAGGTGAGGTGTCTCTGCTACTAACTGTCTCTTGATTCTTTACTGATTCTTTCCTTTCCTTCTTATTTTCTGATTCTTATATCCATACATATATATTTCTACATATATATTTACTTTGATTGTGTATTTCAATCGGTTATTTGATATGTGAGAGTCTGCTATGATCAATATATATATTCGGCCTGCCCATGATTGAAGTATTGTGTTAATTAATATATTCCATATGTATGAATTCGTCTTTTCCTTGTTGTAGGAGGTGATGAGAGTGCCCTCCTGGCAAGTGAGGCGCAAAGTATATCTCGCTCTAGAAAAGTGTTGTGTGTTTTACCTTGATCTAGAGGAGGCCTATGTGAATTTGTTTTCTTGCCTTGCCTTTGGGGGAGTGTTGAAAGTTTGCCCACCTTAGGAAGTGCTGTGCATGTGTTATATTCCATAAGTTTGGAACTGATATTCTCGCCCTGGGGAAGTGACGGTACATACCTTGGTCCAGGGGAGATCTGGGATTATATTTCATTACAGCCCCCTGCCCCCACTCCATCAAGACAGTGCCAGCTGGAGACCATCGCCGGACAAGTGGGTGGTGGAGACTAATCGCTGTCACCACCATGGCTAAAGACAAGATACCCACATCTTCAGTGAAGCGAGCACGCTGGATCAATACATGACTGCCCCCACCGGCGCAGCTGGCGGAGCTAAGGGGTCCCCGGTTCCCGTTCCAGATAATGCAGTCCTGCTGGCAGCAATCACACAGTCCTGAGGGGAAACAGCCTTTACAATGAGGTTTTTACCTCGTTGTGCCATTACCACGCATTTTTTAGCAAGCATATTGTTACCGCGAATATGCATTTACAACGCATGCCAATACCACGCATATAAGGTAAGTTGGGGGAGGGTGGGGGGGTCTCCCCCCACAAATACATTGTTTTTAAATCTAAAAACAATGCGTGGTATTGGCATGCATTTTAAATGCATATTTGCAGTAAAAACATGCGCGCTAAAAAATGCGTGTGAAAGGCATGCAAAGTAATTGCATGCGTTGTACCGTTGTACAACCGTCCTGAGACATGTTAGACGCCAAAATCGGTGCAGTTGGCACAGAAGTCTCCTTTCTCCATCAGGATCTTCGCAAGGCGGTCGATCGAATTACTGAAGATGAGTTTTGCGTATCGGTTGTGGAAGACACAGTCACAACCCTCCATAAGCAAGTCAACCGTCTCACTGTAATTATGCAAGAGCTCGCCACAAGAGCCGAAGACGCGGAGGGCTGCGCGAGACGCAGCAACTTGCGCTTCGTGGGCTTCCCCGAGGGCTGCGAGGGGGACTTGGCAACTCAATTCATAACACAGTGGTTGCGCTCGTTGATGCCAGAAGGATCCCTTTCTCCTTGTTTTGTGGTGGAGCGAGCCCACAGAGCCTTGGCGGCGCGGCCTCCCCCGGGCGCTCGATCCCGTCCAATTATCGCCAAGCTCCTAAATTATATGGACAGGGACGCGATCCTGCAGTTCGCCCGAGGCCATAAAGACAAGCTGACCCAAGACTTGCAGACTATTATGATATTCCCGGACTATACACGCCTTGTACAACAACAGCGTCAATCCTTTGTGGCCGCCAAGCGCAAGCTGAGAGACCTCAACATCCAATACATGCTGTTGTACCCCGCACGGATGTGAGTTGTATACAAATCCAAAACACTATTCTTTGATACCCCGGATGAAATCTTCAAATGGATGGATGAAACCATCACACTCAAGCCGAATTCTCCGCCTCATCAGGACTCGAACTCCTCTCAGGGCACCAGACAGAGCCGCCCAAAGAAGCATTCGTCGAAGAGGCGACATCGCTCACGATCGAACTGCCACTCCAAGACGCAAGGGGAAGACTCATGAACCAGTCGCATTAAACCCCCTGTACCTCCCTTCCCCTTGTCTCTCTGTCTCTCACTCTGCTCCATCCGATGTTGTTCTCACCTCTAGAGGTAGACCTCAGAGGGATACTGTTAGAACTGGGGGTCTCTAGTTGGCAGAGGTAGGTACCTTTGACCAAATAGGGACCCTTGCTTCTACGTCAGGGAAAGGGGATTACACTACTGGATAACCCCTGCTCACCCCCTTGGTAGCTTGGCACGAGCAGACAGGCTTATCTCAGAGGCAGTGTGTTAAGCATTTGTGAACACATACAGTAATACAGTGAAAACACTACAGATGGACACCACACAGGTTTTATAAAAATAAGTATTCTTTATATAGACTTAACACAAGACCACAAACGACAAAAATCCACAATACTGTACTCAAAATAGACTTAAAGATGGTAGAAGTAACTTAGTTCCAGTTGATGGTAAATGCGACAAAGTTCTCACAAAAGTACCTGGATGCATAACGCAAAACAAACAAAAAGGTTCGCAGGGATGGAGATGCGTATGTTCCTTGCTTCGGGGGAGACGATGCGTCGCGCCTCAATGCTTGCGCAGAGTAGGGGATGCGTCTTGGTCCTTACCGGAGAGGAGGTGATGCGTAGATTCTCGTACTGCGTTCCGGTTGCGATGCGACAAGATGGCGCCTCGATGCGATGTGACGATCCGGTGCGATAAGATGGCGCCCTTGATGCGACGACGTGAAGACGATGCATGCACGCCCGGCGGCCGTGCGGCGATTCGGTAACTTTGGAGCCGCGACAGGCCCTGCGACACGCTTCTCCGGTGATGCGCCGGCGGCGACACACTTCTCCGGTGATGCGTCGGGTAACAGCTTTGACGAAGGCTCGCTTCTCTGGTGATGCGGCGGTGACCTCTGCGGCGGCGACACGCTTCTCCGGCAATGCGACGGCAACAGCTGCGACTGCGACACGCTTCTTCTCGTTGAGTCGCGCTTCCAGCTCCCAGCGACACGCAGGCTTCTGCAGACAGAATTCCCAGCAAGGGAATTCAGAGGGGAGCTTTTGTCCCTGAGACTTCAGCAGGAGGCAAGCACAAGTTCAAGCCCTTGGAGTAATATTCTGCAAGATGATGAAAGTTCTTTAAAAGTTCCTTCTCCTCTCCTTGGCACTGAAGACACCACTGTAGTCCAACCCAGCAACACAGCACACTGGCAGGGGGCAGTCCAACTCCTACAGCTTCCTTTGGTTCTTCTCCTTGGCAGAGGTTCGTCTTGTTGTTCCAGAAGTGATCTAAAGTCTTGGGGTCTGGGTCCCCATATTTATACTACTAAATCCTTTGTCCTCTGAAGGCAGAGGGGCCTTTACCTGGTCCAAACCAGTTCTGTGCAGTCCTGGAGCACTTTGTTTACAGGACTCCTTCTTTCCTTTGACAGTGTGGGCCAGGGACATCAGACGCACCACAGGAGGTGGAGCCAGCATTGTGGAAGGCAGGCACAGCCCTATTCATACCCAGGTGCAACTCCTCCCACCACTCTACATGCAGATAGGTCTATTCAGCCCTGTGCTGACTCACCCTGTCTCCTGGAATCCCCCCCAGCCCCTGTCACTCACAAACCAGACATGGAATACACAACCTAGCAGAGGCAGGCTTGGACAGTTAGGGAAGAAAATACCTAGTTTCTAAAAGTGGTATTTTCAAACACGGAATGTTAAAACCAACTTTACTAAAAGATGTATTTGATCATTCTGAGTTCAGGCATACTAAACTCGAATTTCTACCATGTTCCCTGGGTCAGTTAGGATTATAAGATGTTATAATCAACCTGCCCATTCTGGCCTATGGGGACAGGTAGCCTTGCAATAGTGAAAAACGAAAATGGCTGTAATTCACTATTAGGACATGCCACCCACACCAAGGCATGTCCTACCTTATACTTACAATGCACCCTGCCCTTGGGCCTACCTTAGGGCTGTCTGATATGAAGATAAGGGAAGGTTTAGGGACTGGCAAGTGGGTGCACTTGCCAAGTCGACATGGCAGTCACAGACTGCACACAGGCTCTGCAGTGGCAGGCCTGAGACACACTTTACAAGCTGCTTCTGTGGGTGGCACAACCTGTGCTGCAAGCCCACCAGCAGCATTTGATTTACAGGCCCTGGGCACACCTGGTGCACTATACTAGGGTCTGACAAGTAAATCAAATGATCCAATCATGGAGTCACTAATCAATACATCAATTTAACATAGGGAGCACTTGCACTGTGGCACTGAATAGCAGTGGCACAGTGCCCAAAGCATCTAAAACCAGCAAACAGATAAAAAACAGAGGAGGCAATCATAAAAAAGTGGAAGGGAGACTCACGCCAATGGTACCAGGTCTAACAGATACCTAGATTGTTTTGACACCAAGGTACATGTGGGGAACATAGGCCACAGTGGGCCTCCCCGAGTCCCACTTACGCACTTACACGACAGATGGTTGGGGGGATGTGGTCTTTAGGGCTCCATTGGCATGAGGCCTCCTGGACCCCCCGTTGGGGTCTTGGAACCGCCCCGCCGCAACAGATACTTCATATTTCCGGATGTATATAGGTGGGGAGGGGGATAGGGTTGTTTATGTTTTAAGGGTTATACTTGTTATTGGCTGGGCATGGGCACGGGTGTTTCCCCACTTCCACATACTGCACTCAAAGGCACCATTATCCCCCAAGATTCATTAATGATTGATACACAGAGGGCTCATCCTGGTGAGATCCAGGTGATGACCTGGAATGTACGGGGTATGCTGGATAGAATCAAGCGGGGTGCAGTGTTGAAACAGGCCAAGAGACTGGGGGTTGATATCCTAGACCCGATGGGCAATAAGGCCCCGTGCCTAGCACGTTACGGATTTGACCAAGTATACCATACTGGTTTCACCCGGGGTTCACGGGGTACGGCCATACTTATTCATCTCAGGATCCCTTTCAGATGTACCCAGACATGGTTGGACTCGAGCGGGAGATACACTGTAATTGCGAGCACACTATATGGGGAGTCCCTGGTATTAGGCAGCTTCGATGCCCCCCCTCCGCTCGGACATACATTTGTAGAGAAGGATATGACACTATGTATCAAATCGACAGGTGGCGCCCCAGTGATCGTAATCGTGCCGCACGGGACTCCAAGTTGAGTCTCCTAGCATCCTCCCTGGGGTGGTCCGATGTCTAGAGGGCATATCACCCGACCGCCACTGAATACACCTTCCTCTCACCCACACATGGCTCCCTCTCGCGGCTGGACTATATCTTTCTCCCCTCACAATATATCCATAAGGCTGCATCTACCGCTATTCTCCAGCGGGGCCTATCCAACCACTCACCGGTGATCCTCAAGCTCCACATGGGACCTCTGTGACCCGACCCCGTTGGCGGATGTCGCCATGGCACTTGAGAGACCCGAAATACATGACAACCCTCCACCAAGCTGTCGCAGAGTATTTCTCCTCCAATACAGGGTCCACAGCCTCAGCTACAGCGCTATGGGAAGCCCTGAAGCCCACTATACGGGGCATTGACATTAGCTACTGCACGGGGGTAAAGCGGCAACGCCTGGCCCAGATCATAGAACTAGAGACATGACAACGGGCGCTAGAGGAGGAGATGCGGATGGGTGGTGGAATGCGGGCCCAAAGACAGCTCCTCTTGTCGCAACAACAGACCCATCAACTGCTCACTAACGAAGCTCAATTAGCAGGGCAGGCGACGTAACCTCGAATATATCAGTGGGGGGGATAAATCGAGCAAGACCCTCGGCTATGCCAAGTAAGTTGCGCTCCGACCCGGAGACCAATACTGTGGGGCATCGATGGCACCCTCCACATGAGCCCACATATGGTGGCTCATGCGTTGGCTACATATTACACTGGCCTTTATCAGCACAGGGCAAGTCTATGCTCAGATTTGATACAAGAATTTTTGCGTGACATACCCCCAAAGCAACTGTCCGATGAGGTGCGCGATCAAATGGACGCCCCCATCACCTTAGAAGAGCTCACCACCGCTCTTCACGACATTTAACCGGGCCGGGCCTCAGGTCCTAATGGGTTTCCTGGTGTGTTCTTTCGGGGATGTGCTTCCAGATGGGTCCGCCTCTCTTGGAGGCACTGCAGGAGTCCTTGGAATTAGGGATTCTTCCACCTGACTGGCGGTATGCCGAAATCGTGGTCTTTCTCAAGACAGAACGCCCCCCAGAAGACCCAGCTTCATATCGTCCCATATCGTTACTAAATCTAGTGGCAAAACTCCTAGGTAAGATCCTGGCCAAGCGCCTGTTACCTCACATTACCCAACTGGTCCACCCCGACCAATCCGGCTTTATGCCACAACGATCCACGGGTCATAACATCAGGGGAGTACATAACGCCCTGGCTTTGGTACCGAGGCTGGGACACCCAGCGGCGGTCATCCTCACGGACATAGACAAGGCCTTTGATTCGCTGGACTGGGGGTACCTATTCCTCCTCTTGCAGGCTTTAAACCTTGGCCCGGTATCATCTCCTATATCCGCCTCTTATACACAGATCTCTCTGCTTCTGTACGTGTTGCTTGGGCCGTGTCGGACCCATTTCCTATTAGTAGAGGCATGCAGCAGGGGTGCCCTCTGTCCCCGCTCCTATTCGCGCTTGCAATAGAGCCATTGGCGAACTGGGTACGACGGGACCCATTAGTCCACGGATTTTGGTGGTCCGAAGAGGTATCAGATAGGATGGCACTGTATGCGGACGATGTCCTATTGTTCCTTACCGACCCGGGATATACGGGCCCTCGGATACTGCAGATCGTGAGGGTGTTTGGGGAATCTTCACGCCTCCGCACAAATCTGTCCAAATCCATTATATATCTGGTTTGCGGAGACCAGGGGCGGGGTACATGGGCTACGCAACTGACACATGCACCCGACGGCTTTACATACCTGGGAGTGTTCATATCAATAGATCCGGCAAAGTCCTGGGCCCACAACATACAGCCCCTCATACCAAAGGTCAGAAATGAGGTGCAGGCCTGGTCCCCTCTCCCCTTGTCCCTCTACGGCCGGTCGGCGATATTCAAGATGGTCTCATTACCACGTAACTTGTATCGCTCTAAAATTACCCATATGACGTTCCCAAACATGGTTTAAACAAATTAACTCACAATACGTTCTTATAGGGCGGTGGGGCTTTACGCGTCTCACTACGGGCGTGTACTCAATCCACTTACTGCAGCGGGATTGCAGCATCCGACATCTTCGCTTATTATGCCGCCTCCCAGCTCCTCAACATAAACGAATGGTGGTATAATTCCCAAGCAGACCAGGCCTATGCTGTCAAAAGAATAATGTTTGAGGGCCACTCGCTGCTTGACATGCTGTATAGTTGTTGCCGATTAGACCACCTGCCTCCAGCCACTATAGTTGTTATCCAGTTATGGAGACACGTGGTCCGACAGATGGGATGGAGAGGGCGATTAACGCAGACAACTCCGTTGTGGTAGGGAGCCAATCTTGCCAAGTGTTGTCGCTGACAGGGTTCCGTACATGGGACCTCATTGGCATATCCACACTTGGGGACATCATGAAAGGGGTCGTCCTAAAATCCTTCCAACAACTCTGCAGGAAGAATTCCATCTTCATCATAACCAATTCTATAAATACCTTCAATTACGACATGCCCTATCCCCATACATCGCAACATTGACAGAGCTTCCGGAATTCCACCCGCTAGAAGGGCGACTATTAATGGGGGATATTGGAGCCTATAAGATTAGACAGATATACCAAACTATAGTTCTGCACAACAGTACAACACTAGACGCACTCCGACAGAGCTGGGCAAGTGACATACCCGACCTATCAGGCGATGATTGGACAGAGGCACTAGCGAGCCCCTGTGGTGCGGCCATAGCGTCCCGTTATCGCCTGATACAATTTAATTTTTTACACAGAGCCTACTACACTCAGCAGCACCTTTGGCGCATGGGGGTAATACCGTCGCCAGGGTGTCTGAGGTGTGCACGGGAGGCAGGTACCTTCCTGCACACAGTATGGAACTGCTCTACCCTCCAGCCCTACTGGGATAAAATACTGGCATGGTTGGGCAAGGTGCTCTCATGGAGTATTCTGTCTGATCTCAAAGTTATTTTATTACATAGCACAGATGGCATTGGAGGCAACAAGTACAAACAGCACTTGCTTTTCACTGGACTTACATTAGCCAAAAAGGATATCGCCCAGTACTGGAAGAGTAGTTCTCCGCCACCCATTGGGAAGTGGAAAAAGGCTCTAGACTGGTGCATGGGAATAGAGTTAGCTGTGTTTCAGGCTCGGGGTTGCCCGCAGAAACACCGAAAGTTATGGCAGAGATGGGCGGAGTATAGGGATATTGAATTGCCGGAGGTGGAATCCCTAGACACTTTCCTACAACGAAAGTAGTTATGTAATGGTGCAGCCCTCAGACGTTGGATACAGCCATCCAGAGGACATCTGGCATCAATGATCAAGAGGTGTGGTGTAGGGGGGGTGGTCTCGGTGCCTAGGTTAGCCATGGTTATTATATGTTCTCTCTTTTTATTTCCCTTGTATTATCACTCTGGTACACTACGACAAATAGTAATGTTTCTTATTGATGTGTCTATGTTGTACCGCTACAAAACTGAATAAAATTTGTTATTAAAAACAAAAAGGCAAGTGCCATCAAAGGAAGACTGGACATCCCCTGACAAGCCAGAAGTCCTCAACCAGGCATAGCATCTAACAGCTATGGCGTGGCAGTCGTTCTGCCCATTGAGTTGGTGATATCCAGTCCACATCGTATGGTGAATTTGGCTGCATCTCTACTGTCTGCAACTGCTTGAGAGAGAATGGCCCAGGCCTCCTCCGGGCACTAAGGCAGCACCTGTGTGACCATATCCCAGATAGTATGGGAGTATCGGTCCAAGAGGCATGCGTATTCATTAACCGCAATGCCAAGTTGGAGGAAGAGAACATCTTCTTCCCAAGATGGTCCAGCTTCTTGGATTCCCTATCTGGGGGAGCAGAAGGGAGTGTGCTTTTTGATGAAGAGGCTTGGACTACCAAGCTCTCAGGGGAGGGGTGTTTGGTCAGGAACGCTGGGACACCCGGAGCGGGCGGTGGCCGTAGGCAATTGTCCTATCCACAGGAGCCCCTGTGCTGGACTTGGACCAAGTGCCCAGAAGGACCTCCATGAGGGCTTCATTGAACGTCAAAAGGGGTTCAGAAGAGGAAGCTGCAGGCTGAAGCACCTCTGTCAGGAGGTTAGTCCTGACTGCCTCCATAGGGAGCTCGAGGCCGAGGACCTCAGCTGCCCTCCTCACCACCACAGCATAGGAAGCTCCCTCCTCCTTAGCCACGGTAGGGGGAGAAAGCAAGCCAGTGCATCCAGAAGAAGTGTCCAGACCACTGGCATCCCTCAGGTCCATTCTCCAGTCCGGTTACTCAAGCTGTTCAGTTCAAAGTTCCAGCGGCCCGCCCAGTTCCCTTCCTCAGCTTCTGGCCCAAAAGGAACGCCAGGAATGAACACAGGGACGGAAGTCCCTTCCGGTGTCGGAATAGTTGTTGGTCTGGCTCCGTGTCCATTTCGGGGATGAGGATGGGGTTGGCGCCGACCGGGGGCATAGTCGATGCCGGGAGCGTTGTCGTTGGGATCGACGTCAGGGAAGGTCGAGTGAGATCGACCGGCGTTAATCAGAATCCAGGCCTGAATCCACGGGGACCCTTCAGAGCATGGGCCGGAGTTGCCAACTTCGAAGTCCCAGGGCCCCCGCCTAACTCCGCAGGGTCCGAAGGCGTGCTGGCGGAGCCGGGCTGCCCAAATATGAGGTACAAGGCCTTATAGAACTTCTGGATTTGGGCAAGAAGCACTCCGGCTCCCGGAAAGGGAGGGAGGCACGGAGCCGTCTCAGAAGTAGGCTACGAAGGCGAAGCCTTCAAGCGACGATGCTCGGGATCCCGCGTTGCGTCGGCCGACCGACGGGGAGAAGTCGAAGAACGTCTGTGCTTCCACAACTTCTTTTTGTACTTCCCTGACTTACTCGAAGATCTCCCCGACAACTTGGACTGCGAGGAGTGTGGGGCTTCACAACCGTTCTCGAGACCTTCCCCTCGAATGAGAACGTGAGCGACATGGAGCTGAGCTCCGGGCCTCCAGCAGTTTTTGGGACCGCTCCTGCAAAGCCTTCGGGTTCAAGGCCCGGCACTCGGAGCACGACCTCGGGTCGTGGTCGCGCTCCAGACACCAAAGGCACACAGGAGTGACGATCTGTCATAGACATCATCTGGTGGCAGGAACCACAGAGCTTGAAGCTGGTCCTTCGCTGGGACATCCTCGACGCACCAGGAGTCTACGACTCGAAAAAGATGTTGACAAAAAAGTTAGCCAAAAAGTGGCTTGGGGTAGCTCTTTCCGGATCTGCGCTAGGCTGCTGCAGAAGAACTGACATCAGCGTGCATGGCCGCCATCTATGTAGGTCCCGCAACTTCATCCCGGCGCCCATGACGTACGCGGAGTCGACCGATGCCACCTAACCTCGCGCACGGGTACTGCTGAAGAAACAATCTCTGGATCCAGACTGACCCCTGGGGGGAATTCTAAGGTAAGGAATCTACAACTAACAGTCTCTATTAGATATTACCTGCAGCTTGCTAATCTATTATAAATACACAAGACTCCTCATGTGACAGCTGATACACGTGTTTGTTACAGAGCAGAACAATTGAGGCTTTTAGCAGCAAGCACTGTTTGAAGTCAAAGAAACGATCTCAGTGATTTCTTCAGGGCTGCACCGCTCCTCGGAGTACTGTAAAATCAAGCACAGCCATAAATACTCCGGCCATGGTTCCTAGTCACCATTGAAATTAGATTCAGTCCAGTAGTGGCAGCATTCTTTTCAGAGCATGCTGTGGTTTAGCATCAAAGTATTTTCAGTGGCAAAATTGGATTGCAAACCACAGAACCACGTGTGTTGGACTCTCATATTTGACCCATGAAGTCTATCTCAAACATGCCCTTTTAGGCTGGAAGCCGTCTGGTAACCCTAAAATGTAAATGCTGTAAACATGCAAGTTAGAACAAGTTAAAATATACATGATTATGACAGGAATCTGGAAGACTTCATACAAAAATACAGCATACTGTAGTGAGCCTCATGTCAGTCACAGACCACTGTAATTCTGGCACACAGGGGTCAAAGAAGAGTAGCAGTGAGAATGGGGTGCCTGTCATATATACAGCATCAAGATTTCAAATGTCCATGGCGTGGAGTCTGGAAAAAAGGAAGCTCTCATTGGAAAGTTGTCATCACTCATGTTTCTGTTCATAAATTGCACATGTTCAATATAACACACCACAAAGCACTGTTAGGCTAATGACCTGTAGCACAAACCACAGGGAACTCCCTGAAGCAATTAACTCCAAGCTTGTTTTGTTTCTTGAAAGCTGTGTCAATGATGAAAAATCATTACTTTTCGTTTACATTTAAGTGATGGAGAGGATATGACCCATTCCCAAGCCGGTGTAAGCATTCTTATGAGTTTTGTATTTCAACAACGGACATCTGGAGGAAGGGGGCGGATGCGAGAAACAAAGATAGTGGTAGGAGGGCAATGAGGAAAGCAACACAAGGGCGGCAGCAGTAACAGCTAAAGAAGGGTGGGGGGAGGGAGACGGACTGCAGAGCCATGCAGTCTATAAAAGTGTATGTTAAAAGGTAAAAAATAAAAAATGTGTACTTTTAACAGCCTGTGGTCAGTGGAAGGACACTGGCCGCAGGCCCTAGATAGGAAGCTGCACTTGGTCCATGCTCCATGGCAGAGACAACAAAGAAGCCCTAGGAGGAAGCCAGAAGCAGCAGGAGGCACTAAACAATGAGACGCAAGGAAACGAGAGTGACATAGAAGTCAACCAAAATGTAAGTAATGAGCGGGAGAACCAAGTACCTTTTTGTATTAAGTAAGATTTAATATGATAAGAATTTGTTTACTCACAGAAAGTCAGAAAGCACCATTTTTATTTGTTAACTGGGAGAAGAACCATTCCTTTAAGGAGGGTTGTGTAGCTCTAGAGGCATACATGCACACCCTCCCGATGTAGGCAGGAGACTCCCGTTATTTAAAAAAAGCAAAACCTTCTTTAATTTAGTATTCTCACCAAAGAAAATCTCCCACTTCAGTTCGAATCAAAGTAGAAATGTATTTACTCAAATTATTTTCTAAATCTCCCTCTTGTTTCTTCCCAAAGCATCTGCTTAGTGACTATGGGGCTCATTACGATGGCGGAACGATCGCCACCGCCGGAATTACCTACCGCCATATTAGGATGGCGGTGGGTATCGCGGCGGACGCAAAGTCCGTCCGCCGCTTTTCTGCCGGTGGCAATCGCACCGATTGCCTGGTGGGCGGAGCAGGGACACTAATATGGTGGCGGTGCCTAGCAGGCACCGTCCGCCATATTAGGATGTGGGGAAATAAAGGCCTTTCCATGGCGGCTATGCCGCCATGGAAAGGCTGGCGGGGAATGGGTTTGGGGGCCAGTTGCGGGCCCCCCATGTGTGGGGGGGTGTCGCTGCACCGCGTGGTGCCTGCCACGTGGTGCAGGGAAATGCGGTGCAAGCACCTTTAACATTGCGGACGCTGCTGCAGCCAGCAGCACCGCCCGCAATGTTAAAGGTCCAGGATGCACCCGCCAGTATGGCGGTCGCATCCTAATTGCAGTGGTGGGACCGCCGCATGTCTGGCGGGCGGTCCAAATCACTGCTACGGTGGCGGGCGGACAAAGTCCGCCCGCCATCGTAATCAGCCCCTAAGTTACCAGAAGCGGGCTGATGGGCTCAATTAACCAGACAGCCATGGTTGTGTGGTCGGTGCTAGACTGAGCATAGTTTGTGTACCTGGTGTCTCTGGTAGCACTCCCACCTACCCATCTGTGCCATTGGGTTCACCGGTTAGCACTGTTCCATCATTCAACAACCCACTTTAATTCATACATGGGAATCTCAACCTGCAATAACTGGAACCTTTCCTATTGAAATCAATGGGAATTATTCCTGCTGACACTACCACACCAAAAGACAAAAATCTGCAGAGGATCAACCAATCAAACAATGTATGTATGCATGTTTTTGGTATCTGTATAGCCGAAATCTAGCCAAATACAGCGAAGTGCTGCACAGTTTCAAAGGCAAAGATAGAGCAAGAGGTTAATTAGAGAGGTTGCTGGATTCTGAGAGTTGAGGCGGGCTGTTACCTCCTTACGATAGTGTTCTTTAAGAAAGAATGTCTTCAGCTCTTTCCTTAATTGGAACAGGGTCTGGGAAATCCTGAGGGATACAGTGACTTTGTTACAGATCATGGGTGCATAAACAAGAATGACTATTTTCTTTGCACTTCATCACAAGTCTGATTGTATTTCTGCAGATGAGGCTAGAGGTGGTGTGATTTTCAGCAAGACAGGTGGGGTCCTATAGTGATGGCCCAATGGGTCTCTTTCTAGAAAAGACAGGTACATTATTGTACAGAAAAACTGAATTCCATGACACACTCAATTTACAAATCTTTGTGTTCTCGGGCTCCTGCTGTCTTGACCTCTATCTGTCTCTAGTGCATCCCTTCTCCACGTGGCTCCCCCTTTCAGGTTCAATATTTGAGGTAGGTTTTTTGTTCGAGCTCATGCTCCAACCCCGGGTTTCTTCTATCAGTCTCTTGGGCTGAGCTCTCACCAGGTTCATAGCAGTGGCGCTGGGCCATGATCGGCCCTCCTGCGGCAGCGGGATCTCACCGGCAGAAGGAAGCCTCCAGGCAGCACGCAGCAGTCTTCTCACGAGCAGTGCGGTGGTCAGCCGAGCAGTGCATTGATTGATGGGTTGCGGCAGGAGTTGGTGCTTCTGTTGAGGCCCCTCTTTCGCTTGGGGGCTGCAGATCGCAGCTCACTCCTGCACTCCAGTGGATATTTGACTCGGATCACTGACAGAATATCGATGACAGGAATATCGACCTTCACAAATATCGTGTTCAAAATATCAATGTCAAGAATATCGACATCCTATCTTTAAAATGGTAAGTACAAAAATATCGAAACAAAAATATCGTTGTTACAAATATCGTTGTTCAAAATATCGTTTTTTAAAAATCTCTAATAAATAATTTTAAATAAATTAAATAATACATATAATTAATAAAAACATAGGGGGTCATTATGATGGCGGGCGGATCGCCCCCGCCGGGCCGGCGGTGACTACGCCATCCAGACAGCAAAGACCCCCCGCCATATTATGATGGCTGGGGGGTCCGCGGCGGACGGAAAGCCCGTCCGCCGCTCGACTCGTCGACCGGCGGAAAACAAGGATAATATGGTGGCGGTGTCCCCAAGACACCGCCATCCATATTATGATGACTGCGGAGTGCAGTCTTTCCATGGCGGCGCTGCCGCCATGGAAAGGCATACGGTCTTTGTATATGGGGGCCCGCTATGGCCCCCACGGTGTTGAGGGGGTGGGGTGCACATGGGGGTACCTATGGTACCCCTGCATATATATGCACAAGGTGGCAGGCACCGCGCGGTGCCTGTCACGTTGTGCATGCACATGCACGACGTGCATTCACAGCATTAGGCAGGCGGTGCGGTGAGCACCGCCCGCCACAATGCTGTGAATAGGGCTTGCCACCGCCACAGTGGCGGTGGCATCCTAATAGCATGTGCGGGACCGCCGCACCCCTTGCAGACGGTCCCGCATTCCGCTGCGGTGGCGGGCGGACTTTGTCCTCCCGCCATCGTAATGATGCCCATAGTTATAAATAATAAATGTAATGTAAAAATAAATTAAACATACATATATAAAAATTATTATATATATTTACTTAATAATATTAATACATAATTATTATAATAAATTATAAAATGTTAGAAACATAATACAAATTATAAATACATATATATACATACACCTGTAACAAACATAAAAATAAAATATATATATAATAAATTAGAATATTAAAATCATTTTTTAATTTTAAAACAACATTTTACACTACATTAACTGAAACAGTAGGGAAAATGTTGGATAGCGTAGGGGATAAAATTACTATTCCCACTCCAGGAAGTGCAAGAGTAGGGAAAGTGTTGGATTGCGGAGGGAAAAAAATTACTATTCCCACTCCAGGGAGCGCAACAGTAGGGAAAGTGTTGGATAGCGGAGGGGATAAAATTACTATTCCCACTCCAGCGAGTGCAACAGTAGGGAAAGTGTTGGATAGCGGAGGGGTAAAAATTACTATTCCCACTCCAGCAAGTGCAACAGTAGGGAAAGTGTTGGATAGCGTAGGGCAGTGGTTCCCAAACTGTGCGCCGCGGCACCCCGGTGCGCCGTAATGAGGTGCCAGGGGCGCCGCGCGCACGATGTGGGAAATTGCAGCCGCAGCGTAGGGGGGAGTTAGTAATGCCACCTTCATCATCCTGCAACATGGTTTGGCCCAAGAGCGACGTGTGTACGTACGTGCTTTCAGAGGCGTAGTCTCCGCTATTGCTGCCATACGCAGTTCTGAGCGTTTGAGGCGCGTGTTTGCTGCTCGCCGTGCCTCGTGGGACCCTCTGCACAAAAGGAAATAGGTAAGTGAAGTCCGCCTGTAGACATTCTCCAGACTCGGGTGTTAAAGGAAGTCGCATGTCTTCAAGACCCGCCGTGAGCGACTTGTAGCTTCAGACGAGTATTCCCAAACTTACTTCTTCCTGCGAAAACGAGTTTCTTTTATAGCTTATGTATCAAGTGACCCTCAAAGCGTTGCTGGCAGGTTTGGAATGGACATGGGCTTCATTCATTCATTCGTTGTCTGCTACCAACGGCCCTCAGCCGTCCGTCATTCGGCGGGGCTTGGACACAGTTTAATGGTTAATGCTGTGTAACTTGTGGTCGGAGCATGAGTGAAGCAGCGGATAAAGGCCCAGCCGTCATTTGCTTTAATGAAGGGATTTGTGGTTTTCCGGTACTGTTTCGAACTGTGCGTGCAGAAACTTCGCCGAGGTGAAGTCAAATGTATCGGTGGCAGCCCGGGGTGGTTTACGATATTTGTGTGCCTGAGTGAGGTAAAGTTTAAGTAGTAAGTAGCCAGCTGAACGCTCAGTATTCTAGTTAGCGCCTGCAAGGTCTGAGTGTGATTGGTAAAGGAACTGCCCACACGGGATGGCTTGCGATATTTCCACGTCTGGGTGATGTAGAATAACTCCGGAGTACGCTATGTTTTTGGAATTACCCTCTGGGTCTGAACGTGATTTATTCCGAACCATGTTATTCTGAGTGTAGGAAGAAGACTTTAATTTGGATTGGTCTGATCAGGACCTATTAACCTTTACATGGGGCCTGTCACTGCACATCACCATTAAAGTAGCGGCTTGAAACACAACTAAAGTTGCCGCCACGAATGCCAGGGTCAGCACCAGACTCGCAAGCTCTACAGCACACTTACAAACACGCTCTGACTCATGCTCATTTTAAATTCACTCACTCACACTCTCTCACTTCCATACTCACACTGATTCAGTGCAATGCACTATCACTTTCACTCACTTGCCCTCATTCTCAGTCTCACTCGTTCTAAGTCACAATAGCAGTCACTCACTCCAGTCTCTCGCTCACTTTCACACACATGCTCACACACAAACACACACTCATCTGCATGCACACAACGTTTGACAGATTATTTTTGCACTTCCATGTAGCTGCCTGCCCTGGTTCACTCCAGCTCCTCTCTTGCTAGCGGTGAATGAGTTCTGAAGCCAGGCACATAGCTTTCTCCGCATAGGCCTGCAGGCGCAGCGGCGAGAAGCCTTTGCGCAGGTACTGAGACGCATAGTCCTGCACCTACATGCATCACTCTGGGTCGGTGTTGGTGAAGCCACTCATAAGGAGCCCGCCTTTTTAGTATAAAAATAATGCTGATGATACTGATTACGACAGACCAAACTCAATGTTCCATTTTCTCAGAGCGGGTCTCAGTACCAAAAGCTACTGAAAGCAGCAGCTGGCATAAATAAGGGTTTGGGACCAGGCACTCTGTTGGGGAAAAAAACGATGGATTGGGATGCAGCCAAAGTGATTGCCAGTGGATGAGATTAATAATTCAAGCATTCCAACCATTATAATACCTTCATTGCGTCCCAATTACTTTAAGGAAGACAACAGGAAGTACTCCCGAGGTCGGGCTTACATCCCCCTCACCCGCCCACCGGTAAAAAAATGGTGGGGTGCCACGGCCAACTGCCGATTAGGTCAAGGGAGCCACAGGTCAAAAAAGTTTGGGAACCACTGGCGTAGGGGGATAATTTACTATTCCCACTCCAGAGAGTGCAACAGTAGGGAAAGTATTGGATAGCGGAGGGAATAAAATTACTATTCCGACTCCAGCGAGTGCAACAATAGAAAAAGTGTTGGATAGCGGAGGGGTTAAAATTTTCTATTCCCACTCCAGAGAGTGCAACAGTAGGGATAGTGTTGGACAGCAGAGTGGATAAAATTACTATTCCCACTCCAGATAGTGCAACAGTAGGGAAATTATTGGATAGCGGAGGAGATAAAATTACTATTCCCACTCCAGCGAGTGCAACTGTAGGAAAAGTGTTGGATAGCGGAGGGGTAAAAATTACTATTCCCACTCCAGCAAGTGCAACAGTAGGGAAAGTGTTGGATAGCGGAGGGGAATAATTTACTATTCCCACTCCAGCAAAATAATGAACATTAACAAATAATTAACTAATTAAAATAATTTACCTCCCACCATATTCCCCTATAAATAACCCCACCAATGTTGTAAAACATAACACAATTAACATAATAAATTTACAATTAATTAATTAATTAACTAATAACAATTAACAAGCAAATTAAAAACAATCAGTAATAAATTAATTCACAGAATTAACACTATTAAATATTAAATAAAATTAAATAAATAATATATAAATAATATTAAAAAAAATATTAAAATGTAATTACTTCCCACCCTACTCCCCTATCATCCCACAACATGCTCTTAAAAAAAAGACACAATTAACAAAATTAATAATTAATTAATAATTATTAATGACCAATTTATAACTAATTAATAACAAATTAATAACCACATTTAACAATATAAAATATTAAATACATAAATATTAATTAACAATTATTATTAACTAATTATAATTGAATTACTTCCCACCCTACTCCCCTATAAACCCACAACCCACTCCTAAAAAAATAACACAATTAACATATTTACCAATTAATCACTAATAATTAATAACCAATTAATAACTAATTAATAACAAATTAAGTATCACAATTAACAATATGAAATATTAAATACATAAATATTAATTAATTAAAAATATTAATTAATTAATTATATTTAATTTACTTCCCACCCTATTCCCTATAAACCCACAACCCGCTCCTAAAAAAGACACAATTAACATATTAACTAATTAATTATTAATAATTAATAACCAATTAATAACAATTAAATTATCACAATTAACAATATTAAATACATACATATTAATTAATAAAATTAATTAATTAATTATAATTAAATTACTTCCCACCCTATTCCCCTGTAAACCCACAACCCGCTACGGAACTAAAACGCAAAATGTAATTTTTTTTAAATGAATAACTTCTAAAAATTATTAATAAATGTATTCTAATTAAATTACTTCCCACCCTATTCCCCTATAAACCCACAACCCGCTACGGAACTTAAAATACACAAAAATTAATTAACATAAAATTAATTACTTCTAAAAATTTCACACATACATAAAAAAATAAGCTATACTTATACAAAATAATTACATCACATACTTTAAACACACATAGTAAAATACAAAACACTAAAATAAATGTCGATATTATTAACAATGATATTTTTACTAACGATATTACTAACTTCGATATTTAAAAAAACGATATTTCTTACCTTCATGTCGATATTCTGGTCAACGATATTCTTGCATGTCGATATTGTGCCACCTCGATATTAAAAACTCGATATTCTGGCACATCGATATTCCTACATCGATATTATGTCTGTGCACCATTTGACTCACAGAGCAGCTCACTCCAATACTCCTATGAGTACTTGGCTATTTTTCTTGAGTGTGACAGGCACACGACCGCAGATGATGATTCTTCGGTGCAGTGGTAGCTAGGCATTATCTTCAGCACACACTACCTCAAGGCTACAACCTCGATTCTTCATGAGATGCCCCTAGGGCACCTCTCAGTTCACTTAATCTTCAACTGGTCCTGAACCAGTGACGCACTTGGTAGTGCTACAATCATGCAATTAACTTGTGGGGCACACGGGCAACCAACAGATACTTATTCCGGTTTCATTTGGCCTTCCACGTGGGTGCACCTCTCCAGGTGCCTATTGGCAACAAAAGGGTTAACTTGATGATGGTTACACTCCTAGTCCGGCAGTACCGTGAGTCCTTCAGCGCACTTGGTTAGCGAGTCTCTGTTGGACGGACACTACGCCCGGGTCAGTTACAGCAGTCCCTTCCACAATATGCTCTCTCTGAAGGGTCGGCGCTTCCCTGCCTTGCTCAAAAACAGGATATATCGGCACCCAGGACAGTCCAGTAATACCTTCTTCAAATCAGATTCCTGGTAATGTTGCCTCGCCTCTGGGGAGTTGGCTGTCAGTGTGACACCAACTCTTGGCTGCTTAGAAGTCTGTGAGTATTCAGTGAAGTGCCCCTCGGTCAAAAAGATTACAACAACAAATAATAATGGGTCTTGAGCTCCCATCTCTATGCCGATGTGGCAGATGGAGGATGTGTATTGCAGGTCTGCTTTCTTGCAACCGGTTTGGATCGGTTCCCCTTTTATGTGTCCTGGCCAGGCCACCTTCCAGGCCTGACCTCTGTCTGTAAGGAGCTCTCCCAGCAGTCTCCAGGTGTATTGCCTGTCACAGAAGTACAAAGAGGTGAGAGCAGGGTGTACCCAGTTAATCACAACCCCCTACTCACAGAGATCAGGATAGACAAGAATATGTGCCCTTTCAAATGACTTCTTTCCCTAATAACAGGTACTGCAGGTCTCACTCTGCACCCACTGCCATCTACCTAATGACAGCTGCAGACAGTCATTTACAGCCCAATTTATCCGGACGGGACCTGCTGCTTCTAAGGAAAGCCTATCTTCTTTTTCATCACCGTAGCGTCTGGTGCTCCCTACGAACATCTAGGAGATGCCAGCAATACACATATGATGTCTAGAGAAAGCAACCTCTCCTCCATTCTGTACTCTGTTGCAGGCCATCTACTTCCAAAATGAAACCTGCAGGCCTGTATCACTCGTGCACTGCATACTATCACGTCTAGTACACAATCACAGGTACAACACACTGGATGTCACATTCAGGATTGTTTGTGAGCAGCTCAACTTCAGATGAACAAGACTGTAAGAGTGCATGTAGGTCTCACAGTTATAAAGCCTGTCACTAGCATCCACTAACACAGTATGCTGCTACCGCCGTGCACCACACATGAAACCTGTGACAGGGATGGTAGTCCACTGTCATGTGAGGGTGCGCCCAGTGCCCTCCTCCAGGTTCAGGACTTGGTCCAAAACCTGTCAATGTAAAAAAAAACGAGCCTAGGTCAAAGAACACAACATGGGATTAGTGTGTGCTACGACCAAAAACCACAAAAAAAAACATGAACACAGATATGCAGTTCAGGCAAGCAGGGCACACACCTTTACATCATGTAGGGGCACTCTTGTCCAACAAATTCCTTAATCATGGGAGCAGATATTATGACTTGCTATAGTGATTGACACCCCATTCATGGCACTTACCAGAGCTATCCACCAAGTGCCACAAACAACAGAACTGTTCCTTACTTGTGACAGACAGCACAGATACCCCTTAATTAGAGTACTGAGTATCTGCTTATTGCAAACGGTATTACTTGAGGTCAGCTGGGCTCTCCTCCTAATCGGAAAGAGTAAGAGGATCTCTCTAATCTTATAGAAGTGGAAAAGGCCAAGCATATCATTAATGATTTAACTAATGTGAAGGCTCCATAGCAAGATGGCTGCAGGCAGCAGTATATCTGTGTCCGATAGAGGTAAATTAGGTTTCCAGTTATGTGTGGACATATGGGTCAACCCCCCTGAATCATTTTAGAAAGGCATACTGACTGTTTTCTCAAAGGTACTGAATGACAACACACAGCATGAATTGTACCAGCACATTACTCTATTGAACACGGATTATAAAATACGAGGGTGTTGGCAGACTATTTGTCCAATATTTAGTTAAACTGGTGTGACGAACTGCTACCATCTCCCCCCCTATCCTCGGATAATACAACAGAGACCTTTCCCCCTTACCTGTCTCCCTATCCTCTCCTCTGTCCGCAGAACGTGGCGCTGAAGAACAGGGACTGTTCCTTTAAGGAAACCACGCTTGCTGAGGCTTTTCCGGATCACGTGACATGGTCAGATGACCTGGTCACGGACAAAGCAGAAGACGAAGCACACAGCTGGCGTTCGCATCGAGGAGCCGGATCGTGGAAGGAGTCGTGGGGAGAACGAGAGAGCGTCCAGACCTTCTTTGTGGGCCCCGGACTCCAGGAACCTACAGGAAGCGGGTGCAGGGAGGAGACGACGTCGGCGCCAGAGCCCCAGGACACCGGCCGCGTGAACGACCCAGAACGGGAGCTGGACCCTCTCCGGTACTGCGAGGAGGCCAGCCACGTCCCTGGAGGGGGGTGGCTCCACAAGGTACGAGGGAGGTTGGAAGCCGTCTGGGGAAGGGGGACTAGAGGAAAAAAAGACCGGGTGGGTGGAGGTAGCTGAATTTCCTGCCCTGCTCGCACTGTACCGTATGCTTACGCGCTGTATCTCCATTCCTGAGCGCTGTATTGCAGACACTTAGAGAGCACTGGTGGCGGTATTAGGTGGCATCTCCCCTCACTCCCTGTTCCCTTGACACAGTATTATTTATAAGGAATCCAATCCTTACGGGGCGTATCTTTTTTTCTTTCATTTATGAGTAACCGAGTCCTCGCCTGACAAGCCCAAGAAGAAGGGGAAGGACTAAGCCACCAAACCCCCCCCCCTCTGAAGGAAGAGAGGAAGAAGACGGTACCTAATCCCTACGTGACCCCGGGAGAATACTTTTCTTTTGATTAATCGTTATGTTTTGAATGGACAAACCATCCTGACATAATTTGTTACTTTGAATAAACCCCACACCTCTTTACTCCAGTGCCCGTCCTTGCTTCTCCACCGCGCCACAACTGGATTAAACAGCCTTTATTCCTTGAACACCGCTTGAAACGACTATGTCAAAGAACTGGGATTACCATTGCTGTTTACGTTTATTGATGCAGAGAAGCTGTTTAACTTGGTAGATTGTTTTTTTAGGGAAGGTGATGACTGCTTCCCAGCATGTATAATGAGCGCAGTATCTTAGGAGGCTTAGACTGTCAAAGATTGGGAGTAGAGAAGTTCAAAAAGAAGGGATTTCCAGTACTATAATTCCCGTGAGGAGAAAACCCTACTCTCTTTTGAGTTTAGACTGCAGCCGGAAATGCCTCATGGTCAAAATCTTTACTTCTGAGACGACTAGTGTAGGCTATATGCATGATTTCTTTTGACAAGATAGTTTGGTTCTGGGTCATTAATACAACTGAAGATGATGCAGTGCAGAAGAAATTGTGCACAGCAGGGATCTTCTGGCTGCATTGATAAGGTGCCCCTTGCATGAACTCTTACTGTGACATACTGTTATATTTTGCAACGTTTGGAGCCACAGCTTTCACTGGAACTAAGACCTAAGTATGAAGCATGTCGTATGAAGTGTTGCAAAAGCCAAACAGGAAATAATAGATGCTCTCACTACCAAAGCCTTGATGGAGCAGGGTTTCGCAAAAATGAAACCTGCTCAGACCAAGTACCCCCATAATACATACTAACAGTAAGTAGAAGTGATTAAAATCTAACATGCACCTACATAAACATATGGGAATTGCTTTGCGCATGCCTGAATTAATACGTTAATGAATAATCGGTATTAATCTTGTGTTGTGAAAATTAAACAAAGAAGTTGCACAAGTAGGCTGCATGTGCATCAGTGTTTTGCACGTTGCCTTCCGCTTTGAAAGGTTAATGGTTAATGCTGCTTTTGCACTAGGCTTCTGCTAGGTAACCATAATGGGGAAATAGTGCAAGGTGGGTGGGGAACAGTGAGGGTTTCATTATCATATAATTAATATTTGTTCGTTTTCATTTACTTCAGCATGTTGAAATGAAGACTCCATCTTGAAAAAGGATGTGACAGGGAGGGGGAAGTTTCCTCGGAGCGAGTCTGCTCTGACATGAGACCAGCAAGTTGTGCTGAGCATTACGAAATGACATGAAGGAGTGAAGGCCAGAGCATCAGTTGACTGCCAAGTTCCTGCTTCCAAGCGTGAGACCGGGGATGTGCTCTGCGGAAATATGAACTGAATAAAGAAGAATGTACCAAATGTATCGATATATGTGAAATGAATGAATAAAATAAAGTTTGGACCATGGGAACCATTTTACACAATAAAGTTGTTGAATAAATGCAAGTCATGGTGGTATGACAATGGCACCTCCCCAACCCACCAATCCCGATGCAGAATAGAGAGTAAATTGCAACATTAGAGGGATGGACATGTCAATTTAGACTATAATTAGGGTACCTTTAGGGGCGTGTCGTAGAGGAGTCTTGGGCAGGCAGGAGAGAGAAGGGGAGATGCGTCGCTGTTCGTCGGTTTACGAAGAGGCCTAGCTGTATTTCTATCCTGTCCCATACCTGACTGAAATCTCTTGTATTCCCTGAATACCTTTTGGGGAACCTCCATCATCTCCTGGGCTCAGGGGGTGGTATTCTCCACCGACCAATAGGTTTGTATTTAGCCTGTGTTGCTCTCAGCATTAATGTATTTGTCTCTGAATCTTTTGTCTCTCCACCTATCCACTCCGTCCACAAAATATTGATATGCATTGTTTTAGATGAACCTGTTGTCTCTTCATCTATCCTTCCGTTAAGCATTATATTGTTTGGCATAATCATTCTGCTGAACTCTTTTGTCTCTTACCCTATCCACTCCTTCATTGCACAATGTCGTTGTAGAAAGGGTCTGTGAAAATTGCATTATTTCTCTGATCGTGTGATTCGATGTTTGAAATTGTGACCTGATGCAGATGAGCATTTACTTTGAATTTTGAGATAAACTCACCTATTAATCTTACTGAGAGTCTGTGATTAATTTAAATAATGTTGGGTGGGTTAGTGTCTTATCATTACCATCAACTACTCAACTAATTGGTCCATCGACCAAATAGAGGAAGAGTTGATATCAATAAATGATCTTTAAACAGATGTTTAGGAGTAATAAGAGATGAACAAAACAAATTGACTCCAGCGCATCAGGGACATTGGGTGAATGTGTATGGGCCATTGAAGTGAATTGTGGAGTATCGATCCCTGATCAATTTTTTTGGTATTGGCGCTGGATCAGCATCATTAATAGGATGACTAGATTTTGAAAATAAAAAATCAGGACATTTCAAAAGCATAGAAGCAGGACTGAGATTTTGCCTCAGACAGATGCTAAGCATAGAGTGAATAAATTGGCAGTGTTCCACAGCATAGGAAACAAAGACACTGAGGAACAATGGAATAACTAAATGCATCGTAACATAAATTGTCGTCCGTTAATTAAGTTGCTTTCTGTTAAGGGCTGCCACCCAATCATGCTCTGGAACAGATGAAAACTTGCCTCCTTGTATGTATGTTCAGTTAACCTTCCCTGCAACTGTGACATGCTAAATTTACTGAAATCTGCTGGGACAGATGGCAAAAACTGGACTATCTCAGCAAATACAAGGCAACTGATAACCCACTTTTGAGCTGCAGATAGCAGAGGAAGAAAACATCTCAGTTTATTTACATGATGGAAGCAACTACTGACCAGCACTCCAATCTCAGCATTGATGTAAATCAGCACCAAAGTCCAGCTTTTCACGTTATGTGAAACTGAAAAAAGTGATCTATTTATACATCCAAAGATTTAAGCGTAAGCGGTTATTCATTTTTGTTATAAATTATCATAATGTGGACAGAATTTTGATCAAACAGGGAAGACACAAGGAAGCCCATGTCTCCCATGTCATATGTATTATATATTGTGCTACTGGAAATACAATTTGGAATAACACTCAGTTTAAACCGAGTACTCAGAGAATTGAGTGCTTTCTGTTGAGATCTACATCTCGTAAGTTTAAATCCCACAAATGCTTATTTAGCATTTCATCCTTTTGACGTTGGCAAAAAGAGTGCCAATTTCAATTGAGTAAAAAGAATTACATATGAACATGGTCTATGTGATGTGCTTTGAATAAAGAGCTATATAAATTATACATTATTATCATTACTACGTACCAGTAATAGTTCCTAAAATGAGATCATACATAAATGATACAGTGTTGCTTCTGCAAGCCAATAAACTTAATATATAGGCCCATAATAGGTATCCAGTGCCCCGGAGTACCATCTCTAGTGTAGCCCCATTAACTGGACAACAGCAATCTTGACTTTGGGAACTAGGCATTTGACACTCAGAAAACATCATCTTTAACATGGAGAGTGGATGGGATTTGGAGTGATTTGAATTTTGTACTATATTTCTGCTTATCTCACATCCAGACTACAACTGCATTTGCCTCTTCTTGGAGTATGGAAGCTGAAAAACAAAGCAAAGCTCAAATATATTCATTAAAGGTGTGCAGCATTTTGTCTGGTGCCACTGCCCCGTGGAATGTGATTTGTAAACAGAATCTAAAGGAACATTCTTAAGACCTGATAGTTCTGAAAAAAGAACACCAATCTTTCCCTCATAAAATAACAGTGCCCAAAGTTCTATGCATGAAAGGTGCTTTCATGTGTACATGCTATCATTATGCTTTCTATCATATTTCGGCCCCAAAAGGTTCTAGGACCTAGTATTTATAGTTGTCCTTATTTAAAACGCCCACTTTTCTGTAAATAAATCAAATGCCTTTCAAAACACACAGTGTAGATTTAATGAGGGTATTCACTTGTGTCATACAGGATGTGCGTTCCAAGCCCATTCTTGATTAAGCCTCTAGTACTCACTCTCACCACCTTGCAGAGTGAATTGTAAAAAGATGTACTTTGATGGAGTCCATTATGAAAATGTATGAGTTTTGAGAACCATTTGTTTATTCTCAACATAGGTTAGCACGTAAGTCTGAAGGAGCATATCAGGGAAGTAAGTGGGGCAAGGTCGGTATGGAACAGAAGATAGGGTGAAACTGCACAGGAGAGCAGCCGTGGGTGTGAGGTGAAAGGCTGTAGGGAGTTTTTTGGGGGATTTATCCTTCAGGAGGGAGGATATCCAGCTCCTGGTTGTATTTCAGACTCCCAGGAGTTTTAACTTGTTGATTGGGATGGAGTGATTGATGGTATGAAGACACCCAAGAAGTCTAAGAAGACGAGAAGTGCTAATCTGATCTTGTCTACTTTTATCTCTAAGTCAACCCCAGATTGAGATATGGGCAGCTTTGTTGCCAGTGGGACTTAACTTGTAACTGATTGTGCTGTTCTTTTTTTTATTGGTTGTAAACCATGCTTGTAAGTATGACAGGAAATACAGTATTAGAAATGGGTGTATTCTCATGCCACTCCAGTACGTCCTGCACACTTTCTTGGACACTCCGAAATGGGTCCCAATGGAAGCATTGGCGGCGTTAAAATGCTTTACACTGGTGACCCCCAACTGCTTCTTTTCCACTCACCCGGTTTTGGCCGCTACCATCTATCTACGCATGGCACAAAGCCCACAAGATTTTGTAAATAAGTCCAACTCTTCACTCTCAGATGCAGCACATAGTTATTAGTTGACGGTATGGAAACCTAATGGGGTGCACTGAACTTTAAAGGCGTCTGCTCCATACCAAACCTGGTTGCAGATCAAGACTACAAATCCTTTGCAGACGCCCAAGCCCAGTTTAATTTGCCCGAGCACTCCATTTGGGACTATCATAAGAGAGGGCTGGGTGGGGGCTGGGTGGCCCTCCCCAGGTTGTGCTGCAAATTTCGTTTCTATTGGATCCTGATGAACTTTCAATACTCAACCCCAGTGGCACAGTCACAGAGATCCTGGTGATCAGGCTGTGTATCTAGTACTCCGATGAGGACCAGGAAGACCCACGAGCCACTCATGATGGCCGCCTTAGAAAAGCAAGGCTGAAACTAAGCTACATCGCTGGGACTGGATACCTCTTCAACTACGCAGATTCTTAATGCTCCAGACGGAAAACCTGCTGGAGGTCCGAATAACCAGACGAGGAGATAAGTTCACTTTCTATGGGAAGGCCTTAAGCTGACCACCTACTGGGCCTCCATAATCCACACACTCATGCAAAAGGTCCCCTTTAGGGGAAAGGAGAAAGCTCAAATGACCCTCCTCATTGACTTTGCTCAATGCCCTTCTAACACTAATCAACAATCCAGATGGTTTGCCACTACAATGTACTTAAACACAGAGAGAGAAAGGGTTATTTAAACGGAGTCACTCCTGGTCCCCTTACAATATATAGATAAACAATGAAAGAGTGATTCCGAATTACTGTCTTGAACAGGGCAAAAGGAGTCACATTAGTTTTTAAGAAAAACCCTCACTCACCAACCTAGTTGGTGACATGCTTCATCATAGGGTTCCCACCCGAGGGGCCGAATGCCTCTCGGGTGTGTTACGACGCCTGATTACAGCGGAGAAGGTTTTGATTGAATGTGAAAAGTGAGTGATCAGTGACACTGTGAATATTAAAATTGCCTTTACTTGTCCTAAATAATTATTAATGTTGGAAAAGTAGAGCAAGATTAAAACAGGCGAAAGTGGATGTCTTCACTGGTTAAATTGACCAATGACATCCCTATGTAAAGTGCGTGATAGTGATCAGTCCACATGTTTCAGCCTCAATGTGCAAATTTAGCGAGGCTTTCGTCAGGACCAGTAATGCCACGGGGTATGCACTCGCTAAGGTGCACCCTCTCCTGTGACAATTGCAACCGCAAACCTACGGTTTGGACTCTCAGCGTAGTCTGAAAGAGAACGTATATGGATTCTGGAAGAGAAAACAGATTGTAAAAACATCCAGGTCACATAGCTGATTCACATTAGAACTTCGTAAAAACACTGTATAAATCACAACCTTGTAGTGCCATACGTGCTGTTCAATGTGTTTGTCATAGGCTCTCATACCTACGGTGCCTAGAGTGGAGAGCATATATTTAGCACTATAAGGACCGTTAGTTCATCGCGTGGACTACAATAATCCAAAGTACTATTGTGAGTCAAAACCTCAAAATATGCATACGGGCACTACTTTTAAAATCTATCAACAGACCGTGATTTCCGGGCTGACGATTTACGAATAGTAATAATAACGAGGAGATGCATGTGAACACCTAGTTTAATGAGCATCACACTGTCATGGAGCTCTTATACACTCGTGCATGGGGGAGAAGGCAAATTCAAGGCTTACATGGGCTGTAGTAGGTTCCTACCCCATGGATCCTAGCGGGGGGTGTTGGTCTGTAGTCACACACTAGGTAAAGTTAAGAGGCAATTACTTTGTTAGATCAAACTTAGATTGCATGTGAAAAGTTACCTCATGACTGCTGGTGGTAAAACGCATACTCACTACACCAAGACCAAACGCCCTCTTGGCACTTGGTACAAACCCGATCCAGGACCCCGTGGATATGTGATTCCTGGAGTGGGGCGTATTTAACACGCCATTGCAATGCCGGCAGGCGTCCGCGCCGCCACGCAGAGCGCGATGACGCGGAATGTCAGCGTCTGCGCGCAGCAGCGTCTACTGCGATTGGTTAAGCGCGTTTTCAGTGAGTGGAATGCAGACTCTCTCAGGTTTTAGCCTGCTTCGAAACTTTATTGGGAACGTTTCCTTGACGATTGTTACAATAACCTTTATTGAAAAAGTTGACAGGGTCACTGTCACGTTTAAGGTGTCACACCTACAAATGTATAAAATGCATGTTACCTCAAGCAAAAGGGGTCACTAGATAGTGACATGTGTTGTCTATACAAATAGTCAAGTTTTGCATAGGACGTGCATACATCAAACGGCCACGAGCATATAAGGTAGAAAGTGAGCACTACACAAATGGCGTGCAGGGGCCCGTGGGCTTAATATGTATTTGAATATTGGGTGGACTAGTGTTTGGGTAGAGTGCACAAGTTAGTTGATCCTTGTGCTATCATTCCTATGTATCTGTTGCGTCTATTCACCAGGAAGAGATAAGGGGTCTAGTTAATGAAGTAATGGAGTAACTAATGACTCATGTGTATCTCTATCTAGTCGGGGTTATGTTCATTTCTTACTCTTCTTCCAGGGTAATAGGGTCTTACTTGCGCATAACTGAGTTCCATGGAATGTTGTCGTTCAGCCCGTATTTGTGAGTGGAAAGTCTATATATCCAGCGCTGTTATTTTTCAAAGAGAAGCTTTGGTGTATTAGTGCTGGGTTTGATCTGTTCAATTACAGTCCATCTCAGATCGTTGGTAGTGTGATTACTTTGCAGAAAATGCTCTGTCATTCTGGTAGTATTCTTTTTACAGCGGATGTTACTCCTGTGTTCACAAATGCGCTGCTTTATTTTCCGGCTTGTCATTCCCAGGTATCTGAGGCCGCACGGGCACGTGCTCAGGTACACTACGTTCATGGAATTGCAGTTGGTATGTGATCTCAGAGTCCAGGTTTTGTTTGGTTACAAGTCAAGGCTCTTTGCAGGGGATGTCAAGTGACAGACACTACAATTCCCACATGGAAAGTGACCTGTCACATTTGGGAGTCCCCAGGCGTTTAGTACTGAGGGATTTGGATCTATGTCTGTTTTCCTTGGGCGGGTGAATACCAGGGAGTCCTTTAAACTCCTTGCTCTTTTAAATGAGAAAAGAGGTTTTTCCCATTTCCTGTCGTTGGTCTGTAGAATTCTCCAATGTTTATTGATAAATTTGGTGACTTGATTCGAAACTGTACTGTAGGTGGTCACGCAGGTGAGAGGAATCTCACTGGTGTGTTTGCCGTTATCCTCTAGTAGAGCCTCACGAGGCTGATTTCTTGCTCGTTTTTGGCATTTATTGAGGATTCTGTCCGGGTAGCCACGGATTTTCAGTTTGTTTGATAGATCTGCTGCTTGGATGCGGTAATCCTCCATTTTACTACAATTTCTCCTCAGGCGGAGGTACTGCTCATAAGGCAGGTTTTCTCTCAATGCCCTCGGATGGAAGCTGTTAAATTCCAGGAGGTTATTTCTCGCAGTTGGTTTGTGATACGTCCTTGTCTCAAGTTTGCCATGCTCTTTAATGATGGTTACATCCAGGAAAACCATTTCTTTCCTGTCAAAAGAATGTGTGAACTTTAAATTTCTGTCACATCTATTTATCCATTCCAGGAAGTCAGCAAGTGTTTCTTCCGGTCCTTGCCATATGACAAAGACATCATCAATGTATCTTTTCCAAAAGGAGATACAAGTGCCAAAGGGGTTATCGTCATTCAGGATGTATTTCTGCTCAAAATCATGCACATACAAACCTGCCACACTTGGGGCAAAAGTGCTGCCCATCAAAGTGCCGGTGGTTTGGAGAAACAGGTCACCTTCAAATTCAAAATAGTTCTCCTTGAGCGCCAGTTTGGCACACTCAATGATGAATTGTCTAGGTGTACGGAAGTTCCAGTTGGCATCCGCCAGTGTTTTACTGATCACTTCAATCGTATCGTCTTGTGGGATGCTCGTATACAAGCTCTCGATATCGAGACTTACTAGAATAGTAGAGTCATCATCTACAGTAATTCCCTGTAACATTTTGAGAAGACTCTTGGTATCCTTGAGATACGTTGGGGTGTTCTGTACAAGAGATTTTAGGTAAAAATCGCAAAAGCGAGACAAAGGTTCCAAAAGGGACCCAATCCCCGAGACGATGGGACGGCCAATGGAGGGGTCCTGTTTTTATGTATTTTGGGTAGAGTGTAAAAATAGGGGGTCTTTTCATCCCCTGTTACTAAAAAATCTGCCTCATG
Source organism: Calotriton arnoldi (assembly GCA_963921515.1). NCBI lineage: Eukaryota > Metazoa > Chordata > Amphibia > Caudata > Salamandridae > Calotriton > Calotriton arnoldi. The sequence continues at coordinate 811,390 of CAWUFW010005625.1, forward strand.
TTTAGAGATATGCCCATTTGTTTCTGCATGACCTACCAGGATTCCGATCTTGTTCTTCAATTCTTGTGTTGGGTTAGTTCGCAGTGGGGTATAATTAGTTCGGTCATTCAAAAGGCGTCTGCATTCCTTTTGGTAATCTGACTTATCCTGTATGACCACCCCTCCACCCTTGTCTGCTGGTTTGATCACGATGGTGTCATTTGTCTGTAACTGTTGTAGGGCTTTTGTCTCTTCTTTGCTCAAGTTTTTGAAACCACCACTGTCTTCCACTGCTTCTATGTCATTGAACACAGCCTGTTCAAAAGTCAGGATTTCTACAGGTGTAGTGTGGGGTGGTGGACAGAATGTAGATTTTAATCATAGCCCTATTTCACCCGTGGTATATGTGTCTTCCCTAGTTTCTTGTTTATCAAAGAAAGCTTTCAATCTTAGTTTTCTGAAAAAGTCTGATAGTTCGCAGTGCAAATTAAATTTATCGAGACAGTAATTCGGAATCTTGCCACTACAATGGTCATGGCAAATATCTGCATTCTAAAACGTTGGCGCACAGGCACCTGCCCATATCTCGAAACCTGACCCCAGGAGATGAACAAAGTAGCTTTGTACGAATGCATCACCACCAGGTTGAATGATCAAGTGGACAAATTCCAATACACAAGGAACTTTTATCAAGGACCCTTTTCTGGACATGTAACACCACCCCTTTGCTGACCCTTAGGGACCCAACAAGTACCTCTGCCTGAGACGGACCTGGGCGGACCACACCTAGCGCTGCCAATGTTCGCACATGAAGACCCTTTGGACATTCCTTGGAGAAGGAGATCGAACGTCTCAATCGACAGAATGGTTTTCTTCTACTATTTGTACAACCAACTCTACTTCCCTCTGGAAATCAGACAACTGCTTCTCCTCCCTGAACTTCTCGTAGTAACAAAGATAACAAGCATTGGCAAAGCCAAAGGTCTCTCCTGTGCGTGATCTATTGGCTTTGTCAACTTTTTCTAGCCATGTTGTACAGCAGTGTGGATGAATCATAGCACTTTTTTTCTTTCAACCATGCTGCTATACAACATGGCAGAAAAAAGGATGTAAGAAAGTGCCTCTTTTTGTATGATCACCTCCATTAATTTTTGGATTGAAATTGCTGGTTTTTTGTCAAAAAAGTGCACTGGGCCCTGTTGTCCAAGGACCAGTGCATGTGCTTTGACCCCTCAAAGTGTAAGTTCCATTGGCTAACATCTGATTGGCTTATTTAACTTCCTGATAATGCCCTAGCACATGGTACAAAGTGTACCCATGTCCTTCAAGTTAAATGTTACTAGTGAACTGCAGCATTTAATTTGATCTGTCCGTGTTGCATTTTGGAGCTTTTCCTCCTGCGGGCGCTAGGCCCACCCCCACAAGTAGGGCACCATTTTATTGAAAGACATGTGGGAACACTGGGTTGCAGGAAATTTGTGGAGCCCCACAGATTTTGGAACTTTCCCCTCATAGGAATGAGAGGAAGTGTATTTTTAGCCAAAGTTTAAGGTTTGCAAGGGCTTCTAGGTAACAAAACCTCTTTAGAACCACACAAGTCACATCACCCTGGACCCCTCAGGTGCCTAGTTTTCATACATGTCTAGGTATGGTAGGTTTCTTGGGTGGCAGCTGAGCTGGGGCTCAAACTCCACAGCTGCCTGCATTTTAATAAAAAAAAGAAAGCACTGATTTTTTTGGGTGAATTGTGATGTCTCCAGGTCACGTTTTGGGGCATTTTGTGTTGCAGGCGCTAGGCCCAGCGACACAAGTGAGGCATCTATTTATTTAGAGACAACTGGGAAAACAGAATAGTAGAAACTTTGTTATTACCAATTGGATTTCTCTGCATTTGTGGCTTCCAAATGTAAGCTAGTGTGGAAGAATGAAGACATATAGCAAAATGCTCTCTGAATCACAACAGTATGGGTAACCACAAATTCAACGCCGTACAGCTAACCAGTGTATCTAAACTCTGTATCTGTGTAAGTTTTAGAAATACAAAGGTTTCCTTCATAACCATTTTTATTCTTTATATTTTGCCATATGAATTGCTGTATTGTCTGTACACACTGAAAAATCATTGTAAAGTGCAGCTCAGTTGTTGGATCTGGGTATCGTGTGTTTTTGAAGACCCTACGAATCTTATCAGGCCTCATAAATTAGAACAATGTAACCAGTCCAGAAGGTCTAGTGAGTTCAATAACCTACTCAACCTAAGTGGTCTCAAATTGTATGATGTAGGCAAATATTTTAATTCAGAGTCGCCTTGTTTTTCATAATCACATACGAGAGCACCTTCAAATATGCAAGTTCAGCATGTCAGCTGTATAAAAAAATCTTTTGTTTGATTTAATGGACTAAACGTTTGCTTCATGTATAATTAAAATCTAGCCCCCATATAGGGTAAACATGTCCCCTTACTTGCTTCTTAGTTTACCAATAGCACTGTCATCAGGGTGGGGGCAAGAATATTTCGCAGTTCATGTTTACAAACTCTCACTTTAAAAAAATATATTACTAAAGCATGCTGAGTTAGTGCGCTGTTATTTACAGAAAGCTCATTTCCACTGAAATCTCAACACTCTTTTCCACTGACATGCAGCTTTATTAATAAAACGATAAAGTATACAAAAATATTGCTAAAACTATAAAGCGTACAAAATAATTTCTGGAAATTGGGATCCAGCAAATATATATAATTTGGACATCACCAAGTAAAGTGTTTTGATCCTATTAAAGTATGTTTCCATCACACTTCAGAATTGCAAAAAAAATGCCTTCACAAATACTGAAATATATTTTGAAATGTACGCGGTTTAATTACAAGCTATTTAAATGTTGTTAGAAAAAAAACCTGACATCCTAGAGCCCTTTACTTCACACTACCTGTACCCCAGCACAATTGTCAATTCACTTTACTTTCTCAGACTGCAAAGTTAAATGATTTTGTAAAACACTAATATCCAAGATAAAATAAGTCTCAATTTGTAAGAAGACCTAAGCTGACATCTGACCTGCCTCTGAATGCACAGCAAATGTGACAAGATAAAAACAAGATGTAAAGACATCTTTATTGCTAATCCACTTTCCGAAGGAGCAGAACAACTATTCTATGCCAGTTTGAACTCTCTCAGGATCAGGCCAGTAAGCACTAAACATAGCTTGCCCTGATAATATCTGACTCGCCATAGCGAGTGGTCAAGTAGATTTCTCTCGGCCTGCTTATATATTACTGTAACTAGAAGGATCGGCGGGACTCAACAATATACTGTTTTTGTAAAAACATTACAAATGGCTGTTTTCTTCCAAATCATTTTCATTATTTCAACAGTTTCTTCAGGAAAACCAGGATGACTCTACATTAAAAACCCTTGCTGAATTCAGAATTTTGTCTACTTTTCAGAAATGTATAGCATTCTGAGATCACCCATGGGTTTCTCATCTGTTTCCACCACAATCTGCAAGCAGGCTTAAACCACAAAAAAATAGGAAACAATGAATTATCGCTTAGAAAACTAGTAACAAGCATTGGCATAGCCAATAGGTCTCGCTTTTGGGACCTTATAAGTATTTAGTTATGCAGCACAATATCCTTGGTGCAACAACATCAACTGTTGCATGGCTAAACACTTATAAGGTCCCAAAGGCGAGACCTATTGGCTATGCCAATGCTTGTTATAAATTGACAAGATTTCCGCACCAGCCCAAGTTGCGGGAATCGCCATTCCCTTTAAAATAGCGTTATACAGGGTCCACAAATAAGGGGCCCAGATGGTGGGTTCGCTACGTAAAGAGGTCCCCTGGGATCTTATCTAGCTCCGGGCTTTGGATGGGTTACTTTGTTAATGGCACTAGTAATCTCTTTTAGAGTTATCTCGGGGCCTGAGTGCAGGATTTCTGTGGAAGAGGGGACTCAATGACTAAAATATAGCTCTCATCCTCCAACATTGAATAGAGGACCTCAAAATGTGTCTTCCAGACATCTGCCGCAATATTGTGCGGTGCTTGAACAGATCAACAAGTAAAAAGCAAGGGCGAGGTACTAACACATCCCCCATCAGCAGAGACCAGCTAGAGGACTCTTAGGCCCAGGGTGTCACAGTAAGAAGTCAAAGGGAATGGTAGGCGTTCAGGATCTCAGCGTGCAGAGTGAGGCCCATCCTGATATATAAAGAGTAAAGAAACTAGACTGGTTTCTAAAAGTAACAAGATGACTTCAAAGAAACCCACCCCATAGCACAGAAAAAAACAATTCAAAAACAAAGAAAATAAGAAATGGCACCTGCCCTGTACCAGACCCAATCACACAATGCAAGGACTGTGCCAAGAAAGGAGGACAAAGGGGTGAAATGTATTGATGTATTTATATGCCCCGGGTTTGATACAAAGCCACTCACAGCGCTACATTACAGGGGAGGTACTATTTCAAGCACACTTACAATCCATTACCCAGAAACAGCAGCTGCTGATATTTCGGTCCAATTACCGCTAGAACTTTGAAGGTATTAATGTAAATATTGAACTGTGTTCTGTTTGCTCCCAGCAGCCTTTGCATTGTTTGCTGTCAGTGTGATGGGTGAGGATGTCTTTGGGTGGACACACTGCTCTGGGTGCTTGGTCTGCAGTGTCAGTATCTCTCTTCAATGCTCAGGTGCAGCCAATCGTCCAGTCCCGATAATTCTCGTTCCATGTGATGAGGAAGCAGAAGCAGCTGGGAGGTCTTTCTCAGCAGCGCGAGGTGATAACTGATGACACAGTCCTTCCTCTATTCTTTTCTTTCTGTCTCGGCTCCATTTCTGAGGCGTTAGCACTGGCAGGCGCCAGCAGACTCTAGCTCGGGCACCAAAGGGTAGGCTGACGTTTAACCGGGAACTGGGATGGAATATTCCTCGCAGCTGAACAGCGCGACCTCTGCGCTGCAGCACGGAAATCAAACAAGGGGCCTGGTAGAAGGACCGGTCGGTTTTAGGAACAGGAATCCGTAGAACAACCCGGATCTCTGCAAGGAAAGCTAGAAGAAACACTTCCTTTGAATACACAGTGAGCTCTCTAAATTGGGACGCATATTTCTTGAGTAACATTTACACAACTAAAGTGCACACACAGTAAGGGTCGTCTCTTTGCACGTCACTACATGACCTACCAAGGTGCTCATAGGAAAGACGCCCTGTTCACCATTAATATCAACCCTGGCAAAGGCGCTCTTTGTATAAAACATTAATCGGATGAAAAGGAAAAAGCCAAAATAATAATAATTTTTTTTTCGATCAGTACAAACGTGTGCCCGCATTTACATGCAGTCGGTTTTTAAAACCTTTGGCGTAACAGAAGTGACACCACATGCCCTTTAACCCCCAGCGGCATCACGACTTTTGACTCGGATGAAGATGAGAAGCAGTATAAGTTTTTATTAAACAGCTTTTATCGCACACTAGAGACACCGCGTGTTGAATGAAAGCAGCTGATAACACACCCGCACGTGAGCCATAGAGGCGCTATGAATGCTGCGTGTGAAGATTGATGGCGGCGGCCTTTGAATGAGATGCGACTCACACAAGCTATAGACCGCACACATTGAAGGGGCCAGGAACCACTTGAACAACAGAGGAGCGGGGCGAGGCGAGCGCGGCAGCCTGCAGAGCTGACCAAACGCTGCGAGGCCGTGGCTGGCCTTTGATGGGTACGCGCGGCAGACATGTGTTTCCAATTATCGCGTCTGGGCACGATAATTGGAAACACATGTTTGCCGCGCGCACCCATCCCAAAAGGCCAGCCACGACGCACGAGCGTTTTTGGGACTGCTTTTCAAACTCGCTACTAAAGTCTTCGCCTCTAAGCAGCGCTTGCGCGCTACTCGAGGCTCGACCTAAAAACCGTAGTAAAAAAAAAAATTGGGGGGCTACAACTCTGCTTGTTCCTGAAAGCTGGGAAGATAAGTAATCCTAGTATAGCAAACCTTTTGTTTATGTCGTTTTAAGAAGAAAAAACAGAGACTATCTTGCACAACACTTTTTCCCACAAAAACCTAAATGTAGCTATATTTTGGCTATTTTCTCGGATCCCTCCACAGGAATCTACAAACCCTGGGTACATTTAGAATCATCTGGATATGGGGAAAAAGGTCACAAATTTGGCATGGATATCTTTTGTGGGGAAAAAAGTTATTAAGGTTTAAACATGCGGTAACCCTAATATATATATATATAAAAAAAAAACTTAACATTGCAGGAGCAAAGTTCTGGCAGTTAGGAGGTTAAAATTAGCATGGATGTATCGGGGTAGCTTTTAATTAAAACGCCTGACGCAAAACAAATTGTTAGTCGTTGTGTGCGGCAATCTGCAAAGCTCTTGTTGCCATGACTGTGCAGAGATCTAACGCTGCAACGTCTTTCTTCTATTTCCATAGTCACTATACCGGTCTGTCATCGATTTCAATAGCAATACCTATCCATCTTTGGTGTTCTGTTATTGTGCCAAGAGTTTTTCTTTCAGTTGACGGCACATACTCTGTCAATCCGCACAATCTAGCCCTGGTTTACCAAATCCCGTATGGCCCCAAAATCCTCGCCTCGTGCCGGGTGATAATTTTAACACGGGCACCGTTCCTTTTTCGAGAAGCAGCGCATGCGCGGGCAGGCACCTCCCCCTCCCAGCTCTGACTGTCTCGCGCTGCCCGTGTGCGTCCCGCCGGCTCCTGTGACAGTTGGAGAGGTGTAAAGAAGACGAGGTCATGGCGGAGGTGAGCGAGGCGCTGGTGGCCGTGCTGCCCACCATTCGGGTGCCCAAAGCTGGCGACCGCGTGCACAAGGACGAGTGTGCGTTCTCCTTCGACACACCGGTAAGATCCAGCAGCCCCCTCCCCTCTTTCCCTTCTTTCCACTCCTCTTCGTACCCAGGGTGCGTCGTCCGCCGAATTGAATGCCGGGACATGGAGTGCGCAGCTGGCTATCTGCAACGGAACAAGTGTGACGTACGACTACACTTCCCATCAGCTCAAGCTTTGGATGCGTCATTCCGCTTGGAGGCGATCTGAAGCATGATGGTCGCAATGGCTGTCGGGATTCGTAGTGTATAACTATTTCACATAGTAGCTATAAGTGTATCCAAGACTTCAGTTCCCAGCATACCCCAAGTCACATCACTTAGCCTGAGGCAGTTGAGTCTGACTAGCGTGTGAATGTTGTGTAGGGAGGCCCTATACTCATGTTGGAGACTGGAAAGGAGGTCGGGATATGTACGTTTCATGCCAGTGTGTTGCATTGCCCATTTATTTCTTGTAGTATAGGATACAGAGACTTGTCTTATACAGAGTAACAAACATTTCAGGACTGTGTCTTAGCATTGTCTCTACCAGGCCTTGCATCCCGGGAAATGTAGTTTTGGTTTAGACTGATAGTATGTTTGGACTCCCACGATCGCTAATGAATGGGAATTTCGCGTTGCAGTTTTCAGTAGCTTGGTATTTTATTCATTTGAGTTTTATATAACGCTAGCTGTACCCAAAATGATCGGAGCGCTGTACAAGTTGTGTGAATGTGCAAATACAATTACAAGACCCGAGTGTATCAGAGCGCTTTACAAATTGTGTGAATATGCAAATACATTTACAAGAGGTACATGAGGATATTCATAATATCAAAGACACAAGATAGTAAAGCCCTAAGCGGTTATAAAGTCATAAGGAACTGCTGACCCCCCTCCAGCGCCTTTAGACCCTCACGGGTGAGTAGCGCGCTTACAAATTCCCTGATTGATTGATTGATAAGGTAGAACGCAGGGCACAAGGAGAACAGCATTAGGGACAAAAGGAGATTGGGCAAGTCATGTGACTATCTAGAAGGCACTAGTCAGCGAGGGAATCGTAGAACCGTTTACGCACATGTTGAGGTAGTTGTTGAGGAGTAGGGATTTGCTGTTGTGTATGAAGGAGGGAAAAGGGGAGTTGCAGTGGAGATCTTTGGGTAGTGAGTTCCAGATCTTCGGAGCATTACCTGAGAAGGAGTGAGGCTGAGATTATTTCTTCTTTAAGGTGGGAGGAATGAGAAGAAGAGCGTTAGAACTTCTAAAGTGTTCATGCTCTACCAGCTTTAGAAATTGTGTTTTCCAAGTATTCAGGGTTTTTTGTATGAAGCTCTTTGTGGGTGATGCAGACTGTCTTTAAGATTAATCTTCCCTCACTGGGAAGCCATTTAACACTAATGAGGACAAGAGAGATGTGATCAAATTTTTTTGTTGCCTGTTTGGAGTCCGGCAGCTGCATTGATAGACGGTTTAAGGGGCGCCAAGTGACATTTTGGAGTTCTACAAGAGATACTAATTGGGATGATTATGCCCTGGGTGGAGATGGCGCTTTCTCTAAACGGTGTATATCTGGTTGAATAATTGTAGAATTAGGTGCCCAGGGAGGAGGTAATCATCCAACACCCCCATTGTACAGCAATAATATTATCAAGCCCTGGCACTCATATATACTGTATCATAAGTAAAAACTTTTATCAAAGGAACAAGCATATCAAAATTAAAATGGTTTAATATTTTCTTGTAGAGACTCCAGCCAACACGTGTTTCGTCGCTCGGGACAAGACACCCGCGACTTCTTCAGGGCTTCTGACTGGTTATACTTCCGTCCCAGCCTAAATGTGGCTGGGATATACAATGTATCAATGAAAGGTAGTATCCTAGCAATATCAACAGTGCACGATTATATTAAGCTTTGTGCTTAAATATCAGGCTGCGTACTCCATCAGCCAGTGGCACGCTGTGTATTGCAGCGTCCACGCTTGAACAGACCCCGGCGCCTCAGTATGGCCGTAGTGTGTAGAGCGCTGCTTTGGCAGAATTGTTGATGTGCTCCTCCATGGACATATTTTTATCCAGGTTGATGCCCATGGACTTGACGGAGTTAGAAAGAGAGAACAAGCAGTTAAGAGCATCTAGATTCTTGATCCATTCTTGGATAGGTAATGGATAGTGGTATAAAGAGCTGATTCGTTTCAGCATGCTGTGTTGACCAGATGTTTAAAATAGAAAATTGGGAAAGGTTAATGAGATAGTGTAGAGGCGATGACGTTTGCCCTGTACTTGCATCCACAGCTTAAACCCTATGATGAAGAGCTAAAAATCAGCATTATCATAGTTGTCCAGTACCTTTCGTGACGCATTTTGCCATCTCTAGCTTTTTTTGCAAGTGATAGCCTTCTGGGACTCACTATAGCAACCCTAAAGTTTCTTTCACAAACTCGATGCAGATGACCGATTTCGTTATGTTAGACAGTATGTTTTTGGTGGTTATCTTTGACCAAGAACTGTGATATTCCAGGGTGAGACGGGTAAAGCAGCGTTGTGAGAATGAGAATACCCATTTTACATATAGACATGTTTGAACTTGAGGTGTCAAAAGCTATGGTTGAGGTGTGTGCATGTGTACAGGGAAACGTTAGGCCATTTTTGGTGCGATTCGAAATTTAGGAGGTGTTTTTGTCACTTTAAAGGCAGGTAGTATGGGCATAGCCTTCAGCTCCAGGTGGGGAGGACAAAGTAGAGGGCTTAGTAGTTGGAATTAACTAAAGCAGGATTGGATGCTGATGCTGCAGAGTTTAGGTGGAGGAACATTGGTGGTATGCAATGATGTAGGGGTGTCAGAACTTAGGGCCAGATGTGCAAAGTAATTGTGGTCAGAAACTGTCCGATTTGCAGAATCGGGTCTTTTCCGACCACAAAAATGCTTTTACATATGTACAAAGCACAAATTGCGATTCGGTAACACGTTGCCAAATCACAATTTGTGTTTTCGATTCGGTATTCGGAAAGGCATATTTTGGGCATCCCTTCCAAATACCGAATCTAAGTGGGGTGTATTAATGTTTTCTGAACGAATTCCGGTTGCAAAACATTAATTCTTTACCGACTCCTTGAAGGAGGTGGTAACCCATTCTCAGAGGGGAAGTGGTACCATTACGAACCCTTCCCCTTTGGGATGGAATTTTTTTTTTTTAAAGAGCAGGCAGTTTCCGGACCACTGCCCGCTCTTCGCAAAATTAAACTTCAAAGTTTCATTTTTCTTTTTAAATGCATCCCGTTTTCCTTTAAGGAAAGCTGGCTGCATCAAACAACAGAAACCAAAAAAAAGACTGCTTTATTAAAAAGCAATCACAGACATGTGGTGTTCTGACCTTAGTAGGGCGCCATCCCTGTGATGGCTGCGGTTCATAATGGGTCGCAAATTTTGCCCTACCTTATTAATATTCAGAAGGTAGGCCGATTTGCGACCTACTAGGAGTTATTTAGAAATAAAAGATTTTGTACATTAGGAATACCGATTTCCTACTTGCTATTTGGATATAATTGAAATTAGTAAATCGGCATTCCTAATGTTGGTACATCTGGCTCATGGAGTTTTTACAAGTTACCTTGATTGGTGGAAACAGGTTGTTAATTTCCTTGACAATGATTTAAGGAGCTTAAGCTGGACTCTGCTAAAGGTTGAGAGCCGCCTGCCAACATTTGGTCTGTAATGTGAGGTTAAGTCCAGTCGATAAAGGATGACAAGTGTGAGTCACAAAGTTGATACATTTGTTTCTCCTAGAAACCCATGAGAAGCTTTTAGGAGTCCAGCTTGCTCATGAGAATTGCATTTGAGTGTTTTGTAGTATTAAATAGAAGTTGGGAATTGATTTTTCTTCATATGGAGCAGTGGATCTCGTATGACTTTAGAAGAGTCAGTCCAGCTTCATTTAGGAGCCAGAAAGCACTTCAGACTTTTTGTATTGTGAAGGAGGCATTGAGGAAACCTGGAGAAGGAAATGAGAGGTTGAGAGACGGAGATTGGTAGCAGAAGGGAAACAGCGCATTTCTTTTTTGTCTGAATTAAATAGAAGAGATTAGGAAAGACTGTGGCTTAGGTTTGTAGTTTGAGTGAGAGAAGATAATGAAAAGAAGATTTGGGTATCATCAGTGTATAAGTAATAATCGAAGCAGCAGAAGATGACCACTCTCAAGGAGAAGGGATGGAGCGAGAATAGTAGAGGACCAGGGCGAGTGCTTTAGGGTCAGAACAGGGTGTTGAGTGATAAAAGTATCAGGACTCTGAGAAGGAGTAGCTGGATTGGCAAACCACTCTTGAAATACCAGGGGAGACAAGGGTGTGGAATAGTATCAAATTGTCAACAGTATCGTATGCAGCTTATAGCTCAAGGCGAGCCGCAAACATAACAATCAGTTGTGATAAGCTACAGTGGCGAAGTTGAGTTTAGTAGTGAGGCATGTGTCAATGACATGGACAACATGGACTCCTGACATAAGGGGCTCAAAAAGAGTGTTAGAGGATAAGTTGTTTATAACCTGTTAAATACAAGGTGTTAAAGAAATTTAGAGAAGAAAGACAGCTATGAGATAGGGTGTTAGCTGAAAGGAAATGAGAAATTAATCATTGGTTTGTTTAGAACGGCAAAATCACTTACCTAAAGCAGTGGGGCTCACCGCGCTAAGAAGTGAAGGGTTGAATAAATGGGAGAGTGAGGTCATGGTGATAGATGTTTGACAATTGACATCCCTTATTGTACTTATATATTTATTATGATTTCCCGTATGTACTTGATGCAACAACCTTTGTCTTTTAACACTCCTTTCTGTATTCAACAATTAAATAATTACTAATGCATTTGGCTGAATAAGTGTTGCATTCAAAAAGGGATTTCAGATCCATTTCTTGATTTAATTCCTTACATTTGAAATTCTATGTAGTTTTAGGGGTGAAACCTCTGCTTAGAACGAGCAGAGTATTAACTGTGGTCCTGATGAGTATTTTCAAGTGTTGATAACAAATTCCTGTGAGAGCTGATGAGTTAGCAATAGTATGAGGCGAGGAAAGCACTGATTGTAAGGTTTGTATTACGTTTTGAATGTATGTGGTTGTAAGGGAAGAGCAGACCCAATGTTCTAGTTGGCAGTAGCCAACATTTTGGCCATATCCAGGGCTGTGGCCAAGGTGATGGATGTTCATAAGCTTATAGGTGCTCCGGGGTATCGGCCTTCACCGATATGCATAGTTAAGTCCTCATGCAGAGCTTCAGGGATCAATTGTCAGGAAATATTGAAGGCAGTATTCTTGATGCTGGTTGGTAAAGCTTTTGAGTTTGAAGTGTGCATCTAATTCTGAGCTCAACATGCAATTTAAAGAGGCAGTGTGAGATAATGTGAAGTGGTAATTGTGAACTGTGTGGAGGCCTGCTGGGAATCGGTTGGAGGTAGGCTTGGTCCTGAGTTGTAATTCTAGTGCCTTTTGACCTAGGCATGGTCACAAATAGGTGAATTGAGAGTGATTTATTTGTGAGCTGATGATCAAGTCGGAGGACAATATGAGGTTGAGTGGCTTGCGAAGTGGATTAGTAGGAGATTGGTGAGTGCATAATGAGCAAGGGTGGTGTTTGTTCTTCAGATTTAGATTCCTGTTCTCAAGGATAATCTGTGGGCCTGAGGTGCATAGATAATTGTGCATGAGATGGGGTGGCAAATGTAGAAATATTGTGTTCCAGCCATAGCGGCATGGTGGTGTGAATTGTGAAGTGGATGCTATCAGTGTTTTGTTTAAAAGGAGGCCTGCTTTTCACTTCTCCACACTTATTGAGTAAGTGTAAGTGGGAGAAGGTAGCCTGATTGAAGTAAAGGTTTGCAGTCGTTGTTTCGGTCCATGGATCATTCATGGCAGTAGAGTGAACTTGTGTGGGAGTTGAAGTGGACAGTGATTACCAAAAAATGTTTCACATTAGGCTTGGTCTGTCATTTCAAAGCCGGAGTGCAATGGCCTTTAAAATTCCTGTGTCGAAAGTTCTGTTGGTTAAAACGCAAGGTTAGCAATGAAGGTGGCACATGAATGACTGAGCCTCTTTGCAGCACTGCATCATCCACCCCACAAACAGACCCAAAATAATACGATTTAGGACATAATAATGTCCATGTCACAATTCTTTACCTTTGAAAGCGGTAAGCTGTAGAAAGACATGGTTTCGCACAAACCTCAAAAAGTCTTTTGGGAAAATATTGGTATATAAAACAATTCTCAAGTAATATAGAAGATGGTACAAGGTCAAGTCTAGCTAGAATTCGTTTGAGTATGCATTTCATCCTGCTTTCAAAATCAAGTTAACTGAGTCCAGCTTTGCAACATCAGTCACCCCCATCACCAGCTGCTGCAAATGGGGATTACTGAGAGCAGAATTGTGCATTGCAAGCGTCGCGAACCGCAGCAGTTGCTGACCATGCGTGGAGGCAGGCTGAGAGCTGCCTGGCTCCCAGGCAGGGATTTTTCTTTCTGAAATCCTGTAGTGGTGGGCTTTGTCTTGCTTGCTTGTCCCTTTTTTAGGTCTCGCCTGAGCCAGCGCATGCGCTGCTTGCTCTGCGAGACATTTAGAAAGCGGGTTTTCAAAGTGCTACCACAGGCATTTTGGTGGCCTCAAGCGTGCACGCGCGCAGCCGCCATCTGTCTTTCCTCCTGTCACGGGTCATTAAGTGGATCGCGATCGCGCTGCACTTTCACTTTCGCGGCGCGCGCGCATATAACTCCTGGTTTCCTTTTGCCGTCACGCGCGCCTCGCTTCAATGCCCCTCCCCCACCACAGAGCACGTCTCGCAGCTTGTTTTAATTGATTGTGAACAAACTTCAACAGTCAGCACTGCGCCCGTTTCACAAGTGCTGCGCTTTATCTACTTGCTTTCTTTTCTGTTCACTAGAGCTGGTTTTGCAGCAAAATGGTAGCCGCTACCTACGAGGCTCTTGCGGTGCCCCCTTCACGCCGTACATGCTTGTTTGATTTAGCGTCATTTTATTCAAGCCGCTTCCGCAGAGCGACTGCCTCCGCCTCCCGTAACCTCAGCCCTGGACAGCTGGTGCTGCTGCTCATCACCTCCCTCGGCTTCCTCAGTGGTCCTGTGTCCAGCTGCTGCTCCGGTCCCCTCACCCTGTCCTCTCCAGCCGCTGCTTGCACTCTCCGCCTGTGCTACTGCTTTCCTTCCCACCCGCCCCGTCACTTTACACCGTTGCGGGGTCTCCTTCTTGTTAATTTTGTGCTGGATTACCCTTCTCGATCCTGTTAGCACGGTGTTGAGTCGCCCGTGTTTCTCGGTGGGCCCCTAGATCGCCGCCTGCCTCAGAGCAGGGGGCACTGCTGTATGTGTCTGCTCCTCGCAATTTAGAGTGGAGTCAAGGAAGAAGGGTTTGCTGCTCGCCTGGAAGCCAAGCATGGTGAAGCCTTAGTCTTGTCACTGCTACCTACCACACGCCTGCTGGCTTACTGCAGTTCAGTCTCCAGCATGGGACGGCAATCATCGCTATGCCTTTCTGCAGTCTTCCTGCCATCAAAAACCATGCTATCCTGACTGCTCAAAAATTAAAAAAAACAGTACATGCAAATACATTGATTCTCCTACTATAAACTTGCCTGTAACTCGGTCGCTACCTCACCCAAACGTGCTACCACTCACAATGCGGCCTGCCACACAGCTACATCAAACTTGTTTAACTACTTGTTACTGGGTGTACAGATGTAAGCATGGGAGCGATGAAGTGATAATACTGTCAGTGACATTATCAATTCCACGTTATTAAACTGCTCAGCTAACTGGATGATTTATGCCTCCTTTCACAATTAAAGGTAGAAAAAGAAGTGTGGGGAGTTTTAGGGAGGAGGGACAGGCAAGAGGAGCACAGCACATATTTTCTCTTGTCAACACCAGCACACAAGTGTTGGAGGTGCTACTATGTTGCCACTGGCTGTAATGGATGACTTAAAATGCTCTCACAATGAAAAGTGATTAATAGGAGTGTGCCTATTAACCGCTTCGCCGCGATCGGAATTCCGCCCAGGTGCTGGACATTCCGATCGCGGGTGTGGTCGTGACGAGCTCAGCTCATCATGCGCACAGCGCGACCGCGCAGCATGTCGAGCTGAGCTCGTCATGAGCATCGAAGGGGTTAAATAGCTACGCAGCTTTTTTCGCCACAGTCTTTGTCAGTCCACTGTAAAATAGGAAGGTGGTATTTGAAATTAGGCCGTGCTTTTTATTCTGATAAAAGGGACTCTTGTGCCATCTCAGCTGCTGATGTATTTCTACGCTTATGTGAAGGGTATGAGTAAAGCGCTGCATGCATGCTTGCAGAAAGTGTGCATCCGGGTTGCCAGCTCTCTCGGTATCCATGTATTCAGAATACCACAGATCAAGTCCTGGGCGTTCATTAAAAATGAACATTTTGTCTTTATTTGTGTAAATTAAAACAAATGGACTAGCACACCTTATAATGTGTGTAAAAAAACGCCACAGATCAAATAGATTGTGCTAATGAACTGCTCCTTTCTTAATAATGCGCTTTGTTCGCTTTTGATTTACCGCTTCAAAAATGGGCATCCACCATCTTGGAACAGTAAATCAAAAGTAAAAGACCAGCATTGGCATAGCCAATAGGTCTCGCTTTTGGGACCTTATAAGTATTTAGTTTTGCAGCACAATATCCTTGGTGCAACAACATCAGCTGTTGCATGGCTAAACCTTGTACCTTATAAGTGTTTAGCCATGCAACAGTTGATGTTGTTGCACCAAGGATATTGTGCTGCATAACTAAATACTTATAAGGTCCCAAAAGCGAGACCTATTGGCTATGCCAATGCTTGTTCTCCCTCATTTTGCTGTCTTCACTCTCCTCTTTTGCTCTCTTACATAGTTGTTTTCTGTCTTTCCTATTCTCGCTCTCCTTTTTTGGAACAAAGATGTCTACATGGCTATGGACTGCTGTTCTGCCCTGTAAAGTATTCTGATTTGTTTTGATCATATTACAATCTTTTTCACCTCACTCTAGAATTGCAAAAAAGTGCTTTTCTAACTCCTAAAATATGTTTTGTAACATTCGGATTGTTAATTTACAACCTATTTATATGTGGTGTGCCCAGCATGACTGTTCACTTTACAAAATCCTCTAACTTTTGAAGTCAGAGAAATAAAAGTAAACGCCAATCTCCAGGAAAAAATAAGCAGTGATTTGTCTGAAGAGCCTGACATTTGACCTTTGTCTTTAAACACACAGCAAATGTGACGAGATCAAAACACGATTTAAAGGCATCTTTATTACTCATTCACTTTGTGAATGAACAGAACACCTGTTCTTTGCCAGCTCGCCAGACAGAGCTAGTAGGCTCTAAAAATAGCTCGACCTGATAAAATTTGACTCGCCATAGCGAGTAGATTTCTAGAGGCCTGCATCCATAAACCAGTGCTTTTAACATTGTTATCTTGACACCGAAGATACCTGCACACCAGTGTAAGTGAGAAAACAACAGGACCTGTAGAGGAACCTCTCTGTGTTTGACATTCTCACTCCAGACTGGGCCTAAGTCTGGGAACCATGTAGAGTTACCTTCGTGCAATGATTTTTTTTGTAAAAAGGAAAAACCTACCTTAATGCAGAGGAGCTGGCTTGAGCCTTCCAAGAGAAGTGTCCCGATTGTCAGGAACACCCATCTGATGGGGGATCCTCTCTATAATAATAATACCAGCATTTGTAAAGCGCGCAGCTACATCAGGCGAGGTGTCCCGGCGCTGGGGGCTGTCGGGAAGATTAAGCGAGCTATTGCCCAGAGTCACAAGGTGCTGGGCTAACCTGCCGCTGGGGATCAAACCGTGAGCCCTGTGTTCCGGAGGCAGCCGCCCTGGCCGCTGCACCACACCTCTTAATGAGCACAGCTTAACAAACTGGGTTGGCACAGGAGCCCCTCATTTTTCCCAAGCCAGTTTCCCAGGAGGAAGCAAGGACACCATCTAGATCGAGGAGCTGCATCATCCCCTTGATCATTGAATAGGATTTGCCTGTATCATCATTTACCCATCCTGTGCTTTTGAGGGTGCTCATACTCTTCTCGAATCAGCCTCATAGGACTATGAGGTAGTTGGCCTTCACACCACTGGCATGGGGTTCCATTCTGTTGGCTTGAGAAGGTTCTCTCAAGCCATATGGTTCCTGATTCTGGAACCATATGACTCCTGGTTGTACTCCTTAGGGTTCCAGAAATATCACAGGTTGCAGCTGCAATCCTGCCTAACCCTAATCTGACCAGTAGAAAATGGCTACTGGTGTCCCCTTGCTTCTTGTGGGTGCACTCGGACCCAGTGGTGTCCTGACACTGGAAAATGTTGACTGTACTCTGTTGATACTGAGAAATATTACTTAATCAATCAAGGGAGGCAGAAGCGGAGATCCATTTGGCTTCTGGGTGATAGTCAAGTTATCATAGGAGAATGGATCACTTGTCCTGTGTAGTAACCAGGGTCTGGAATGTTAGCCGTCTTTAAAAACCCTCATTCACGTGTATAGTACTGTGGCGGTATATCTTGATTTTCCGCTTGTGTACAAATGTGAAAAGCATCATCATAGGGTCTTAAAATATGCTTTCCTCCACCTGGAGGGAGACCTGCTGGTGTTAGCCGTAGTGATCAGAGATCGTGAAAGTATGAGTGAAGTGAATTTAAAATTGCCTCCATCACTCAGCAACATGTTATTCTGTTGGAGATGCGGCAAGGATAAAATCAAAGGGCGGTGCATGTCTAGAAGGGCTACTGTTCTATAGCACCTATTTTCAAAAAGAGTGGATGGTCGACATGTTTCAGCCCACTTGGTGCCCTGTCGGGTCGTGGGGCTTTCTTCAGGACCAGTGTTGTGCGCGTTACCCAATTGGTAGCGTGTGTGGATAAGTTTGTTGCACTTACCCTTCTTCTCAGTTGTTATGGGTCTATTGTACCTATAACCTGAAGGAGAAAGAAGTAAAAAGACCATATTGACAGAGTAACAGGTTAAATAAACATGAATATGCTCTTTTGTGATCAATGTCTGTCTAGGTGATGCTTATCAGTAGTAATTATTTAGCAAGATTACTGGGGAAGCGTGAGGAAACACACATTGTATACTGCATCTGTTGCTGTGGTAGTCATGGTTTCAAATGGCTTACTTGTGAACTTGCTATAGTGCTAGACTTCCAGTACTGTCAGCCTAGTCAATGGGTATATATTATCACAGGTAGGTTAAATGGGTGAGCTGGCAGATGTCAGTCGCTAGATTGTATCTAATCTACTGGTGCGGTTGATAACGTATGAACCGCTGAGACCGGTGTATCTATGTTGCTAAGAGGGAGCCGATTTAGCGCGTGATCGTTAGAAAAATGGTGGATGCAGGCTCAGGTTCATACAAAAGACAAGATTATGTGATATGGCGCTTTGCCAACAAAATGCTCAGTGAGGCTGATAAAAATGCTGATGTAGGAGAATACGGGACAGGGCTATAAAGATTAGTCTATGGAGGGAACAGCGGTTGGAGCGTGCTTTAAGTAAAGTACACGTAGGCTATCAGTGAATGCGATAATAAGCGTCATGGGAAGACGCGGCTGTTACAGTTTTGATGGGAAAATGCCTGTTGTGTGAAGGCACGTAGGTAGGTAAGTTATAAAATTACTAGTGCGCTAAATATCAAGTCAGGTCGGAAGTGTTGTAGTAGCGCGCCGTGTGTTTAAAGAATGGGTACGCGCTTGAGAATCTTTCTAATACCTTGTGATTCCGCTAATGCGCTTCCTCAGGGAACAAGCATGGGCTCTTCCGGAGGCCCATGCTTGTTCCCTGAGGAAGCGCATTACCGGAATCACAAGGTATTTGAAAGATTGTCAAGCGCGTACCCATTTAAACACACGCCGCGCTACTACAACACTTCCGACCTGACTTGATATTTAGCGCACTAGTAATTTTATAAATTACCTACCTACGTGCCTTCACACAACAGGCATTTTCCCGTCAAAACTGTAACAGCCTCGTCTTCCCATGACGCTTATTATCGCATTCACCGATAGCCTACGTGTACTTTACTTAAAGCACGCTCCAACCGCTGTTCCCTCCATAGACTAATCTTTATAGCCCTGTCCCGTATTCTCCTACATCAGCATTTTTATCAGCCTCACTGAGCATTTTGCTGGCAAAGCGCCATATCACATAATCTTGTCTTTTGTATGAACCTGAGCCTGCATCCACCATTTTTCTAACGATCACGTGCTAAAGCGGTTCCCTCTTAGCAACATAGATACACTGGTCTCAGCGGTTCATACGATATCGACCGCACCGGTAGATTAGATACAATCTAGCGACTGTGACATCTGCCAGCTCACCCATTTAACCTACCTGTGATAATATATACCCATTGACTAGGCTGACAGTACTGGAAGTCTAGCACTATAGCAAGTTCACAAGTAAGCCATTTGAAACCATGACTACCACAGCAACAGATGCAGTATACGATGTGTGTTTCCTCACCCTTCCCCAGTACTCTAGCTAAATAATTACTACTGATAAGCATCACCTAGACAGACATTGTTCACAAAAGATCATATTCATGTTTATTTAACCTGTTACTCTGTCAATAATGGCCTTTACTTCTTTTCTCCTTCAGGTTATAGGTACAATAGACCCATAACAACTGAGAACAAGGGTAAGTGCAACAAACGTATCCACAGACGCTACCAATTGGGTAACGCGCACGACACTGGTCCTGAGGAAAGCCCCACGACCCGACAGGGCACCAAGTGGGCTGAAACATGTCGACCATCCACTCTTTTTGAAAATAGGTGCTATAGAACAGTAGCCCTTCTAGACATGCACCGCCCTTTGATTTTATCCTTGCCCCATCTCCAACAGAATAAAACACGTTGGTGAGTGATGGAGGCAATTTTAAATTCACTTCACTCACGCTTTCATGATCTCTGATCACTACTGCTAACACCAGCAGGTCTCCCTCCTGGTGGAGGAAAGCATATTTTAAGACCCTATGATGATGCTTTTCACATTTGTACACAAGCGGAAAATCAAGATATACCGCCACGGTACTATACACGTGAAGGAGGGTTTTTAAAGACGGCTAACATCCCACACCCTGGTTACTACACAGGACAAGTGATCCATTCTCCTATGATAACTTGATACTGAGAAATAGGCACCTGTAATTAAAATGCCCGTGTACGCTATAGTGCGCGCTTGAGTCCTGTTTTACATTGTCCCCAACCAAAAGAAAAACAACCAGTTGTGCACTTAATTCATCCTATACACCAACAAATCCGACTGTGTCCCCAGTCGGATATGTGTGACTGGTCAGTGGTAATCTGGAATCTCCTGCTGGCTCCTAAAATGTTTGGTGGTCGATATCTTGTTGTTTGGGTGGTGGGTCCAAACTATAAATGTGCACATTAATCCGCATGTATCCTCTGCACACTCACATGGATAGGGTACTGAGTTGTTTCTATAATGCCATAAGACGGCATCTGCTTTCCTTCAATCAGGGGTGTTTGATTAAGTTCCGGACGACTTTACTCAGTAGTATAAATGCATACCGCATAAAAGTGTTTTTTATTTTGAAAGAGCTGAAGGAAGAATGTACGCAATGGGAAAATTGTATCTTGCACATGGTGCAGTTACACGTTGGCTGTTCACGCATTTTACATACTTTGCCAGGGTCATTACTTGCAGAATCCGTCAATGAAGTAAGATATTAGGCAAATTTGTGCCCAACTTACAAAAAAAAAGAGTAAACCACACCCTGTCAGAATTGAGAATCACACATGATAGCTTAAATTCATAGGACAATGTTAATGTAATGAAAAGCATTATTGTTAAAACAAAAAGTAATACAGCATTACTTGGAACAGCATTATTAGTGATCTAAATCATTGCTCTATGATTGAAATACGTCTGCCTGTGTTATTTTTGTGCCTTAAAAAGTTATACAGCATCTCATTCAGCCAAGTAAT
This sequence comes from Calotriton arnoldi, assembly GCA_963921515.1. Classification (NCBI taxonomy): domain Eukaryota; kingdom Metazoa; phylum Chordata; class Amphibia; order Caudata; family Salamandridae; genus Calotriton; species Calotriton arnoldi. The sequence goes on from CAWUFW010005625.1 coordinate 832,230, forward strand.
ACAAAAATTACACCTTTTAAAAATAAAATAAATTAAACAAGGGACTTCCACTTGGAATTAATTCTGAAACATCCACACGAATCCCTCAAATGGAATAAATAAGTACCATTGTCATTTTTGAGTTCAGGCTCTAGAGCACATTCTTCTTGTCAATCATCCACGTTTATTGCAGTTTAGATTTACACAAAAGGTTTAATGTCTTTAACATTAGAACAAGGCAACAAGCTGTGAATGTAATGTGCACCCCTCGAACATTGACTGATTGCTATAGAGTTTTTAATTAAACTCTTCTTGTGCTTTTTGGATTGTAGATGTACATCTTCAAAATGTAATTCGATTTTAGGTTTTTTCATGTTTCATTTACCATCCTTGAAGGATTCTATTTAAGCCATATAAACAAATTGAATGTATATAGAGTATTTTCCATGTGGATCATTTGGGTACTTGGACGATCCTTCACTCTAGAACTTGGGTTCTATTTAAGGGTGGGCGTAACTCACGTAATTCTGTGTAGCGTAATCACACAGATTTACTGAAGAATTCTACAAGATTACGCGTAATTACACAAGAAGAGTAATCCTTCATATAACTCTATATCTTAGTGCAAAAAGGCCCTTGTGCATCGATTTTGGATGCAAGGGGGCATTTTTGCACTAACAACCAGTGCTAAATGCAATAGAACACATTCAGCAAGCTTGAGCTGCCATTCACACCTGCTAAATATGTATGTGGGGTAGGATTTTCCCCAACCTACATTTAGCTCTATTTTCTTAGCGCAAAATGCACCGGGACGCAAGGATGCATTTTGCGCTAAGAAATGGCGCTAATGCAGGCAGAACAGAAATAGCGAGCTTGAGCAGCTGCTGGCGCTCATTAAATGAGCTCTTGCCCTATGATTTTTTCCCCCACAAATAACACGAGGAATAATCGCATGATTATCGGTAATTCCGCATCAAAGAGTAATGCGCAATTACTGAAATTACTCCGACGTAATTGAAATTCCTCCCAGGCCCAGTTCTATTGTCCTTAGCTGCATTCTGTCAGTCATCACCATTACAAATCTGAGAGATCTGAACCCTTCTGTTGCTTCCCTAGCAGACCACAGCCAATCGCTTAATAGGATAACATTCACCAATGTCAAAGAAAAGTTGTTGCCTTTCACAGGAAAGCTAAAGCATTCGGGGTATTCTCTAGGGCTCGGGAGTCCTAGCACCTTCTAGTTACCATTGTATGTATTCATTTAATTGTACCTCTTCTATTTATTTACCTGCTAATTGAGTGCTCCTCTTTTTTTAAACTGAAAATTACTGCCTTGACATTGATGTTATTGAATGTTACTTAATGCAGGCCTTTGAATTTCTAACCTCCTGAACTTCTGGAGTAAGGCTTTCCTGGCTAGAACCTCTCCCACTGTCCTGTGATAGTCAAATGCCTCTAAGCAGTAACTTAACTGTACATCTGGAGTGGCCCTGGGACGTTGGTGGTATCTAGCAGTGCATAATGGATACTGACAGTAACCTTAACTGGCACACCCTCATATCCCTCTCCTGTCATTTGTTTCCAATTGATCCATGGCACTTTTTTATTGCTTTCAGCATTTTATTGCTCGATTGCTTCTGTTGGTCTTGCTCTCATTTTCATTCATCTCCTATCCTCTCGCTCACCATTATAGTTGATCTGTTAGTCACCTTTCACAGCTCCCTTTATTCTTTGTTTAGTTCCTTTAGTAGTGTCTGTTGCAACATCCTACCATTTTGCTCCTGGCACGAGCGACAGCATCTACTTACTACAATATTAGCCTACAGTGCAGTGCTGATCCCACACTACTCTGCAGCCGATCTTTAATGATATGGCCTTCTCCAGCGACCCAGATGAGGATTTGACGCTCAGCAGCAGCTGAGTAGTTCCGGATGTTGCCATCCTACTTCAGTTGTGGACAGCCACATGACAGCATTAAGACTTGTGCACTGCAGGCTTTCTCTTTCCTATGAGCGAAAAATGTGCATGGTCTGATTTGTCATGTAGACTAAACTAAATATTACTGAACAATTTCACCAAACCTTGTTTGTAAAAGCGAGAACTGTCAGGAGAGCGAGACAGTCCATGAAAATCTATACCTTTTGTGTGATATCTGGGACATCCTGTAAATCTAACTTCTACGCTGTCGATGCGTTGCCCATGCACAGCATCCTGGAAAATGTAGCCCTGGTTTCTTTTATAGTGTGAGCATCCCATATCCAGGTTTTGACTGTTCTCTTTACAGTGCAAATTGCAAGTGGCAGAGCCTAGCTCAATCTGTCAAACTGGTCAATGTACTCCTGCTCCCTGTAGGGTGACAGGCTTGTTGTTTCATTCCTTGTTTGTGTACTTTGCCATATTGTATTCGTGGACATGAACTTCTGCTCTGTACAGGGTGCGATGACCTGCAGTGGACTAAAAGTGTTGGCAGGATATATATGCTGATCTATTTAGATTTTTCTGTAGTATTGATAAACCAACTAAGATCTTACTAACAGCTATCTGACCAAGCACTTCATTAGTTATTCTCATTATTGACTTATACGGTACAATCAGACACCTTCTCCCTGAATACTCTACCTTCTGGTAGGCCCTCACCTGCAGTTTTAACTTAATGGTAGAACTGTGTAGGAAAGTGAGTATTATATGGTGATGCTGGTTAGGCCTCACCATGTAATACTAACACGATACTGCAAAGATGGTCTTAGGATACATCCTTAGCTTAGTCCTGGTAATGTGGCAAAGAGCAGTCAGGCTTTACTAGAGTAACATGTGTTAAGCATTTCAGAGTACCAACATGGACGATAAGTAATTGACACAACTCTAAGGAAATTTGACACCAATTTATAAAAATCAGATTTTTATAAGAATTTAGACACCAAAACGAATGAGATTGGATACATATAACTGGAGTTATCGATTTTAGAACAAATCATCCAACAATGCGAGTCAGTGCTGAAACTTTACCATTGCGTTCAATTGGAAAAAGGGTACTAGTGACAATCGGTCACTAGCAGGTCGAGTTAGATGGAACCCATGGAGGGCTAAGGTGCTGCAGGTCTCAGGACCAAGTCACAGCAGTCAGTTCGATTTTACTTGGCCCGAGAGGCCCGGGTGCAGAGTTGTCCTGACTGCCCTTCGTGCTAAAGCGGGAGCCCTGGATTTGCCGCTTATATGGTGCTGGGGAGAAAATGGATGCAAGAAGTCGACAATGGAGTCTTGCCATGGTCGGTTGAAGGTGTTGCATGGTTCTCTGTTAATACAACGTTGAGAAAAGGGGGTGGTAACTGGACTGGTCGCCAGCAAGCCTTGGTAGTGGCAAGGCCAGTGAATTGGTACTTCGACGTCCGGAGGTATGGGGGGAAAGTGGTAACCGCCTGAAACTTGCTGGAGGTCAGGACTAAGTTTCCCACAATGCATTGGCCCATCTACTTTTGGGTGATTACTCGGATGGCCCGATAGCCAGCAAATCTTTGGTTCCGGGAAGTGGTTTTTACCTGTGGTGTGCAAGGGACTAGTGCCACTAGTCCAAGGGAGTCTGGCGTTGCCTTTGGCTGTCAAAGGGGTCCCTCTGTCTGGGTGAGCCGTTCTTTGGTCTGAGAAGAGTCGCAGTTTTGTGATTCTAGGAGCGTGGCCACCAGTGCAGAGTATCTCGTCTTTGGTTTGTGCAGCTCCTGTTGTTGCAGACTCCATGTCTTCTCTGTCCTTTGTTGCAGTCTTCACAGATCTGAGGTTCTGGTGTCAGGGTGTCCCTTAAATCCTAGATTTAGGGGGCATAAGGGGAGTGGGTGCATGTGGCCAATGGGCTACTTGCCTCAGCAGCTAATCCGCCCCTGAAGTGACCACATCTGGGTGTGTGTGTGTCGCCTTTACTACCGAGTATTCTCTATTCTGTCACATCTAAAAATGGCAGAAACTTTCCTTCGCTGTACAGACTAGGTAGCCCACGCTAGGGGTGTGACTGGCCTTCTGGGGGTGTACTCCCTCTATCTAATTGCAAATGTCCCTGTCTTGGCAGCAGCAAGCGCAGGCTGCTAGCCAGAGCACCAGAAAGGCTATGGCAGTCAGGTGGGCAACCTCTAAGGTAGCTGTCTGGGTACATGTCACATCCACCTCTACACTGGAATAGTGTCACGGGTGAGAAGGCACCTTGTTTGATACTAAACATGACCATTTTTGGTGGTACCATAATGGAGCCGGCGACCTGGATTGTGCTCTGGTGCCAGCCCATGTTCTTCTATGGACTGCTAAACACTTATAGTAGTCCTTCATGGAAGGGTCCACTATAGGGGCATATAAACCTGCCTTTATATATCCACACCTTTAATATACCACACCCTGCCTCCTGGGCTTTAGCAGGCCTACCTTAGGGGTGACTAACATGTATTAAAGATAGTGCTTTGACCTTGCCACACATGGTGAGGACAAAATTGAGTTAGCACTGTTCTGCAGTCTGTGTAGGAAGCTGGCTCTGTATATACTATACCAAAATGAGGTATAGTGTGCACAGAGTCCAATGGAACCCCAAAGGTAGGCAGAGGTAAAAGTAGATAGCACCTTACTCTCTATTTGTGGTAGTGTGGGCGGGCAGTAAGGCTTTATCAGAGGGTAGTGTAAAGCATTTGTTGTACCCACTCAATCAGCAAATGATGTCACACACTCAAAGACTGAACTCAGACCAATTTGATTTGTATAAAAATATTATTTAGTTGTATTTATTTCCTAGAACCAAGCAAGTCTGGCACAGGCAAGTGTATATAATTTTCAAGGCAGGTTGAACAATACAAGCAAGCTGAATGAAAATGACTTTGTTATAGGTTTGTAAATGCTTTCAATACAGTGGAAATTACTGTTAGATTACTTTGGATTACTTTACAGATTGCTTTCTGGATTACTTTTTCTACTCGGTGTGATATACCTAGATATCACACTGGGACATTTCCTAGAGAAAAGGTAAGTAAGCAAGTTTTAGTTCTTTGCAGTTTCTCAAAGTTCCATACAAAGCCAACTTCACACTTAGAAAATTTTTCAAGGAAAAACACTCAATGTATTCATATGGAGAGAAATGAAATTATCGGTAAACAGGTAAGTACTTTGTTGTGGGAGTTCGTATTCTGGGGTTAGAACCAGGGTTCCTCCAGGGTCAAGGATGCACTCTCAAAACACCCTCAGCGGCACTAGGGCGGCTGGGTGCAGAGTGCTGAGGCCCAATGTTATCCAATGGGGGATAGGGGCCTCCGGTTGGTGGCTGCTCACGAGCAGGCCACAAGGTTGTGGGAGCAAAGCTCCTGGGGTTTAGCTCAGGGCAAAGGGGGATCCGATTTAGCACCCAAGGTACACACGCAGGGGCGGCTGGGTGCAGGGTGCTGGTTTGGTGTCGGGTGCCCTGTTGATTTCAATGGGGATTCTCCGGTTTCAACAAAGACTGCAGGCTCGGGGACGAAGATCTTCTGGAGGTAACCACCGGTTGGAGAGGTAAGTTGGGATGCCTGGGGATGCTGGGACACCGTCGGTTAGGCCACCCAAGGCCGTGGGGCTTCGGGTGCAGGGGTGTCTTTAGGCGTCAGGTTTTTCTTACCAGCTCCGGTTGCGGGGCATCCTCCAGAAAGAGGCTGCAGGCTTCGCTGGGAGATTTGAGGCAGGTCAGAGATCACCAGATCTCGGGTCAGGATCGCCGGGGAGACCTCCTCGTGGTGTTGGGCCACTCTAACTCGGGCCGTGGGCGTCGGGTGCAGACTCACAGATTTGGCCGGAGCCAGAGTCTGTGGGTGAGCAAATCCGGTGCTCACGGGAGACAGTCTTTCTTGTGGAAGGCACGGCAGGTCCTGGGGGTTCTTGAGGTTGCTGGCTGCAGGACACACCGGGATTTCGCTTCTGCAGGTTCGAGGTGGGGACAGGCCGGTAGGGCTGGGGCCAAGTCAGTGGGCGTCCTTCTCTTCTTAGCTTTAGCATGGCTTCTTCGGTCCTTCTCCTTTTCTTCTTGGTCGGCTCTTGTCTGAGGAGGCAAGGTTCAGGGGTGCCCCTAAATACTAGATTTAGGGGCGTTACAGGTAGGTAAAGGTTGGGACCAATGGGTCCCTTCCTTGGGGTGGGTACACCCCCTATCATGCCACCCTCCAGTGGGAGGGGGGCATATGCCTCACTCTGGTTGGCTGGGTCCCCCCATCTGCAAGATGGAGGGGACTGAGAGTTGTGCTTCACCTCGCTTCCCCCCCACCTGAGGGGTGGGGTTTGCAAAGGTGGGCACACCTCCCTTCCTCATGTAGTTTTCCCGCCTATTCTCCTGCCCAAAGTGGGTGTCAGAACCGGTGGGAGCCAGTTGCTTGAAGCAGCAAAAGGCCTGGGGAAGCTCACAAAGGCGGCAAGCCTTTGAAGCTTTCTCTTCGTGGACCCTGCCCATCATGGGGGAGGAGGCTTGGCACCTCTTCCCAAGATGTGCGTTGTTTCAGACCCCCGAGAGCCGCAGGCTCTCGACCCAGGGGTCCAGAAACATGTCTGGTGGTGGCAGCTGGCGAGCAGCCACTCAGCCTGGACACTAGTGTTAGGTTGTTTCTCAGGGGGCATCTCTAAGATGCCCTCTGTGTGCATTTTCCATTAAATCCCACACTGGCATCAGTGTGGGTTTAATGTGCTGAGAAGTTTGATACCAAACTTCCCAGTTTTCAGTAAAGCCATTATGGTGCTGTGGAGTTCGTAATGACAAACTCCCAGTACCATATACTCTTAATGGCATTACTGCACTTACAATGTCTAAGAATTAGCTTAGACACTGTAGGGGTACAGGGCTCAGGCACCTGTACCCTCACCACTGGTATAGTGCACCCAGCTAGAGGGGTGGCTGACCTATGACAGGGCAGTGGATTGTAGTCATGGCACACAGAGATGTGTGCCATGTCGGCTCTTCACTTTGTTCTGCACCAAAACACGCAACCTGCAAAGTCAGTGTGTCGGTGTGTAAAGGTACAGGGCCTCTAAAGGTGGCACAATAAGTACTGCAGCCCTTGGAGGCCTTCCCTGGCCACAGTGCCCTTGGTACCTGTGGTACCATTTACAAGGGACTGACCTGTGGTCAAAGAGTGCCAATTGGGTTTTGTTTTCAATGCAGTTTTAGGTAAAGAACATAGGCCCTGGGTACCTGTTTGGCAGGAACCCAGGGAATACTCAGTCAAAGCACATCAGCAGTTTAGCAAAAAGTGGGGGCGACCATGCAAAAAGAGGGCCCTTTCTTACAGTCTGCAGTTGCAGGCCTACTGTCATCTACTTATTTGGTTACTCGGGGTGGCACAAATAGTGCTTCAGGCCCTGGTGATCCCTTTAACACCCATGCCCTGGGTACCCTTGATACCACTTCACTAGGCACTTATAAGGGGGTTAAAGTCCTTGCCAATTGGAGTACCAATTTGCTACATCGTGGTTTAGGGAGAGAGCACTGGGACCTGGACAGCGGGCTCCAATGCACTTTCAGAGTCATAACCATCATCAATCTGGCAAAAGTGTGGGGTGACCATACAAAAATGGCACTTTCCTACATAGTGTTTTCCAACAGACAGGGGAGTAGATGTATACGTTGCATGTCGATGAAACGGACATTTGCTTTAAATTTGATTCTCAGACTGTGTCCTGTTGAGTGGTTGTCTCAATTATATGGCAAAGGAATGGATGAAATCTAGCATCAGCTAGGTGAAATCCTTTTCTAGAGGTAGTGAGTGAATTCCATAGTTTTGACCACTGTTTATATGTAAAATTCCTTGTCTTGGAGTATTATTGGACTTTGCTGTTTCCTTTAATCTGCATATACAATTTTAAACTGAAAAATTGTTCTAGCTGTTAAGCTTTCTTAGAAATGTATTCTCCCTTCTCCAGACAGGATCTTGGAATTATCTCATTGCCCTGCATTGTGTGTACCCTACATTCCCTGCTCTCTGGGAGATCTAATCATTACCCTATATAGAGTATTGAAAATAAGACAGAGGTGCCCTATTTGATCAGGAACAACAGGCCGCCAGTAGGCAAAGAAGTGTTGCCTGATCTCTGAATGTGTTTATTCTGCCTATTGCTCAAATGAAAACAAAGGACCGATACAATTGCAAAGTAGCCCATTGTGGCCAAGGTAGCCACTAAATATTTAGAGGTAGTACCCATGTTTAAATGTTGGCATGGCTACACTGCTCCTCTCGGCTAATAGGAAAAGAAGACTCTCCACTTACTAATTAGTTGTAAATGCAAATGAGGTCACACTTAAATCTGGGCACATAGTATAAACATGCAAAGTAAAAGAAAACCAGCAGCTTCACCAACTAAGTATAGAAGAGTATCAAAAAGGATGTGATAAAAAAAAATACACAGCCTATAAAATGTAATGCATAGGATCAAAAACAAATCAATTGTATCCAGTGCAACGGGCCACCCTCCATAGAATGAGTGACAGACATGGCTGCTGGATCACTATCACCATCACTATACTTCTCAGCCTCATGCCCAGGTGTGTAAACACGCGTCTTTCTTTGGTGCCAGCGAGTTCTCGTCACTGTGTGCCTGCCGCCTGTACAATGTATTTGAGTAGGGCAGGCTTTTGTCCAAGCCACTCCTGAGGTGCCTGTTCCTGATTTTGTTGAATTTCAGGGCTCTGTTGGATCTGCTTGCGGGTCACTTTGTTCCAATCCAAATAGATCAGCATCAGCATTTCCTGTCTCTTGAACGCTGATAACATGAGCTGGAAACGTCATCTTTGATACTGTTTTGCGATGTCTATCGCCATTGCATAGTGTTATTGTGGATGTATTCCAGGCGATACTTTTGGATCATACTAATGAATAGGCAGTGTTCAAACTGAACTGGGAGATCCTTAACCATACAAGTCTGGCCTGGGATTGAGGAGGTGTTGCTGGCACGTTGAACATCAACCCGCGCACCATGCCAGGGTTAAGGAAGTGGTAGATGTGTGCCAGCTGGCCTTTAAACGGTGTCCATAAACGAGACACTTCCTTGAAGGAAAGGAAGGCACTGGTTCACTCTGCCCTACACTTCTCCAGGCCCATTAGATTCCAAAGAGGTAACATGCCTTAATATAGGCACACAGACCAACCTTGCTCTCTGTACTGCAACTGTTTGACAACTCGCAGCCTGGATAGAACATGGAAAGACACTGCAGCACTATCTAGAAGCCTATAGCATGAAACACAATCCTACAGCCTTGTACCTGAATGATGCAGTCCCTAAGCATCTATGGTCCCCATCCTGAAGAAGAACTTGTTAACCAACCCAGATGGTCGAAACGCAATCCTTCAATTTAGATAATCCTGAGGAACATTTCTGTGAATTAAAAGGAAGCTTGAGACTATAAATAACAAGCATTGAAAATGCAATAGGTCTCGCATTTTTTTGAGTTAGAGCTTTTGGCGTTGTAAATGGGAATGTGTTTTACCTATGTGTTATGGAGTTGTATGTATGTGGTGTGCAGTGGAATTATGTGTGTTGTATTGGGATAGTTAGTTGTGGAGCAGTATGAACCATAAGTAAGGAGAGCGAGGAGAAGAGCAGCAGGAGGTACAAGTAAGGAGAGCGAGGAGAAAAGTAGTGTGAGGCACAAGGAAGGAGAGTGGGGAGTAGAGCAGCGTGAGGCAAAAGGGTGGAGAGGGAGGAGAAGACACAGTGAGGCATCCGGAAGGATATTGAGGAGGAAAAAAGTAGCGTGAGGCAAAAGGAAGGAGAGTGATGAGAAGATGAGCCAAAGATACAAAGAAGGAGAGTGAGGCAAAGAACCGTGTGAGGCACAAGGATGGAGAGTGAGAAGAAGAGCAGCAGGAGGTACAAGGCAGGAGAGCAAGGAGAAGAGCAGTAGGAGGTACAAGGAAGGAGAGTGAGGAGAAAACTCTCTTTGTACCATTTTCTTTTATCTTGGTCCTGGGGTGGTGGGGTCCCTCTGGATCCTCCCAAGGGGCCTAGGGGGCAGGATATCCCTACCCTGCATATATATATATATATATATATATATATATATATATATATATATATATATATATATATATATATATATATTATTATTTTTTTAAGTGTAGGGCAGGGGACAAAGTCCCCGAGTCCTCTAATGGCTGCCAGCAACATTTTTCTCATGTTGCTGACAGCCCCTCAGAGCGCTTGCTTCTGCGGGAATCTGACTCCCACAGGAGCGAGATGGCCCAAGGGAAATAAAGCTCCTTGGGCATTTCAGAACACAATTTTTAAGTTTGCGCTCCCGCAAGAGTCATTCGAGCCTCTTGTGTAACCAACCTTCCAGATATACAATTATTTAAAAAAAAAAATATATATATTTTTTAAAAAGAGCAGAACAGATTTAACAAATCACAAACAGCACAATCTGCGGATGAAGATCTAGCTTCCTGACAAATTTGGTGTAATTCCATTCAGCAGTTTTTGCAGTAGCCCGTCTTAAAGAAGTCTATAAAAAATGCATAGGGATTTTGCATTTTGGGACCCCCCTTTATTTTTCTCAGCCCCCAATTGACGGATCACTCCGAAACTTTCCATGCTCAAGCTAGAGTCTGGGTACCCCCAGGGTGGGACCCAGGCACCCAAAATATAAATTTATCAATAAGAAAAATACTTGTGGTGAGAGACCACAAAGAAGAAAAAAGCTCCACAGCCACTCAAAATATTCACTGCTCTGGATCAGCGCCGAATAATGCCCTGTGAGGACTTTATTTTTCCATTTGTGGTGGTGCCCCAAGTCAAGTCAAGTCAATAGCATTTATAAAGCGCACGGCTACCACCTACGGCGGTGTCCCGGCGCTGTGAGGTTAAAGCAGTTGAAGGGAGGGGATGAGGCTAGGACAGATCAAACAGCCAAGTTTTCAAGGAACTCCTAAAAAGGGATTCGGACTCAGCCTTGCGCAGGTGAATGGGCATCTCGTCCCAGAGGGCGGCTGTCCAAGGAGGGGTGGGGCACCACAAATGATTTATTTAAATGTTGTTGGGGGCTGCAGGGAGCACAGCAGCACCCTAGAAACATTTAAGGAAAACTCATAGCAAGTCTTCTGGGTCATTAAATACATGACCCCCAGGAGAGCTTGCTATTGTGTTTTTAAACCTGCTGGAGTTGTATGCTTTTCAGCTGAAGTGTGGGGACCCCATGTTTTGGTCCCATGGCTGCATTATGTTGCTTGAAGAGTGTTAAAGAAAGACCGAAACACATGTTTATGGCTGTTTCAATTAAAAATGCTTTATTTAAGTCATTTTTGGTATAATTATTATTCTTGGTTGTTGCTGTGTGTATTAATAAGGAATGTATTGAATTGTGGATATTGATAAAGGATTGTGCAAACAGGTCTGTTTTATTTAAAATGAGCCCCCTTCTATTACTTTCCGTTTAAACCACCCAGAAATTCACTGAGGAAAATCAAATGATAAAGTTACAGTTAGGAATGGTAATAAATTAGTAAAATCTTGGCAATTTACTGAAAAAAACCCAAGGTTGAAGTGACATTATACTTGAGTGAAAATTTCAGTTAAAATATAATGTGTTAAACTCTAAAACCCAATGGAATTCACCAGTTATAGTTAACTCAAGTAACTATAACTTACGGCCTCACCATGCACTGCTTATGACCTCGCATATTAAATCACTCATGACATGTTATATAACATTATTGATGATATGTGAAATTACATCATTGGTGATAACACACTGCATAACGGGGGTGCGAGTTACAGTTACTTCATTTAACTATAACTGGTGACTATTAGTATTTTTTAGAGTTTAAAACGTTACGTTTTAACTCCTTACGTTTTAACTGCCATTTTCACCTAACTATACCATCACGTTAACATTCATTTTTTCAGTGAAAATGAATTCTGTGTAGTGCACTGTAGACAAAGAACCCGTTATTATGTTCCTTCACATTTCTTAGCCTGGCTGCAGTCATTTCCTGGGCTAAGGCTGGGAATAGCAATTGAGACACCCAGGAGCGTAGCTTGCATTGGTGAAGCGGGTGCTGCAGTGCTGGGGCCCTGAGGCCTAGGGGCCACTGAACCCTGATTATTGCTGTAATTTATAATTCAAACCGCATACATTGGAGGGGCATTTCCTCCTTTGCACTGCAGCCCATGACACGCTGGCTACGCTACTACCCAATTTGTTGAAGTACATCTCTGGGGAGTGATTCTGACTCGCATGTTATTCTTTGGTACCACTGTGCTGCTTGATGCTAACATTTCAACTCTTACCTCTCACTGACTCACTTATGGCTAATGTCAGTGGATCTACTGACTTTAGTATAGCCTTATACCAGGACTCATTGCTTATCTGTTAAATTAACTTTCAGCCACAATATAATTCCACTGTTCTCTTACTGTTGGTTGCTAGGATGTGCTAGATGTCTTCAGCTCACTAATAAGGTGAGTGTCTGTCTGTCTGGTGCGAACTATGGGCAAATACATCTTAAATAGTGGCGTGCAAAGCTTGTTAGTTGCAACCTTCAGGTATTTCTCACAAACACTACGAAAAATATGCAGAAGTTGCATGAAAATCTGGACTTTCACAATGTTTTTAATATAGCATATGCCTCATTTTCTCCATTTTGTTTAAAAGGGTAGTTTGGCATACTTTTCCTTCTCAGATGTTGTCCCCTCGAGGAAAAGAAACTATTTTTATGCACTGACGTACACAATGCTGATCTTCAAGACCCAATCTACATATTTTGAGAGTAGGAGTGATAAGAAATGTTATTAGGCCTGCTGCTGAGCATGACGTTTTGATTGTGAGACAAATACATATGCATAATATACTTACTTAGAAGGGCTTTCAGCCAGCCCTGTTCATCCATTAGTCTACTGCAGTGTCATTCACGTTTGGCTTCCACCCAGGACAGCTTTCACTATGGGAGTATGGGGCAGCCCACTTGCACCATTGCTTCCTTTCACAGTGAGCGATGGCTTACGGCAAAAAAGTAGTCCCCTGCCGAATTGGAACTTGTGGGCCAGTGTGTTTTTTTTCTGCTTAAATTCCTCTTTTTTTCTACTTTGCAATGTTCCGGCAGCTCGCCAAACGTTGCTTCTGAGCCTTTGCCGCCACTTGCAGTGCATTGCATCCTGCAAGTGCACTGTACATGGTGTCCATTTTTGAACGGGCTCCATAATGGCTGCTTGCACATTTGCACGCTCCTGCGGCCATCTTAGACTGGGCTTCTAACACACTCAAAGATGGCACTCCAGGTGTACGCATGCTCACGTCCAGGCAACCATCTTTTAATGTTTTGTAAAACTTAATTACAAAAACATTGGTCAACGTTTGCTTGTGCATGTGCACGAATGTACACACATGGGCAGTCAACTTTCAGTTTTTAAACTTTAATACATAAACATTGACAACTGCCTCTGTGCATTTGTGCGCATGCATGTATGCCCTTTTTAATGTTTTTGTTAAAAAAAAAAAAAGGTTTAAAAACATTAAAGAACACTGTAATTGGTAAAGCCAATAAGCTGGCAGTGAACGCCAGACCTAATTATTTTGTCAATGCCTGTTTTGGGTATGTTTATTGCATGCATGAGTTCTCGAGCATGGGAAACGGTGCTTGTGTCTACGCCTACTCCGTCACCGCTGCAGAAGAGGTAGGACCTTTGTAAGCGCAAACAGAAGAACGATGGACGCTGCTTCTTATAATGTCTTCTTAATGTATTGTATGGCAATGGTTGTTTGTTGTACTAGACCACAAAAATAGTCAAGTACTTCACAAAGCAAGACATTCCAACTTACAGGTGGCATTTATATGGTTCAAGTGTCCCACAAGGGCAAGTACAACCCCATCGTTTCAAAAGGGATGCCTCTGTTTACTTAACAAATCTTTAGTTCAGAATTCTGATTTTAAAAAATGTATTGCATTATTTGTTTTTATTTTCTGTTAAAAAATACACAGATGTGCCTAAAATTGATGAGCGTGTTGGGTTTCTTTGCGGTCCACTAATTCTGGCTCTGTCTCATTAATGCTAAGAAATGAAATCTAATTATGTCTTACCGCTGTGAACTACAGTTCGAAAATGGCAGTATCCTACTTGCTTGTAAGAGTGCTGAGAAGCAGGGATGGGCTCATATTCCTTTTACACAGTGTTCTGTGTGTGAGTGTATACCCTGTGCATTCTGTACCACGGTTTACAGTTAAAAAATCTCTTAATATAGTTTAGAGTGCCAGAATCCAGGGTACTTTTCTCCTAAATCCTACTACGTGTCCCTTACAGCTGAAGTACCTAAAGCCTTACATCTCATTGTCATGTGTCATTCATCACCGATCGCTTCTGAAAAAACCTGTGGTGCGCGCGCACCACAGAGGAGCCGAACGCGAAACCAGTGGTGCGCGCAGCACCACAGAGGAGCGGGGGGAGGGAGCGCGGCAGCGAGACGAACGCGCGCTGCTGCGCGTGCTGGCCAACGACTGGAATGGGCGGAGCAAAGGCGGGACATGCGCCCGCCTTTGCCCAATTGCGTGCTGGATTTTTAGAAAAAAAGCACGCGAAAGCCTATGGCAGCCGCAGAAAGCAAAACCACACGCACAAGCGTGTGGTTAGCTTTCGAAAGCCATTTCTAGAGGTCTCGCACTGCGCGAGCAGTGCTGTGCACTGCAACGCTAGGCGCGAGACCTAAAAACACTGAGTGATCAGTTGGTTATCTTTTAGCCCACATGTGTCTCCAACATTAGCCTCTGTTCGGGTCCTAGTCCCTCAACAATGATTCTTAAAGAACTCCTCCACCCTACATGATTGTACTAAAATTGTGTTGTGCACAATAAATTTGCTGTCACACGACGTTTGTTCATGTGTGGGCTATTTGTTCGCCACAGTGAAGTAGTGTAGACACTCTTGATTAATTATCTTACTACCATGAATTCATAAAAAGTGCTCTTTAATCTATTAGTATGCGTGCACCACGTCTTATAATTTTTGATAATTAAACTATAGCTAAATGCGAATAATCTATTCAAAACCATGGCTAATCCGAGTTTCCTTGCACTTAAATGTACTATTCATAATTGATGGCCGAAGGGTGTGTAATATTTGAGATTTTGTTAACTGTTTTCTTTTAAACAATGCTTTACAAACAATCATTGACAAAGACAGTATCTTGGAACTCTCATTATGATGGTGCGACCTACAGGCCTCGCCGGTGCGTTTTTTTAAAACTCATCTATGTAAGTTGAAACTATGTATTTAGGTTGACTCTAGTTCATAGCCATTAGTATCTTTTCTCTCTACCAATAAGAATAGTTATTTCCTATGAAGTGTATTAAACCTTCTATACCGGTCCACTGTCCTATTGAACGTATATGTGAAGGTTTTTTTTTTTTTTGGTTAAATAAATTATTTTGCAAGTTATATAGCTGCCATGTTTAGGCAGCGACACGTTTTTCTTTTTTTTCCGTGGCCACTTCGTGTTTAAAATAGCAAGGAATTACAGACACACCTCTTTTAGTATGAAATCCCTGTGACAACGTATTTAATGAAAGCAAAAAAGGAAAGGCTTTAATTTGAGATTGATCGTCAGTCGTCTGCTCTCATGCATTTCTTGGGAAACACAGAGCAAATTAATGCTCAGTTTGTTTTTGCAGCAGGACTGGGTTACTGCATCTCTCACTGCTCTAAAGTGACAGTCAGTCAATATGTTTAGCGCTCTTGTAAACTTCTAGTATGTTTTTCGTTAGGTGGCTACAAGGCAGGTCCATATCACTCAATACCAGACTTTCATGATATCCTTACAAGGAATGTAAGGTATGCTCGTTTTCAAAGTGGTTATTCAAAAAAATCTGATGTATCCTTCCATCCAGGACCCAAACGGCACACCTATGTTTTTTTTTTTAATATGGATACTTCAGATGTACAAGGAGGAGCCTGGGATGTGTAATGCTATAAATTCTGTTGAAAATCATGGTGTTAAAGCAAGCCCTCTGGATCACAGGATGTAGTGATTAAGAACGTCTTAAACTGAATTCCTCTCGCACCTGGACTGGCATCGTGTTGCCCTAAACTTGGGACAAATTACTGTCTCATCCCCTGCATATACACACGTAGAGCGCTACATCTACCACAACGACAGGCTCACGAGGATTCATCGTCCCAAGAGGATGGCTTGATCACCCCATCCTTTGCGATAATCGTTCAAGTGTTACTGCAGGCACCATGTACCTTGCTACTTCTTTTAATGCAATACTCAAGTATGTCTGCAACAAAGTTCTCTGTACTTATTATGATGCGACACTAATGGTGCACCATCAAATACTGCAAAGACCTAGATCAGAATAACGTAAACTTGTGATTGATGGTGTAAAATAGGGATGGGTTCCTCTGCTTAGTGGTCTTACCTCTCTTAGTCTTTTTCATGCAGGTATGTGTTTCCTGTCAAGGAAACCTTTTTCTGCTGGTAGTTTAAAGGAAATTCCAACATTGTTATGTGTTGCCCTGATTCGTCTTCTTCCAAACTGGAAATTGCCTTGCCCGGACCAGGATTGAAAAGGTTTTTTAAAGTATCGCTTCAGATTCTGAAAGTTGTCTTTTAGAACCTCGTCCCCACCAGTGCATGACCACCCATCCTCGCCCAGTTAGGTTGTTTCCAGCTTTCAGGCAAGACTCTTGGATTTTCCCTTTGATGCTTACCTCCCACCTTTTGTGAGGAGCTGTGCTTTATTTTGCTTTCACCATGAGGCTACATTTCTATTTGATTGTTTTCCAGTTGGCTGGAAATCTCTGTCTCTCTCACTGAGCATGCCATTTGCTGCAGGCTTCAAGCAAACCCATAGGTTGTGGCAAGGAGGTGTCCGTAACTGACCCACACAAAGCCTGTCTCAGGGGACTTTAAACACTGCAAGGTCTGGTGCATGAATTCACACAAAGCCCATCAAGGAATGTTTAGTTCCAGGGTGGAAAGCACTGAGTTGAAGGCTACCACTGAGAAGCGCCACTACCATAGAACACCCTGGGGTTGGCAAGGCTTCTTGGTCTAAATAATCTAAGAATGTTGATAGGCCTTGGGCCAATACCCTTCTTTCTGAGATTGAACCATTATTCCTCCAGATTCCAGTACTAATATTTCAGTAATATCTTTTTGTATGTTTGGTGCAAACATGTTAAGCATCACTTTTCCGCATAAGTTGCACCATAAGGAGGGAGCACTTAAGGGCTTAATAATAAAACTGGTATCTGAATGGTTGATGAACTGCCTTGGAGGAATAATCTGTCCATGCACACTAGAAACGAAAGTAGGAGAGAAGGACTACACTCTCTTACATCTCCTGACATCCGTCACTTTTATTGTGGATACTTAACAGACAATGCAATTTCAGCTGTCTCTCGTCTGGTGTTAGGATTGTCCCTCAGCTTTTGGCAACTCCTGTTTCTGAATCATTCCTGATTTAGAAGATGATTTTGTACATTGATTTACATCTGTCCCCCTGACTAGTTTGGCTGCACTTCTCTGGGTCCTGCGGAAACTCAAATCACTCAGTTTTCACCGGATGTTTTGGTTAATCTTTGAGGCTGTTTCCTGGAGACACTCAGTTGTTACTACAATGTATTAGTGGCGAGTACTGTAATTTGCCGCCACTGTCCTAGGGCTACAAATCCTGTTGCACTGTAATTATATAAGAGGTTCTCCATTTTAACTCTGCAGTGGATAGAAGTTTAGGAATCGAGACCTACTGCTGGAGGATATGAATGCATAAAACAGTAAATAACACACATTAAACTGAATACCCTCTCGGGGCTATAACTTCGATGAAGAATAGGACTTCAGATCGAGGTATTTGGCAAGATAGCTCAACAAGTGATCCTTAGGCTTCGATCTCTGCAATGATTGGACGATCATAAGTTTAAATCCAGACAAGCTGGACTTGACCTAACTTTCCAAGGTATGTACATTGATTAACAGTACCACCTGTCATTCACAGTGCTTAGAAACAGCATAATTGGACATGAAGTACTACATAAAATAAGTTATTATATTTTCTGAAATATAATAATTAAAACTATTATGCACACAAACAGCAAAAAGAAACTGATATGATCCCCCCCCCCCCACACCCTCGCCCCCCAAAAGTATTTTTAGCACTTTAAAGCTAGGCACTAAATTTCCTTTTAACATTGAGCCTCATTGCCAATTTTCCATGGGGAAGTGTTCAGGATTAGTTTGAGTTCTTGAGGGGTTGTTGGTACATATTAGAGTTTGTTTACTTAAAGAAGTTAGTGGGGCTGAGGTGACACAAACATACATTTTAGCTATTTGGGTATAATGTTTGGTACTCTGCTGTACTCCAGTCTGTTTGCAGCCTTGATTGAAAAGTTAGGAAACCTAGAGCCGGCTGTACCAAGAACTCGTAGTAAAATACCTGTTGCAAATTGTGACCAGTATTTTTGTTACACGTGTGGTATTTTGCAAACTGACCTATGTATAATAGGTTAGTTTGCAATGTACCAAATCGTATTGGATCGCAGTTCGATCTACCTCATGAATATTAATAAGGTAGGTCACAAATTGCGACCTACTACAGTTCATAGCCATCACAGGGATGGTGGCTTTCTGAGATCAGCAGATACCATGTTTGAGATTGTTTAGGTCTCGTCTAGGCAGCGCTTGCGCTGTCTCTTTGAGACATGCTGTATTCAGGATATGGGCATAAAGCTCCGCCTACTTTTCGCCCATCTTTTTATTTGGCTCCTGTCAGTCTTTTGTAAATGGTAGCTTTTCATTGGTCATTAGTCTTAGTAGTCCCTCCTTAGTACCACCTTGTCTCTTCTTGTAACATCCCATGAGGGAACCCCCTGTTACATGTGTTGTTACTCCCTAGGTTCTAATTACAGCCTCGAGGCCTATTTTCTTAAAGGGCTTCAGGCAGGAGACACGCTTGGTTCTAAGCCAGGCTGGCAGTGGTTACTTTACTTACTAGCACATCTCACATTTATATGAGACCTTCTATAAATTTTCCTTTATCAGCCCCACACAGAGTACAACCTAATCCACAATTAATATAATAATTATTTTGTCATATTTCAAAGCTACTAATTGTATATATGGACATAGCTATTTGAATGTACTGGTGGAACTGTCTTGCATGCAATGCATTATGGGTACCATATCTTCTGCAGGGCGCAGTACCATATGTGACCAAAAGAGGTCCCATGGTACCTCTTTTGGCCACATATGGTACTGCACCATGCAACATGGCAAGGTAAACAAGCATTTGCAATGCAATAGGTCTCGCATTACTGATAGTTTGATGTATTGGCGTTGCAAATAATAATGCAATAGCTCATACTTTCAGTAATGGGAGACCAAGTGCATTGCAAATGCTTGCATAATGAGCCAGGAACCAGCATTGTGTATCTCAGTGCAGTACCGCAAGCTGCTCCTAGAGGTCCCTAGTGAGCAAGGCATCAGCACTGCATGTCTAGTTGCAGTACCGCAAGCTGCTCCTAGAGGTCCCTAGTGAGCAAGGCACCAGCACTGCATGTCTAGGTGCAGTACCGCAAGCTGCTCCTAGAGGTCCCTAGTGAGCAAGGCACCAGCACTGCATGTCTAGGTGCAGTACTGCAAGCTGCTCCTAGAGGTCCCTAGTGAGCAAGGCACCAGCACTGCTTGTCTAGGTGCACTACCGCAAGCTGCTCCTAGAGGTCGCTAGTGAGCATCATAAACTTTTGGTCACATATGGTACTGCACCCTGCAGAAGATATGGTAAATCCACCCTACCTATAATTCATTGCATGCAAGACAGTACCACGAGTACATTCAAATAGCTATGTCCATATATACAATTAGTAGCTTTGAAATGTCACAAAATAATTATTATATTAATTCCAGATTAGGTTGTACTCTATGTGGAGCTGATGAAGGGTAATCTATAGACGGTCTAATATAAATGTGAGATGTGCTAGCGAGTAAAGTAACCACTGCCAACCTAGTTTAGGACCAAGTGAGTGTTGTGTCTGAAGGCCTTTAAGAAAATAGTGCCTTGAGGCTGTAATTAAAACCTAGGGCGTAACACATGTAACAAGGGGTGTCCTCATGGGAGGTTACAAGAAGAGACAAGGCGGTACTAAGGAGGGACTACTAAGCCTAATGACCAATGAAAAGCCACCATTTACAAAGGACCGGGACAGGAGCCAATTAAAAATGGGCGTAAAGTAGGCGGAGCTTTATGCCCATATCCTGAATACGTGCAAAAAGAACAATTGATGGACAGAATGCAGAACAATGTCATACATTCACCCCAGTACAGAGATCTGGGCCTAAATCCATCGTTTTTTTGCTCACCATGCCATTCCAGTTTGGACCCAGCCATATGCAAATCAGTCTTGACCCTGCGCCCAATGGGAACAGTCTAGCCCGAACTGCCAGGCCAGGTCCTCCCTGGACTGGAAACAAGCATCCTAGGACCGGTTTCGGGCTTTCAGCTGTCCTGAATACAGCATATCTCGAAGAGACTGCGCAAGCGCTGCCTACGTGAGACCTAAAAACATTGGCATTTATAATTTCAATAACTCCAACCTAGCAGGGTGCAGTACTATATGTGGCCGAAAGAGGTCCCATTGGACCTCTTTTGGCCACATATGGTACTGCACCCTGCAACATGGCTAGGTAAAAAACATTGGCATTTATAATGCCAATAACTCCAACAAAAGTGAGACCGATTGCATTTCCGATGCAATAGGTCTCGCTTTTGTTAAAGTTAGAGCTGTTTGTGTTGACAATGTTTTTTACTTTTGCATACCATTGGCAATAGTGCTATGCAAATATTATAACTCCACTGCAAATAAAAAACAAAAGTAAACTTTCTGCCCAACTTTTTAATTTGCTCCTGTCCATGTCCTTTGTAAATGGTGGCTTTTCATTGGTCAATATGCTTAGTAGTCCCGCCTTAGTACCACCTAGCCTCTTGTAGTCTCCCATGAGGACACCCCCTGTTACTTGAGTTGTTACTCCCTAGGTTTTAATTTCAGCCTCAGAGCACTATTTTCTTAAAGGGCTTCAGGCAGGACACTAGCTTGGTCCTATGCAAGGCTGGCAGTGGTTACTTTACTCACTAGCACATCTCACATCAGGCCTCTCAAAATCTATTCGCCCACTCGCAATTGCAAGTAAAATTTTATCAGGTCATGCTATTTTTAGCACCTACTAATCCCATCTGGCGAGTAAATTTAGGCTGGAAAGGAACAGGTGTTCTGTTCATTCAGAAAGTGAATGTGCAATAAAGATGCTATTAAATCTTGTTTTTATCTTGACACATTTGCTGTCTGTTCAAGGAAAGAGGTCAAGTGTCAGTTTGTCTTTTAACTAATTGCTGCTTGGAAAATTAGATTTATTTTTCTCTCTTACTAGAGTTAGTGGTTTTTGTCAAGTCAGCTGTCTGAATATGTCAGTTATTTTTCTCTAACACATAACATTTAAATAAATAGCCTGTAAATTAATATTACAAATATTTCAAAATATATCTGGAATTACAAAAGCAAATTTTTTGTTATCAAGATGCGTGATGCAAACAAAAAGTTAAATAGGAGCAAAACAAACCAGAACACTTTACTTGGTGATGTGCAAATGACACATATTTACAAAAACTCTATTTCCAAACATTATTGTTTGTACACTGTATAGTTTTATCAGTAAAGCTGCATGTCTGTGGGAAAGTTTGTGGCCATTTCAATGTAAAATTTGCTGATTGCAAATCACAGTGTGACACCACTTCATGCTTTAGTTATGTATTTATTAAAAGTGATAGTATTTAAACATGATTTGAGAAACATTCCTGCCTCTGCCCTGATAATGCTGGTAATGAACCAAGAGGCAAGTCAGGGGTCATGTGTTTCCTATATGTGGCTAGATATGTATTATATATGGAAAAAAAGTTTCGTCTATTAAATCAAACAAGAGGTTTTTTTTGTATAGCAGACATGCTGAACTGGCCCATTTGGAGGTGCTCTCATATGTGATAATGAAGAAAATGGCGGCTCAATGAATTTAAATATTTGACAGATAGGTTATGATTTTTCGAGGCCTGCATATTTATATGAGACCTTCTATAAATTTCCCTTCGTCGGCTCCACACAGAGTACAACCTAATCCGGAAATAATATAATAAATCTTTTGTCACATTCCAAAGCCACTAATGATATATATTGACACAGCTATTTGAATGTACTCGTGGTACTGTCTTGCATGCAATGCATTATGTGTAGGGTGGATTTACCATATCTTCAGCAGGGTGCAGTCCCATATGTGGCCAAAGGAGGTCCCATGGGACCTCCTTTGGCCTCATATGGTACTGCACCATGCAACATGGCTAGGTAAAAAACATTGGCATTTATAGTGCCAATAACTCCAACTTTGCAGGGTGCAGTACCATATTGGCCACATATGGTACTGCACCCTGCAAAATGGCTAGGTAAAAACATTGGTATTTATAATGCCAATAACTCCAACTCCACAAATGCGAGATCGATTAGTATTTCCAATGCAATAGGTCTCGCATTTGTTAAAGTTAGAGCTGTTGGCGTTGAAAATGACAATGATTTTACTCTTGCTTTTTTATACCATTGGCAATAGTGCTATGCAAATATAATAACTCTGCTGCAAATAAAGAAAGTAAAAACATTATTTTCAACGCCAACAGCTATAACTTTAACAAATGCGAGACCTACTGCATTGGAAATGCTTGTTTTAATTAAAGCAATTTGTTTTAAATACACTCTGCACCCTGTTTTTCCTTAAAGGAAACGATGTATTTAACAAAATCTCTATATATGCGGCTCCTCCGATATGGCGGAGGAGCGTCGCCCCACTGCTTTTAAGCAGTGCGAAGTAGAAACATAAAATGATAATAACTTTGAGTTAATATCATTTTATGCTTGTGCTGCTTTACGGGTGGGCGGGACTGCTCTGCGAGCAGGGGAGGAGTGGCTGCATTACAGCCTGCGTGGAGAACATACCCAGGTCCCCATTCCCTGGCTGTACGTTGAACCAGGACACTCGGTGATTGGTCACAGGAGCTTGGGTGCTTACCGATCACAACGCTGGAGAGCAGGATCAGTGACGTGGGACCTGGCGACAATGAAAGTTCATTTTATTATTATTTTTTACATTGCGTGCCACCCGCGAGCCATGCCGTGTGTGTGTGTGTGTGTGTGTGTGTAAACTTTTTTTAAGAATAGGCAGTGGTTTATGTGACTGCTGCCTACTCTTAAAAATGTTTTTGTCAACATTCACAAAAGAGAGGGGGGGGGCCCTTAGGGGGGCCCTTTCAGTTTGCGAGTGGGTTACTACCTACATTTGTGTAGTCAGTAAAATAGTAATATTTTGCAACCAGATTACGGTCCTAAAAATTAATTTAGCCCCTTTCCAAATCTGCATTTGGAAGGAATGCCCTAAATTTGCCTCTTCCTATACCGATTCGGTTGCAAACCCAATTTCCTATTCAGTAACTTGTTACAGAATTGCAGTTTGGATTTCATACATATCAA
The DNA here is from genome assembly GCA_963921515.1 of Calotriton arnoldi. Lineage (NCBI taxonomy): Eukaryota > Metazoa > Chordata > Amphibia > Caudata > Salamandridae > Calotriton > Calotriton arnoldi. The sequence goes on from CAWUFW010005625.1 coordinate 855,732, forward strand.
AATCCTTTTTGCTGTCGCAAATGGCCTGATTCTGCGAAATGGAGCTTTTGCGAATGATCATCCGGCCCTTACTGGCTTGGACAACATGTGGCCAAGAAACTAGCAAAACCGCCCTGGTTACTCTATTACTCCTTCTTCGAGTTGAATGGTTGAGCTCTTTCCAGGAGGCTTGATTGAGGCGAGCAGGGTCTTTTTTAAATACAAATTAAGCACCAAGCTGTCATGTGGCTTCTGCCAATGGTCTTACCTCATTTAACAAGCTCCCGCCCCTCCTGTCCTGCAGCGGAGGAGGGTCTGTCCAGAAGTCTCCTGTACTCATTTTGTTGATGTGGTAATAGTGAAATGTAAGTGCTCAGAAAATATTATCCTATTTATTTTTCAAACGGTTTGTTGAGGGAACAGGAGATTTGAAAAATCATTATCAAAATGTCCCTCTCTGAACAAACCAATAAAAACCAGTGGTTGAAGTTGACTGGCCCAAAGCTACTGCTCTGTACTACTTATTGTATGTACTTTTTATTATTGGTAACATGAGGTTTTCCATTGCAAGCTAGATCTATTGGCTTTGGCAATGTTTTTGTTACAAATGAAGCGCTGAGCCCAGGAGTAAAATACTTTTTTTGAATTGGGCTAAAGAGACTGTTGTTTGCTTAGTGCTGACGCACAGAGAAACAGCAACTTGTTTCTCTTAATTCTTGAGAACCAAGCTAGATCGAGGCACTCCACATCTCACACCTTGTAGAGTTAGTTTTCTCAGACCCGCTTGAACGTTTCTTTATAATGTCGAAAACTTTTCGCATGTAAAAACAATATTCTCTGCTCAGTGTGTAAATGTCTGCCTGCACTTCACTTAGGTCAGTGGTTCTTAACCTTTTCACTTCAGTGGTGTAGGAAAGTGGCTCTGTATATACTGTACCCAAGTAAGGTTCAGGGTGTACAGAGTCCACAGTCCCCAGAGGGTTGACAGAGGCTAAAGTTAGATATAACCTTACTCTCCAAAGTGGTAGCTTGGTCAAGCAGTAAGGCAGTATCAGAGGACAGTGTAAAGCATTTGTTGTACACACTCAGTCAGCAAATGAAGCCACACACTCAAGAACTGAACTCTAGGCCAATGGTTTGTATATAAAAAAATATATGCTTGTTTTATTTTAGAACCAACAATAGGATCAAAATATACTTTCTCAGTATGAGATGCTTTGGTTATTCACCTTACAGATAGGCAGTAGACTTTTTTGATAGTGGTTATCACAGTTGGTGCAAGAGGCGACACAGGGTCAAATTCAATGCAACATTGAGCTCAATGGAAAATTATGCTTAATTACAATTGATTACTTTGCAGAGCACTTTTTCTAACCACAGGACTGGATCCTGGATTCAGTCCTGGGACACTTCCTGTAAACAGGTAAGAAAAAGCGTTTTGGTTATTGTAGTGATTTTTGAAGAATATTACTATATTTCAAAAGCTGACACTTAGAAACTTTTCTGGGTAAAATTACCAATGTTATCCTATGAAAGGAAATACAGTGTGCAAGCAAAGTATGTTTACGTTACTTTTGTAATCCAGTGCTGGACTCCTAGGTTCAGCACTGGGACATTTACTTAATACAGGTAAGTAATTACGTTTTTGTAGTTTGTTCGATTTTTAAAGAATATTTGTAAAATACAGAAATCGACACTTAGAAGAAATTTCACAGAAAACCAGTCAATGGATCCCTATGAAAGAAAAGTGAGTTAGCGGTAAGTAACGTTGCGATTACTTTTAGGGCCAGTGTTGGGCACTCGGGTCCAGCACTGAGGCCCCTTCTAATACTAGGTGAGTATTTTCGTTTTCGTGACTCGGTTGATTTTTGGTGAATATTCTAAAGTTTCAGAACTCCACACTTAGAAGAAATTTCGCAGAAAATCAGTCAATGGAACCCTATGGAAGAAAAGTGAGTTATCGGATTTCGGGTAAGTACTTGACTGGCAGGGTTAAGGTTCTGGGTAAGACTCAGGGGTCCCCCAGGATCAGGTAAGTACAGTTTTACACCCTCAGCGGCACAGGGGCGGCCGGGTGCAGAGTGAGAAGGCCCAATGTTATCCTATGGCAGGCGGGGGCCCCGGGTTGGTGGCTGCTGGCAAGCAGGCCACGCGACTGTGGGAGCTGGGCTCCTGGTCACTTGCTCAGGGCAAGTAGGGAAGTAGGTTAGGATAGAGGTTGCACTTCCAGGAGCACTCGGGCGGCTGGGTGCAGGGTGCTTTGAGCCGTCGGGCGCTCAATGTTAAACAATAGAGGTCGTGAAAGGTGAAGAAAGGCTGCAGGCTCGGGGACGGTGATTCTTCAGGGACGACCAACACTTCAGGAGGTAAGTTGGGGTCTTGGAGGATAGGTAGACACCCAAGAGTTGGGCACAGGGGGCCGTGGGGCGCCGGGTGCAGGGGTGTCTTTGAGGTCGGGAAATCTTACCCCTGCTGGTCGCGGTTGGAGGGGTCCCTTGTCCTGAGGCTGCAGGCGTCGTCTGGGTCGTCGAGGAGGGTCCTTGGCCACTGGATTCCAGGTCAGAATCGCCGGGGGACGTCCTCGAGGTCTTTGGTCACTCAGGCACAGGCTGGACTCGGCGGGTGCAGAGTGTGCAGGTTTCGCGGCTCCGTGCCAGGGCCGGGTCTTTGGTAGGTTTTCTTTTGAGCAGTACCACTGCTCGTGGGAGTCCCTGGGTCGAAGGCTGTAGCACAGAAGTCAGGTCCTCCGGGGTTTGTGAGGTTGCTGAGGCCGGGATTCCGCAGGAGCAGGTTCAGAGGTCGACAGGCCGGTAGGGCTGGGGCCAAGTCAGTTGTTGTCGCCTCCTTTTAGCAGCTGCACGGCTGGTCTTCTTGCTTCGTCTTCTCTTCTTGTTTTCGGATTTGGGAACTCCGGAAGGAAGGTTCAGGGAGCCCCTAAATACAAAATTTAGGGGTGGTTACAGGTAGGTAAGGGCAGGGACCAATGGGTCCCTTCCCTGGGGTGGGTACACCCCTATTCTGTTCCTCTCCAGTGGGAGGGGGGCAGGAGCCTGTCCCTGGTTGGCCAGGTCCCCCCATCCTCAAGATGGCGGGGACTCGAGTTTGTGCTTCACCTCGCCTCCCCCACCTTAGGGGTGGAGTTGGCAGAGGTGGGCACAACCCATTTCCTGCTTCTGGTTTTCCCGCCGGTTCTCCCGCCAGGAGTGGGGGTAGAACCAGTGGGGACCAGTTTGCTGGAAGCAGCAAATGGTCTGGGGAAACTCCAAAGGCGGCAGGCCTTTGAAGCTCCCCCTGCCCATCCTGGGGAGGAGGCTTTGGCACCTCGTCCCGGGATGTGCATTGTTTCAGGCCCCTGAGAGCAGAGGCTCTCGACCCAGGGGTCCAGAAACATGTCTGGTGGTGGCAGCCTGGGCAGCCACTCAGTCCGGACACTGGAGGTCGGGTTGGTTTCAGGGGGCATCTCTAAGATGCCCTCTGGAGTGCGTTTACATTAAATCCCACACTGGCATCAGTGGGGGTTTAATGTGCTGAGAAGTTTGATACCAAACTTCTTAGTCTTCAGTGGGGCCATTATGGTGCGGTGGAGTTCGTAATGACAGACTCCCAGCACCATATACTCTTAATGGCAGCACTGCACTTACAATGCCCAAGAATGGACTTGGGCACTGTAGGGGCACAGGGCTCATGCCTCTATGCCCTCACCACTGGCATAGTGCACCCAGCTAGAGGGGTGGCTGACCTAGGCCAGGGCAGTGAGCTTGTAGGCATGGCACACAGGGATGTGAGCCATGTCGACTCTTCACTTTTGTTCTGCACCAAGACACGCAGCCTGCAAAGGCAGTGTGTGTGTGTAAAGGTGCAGGGTCCCTAAGGGTGGCACAACAAGTGCTGCAGCCCTTAGGGGCCTTCCCTGGTCACAGTGCCCTGGGTACCCATGGTACCATTTACCAGGGGCTGACCTGTGGCCAGGGATGTCAATTGGGTGTAGGTATCAATGCAATTTTAGGGAAGGAACACAGGCCCTGGGTACCTGGTTGGCAGGAGCCCAGGGCACACTCAGTCAAAGTACATCAGCCATTCAGCAAAAAGTGGGGGCATACCATGTAAGAAAGATGGCACTTTCTCACAAGTGGACCCCCACTTACTCAATACTGGAACCCGGGGACCCCCACTGAATCATTATTGGAGTCTGTCATCAGGATATATCAACATTAGAATAGATTACACCAACTTCTCTTAATATTGAAACTTTTTCCATAAAGACCTTTTGTTTCACCTTGATTTCACATGTAATGCATGTGTTTATTTACCAGAGTGTAATGATGTAGCTCTCCAAAGAATGAAACAACAAGCATTCCCCTTTAATGTAAATTTGGACAGAGAAAGGGATAGCCATTTAGTTTCAGAGCTGCTCAATGAGAAAACGGGAAACATGGAATTAATTCTGGCTTCTCCGTTTGACAACATTGTGTGATCCTAGGCAATTCATTCATTCGTCAACAACTTTATTGCAGTCGATAGACCATAAAAGTGCAAAGTAAGCAACAATACAATAAAAACATTCTCAGATGCATGGACTTGAGACACCAGAGTCCTCAATTACAGCTGCAAATTATTACTGTTACCCACTCCCCGATAAATGGACAAAATTCTTAGCATATACAAAAAGACCATATAGTAAAAAGCATATACAACAATTGGGGAGAAAAAGGTGCTGATGAATTTCATAAACTACAGTATTAAAAGAAATACTGAATAAAACCACATGTATAAAAGTTACATTTAAAAAGAGAGGGGGAAAAAAAGGGAGCCAGCCCTGCTAAAAATAGGGGAGGTTTTGTCAGCTATGCCCTATACAGATATTTTTTTTTAAAGCGAAATGCGCACACACCACATAGATAGTAAAAAACGTGACACCGCAAATACAATTGGGGATAAGGTGTTGTACTTCAGTAGCCTAAATACCTCTACACAGCTTCTGGTTCCCAAATTTCTACAGAGCTGCGTCAACCAGCGGCGCCTAGATTTTCTATAACCAGAGCAAAAGAAGAAAACCTGCAACTCTGATTCCTCTGCGTGGTTACAAGCAGCACAGCCTAGAGCAAGTGTACCTTTTATTTATTTTTATTTTGAGAGTTTTATATAGCGCTGGCTAGACCCAGAGGTATCAGAGCGCTTTACATGAGAAGATAATATAACGCAAAAATGGCATATAAGTAGAAACAAAGATAAAGAAACAAAGTGTGGAATATACAAAAACAAAATAAATATACATGTGCAAGAGCTATACACTTCAAGTAACTAGGTATATGATGTTCGGGTGGTGGACAGATAATACAGGACAAAATGTAACATGGTGATTGGAGATCAGGTGCAGGTCACAGGTTAGGACCCCCAATGATAATTGGGCCAAACATGGCGTATAAGTAGATAAAAGATAATGACAACATGTGAAATATACAAATCAAATAGATAAACAAAATCAAACAGTTAGATAGACGAATCAAATAGATAAACAGGGGCAGGAGCTATACATATCAAGTAATTAGGCCGATGATGTTCATGAAATTTAAATATTACTGGACTAATATAACATGGTGAGATTGGAGATCGAGTGCAGGTCATAGGTTAGGATCCCCAATAATAATTGAGGAGGTGGATTTTGAGGTCTTTTTTGAAGCTGAAATAGGAGGGGTTGCAGCGCAGGTTTTTTGGGAGGGCATTCCAGATGATAGGGGCATTCCCAGAGAAGGAGCGTGATTGTGTGGCTTTCTTTTTATGTAGTGGTGGTATAAGGAGGAGGGAGTTGGTGCTTCTCAGGAGTCGTGTGGTGCCCGCAATGTGGAGTTTTTTGGATAGGTACTGTGGAGTGTTTTGGTGGAGGACTTTGTGAGTGATGCAGGCAGTTTTGTATGCAGATCTGCCTTCAATAGGGAGCCATTTAAGAGATTTGAGAGCCGGGGATATGTGATCGAAGCGTTTGCAGTCTGTAATGAGCCTGGCGGCAAGGTTGAGCACAGCTTTTATTGGAGCAAGGTGGACCTTGGGGATTCCGTTGAGGATAGTGTTACCATAATCAATACGTGAAAGAACAAGTGACTGAACTACAAGTTTAAAATCATCGGTGGGTATAAAGGGTTTGATTTTCTTGAGGTGACAGAGTGAGGAGGGCTCCTTTAGCAGAGTTTTTGATGTGGACGTTAAGGGTTAGGGTGTTGTCGATAGAAATACCAAGAGATTTGACGGAGTTGGACAAGGTGAATGAGCAGTTGAGTGTGTTAAGGTCAGAGATCCATGATTGAACGGGGAGCGGGTTGTTTTTAGGGGAGAAGAGAATGATTTCAGTTTTATTAGGGTTAAGTTTGAGATGATTGGAGTGGAACCAGGTTTGGATTTTGGTGAGGGTGTTGTTCAGGTGTAAGATGTCGGCATGAGTTTTAATCTTGTAATAGATTTTGGTGTCATCGGCGTTGAGGTGGTAGTTGATGCCTGCTTGTTTAAGAATGAGGGTGAGTGGTTCCATAAAGAGGTTAAAGAGGGAGGGAGAGAGTATAGACCCTTGAGGGACTCCAAGGAAGACGGGAGAGGGGTTAGAGAGACAGTTTTGAATTTTGATTTGCTGAGTTCGGTGTTGAAGGTAGGAGACGAACCATTTGTAGGCAGTATCATTGAGGCCGAAACGGGTCCTAAGCACATTGAGTAGGGCTGAATGGTTGACTGTATCGAACGCTGCAGAGAGATCAAGGAGGATAAGATGGCAGGTCTCGCCATTATCAAGTGAGTGGTGGATGTCATCGACTGACATTGAGCATTGCTGTTTCGGTGCTGCAGCCTTTCCTGAAGCCTGATTGAAAGGGATCAAGTAGGTTGAAGTTTTCGATGTGTTTGTCTAGTTGTAGTAGGACACATTTTTCAAGGACCTTTGAGAGAAGTGGGAGGTTAGTGATGGGGCGGAGATTGTTTAGGTCATTGGGGTCAGCATTGGGGTTTTTGATTATGGGAGAGATTTGTCCAAGTTGAAGGGAGGTGGGGACACAGCCAGTGGAGAGAGAGGTGTTGATGATTGTGGTCCAGTATGGGGTGATGATGTGCTTAAGGGCAGGGACAAGGTAAGAGGGTACGGGGTCTTTTGTGTGGGAGGACGGTTTAAGATTACCAATTATTTTAAGGACTTCTAGCTCAGTCACGGGGAGGAAGTTGAGCAGGGAGGCATTGTTCTTTAATTGTGAGTTAGGGGAGTTGGTTTCCGGAGAGGTAGCAGGGTCAGCTGGTCGAGGGGATGTGGGGTAGGCATTAGAGGTGAGGATGGGTTTGCATTGGGAGTTGGAGGGGAGCTGTGTGGAGCGGAAGGATTGATCAATTTTGGTTATTTTTTCTGAGAAGAAGTGGGAAATTTCTTCACATCTGGCTGAGGAGGCGGTCAGATTAGGAGGTGCGGGGGAAGTTTGGTTACGAATGATTTTGAAGAGTTCCCTAGGTCTGTTTTTGGCATGATCAAGTTGAATGCGGAAGAAGGAGGCCTTTTCCTTGAAGATGTGTTTTTTGTATGTGGATCTAGTATGTCTGAGGAGTGCAAGATGGGCGGGAGAGGGATGGTGTCTCCACGTTCTTTCAGACAGTCTGAGTGACCGTCTTTCGTTATTAAGCTCGGTATTAAACCAAGAGTTGGAGGGGGTGGTTCTTTTGGTTTTTGAGTTTGGGCGGGGCTAGTTGGTCAAGAATTCCAGTGACAGTATTGTTAAAGTGTTCAGTGAGCTCATTGGCATTTTGTGAGGGGGGAATGAGCAGAAGTTGAGCTTGGAGTTTAGACTCAAGAACACCCGGGGGGATATGTTTTAGATTTCTGGTCAGTTTCTTAGGTCTGTTAATTTTGGGGGTGGGGAGATTTGCATTGGTAGCAATGGTGAACAGTATAAGGTGATGGTCAGACCAGTCAATGGGGACGATATTGGTCACGGAGGCCAGTTCTTCGTTGGAAAGAATGGCGTCAAGGAGGGCTCCTTTAGTGTGTGTCGGGGACAGGCATAGTTGTTTGAGTTCATTGATCTCAAGTAGATTGGTGAGGAGGGGGATAGTGGGATCATTGGTATCGTTCCAATGGAGGTTGAGATCCCCAAGAAAGAGATTTTTTGAGTTGGATAATGAGGATTGTGTCAGGAGCTCAGATAAGTCCTCGATGAAGGGCTGGGGGGGGGCCTGGAGGGCGATAGATGTTGTGTAGACGAATTGGGTGGGAGTTTTGGGTTGTCAGTTCAGCTTCCAGGTATTCGCAGGAAGAGTAGCCAGAATTATTGACAAGGGATAGCTGAAGTTCATTTTTAAAGATAATGGCTAGACCACCCCCAACTCTGTCATGTCTATCTTTTCTCAGAATAGAGTATCCCGGGGGGGAGAGTAGGTCAAGTATGCTCGTTGAGTGGTTTTTGAGCCAGGTTTCTGTGAGGAATGCAATGTCAATGGATTCACTCAGGATAGTTTCCGAAATTTCCGTGGCATGTTGGACTGCGGAGCGACAGTTGACAAGCATACATGTAAGTGGTGTGGGGTTGCTTATGGTGGGTGGGCAAGTGTGGATCGACGTGAGTTGAGGCGGTGGTCTGGGGGAAGCGGGGGAGGAGGGGATTCTATTAGTCCCTAAAATAACAGGGATGTGGGAGTAGGGGAGTGGAGAATTGGCGGTTGGTAAGCTAGGAAGGTAAGAGTTGCATAGGTCGGAGAGGTCGGACGGGGAGAGATGGTTCGAGGTGCGGTGAGGTCTATGAATACGGCAGCGGAGAGGAGTTGATCTCCAATAATTGTGTTTGGTGTTAGGGATTTTCGGGGTGGAATTTTTTGGGCGGATTTTTGGGCAGGGCTGGGTGGGGATTTTATGGTGAGGAAGGGTTCTGGAGCTGTGTGAGATAAAGTCTTTCCTGAATTGAGAGAATTTAGTAATCAAATTAGATAGGTCAAGTTCGATGTTGTGTAGGCTCTGGGCAATTAAGGATAGGGAAGTGAGTGTGGAATGAGGTGTGACTGGGCTGTTAGGTGTGAGGGGTTCGGTAATCAAATTGGATAGGTCAAGTTCAGTGTTATGTAGGCTCGTGTCAATTGGGGTGGAGGGGAGTACCGAAGGGGCATGGGCGGGGGGTAGGGAAAGATCTGGGTTAGTTGCAGAGGGTGGACTGATGTGAGAGGGGGGAGATAGGGTAGTGGGAGTGGAGTGAGGGTTGACGGGGCTGTTAGATGGGAGGGGTTCAGTAATCAATTTAGATAGGTCGAGTTCACTATTGTGTAGGTTCGGGGCAATTAGGGTAAGGGGAGGTATTGAAGGGGCGGGGGGAAGGGAATGATTTAGGGGTAGGGAGTGGTCTGGGTTAGTTGCGGAGGGTGGACTGAGGTGTGAGGGGGGAGATAGGGACATGAGGTTAAGAGCTTCAGGAGATATGGTCAGAGAGGATAAAAGGGCATAGAGTGAGTGGAGAACGGATATATAGGGGTGGGGGGGTTGTGTATTTTTTGGGGTTGGGATAAAGGATTGGGAGGCAGAGTTAGGAGGGCCTGAAGGGGCAGGATAGGGGGGATGGGGAGGAGAAGAGGGTGTACGGGATGGGTAGGAGGAGGGGGTGAGGAGTTGTGTTAGGGGATTGAAGGGCAAGGACGGTGGAGTACGTGAGTAGTTGGGTAGGTGGCGAGAGGTTGTGGGGTCAGGCAGAGGCGGGGTTGTGGGAGGGGAATGATAAGTAGATGGTAGGGATTGGGGGCAACCGTTTTTAGTGGAGGGGTCCGAGGAGTGTGAGTTCCGGGTGTTAGGTGGAGAGAGGAAAATTAGAGGGGGTGAGAAATAGGTAATGTTGGTTGGGGAATGTCATTTGCTGTAGTGAGGTCCAGGGAGGGTGATGGTGAAGTCGATTGTTGGAGGATGGTATTAGCTGGATGGTTGCGGTTCAGTAGGGGAGAAGGAGTGTTAGGCGCTGAGTGGTCAAGGCGGAGAGACATAATGCTGAAGTGGTGTTCGAAGATGGAAAGGTGGGATACCGTGGCTTGTATGAGGATGTTACCTGTTTTGAAGATGGAGATATCAATATCACCAAGAAAGGCTGGGGAGGGAGTGGTGGATATTTTGAATCCATATGGTATTTTGATTGATTTAGAGATTGGGAGGTGTTGTAGGAAGATGCTTTTCCATTTGGAAGGACGTTTGGAGTAAAAGATGTAGTTGGTTATAATGGGGGAGGTGAGGCTGAGGTAGTTATCAACAATGAGTGTTTCAGGGTTACGGATGAGGAGATTATGTTTGAAGTTTTTCTTGGCATGTTTGGAGAGATTGGGGGGGTAGAGAATGGTCCATGAGTTGGGGCCATGTTTGGAGAGAGTAGGGTCTTGGGGGTGATGGTCAATGCTGTGAGGGGGCATGTTGGGTAGACGTGAGAGGAAGAGCGAGTGGGGATAGGGAGGTTAAGGAAATGGGGGGTAGAACAGGAGATGAGGATTGGGAACCAGGGGGGCACTGGGAGAGTGGGGGTAAAAATATGGGTGTCAAGAAAATAGTAAGCGGTAAGAAGTAAGAAGATAGTCACATAAGATTCACAAAACAGATACAGAAGCAATGTTGAGGGACAACATAGTGTGGTGTCCGAGGCATCTCCATTTAGCAGAGTTTGAAGAGATGTCATCCATTTTGGAGAATTTTGATTAAGTCAGGTGAGGGGATCATCCAGCGGCACAGATTTGGTGTTTCCGGGCCACTCCTAACTAGCATAGAACAGTTGTGTGCAGCCACGGGTCATTCACATGGGACAGTAAGGCCTCCACATAACGCAGGAGCTGCCCTAGCGGTCCCCCGTGCAAGGCTTGAGGGTGTGCAAGTATTTAAGGTGCAGCCATTTTGTATGTCTGAAGTTCCCTTTAAATGTTTTATATAGCGCTGGCTAGACCCAAGGGCATCCGAGCACTTCACAGGCGTTTGAAGAGGAACAACAATAAGACATTTCGACAATGATAATAGTATTCTAAACTATTATGACAAAAAGAACAGATACATTATTACAAAGGGCTATAAACATAAAGATTACATAAAGCTTTAGGGAGTAAAGAGTAAATTAGGCTTGGGAAGGAGAGTGAGTTCACAATCAAGGTAAGCACCGGGAGATGAGTTACATAGAGAAAACAATGCAGAAATATTCAAACTTCAACTAATAAAAAGCAAGTCAGGGCAAGAGGAAAAGATGGTGAGGGGTATTTGAGGATCAATGAAAAACAAAAGAAAATAAAGGGATCAGATAGTGATAAAAATGTGAGAACAAGCAGAAGTTACAATCAAGGTTGTTTTGGAAGATTAACAACAACAGATTACAAAACAGTAGAGCATTAAGAGATCATATGAGCAATTAGAGAAACATTAGCGTCACTGTGAAGGAATGTCTATTAGCTGGCTAAATAGAAAACCATAGTAACCAGAAAGTTGAGAAATCTGAGTTAGGATTGATTGGTGTGGCTGCGGAGAAGAAAATTAGGCCCAGAGAGTCCTGTGGCTGCTTGGGGTTGAAATACAGGCACAGGCTCTCCACAGCCTGTAGAGTTAACGTTCGATTTGTGCTGAAAAAGTCAGAGAAAAATGCGATGGGTGGTGGCCTCTCAGAGAGGGTCAGTGTATAGCCATTCGGAGGATTTGTTAATCGGATCCGGAATAAAGGAGGGGAAAAAACATTTGGCCGCAAGGAGTAGATTAAGTCATGAGGGTCAAGTGGCTGCTCTAAAAGGCTCAACAACAGGGATGGTATCCCGCATCAATGAGGCAAGAGTTACTGATAGTAATAGATGGCACGGGCGTGAGAGAAAGACGGAAGAGGTCATTCAATACATGTCGATCAACGTTATACTGTGGCAAGAAGATAACTCACAAAAAAGAGTTAGGGGTGGTCTCAGAGGCGGATCAAACGTTGCAGGCAGGTCGGGCCCAGTAGGGGGAGACGAGGATCAAGACAAGAGAGCTGGGTGGTCGCCAGGAGGAGAAGGGAGAAGCAACTCACCAAGTTTTCAAGTTACCTGCCCATTTATTGATAAAGGCGCATAGTGGGAGGGCCCCATGCCTAAATTGAACATATAATTTCCTCGCTAGCACGGGTTAGATCTCATCCAGGGCAGGCTCTAGGTAATGCTGATCTTTTATCCTCATAAACGTAACTGTCAGTGAACCTGTTACTGAGCACCCCTGTATTCGGGTGAGTTTGTCCTCCCTGTAGCTCTGTACCAGTTCCTTTCGGGAAACTGTGATGCAGGCTTCCTCAGGGAAATGCCATAGACTCGCTCTGCCCATATTCTGAAAGGTGCCCCTAACATAGGCCAACCACGATAGTTTCCCGGCACCATGCAGGGCCAGAACCTCCTTTAGCTCATCCCGGTAAACGACCAATTCCGGGGTTGCCCATAATCAACGCCAATAAAGTAGGGGTCTAAAAGCAATTTCATCAGCAATAGGCCTTATCCCCAGATCTAAACACAGCGGTATAAGAGGGGTACTAGGGGGAAGACCAACGAGCTGCCTGGTAAATAAGTTTTCGGTCTTTGTGATGTTTCTCAGTGAGCTATACCCACAGAGTTCGGCCCCATACATAGCAGAGCACCTAGTTTGCATTTTTTAAATTTCCACTATTGGTTCAATGGGTTTAAAAGAAGAGTTCCTGAATAGCTTAATTAACCCTCCTGTGCTCTGTGCTAGCTTCAAACTAGTTTTATTAATTTGAGCCCCCCAGTCCATTTTTTTCAGTTAGGGTTACCCCAAGGTATTCAAAGATAGAAACCCTCTCCAGAGGAGTACCGTGTAGGCTGGGATTGGGGTGGGTAGTGCTGGTTGGATTGAAGACCATGTATCTGGTCTTCAAACAATTAATCTCAAGTCCCCTACTATCACAAAAGGCCTTGAAGTTGTTGACAATCCTCTGTATGCCCATTGGTGACTCTGAGAGCAACAGAGTATCATCGGCAAACATCATTGCCAGTATTTTCCTGCTTGCTATCTTGAGTGCATCGTTATCCTTCCCCCGCATTCAATGCATCTGAGAGTGCATTTATGAACAAGCAGAAGAGGGTGGGTGCGAGTACACACCCCTGTCTTACCCCTCTATCTATAGATATAGGTGAGGTAAGTTCCCCACGTTTACTGAATCTGATTTGGGCATAGTTGCCTTCGTGCAAGCGCCTGAACATATGGCAAAGATAAAGAGGCACCCCCAGATCACTTAAAACGGCCCACAGTTTATCTCTTGGTACTAGATTGAACGCAGATTTTAAATCCACGAAAATCAAATAGAGACTGCCACCCTCTATTGTCACAGTCTTCCAGTACAAGAGTTGAAGCCTGAATATTTGGTCAGTGGTGGACATGTTTTCCCTGAAACCAGCTTGTAATGGGCTTAATATTTTGTATTCGTCCATCCAAGTTTGGAGACGGGCCAACAACACCCTGGCAAAGACTTTCTGACTTGCGTCAATTAAACTTATGGGCCTATAGTTATAGCAATATGGCATTAAACAGGATCCAAAAATAAGGGGCCCAGATGGTTGGCTCAGAGCGAAAGAGGTCCCCAGGGATCTTATCGAGACCAGGTGCTTTGGAAGGGGCAATTTTGTTTAAGGCACTTGTTATCTCTGTAAGGGTTATCTGCGGGGCCTCAGTACAGATGTTTTGCAGTGGAGCGATGTCATTGGTTACGTTATTACCTGCATTCCCCAACCTTTGATACAGGGCCTCAAAGTGTTCTTTCCATTTATCGGCAGCGATGTTTGGTTCGATAGCCGACTTCCCTTCCCTGCTGCCTGTGTTCACTATACACCAGAAAGCCTTCATATCATGAGCAGATAGGGCCTGCTTTAAGGATTCCCACTTGTCCAACTCCCAAGCTTTTTTGGCTTTGGTAATACTAGCTCTATATAGCACCCTTTTTGCTCTGATTAGGGGTCTATCTTTGGATTTAATTGCCTCAATCAGGGCTACTTAGCCCTCCGGCAGCTGTCCTTTTTACCAGGGATGTTTACCCTTTTTATAACCACTAGGGAGTGATGATGGAAAAAAGATGTCGGCTAAGAAGATAGATGTCAGCAGTTCATCGGTCTCTGCAATTTGCACAAGGGAGGTGAAAACACCATCGCCAGAGATGGACTGTTCCGCTGCCACTAGACAAGGGATAACTGCATCATACAAAGAAGCCATCTTAACGCATTATTGCTGAATAGCTGTCCACCGGACCCTTCTTCTATCATTGGTCAAAACTAATCTATCATCTGGCGGTATGTTTGAACCAGCAGCTACTTCATTGACCAGCAGTTCTAACTCCACAATTAGGGCATTATGATTGCTATCATGTCGGGTGGAGACGACAGTCAACCACCCGATGCCAGATCCTGATATCGATTAGGATGTAATCTATGATGGAGGTGTGTCCTGGGCGATTGAAAGTGTTTCCCTGGCGTATCTGATTTAGTTCGGCCCTTAAGGAGTGGTTCAGGGTAAGTGATTTAATCTGGAGCACCAGCGGTGTCTAGGCCCTGGTTGGCAGGATGCTTGCCTCTGGAACAGCCCAGTGTAGATAGTATTCCTCCATTAAAATCACCATGGGGCTCAAACTGGCAATTAAAATCCCCACCAATGACTAGCCAATGATTACTGGGGATGGTAGTTATAGAGGCTGCTAGTTGATCAAAGGTCGGTGATTCATGGCTGTTACTAACAGGCCTGGAGTAGACGTTTACCAGAGCAATTCTGACCTTAGATGTAAATGTCAGAAAAATGCACTGGACGTCGTTAGAAAAAACCTCCTGCGGTTTAACTAAACAGCCCAGATGGGACCCGACCCATATGCAGAGACCACATGAGGGCCTACCCTTGTCCCTGAAGGGTGCAGCTATACTATAGGATGCAAAGCCCAACCGTTGAGACACCTCCCTGTCCCAGGTTTCTTGGAACATACAGATGTCATATTGATCCACAAAATCACCCCAGTCGGGGTTATCAAGCTTACTTCTAAGACCTGCAACATTCCGGGATAAGATCCTTAACTTTGTTGGGTCTCTAAAATTAACAGATATGTACCCTAATTTTAGCATTAGAAGGCCTGATTTCACTAGGTTGATCACTTAATCCTGCTGCCAGGGTTCTGGTTATAACCTCAGTGCTATCAGCTACAAACTCTGGGGGGTTGGAGTCTACAGGGGATACAGGGGCTATGGCCTGGGGCACAGTTTGTGCTAGTCCTGTGTTTGGGCTTAAGCGAGTCTCAAAGGACGACTGCCCCAAAACGGTAGGGCCATCACCACTTGCCTGTCTGCCCCCACCTGGAAAAATTATAACACAGGGGTCCATCAGGGTTCCTACCCCTGGTCCAGACATAATGCTTATGGGACAGGATTCCCTATTAGAAATAACCCTCTCCCTGGTTTTCTGCTGGAAATTGATTGTCTGTTCAAGATACTGCATTTCTGTGAGTCAGTCTACCTCTTCCAGGACCCCAAATCTATTTGCTGTGGGTATGTTGGATGGAATTGGTGTGGGGGGATGGTACCACTGTCTTGCATAGTGTTGATTCTGCTTCCACAGCCCCTGTCCATGACTCATGTGCGCACTGGGATCTAGTACTTGGTGTGGGATGTAGAAGTACCCTAGTGGTAGAGACCTAATTCCCTCATCTTGGCTAAAGTGGTTTGGGCCTAAGAGGCTTTGAACGATCATGGTTTTAAAAAAATGAATCACTATACAGTCCCCTTGCACATCTTTCGGTTTATTTCCCACCCACCTTACCCTACGGGTCATAAGGATCTCTCCAGCATTTTCGTAAGAGAATTGCCTCTGCCTTGCTAACCAAAACATGCATTTGTTCTTCAGTTCATGATGCGTTTCCCACTGCCCTCGTTTAAGCTCAGGTACAGTTGCTAAAACAATACCAAAGGTAGATGAGGCAGGGGGTAGATTAATGGAAGGTAGATCACTACACTCTTCCCTGGCCCCATTACAGGGCTTTCTACTATCCCACTCCCCTCTGTACCTAGCCCAGGCCGATTCACATGGTGTTTGTTTATCATACAAGGGTGTATCAAATCTCTACTCCTGGGCTCGCAACTAGCCATATTAGGGACAAGGGTAGAAGTTTAATTTTGGGCATATGGGGGTTTTGTCCTTGTTACAGATACTTGGTCGGGTGCTTGGTCAAATACTTGAGCGTCTGTATCCGCCTGGCAACTAACATCTATACCTTTCCCTGGTACTGACGTTGACCTACCCACCCAGGATTCAAAAGTTTCTGCCAGTTTATCTACCCTTGCTAATAGAGAGCTGAGCTCTTCTTATACAATAAATCTAACTTGTGCCTGAAGGTCCACCTCCAAGTTCTTTACCCACAATGGGTAGTCCAGAGACACTTGAGTGTTATCTGTACCTCTCGAGTGCCTATCTAGGTCATCCTGGTCTCTTCCAGTATCAGGCGTCCCATTGTTGCGCTTCTTTCTTTTTGTACCCATTCTACTAGGTTGTTTAGGTTTCCCCTTTTTGGCAGGTCCAAAGTCAATAACCCCTTTGCGTCGACCAATTATTGGCAATTCCCTATCCTTTGTAGTGGCATTAGACTGTAGAGCTTGAGAGATGGGTTCTGGGTCAAGAATGGTTTGGGGTGAGACCATATCAGGCGCGCGAAAATAAAGGTCGGGTGTTAAGGATAATCGCCTCTCAGTAAGTTCAATTTCTGTTGCCACCACACCAATGGCCCTCTGTAGCATTTTATCAATTGAGGTGGGAGGCACTATGGGAGCATGCTGCTGGGGCAGAGTTTGCTGTTTTGCCGTGCAAGCCCGTTTCCCCATTGTTGCAGGTATCAAAGGGTTAAAAAGAGGCCACAGGATCCAAGCAATACTCAATTACAGCTAGACAACCCTCAATAGTGCCACCCCAAATGCTTAAGCCCAACAGGAACCTGGTAACTTAATGTCCCCCTTTGCTTGTAATAACAGATAATAATTCAGTGCGTGGATGCCGTACCTTGTCTTACTCCAGTCCCCGATTTCTGGGAGCCAATCCTCCTAGGGCAGATGTCAGGGGTGTGGCCCAGCCCAGCCTCTTCCGGGCGATGACAGGCGCACACGGGCCCGCCTTTGCGGGAACCCCGAGCTCCTTTAGGCGCCTCCTGGCGCGATGACGTTGGCGCTGTGATGCCGCAGAGCAAGCTCGGGGCTTGAGTCCTGCCCCAATATGCCCCGGTATGGATTTGCGGTGGCGATGACGGGCTCCCGCGCTGCAGGAGCCCCAAGCTCCTTTAGGCGCTTCCTGGCGCGAAGACGTTGGTTGCGTAATGCCGCAGAGCAAGCTTGGGGCTTGAGTCCTGCCGCAATATGCCCCAGTATGGATTTGTGGTGGCGATGAGGGGCTCCCGTGCTGTGGGAGCCCCAAGCTCCTTTAGGCGCCTCCTGGAGCGATGACGGAGGCATGATCGTATCAGACACGCAGAATGCTGTCATCCCGCCGCAAGTCTGGATTGAAGACGCCGCACCGGAGGGTGAACCGGGCGTAGACTGCATCTCCAGCTTTACAAATAATGGCCATGCCAGGAACTTGATTTTCTTCCACTTTAGAGACGAGTTTCCTTATTTCCCTGCGATGCCTGATTTAGCCGCGATGGAGGGTGAATTGTAACTTTGTTACATTTCGCTGTTGAGTACCAAATGCTCATATCCGGGACGACCTTTCCAGAGCACCCATATTTACTTTCAAGATGGGAAGCCACGTGTTAATATATAGTTCTTTATTGAGACGCCCGAGAAGTTCTTCATTAGGTGGCATTATACCTCTATCAATTCCTGAATTTAAACGGCGTTACATTCCTTTTGCCCTTGTCCTGATGAGGCCCAAATGAATGGGCTGAAACGCGTCAACCCCACAATTTGGAGGAGGAGACTATGAATGATATGTACAAGAAATCGTTACACGCTCCTTTTAAGTAGAGGGTTGAAGTATCCCCTCAAGTGTGTATTGGACTACCTTTCCTCTTTTCGGATCACTATTTGAATTGTACTGTCTGTTTATTGTTTAGCATCCGTATAACACAAGAATGAGTAGTAAGGAATTGTATATGTATGTATTCACTTGTGTACATGATTTGTGTTGTGTTATTTAAAAGCTAAATATATTTTTTGACTACTACTTTTGGAGTCAGTTTCTGAGTCAAATGAAATAAGTGTACAGAATTAATACGCAGGGAAAGGGATCAATCTGTTTTTTCCTTCTAATAAATAGTCTATTTGTTCCTCCGCATTACTATTTGCTTCCACAATTGTTTCCGTGCCCAGATGTGATAGGATTATCAGGGCAAACCCCGATTCTTTATAAGAGAGCAAGCTGGGGGCTTGAGTCCTGCCCCGGTATGGATTTGCGGTGGCGATGATGGGCATTTGATGACATTGTGTGATCCTAGGCAATTACTTTATTTCACTCTGCCTCTTTTTCCTTCAGCGTCACATTTTAAAGCAATTAATACATCATGAGCGCTATGAAAAAAACCTCCTGTATATGGTTTATTAGACTGTAACGGTGCTCTATAATAATGACCTGGGCCACACATAAGGTGCGCATGACAAATCACTTGCCTCTTGCAGGGGTGTAGCTTAGTCGGTGAGATTCAAGGGAAGTGAATCTCAAATTTCTCAACTGAAAAAGCAGTGGGCCGAAGGGTGATCTGGGCAAGATTCAGGATTGACTGTTCACATGAGCAGCTTGATCAGCACCGATTTGCACTTTGTGGGCCTCTGGGGCTGATTTGGAGTTTGGCAGATAGGGTAACCCTGCACCCCAAATTCAATGACCTCTCGCCTGATTTTGCGTCTGGTGGACCCCAAGTTTTATGCCAACAGAGTAAAACTTCCTCTGACGGCCCAGCTGAGAACAGCATGTCAGAGGTAACCTGTCCCACTGCATATCCTGGAGCGGAGGGACAATAAAAATAGAAAAAAAAGACCTCCACACCATGGAAGATGACTCCCATGTGTGGTGGTCATTTGTTTTTTATTTTTCAAAAACAGACTTCCGCTGTAGGAGTTTGTTTTTGAAAAATAAAAAACTTTGGAAAAGTTTGACAGCCGTCCAACCTTCTGTCAAAGTTTTCCTACATTAACTGGAACCTCCAGTGGTTCTTGTCCATGCATAGAGATTTACGCACAACCTGCAGACATCTCTAAATTTTGCGGGCGGTGTAAGGACAGGGTGGCTGACGTAAAGTCCTCTGTCCCCCTCACTGCCTTTACTCCATCTACCAAACGCTAAATCAGGACACCTTTCTGGAGTGGCCCATTGGCGAAAAACAATGATTTGGAATGCTACTCGGAGCCAGTGGTTAGACTATTGGAATGGATTCATCCTGTCACCTTTTGGGTGTTTGGTTGCTAGTAATATGCTTGGAAACATGAGACTGGTGCAGCTTTCGAAGCCTTCTACTGCCAATGTTTGTGAATTCCAAAAAGTAGAGTAAATTTGCATCCATGGGTGCAGATATGCTACTTTTTTTTGTAAACCGCTGACTCTATATTTAAGTTCCTGATCCAGAAAATTAACAGTTTAAAAACTCTTGATGAATTCGAAACGATAAGAAAAACTAAAACCGACCTAGCGGACCCCACTCTGGGCCCCCAGACCCAACTTCCAAGCCAAGAATGTCTTTATTTGGGGGTCAGATGTGTCACCCCCCCTGAAGCTACGCCCTTGGACTCATGGCATTGTCAGTGCGGTGGGTGGGCATGAATGTTAGTAAGTTTAGGTTTTTAAACCATTAATTCCAGTCAAGTCCTTACAATGCAGTGAAAAAGTGTGACCTATTAAAGTGAAACTCTTCTTCATTTTAGAGATATTGCGCTCTGTTGAATCTTCCACGTTCTGTTTTTTACAAAGGCCTCTGCATGTTAAAGTAGTTTGGGCCTGCAATACTAGAGCAATCTCAACTGGATAGAAAACGCACTCAACAAAGAGGCCTAGTTTGAAGATTGCAGCAAAGAAACAAGTGACGTTGCCCATAAATCAGTACTTGTGGGGCCCACCAACACTGACCGGCTCAAATCTGAGTAGCGGCACCGTGAGACTCCCATCCGCTTCACCCCGCTTTAGCAGCTTAAGTGGGGCCAACCACCAAAAGTTGATTCTCTTCACTTTGGCCATCAGTCTTCAGGGCTGCAGACACAAGCTCATAAAACGCTCCAAGGACAGGACAGGGCAGGGCTGGGCTGGGCAGTGGGGGGTCAAGTGCTGCTATGTGAGCCAAGTCCTAAAGCAGAAAGAGAGAGAAATTATGCAAAGAAAGAAAAACGGACAGAGAGTTGCAAATAGCGGACGTAGGAGAGAGAAATGGAAGTAGGAAAAAATAATGTGAGAAAAGAAAGAAGGGTGGTAGTTAGAAACTGGGCCGGAGGAAGGGGATAAGGAGAAATGGTGAAGGTAATGAAAGGTTCAAGGAAGGAAATATAGAAGGAAGGAAATGTGAAAAACAAAGCGGAAGAAAGGGTGGGTGAAAAGAACAAGCATTGGCATAGCCAATAGGTCTCGCCTTTGAGACCTTATAAGTGTTTAGCCATGCAGCACATTATCCTGGGTGCTGACCCACTAGGGATTGAAGGGCTATACAAATGTTATGTTGCAAAGTATTTAAAAGTCGGAAAAATGTGGTGAAATAGTGCATTTTTTCAGCTCACATTTCCAAAACTAGGATGTAACAAAAACAAGCATTGGCATAGCCAATAGGTCTCGCCTTTGGGGCCTTATAAGTGTTTAGCCAGAGCTATTGACTTTGCCAATGTCTTCAAGCTGTGCTGTAGAGAAGTGTGGCTGCTGTGCAGCATGCTGAAAAGTTATAATAAAAAAGTGTCAGAAGCATTTTTGTTACTTTATATATGACCAAGAAGGCATTATGTAAAACTGAACGACCATATTAAAAAAAGTATTTACAATAAAACATTTCCTCAGTTTTCTTTTGTTCTTGCAATGCTGGCAACTTGTTTCTGCCTATTGCAATGGTTGTAAGTTAAAGCTTTTTTTTTTGAGGGGGCATAAACAATCGGAGGGTGAAGGTTGGGAACTAGTACCTGTATTATAACACTAGCAGCGCCCAGACGCTAGGGGAGAATCAACAGATGCCAGATTCCGAGAGCAGGCTGAGGTGGTGCTGAGTGATGCTGAGGTGGTGGTAGTGGTGGTGGTGGTGGTGACTGTTGCGGAGACGATGCTGAGGTGATGCTGAATGATACTCCGGTCTTGCTGAGTGATACTGCTGTGGTGCTGAGTGATGCTGTGGTGGTGCTGAGTGATATTGTCTTGGTGCTGAGTGATGCTGTGGTGGCCCTGAGTGATGCTGTGGTGGCCCTGAGTGATGCTGTGGTGGCCCTGAGTGATGCTGTGGTGGCCCTGAGTGATGCTGTGGTGGCCCTGAGTGATGCTGTGGTGGCCCTGAGTGATGCTGTGGTGGCCCTGAGTGATGCTGTGGTGGCCCTGAGTGATGCTGTGGTGGCCCTGAGTGATGCTGTGGTGGCCCTGAGTGATGCTGTGGTGGCCCTGAGTGATGCTGTGGTGGCCCTGAGTGATGCTGTGGTGGCCCTGAGTGATGCTGTGGTGGCCCTGAGTGATGCTGTGGTGGCCCTGAGTGATGCTGTGGTGGCCCTGAGTGATGCTGTGGTGGCGCTGAATGATGCTGTGGTGGCGCTGAATGATGCTGTGGTGGTGCTGAGGGATGCTGTGGTGGTGCTGAGCGATGCTGTGGTGGTGCTGAGCGATGCTGTGGTGGTGCTGAGCGATGCTGTGGTGGTGCTGAGCGATGCTGTGGTGGTGCTGAGCGATGCTGTGGTGGTGCTGAGCGATGCTGTGGTGGTGCTGAGCGATGCTGTGGTGGTGCTGAGCGATGCTGTGGTGGCGCTGAGCGATGCTGTGGTGGCGCTGAGCGATGCTGTGGCGGCGCTGAGCGATGCTGTGGCGGCGCTGAGCGATGCTGTGGCGGCGCTGAGCGATGCTGTGGCGGCGCCGAGCGATGCTGTGGCGGCGCCGAGCGATGCTGTGGCGGCGCCGAGCGATGCTGTGGCGGCGCCGAGCGATGCTGTGGCGGCGCCGAGCGATGCTGTGGCGGCGCCGAGCGATGCTGTGGCGGCGCCGAGCGATGCTGTGGCGGCGCCGAGCGATGCTGTGGCGGCGCCGAGCGATGCTGTGGCGGCGCCGAGCGATGCTGTGTTGGTGCCGAGTGATGCTGTGCTGGCTCTGATTGATGCTGTGGTGTTGCCGAGTGAGAGATAGAGTGAAGATATAATGCCCAATTAGAGAGGGTGGTGAGAGAGAAAGGGAGAGAGAGAAAGGGTGTACATAGAATAAAGAGTGGAGCGGGATAGAGAGAGAGAAAGAAGGGGAGAGAGAGTGAATGAAGGAGTTTGAAAGAGAAACAGATAAAGGGGTGAGAGAGCATGAAAGGCTAAAAAAGATAGAGAGGGGAGAGTTAAGTAGAGAGAGAATTAGAGAGGGGAGAGAGAGAGAAGGAGAGAGACAATAAGAGTGGGGGGTGTGGAGTTTAAATAGAGTGAAGAAGTGACGCGGAAAAAGTAACCTTAAATATAGCTTTGTGCTTTGCGCGAATAAATATTTTAAAAAAAAACAGTGAGACAAAAATACTGGTAATTAGGCTGTGACTCCCAATATAAAACAAATAGCGATATAAGGTGAAATCAACCCACCGAAGCAATATTTCTAACTAGACAAAAAAAAGCTTGCATTTCAATGCTAATCGCTGTTGTTTTTCATGTGACTGTAGTCCAGGGCCGTCAGTTGGTAATGTGAGCTGCTGCTGCGATTGAAACATCAGAGTCAAGAGAGTTAATGAGCCATGACGAGGAAATGAGGAAGAGATAGGAAACCCAGATGCCAGCTGCGCGTGCACGCCATCGTGAACTCAAGCTGGTCGCCAGCCGAAAGCCAGTGTTTGCACTTCCAAAACCCGCTTACTAAAACTCTCGGCCAGACCAGCACAAGCGCTGGTGCAGGCCGAGACCTAAAAACTTCTTGAAATCCTGGTGGAAAGAAAATGGCAAAGAAGTACTCGGGTGCGGCTGTGTGTGTGCCCGGAAAGCTGTCTCAGACCGGGCTGCCACACACGACGGGGGAGGCTGAAGTCCTTTGAGCCCAATGGGCGTTGCGCGCCTGATGAGAGTGGTGGCTGGAGAGGAACTGGCACGACCAGTAGAGGGGACGGAGCTCTGGTGAATATTGGGGAAGAGGGAAGGACTGCTGCTGTGCTCGAAGAAAGGTGGTTCTGATCTGATCGTGTATCCATTCCTTCCCACTCTGCTTTGCCAGTGACTACGGGTACCAGGAGGTGCCGAGAATACTGCAGTCAGCTAAGCATACATTGTATTGTATTGTATTGTAATTGCATTTGTATAGCGCTTACTACCCCTGACGAGGCGTCGAAGCGCTTTTTCGGCGAGTAGCACGCTACTCCGGGACCCATAGAGGATTAGTGTTGAATTAGTATAGTGAAACATGCAAGTAAATTTTAAGTGGTGGATATGTTAGTCAGTTATTTGGATTCAGAAGGATAGCGGAGGGATAGAAGAGGGAAAAAAGGTTTGCATATATATAGCGCTTCTAACCCCTGATGGGGTGTTGAATTGCTTTTTTTTTTGGGGCGAGTAGCACGATACTCCGGAAACCCATAAAGGATTAGTGGTGAATTAGTATGGTGAAATATGAAAGTAATTTGAGTGGTGGATATTAGTCAGTTATTTGGAGTGAGAAGGATAGTGGAGGGATAGAAGGGAAAGAAAGGTTTGCATTCATATAGCGCCTGTTACCCCTGGTGGGTGTTGAAGCGCTTTGTTGGCGAGTAGCACGCTACTCTGGAACCCATAATTAAATTATAAATCAATTATAAAATCATAAATCAAAATCAAAATAAATTCTTCTTGCTTGCTATTTGAATACAAGATAGAACCTACATGACCCAACGAAAGTGGAGAATGTTGATTCTCTTCTAAAAATGTTTCAAAACACCAGCTGCCCAGGCTGAACTGAAAATAGCGTTTTCATTAAAATCGTGGTATAGCAGGACTGTAACAACTGGACAGAGCCTCTGAAAACCTACATAGGTTCACAGCAAAGAAGTGCCTTTATTGCCAAGTCAGTCATTAATCCTGTTAACGTCTGCTGTGATATTTGATTTCCGGGAAGGCCAACTCAGCCTTTCATCCTTCCAAGGTAAGTAAACTGGGTACCATTAAATTGGGTAACAGTAACATTTATTCTTTGCAGCGCTTTGAAGCAAGAGGTGTGTGGTAACAAAAGCTTCATAAAAACAATGTTAAATTATTAAAATTACCATAATGATCAGAGTTTGCTAGACTTTAGTCAACAGTTTCTTCAGAGTGAATTAAAAAATGTTGCCTGTCTTGGAATCTTGAGACCTGGACTTTGGCAGATCAACTCGCGAGCTCTGTGAACAACATTAGCAGATCTGCCTTTGAGCCATACTTCTGACTCTTTGTCACACTGTTTCAAAACTCCAAACAATTTATTCTTTTAAACTGCTCCTACTTTCCTCTTTTGTTATTGTCTGGGGCTCGCCTTTGTTTGCCTGAGTGCAGTATAAAGCTGCTCATTCTCTCACCCGTTAGGGTTGGGAGCCTGTGATCTCTCACAGGCCACTGGGGGAATCAGGGCTTTTGTTATAGCTGCCATCTAACCCGATGACATGAGCACGCAGCCAGTTGTCGCGGTTTCCAACCAGCAATACTTCACATGTTGGCGCCTGTAGGCTTACTTATGAGAAGTAAAGTGAAACTACAAGTCCCAGTATGCTTAGTGCTGGTAGCAGAACACAGAGGACTGGATGAAGGTCAGTTTTATGAAGTGAGATGATTTCGCTGCTATGTTTTGCCGGCAGTTTACTGTCCCTACGGGAAAGTAAGATTGGCACGCCCATTGGTCAGCCACATGCTGGCACACCGGACCGAGTCTAACCTCTACTTACGTTTGAGTTGAAAACACGGCGCATGCGTCATGAGTCACCCTTGCCTCTCCCAGTTCTAAAATGTTCCTGCCCCTTTCTTTTGCCCTGCCGAGCTGTCAGGGGCACTCGCCAGTCTATTAATATTACCATGTATCTGTGCATTCTGGCGCTGACTTATAAAGCGTAACAACTTTCAACGCAATACTGACTAGAAACAATTGGTAAATTGTGGAAAAAAGTCGTCTGGAGCTATTTTTGAAAGCAGCAGTGAGTTAATCCCATGTGCTTCTTAAAAGCATGACCGATGGCGGAGCCTTCCGCCCCACGCAGGGGAGTCACTGCCGGCTGATGCCCTCCCGATGCACAACACACAGCGCTCTTATGACCCACATCACCCAATGCTTCGCCGGCAGTGTCACAGAAGCAGTACGAACCTAACCGGGTTGCTTTTCCCGTCTGATGAAATTAGGCAGCTCCTTTCGTGGGATGACCCCAGTCTGTAGCATTTGTCACAGCAGCACTCCTGCGGGAGCTTTCCAAGGAGGAAAGGGGAGGGGGGGAAGAGAGTAGGTGGGGTTGGTGGGGATTAGAGGCGGAATAAGGTCTTCAGAGCCTTCTGCAACAGCTGGCTTATTTTATCCTTCCTTTCTGCTACGTACCAGAGCCACAGTTCACTGCATTTCCACAGACCCCCCCCGTAAAAAAAAAAGTAAACTTGAGGGGCACTATACCTAAAACCAGTTTGAACTGGGTGAGCTGCATCAGTACTTTTGATGAACCGGAGTTTCTCACTGCCCTCCTCACAAAGAGAAACAAGCATTGGCATAGCCAATAGGTCTCGCCTTGGGGACCTTATAAGTGTTTAGCCATGCAATGGTTGATGTTGTTGCACCAAGGATATTGTGCTGCATAACTAAATACTTATAAGGTCCCAAAAGCGAGACCTATTGGCTATGCCAATGCTTGTTTACATAGTAACTGCTGAGTATCAGCTACGTCCTACTCCCAAATAGACAGCTAGCATGTCAACCGACCAGAGTAGAGAGAGAGATTTAGAGAGAGAGATTTAGAGAGAGAGATTTAGAGAGAGAGAGATTTAGAGAGATAGATTTATACTCCTATTTTGTTCACTTTGTCTAATTATTTTGTAAATGATTCAGCCTACTTTGCTCGTGTATACCTGTTATTTCACCTGATTTGCCCTTTTGATATTTCTAAAAAAAAATCGGCGTAAAAACGCTGATCAGCAGTTTGCACAAGGACTCAAGCATTTGTTCATTGTTTTTGTAAAGATAACATATGTCGAGAAAGATAACTAAATGTGTCTCATAGCAACCCACTTTGTGATATCCTGTATCACTCAAAGCTCTAACTCCACAAACACCGGCTGCATGTACCTTAAGCGTGTCATCCGAGCATCCTGTGATTAGACAGAATGCCACGTTTCTGTCAACAATATATCTAACCTCGCGTCACGGGGTGCTGGAAATGCCATATGGAATGTAGGTTAGCAGGAAGGCATCCGTCTTCTGACCTCGACTGAGTCAGGGTGGTCAAATGGCATTCTTCAATGGACGGGAACCCCCTAAATCTTCTTGAAAAGAGCCCCTAACACGCCAGTCTGATTTATTTAGAAATGCTTCTGGAGTGAGGACTCCCCCACCACCCCTGGCTTGACGAAATCGTGCTCGGCTCTGTGATTATTTTCACATCGCCGAGGACGTTTAATTGATATACATAGATGTTTGCTCAGATCTCAAAATATGATCAAGCTATTCTGACGTGTTTAAGAGCTAAGCGAAGAAATCCTATTTCTTTAAAAATGGGGTGGCTTGCGTGCTACTATTGCATGTCGGGACGAATGCTTTGTTGTCAACGTGTCCTGCTGTAGTTTGTTTTTCCTGCACTGCCACTGACTGCGCTTTTATATTACATTCTGCTGTTGAAAATAAGATTGACTGCAAATAAACCACGTATACATCATGAACTTTGCCCTGTACGACAGTGTCCTTCTGTTGAGCTCCGTGCTTAGCAGGACCACCGGCACTTCAAAGGTTACAATTTATAGTGTGTGTTAGTTGTAGGACGACATTGGCAACTGCTACAAGGGAGTAACAGGACGTCGGAAAAAAAGGATGTCATCAGTTCTCTAAAATACAAGGGTTTTCACGGAAGAAAAATATATATTCAGGCGTTTTCCCCAATGGAAATCTGGGGTGCGACGCTGGTGATAAGCTGTTTGGCAATATCATGATTTAATTTGGAAATAGTCGAACATGTCGCAGTAGTCTTTTCTTCAAAATCAGAGCCATTTCCTCTATTCTGCTCGCCAGTCGCTCAAAATATATATTTTTAAATGGTAAAAAAAAAGTTTGGGAGTTGTTGAAGCTACTCACAGAAACGTGACGTGCTTCTTTGCCAAACCCTAGCAACTATCCGAGGCGACCCTGCTTTACCTCTTCCCGTTGCACAGGGGCCTGTGAAGTGGCATAGGCAAGGCACAAGTCCTAAAAAAAGAAGTAATAGAAATAGAGCGAGCGTGCGTGCGGAGAGAGAGGAAAGGATTTGAAGAGGGGGGAGAGAAAGTGTGAACACTTGGAGGAAAGAAATATATGGAAAGAGAGACAGGGAGATACAGAGGGAAAGAGAAAGTAGAAGACAGCCGCATGAAAGGACAAGCCCGGCAGGGAGTGGTGCGCGCACGCTCGTGTTGCTGGTAACTGCATGGAGTGGTGCGTGCGTGCGCGCGCAGTCTGCTCATTTTCAAGCACTGCACTCGTGCTTGTGGCGCGCCCCTGCTCGCTCCCGCAAGGTGGATGCCGCCACAAGCACGAGTGTGTGCTTAAAAAAGAGCAGAGCGACGGCTAAAGGCCCTCTTAAGCAGCGCATGCGCGCTGCGTAGGCGAGACCTAAAAAAACAAATAGACTAAAAAAACAATATGTCTGCATCCCCAGGGTCAAGCATTGATCCCTCTCCTGTGTCGGAATGCCCAATTGTAACAATCAACGAGCACAGATTGTGCAGCCTCCACATGCACAAATGAGGAGTGCTTGGAGCGCAACTTGGGGATGAGTATACTGTTCAGTGCAGGGGCGTGGCAACAATGGGACGGCTGGCCGAATCGGTCACCATCTTGGAAGGGAGAATCATTTTACTTCGCAGCAATCTGGAACGTCCTGACTCCAAATTAAAAAATAGACAAACCGAGGAAGGGCCAGTCAACTCTCATCAAGAGGCAGAGATAGTGCATCAGCTGTGCTGCATAACTTAAACAAGCCCGTGAGTGGTGCGCGCGCGCGCTGTGTGAAACTCACACAAGAGCCCCTGTAAACGCAGGTCCCCGGAGGCTCAGTGGGCTATGCGTGTGGCGGCTCCAGGAAGCGCCGGGCGCCATGATAAAAACAAAACAAGCCCGCGAGTGGTGCACGCGCGCACTGCAAGGAATGTAAGGAATGCAGCTGCCACTCTGCGCGCCGATGCTCGCTCCCGCAAGCAAAACGCTGTGGGAGTGAACATTTGCAAAAGAGGTGGGACATGCGCCCGCCTTTACCCATTTGCAGCCTCCTATTTCAAATTGACACAGCCAACAGCCAACCAAATGCGTGGGGGGAGTCAGACCCACACAGAAAAGTTTAGAGTGATTACATGAAGCCTCCCATAGAGCAGCGCATGCGCGCTGCGCTAGGCTCGACCTAAAAAAGGGTGAGTAAAGGAACAAATGGTTGAAAGGATGGCGTGAAAGGATCACTTGGTGAAGGGATAAACGAAGGAAAGGTAAATGATTGAAGGGATGTATAGACTGAAGAAATGATCCACAAAAGAGTGAGAGGGTGAATGGCTGGATTAGTGAAACGATAAATCTGTGTGAAATGAATGGTCATTGGATGGATGGAACATTGAAAATATGGTAGTGTGAAGGGATTAATGAATGTGAACAGATGGATGGAATTTAAAGGGGTGGTGAAAATGAGTTTATTCCTACATGCTTTCTTATGCATTTTTAGTTAGTGTAGTGGTTGACACTGGATTGGCCAGTGATTGTAAATTGTAGAAGAGATATTCCAGTCTTCCTGACCACGTTTTTAGATCTCCGCTAATTCACAAAAAGGAGCTTTAGAGGGAAAAAT
The DNA here is from genome assembly GCA_963921515.1 of Calotriton arnoldi. Classification (NCBI taxonomy): domain Eukaryota; kingdom Metazoa; phylum Chordata; class Amphibia; order Caudata; family Salamandridae; genus Calotriton; species Calotriton arnoldi. The sequence goes on from CAWUFW010005625.1 coordinate 884,819, forward strand.
CCCTATACAGCGCATGCAATGTCTCGAATAGACGCGTTGTGTTCAATCTATGGGCTTCAGCCCGCCCATATGCTTACCATTTGCTCGCTTCATCATCGCTCTCATATCCTTTGTCCCCATTTGTCCAGTGCATGGGCCAAGTACTTGTGTCCGTCCACTGCTCCCATTTTCGGAGCTACTTGTGTTTGAGCTCTCCACCCGAGTGCTCATGTTTTCACTCACTCCATCGTGCATCGAACACAGTGACTCGTAAAACGAAGCACTTTTAGTGTGTAATCGGAGTACTGAAAACCAGGAACTAGAATGTTAGTGACCAATTTGTGTTATGTGATTTGGCAATTCTATTGTATTAATAAACATGCATTATGTGTATTTCAAGTCGGGTATGATAAGTCAGTTGTACTGCTATAAACTTGCTCAATGTCATGTGGAAAAACTTGAAATAGTGCTGGTCCTTCAGGTAACCACAAAGCTTGTTGGGAATTGTAGGTAGTAAAACTAATTATAAAGCAGAAACCAAACTACAAGTCCCAGCATGACAGATACAGTTAGCTGCCTGTAGGAATGCTTGAATAAGCAAGATGGCAACTATGAGGGTTGTGTATGCTGAGCATGACTGGGAAGCTTGCTATTATGGCAACAGAACATGGTCAACCTCGCATAATCATGCACAAAGCTTTCTTCTGAAGGCACTGGGTCGTGGAACAGCACTGTGTCATGATGTGCTTCTAATGAGCTGGCAACAGGGGCAGAGAACATGTCTTAGACTGGTGCGCCCACGCCTCCTCCTTTAAGCCATAGCCAGGAGTGCCTGCCTCTCGTCACCAAGCTGCCTCCCGCCTGCTGCACGTGACCACAACCAACCCTGTACCCACCCCCACCTGGTCTCTGGCGACAACAAAGAGGAGACAATGCAGCGACCCTGGTGTGCGGGCTAACAAAGCTCTACGGCCATGTGCTACGCTCCTTCACAGGCGTTACACCCACTGGCTGATGAGCTCCCGCATGCCTCTTTAAATAGGCAAAGTGGAACGGGGAAGCACCCATTGCTGCACTGCCATCCTCTGCCTCATTCTGGTCTCGTAGCCTCCATACCCATCTGCAGTATTGCCTCCCTCTATCAGCATGAGCAGATATATGGCTCTGTGTTACCGCCGCCACCTCCTATCATCGCACAAGTCCCTCCCCAAACCTTGCCCGCTCCGGATCAAGGCCTCGTCTGGTACATGCTGCACCGGAAACCACGCAATACCAAAGGGGATGATGGACGGAGCGCTTGAGTTAATCAAACACTCACCCCCAGTCAACTGATCTGGGTTTAATCCATCATCATTCTTTAGCTCCCTCCACCACCCCAGTTCAGACATGGCCATATGTAAATCAGTCTGACCCTGTGCCTCATGGGAACAGTCCAGCCCGAACTGCCAAGCCATGTCTTCCCTGGACCGGAAACAAGCATCCTGGGACCGGTTTCTGGCTATTCAGCCGTCATCAGCCAGGCTAGCTTGAATCCAGTGGCAAAGTGAGCAAGGGACCCACGTCTGGGCATACCCTGCCAACTTAGGGCGAACAAAGCGATACCAAAGGGGATGATGGACGGAGCGCTTGAGCTAATCAAACACTCACCCCCAGTCAACTGAAACCCGGAAACCACGGCAGCAGGTTGGTAGAACATGATGCCCTATCCGGAAGTCAGATCATTGAATTTGTTGCTTAATCCCCTGTGCATGTGCTTTTACTGTTACTGTTTTACTGTTACTACGTGTATACCACTGTTACTGTAAATATTTGTCTTACAACCTGTGCATAACTGCTTATATATGTTACACACACTTTACCGTTTACTTAAACGTTTAAATTCTTCGATGTATTAGCAGTTGTATTATTTAAAATCTACGCCTGTGTACCTGTCTGCTATTCCACCAATATATGCACACATCCACCCAGGATCCATCCATCTACCACTCGGCACTATCTTATCATCCTGCATAGTTATTTTTTTTAAGCTTTTTGGTGATGTTTACTTGTGTGTTTACAGCTGCCTTAACGCGCTTTGTACGAAACAGAAAATAGACAAATAAAGGGGCAGACCAGAAAACAAGGATAAATCTCGGCTTCCCTGATTAAATTGTGTGCTATTGGGCTACACAGCTAAAAGGCATTAACATTGAAAAATCCAATAGCTCTCACATCGCCGAGACCTATTGGCTTTGCAAATGCATGTTACGTCTGGGTTTTGACAGCGGAGCTGGTGAACCAGCCTTTTGCTAAAATTCTACGAGCAGTGCAATAAATCATTAAAAAAAACTGCCCTTGTTAGATTTATTTAGTGTTTTATAGAGTGCGAACGTGACCCGTTAGGGTATCAGAGCGCTTTACAGGGATAACACGTTGTATACAAGTATGAAATAGTCAAAGAAAAAAAAAACATAAGTAGGGGTAGAAGGAAGTGAAACATTTGGGGAATAACAGGGTGTATACAATGTTCAGATCATAATGCAGAGAAATCCAGCAATTACATTGGTGGGAGTACAAGGTCAGTACAAGATGGATAGCAGCCAGTCAGTCCAAACTCTAGCAGCAACATAAATAAGCAAAGCCGCTGAGCGATGTGTGCAATACATGATGTATGGGAGAAACCTGCCCATTAGGAAGGTTTTGGTTTCCTTTTTAAATATTGACAGAGAGGGAATTCTTCTGATGAAAGACGGCAGCGAGTTCCAGATTATTGGTGCGGCCCCAGAGAAAGCATGATTGTAATTCTTTTCCTTTCGGAAGCAGGGTGGCTGGAGCACAAGTTCTCTGGCGTACCGGGAGTTTCTGGCTCCTCCAGAAACCATGATTTTCTGGGTGAGATATGCAAGGGATTTCATGTGTAGCGCTTTGTGGGTGATACATGCCAGTTTGAGTTGGATTCTGGCTTCAAGAGGAAGCCAGTTCAGCGCCTTCAGATGCGGTGGGATGTGGTTGAATTTGTTTGAGCCTATTAAGAGTCTAGCGGCGGCGTTGAGGCAAGCTTTTAGGGGGGCCATGGAGATCTTGGGCAGGCCTGAAAGGGTTGAGCATCTGTATTCGATTCTGGAGATAACTAATGCCTGGACTGACATTTTTAGGTCAAAGGCATCAAGGAAAGGTTTTAGTTTCCTCAGGTAGCTCAGGTGAAACCTGGCAGTTTTAGCCATCGAGTTGATGTGGTCTCGCATATTCAGGTTGCTGTCTAGGATTATTCCGAGAGATTTGGCAGATTCCACTATGGTCGGTGTGCAGTTTAGGGCTGTGATCGACTTGGTCCTTTCCCGGATGTCAGTGTTACTTTTAGGGGGGGAGATTAGAAGAAACTTTGTTTTTTGTGCATTTAGTTTACGCTGGTTGCAGGCGAGTCATTGAACAGTCAGCTTTAGGGCCTCATTCAAAGAGTAGATCTCCTCTAGAGATGAGATTTTGATGTAGATCTGGGTGTATCATCGGCATACATGTGAAGGGAGATGTTGGCGGTACGTAGTAATTCAGCTAACGGTTCAAGGTATAGATTTAGGAGGGTTGGGGAAAGATTTGATCCTTGGGGGACTTCGATCGTTATCGGGGAAGGAGCAGATAGAAGACTGTTGACTAAGAATCTCTGGGTAAGGTTCCGGAGGAAGGATCTAAACCATTCGAGAACGGTTCCCCTTACTCCCATCCTGAATTTGAGGCGTTCAAGTAGTTTCTCGTGGTTGACTGTGTCGAATGCCAAGGATAAATCCAATAGAATTAGGAGACCTGTTTTGCCTTGGTCAAGGGCTTGAAGAGCATCATCCACAATATGGAGAATAGTAGTTTCCGTGCTGTGCCTAGGGCTGAACCCGGATTGGAATTTGTCTAGCAGATTAAAGTAATATATTAGTAATAATTGGTAATATGTAGGCTCAGTTGAAGTATCACACATTTCTCCAGAGCTTTCGCTAGAAGTGGGATATTGGATATTGGTCTGAAATTGTCTGGAGTAGCAGGATTCAAGGTGGGTTTTTTTAAGATGGGGACGACTTGACCGGCTTTTAGAGTCAGGTATGGACCCTTGTAGTAGGGAAGTGTTGATTATTGTAGTCCAAATGGGAATGATAAATTGGGAGGTCGCGGCCACGCAGCTGGAGGGGAGTGGGTCATTATAGTGGTTATTGGGATTTAAGGAGGATAGAATTTTCGAGATGGAATGGTCGTCATATAACTTGAAGTTGGACCAGTGCGCTTGGTTCTTGGGTGTTGTCTGGGGGGGGAAGAGAGGAGAGATGGGACCCGGCAGGAAAAGGTCAGATGTTGGAGGCGGAATTAAGTTTGTTTCCTAGGGAGGTAATTTAGGCTGCAAAGAAGGAGGAGAACTCCTCGTAGGTTATTAGGGATTTTGAGGTCTCTTTGGAAGTTTTAGCCAGTTAGTTAGATTGGTGTTTGACCATTTCAATGAGCTTACGAGGTCTGTTTTTAGTGTTTTCCAGCTCCGATCTAAAGAACTCTTTTTTTTTTTTTTTTTTTTTTTTTTTGGTTTAGATTCGAGTATGTTCCTGTTGTAAGCATTTCTGGTCTGTCGGAGAAGTTTTAGTTGGGAGGCTGAGGGGTGCTGCCTCCAGGCTCTTTCTGTTAGCCGGAGGGTTCTCCTTTCATTGTTGAGGGATCTGTTGAACCAGGGGTTTTTGTCTTTGACTCTGGATCTTTTTAGCTTTAGCGGGGCAAGATCATCAATTGTCATTATTATATAATATATGATATTATTATATCATTCTATAACTATCACACGATGAGTTTTTGCTCACCATGCGCAATCTGTATTTAACGGGTATGGAAAACAATCACATGCTGTAAATATAGCACCCGATACAAAAAACACATGCGATTTCTACTTAGTATGATATTTACAATATAAGATAAGTATCACATGTGTTATATATGACACACACGTGCAGAACAACAGGAAATTGTTATTCCTAGAGCCATGGATCCCATTATGCATTGGTGACCAAAACAGGCCTATTACATTGTGTGTTTTTTTTTTTTGTTTTTTTTTAATATACAAGGAAAGGACTATTATTCTATTTATTTTATGTGAATTGTCTTATATACTTTAAAAAAAAAAATGTAATTCATTTTACAACAAAAACCATAGACTGCCACCATCATCGCGATGTTTGACAGGTTATAGTTACTACGCATAGTCAGTGCTGTTCCACTTGCTCTTCTTTGGTCCCATTTATCTTCTCCTCCCCTCTTCACCCACCCTCTACTTTCTCAATAGTGCTGTTTCGCTTCCCTGTTTATGGACTCACTCTCTACTCACTCTCTTCCCTCTATCGTTGCCAGGGTATCCAGACTTCCCATTTTTTTCAAGCATCTCCTCCCTTCGTAGACTTTTTTTCTCCGCCAGCATGCACTAGTCAATCTTCCATCCAGGTTTTGATGTCTGCTAGGATAAAGAGGCAATGCAAATATGTGTCCAATTTATAGTAGTTCTTTGGTTCAGAAAGTCCAACCATCAATGTTTCAGAAATCTCCCAGCCGAGACTGTTTAAAAAGATTCTTTATTTATTATTTCTTCATATTAAAACAGCCAACGATTTTCGCTAATACAAGAGGTTCATCAGGGCTTTTATTATATGCAGGTTGCATTTTGCCAAAATTGCGGTCATTTGTACAGCCAGTTTCTGGAGAAGCGAACAGATTTAGCCTCTTAATTATACATCCTCAATACATGGAAATGCTGTGTGCGGCAATCGGCCCATACATCCTCATTTCAAACTGCCAACTACTCTTTGGCAGTGTGAAGTGAGGATACATGGCTGGTTGCCGTGCACAGTATTCCCATGTACTGAGAACTATACCCCTTTTGATTTTGCTCCCCAGACCATTCACATTCCAGGTGAATATCTTCAGCCTGGTATTCTATATAGGTGATTGTTATGAGATTGGGATTCTCCCCCATCCTTTCCCTGGCCCCTGTTGTAGCTATTATCTACGTTGGTCAGCCTGGGTTGTTGCCCTGTCACTATGTCTCTCCAGTAGCCTGTCTTTCAAATAACAGAACCAAGACCTCCCTCCTCCCCCCTCCCCCACCCCAGCTCCCCCCTCTCCGCTGTCCTGCAGATCAGGCCTCTCAACTGCCTGCCACTGTAACATGCAGAGTGTCTGTTGTCCCATGTTCTCCATGAACTTTGGGGTACACCAAGTTGCCGCCTCCCTCGCCACTTGCCCCTCCCAGTCTCTGAGACGACATTGTTTCCCTCAAAGAGAGGCCAGAGTCTTTGTAAAAGTACAGATCCTGACCCAGGTCTTGCGAGCTAAGTCTGAAGTCTGCAGTGTCTCTGTTCGATAACCCCTAGGGTTTGTGGTCTCAGACCCGGTTTGCAGGGGAGCTGCCGTCGTCCTCCCCCCACCATCGACTCATCCATCAGTAGTGTATTGGTTCCCTCGATGTTCTCACTCTCCACTGGGTTTATGCAGGGAAAAGTTGCTGGGTCTTCTGCTGTTCCTGCGGTGGGCGGGTGAACCTAATATTTCCCTGCCCCATACTCTTGCTGTTCATGCCTCTAGGTTTTCTTGCTATGATTGCATCTCGCTCCCACCAGCCTGCATCCATCTAACCATTCCCATGCCTCTGCGGTATTAAAATGCCATGATTTCTCCTCCATCACCCCTATAACTTCTGCTAGGTATATACTTCAGTTCTCTCTCTCCGAGACATCTCTTTACCTCCTTGAAGATTCGTCTCAGTCTTTGCACTCTTAATGTAAAATCTGGAACTAGTCTAATCATAGAACTTTCGTATTGGAGATGATCTCTGGCCCTGGCTGCTTGTAGTATGGCATCCCTGTCATTGAAGATGCGTGCTACAATCCTACTGATCATGGCAGAGTTATTGCGGCGCTGGTGGCTCGCTCTATCGAGAAACTTTGAGAGGCCTTTCGGTTTCAAAGTATTTAGAATTAAGTCCTCCAGAAACTGCTCAACACTCAGGCCCTCTGCTCTCTCAGGGAGACCCTCCACTTTTATTTTGTTCCCGCGTGAGCAGCCTTTGTAGTAGTTTAGTTTTGCCTACGCAGAGTCATTTTCTTTTTCCAGTTGGCCAACTTGGTCTCTGTTTCTTAATATCATTGTTAAGTAACGATACAGCTTTGTTCATCCGTGGTGTTTTGTCATTGATTTTTTGGAGGTTTCCCCTGAGGAGGTTCACCTCGGTTGTCACTGAGTCTATTTTCGTTTCTAGTGTGCTTCTGATTCCTGCTGTTGCTGCCATGATGTCCTTAAGCTTTGGTTCACTGTCTGCTGTCCCATTTCCCTCTCAGTTTCTCCCTTCGGTTCCTTCTGCTGTTGCCTGTGAGGGTATTAATAGTGGTGTATTTGTCCATTTTGTTGGGTAGCCTTTCACCCCTTTTCCCAGACCATTGCGCCTTTTGTTTGTCAACTTTCTGTTGTCTCTAAGTGATGGCAGTCCTGTCCATTCTCTGAGGCATCTCAGGAGGAGCGGGACAAGAACCTGTTTCCTCTCTCTTCCTGGGGATGGGGGGATTGCAGTTATTATCACTGCTGCCTGCTAGGGGAGGGCGTCTGTCCGATGACACCCTCCCTGCTGCCAATTTGGCGAGCCTCCCTGCGGCCCTTCAGATTTCCTACCCCTACCTTTCCCCCTCTGTCACATTCTCTCTGGCTTACTATCCGCCCCGGTTAGGCCTGTATGCTGTCGGTCTCTTTGCTCCGAGGTGAGTTTCTTTCAGCGACTTCCCTGGCCACTGGCTCGGATAGTATTGTTGCATCAACCTATGTGATGTCGGCGTGCAAGTCGCCTTCCCTTTGCTGCTTGTGTCTGTGTCCATTCGTCATTCCCGGAGCCGAGCCCTGGCCACCCCAGCCTTCCTTTCCGATCCCCAACCCCGCTGGTCTTGAGCGTTTCTCGTGACTGGGCCGGATCCACTCGCTCTTTTCGCTACTCTCTACTCCGGTCTGACCTCAGGCCTTTCTCTCTGCTCCTTGGTACTACTTGACTTGGGCTGGGTCTGTGCTGCTCAGGCTTTCTGCTGCCAGGTTTCGTCTTTGCAGCGAGCACACACTCTTGTCCCGCTGTTTAATTGAGGCTGCCGCTGCACTTGTCTGTGTAGGCCCGTCCTGACCGCTCCCTTTTCTTGGCTCTTTTTTATTGTCTCAGGCAAAATTTCAGTCTCAGGCCTCTTTCCCCTCGCTTGTGTCGGCTCTCCTCCTTTCTGCTCGTACATATGCAAAAAGAACAATTGATGGACAGAACGCTGAACAATGTTATACATTCACCCCAGTACAGAGATCTGGGACTAAATCCATGATTTTTTGCTCCCCATGCCATTTCAGTTTAGACCTGGGCATATGCAAATCAGTCTTGACCCCGTTCCCTGTGGGAACAGTCCAGCCCGAACTGCCAAGCCAGGTCCTCCCTGGACTGGAAACAAGCATCCTAGGACCTGTTTCACCCCTCATCAGCCAGGCGAGCTTGACTCTAATGGCATGGAGAGCACGGGATACACGTCTGGGCATACCCTTCCCACTCGGGGTGACAAATGCAAAAAGATCAGTTTATGGACAGAACGCTGAACAATGTTTGATTTGCTCTGCATTACGTCCATCATCTGTGTCTCTCGTGCGTACATATGCCGTAGCGAGTTTGGGGTTGGAGAAGCGCCACACTGCAGCCATCTTCGTTCCAGTTTGGGCACGGCCCGACGTGTTACATTAGAGACAAACAGAAGGGTACAATTCAAAAGTGATACATGAGATAAAACAGTTGCCTCATTCGTTTAGTGGCTGTCCAGTGTCAACTCCTACTCTTGAGACACAAGATGAGTTTTCCCACAGCATCCATCCCCTGCTGCTACAAAGGTGATCTATCACACAATGTATCCCCGCATGCATTGGCAGATGGCGCACATTATGACCATTTTGTTTGAGGACCACATGAATGCTCAAAACACCACCAAAAACCTAAACTTCTCTTGCGAAAGAAATCATTGAAGAAGTGAATGTCTTGTCAACAGGCCCTGGAGAGGTGGAAGAAGTAAAAGAGGTACAGTGATCTAAAGATGTGAGTACAGGGCATAGCGGCACAGAACAAGCATAATGCCTTGACAAATTGTGGTCATCCCCAACACACAGAAGTATATAAAGCCCTGGGAGGAGAAACCCCTTTCAACACTGGCCTTACCTGGCATCAAAGGTATCCATGAAGGCTTTAAGACTGGATGGCCCAAAGGAACAGGTGGTAAGAGCACAGTATTTCCTTACTGGCTACTAGCAATTCTCTCAAAAGGTGATAAAAAGCATCTCGTCTATCGAAGACTGATTCTTCCTGGCAGTTGATACAGAGCAAATGCATGGGTCTTTGTGTGCACCCCTAATGGTGCGTATATTGATCTTTTTGATAAAATCTGAACGTTTTCCCTTACTGGGACTCTGGCTTCTCAAAGAGGAGGGCATATATTAATCCTTTTTCCTGATCAGTTTGAAAGATTTCAGAATGTGTTGGGTCCTTACCCAAGCAGGAGCTCCACCCATGTACTATTTATGGCTACATTGCAGCACTTTTCCTATTTGTAAGACAGAATGACTAACCATATTGAAACGTAATCATTGTTCTTGAAGATCCTAGTTAATCAATTGGCCTTCAACTCTTTATACTCCTGTTACCTGGATTTGAACCTGTTCATGGCTATTTGCAAGTTCATGACTGAGTTCTGGTGGCAATTGCTGTGGCCGAGACCTTTAATAAGTTATCTGATCTACCTCGCACTGTTGTCTGGTGACGTAGATGACAGAGCAAGACCTTCATAGGCTGACTTTGTGTCAGGCTTTCACATAGATTATACTGTCTAATTGCATCATTCGTCCCTTGTCGAAATCTTTGCAGCATATGAGAAAGATTACACAGACCGGATGGCAGCAGGGATTCATCCACTGTATCTAATAACCAATGAATTTAAAATGGTCGGGCCACTGCTTAGGTCCTATAGAGGATCATCTTCTGGACTGGCAGTTTAGAAACCTTTTCAGTTTACTTCCTGCCTGGATTGCTGTAGGAAAGTGCCCCTTTTTTTACATGGTCACCCCCACTTTTTGACTGGTACCTGCTGCAGTTTTGACAGAAGTGCACTGGCTTCCTGCTATCCAGTTCCCCAGCGCCAGATCTCTTTTCCTAAAAACTGTAAAATTGTTTCCCCAATTGGCCATACCTTTAGCACCCCTGTAAGTCCCTAGCAAATGGTACCTCGAGAACCCAGGGCATGGGTACTAAAGAGAGTCCATAAGGGCTGCAGCGTGTATTGTGCCATGCTAAGGGACCTCACACCTAACTCATGCAGACTGTCATTGCAGGCTGCGTGTCTTGGTGTAGATAAAAGTCAAAACACAACATGGCTCACATCCCTGTGTGACATGCCTCCAGACACTGCATGCAATATAGGTAAGCCACCCCTCCAGCAGGCCTTAAAGCCCTAAGGCAGGGTGCACTATACTACATGTGTCTGCATGAGCAAATATGCCCCTGTGATGTCTAAGTCAATTCTTGAATATCACAAGTGAACAGAGAGGCCATTTTAAGTTCATGTTCTGGACACTGGTTAAAACGAGTTCCCCAGCTACATGATGACTTCACTGAAATGTTTGTTATCAAACACCTTGTATTAGTAAACCCACACTGATACCAGTGGTGAATTTATCAGTATATGCACCCAGAGGGCACTTTAGAGGTTCCCCCTAAAAACCTACCAGCCCCTAGTGTGCTTACTGACTGGTGTCGACTTGCCTGCACCCACAGATATGTTGCCGACCCCCTGCACCCACAGACATGTTGCCGACCCCCTGCAGGTGAAATCCTATGCTCTCTGAGTGCAGAAACACTGCCTGCTCTGGCCGGAGGTGTTGTCACCTCCTCCAAGCAGGTTGGCTAAGTAACCATCATTTCAAGGCAGCAGGCTTAAAAGGCCCATGTCGCCTTTGATATGTGACCACGGCTACTTGGTGATGGCAGAATTGGGAACTTTGGGACAGGGTTATGACCACTTCCCACAGAAAGTGGTCATATAGGGGGTGTAGTCAGCGGCGGCTCCTCCGCTATGGTGCGTCGCCCCCCCCAAACCCCCAAAGCGCAGGAAAGAAAAAATAAAAACGCACTTGTTTTATTTTTCCTTTCCTGCCGAGTCTTGGGGCGGGCCTGGTAGTCACAAGCACTGAGGTTAGTGCGTATGATGGTTTGGCCGGCCGTCTCAGGCCGGCCAAATCATCATGTGCAGTAAATGCTCTCTCCAACCCAGCAACGCAGCTGGGTTGGACAGAGCAGGCACAGACTCAGTCTGTCCTGGAGCGCAAATTGAGGGTGCTCAGGCCAATCCTGAATCTGCTCTCATGTGCGAGAACAGCTTCAGGATTGGCCGAAGGACATTCTGGGAGTCTGTGCCTTCCTGAAGAGGAGCAGAAGAGCGCGACGGCTGCAGGTAAGCTTTTTTTTTTTTATTCTCCCCCTGCGACCCGTAGTGCCCCTCCCCTCCCCCCTGCTCGGTTCCCCTCCCTGCTCACTCCCCCTCCCTGCTCACTCCCCCTCCCTGCTCACTGCCCCTCCCTGCTCACTCCCCCTCTCTGCTCACTCCCCCATCCCCGCTCCTCCAGCATATCGGCCGCTCCTGGGTGTAGTGACCACAAGGGTAATTAGCTCATTGGCTACCACCCTTCACACCCCTAAATCTAGTATTTAGAGGAGCCCCTGGCACCAGGAAAGCAGTTTGACGACCTAAGAAAAAGATAAAGGACACCTATGTGCAGAGAAGAGCAAGAACTGAGGAGCAGCACCTGACTTGGTGCCAGCCCTGCCGGCCTGCCTGTTGCCTCCGACAGATGCACCAAAGGCGACTGGTCCTACAGCTGCTCTGCCTCCAAAAGCCTGAGAGAACTGCCAGCACTTCAAGAAGCAACCAGCATCTCCCGTGGAGTAGCGGAGCTGCTTCCCTGCAGGCACCCAAGAAGAACCGTGAGGACTCCGGACCACAAAAACCCGACTCCAGAAAGCACCACTGTCAAACCCGACCTGAGTCAAACCCCACCTTGGGTTTGCCCAGACTGGACTTCCAGTTGCTGCCTGCAGCCTCTTTGTGCCGCCCCCCTCAACTGCGAATGTCTCATGGCCCGATGCCTAAAGACATCTCTGCACTCGAGTCATACAGCCCAAGGAGAAGTGGACCGACAGTGTCCCTACCTGCCAAGCATCTGGATAATCGAGCCCCCCTGTGGGTTCAACGGAACTGGCCCCCAGTACCAGCTTGCAGCCTCTTTTTCCCAGGACTGCCTCCATTGAAACCAACGGGGCACCGGACGCTGTAACTCACCTCTGCACCCGGCCGCCCAAGGTGACCTGTTGGTGCTGCCTTGGACCTTGCCCCATACTCACCGTAACTCCAAAAGATTGGTCTTGTAAGTCGCTGCTGAGTATCGGTTTGCAGTGTGTCTTTTTCCCTATAGGATAACATTACCGCATTAGAGACAATACAAGTATCCCTACCTGTTTTTTTCAAAACTGCTATTCTTAAAAAGTACTTACCCAATAACAAAGTTCTTGGTGTGCAAAGTTACATAAAGATACGTGCTATTTTTCTATATTGGCGTGGATCTATCATTTATTGACTGTGTGTATGCAACAAATGTGTACCACTCCTTGATAAGCCTAGGGCTGCTGGACCATATAACCACAAAAAGAGAACCTTGGGATTGTTAAAGCAAGCCCCTGTGCACACAGAAAGATTACCTGGACTCTCTTTACAATATACCTATTTTTGGTATATTATATAAAGAGCCAACTACCTACAGTTGCAGCTCGTATCAATGCAGGTTTTGAGGCAGCAAATAAATCTCCACCATATAGAATTTTGCCTATTGTATTTATTTGTTCTAGGCTGTTAGAGGTCAGAGACTGAGTCTCAGGATTCTGATCTTCAAAAATGATGTGGTGAGTCGAAGGCTAAACTTGCCAGTATTGAGCACTGTGTAAAAAGTGTGTAATTGTTCTACTTCAGGCCAGTGCAAGGAAGCAGTATCGGGCAAATAGTACCCATGTTTTGCCACCCTTACTCCCTCCTCGCCTAAGTGCATGTGAGCTTCAGCATCTTTATCTTTCATAAGGGGAATCTCCATTCTGGAGTACTGTAGTACAGCGATCTGACCCCCGCTGCAGGTGTTTAGTCAGCACCACCTTCCTGGGCAGGTACCATTATCAGTGCTCTTGTTTGGTCCAATGGTCCTTAATCCAAATGTTCCTTTTTCTGGTCAACTGAAAGTACATGAGCATGGAGTCAGCTAGTGGTGGCATCACTTCTGAGCAGAGATGAGGAGAACCACATCGAACGTCGGTTGTGTCTGGTGCAGCTGGAAATTTCTACAGGAGATTTTTTCAGGAGATTAACATTTATAGATAAAAAAGTAGCATATGTGCAGGTGAGTAACTTTTTTTTTTCTTTTTAATTTAAAGGTGAATTGCTTAGCTCAAATAGGCCTTTTTAACATCAAGTCATATCCTTTAATGTTCTAATTCTGTGAAAGACCTGACATGAGCTTTCCAGGTCTAGATTAGCGACACACCATTCTCACCGTTCCCGATATTTTAACATATTTCTTCTGCATCCGTTCCACACAATGCCAGCCGGTCTACTTTAAATTACATTTGCATCCCCAGTGTCTTTTCAAAAGAAAGCGAAAATCATTCTGCATTTCACATGGAAATAGACAGAAAAGAGTTTGATTTTAAAATCCTATCTGAAAGCCATTTTTGCACATTGAACAAAGGCCACATGCTACTGTTACTAAATGCATAAAAAATGGTCGAGTTCAAATAGGTGTCAGGGGCGTTTTACTTCATTTGTCATCTCTGCCCAACAGGAGCTGATGGCAATAGCCTGCATTGCTAAAGTAATAGGTATGTGGAGTCCTGCTAAAACCACTATGCTGTTGGAAGAGCTAAACTTTGAAATTGGTTTCACAGAACATGATTCCCCCCACTAGAAATGATTTGTTGGATGTGGTTGGTGCCAATATTGTGTTTTTTTACTGCCGGTTCTCCTTCATTTACTATCTGTCTCCTTACAGCACTCTCCTTCTCTCCTGTCTCTCCAGGAGTCCGATGGCGGTCTCTACGTATGCATGAATACATTCCTGGGCTTTGGGAAACAATATGTAGAACGACACCATCGAAAGACTGGGCAACGGGTTTACCTGCACATGAAAAGAACACGCAAACCGGTAAGAGTGGGCACAACTCCTGAAAAGTGCACACAGTAAATGTTTGTGGTGGTGCAGCAAAACTGTATGCAGGTTAAGTGCTTAAACCTGATGCTGCAGTTGAGGACTGCAACTGAAGTGTCTTTGTGGTTGCAGAACTGTGTTTGGGACCCAGTACTGGAATACGCATAATGCTCGATGACGGGATCTATGGAGCTGGAAGTGCTATTGGTTAAGGTCGACGTTCTTGATCCTATTTACTATTTTCATATTTACCCTAATTTATTTCCTTACAGAAAGTTGAAGAAAACACCTCGGCCACTGGAGACCCTCCTAAGAAAAAACCAACGCGCCTTGCTATCGGTAAAATGCTAAGATTCTTCATGGTCCGAATATTGTCTCTGAACTTCTGCTTTTCACTGTCCATAAGCTGAAGAATAGACTCCTTGAGTTCTCCTGCTAGGGGCTAGAATGAGCCTTGTGAATTACGGCTTCATGGTACTGGTTAGGCACCAACACCAGGATAGGGTGTGTGATCTCTTGCTCTTAAAAAAAGAAACCAGAAGGGACCAAGCAAATTCTTGTGTCTCATAATTACGGTGCATGAATAGATAGGCCCTGTGAAGTCGTTTAGTATGCTTTTGGCAAGGCACCTAGATCAATATTGTTTTTCACTATCTGTAGGGTACTAGGATGAACCCCGTTCACTTGTTTGCCTTGGCATTGGTAAGCCAGCAGAATACACACTGAATTCCTCTTCCTTCTATCCCTATGCTAGCAGTGTAAGTCTTGAGGAGAAGCATGCCATTAAATACCTGTTCTAAAAATTAACGTTGGTTTTGGCCATTTCCTCTGCTAGAAGAGCTGTTCAAATATTTAACCTACCCTCCGAGGACTTTATTACGTTATCTCCGTGTTCGATTGGATCAGTGAACCTGTCTATATTTTTTGATTCTTGACTCAATATCTCTTAAGCACTCATTTCAAGTTCCCTCAGATATAGGTTTAGGGATACCGGAGTGCCGGAATCTCCTATTCCACCTGGGCGGCTTCGAGCAGGTGGTAAATATGCAGGCTGATTTTGGGAGTATTGGTAGTATATCATGGGTAGTGTGGATGCTGTGATGCAGAGGAGAGCATAACAGAATATTGCACCTTTACAGAGCTGTCTGGAGCTGAGCGCAGCAGCTACCTGCATCTTCTCTGCCAAGTCCCCGGTAATTCTGGGCCCGGAATTATTGAGTCTGAAGATTGCAGACTTGATCATTCTGGGCCAGGAGACACCAGAAACTCATAATGGACTGGAGCTATATTACCCCCTCTGATATCACTCCAGGCCTCTTGTAATGAGGGCATTATAGATGTAACTTCTGTTTCTAGCTTTACCTCTCAAAACTGGAAAGGGAATACAGAATATTGCATTTCAACAAGAGTTTGATGCTGGAGAACGTGTTGTATGTAAAAATCATTCTCAAGCATTCAATCTACTATTCTACATGGTGTGAATGGCTTTCATCGCTTCCTTCTTCGTGCTGGAAGAGAATTTCGCAGTAGGATGAAAATATGAAAACTGAGTGCTAGGTTAAAAGAAACATGCTCCAGCTCCTTTCCTGAAAATTGCTGGACAAGGTCTGATGCCACAACATTTGGCCTGTCTGCAGGGAAGAACTGACTCCTCTTAGGGCCTAATTAGTAATGGTAATAGGTCTACCTCGGTCACCGCTGGGCCCACAAAAAAAGCAGTTCTACACTCCACAGTGAGATTTCTACTCATACATTGACCACATCTAACTTTTATTCAAAGGCTTACATTGGATACCCATATCAGTTTAAAGAATCCTCTCAACTTGCCAAAACCCCTCGCCATCTCAGTAGACCAAGGATAACTCGGAAGCAAGGACTCGCTGTATGCAGAAATTCCAAAGTGCAAATTCTCTCAAACATGACAGATTGTACAGGGGTGCCTACCTCATTTTAGAAGTCTCTCCTACCTAATTAGAGAACATAAACCTTTACTGGAGGTAAGGAAAGAGGGCTAACGACCCACCTCTCCATGTTATTCCCTCATTTCATGTGACATGATACTTTATTTCAGCAGAATGTTCACCTGTAGTTTGTGATTGTTCTATTTAAAGCACACTCCTGTGGGTCTAAATTGCTAGCCAACATAAAACCATAAATAAATAAAGTGTTCTGCTCTGTCCTGACAAGTACAATGTAGTCTGTAATACAAAGCACTTCTCATACCTACAAAGAGCTTTCTAGCTGCTTATTTTTATGGTAATGTTGGATGGCGGGTAGGGGTTGGATGAGTGACTGAATTACAATTAGAGTGGTCACCTGCGGTTGAGTGTGTGTCCCCCTGTGTCTCCCCAATGGCTAAACAGCTAAACAGCTAAACTATAGAAAAAGCACAGTGTATAGTAAAATTTACAAAATGCAATAACCGCACCTAAATGCTGCGGACTGAGAGAGTTAGAAGCTAACTAGGGAGGTCAACACATAATTGTGTGCATGGATGCACTACTCCTGCATAAAGACTTGTAAAAATCAATAGCAGAAAATTACCGCCAAACTTTGTGATGGCCTGTTTCCCAGGTTGTCTTGTCCAGTGTTGAGAGTGACAAGTTGTAGGTGAGCCTTGTACTGTCGCAAGACGATGACAGCCTCTTTCCAAGGCTCATCTTGCTTCAGCTGCCTGGACTGCATACCCCCCATTGACTAAAGATTTGTCAACAGGACGTGTAAAGTCCTGTTGCAGTTGCAAAATAGTTTCTGCCGTACTACTGCTAGTTGGCTTTTCCCTTCCCCGGGCAGTCACTTATTCTGAAATTGGAGGCAAAGGTTTTCTACCTAACTCCATTAAAGTATTGTTCTAGCTTAACCAGAAAAGAGTGACCCAAATGGGAGGCAAAAACTCAATTTCTCTCTCTCTCTTTCTCTCTGCAGGAGTAGAAGGTGGCTTTGACGTGACGGAAGAGAAATTTGAGTATGATGAAGAGGTAAAGCTGGTCATCCTACCGGAATACCTGGAAATTCCTCGCGATCTGCTAATTAACCTGCCTGACATGGTGCGCGACCGGGTACGTTTTTGACATTGCACCTTTGTCTCTTCTCCAATGGTTAAACCACACTAAAGAAAAATAAAGAGCTTACACATACCAAATTTTGGAACATGCATCTTGTTGCATCAAAACCAGCTGTGCATCAGAGTGTAAACAGTACATATAGGTGAGGGCATATCTCGCAGTGTATACATAGAACTGCTATAAATTAACTGTAGTAGAAGACAATCCTCAGCAGAATTTTCATGCTGATGAAACACTTGCAGGCATGGGAAGCCATTACCTGGTGTCTCTCCAATTCCATAATGTCACATAATTGAACTATGGTCCAATTGCTAATTGTTTTAAAACCTACATTGTTCTGTGTGGAACAAGTGCAATGTTTGAATAACTCACTTTAAAAAAATGTTATTCTTTGGTTTTACTACAATATTTACTAACATAGTTCCAGTCAATGGGACAGAAGTGACAATCAAAAAGTCTACAATGTTGCACTCTCTTCTGTATGGCCCTCTTTTTAATGGTCTCTGGTCGCTGATTCAAGACTGTGCAACTATATGAACTTAGTCCTCAGCTGCTCAGTTTCAGTGAAAAAATGTGTAATCATTTATGAACCCCCATCTACGCCATCCAAGTAAAGGTAATTGTTGGGTTTTATGGTGTCAGTGTCATGATTCTCAGTGTCTAGTGGGCATGTGGTCTTTTTTGTATCCTTGAGTTATCCTCCACCAGGTCCTTCGGTCAGTTGGACCCTGTGCAGATATTTGGTAGTAGTGAGCTCCGCTCATCGCTAGGCAGTCTAGCTCCTTTTCACCCACAAGTGTAAGGGTCTCCAGCAATACAGACTTATCCCAAATCCACGTAGGACTTGTACAACTGGGCAGCTCTTCTATCTCAGACAGTGTGTCTGCTATGAACTGATGAACGAACTCTACTCTAAGTCCAAAAAATTTACATCCCTATGCCCCTGGAAAGTCTGTATTTGTCCTCCTTTGGCATGCTTCATTCTAAATTCAATGTATTCTATAGTCGGTGAGCAGTGAATCAAACTTTGCTGTGTCCGTATTCCATGAGCGTCTGGGGCAGACTCCAAGGTTAGACCAGTTAGAACTTATCGAAGTGTGGCTGATAGTGCGAGCCAGGCAGCGCACCAGCAAAAGGTCACTGTTGCTAAGAGACATCCTGCAACACAGGAAGAAGGAAAAGGCTAGATATATTGGACCCAGAGAAAACTATATTCCAACAATTGAATCACAACTCATTTTCATAGAAACTAATGCAAGAAAACATACTAATCAACTGCCACATCAGTATTGGAAAGCTTTCTAGAGGTCCTACATAGAAAAATTGTAAAGAATCATTTTAATTCCTGTTTGTTTTAAAAAAAATACTAATTCATCTAAAGAACATATGTTGATAGTTAATTTTCAACATCTACTGTCATTTTTATTCCTGCTTTGTGAGAATTGTGCAGCAAAATTGCAGAAAATACATTACATTACCAAATTCTGGTAATTCCTTAAAGAGGTCCATTTGAAGAAAATGAATGCCCCCTTGCCCCTCCATAATTACAAGATCATATTATGTATCTTTGTGGTATTGGTATAGCACAAACCTACCTAGAATGTAGGGTAATGGTGTACTTGGTCGTAGGCATGTATGAAGTCAGCAAGTGATTTGAGAGGTAGCTTGTTTATCGACTGTTACTGCATCATGATGCAGTTTCCTACAAAGAGGCGGGTCTTCAAATCTTTCCTGAATTGGAGATGGGTTGGGGTGGTCCTAATGAACCCAGGGATGTTGTTCCACATCCTGGGTGGGTAGATGGAAAAGCCTTGTTTTTTTTTCTTTTTTATACTTTTTTCCTACAGTGTCCCTGTTGCAGGCGAGCCAAGAGCCATCAGAGATCGTGAACTTGTCAGCCAGATAAGAGAGGTGCAGGTTGTGATGGGTTTGTAAAAGATGCAGCTGGGTGTTTGAAGATGGTGCAGGTCGGAGTTCTATAAGGATTGTGGTGATCATATTTCTTCAGGCTCTGGATGGTGTCATCTTGTCTGTACTGCGGTGTGTAAGATGCTCTTAAGTGGGGGGGGGAGGGTAGTGTGGAGTGTGTGAGGCCATGGAGCAGGGCGCTTACACTATCCAGATGTGAGAGTACAAGGGCTTGAACACCAGTTATGAAATTGCGTTCTGGTGGGAATAGTTTCACTTTCGTCAGTGAAGAGAACTGGTACAGGCCATCTTTGATTTCTTGGCATTGAATTCCTTGAGTGTGAGGTTGGTGTCCAGATTGAACCCAAATGATTTGGCATTTGGTAAAAGTCTGGGTTCAAAACCGTCTGGGCTCCGGTCATTGACGCTAGTTTTAATTATTTCAAGCTTGTTGATCTTGGCAAATCAGAGTAATTATGTCTTGGGTTGAGCTTTGGTTATGTGTTATACATGCAGGCCTGGATTAGGTGCAATGAGTGTATGAGGCATTGGAAGTCGGAACCCTTGAGACTCTGCAGATAATAGGGGTCTTCTGGGACCTGGAGTTGCCTATGTCACCACCTGAAATTCATCAAGGCACCATCACACTTAGACCAATTGCCCTACTTATTCAAATATTATCGGGACAAGTAAATAGTGACTCCACTTTGTAGGATCACTAATGCATTTTGTTTTACTGCAAAACAAAGCAAAGTATCTGCCATGAAATTTGCAGAAATTAAGGTCCAGCTGAAGAAATCGAATTAAGACAGCATTCACCAGATGTATTCGAGACCACATTAAACAGTGAACATATTGACCCCTCTGTGAGAAAGTGCCCTCTTTGTGCATGGTTGCCCCCACTTTTTGCTGAACTGCTGATTTTTCTTTGACTCAGTGTGCCCTGGGCTCCTGCTAATCAGGTACCCAGGGCCTATGTTCTTTCCCTAAATCTGCATTGAAACCAAATCTCCATTGGCATCTCTGGCCACAGGTCAGCCCTGGTAAATGGTACCACAGGTACCCAGGGCACTGTGACCAGGGAAGACCTCTAAGGGCTGCAGCACTTATTGTGCCACCCTGAGAGGCCCTGTGCCATTACACACACACACTGCCTTTGCAGGCTGCGTGTCTTGGTGCAGAATAAAGTGAAGAGTCGACATGGCACACATCCCTGTGTGCCATGCCTACAACACACTGCCCTGGCATAGATCAGTCACCCCTCTAGGTGGGTGCACTATACCAGTGGTGAGGGTACAGGTGCATGAGCCCTGTACCCATACAGTGTCTAAGTCCATTCTTAGACATTGTAAGTGCAGTGCTGCCATTAAGAGTATATGGTGCTGGGAGTTAGTCATTACGAACTCCACAGCACCATAATGGCTACACTGAAAACTGAGAAGTTTGGTATCAAACTTCTCAGCACAATGAACCCACACTGATGCCAGTGTGGGATTTAAGGAAAAATGAACACAGAGGGCATCATAGAGATGCCCCCTGAAAAACGACCTACCACTAGTGTCCAGGCTGAGTGGCTGCTTTCAGCTGCCACCACCAGACATGTTTCTGGACCCCTGGGTCGAGAGCCTGCTGCTCACGGGGGCCTGAAACAATGCACATCCTGGGACGAGGTGCCAAGCCTCCTCCCCCAGGATGGGCAGGGTTCACGAAGGGGAAGCTTCAAAGGCTTGCCGCCTTTGTGAGCTTCCCCAGGCCACTTGCTGCTTTCAGCAACTGGTTCTGACCCCCACTCTGGGCGGGAGAACCGGCGGGAAAAACAAGTGAGGAAGAGAAGTGTGTCCACCTCTGCCAACTCCACCCCTCAGGTGGAGGAGGCGAGGTGAAGCACAACTCTTAGTCCACGCCACCTTGCAGATGGGTGGACTCAGTCAACCAGGGAAAGGCTTACGCCTCCCCTCCCACTGGAGGGTGGCATAATAGGGGGTGTACCCACCCCAGGGAAGGGACCCGTTGGTCCTAACCGTTTACCTACCTGTAACGCCCCTAAATCTACTATTTAGGGGCACCCCTGAACCTTGCTTCTTCGGACAAGAACCTGCAAGAAGAAAAGGAGGACCGAACAGCCGTGCCGAAGCTAACAAGAGGAGGACGCCCACTGACTTGGCCCCAGCCCTACCGGCCTTTCCCCACCTCGAACCTGCTCCAGCGAAATCCTGGTGTGTCCTGCAGCCAGCAACCTCAAGAAACCCGGAGGACCTGGCTGCCTTCAATCCCAAAGACTCTGTCTCCCGTGAACACCGGATTTGTTCAAACACCAGACTCCAGCTCCGCAAGGATCCGCAAGTTTGCACCACTCTGCATCCGACACCCATGGCCCAAGTTCCAATGGCCCAACACCAAGAGGAGGTCTCCCAGGCGATCCTGACCCGAGATCCGGTGACCCCTGACCTGCCTCAAGCCTCCACTCGACGCCTGCAGCCTCAAACCGGAAGGTCCCCCCAACTGCGACCAGGAGCTGGTAAGAAGATCCGTCCCTAAAAGGCACCCCTGCACCCGACGCCCCACGGCCTTGGGTGACCCAACTGATGGTGCCTAACCAACCCCCAAGATCCCAACTTACCTCTCCAAGTGGTGGTCGCACCCAGAAGACCTTCGTCCCCGAACCTGCAGTGCTTTTGCAAACCGGAGACTCCCCATTGAAAGCTACAGGGCTTCCGGTGCCAAAACAGCACTCTGCACCCGCCCGCTCCAGTGCCGCTGAGGATGCATCTTTTGTGCTGGCCTAATCCCCCATTGGCCCTGAGCTTAAGTCCAGGAGCTTTGCTCCCACAACCCAGTGGCCTGCTCGTCAGCAGCCACCAACCGGAGGCCCCCTATTGGATTACATTGGGCCTCAGCACTCTGCACCCGGCCGCCCTAGTGCCGCTGGGGGTGTAACAAGAGTGCATCCTTGACCCTGGGGGACCCCTGAGTCTAACCCCTGAACACCAACTCCCACAACAAAGTACTTACCTTTAAACCGATAACACTATTTTCCTCCATAGGATAACATTGATTGTTTTTCTATGAAAAGTTTCTAAGTGTGGAGTTGGAAAACCTAAAGAAATTCTTTAAAATTGTACTAACAAAAACGCTTTTACTCACCTGTTTACAGGAAATGTCCCAGTGTAGTATCCAGGTATACTACACTGTGTAAGAAAAGTAATCTGAAAGTAATGTACTGGTCATTTTACTAAAAAGCCCATTCAAAGTATATGTACTGTATTTACAAAGCATTGCATTTCTCAGTAACAATACTGTAAGTCAAAACAAAGTGCATATACAATTACAATCCAAACTGTATTACAACTGTATATTTACTGCAAAGTATGTATCACTTACCTGTGCCAGGCTTGCTTGGTTCTAGGAAATGAAATAACTAAAAGAATATTTTTATACAAAAACAATTGGTCTGAAGTTCAGTCTTTGAGTGTGAATTCATTTGCTGACTGAGTGTGTACAACAAATGCTTAACACTGTCCTCTGTTAAAGCCTTACTGCTCGACCACACTACCACAAATAGAGAGTGAGGTGCTATCTACTTTACCTCTGCCTCCCTTTGGGGATCCACTGGCCTCTGTGCACACTACACCTCACTTTGGTATACTATATACAGAGCCAGCTTCCTACTCCCTCACATGCTTCAAGAGAACCCAGTTATCTGCTGGTTGCGGCTCTCTGATCCATGTATGGGTGCAACAAGCGCTGCATTTTCAAGCTGATACTTTAAACTCTTGCTTACATTTGTTCTTGTGAATCAATGGATTCTTCTCGGCCATATGCCTTAACCTGGTGTTATCAGGAAGGACTTGTCATGGTGCTGGTCTTCTGAAGTTTTCTCTTCCTCTATTCTGGTCCAAACTTTATGATGTCTCCTGGGTCTACCACAGGGATCCTCACCATCCATAATTATTTCCATCTATTGCCGTTGACCTCCGTTATCTGCTCCTCTATCTTCCAGTTCAACTCATGGTCTAGTGACCTCAAATCCTACTGTGACTAGACGAGGTGGATCACCTTCTACAGCATCTGATTTAATAATATCCTCGTCGTAATTATGAAGTGCACATCCCCTGTGCAACCCTCCCAGATCCCTGCTATGAGTATGAAACCTGGGGTTCAAAAATGGATAAGGATTTAGGAAAGATTCCGCAGTCTAACACGACAGTAACAGCAGGTTTCTGTCGTCTAACAATCAAGAATGACTTTGTGCTGGCAGGGGAGGATTAAGGTAATGCTTTTTACATGATTCGGCTGAAGAAGATCAAATAAGCCCTTTGTGATGCAAATACTACAGTCTGTCTTGTGTGTGTGCTTCAGAATACGAATATAGTTTAACATTTGTCAACATTTGGCCCAGTTTACACTGATCTGGATCTCAAAACAAGCTGGTTAGTCCTCCTGTTTAGTTGCCTTACATAGTGTTAACTTTGCAACTCGCTGCCACATGAGATCACTCTGAGACACTATAAGCAGAAATGTCAAAGAATAGATTCACAATCATAGTGAACATAGTGAGTATTGTGCATCAGTGGAGACACCCTGGTAGGTAAGTTGTTGGCCCTGATGGGCAATGACGCCTTTTTTGCTACCCCAAATGGGCAGTTTTCACAGATAGAAAAGTTCTGTATGAAGTGAACAACCTGGTGTGCTTTGGCCTGTGGTTCTTTGAGTGCAAATGCGCTGCATAGGAGTCCACATAGCATACGATGCTGCAGTCCACATATGTGGCAAAGTATGCCCACCCATGGGAGATTTGATCACCTTAGGTCAGAGTTGGGTTTTTAGGGGATATATTTTTGTACATGACATTTGCCTTTTCTACCCTGTACTTCATTTGACACTTTCTGTTATGAGGGCCTCCATGTGACCCCTAAATGTGCAAGTGATCGATTTGCTTACTTAGATAGCTTGTCTTTTTTTTCTCTGCTTAACAGAGGAAATGGGGCTGTTTGGATAAGCGCGACAGAGTGACTCAATGTAGACGTGAGCGCCACGATCTTGAGGTGTATGTGCATGCGTTATTTAAAAATGGGGAAAATATGCAATGCTCGTATAAAGCTTGGTGTAGTTTTATGGGATTAATGAATGAACTGCGCAGAAGAACATTGAAGAAACACCCACTAACCGCTTTGAAGTCTGAGGTCTGTTTTTTGCTGGCTGAATGAAGAACGGAGTTTGGGGGTCTAAACAACTTATAGGCAAAGACCACTCCCAATCCACAGGAACACAACAAAACAACACACCCTCCTTCTATCCGTAATGTTCTGGCTCATTTACTCCTAGATGTTATGTCCTGCATGATGAAATACTCCCCAAATACCAAGGTGAATATGCCTCCACCACTGTACCTAAATTGGTCTTCTCTCCCTTGAGCGCTCAGTGCATAGGTCTGTGTGTAACCCTGGGGTCATAGTTTCAAATCCTAATCTAGCCAGCTCTACTTTCCATCCTTTCAAGTTTTTATAACATTAGGGCCATAAGTTTGCTAATGACACGCCTATAACTGGTATGAAAACAGTACAGTTTCTCTTATGCTTTATATCTAATGATGAGTGTGCCTGATTTAACTTGCCTGTAACAACATTTCTCAGTCATGAGATTGTGATTCTCGGATTCACAGCATTGAAATAATTCCACGCAGGTTTGGAAGAGTGACTGGGAGAATGTTCGTGTTACCTGTAAATCTGAAAAATATCCTATGCTTGTGAAACAGTTATTCTCCTATAATAGTTACTACCGGGTCTAGCCCCGGAGTCGGTCTCTTTCATGTTACTCCATGTTGAGAATCCTCAAAGATGAGCAATGACGTCAACTTGTGAATCTGAAAAAGTCCCCATGCTAGGAAGTTCTTTCTCTCTTCTGCAGACAGGAGTAACATTGCTGCCTACACTGTGAAGTTTATTTTGCCAATGAGGAGCTTCCAATGAGTGTGATTATAATGTGTTCATCCGTTTTCTTAGGTGGCCTGTGCCATCGATGCCATCCTGGCAGCAGACTCCGCCTCTCGCAAACAGGAGGTGCAAGCCTGGGATGGAGAGGTGCGACAGGTGTCCAAGCATGCCTTTTCTCTGAAGCAACTGGAGAACACGCCTCGCATCCCACCCTGGTGAGCGTGTGTTGCTATGCCCATGCACTTTCTTTTATTGTTCTCTATTCTTCATATACTCCTGGTTTGTATCCTCTGCAGGCACGCGCACTGTGCGTATCCAGGTATTTTATTTTAGATACTCTTATATAGAGCTTCATACATCTGATGAATACAGAAGTATCCCTGCAGGGTGTATCTCCTACTCCGTTAGTATGGATTAGTGGATAAGTTGCACTCCTTGTTTCCAATCTTTCTCCAGTATTTCAAACATTTTTCTGACTGTGATGACCCTTCATGCACATTTATTTACTACACATATATATTGTGTTATTTATTCATCATTAATGTTTTCAGTAAGACAGCGACAACCAAAAGTGATTAGATGGCGAATTGGGAGCTTTGTTGTAATTTGTGTTAAAGTAATATATGCACAATGTCTGTTTGAGATTCCATTTTCGTATAGACATCAAATCACTTTTTTCTTTTAAAAATATTCTGTCTTCTGTTGGAATGACCTAAAGAAAATGTTATTTTAATCTGTTGAGTTTGTAACTAAGCGAAGTCTATAGTGCATATCTGAAAGAGACACGTTAGTGATAGATTCCTTACCTTAGAATATCCCCAGGCGTCAGGCTGGATCCGGAAAGTTTTGCGTAGCAGTACCCTTGCGCGTCGGTAGGCGGCGTCGTGCAGCTCCGCGTCCGTCGTCGGCGTCGTGATCGCCGGGATGACGTCGCGGGCAGTACTTAGACGCCGCCCCTGCGCGCTGACGTCAGTTCTTCTTTTCCGCGCCAGCAAGCGCAGATCCGGGAAGAGCAGTGCCCTGGTCAATTTTTGACCATACTTTTTGGTGATTTTTTCACTGTTTTTTCCATCTTTAAGGTGTCGTAGGGATGCCCGGCTTCAAGCGATGCGGCGCCTGTGCGCGGATGATGTCCGTCACCGACCCGCATTGGGAGTGTCTCTTCTGCCTCGGCCGAGGCCACGACACCGAGTCTTGTCCCGAATGCCAGGCCCTCAACCCGAAAGCTTTGCGAGAGCGGTCTCGAAAGCTCCTCGAGGCCCAGCATTCGGCTCCACGGAGGCCCCGGTCGCGTGAGAGGTCCAGGGGTCGCTCGCGGAGTGCACACCGGTCGTCGGCGTCCAAATCTTCTTCGTCCGGTAAGTCTAAGCACAAGAAGTCCAAGAAGCATCGTCGCTCTCGGACTTCGCCTCGCCGGTCTCGCGACTCGGCTGAGGCCCCTCCCGGCACCGTCCCCGCCCCCGCGGCCCCGGACTTGCCTGTGGAGTCGCCCCCGTCCTACCCGCCCTTCCCGGGTTCGGGGGCGGATCCGGCCAAGGTACAGGAGTTCCTGTCGGCCATGGCCCGCCTCTTCGGGCCTTCAGGCCCCTCCGGTGCGCCTTCGGGCCCCGCGGGCCCTGATGGGGTTGCTCCGGCGTCGCCGGCGGCTCCGGCCCCGGCGTCGCCCGGGACTCCAGCCTCGATCCCGGCTCCGGCTTCGGCCCCGGCCTCGATCCCGGCTCCACAACCCCCATCGACGCCGGTCGACCTCACGACACCTCCGCCGGCGCCGATGTCTCCGGTGCCGTTCTCGACGCCGCCCTGGGCTCCGGGCGGCGTCGTCCCCCAGTTCCTTCCGGCTCCGGACATGGACCCGGAGCGACGTCGCTCGACGCCGGCTCCGGCGCCGAGGGGCCCTTGGGTCCCAAATGTCCCTCCTCCTCCTTATTTTGAACCAGAGGAGGACCAGGAGGACTGGGAGGGGTCTGATGACCCTCTGACTCGCAACTGTCAGTATGATGAGGACTGGACAGAGAGTCTAGGGGAGGCCAGTGGTCTGGATACTTCTCCTGACACTGGCATGCTGTCTCCTCCCGTGGCTACGGAGGAGGGGGCCAATTTTGGTACGGTGTTGCGTAGGGCTGCTGGGGCCTTACGTCTCCAGCTCCCTACTTTGACGGTCAAGCCTAACATCTTGACAGAGGTGCTTCAGCCGGCAGCCTCCTCTGCGGAGACTGTGCTGCCGTTTAACGACGCCCTCACAGACGTTCTTTGGGCGCCTGGTCCAAGCCCAACACAGGGGCTCCTGTGGATCGGAACGTGTCACGACGCCATCGCCCCGCTCCGGGCGACCCCCTGTTTCTTTCTGTCCACCCCACTCCTGAGAGCTTGGTTGTCCAAGCCTCCGCTTCCCAAACCGCCTTCCCTACCGCTCCTCCGGATAGGGAATCCAAACGCCTGGATCAGTTTGGGAAGAAAGGTTTTTCTTCCTCCAGTGCTGGCTTGCGGTCCGTTAACACCGCTTGTCTTTTGGGCCGCTATACCCACTCTCTGTGGGATTCGGTGGCGGATGTTTTGCCCCAGTGCCCTGAGGAGGTCCAGGCACTGCTTTCCCGCGCCATTGCGGAAGGAAGGGATGCGGCCAAATACACTATCCGTTGTGGCCTTGACACCGCCGACTCGCTGGGCAGCTCGATTGCAACGACGGTGGCGCTCCGCCGCCACGCCTGGCTGAGAACCACTGGTTTTTCAGGGGATGTCCAGAATACTCTCATGGACATGCCCTTTGATGGAGTCGGTCTTTTGGGTCCAAAGCAGACCATGCGTTGGAGCGCTTTAAGGACTCACGGGCTACTGCCAAGTCCCTGGGCCTTTCTGCTACACGCCCTCCGCTGCCTTCTGCTTTTCGCCCCTATCGTGGCCACGGTAGGGGCGCCCTTCACGTCAGCAGCCCAGCCACCGGCCCGCGCAGCAGGCGTCTTCGCGTGGCCGAGGACGTGGATTCCGCCGTGGCGGATCGGGCAACCAGCGTGCGGGTCAGGCCACCACCTCCAACCCGTCCGCGGCCTCCAAGCCCTCCTAGTCCCTCCTTTCAGGTGCACGGCACGCCAGTAGGGGGCAGGGTCCGCCATCACCTTCCCCACTGGCGCACCATCACCTCGGACAGGTGGGTCTTGGACATTGTCCGAAGGGGCTACTCCTCCCCTTCGAGACCACCCCCCAGCCATGCCACCTCAACTCCACCG
This sequence comes from Calotriton arnoldi, assembly GCA_963921515.1. Taxonomy (NCBI): domain Eukaryota; kingdom Metazoa; phylum Chordata; class Amphibia; order Caudata; family Salamandridae; genus Calotriton; species Calotriton arnoldi. Next base: position 913,211 of record CAWUFW010005625.1, read on the forward strand.
CATGTCAGGGGATCACTTGGTGCTTCTACAGAAGGAAGTCACGGCCCTCTTGACCAAGAGGGCCATCGAGCATGTTCCGACCCCAGAAGTAGGGCGTGGTTGCTACTCCCACTACTTTCTGGTGCCCAAAAAGGACAAGGAGGACATGCGTCCTATCTTGGACCTCCGGAACGTCAATCGCTTCCTCCGGAAGGAGAAGTTCAAGATGCTCACCCTAGCTCAGGTCTTGACTGCCCTCGACCCTGGAGACTGGTTGGTAGCGTTGGACTTGCAGGACGCATATTTCCACATCCCTCGTCCTGCCGGCCCACCGGCGTTACCTTCGGTTCACGGTAGGCCACGAGCATTTTCAGTTCACCGTGCTCCCTTTGGCCTTACAAGTGCCCCTCGGGTGTTCACGAAAGTGATGGCGGTGGTCGCGGCTCATCTGCGCCGGGCAGGGGTTTCAGTCTTCCCCTACCTCGACGACTGGCTGCTGAAGGCGGGCTCGTCCCAGGCAGTCGTCTCCCACCTCCAGACTACGGCCGAACTCCTGCACTCGCTGGGGTTCTCCATCAATGTGCCGAGTCGCATCTCATTCCTTCTCCACAGCTCCTTTTCATCGGAGCAGTTCTGGACACGACGCAGTTTCGGGCCTATCCTCCCGAACGGCGAGTCCGGGATATTCAGGCTATGATTCCGATCTTTCGGCCTTTATCCTGGGTTTCGGTAAGGATGACCCTGAGGCTGCTGGGCCTCATGGCCTCCTGCATCCTGCTGGTCAATCATGCCAGATGGCATATGCGGGCTCTGCAGTGGGACCTGAAGTTCCAGTGGGCGCAGCACCAGGGCAACCTGTCCGATCACGTCCAGATCTCGGAGGGGACTGCAAAACAGTTGCAGTGGTGGCTCTCGAACCGGCAATGGGTCATGGGCAGATCCCTCTCCCTTCCCCAGCCAGAGCATACAGTTGTGACGGACGCGTCCCTTCTGGGATGGGGCGGTCACTTGGGAGAGGCGGAGATCAGAGGCCTCTGGTCTCCGGCGGAGTCCCGGCTCCATATCAACCTTCTGGAGCTCCGGGCGATCCGGCTTGCACTCAAGGCATTCCTTCCCTCTGTCAAAGGGAAGGTAGTGCAGGTGTTCACAGACAACACCACCGCCATGTGGTACTGCAACAAACAGGGCGGGGTGGGGTCTTGGACCCTTTGTCAGGAGGCTCTGCGCCTCTGGACATGGCTGGAACATCAGGGCATGTTCCTGATGGTTCAACACCTGGCAGGTTCTCTGAACGCCAGGGCGGACGAACTCCAGCCGCAGGTGCATGATGGATCACGAATGGCGTCTTCACTCGGAAGTGGCGCAAGGACTCTTTCTACAGTGGGGAGAGCCTTGGTTAGATCTATTCGCCATCGAAGAGAACGCGCAATGTCATCAGTTCTGCGCGTTGGAATTTCCAAGGCGGCACTCGCTCGGCGACGCTTTCGTCGCGAGTGGAGTTGCGGTCTGTTGTACGCCTTTCCGCCTATACCACTTCTACCCAGAGTGTTGAAGAAGATTCGGCACGACCGGGCCCAAGTCATTCTTGTGGCTCCGGACTGGGCTCGAAGAGTTTGGTATCCCGAGCTACTCAATATGAGCATAGATCCCCCGATCCGTCTGCCTCTTCGGGAGGATCTTCTGTCGCAGCAGCAGGGGACGGTCCTCCACCCGAACCTGTCCAGTCTACACCTGCTTGCGTGGAGATTGAGCGGCGGCAGTTGATTCCTTTCGACTTGCCTCCCGAAGTTTGTGATGTGATTCTGGCAGCCAGGCGTCCCTCCACTAAGGTGGTATACGCCTGCAGGTGGAACAAATTTGTGGCATGGTGCACAGCAAAGGCTGTGGATCCCCTTTCTGCCCCTCTTTCTGAGGTCCTTCTGTTCCTTCTCTCTCTGGCCCAACAGGGTTCTGCCCTGGGTACCATCAAGGGTTATCTTTGTGCTATCTCGGCCTTCCTCAGGCTCCCTGATCAGCCCTCCCTTTTCAAGTCCCCTGTTGTTAACAGGTTCTTAAAAGGCATTACTCACCTCTTCCCTCCTGTTCCGTTTGTAATGCCTCAGTGGGACTTGAACTTGGTTCTTACCTTTTAATGTGCGCTCCCTTTGAGCCTCTGCATAACTGTCCTCTTCGTCTTCTGACTCTAAAGGCAGCCTTTCTGGTGGCCATCACCTCCGCTCGGCGGGTGAGTGAGCTCCAGGCTCTTTCTTGCAAACCTCCCTTTCTGTCTGTTCATCCAGACAAGGTTGTTCTTCGGACGCGTCCGTCCTTCTTGCCAAAGGTGGTTACTGCTTTCCACATTGGGCAGACCATCTCTTTGCCCACCTTCTTTCCGCCTCCGCATCCTTCCAGAGAGGAAGAGAGGCTCCACCGTCTGGACCCAAAACGTGCGCTCTCCTTCTATATCGACCGCACAAAACACTTCCGGGTGGATGACCAGCTCTTTGTTGGCTACGTGGGCGCCAAAAAGGTCGGGCGGTGCACAAGAGGACCATCTCCCGCTGGGTTACCTTGTGCATCAAGACCTGCTATTCTTTGGCTAAGAAGGAGCCTCCTGTTGGGCTGCGTGCCCATTCCACCAGGGCAACGGCTGCTACCACGGCCTTGGGCCGCGGTGTTCCGCTGCCGGTTATCTGTCAGGCAGCTACGTGGGCCTCGCTGCACACGTTTACTAAGCATTACTGCCTTGACAGTCAGGTCCGGAGGGACGGCTTCTTTGGCCGTTCTGTCCTCCAGGACTTCCTTGTCTGATCTTTGTTCGCAGACCCACCACCGGGGTTGGTATTGCTGGGGTATCTATTCTAAGGTAAGGAATCTATCACTAACGTGTCTCTTTCAGATGCACAAGTTACTAACTTGTGTAACGATATATCTGTAATAGACAGTAGTTAGTGATAGATTCCTTACCGCCCACCCATCCTCCCCGTTCTGCGAACTGATTTCTAGGGTTAAGGACATCCCTTTCAGGGCCCTAGTATTTTTCAGACACCTGTGTCAGCTTCTTGCATGGCTCTGCGTTCCTGGCGCGGAAAGTCGTGTACAGAACTGACGTCAGCGCGCAGGGGCGGCGTCTAAGTACTGCCCGCGACGTCATCCCGGCGATCACGACGCCGACGACGGACGCGGAGCCGCACGACGCCGCCTACCGACGCGCAAGGGTACTGCTACGCAAAACTTTTCCGGATCCAGCCTGACGCCTGGGGATATTCTAAGGTAAGGAATCTATCACTAACTACTGTCTCTTACAGATATATCGTTACACAAGTTAGTAACTTGTGCGTTTCACCCATAGCAATGGGAACCTTTATACACATCTTACATGTCCAATTTCCCTATTTTTTTAAAACGTCGCAGGCCATTTCATTTTCTTCCTTCAGTCCTTTGTACTGTTCCTAAAGCAGAGGACAGCTTTAAACATAGGTTATTTTCTGTACAATGAGTCGTAGGTATCCTATTTTGAAGTTTAACAATCCAGAGTTGTGAAGCTTCCTTTATCCTACCACTCAAAAAACTCGCGTCATATGCTCCTTTTTTGAGCAAATTAATGTTTGCATTCTATGAGTCATAAACTAGATCTTGTGTATTGTACTCTGCTGCTTCCTACAGATATTACCTCGAAATGCACACTTTGCTTGTGCCCTATTTTGTGCAAAATTACTTGGGTTCATTTGGTCAATGATAGTACAATGGGCAACTCATTGGTGAGATGCTTGTTTATGTACGACTGTTCATATTCTGTCAAATTACCTTGCGGTCTTAACTCATCCCAGTGAAGGTGGGCAGTTAATAACAGGACATAGATTTATTTTTTACGCACAACTTATTGATGCTGTGTAAGTATCTTCTTCTCTCTCTTCATGAGTTTGTGCTTCAAGCCATCGGCTTGTCTGCAGTAGGGCCCCTTCCATTACTCATGACCTTCTGTTTTTGTTATTTTTGTTCCTCTGTTCCTCTGCATAGGGGCTGGCGGTGCTCAAAGTGTGACATGAAGGAGAACCTGTGGTTGAACCTCACAGATGGCACCATTCTCTGTGGCAGGCGCTACTTTGACGGCAGCGGTGGCAACAACCATGCAGTTCAGCAGTACAAAGAGACCGGTTATCCTCTGGCAGTCAAGCTGGGTACTATCACCCCCGATGGAGCAGGTACTGAGATCTGCTATGGGATCTGCATCCGAAGTGTGTTAAAATAGATGAGGGCTAATTTTGAGGGTCCAGCTAATGTTGGGCTACTCTTAGTTCACTTGGATTGTAGTTTTGTAATAAGCACTCTTGTTGATTAAGACCCCATCCATCCCTCAACAGCTTCACCGTTGCTCCTTTTTCTCAGCTGAAGGGATGTATGCCTGGAAATGCTCTCCTGCTGGGTCCTTTTTGATATGCGAAGATTATATTTGCTTTTGTTTTGACAGCTAACTCCTCCCTTTTGCCTTTTTCCACTGTAATTCATGCACTCTATTTCTTTGACGTTGTTTCAAGGACTTTACCGTGGGATGACTTAACTGCTAAGTTACCTGTGAGTTTCAACAGACATGCTATATTCGAATTGTTTCCTCACCTGCTCCACAGTCCAGTTGGTGGTACCATTCTGCTCCATGCTGTGGGTTTTATATTGCTGTTGCTTGTTAGAAGATTGTCCTGAAACCTCTTCTGCACCAGTTGGGCCCTCTGTTATGGAGGACAATACTCATTCCACTGACATTGCCTCCAGCAGAGCAATCCAGTGACATGCAACCATAGTCCCTGGAGAAAGTAGTTGTAGTTGTTGACCCAGAGATACAGTAGCTGTCAAACCATCACAGAGCAGTCCAATCCTCCCTTTAAATGACTTGCTCAGCTAGTGGTTTCTCTGTAGGTGTACTTTATGGAAGGCAATATTTGCATCTGCTGGCCTCTATATCCCCAGTGGAGTGCTATCTTCTAATAGTATCATCATGTTTCTGACTCTATATTTTCTCAACCTTTCTTTAGCTTCTTAAGGTGTTTATGGCAAGAGTCAGAAATGTGTTCTCCTTTCTGTTACTAATGAAGTCTCAAGCCTGAGGCTAGGGACTCTGCAGTATGTTATTGGTTGATTCCACCCTGCCCTTCCCTCCGTTGTGTACAGAATCTACCACAGGGACTTTCATGTACTCTGACTGAGTCTCCTTGGACTGCTCAGCCACTCCTTTCTGATGGATACTCCCAGCCACAGATTCTCACATTCAGAGTAGTCCCAAGTGCCTACTAGATCCGGAGATTTTTTCCAGCAATACTTCCTGCAGGTGGCATGTATGAGTCCATGATGACTTTATATTGTCCCATAAGTGATGCAGCAGAGCTACACCTATGCACCACCCCTCTGCACTGACAAGTTCCTTTCTTTTTGTGCCCTTTGACTTGGAATCAGAGTTCCGAGCCCAACTTTCTGAGTTTCCAATGATTCTAAAAAGTTATCTCAGACCATGTGCCAGGGAAGATGTCCCTCCCGAAAGCAACAGGATTTAAGATCTGCTATGGCTGCAGGAAACAGGTGACAGTCACAGATGCTCACAACATGTGCCTATGGACCTTTGGCTCTGGTGGTCATGACTCAGTCATGCCATGTGGACACCCTCATTCACCCGAAGGTGGTCAGTGTGCGGGAGGTGAAACTTTGCATCTTGAGCATAGAAAGAGGTTGCGTTCCGAACAGAGGTCCCTCTCCAAGCCACAGTACTGTTCAAGGTCGTTCCCATATGAAATCCCATTCCAGCTCTACGTCATCCAGTAAGTAGAAAACAGGACAAAGCACAAGAAAACAAATTGGGGGCTCATCCCCATCCCTCCACTCAAAGGTGGTGAGATGACTCAAGATTGTCATTCGAAGGGTCTGGTATCTTCTACCCCCGAGTCAGTCTCGATGAAGCCCCAGGTAATTCAGGACACATCGACATGGCTGCACATCTGCTTTCAATGTGGCCATGCTGTATATTTTCCAGGGGATGCCTATGTTGCACTGCAAAATAACCAAAGCCCATCCAGTTGTTGTGCAGCCATACATTCAGCCTTGGCCTCTCCCTCAATGCTAGTACTACAAGAATATAGAGGCACTCATCAGCTCTGACTCCGATGTTGTCCAGGACATAATTAATGTCCCTCAGGACACTGATGACAAGAAGGCAGATAGGCTGCCACCCACTCGTTACATCGATAAATGCCTCTACTTAGATTTGCAAAATGCTAGTGGTCTAGATTCCTCATCAGAGACAGAGGTGGACTCGCCACATGGCCCACCAACAGAGGGAAGTGTCCCCTTCACTGTCATAGTGCAAAAAGCAGCAGAAGTGCTAGACTTGCAATTGCCTACTTTGGAAAATAAAAGCCAGTTTAATGTCTAAAATTGTTCAAACCAGGTCTAGCTTCATCTGAGTCATTGTTGCCATTTAGCAAGGCCCTTATGGACACTCTCATGGCGGCTTGGTCTAAGCTATGCTCAGCCGCTCCAGTTAGCCTACCTGTGGCAAGATGGCACAGACCAGCTCATGGCAAACACTAACTTTATGACTAGCCACTCAGGGCTTTATGTCTGAATCTTTTTTGGAGGTCACAGCTGGTCCAATTTGCACGATCGGGGCGTTTGCAAGTGCAAACAAAACATTTTTTGATGTATAAAAGCCAAATTGTAATTCAGTAACTTATTTCTGAATTACAATTTGGGTTTGCGATTTGGTATTTGGAAGGTGTGTGTTTAGAGCCATCTTTCAAAATACCAATTTGCAGTGGTGTGTATTAATGTTTTGTGACTGAATTTGTCGCAAAACATGGCTAGCTCCTGAACAGATTAACGGCCCTGCCTTAGCTCAGCTCACTCTGTGCCACTGGCCCTCCAAATAAGGAATCCTCCGGTTATACTACGGAGGCTTGGGACTAGATAGCAGCCGCCACAATCCTTCCCTGCTGGCTGTCTGGCCAAGTGGACCACCTACATAATTCTCATAAATTCGTCTCTCACTCCAAGCCACTCAATTGGGAGTGTGTTACTGTCGGATACACTCCTACAGGGCACATTTTGTTGCCGTTACCGCACTTTCTCATTGATTGAAGGATAGCCCCATGTGATTGACTCCATTAGTTGACGGATACTGAGTGCTCTCGCTCCCGTCCTGATGATGACCTCACATTAATAGAGGTCGAAACACCGTCGACGACTTACTTATATAGACTCCATTTACAGTTTAAAAAAACTGTGTATAAAAAGGAGTTGTATGTCTTTTTAGTAGTGAAGCACTTTGCCTTTATCTTTTCCAGCACCCTCCACTGCACCTCTCTTTCACTTATACCATGAGCACCAGATCTTCTTTATGAAAACGAGTATAATATTGTTCAAAATATGCAACGAATAAATTAATTGCAAGAGAATTTCTTTCTTTCAGCTTGTTTATTATATGCCTTGGTAGTCTAAAATTGTATATGTTTTTTTTTTTCTTCAACTACAGAAGGCTCCGCACGTTATAGAGATTTAATTCCCAGTAAACTATTGTTCTTTTAGCGCATTGTATTACCCCATGTTCTCTAAAGTTATGGGGTCACCCTTGTTAAAACATGTTGGTTGGGTGTAGCCATGGCTGACCTTGGAGTTTTGATCAATGCTGAGGCACATACTCCAATACTGCCCAATGAAACTGGGCATCTCATTTTTATGATTGGGGGTAGAGGTCAGGGAGAGCTGAAATACTAGGAGTTAAACAAGAGTATGGTGGAGTTACCCTGATTTAACTTTTTTTTATTTTTATTTATTCACCTGTAGATGTGTATTCCTATGACGAAGATGATATGGTGTTGGACCCTAGCCTAGCGGAACATCTCTCACATTTTGGAATTGACATGATGAAAATGCAAAAGGTCTGGTTGCCAACTTAATCCACAACACCTTCCACATTATGTGTACTCCTTATTCCTCCTCTCAATCCTTCATTAATTTATCTTCTTCTGAAGGGCAAACATTCCATTCAATACTTTTATGCATTCTTTCCTACAATGTAAAAATACCTGAGGCTTCTTTTTTTTAAATGCTGAAGAGATTGCACACCTTCCATCAATATCACATTGGCCTAGTTAACAAATCTATTTTCTGGTCCCTGCAAGAGCGGTGCAAGTTTGTATAGAATAGCTGCACATACTTGTAGTTGACTTAATCACATTTTGACTTAGTACCGTTTTGATGCTATCTGGTTAAATATGTTGTCTGGAGGATGTATATATCATACACCACATATGAGTAGGATGACTGTCTTACACCTTTGTAAAACCTATTGAGAACTATTGTCCTCTCAGATTAGTTTAAAGCTAAAAAAGTCATAAGAGAGCGCCTTCCTGTGGGAAAGTATATATCCTGGTTCTCTTCCAGGGGATCCTCATCAATAGTCATAAGCACTGAATATTCCCGCCCATGTGCGGGGACCCCGGAAATAATAAAAAATATATATGAAAAACATATATATACAGATATATATATATATATATATATCTATATATATATATATATCCGTCCAACAGCATCCACATTGTCAAGAAAAACGGACACGGACCCAAAATAGCTTAGTGCAAAAAAGGTTATTTATTCTATTCCATATCGGCACCACGCACCGCCATGACGCGTTTCGACCCAAGAGGGGCCTTGATCACATGACGCTGTCGGGGAAAGCCACCAAATTTAAAGTGCAAAACATGAGCATCACTTGACCATAGGGCCAATAGACATAGAAAACATATATTGACATAGCATTGCATGTACATATTACAGATCCAATTAATCTTGTATTTGGTGGCTTGGGATTAACATACAGTTTAAATAGACGTGCAAAACCTGCAATAGTGCATAAGAACTCATGTGCAAAGTACGCAACATTTAACAATACCTCCCCCTAGTGGGGCAAAAGGCACGAATGGATCGGATTACCTGTATAAAGTGCAAAGTGCATATATAAAAAAATATAATCCTAAAATCCAGACAGCAAAGGCCTATGCCCAGCATATTACCTCTGAAGCAATGTGCAAAATACAAGCAATAGTGCAAAATGATGCGGCTTAATGCAGATGTGCATAAATCATATCGCAAGAAATTTCATGGAAAGTTCCATCATTAGCAGGTCTAAATATTAAATAGTAAAATGAATCACACCAAAACCCACCAATTACAAATATATAAAAAATGATTGAAATATCTGCAATAATGCAATGCTCATTCAAGTATGTGAAGTACAAAAACCTATGCTGTTTTATACCCATGATAGGCCATAGAACTCATACTGTCCCTTATTATCAAGGCGATCCCTCATGAATACATACCCCCTAGACATTATGCATTTGAAAAGAATTAAAAATCATATAATCTGATTAAAATCTACATTCATTTTACAAATACAACTAATCTATAGAACCACTCTAAAATATATAATAAATACTTATTGCATCATAAATATCTAAAATAGTATCCTGGACCTCAGCTCCCTGATGACTTGGTGCTGAAGGGCCCCATTAGAATTGTGTGGCAATTTAGGGGACCCGTTCCAAATCTAAAATAGCCTTTAGGGATAGGGCATCACATCTTATGTTTCCTGAGTCAACTACAAAGGAGACCCCCACTGGGCCACTATATCTAATCTGCCCTGTATAGTCACGTTTAAACATAATCATCAAACAAGAGGAGTGAAGTGAAAAGAAAAATCGTAAAATTATATAAAGCTAGTACTAGTGTCTCCCGTAAGCTAAAGATCACTGTATTCGGGGATCAGATCAATATCTAAAACATAGTACTAGTAGCTGTCACTAAGCTAAATACACAATAGGGGGAAAAAAGTCAAAGACAAGTAAAAAAATCCTCACTCGAGTTTAGCCCATTTGGGGTCTTTGTATCAAGCTCTAGGATATACCTCGTCTCAAGCTTTCTTAACAAGGCTTCACGGTCACCCCCCCGGACGAAGAGGAGGCACCATGTCCACCACGAAGTAACTCAAGTGGTCTAGGCAACTATCATGAGTTTCTTTAAAGTGCCTAGCAACTGGATATGTTGCATCATTATTACTGATCGCTCTCATGTGCTGGAGTATACGCTTGTGGACCTGCAACCTGGTACTCCCAACATATTGCAGGCCACACGTACACTCCAGCACATACACAGCAAACTCAGTCTTGCATGTCAATTTTTTAGAGATAACCACAGGGACATCACTAAACGGGATTTTGTATGTTGTTCGATTTTTCCCCAATTTGCATGCTTTACATGAAGCACATTTAATAAAGCCTTTGGTGGTCTGCAGCCAGGAACTGTTGGAGATTATTTCTGGACTGCTCTTGACAAGCATATCGCTCATAGTGCGGGCTCTGCGAAAAGTTAATGCTGGAGCTTTGGGTAGGGTGCCACCAATTACTGGGTCATTCTGCACAACCGACCAGTTTCTATTAAAAATAGCTGCACATACTTGTAGTTGACTTAATCACATTTTGACTTAGTACCATTTTGATGCTATCTGGTTAAATATGTTGTCTGGAGGATGTATATATCATACACCACATATGAGTAGGATGACTGTCTTACACCTTTGTAAAACCTATTGAGAACTATTGTCCTCTCAGATTAGTTTAAAGCTAAAAAAGTCATAAGAGAGCGCCTTCCTGTGGGAAAGTATATATCATGGTTCTCTTCCAGGGGATCCTCATCAATAGTCATAAGCACTGAATATTCCCGCCCATGTGCGGGGACCCCGGAAATAATAAAAAATATATATGAAAAACATATATATACAGATATATATATATATATATATATATATATATATATATACACATATATATATATATACACATATATCATTTTTTCTCATACCAATGCAGCCCCATCTAGGAGGCTAAACAATGCAATAATAAATAACTGCTTTTGCCAATGCATAATATATATATAAACACAGGAGGGCAAGTATTACTTAAACTCTTTTTTAATGAGCAAGACTCATGAAAAACTGCAGAAAAAGCAGACATAGCCTACAGGCTGCATTGTAAACCAATAGCATAGAAAATGAAAGCATTTGCACACAAAAACTGGCACCGTGCCTTTAAGGCAGCCATGACCCCTAGCTTCCCATCATGCCTCAGGGGTGACAGGTCAGTTGTTCTTTCCGGCTCCTTCAGTCAGGACCCTGGATTCACAGCTCTCCCTTTTTTGACTTTTCTGTCAGAAATATTCTACTACTTTGAGGATTTTTTGCTTTCACTCGACGTCTTTTGGCTTTAGAGTGAAGGTTGAACCTTTTTGGAGTTCCAGAAAAGGTTTTTGTCTGTCAAAATGCCTTCTTTATTTGACCCTTGCCCTTCCTGTGGCAAAAAGAAGGCTAGGTCAGACACACACTCTGTGTGTATACTCTGCCTCCCTGATTCTCACTCTTCTGCCACCTGTCATCACTGCAAGAAGTTGTCGAGAAGAACCATCAAAGAGAGGGAGAGGATTCGACTGTATGGCCTCGCTGAAAGAGGTAGGTCTCCAGTGGGGCAAAAGAAGAGAACACGGTCGACGTCGAGAGGCAAAGTCCCGACCTGTTCTCCTTCGGGATCGGCGTCGAAGTTGCCGGCGGCAAAGCAGCAGTCGTCGTCGAAGACTGCGGTGGTGCAAGCGCATCACACGTCTACGAAGTCGAAGACGGCGCTCTCAACGTCGAGCAAGGGAATGGGCCCTCCGTTGTCGTCAACCAGGCGACGTTCAACGTCGAGGAGCAAATCTCCGTCAACGTCGGCTAGGCGTTCGACGTCGAGGCAGATCACTCCGTCGTCGCCATCTAGACGGCGATCGACGTCGAGGCACAGGTCTCCGCCGAGATCAAGGGCGTCAAGACACAAGACTCCGTCACCGACGTCGAAGCAGTCGACGTCGAGTCACCGGTCAGCGGAGAAGAGGCAACCGGCGTCGAAGCAGGGAACTCCGTCGGCATCAACCAGACGTTCGACGTCGAGGCACAGGTCTCCAGCTGGTAGAGCACGCTCGACGTCGAGGCTGAGCCCTCCGCTGAAGAGGAGACGGTCGACGTCGCGTTCCAGGTCGACGTCGAGGCTGCCGTCTAGAGGGGATTCACGGCCCATAAGCCTCTCTCCGTCACCATCACCGACGTCGAGAACAGGTTCTCGTGGCTCCCCTTCCAGATTTTCATCTTCTGGATCACCGGAGGTGGTGATCTCGGCGTCTAGCACTCCAGCGTCCGCTGTACATCCTGATTCAGAGGACAGACCTGCACAAGCAGAGGGAAGGAAATCTCCTCCTACTCACTCTCCTGAGAGACGAGAGAGACAAAGATCACCATCTATCCATCTCTCACCTAGATGGAACCGACCTCTGCACCACTGGGCGTCCGCTCCAGCAACAGGGGCTCAACACTACTCAAGCCCCCTCCATAGGTCTCCTTTGGCTCGATTGGTGCAGGCTGTGGACAGGGATCGTACTCCATCAAGAGGCGGAGATCGCAGTCGCACTCCTGCGCACTCTTCCAGAAGGAGGTCCAGATCCAGAAGTGAGAGGAGAAGGCGCAGATCTCCAACACCTTCTTACTCTTCCACACGTACGTCAAAGAGAGACTACTCACGACTCTTACTGACAGCCCACCGTCTAGGGTCTCTCCGGTGGATGATGTTGGCACTTTCCAGGATGTACTTTCCAGAGGGGCAAATAAGCTGAACATTCCTATGCCCACTCGGCAGAGCTCGTCTTCAGTAATCTTTGAGACTTTGCACCAGAGAGCTACATCTAGACCGCTGTTGCCATTGGTGCCGGGGCTACTCCAACCGGTCATGGACATTTTCCACACGCCGGCGACTCTCAAGGCCGCGCCTGCGAGGATTCTGAAGAAATACCGTCCACCGGAGGAGGACCCGTTATTCCTCAGATCTGACCCCCCACCAGATTCGGTTATAATCGCTGCGGCTAAAAAGACACACTCAGTAGCCTCCTCTTCTACAGTACCACCGGATAAGGAGAGCAAAGCGCAAGAGTCGTGGGGGAGGAAGGTCTGCGGCACATCAGCATCTATGCTCAAGGTCTCAAGTGCTTCAGCTCTTCTGGGACGCTACGACAGGTCTTTGTGGGACTCTCTTCAAAGGTTTTCAGAAAAACTGCCCAAGGAAGATCGCAAGGACTTTGAGGAAGTCTTGCAAGAAGGCAGCTTGGTGGCGAACCAAGTGATCAGTGCCGCAGCCGATGGGGCGACTCTTTCAGCTCACGCCTATGCCCACGGGATATGCGCTAGGAGATCCTCCTGGCTTCGCCTCACGGCGCTAAAACCAGAAGCGCAGTCCCGGATCCTCAATCTCCCCTTCTCCGGCTCATCTTTATTCGGCGCTCATACAGATGAGGAAATGTCACGGATGAAGACGGAGCTAGACACACTAAAGGCCGTGGGCCTAGAAAAGAAGAAAGAGTTCCGGCGACGTTTCAAAACGTACGATCGACGATCCTACCAACAGAGGGTTCAAACCCCTCATTGGCAGAAACATCAGAACCAACAGGGTCAGCAAAGATCTCAGTACCAAGGCCGTCGATCCTCCAGAGGTAGAGGAAACCAGCGTCAGCCCACTACCTCTGCGAAGACCCCAACAAAGCAATGAGTTCCCACTTCTCCCATCGCCGTTTCCCACTCCAGTGGGGGGAAGTATTACAAATCATCTGAAAGAGTGGCGAGCTATCACGAAAGACCAGTGGGTGTTAGCTACGCTGCAGAATGGGTACTCGCTACGTTTTCGACACCATCCTCCCTCAATCCCTCCGGTTCCATCAACGTGCCATCAGATGAAGGTACTGCAGAGCGAAGTGGCTACCCTTCTGCGAAAGTCAGCCATCGAGAAGGTGCCAAAATCACAACGAGGTCGAGGGGTCTCCTCAAGATACTTCTTGGTGAAAAAGAAGGGTCGAAAATCAGAATACAGACCCATTCTGGATCTGCGAACACTCAACAAGTTCATCAAAAAGGAGAAGTTTCGCATGCTGGCTCTCCATTAAATATATCCACGTCTCCGTCAAGGAGACTGGATGTGTTCGCTGGATCTGCAAGAGGCCTACTTTCATGTTCCGGTCAGTCAACATCACAGGCAATATCTGAGATTTCTGGTGGGAACATCCCACTACCAATTCAAAGTGCTACCCTTCGGGTTGAAGTCAGCTCCCCGAGTGTTCACAAAGTGCATGGCAGTGGTGGCAGCCGCACTACGTCGCAGAGGCATCTTTGTGTACCCTTACCTGGACGACTGGCTGTTGAAGGGTCCCTCCCCCCAGAGCTTGAGGAACCATTTCCTGCAATGTCTAGATCTGTCACCGGCTGGGCCTTCATGTGAATTTCAAAAAATCAACTCAACAACCCACACAGAGGATTCATTATCTGGGTGCGTTGGTAGACTCCGAGGTAGGAAAAGTGTTTCCTTCGGAGGAGAGACAATTATCCATCACACAGAAAGGCAGACAAATTTTGGACAGCAAACTGCCGTCAGCTCGTCAGATTGCCTCCCTGTTGGGGTCGATGGCATCCTGCATTTTCCTGGTCCCCAATGCCAGACTGAGAATGCGTCCTTTGCAACAAGACCTGGAGGACAAATGGGATCAGCAAACGGCTCGTTGGGACGACAGGATAAATCTCTCAAACGCAGCCAGAGCATCCATCCCATGGTGGATGAAGAAGGAGAATCTGCAAGTGGGGGTTCCTTTCCATCAGGCACCTCCCTCCCAGACGCTGATCAGACGCCTCCCTCCAAGGCTGGGGAGCTCACATGGGGTCTCTCCAGACGCAAGGCCAATGGTCATCAAAAGAGCGGTCGTATCACATAAACATGTTGGAGCTGAGAGCCGTTCATCTGGCACTCGGGGCTTTCCTCCCTTCGATTCAGGCAAACTCCATCCTAGTACAGACGGACAATACCACCACCATGTACTACCGGAACAAACCGGGAGGAACTCGCTCACGGACCTTGTCGCTGGAAGCTCAAGCTCTCTGGCATTGGCTCCTAGCAAGAAACCTATCTATCACAGCGGTACACCTGCCGGGGAGCAGAACTCCCAAGCAGATGCTCTGTCGACACTTCCATGACCAGCAAGACTGGGTACTCAACGACGACGTCGTTGAAGACATTTTCCAGGCGTGGGGTCGTCCCAGCATCGACCTCTTTGCAGACGACGAAAACACAAAATGCCCAGACTTCGCCTCAAGGTTCTACCGCCCGGGGTCGAAGGGGAATGCCCTTTTGATAGACTGGTCAGGGGCATTTGTGTACGCCTTTCCACCCCTTCCACTCATCCCGAAGGTGGTGACCAAACTCACACACGAGGATGATCCTGATTGCTCCGGACTGGCCGAGACACTGGTGGTATCCGGACCTTCTGCACCTGTCAGAATGCCCACACAGGAGGCTGCCGTGCAGACCGGACCTGCTGTCCAAGATGAACGGGAGGATTCATCACCCCAACCTTCCCTCACTGAACTTGGCAGCATGGCTCCTGAGGTCCTCCAGTATGGTCATTTAGGACTGCCACAAGACTGCATGACCATATTAAAAGAAGCTAGGAGACCATCTACAAGACACTCATACGCTTGCAAATGGAAGCGTTTTTATTTATGGTGTGTGCAAAACAATTGTAGTCCCACCAAGGGGCAAGAGGAGGTCATTTTACCATACCTACTTTACCTAGCCAGGGCAGGTTTAAAGTTTCCCTCCATTAAGGTGCACCTAGCGGCCATTACTGCATATAGGCGTTCACCTTCTCAGCCTTCTTTCTTTCAGTTACAGGTTGTGAAGGACTTCTTACAAGGTCTAAAAAAGGTCTACCCTCCAGTCCGACCTCCTTCACCTCCCTGGGAGCTGAACTTGGTGCTATCAAAGTTGATGGGCCCGCCTTTCAAACCTATCCACAAAGCAACCTTGTAACACCTTACGTGGAAGGTGGCTTTCCTGGTAGCGATCACCTCAGCTCGCAGAGTGAGCAAAATACAAGCGCTCTGTTCAAAGGAACCGTACACGGTTTTCCATCTCAATAGGGTGGTTTTGAGGACTCATCCCTCCTTCCTTCCGAAGGTGGTGTCAGATTTCCATGTGAATCAGACCATTTCCCTTCCGACTTTTTTCCCCAATCCCTCCACTCCAGCTGAGAGGGCTTTGCACTCACTTGACCTACAAAGAGTTTTAAAGTTCTATCTGGATAGGTCCAAGTCGATTAGAAAATCTGATCAACTATTCGTTAACTATGGGTCGATCAGAGCAGGTTTTCCAGCCTCAAAGCGGTCCATCTCCAGGTGGATAGTTTCATGCATCAAGTTAGCTTATCAATTAGCTCAAAAGCCCCTTGGGCCTACTCCCAAGGCGCATTCCACGAGGGGAAAGGCGGCTACGACTGCTTTCCTGAATAACGTGCCGATCTCAGAGATCTGTAAGGCGGCAACTTGGAGGTCCGTCCATACATTTACACGGCACTATTGTCTAGATTCAGACACCAGAGCAGACACCCAAGTAGGCCAGGCCTCCTTGAGGAATCTGTTCAACGGCTGATTACTACGGTTGTTATAAGTTGGGTCGTTTACTCTCATTTGCCCGCAGGCGGAGGATGGGCTTGCTATTCTATTCAGTGCTTATGACTATTGATGTGGATCCCCTGGAAGAGAAGGATAAGTTACTTACCTGTAATCCTAGTTCTCTTCCAGGGGTATCCTCATCAACGTCATAAGCAACCCACCCGCCTCCCCAGGCAAATGAGATTGCTTCATTGTTACACGATATCTTTGTACCCTGACCTTCGGGTCTACGCAAAGAACAACTGACCTAACTGTCACCCCTGAGGCATGATGGGAAGCTAGGGGTCATGGCTGCCTTAAAGGCACGGTGCCAGTTTTTGTGTGCAAATGCTTTCATTTTCTATGCTATTGGTTTACAATGCAGCCTGTAGGCTAACAATGTCTGCTTTTTCTGCAGTTTTTCATGAGTCTTGCTCATTAAAAAAGAGTTCAAGTAATACTTGCCCTCCTGTGTTTATATATATATAGATATATATAGATATATATAGATATATATATATATATATATATATATATATATAGATATATATTCTGCATTGGCAAAAGCAGTTATTTCTTATTGCATTGTTTAGCCTCCTAGATGGGGCTGCATTGGTATGAGAAAAAATGATATATGTGTATGTATATATGTGTGTATGTATATATGTGTGTATATATATATGTGTGTATATATATATATATATATATATAATCTATCCAACCTACTGGCGGTCGCCAGTAGATAGTTATAGTTAGGACCTATTTTCCATAGGAAATTCCCAACATTCTATTTCAAATAACTTTGGCGCCGGTTGACGAATCTTCGCGAAATTTTCAAAACTCGTGGGGCGCTCCGGTCCGCCCCTATCCTGAAAGTTTCGGGGTGATTCGGCAAGTGGGGGCCGAGAAAAAAGGGGGTTCCAAAACGTGTTTTCCCCATGCAATTTTCCATAGGAAACTTTAGACACGGCTACAGCCCGAACTGCTGAACGGAATTACACCAAATTTGGCAAAGAGGTAGTTCTTGGTTCAGAAAGAACCCTTTTGTTAAATGGTGTAAATCCGTTCAGTAGTTGGTGAGAAAATCAAAAGTAAAAACACATATATATCTATGGCCGCGGAGGATCCGCGCACCCTCCCAATCACGAGCTGTATGCTAATTGGCTGTCAACACTCCAAACCAGGAAGTGTTGGCAGCCATCTTGTTCCTCGGTAGAACCGAGGCACAGAAACAAGTGCGCAAAACGCAAAAAGGGGGCAGGGTAGAAATACCCTGAACCCCTAGGCCTGCTTAGGGGGTCCCACAAGGACCCCCAGGGCCAAAAAAAGCATATATATTTTTTTTAAATCGGCGGGATGCGCTTAGAATGCGCGGATCCCGCCGTGAAAAAAAAAACGAAGCGCGGCCACCCGCGCTTTGTTGATATTTGGCCCCCGGGTGGGCCAAGTCCCGGGGGCATGCGGGAGTTAATAAAATATTTGTTTGGGGGCCTCTAAGGCCCTCTCAAGCCCCGGGGACCGCCACCCCCCGGGCTTTGAATTTAAAATGGTGCGGGAGGGCACTCGGCCCTCCCGCAGCCCCGGGGTCCGCCACCCCCGGGCTTCTTTTAAAAAAAATTATATTACCTGTGTGGGGGGGCTCAAGCCCCCCCACACGCCCCGGGGACCACCACCTCCCCGGGGCTTTGCAATTGGATGGGAGGGGGGGCCGCGCGGCCCCCCTCCTGGAGCCTGTGATGGCCCTGGGGACCGCTACCCCACAGGGCTGGCTCCTGCAGTGTCCCGGGGAGCCCACCCCCGGGACACTGTAGTTTGCTATGGCAGGGCGGGAGCCTCGCGGATCCCGTCCTGTCATAGCAAACTTGCTTTGAATTTGGAAGAGAGAGCAGGAAACCTGCTCTCCTTCCAAAATTCAGCAAATTGCTTTTCCACACGGGGAGCTGCATCTTAGCAGCTCCCCATGTGGAAAGCAATGCCGGCTCCCGAGGGACGCGGGGAGCCGGCGGGACTGTGGGGGGATCGGGGACCCCCCATGGTCCACAATGGAGAGGGCCAGCCCCGGGGGATGGGGTCCCCGGGGCCGATTAAGGCCTCGGGAGGGGGGGCCACGCGGCCCCCTTCCAAATATATATATATATATTTTTTTTTAAATAGTGGGCAGGCCCTGGGAGATGGGGTCCCCAGGGCCAATAAATTAGAAAAAGAAGGGGGGCCACACAGCCCCCCTTCTTAAAAACAAAATAAAATAAAAGACCGGCATCGCGCCGGAGGCCACGCCCCCTCCTTGCTAGTTGGCCCCCAGGGACCCTCAGGATTGAGGAGGAATTAATTCTCCAACTTAAAACGCGCCACAGGGCGTGTTTGCAGACATGTCACCTCAGGCCACGCCCCCTTCCTTCACCATTGTGCAAACACGCCCATGGCGAGTTGTAAGTTGGGGAATTAATTCTCTTTCAATACTGAGGGTCCCTGAGGGCCAATTTGCCCAACAGGTATCTCCAGTATGCGCCAGGGAGCTGCGTTGCAGAAAGGTGTTCAGAGGCCACGCCCCTTTTTACACCTCTCTGCAACGCAGCTCTGTGGTGCTTACTGGAGGTACCTAGTGGGCTAGTTTGAGCCTAGGGACCCTTAGGATTCAAGGGGACTTAATCTCTCAACTTAGAACGGCCACAGGGCGCGTTTACACAGTGGTGAAGGGAGGAGACGGGGCCTGAGGTGACGTGTGCAAACACGCCCTGTGGCGCGTTTTAAGTTGGGGAAATAATTCCTTCAATCCTGAGGGACTCTGGGCCAATCCAGCCCAGCAGGTGCTTCAGTAAGCGCCACTGCGCTGCGTTGCAGAGAGGTGATCCGAGGCCACGCCCCTTTTAAAACCTCTCTGCAATGCAGCTCTGTGGCGCTTACTGGAGGTACCTGGTGGGCTAGTTGGGCCCCAGGGACCCTCAGGATTCAAGGGGACTTAATCCCGCTACTTAAAACGCGCCACGGGGCGCGTTTGCACACATGTCACCTCAGGCCCCCCTCCCTTCACCACTGTGCAAACGCGCCCGTAGCGCGTTTTAAGAGGTAGTTTTAATCCCCCTGCCCTATTATGTACT
The DNA here is from genome assembly GCA_963921515.1 of Calotriton arnoldi. Classification (NCBI taxonomy): domain Eukaryota; kingdom Metazoa; phylum Chordata; class Amphibia; order Caudata; family Salamandridae; genus Calotriton; species Calotriton arnoldi. The sequence continues at coordinate 932,855 of CAWUFW010005625.1, forward strand.
AGGGACTTACAGAGGAGGTCATGCTAATCACAGGGGTACCCCAACGCATAGTGTTCCCTAGTGTATGTAGGTGTTTTCACTGTATTCTAAGTGTCTTATAGCATAGCACTGGCTCTGGTTAGTCAGTCAGTTACCACCAGTACCCGTCTGAAAAGTTGTGGGCACAGGATGATTTTGCAACAAGGCCTCTTTCTGCTCCTCTGTTGGTTCTTTCTGCACATCTTTTGCTTCTTCCTGCACTTTTCTTCGTCTTTGTGGACTTCTGTTGCTTCTTTCTGCATTTCTTTGGCTTCTTTCTGTGCGTTTTTTCTTCTTTCTTCACATGTCCTACCTCTGTAGGCATAGTTGGAAACTAGCATTTAAAAAACCTTTGAAATTCACTTAAAAACCATAGGTTTCAGGCACGTTATAGTTAGAAATTAGCATTTAAAAAACCTTTGAAATTCACTGAAAAAACCATAGGTTTCAGACACGTTATAGTTAGAAATTAGCATTTAAAAACCTTTGAAATTCACTGAAAAACCATAGGTTTTAGGGACAGTTCTAGTTAGTTGGACATTTCACTCGTACAAAACCATAGAAATTCCCCCGTTATAGTTAGTTCAGCTAACTATAACTCGCGCCCCCGCAATGCACTGCTGATGACGTCACATATTACATCACTCATGACATGGTCGGTGACATCACTGATGACATCACTGATGACATCTCAAATGACATCACTGATGACATCATCCATGTGATAATTTCATGCATCTTCTCACACCCTAATATAACTTTTGATACACCCACTCTAAATTACAGACTTCCATTCTCAAAACCATACACACTCCAATACCAATAACTACATACCCACTCACTGATTGTTAGGTCTACACACATACATCTACTCACTCACCCGTACAGTCACTCATACTTACAGTCACTCAGTACAGGACTATCATATGCACTCATACACCTATATAAACACTCACACACCGCCACTCATCCATAGAGGTACTCACACACCTAGTCAGTCGTGCACAAAATTAATCACACACCCATTTACTCACCTATACAGTTATACACACACCAGCTCACTTACTTACTCATACAAATACTAGCACATTCTTACGCTCTTATACAATAACTGATACAAGCACACGCATCCATACAGCCACTCTCACACACTCTCACTTATAGCCATTTAAATACTCTAACACACATATATACTGCCTTTTACATATGTAGTTACTCGCACATGTACCACTGAGATATACATTCACTCACTAACACACCCATACACACACTCACCCACCCAAGCAGTCCATCACAGATGCACTCTTGAAATCAAGCACCCAGTGAATCACCCACTCACACATCTATGTACAGAGTCACACACACCCCACCCACACAAACACTCAGGCACCCATACAGATACTCAGAGAACCAATCCATAACCCATATAGACACTCGTGTAGCTATTCGCAAATCCATGCATCCGCTTACACACCAACAGACAGACGGATACAGACATTCACACAGTTTAGTCACTAACCCATGCATTCAGTAAGATACGTTTAATCACTCACTTGTAGTCAGTCACGCACGTACTAAATCATCCATTCAGACACTTATACACCCACTCATTCTTCAATACGCCTTTCCCTATATATATTAAACATATTTAAACTTTACAGAAACAGTCACTGGATGATGTCATCAGTGATGTCATTTGAGATGTCATCAGTGATGTCACTGACCATGTCATGAGTGATGTAATATGTGACGTCATCAGCAGTGCATTGCGGGGGCGCGAGTTCTAGTTAGCTGAACTAACTATAACGGGGGAATTTCTATGGTTTTATACGAGTGAAATGTCCAACTAACTATAACTGTCCCTAAAACCTATGGTTTTTTTCAATGAATATTTATATATATATATATATGTTCAAACGAAAGGTATCCCCCAGCAAGGACGCACTTGAAGAAACAGGCGAATCCTGCACCTTGAAGCAGCATTCTTTATTCATTTAAAACCGGACATCACAGCGCTTGTTATAGTATTTTGCCCTACGCGTTTCAGAGCTCATGCTCCTTGCTCACGGGCTCAGTGCGATGTCAGCATATATATATATATATATGTGTGTTTTTCATATATATTTTTTATTATTTCCGGGGTCCCCGCACATGGGCGGGAATATTCAGTGCTTATGACTTTGATGAGGATACCCCTGGAAGAGAACTAGGATTACAGGTAAGTAACTTATCCTTACTTTCACCTGAAGCACAGCTATTATGAATGTTTGTGTCATCTTCCTCTTTACCTTGTCCTACACTTTCCTGCTTTTAGCCCTGTGCCTCAATCTATTTTTTGCTGGAGAAGGCGTGGAAGCTTTCTATTGACTGGGTTGAGTTATTCCATGGCTTATCACCCTAACTTGCCGTTTTTCATATCTCTGTTTCAGACAGACAAGACTATGACTGAGTTAGAGATAGATATGAACCAACGAATTGGAGAGTGGGAGCTCATCCAAGAGTCTGGGGTTCAGCTAAAGCCAATTTATGGCCCTGGCTACACTGGCATCCGCAACCTGGGCAACAGCTGCTACCTGAACTCAGTCATGCAAGTGCTCTTCAGCTTACCCGACTTCCAAACCAAGTGAGTCCTTCCTGTAGCAGGTCCCTCTCTGATGCATGTATGCCCGCCTCAGCTTGCCAGACCACTGTGGCAAGGGATTCGATCACTCTTACATACCCATAAGGATAATTGATAATTGTCCCTCTGAGCAAACTCGTCTCCTGCCTTTTATGCTCCTAAGTGTGCAAGTCCCACATGGCTCTAACAAGCAAACGTTTGTATTATCTTGGTAGGCTATCTTCAACTTAAATGTTTTAATAATGAAACCAGCCTTACGGCTTTTACAAGCACAAACCTCATTCAAGCCAGAATATTTGTGTCCTACTCAGTGCTTGATATTCAGAGCAGTTTTGTCCCTGCTGTGCAGACCAAGTTTCTTCAGATAAGCCACTCCTTTCCCAACGCACCTCTTTCAACGACCCCCTATCCAATCACCGGCTTGATCAGAATGGATTTCTGTTCCGCAGGACAGAACCAACCTGACTTTGCAGAGCATTCCTTGTGTGTTATTCGAACAATCATTGTTCAATTGGTAAGAGCTTGACTTTGTCTTTCTGCTTTTACATAGGTATGTGGGAAAGCTGGAAAAAATCTTCCAGCACTCTGCTGGAGATCCTACGCAGGACTTCAACACCCAGGTGTAAGTATGCTCTACGTACAGGATATTGGACAAACCATGAGTATTATTTATGGTAGATCCTGCTCGTTGGTGAAATTATCTGAAATATTGAGAGAATGGTGGAAAATAAACATTGTTTCTTTCTCCTATTGTCGCTTAACTGCTATTGTTTGGTTTAATAGTGCTTCAGGTGAAGAATTATTTGAAAGGTATTTAAAGAGCAAGGCCTACGACAGGAAGATATAAGAAGCTTTGCACGTTTTGTTCCTCTATAAAAGAAAAGGGCATTTTGCAGCGTGAATCTGTTCGGGATTTACCCACTGCATTATTTCTTGATCTACTGGCTGGGCTTGAAAAAACATCTTATTACCAGAGCCACTGGAATTATGCGATTTTGCATCCATGGCATTTTTCGCATAATTGTGGATTTCCCACATTTGCCTCATATTCCATCATCTGCTACATCATCTGCAGATTTTAACAACAAAAAATGTTTCTAGCTCACACAGCATCCTTAGACCTTAATAGTGCAGATAATTGACAGTCTCACATCACCTTGTCAACAGAGTGGCACTGTTCATTGAAATTATATGTGAGAGCCAGAGGCAGTGTGGGGTCCCCGTAGGAAGAGAAGCAGTGGATTGCAGTGAGGCCTGCTGTAGGAAGCTGGCTCTGTATATACTATACCAAAGTGAGGTATAGTGTGCACAGAGTCCAGTGGAACCCCAAAGGTAGGCAGAGGCAAAGTTAGATAGAACCTTACTCTCTATTTGTGGTAGTGTGGTCGAGCAGTAAGGCAGTATCAGAGGACACTGTTAAGCATTTGTTGTACACACTCAGTCAGCAAATTAATTCACACACTCAAAGACTGAACTTCAGACCAATTGTTTTTGTATAAAAATATTCTTTTAGTTATTTTATTTCTAAAACCAATCAATCCTGGCACAGGTAAGCAATAAATACTTTACAGTAGTAAATGCTGATTGTAAAACAGTTCAATTGCAATTGTAAATGTACTATGGTTTGACTTGCAGTATTGTTTCAGAGAATTGCAATCACTTGTAAATACAGTACATAGACTTCAATGGGATTTTCAGTAAAATAGCAGGTAAGTTACTTTTGGATTTCTTTTCTTACTCAGTGCTGTATGCAGCACTGGGACACTTCCTGTAAACAGGTGAGTAAAAGCGTTTTTGTTAAATCGTACAATTTTAAAGAATTTCTTTAGGTTTCAAAACTCCACACTTAGAAACTTTTTCAGGAAAAAGTGTCAATGTTATCCTATGGAGGAAAATATGGTTATCGGTTTTTAGGTAAGTAATCGGTCTGTGGAGTTGAGGTTCTGGGGGTAGACTCGGGGGGGGGGGGGGATGGGTTCGGGGGTCCTCCAGGGTCAGTGATGCACTCTTGTTACACCCTCAGCGGCACTAGGGCGTCCGGGTGCAGAGTGTTGAGGCCCAATGTTATCCAATGGGGGATAGGGGGCCTCCGGTTGGTGGCTGCTGGCAAGCAGGCCACTGGGTTGTGGGAGCAAAGCTCCTGGACTTTAGCTCAGGGCAAATGGGGAAACAAATTCGCACCAAAGGTGCACCCTCAGCGGCACTAGGGCGGCCGGGTGCAGGGTGCTGTTTTGAGGTCGGTTGCCCTTTTTCCAATGGAGAGCATCCGGTTCGTAAAAGCACTGCAGGCAGGGAGACGAAGGACTTCTGGGTGCGACCACCACTTCGACAGGTAAGCTGGGAAGTTAGGGGTTGGTTAGGCACCGTCGGTTTGGGCACACAAGGCCGTGGGGCGTCGGGTGCAGGGGTGCCTTTTGGGGTCGGATCTTCTTACCAACTCCTGGTTGCGGTTAGGGGGGCCTTCTGGATTTAGGCTGCAGGCGTCGGCTGGAGGCTTGAGGCAGGTCAGGGGTCGCCGGGTCTCGGTTCAGGATCGCCGGGGAGACCTCCTCGTGTTTGCCCGCTCGGGCCGTGGACGGCGGGGGCAGATCCGCGGTGTCCGGCCGGAGCCATAGGTTGCAGTTGAACAAATCCGGTGTTCACTGGAGAAGCAGTCTTTGGAAGTGAAGGCAGGTAGGTCCTCCGGTGTTTTTGAGGTTGCTGGCTGCAGGACACACCGGGATTTCGCAGGAGCAGGTACGAGGGTGAGACAGGCCGGTAGGGCTGGGGCCAAGTCAGTGGGCGTCTTCCTCTTGTTAGCTGCTGCACAGCTGTTCGGTCCTTCTTCTTCTTTTCTTCTTGTTTCTTGTCTGGATCTGAGGAAGCAGGTTCAGGGGTGCCCCTAAATACTAGATTTAGGGCGGTACAGGTAGGTAAAAGGCAGGTACCAATGGGTCCCTTTCCTGGGGTGGGTACACTCCTATTATGCCACCCTCCAGTGGGAGGGGGCATGTGCCTGTCCCTGGTTGGCTGAGTCCCCCCATCTTCAAGATGGCGTGGACTGAGAGTTGTGCTTCACCTCGCCTCCCCCACCTGAGGGGTGGAGTTGGCAGAGGTGGGCACACCTCTCTTCCTCACTTGTTTTTCCCGCCGGTTCTCCCGCCCAAAGTGGGGGTCAGAACCAGTGGGGACCACTTGCTGAAAGCAGCAAGTGGCCTGGGGAAGCTCACAAAGGCGGCAAGCCTTTGAAGCTTCCCCTTCGTGAACCCTGCGCATCCTGGGGGAGGAGGCTTGACACCTCGTCCCAGGATGTGCATTGTTTCAGGCCCCAGAGAGCAGCAGGATCTCGACCCAGGGGTCCAGAAACATGTCTGGTGGTGGCAGCTGAAAGCAGCCACTCAGCCAGGACACTAGAGGTGGGTTAGTTTTCAGGGGGCATCTGTAAGATGCCCTCTGTGTGCATTTTTCATTAAATCCCACACTGTGGGTTTAATGTGCTGAGAAGTTTGATACCAAACTTCTCAGTTTTCAGTGTAGCCATTTTGGTGCTGTGGAGTTCGTAATGACTAACTCCCAGCACCATATACTCTTAATGGCAGCACTGCACTTACAATGTCTAAGAATGGACTTAGACACTGTAGGGGTACAGGGCTCATGCACCTGTACCCTCACCACTGGTATAGTGCACCCAGCTAGAGGGGTGACTGATCTATGCCAGGGCAGAGGGTTGTAGGCATGGCACACATGGATGTGTGCCATGTTGACTCTTCACTTTGTTCTGCACCAAAACACGCAGCCTGTAAAGGCAATGTGTGAGTGGAGTGGTACAGGACCTCTAAGGGTGGCACAATAAGTGCTGCAGCCCTTAGGGGCCTTCTCTGGTCACAGTGCCCTGGGTACCTGCGGTACCATTTACCAGCGGTTGACCTGTGGCCAGAGATGCCAATTGGGTTTAGGCTTCAATGCAGTTTTAGGGAAAGAACATAGGCCCTGGGTACCTGATTAGCAGGAGCCCAGGGCACACTCAGTCAAAGTACATCGGTAATTCAGCAAAAAGTGGGGGCAACCATGCAGAAAGATGGCACTTTCTCATACCTGCACAGGCTGGTTAAGGTGGACGTGTGACTACTATAACAGTCACTCAGATGCTGTTGGTCTCGCTGCTCTGTGAGTCTGGAGTGATTCCTCTCTTCCCTCAGGACCCTACAGTCATTCCAGCTGAGAATGGTTCGTATTGCCGAAACCATCTCTTACATCTGTAGCATTTTACTTTTTTGCCCATTGTCGACCCTAGGAGGAACATGGTCCCAGAAGCAACATAGTCTCTAATTATGACTCTGTGGGTTACGTCATCAAGAGAATATTCACCAGGATAGAAAATTCCTGAATAGCCAGACTTTGGGGCAGTGGCACTGCGGTGAACCATCTCGTAATGAGGGTATGTCATCTAGACCCTCTGCACGCCAAACCCTATGATGTATTGTTTGTTTTGTCATTAGTCCAGCAAGGCCTTGCAGTGGACACAGTAAAATTGTCGGTTCCATGACCTGTCGAAAAAGATTGCAGCATGAATCTGTAAACCTTTGCTCATCCATTTCTGACTTCCACAGATGAAAAAAACAAAAAGGTGGGTCACAATGAACGTACTGTGGGGTTCTCCCTGTTTATCTGGTCCACTTACCCGGCTGAGCGAATGTTGGTGGTTTTTGTAGCCCAATTTCCCTCCACTAGTGGATTAAGATAAAAGGCACATTTTTCCTGATTCGTGCTTTGTAAAAAATTTCCGCACCCATCTATCGCGGAAAACATTAGCGGGCTCCTTTTGCTTTGTCAACTTCTGTTCAGCGCATAGGTATGTGAGAAGAATAAGCCAATTCTTGCCTGAGTTCAGACAAATAATATATGCATGAATCTCAGCATTGTAGACATGTAAGAAATACATCTTGCCTCAAAAGACAAACGCTTCCATATTAGACCAAAAATGAAATGGGTATAGGCAAAAATTAAATTGATACCAATTCTAGCAATGCTGAACATATGTTTTTAGTTTTCAGTGATTTTTTTCTATAGGAATGCTGGGATGTTTTCGCCTTTTTTTAACAAGTTTGTAGCTTTTCTTTATTGTTTAAGTTTGGCAGAAAAAAACCAAGCAATAGAGAACTGCAGCATTTTTGGACTAAAACACTCCAGTCAACACAACTCAAAATAGTCATATTGACTATAATGAAACATATATATAATCAAACCAAAATAGGCTGATCCAATTAGATGTGAGCTTCATCCATGTAATTAACCATCAAATCCCAAACCCTTTGGAAACTACATGTCATAACTGAAAGCAAGACTGATGGTTTTAACAATCGAGAAGCACTCCTTCAATGCTTTAAACTAGTGGTCGAACATAGGGGGGATGGGATCTTTCCAATTCCTTGTAGTATTTATTCTTCTGTAACAATTGCAACAAATGATATTCCATTATCAAGCAACATACTGTTACCATTGGTTTCTCAGTTTGTGAAATTCAATGTTGATCAGGATTTCTACATTACAACCCAAACAATTGAAGAGGGTATCGTTTTTCCAGCGCCTTCTGTATTTTATTGTGATTTACCATAGTACTCTTGTGACATTTTAATTTGTTTTTGTGAAGAAAATTTCATTTCAAGAGTGCAAAAATCTCTCCGATATAGTGCTGCACCCTAAAACTTCCACAGCTGGCATCCTGCAATTCTCCAAGCCCAGATTAAAACCCCCACAAATGTCTCCCACCCCTAAGCATTTTCAGTGTTGCTGGTATGATCCAAATAAAAGTATGACAGCCTGCAGAAGAGTGCCAGTACTGTCCCATCAAAGTATCAAATCCCCTGCTGAGAAATACTGTAGATTTGTGCCCAGGAAGAGGACTGCCCAGAGAATAACTTGGTTATCTAGTAGCAGTGCGGTAAATAGCGTTGGTGGCCATCGGACACCACTGATAAAAGGCAATATCTACAGAGGAGGCCAGTAATCACTAGTGAGTATCCAAACCACTGGGAGAAGGTCTCGTAACAGAGGTTTAGTTTTGTGTCTGCTGTTTACTTTCTATTATGGGAACAAAAACAAGACTCTGGGTCTTGTTTAGAGTTTGGCCGACAGGATGCTCCATCACAATTGTGGTGGATGTGCCTTCTGGCTTATTACAAGGACATTAGAGTCAGTGGCACTCTTAATGCGACAAACAAGATATCTACCACGTTAGTGTGTGATCTCTACCCAACAAATTCTAAAGCCCTCAGTCTGTTCTGGCACAGCAGCAAGGAAGGCCGTGGGAGCTGGTATATACCCTACCATCACCCAAATGCATGTTAATGGTATTCTCGTTAGTGATTAGCAACAAATTTAAACTATGTCATACCAGAGATTGATCACCCACTGCTTATCCATAAAGGGTTTCAATATGTGTGTTCCGGACGTTTAAACAAATCACTTGAATATCTGGGAGAACCCGTTGTCTTGAATGATCGCATTAAGGACCAGAATTTCTTGGTGTCCTTACTCTTAGATAGCACATAAACCTCTACACAAGTTTCATTGTCTGAATTCCTTTTTGCTTCTTGGATCTCTTCCTATAGCATTTCTTTACCTCTTTCATAGGTCTTGTGATTGGTGAATTGCCATTTTTTTGATTCAGCCGAGTTCCTAATTATATCATTCTTTTTATAGTTCTTTGGTTACCTCAACCCTGGAACAATAAAAATGGGAACAAACAAGTGTATTCCAAAACTGACTACTCCTGTATGACTGGTGGGAGTATTGCATTGATGTATCTCCGAGTAGGCACCAATTTACTTTCCCATGGGATACTCGTGCAAGAATGTCACTGGCACCCTCAGTTAGCATCAGTCTGCATTAGAAGCGAAACATCCAAGCAATGGCAAGCTTTTTTAGTTAATGTTCAGTTCATACAATGAAAAATCCAAAAATCCATCACTTTTGGTTTACTTCAGTGAGATGCGCTAAGTATACATTGGTTATGCCCAGACTTGAGTTCCGTGTTCAGTGTACCAGTGGAACCAAGCTGCACCCGATTGAAGAGCCCCAACTGGGGCAGAAATGGACTTGGGATGCTTGTGTTTAGGTTCAGAGGGGACCTATCTTGGCAGTTCAGGTTGGACTATCTTACTGGAGCAGGATCAAAGTCGATTTGCATTTGACTGGGTCTAATCAGAGTTGGCATGGTGGGCAAAAATACGATGGACTAGGATGCAGCCCTGAGTAATTACCAATGGCTGAGTTTAATTAAAGCATCCATCCATAATTTTTTTGTTCACTTAATACTATGAAGAAAGCATCATATTATGATTTATAATTTCCTGCACCAACAAAAGAGTAAATTTAGTACAGTAGAAATAAAGGATTTGAAGCAGGTTATAGCTGTAACCTATCTGGCTACACTGCCCTGCTTCACTCTCACTTTTCCTTTAAAAAACCTTCAAAAGAATAGTGATTTTTCATAATGTAATTGGCTTTTTTTTAATGAAAACGTGCAAATTTTCAAATGTACCCTGCAAACAGGCTTTCAATTGTATTCCTATTTTCTCCAAATTTTATTTTCTTAAAGCCTTTTGACATATTTGTAATTGAATAAGTGCTCAGGTGTGCCCCTTGTAGGCCAGGAAAATAACTGCTTATGACTGTAATGACAATTCCCCTGGAGTTGTATTGTAATTGTATTGTAATTGCATTTATATAGCGCTTACTACCCCTGACGAGGCGTCAAAGCGCTTTTTCGGCGAGTAGCACGCTACTCCGTGACCCATAGAGGATTAGTGTTGAATTAGTATAGTGAAACATGCAAGTACATTTTAAGTGGTGGATAGGTTAGTCAGTTATTTGGATTTGGAATGATAGCAGAAGGATAGAGGAGGAAAAAAGGTTTGTATTTATATAGCGCTTGTTACCCCTGATGGGGTGTTGAAGCACGCTACTCCGGAAGCCCATAAAGGATTAGTGGTGAATTAATATGGTGAAATATGAAAGTAGTTTCAGTGGTGGATATTAGTCAGTTATTTGGAGTGAGAAGGCTAGCGGAGGGATAAAAAGGGAAGAAAGGTTTGCATTCATATAGCACTTGTTACCCCTGATGGGTGTTGAAGCGCTTTTCTGGCGAGTAGCACTCCACTCCGGAACCCATTAAGGATTAGTGTTGAAAATTAGTATAGTAAAATATGAAGTAATTTGAGATTTGAGTAGTGGATATGTTATTCAGTTATTTGGGTAGAGAAGGTTAGGTGGCGGGATAGAAGAGGGAAAGAGGTTTGTATTTATATAGCGCTTGCTACCCCTGATGGGGTTTTGAAGCGCAAGTAGCACGCTACTCTGGAACCCATAAGTATTAGGGTTGAATTAGTATGGTGAAACATGAAAGTAATTTTAGTGGTGGATATGTTAGTCAGTTATTTGGATTGAGAAGGGTTGGGGAGGGTAGAAAGGGAAAAGGTTTGCATTTATATAGCGCTTGTAACCCTGATGGGGTGTTGAGACGCTTTATTGGCGAGTAGCACGCTACTCTGGAACCCATAAAGGATTAGTGGTGAATTAGTATACTTGAAAATGGAATTTGAGAATTGAACATGTTAGTCTGTTAATTTTGATTGAAAAGGATAGTGGAGGGATAAATGAGTGAAGGATTTAAAATTTTTTTTTTTTTAGGTCTTAGCAGTAGGAGGAGGCTTTTGGATGAGTAAAAGGGAGTTTTGGAGGGGAAGAGTCGGGAAGAGTTTAGAAAGGTTTGTTTTAGGGGATCGGTATAGTAAAAGAGGTGTCAGATGATGCAAGGAGGGGTAGAGTAGGAGAGAGTCTAGAAAGGGTTATTTTGGGGATCATAGTAGTGGTATGGGGTTTGGGATAAATGAGTGTGGATGTAGAGGATATATTGATAAATGTATAGGATGAGAGATAGGGTAGTGCATTGGAAAGAGTAGTAGAAAGAAGTTTGAGATGAGTCAGAAGGTTGGGCTAGAAGATATATTGAGGTAAGTATAGGCTGAGAACTAGGGTAGTGCCTTGGAAATGCTAAATTAGAAGAAAGTGATAAATATATAGATCCATAAGTACATTTAAAGTATATAGATACATAAAGGAGGTAAGTATATGTAGATTAAAGACATTGATAGAGGCACAGGATGAGAAATAGGGTAGTGCATTGGATATGCTTTTTCAGGAGAAAAGTAATAGAGACAAAAGTAAATAACTTTTCCCTTGTTATCAGTTGCTGCTGTTTGTTTTTCTGCCTGGCGTGGCAGAGTATGAATGGCAAAATATGACTGTCTCTACCAGTAAAACAATGAGCTTATCCCTACCAGATACCCTTGTACAAATGATCCGAGCAATTGTCCCTTGGCTCTACAGCCGGATGTCATAACACACTCAACTCACTTTACACACTATACGCAAGACACCTTTGTGCTGAAGTACCACTCCTATGGTCGATGTCCGAGTTTATGCTCTCTCCAGGCGGATCACTGGTATCCTTGATGGGCCGCTGAACATACCACCCCACCCCCATAGAGAGTTCAGACAGAAATGTTTGGCTTGTGCATGAGGGGTGCCAAAACGCTCACAAGAGTTTGCCTCAGCATAAAAAGTAAAATGACAAAGTGCAAAGTAAGCTGTGAGGCTAATGCCAGTATGAAGCAGTCGCTGTTTAACTTCTTCAGTTACAATATATCTTTTGAATTGCATATTGCATACAGCTAGATATTTTCCTGTTGCAAAGGGAAGGTAAATAGCTTGTTTATCCCTTACTTTGGCCACTTGACAGTGTTGATTCGCAATGCCAGCTAGGGACGGATGAGTATTATGTGGCTGCAAGACTCCAATTTCTTCACAGTGGACACAGGCAACCTTCTTCAGAGGAATGCTGCCTGTGGTGTATGCAGTCCTTTAACATTTATAGATACATTGTTCCCCACTGCTGTAAAGCTTGACACAACGTACTAATATTTATCAGGCAAAGAAATAAATGCTACCTGTCCTGTTTAGGTCCTATCATCGGGCTCTGTTCTGTTCCCAAGAAGGTCAGAGTTCTTAATATTTCTCTTAACGTGAAACACCATTTATAACCCATAATTGCAAGATCTTCCTAACAGAAGACTGTCTTGTCTTCATTACACTTTTCATAACAATTTTTTTAATCTCTATTTCAGTGCCAAGCTGGGACATGGACTACTGTCAGGGGAATATTCGAAGCCATCCGCGCTTTTGGGAGATGGTGAACAAATCCCTGCACAGGCGGTAAGCAAAGCCCTACGTCTTTAGGGTATCTTTTGTCTGCCTGCAAATGCATCCTGCAATTACTCGTGGTTTCTTGGGTGCTACTGGTATTTGTCCAAAGTGTCACAGAATCTTAGGTTAAGCCTCCGCTGCAGTATCACAACTGGGATCTAGCTTCACACTGCAGGGGAGTGGGCAGTTTATTTAGACTGCATCACGGAGCAGCTACATGGGCGTTTTACCCCATGGTTTTATTCTTGTCGGAGGCTGTGTCTGCAAATTTGTACTCCAGCTTGATCATCCTACTGTGCTCCGAGGGTATGCTTCTTTCCATGTCACTACGTGTTCCTTTCCAGTATTTCTTTTTTTTTTTCACTTCTAGGTAGGTCACAGTAATCCATTTTCATTCCACTTCCCCCTCTAGGCTGTTGAATGGTTGAAAATTGCCAGGCTGATTGGATAGCTGTGCAGTCTGGGCTTAGCTTCTCTTGTGGCTTACATTGTCTTTTTCCCCAATGTCTTCAACATCTTCTGGTCCACATGTTATTTTTGTTGCTCACCAGCAAAAGTACCTAGCACTTCGGAGGGCAGCAAAAATGTACCCCAACCCACAGCTAAGGCTGACTACTGTCCCAAAACTAAGGGGTGACTGACTTTTTAAATTTTTTTTTTTTTTTTTTACAGTTGATTGATGCGAAGGGGCAAATGCCTTTTTAACCTTTCACGACCGGTCTAATGACCCTCTACTTCAGATCTTTTTAGGTTCCGATAACAGGGATCCTTTGCTTTTCCTTGTCTGTATGTGCTTTGCGATTTTGCTTCTCGTTGAGCCCTGCCTTCCTTTCCTACCACTGCTCCCATTCTCACAGACTTCCAACCCCTCTGGAGCTTGTCCAGGTACTGGACTACTGAAGGATGATCTGCAACAATTGGGAACAAGCGCCCACGCAGATGTTTGCTTCATGGATGGGACTAAGCCTAGGGATAAGCAACACTTGATACTGCTGGCTCTTCTTGAACGGTGCGGCGATGGACAGCCCTGTGTGGAGAGGAGAAGTCCTCACTGTGAGTGGATAAAGCCAAGGCCCAGGTTACTCGGACCAGTGTGGTGACCAACTTGAGGGGAGAAGCAGCCTAGAAGATATGAGGATCAGTAGACGTAGAGTGACCCCAAAAAATCAAGTGCTGCATCACAAGGTGATCAAGGATGTTCCAGAGACACCTAGTCCTGCTCCTGCTGGAGGGACTGTGCTGTCCCCTTAGATAGCCCACCATACATACCTCTGTGTACCCGCCATGGAGCCTGGTAATGCTTGCCTGGGCCCATGCCCCAGTGGTAGACTGGCCTTGAGAGTTAAACACAACTGTCTCTGGCTTTGTTTTGTACTTGCATCTCCTGTTTCTGAGCCTGCGAGGCTCACTATGCCAGTAAACCCTGCATCCTGGGCCGCTGCACTGATGCACCTGAAAAATATTGCATACAAAAGGTTATTCTGCAGAACCTTTGGCAACAACGTCCGTATCAGAATTTTTTTCTGTTCCCTATTTTCCTGTTCACAGTACAGAAAATACAAGTACATTTTATACACCAATACCAGTACAGATAGATTCTCTCTCTCAGTTCACTCGAGAGCAAATACCTTTTGTTCCTTTTATTTCATTACTTGATGTTGATCCTCAACATTTACTTCCTTGCTTGGAAGTTGTTATGACATATGATTGAAAAGAGGCTTAGCAATCAAATTCTACAATTTTTTTTATAGTTCCACCAAAAGATTTTTTTCAACACCCAACTAGGAAAGAAGATTCTTGTGTACCACATTGTCTATATATGATTTGACTTTAATGTGGATGTCCAGGAAATGAGAGGAGGAGGTGGGAGGTGCATTTGTGAGGAAGAATGGAGGGGGAGTTGAATGCTGGGCTAGAGTTTGTTGTGTTCAGTTGTCACTGCTTGCGATACTTTGTTGCCGTGCGGAGCTTTTTCCTACAGAGCTATGATGCATCGTTCTGGTATGGTGCATGGAGTTGTCCCGGTTTAAAATGTGTTGTGTTCCTTTTCAGGGCTTGCAAGATGGTATAGCTCCTCGGATGTTCAAGGCTCTTATCGGGAAGGGTCATCCAGAGTTCTCTACGAATCGGCAGCAGGATGCTCAGGAGTACTTCTTGCACTTCATCAACATGGTGGAGGTAGGAAGGAGAGACCAGGGAAAGGACTTGCATTCTGTAAAGTAGGCCACCACTGGTTTTCCCTCTTTTCTGTACTTTAAGTGTAGCTACTGGAGTAGTTTGAGTCGAGACCATGTGGGAAGGTGTTGGTTGAATCTCTTAAAGCCAATGAGGATTCTTGATGATATGTGCTGAATAGCGCTGGAGTGGGTGTATGCGGCAACGCTGCATTTTAAATTGAGATAAATGGATGGTGATTGTGTCATCTTTTCCGAGTCAGTACATCATATATTGATAGTTTAGACTGCTGCTTTCACTGCAATTTGAGGGTGTGCGAGTTGCCGACCCATGACAGGATTCCACATTCATAACTTGTTTCCACTGTGAAGTTGAGTAGTTTACAGGGAGTGGAGAATCTGTGCCGGCAAAGCCAGTTCTGTGTTTTTTTTGTTGTTGTTTTTTTTGCTGTTGGTGAGGCAGTCTTTAATGGTTGCATATTGGATATTCACATGAGGATTTAGTTGTTGTCTTTGTTCGGGTTAAAATAGGTTCCTTTCGCTCAATGGCTGGAGTTTCATGATAAGGGGCGATAGAGTTCACCTGTGGAACCCCGCTGGTGACTGCTATTTAGATTATCAAGTGAAGGGCCAGATGACTTTTTGAGCTCAGTCTTTTTGAAAGGATGTGGGACATCAGTATGCTGAGATTCCACAGATTTATTTTTTATAATGTGCATCTGAAAGAGACACGTTAGTGATAGATTCCTTACCTTAGAATATCCCCAGGCGTCAGACTGGATCCGGAGAGTTTTCGTCAGCAGTACCCCTGCGCGTCGGTAGGCGTCGTCGTGCGGCTCCGCGTTCGTCGCTGGCGTCTTAGTCGCCGAGATGACGTCGTCGGAGCTACTTAGACGCGCCCACGCGCACTGATGTCAGTTCTTTCTTTTTCCGCGCCAGCAAGCGCAGATCCGAGAGAAAGCGGTACTCCTAGTTAATATTTTAACTTGGTTTCTGAGACTTGTTTCTCTTGTTTTGTCGAGTACTCGACTTCTGGTGCAGTAGGGATTAAGTCCTGTAGGGACTGCCGTCGGACCATGTCGGTGGCGGACCCGCATGACGTGTGTCTCTTCTGCTTGGGGCACGCCCATGACCCCGAGACGTGCCCCGATTATCGGGCCATGGCGCTGAAGGCTTTGCGGGAGCGTTTCCGAAAGTTGTTGGAGGCCCGGCAATCGGTTCCGCGCCACTCAAGGTCCCGCTCCCGTGGGAGGTCCAGGGACAGGTCGCGGAGCCGACACCATCGTTCGTCGGAATCGGGGACAGGTAAGTCAAAGCGCCATAAGAAGTCGAAGACGCAACGTCGCTCTTCGTCTACCCCTCACCGGTTACGGGACGAGGTGGAGGGGGCGGGCGGTCACTCCCCCGCGGCTCCGGTGGAGCCTCCGTTGTTGCCTGCGGCCTACCCGCCTTTCCCGGGGCCGTACGCGACTCCGGAAGAAATACAGGTATTCCTGTCGGCCATGGGCCGTTTATTTGCCCCATCGGGTCCCTCCGGAGCGCCTTCGGGCCCTGTGGACCCGTTGGGTGGTTCTGCCGCCGCCTTTGGCCCCGGCTACGCCGGCAAGATACCCTGCGGCGCTGTTGGCTCCGGCCTCGGTGCCGCCTCCGGCGCCGGGGCCGTTGCCTATGGGCCCGGACTACGTCAAGCCTGAATTGGTCTATTACCCCCAATTCCTATTCCAGGAGGTGAATTTATTCCCTTTCCCCGGGCCCCTCGTCCTTACCAGCCTCTTAAACAGACGGTGGACGAAGGGGAGTACTGAGAGGGGTCTGAGGCCCCCTCGCAGCTCAGTGTGAGGATGAGCTGGAATGGGAGGGTGATGTTGAGGGTCCAGGCGATCTGGATTTCTATCCACAACCTGGTACACTGTCCCCTTCTTCCGTAGCTCCGAAGGAGGTTGGGTCCTTTTCTGTGGTGTTGCGTAGGGCGGCTGAGGCTCTTAACTTCGAGCTCCCATCCGTGCCTATCAGGACCAATCTCCTGACTGAAGTGCTGCAGCCGGCGGCCTCCTCGGCGGAGCCGCTACTGCCCTTTAATGACTCGCTTACAGACATTCTGTTAAGCACCTGGACCAAGCCTAACACGGGGGTTCCTGTGGATAGGAGTGTGGCACGCCGCCATCGCCCAGCCCCGGGCGACCCCACTTTTCTCACGCAACACCCAACGCCTAAGAGTCTGGTTCTCCAGGCAACTGCCTCTCCGAGCGCATTCCCTTCCGCACCTCCGGACAAGGAATCCAAAAAACTTGAGCTCCTGGCTCAGAACAACTGGCTTCTCGGGGGATGTCCAGAACACTTTGTTGGACATGCCTTTTGATGGCATACGCCTCTTCAGCACATTGGAACGCTTTAAAGACTCCCGGGCTACGGCCCAGTCCTTGGGTCTTGCCACCACGCGCACTCCCTTGGGGTCTGCCTTTCGCGGTCAAGGTCGAGGCGCACAAACACGTTCCTTTCAGAGCCGCCGGCCTGCGCAGCAACAGTCTCAGCGCCGCCACAGTCGGGGGCCCGCCGAAGTGGGTCACGGGGCCAGCGGGCGGGTCAGTCCACCACCGCCCCTGCCACCACTGCCTCAAAACCTTCCTAGTCCGAGGTTTCAGGCCCACCGAACGCCACTGGCGCACCATCACTTCGGACAGGTGGGTTCTGCAGATAATCCGAAGGGGCTACTCCCTCCCCTTCGAGACTACCCCTCCAGCCATGCCGCCTCAGTACCACCGCATGTCGGGGGATCACTTGGCACTTCTCCGACAGGAAGTTGCGGCCCTCTTGGCCAAGGGGGCCATCGAGCACGTTCCGACGCCAGAAGTAGGTTGTGGTTGTTACTCCCACTACTTCCTGGTTCCAAAGAAAGACAAGGGCCTGCGTCCTATCTTAGACCTCCGGAACGTCAATCGCTTCCTCCAGAAGGAGAAGTTCAAAATGCTCACGCTTACTCAGGTCTTGTCTGCCCTAGACCCGCAAGACTGAATGGTAGCGTTGGACTTGCAGGATGCTTATTTTCATATCCCCATCCTGCTGGCCCACCGGCGTTACCTGCGGTTCACGGTTGGCCACGAGCACTTTCAGTTCACCGTGCTCCCTTTCGGCCTTACCAGCGCCCCTCGGGTGTTCACGAAAGTGATGGAGGTGGTCGCAGCTCATCTGCGCAGATCAGGGGTCTCACTCTTCCCCTATCTCGACGACTGGTCGTTGAAGGCGGGATCGCCCCAAGCAGTCGTCTCCCACCTTCAGACTACGGCCGACCTACTGCATTTGCTGGGGTCCTCCATCAACGTGCCGAAGTCGCATCTGATTCCCTCTCAGAAGCTCCTCTTCATCGGAGCGGTTCTGGACACCACGCAATTTCGGGTTTATCCTCCCGAACAGCGAGTCCGGGACATTCGAGCTATACTTCCGATCTTTCAGCCCTGGTCCTGGGTTTCGGTCAGGAAGACACTGAGACTGCTGGGCCTCTTGGCCTCCTGCATCCTGCTGATCAATCATGCCAGATGGCATATGCGGGCTCTGCAGTGGGACCTCAAGTTCCAATGGACGCAGCATCAGGGAAATCTGTCCGACTACGTCCAGATCTCGGAGGGCACTGCACAGGACTTGCAGTGGTGGCTCACGGACCAGCGTTGGGTCAGCGGCAGACCAACCGGAGCACACAGTGGTGACGGATGCGTCCCTCCTGAGATGGGACGGCCACATGGGAGAGGCGGAGATCAGAGGCCTCTGGTCTCCGACGGAGTCCGAGCTCCATATCAATCATTTGGAGCTCAGGGCGATCCTACTTGCACTGAAAGCATTCCTTCCCTCTGTCAAGGGGAGGGTAGTGCAGGTGTTCACAGACAACACCACCGCCATGTGGTACTGCAACAAGCAAGGCGGGGTGGGGTAGTGCACACTATGTCAGGAGGCTCTGCGCCTCTGGACGTGGCTGGAACGCCAGGGCGTTATCCTGGTGGTTCGACACTTGGCAGGTTCTTTGAACGCCAGGGCGGACGAACTCAGCCGCCGGTGCATACTGCATCACGAATGGCGTCTTCACTCGGAGGTGGCACAAGGTCTCTTTCAGCAGTGGAGAGAACCTTGGTTAGATCTATTCGCCACCGAACAGAACGTGCAATGTCAGCAGTTCTGCGCGTTGGAGTTTCCAAGGCGGCACTCGCTCGGAGACTCTTTTCGTCGCGAGTGGAGTTGCGGTCTGTTGTACGCCTTTCCGCCTATACCACTTCTACCCAGAGTATTGAAGAAGAACAAACGCGACCGGGCCCAAGTCATTCTTGTGGCGCCGGACTGGGCTCGAAGAGTTTGGTATCCCGAGCTACTCAGTATGAGCGTGGATCCCCCGATCCGACTGCCTCTTCAGGAGGATCTTCTGTTGCAGCAACAGGGGACGGTCCTCCACCCGAACCTGTCCAGCCTCCACCTCCTTGCGTGGAGATTGAGCGGCAACAGTTGATTCCATTTGACTTGCCTCCTGAAGTCTGTAATGAAATTCTGGCAGCCAGACGACCCTCAACTAAAACTGTATACGCCTGCCGGTGGAAAAAATTTGTGGCATGGTGCACAGCGAAATCTGTAGATCCCCTTTCTGCCCCTCTTTCTGAGGTCCTGTTGTTCCTTCTCTCTTTGGCCCAGCAGGGCTCTGCTCTGGGCACTATTAAGGGCTACCTTTCTGCTCTTTCAGCCTTTCTCAGGCTGCCTGATCAGCCCTCTCTTTTCAAGTCCCCTGTTGTCAATACATTTCTCAAAGACATTACTCACCTTTTCCCTCCTATTCCTTTTGTAATGCCTCAGTGGGACTTGAACCTGGTTCTCACATACTTAATGTGCGCTCCCTTTGAGCCTCTTCATAACTGTCCTTTACGGTTATTAACTTTGAAAACTGTCTTCCTGGTGGCCATCACCTCCGCTAGGCGTGTGAGTGAGCTTCAGGCTTTTTCATGTAAACCTCCTTTCCTGGCGATTCATCCGGACAAGGTTGTGCTTCGACCACGTCCCTCCTTTCTACCAAAAGTAGTCACTGCCTTTCATATCGGGCAAACTGTCACTCTACCCACTTTCTTTCCGCCTCCGCACCCTTCAAGAGAGGAAAAGAGGCTCCACCGTCTGGACCCAAAACGTGCACTTTCATTCTATCTCAACCGCACACAACAGTTGTGGACGACCAGCTCTTTGTTGGCTACGTGGGCGCCAAGAAAGGCCGAGCTGTACACAAGCGGACTATCTCCCGATGGGTTGTCTTGTGTATTAAAGCCTGTTACTCTCTGGTTAAAAAGGAACCTCCGGTAGGGCTGCGCGCCCATTCTACCAGGGCGACAGCGGCTACTACAGCATTGGGACGCGGTGTCCCCCTGCAAGACATCTGTCAGGCAGCCACGTGGGCCTCGCTGCATACTTTCACTAAGCACTATTGCCTTGACAGTCAAGTCCGGAGAGACTGCTTCTTTGGCCGGTCGGTTCTCCGTGACTTTCTGGTGTAATTTCACTTCGCAGACCCACCACCGGGGTTGGTATTGCTTGGGTATGTATTCTAAGGTAAGGAATCTATCACTAACGTGTCTCTTTCAGATGCACAAATTACTTACTTGTATAGCGATGTATCTGTAAGAGACATTAGTTAGTGATAGAGTCCTTACCGCCCACCCATCCTCCCCGTTCTGCGAACTGTTCTCTAGGGTTCAGGTAGTCCCTTTCAGGGCCCTAGTTCTATTGCACCAGTTGTCGGTCTCTGGCATGGCTCTGCGTTCCTGGCGCGGAAAGTCGTGTACAGAACTGACGTCAGCGCGCGTGGGAGCGTCTAAGTAGCTCCGACAACGTCATCTCGGCGACTAGGACGCCAGCGACGTACGCGGAGCCGCACGACAACGCCTACCGACGCGCAGGGGTACTGCTGACGAAAACTTTCCGGATCCAGTCAGACGCCTGGGGATATTCTAAGGTAAGGAATCTATCACTAACTAATGTCTCTTACAGATATATCGTTACACAGGTAAGTAACTTGTGCATTAAGGAGCAGCAGTTTAACACTCTTACAGGATTTTGGCTCTGTTGCTTGTGGTATGGGTTGTGCTCTCCTGTGATGAATAAAATAGCTTTGGTCTTTTGTTCTCATCTTATGCCAGTTTACTTTATGGGGATTTTCTATTGCTCTAAAGCTGTATTTGAACATTGGTAGCGATCAATGTCTGCTTTTATCAAGTGCTTGCAAAGCATTGTAAGTTGGTTTCTATTGGTGGGCTGCTTAATGTTGGGTGGTAAACAATGTTGTTAGGGGCAAAATGGAAGACATGGTTGACTGGGATCAGGGCTGCAGCACATTTACGTTCCAAGCATTTATGCAGAGGGTATTTGGATGTCTGGGACTTAGATTTGTGATTTTAGTTAAGTTGGCAGTCATATGGATAGAGCGCAATTAACAAGATGTAGGGTATCTGGGCACAGCACTGTTGCTTTTATTGTTTTTTTTTTTTAATGTTAAGGAGCAGAGGGTAGCTCTGATTTTTGTTTCTTTTTGCATGATAAAATGGTTTCAACACTTTTCAGTGTTCTCTTGACACTGTTTGGTAGTGTCGTCTTGGTGATGGTTTAGTCCAGAAATAAAGGTGCTCCAAAGGGGAAAACACCAAGTGACTTTCCCAACTCACGTCTCTATGTCCCTACCCTTAATTAAAAGATGGTGTCAGATGCTAAGAGCATAGGAATGCTGTTTTTTCTGCCTCTGCTTCTTCCTGTTTTTTTTTTTTTGCTTTGATATCTTTCCTGCCTCTTGCAGAGGAACTGCCGGACCACTGAGAACCCCAACGAGGTCTTCCGCTTCCTGGTGGAGGAGCGGATAAAGTGCCTTGCCTCCGAGAAAGTAAAATACACCCAACGTGTTGACTACATTATGCAACTTCCAGTGCCCATGGATGCTGCAACAAACAAAGGTCAGATGCTGATTGTTTTGGGGTGAGGGAATAATGGGATTCAGACAACGTTTTGTGGTGCTCAGAGTCTTAGTGTAAATCTGCTGTGGAAGCGTGGCTAATACCGTAGACAGGTAATGAGTTTGTCGTGGTAATCCCGCCAACTGAAACTTGCATACAAAACCTTAAACCAAAAATAGTGTTTCAACAATTGTTGAGCAGGTAGTCTTATTGGACATTTTTAGACGTCCCCTCAGTTACCAATCCAACTTATCAATGTGGGTTCAAGATGTTCCCTTCGAATTGCTTAAAACAAGTCAAATCTGCTCCAGACTGATTTTTGAAAGGATAAACCTGCACTTTTATCCATTTGATACAACCCCTCATAAATAAATAACCTGAGGTATGGTTGGTGGCAATTGGTGATTCACTAGTGCATCAAAACTAGCTTTTGTCGTCTCTACACGGACAGAAGTCCTCATGTTTTGCCAACCTGACTGGATGTTCGCCTGTTATATTCAATCCCAGAAAAGGGATAACGCAGGACCCTATTTTACTAGTCCATAAAATACAATTGGCTTCTTATTTAGCTAGATATTCCCTTTAAACACCAGATTTGTGCATTTGAGAAATTATTTCCAATGCTAATTTTTCAAGATAATGGCAAGGCTCTCGCTTAAATATACAGCTTTAGAAGCAGACCGTCATGGCGTCCCAGCTCGATTACTATAATTCTTTTATGCAGGCAACAGCCACTATGATAGCACACTTGTAAGAGACTCAGGTTGCATCTGTATGAATGCTTTAAGGGTAAAAAAAAAAAAACCCGGTAAGCTCAAATGTGTAATAGTTTCAGGGCAGTTTACTATCAGTGTGTGGGCTAGGGATCAGGATTAATCATTTATTCAAATATCTTCAAATAAGGTAATAATGTTGTGTCCGACATGCTCACTGTGCTTTAGTGCAGTTTTTGTTTTAATACACCTACATTTAAATGGAAATTTAATAAAAGTGTCCCCTTTCCACTAGATGTCCATTTAGCACCCTCTCTGGAATTCTTCCTGCTGCAGCTTAAAATATGGCTTTTCTAATGTAAATTCATCATCAGTCAATCAATTAATTTTTGGAATATCTGCAAGGGTTCCTTCAGCGGGTAAGATTATAGAGTTAAGCCCCAGGACCAGAGTATGTCTTTGAAGTAGGTTGCCAATGAGGAAGACTGGACACCGTCCATTTGCATAAAATGGGGGAAGCAAGTAGGCCTAGGGTATTATTCATAGAATCTCAAAGACATAAGAGCGGGATCATTATCCTGGAGAAGGAATAAGAATGCTTGTGGTGTCAGTTTGTTGGGAAATACTGTGAATACATCCCCAATTGGAAAAGGGGTATCATGATTATAGCCGCAGCAAGACCTGCGGTTTTCTCAGGAGCCATGTATTTCAGAGCAGGGTTTGCAACAAGAAAGTTACAGCAAACTCCATAATGGAGGCTGCAATGATACTCCATTGTAGATAATGTACAGAAAGTGGTCATCACAGGGGAGCAAAGAAGCATTATCAGAATTAGTGGCAAGCCAGCACAGTGGTATAGAAGACTGCAAGTGGTTGGAAATAGCATTCGCAAAACAGCAAGCCACAAGGAATAGGGTTAGTAGGCGGTCATGGATGGGACCAGTGGACAGCAGGAGGTTCAGATGAGGCAAACTGAGACCAGCCAGTCACCTACTGGGCAAGCAGATAGCAGCCAGTCACATATGGGGCCAGGAGACAGCAGGCAGTCTCATTCTGGGTCACTGACAGCAGGCAGTCACAGAAAGGGCAAGAGGACAGTAGCCAGTCAGAGACTGGCCAGCACACAGCAGGTGGTCAAGGACAGGCCCCGCAGTCAGGAGGTGATCACAGACGGGGCTATCGGACAGCTAGCAGTTGCAGATAGAGCCAGCATACAGGAAGCAGTCACAGAGAGGGCAATCAAACAGCCTGTGATCATAGATGGGGCTAGGAAACTGAATAAGATTGGCAGACAGTAGGTGGTTGTGGATGGTATGTGGGGCTATAGGTTTTTGTGATAGTTTGACGGACAGATGGTGACTTTGGATGGCCCCAGCAGACAGCAGGTGGTCATGGATGAAGCTAGGAAACTAAATGAGATTGGCAGACAGTAGGTGGCAGTGGATGGTATGCAGGGCTATAGGTTCTTGTGATAGGTTGTCAGACAGCGGACAGCAGGCAGTCTTAAATGGACCCATCGGCAGGAGGGTCATATAAGAGTCTAGAGACATCATGTCATCCAGGAGAAGGCTAACGCATAGTATGCTTTCTGGGAGGAGGGCAGTGGACAGCAGGGAGTTGGGAATGGGGTTTTTGGCAGTCAGGGATTTGGCTTGCAGGCGATATGGGATAGCGATAGCTCCTAATTATATAGGCCATGGAATAGCTGGATTTATCATGGAACTAGCCACTGCGGTAAGCAGCAGTGGGCAATCTAGGTCGGGGGCTTAGGGCCAAGTGCCAGTGAGGAATGGTATTAGATTCAGCAGGCTGTCCAAGAACTAGTGACATCAAGTAGTCTGTGATGGAGCTGTCATGCACCAGATAGTCTCAAATGGGGCTATCTCCCAGAATCCTTTCGGGATAGGCAATATAAAACCTATGCTGAAAACCTTGTAGTTCTCATGTATTTAGCGGCCCTCTATGGCTCTGGTGTGTCGTGTGCATCTTTCTGGAATCTCTGATTTTAGCGCCAAGAAACTAGTAAGGAGGATTGAGTGCTTTAGAAAATACAAATAGAGGAATGATAATGGAATGTCAAGGTAAGGCATTTATGGACAACAGACATGGTAGTGGTTAGAGGACAGTAGGGAGTCTGGAAAGGGCTAGGCAGTAGACACAGGCTGAAACTATTTAATGTGCTTAACTACCCACATTTCCGCAAAGGCAGGCTCAGACACTTGCCAACAATATATTTTCAGAAATATGTGGAAGAGTCACTCTGTGCTGATGGAAAGATATATTGTACAGTCATGCTCACCATGAAGATGTTTTTTTCACCCCCACCCCAGAGGAACTGTGTGACTATGAAGAAAGGAGGCACCAGGCCGAGGAGGAGAAGCAGCAGCTGCCTGAACTGGTTCGGGCCAAAGTGCCCTTCATGGCCTGCCTTGAGGCCTACGGAGCCCCTGAACAGGTGGATGACTTTTGGAGCACTGCCCTGCAAGCCAAGTCTGTGGCAGTTAAGTACGTGTCTTCTTGTAGAGACTGCCTGGGTTGGCAAAAGGCAGGTTCACTGAACAATGTGAACAAATTGGAGGGAGTGGGATCAACTGATGGGGACTAACTGGGATTGGAGGATGGAACCTATATATTGGACTACTGGGGACGGATGGGTCATGCTCTCTGATGGGGCCAGCAGAGGTGGAAAATTAACTGATAAGTGGGGTGGAGTAACCAGAATTACTAAGAAGATTGCCAGAAAGGGTGTGTCATGGGTGGTTTACAAAGAAAAGTGAGAGACAAAGAAGGATGTAGACAAGACCATCAGGAAGGAAAAAAGGCAGGAACTGGAAGAATATGTAGGATGGTCAGCTGCAAGATTATTAGCATGTTGACAGAGGCATGCATGGGGAGGAGGAAGCTGTCGAGATGGATTGAAGTTTGGTGGAGTTGCTGTAGGCTAGGGTTCTCTTCCAGGGGATCCTCATCAATAGTCATAAGCACATGAATATTCCCGCCCATGCGCGGGACCCCGGAAACACATTACATATATGTGAAAAACCATATATGTAGCTCTATATATATATATCCATATATATATATAAAAATACACAATGTAGCCTCCCATAAACATGCTGAGCAATGTTGTAAGGAATTCTCTTGCACATAAACATATTCCAATAAAGCAGGGAGAAAAAAACTTTTGAAAACTGCTTTAATAAACAGCAGACAACACAATCCTGCACGGAATAAATGAAGAAAACATTGCCAGCACATAGGCTGCATTGTGGAAACATTAGTGTAGAAAGCTGAAAAGCTAACCCACATAAACACTCAGATAAACTGGCACCGTGCCTTTAAGGCAGCCATGACCCCTAGCTTCCCATCATGCCTCAGGGGTGACAGGTCAGTTGTTCTTTCCGGCTCCTTCTGTCAGGACCCTGGTTACTTCAGCTCTACTCCTTTTTTCTGATTTTCTGTCAGAAAATACTTCAATTTTGGATAAAACCTCTTACTTCGACATCTTTTTGGTGTTAAAGTATTTCTCTACTGTTTTTTTTAGAGAATTGAGCATTGTTTCACAACAGAATGCCCTCTCTTTTTGACTCTTGCCCTTCCTGTGGCAAGAAGAAGGCCAAATCAGACTTCCATCCTGTCTGTATTCTATGCCTTCCTTCTGAGCATAATCCTAAATCCTGCCAGCATTGCAAGCTGCTGTCCAACAGAACTTTAAAGGACAGAGAAAGCATTAGTCTCCATGGATTGGCTGAGAAGAGAAAATCACCTTCTAGAGACAAGCCTCCGATGAAGAAGAGGAAAGAGAGCTTATCTACAAGTAAGATTCCAGTATGCTCTCCATCGGCGTCGGGCTCGGCGCCTTAAATCCCTTCATCGGCAACAAAAACGTCGACGAGAAGACCATCGACGGCGGGCTCGCCGTCGAGAGAACACCGGTCGTCGTCGAAGAACGCAGGTACGTCGAATCCTCCGCCGTCGTCAACCGGGCGACGATCGGCGTCGAGGAGTCGCTCTCCGTTGGTGCGGGCTCGCCCAGCGTCGAGGCACAGATCTCCGTCGCCGCCGTCGATACGGCGTTCGACGCCGAGACAGGCTCCGCCGTCGCAGGCTCTCCAGCGTTCGGCATCGAAGCAAGCATCTCGGTCGACGTCACCCAGACGGCAGTCGACGTCGAGACACACTTCGTCACCTGAGGATAGATGCTCATCTCCTCCGCCGTCGTCCAGGCGGCGTTCGACGTCGAAGGCAAGATCCTCTCCGACGGCGAGGTATTCGACGTCAAGAACAAGGGTAAAATATACCAGACGTCGTTCGACGTCGAGACGGCGGTCTCCGTCGACGGCGAGAAGGTCAGCGTCGAGAGAAAGATCGACGTCGAGAAGGTTTTCTCCGTCTACCCGCTCATCGTTGAGGTCTCCAAGCTCAACGTCGAAGGCGAGGTCTATGGGCGCCAGACACACTGAGAGGTCGACGTCTAAGAGAAATTCACCAGTGATGGTGACACAGAGCAGGTCGACGTCGAGACACACCCCATCGACGTCACATCGCTCATCCAGACGCCGATCACGCTCTAGAAGCTGCAGAGAGTCATCTCACTCCATCCGCAGCTCACCCCAGACGGTGGCGTCATCACGCAGTGCTTCTGTTCATTCGCAGAAACCTACAAAAGCACCGCCAGGAGGTTCTCCAAGGAGACAGCGATCTCCTTCCATCCATCTCTCTCCCAGATGGCTTCAACCACTCCATCATTGGCAGACGGGGTCCACAGGTCACGCTCAACGACCTACGACCTACTCCAGTCCGCAGCACAGATCACCATTACAGTGTCTTGTGCAGGAAGTGGACAAATCACCCACCACTCGGGCCAGGGAACACCGAGGCAGATCCCCTGAACACAGGTCGTCTCAGGGACATCGCAAGAGGCGGCGTACACCATCTTGGTCTTCCTCTTCGACACATTCATCCAAAAGGGATTACTCACCTACCCTGACGGATAGTCCTCCCTCCAGAGTGTCGCCTATTGATGATTTGAAAACTTTTCATGATGTTCTCACCAGAGGGGCTCAGAAGCTGGGCATCACCATGTCAGCTCCTCAGACAACCAAGTCCATCATTTTTGAGACTCTCCACCAAAGGTCTGCGACTAGACCATTGCTTCCTTTGGTCCCTGGCATCATCGAGCCGGTAATGGATCTCTTCCTTGCTCCAGCATCGGCTAAAGCAGCCCCAGCTCGGATTCTTAAAAATATAAGCCAGCTGCATCGGATCCTCTTTTCCTTAGATCGGATCCGCCTCCGGACTCTGTTATAATTGCAGCAGCGAAAAAGACGCATGCGGTTGCATCTTCCTCCTCCGCTCCTCCGGATAAAGAGAGTAGAGCACAAGACTCTTGGGGACGGAAGGCTTGTGGCTCTTCAGCGTCTTCTCTGCAAGTGTCCAACGCTGCGGCTCTGCTGGGTCGTTATGACAGATCACTATGGGACTCACTGGAGCGCTTCAAGGACAAGCTCCCAAAGGAGAATCAGCAGGACTTTTCTGAAATCCTTCACGAAGGTGCTCTGGTGGCTAACCAGGTAATCAGCACTGCAGCAGATGGTGCGTCCCTGTCGGCTCACTCGTATGCACATGGCATATGTGCACGACGATCTTCCTGGCTGCGCCTCACAGCGTTAAAACCAGAAGCACAACAACGCATCCTGAATCTCCTTTTTTCTGGCACTTCACTGTTTGGTGCTCACACAGTCGAAGAAATGGCGAGGATGAAGGCCGAGTTGGACACCTTAAAGGCGGTGGGCCTAGAGAAGAAAAAGGAATTTAGGAAGAGATACCGGCCCTACAATCGGAAAAACTACCAACAGAGGGTTCAAACCCCTCAATGGTCACAAAACAAACAGGGCAAATCCCAGTATCAAGGCCGCCGTTCCTCGAGAGGAAGAGGAGGACATCAACAACAGTCCTCCTCTGCATCAAAAACTCCAGGGAAGCAATGAGTTTCTGCTTCCTCTAGCACCGTTGCACACTCCAGTGGGAGGAAGTATCTCAAGTTACATTCAAGAGTGGCGCAACATAACCAAAGATCAGTGGGTGCTAAATATACTAAAAATGGGTACACACTACGTTTTTGGACGTCCCCAAGAGACATTCCTCCTGTGAAATCTCGTCATCTACATATAGACCTCCTGCGCCAGGAAGTGTCGACCCTTCTCAAAAAACGAGCAATAGAAGAGGTCCCTCAGGCGCAGAGAGGAAAAGGAGTGTACTCACGATACTTCCTTGTTCAGAAAAAGATCAACCGAACAAGTTCAGACCAATTCTGGATCTACGTTCTCTGAACAAGTCCATCAAAAAGGAAAAGTTTCGGATGTTGGCGCTCCACCAAATATTTCCACATCTAAGGAAAGGCGATTGGATGTGTTCGGTGGATCTACAAGATGCGTATTTTCACATCCCAATCACAGCACGACATCGCAAGTTCTTGCGATTCACGGTGGGAACAAGACATTACCAGTTCAAAGTCTTACCCTTCGGCCTAAAATCAGCTCCAAGGGTATTCACCAAATGCATGGCAGTAGTAGCGGCAGCATTACATCGCCAAGGCCTGTTCGTATGTCCATACCTGGACGACTGGCTGCTGAAGGGATCCTCTCCTCATATGGTGCAGGAACACCTTAGCACAGGCCTAGATCTCCTTCAGCGCTTAGGCCTGCATGTCAACCTGGACAAGTCGATCCTTCACCCAACTCAATCACTCCACTATCTGGGCGCCAACCTCAACTCCGACCTCGGAAAAGTGTTTCCTTCGGAGGAGAGATTGTCATCAATGAAAGACAAAGGCAACATCATCCTTCAGGCTCATCAGCCGTCAGTAAGACAGGTGGCTTCTCTACTGGGTTCGATGGCCTCGTGCATTTTTCTCATACCCAACGCCAGATTGAGGATGAGACCGTTACAGCAAGATCTCGAGGACAAATGGGATCAATCCTCGGGTCAGTGGAACGACCGGATTGTCCTCCCTCCTGCAGCAAAGAAGTCCATTCCACAGAACCTACTGGTGGGAGTCCCTTTTCATCAACCTCTGCCAGAGCAATCTCTGATCACGGATGCATCACTTCAGGGCTGGGGAGCGCATCTGGGTCATCTGCAAACTCAGGGCAGATGGACCAGCAGAGAACAGACATATCACATCAATATGCTGGAACTGCGGGCGGTTCATTTAGCCCTCAAAGCTTTTCATCCGTCAATTCAGCTCGGATCGATCCTAGTTCAAACGGACAATACAACCACCATGTATTACTTGAACAAACAAGGTGGAACTCGCTCTCGCCCTCTGTCTCTCGAATCCCAGGCGATCTGGCACTGGCTGCTAGCCAGGAACCTATCGATCACTCAATACATCTGCCGGGAGAGCAGAACGTGCGAGCAGACGCCCTCAGTCGTCACTTCCAAGAGCAAGAAGACTGGGTGCTCAACGACGAAGTGGTGGCAGAAATCTTTCGTCAATGGGGTCATCCTTCCATCGATCTTTTTGCAGACGATCAAAACAGAAAATGCCACGCCTTCGCATCCAGGTTTTACCGACCAGGAACGAGAGGGAATGCTCTTTTGATAGATTGGTCAGGGACGTTTGCATACGCCTTTCCACCCCTCCCTCTAATTCCGAAGGTGGTGGCCAAACTTCTGCGATCCAGAATGAGGATGATACTCATAGCACCGGACTGGCCTCGCCAATGGTGGTATCCGGACCTTTGCAACTCTCGGTTCGCCCGCATCGGAGACTTCCGTGCAGGCCGGACCTTCTCACCAAAATGGGAGGGAAAATTCTGCACCCCAGCCTTCCCTCGCTCAGCTTGACAGCATGGCTCCTGAAGTCCTGCAGTACGGACATTTGAACCTCCCTCAGGACTGCATGGACATTTTAAGGGAGTCAAGGAGACCTTCCACAAGATCCTCATACTCTCTAAGTGGAAGAGGTTTTACTTGTGGTGTATCAGTAATGATTGGAGTCCAATTAACGGGCAAGAGGAGGTAATCTTGCCGTATTTGCTATATTTGGCCAAATCTGGTTTGAAATATTCTTCCATTAAAGTGCATTTGGCGGCTATCACAGCATATCGTAAATCACCTAACCAGCCTTCTTTCTTTCAGCTTCAGGTGGTCAAGGACTTCCCTACAGGGGTTGAAAAAGGTTTATCCCCCTGTTCGACCTCCTTCTCCTCCTTGGGAGTTGAATTTGGTATTGTCTAAATTGATGGGACCTCCATTTGAACCCATTCATAAGTCTACATTGCAACACCTTTCTTGGAAAGTAGCTTTTCTAGTAGCAATTACATCAGCACGCAGAGTGAGTGAGATACAAGCACTCTGTTCTAAAGAACCCTATACGGTTTTCCACCATAATAGGGTGGTTATGCGAACTCACCCTTCCTTCCTACCTAAGGTTGTGTCAGAGTTCCATGTTAATCAGACAATTTCTCTACCCTCTTTCTTTCCCAGTCCATCCACACCAGCGGAAAGGTCTCTTCATTCGCTAGACCTCAAGAGGGTTCTCAAATTCTATTTGGATGCAACAAAATCCATTAGAAAAACGGATCAATTGTTTGTAAACTATGGCTCTGTTAGAACAGGCTTCCCAGCTTCTAAAAGATCCATTTCAAGATGGATAGTATCTTGTATAAAGTTGGCATACCAAATTGCAAATAAGCCTCTGTTTGCCTCCCCTAAAGCTCATTCTACTAGGGGCAAGGCTGCTACGATTGCATTCTTAAATAATGTACCGATGGCCGAGATTTGCAAGGCGGCAACTTGGAAATCGGTCCATACGTTTACCAGACATTACTGTCTGGATTCTGACTCCAGAGCAGATACCCAAGTGGGCCAGGCCTCCTTGAGGAATCTGTTCCAATGCTAACCTATTGGAGTCGGTATAGGCCTTATGGCGTTTATGTATCTTGATGGTACTCTGTTTACTTGCCCGCAGGATGAGGGGATGGGCTTGCTATTCTATTCATGTGCTTATGACTATTGATGAGGATCCCCTGGAAGAGAAGGATA
This sequence comes from Calotriton arnoldi, assembly GCA_963921515.1. Taxonomy (NCBI): domain Eukaryota; kingdom Metazoa; phylum Chordata; class Amphibia; order Caudata; family Salamandridae; genus Calotriton; species Calotriton arnoldi. The sequence goes on from CAWUFW010005625.1 coordinate 964,635, forward strand.
GGTTACTTACCTGTAATCCTAGTTCTCTTCCAGGGGTATCCTCATCAAAGTCATAAGCAACCCACCCGCCTCCCCGGGCAAGTGAACATGATTCATACATCTCTTTGTAAAAAGGTCTGCGGATATCCGCAAAGAACAACTGATCTAACTGTCACCCCTGAGGCATGATGGGAAGCTAGGGGTCATGGCTGCCTTAAAGGCATGGTGCCAGTTTATCTGAGTGTTTATGTGGGTTAGCTTTTCAGCTTTCTACACTAATGTTTCCACAATGCAGCCTATGTGCTGGCAATGTTTTCTTCATTTATTCCGTGCAGGATTGTGTTGTCTGCTAGTTTATTAAAGCAGTTTTCAAAAGTTTTTTTCTCCCTGCTTTATTGGAATATGTTTATGTGCAAGAGAATTCCTTACAACATTGCTCAGCATGTTTATGGGAGGCTACATTGTGTATTTTTATATATATATGGATATATATATAGAGCTACATATATGGTTTTTCACATATATGTAATGTGTTTCCGGGTCCCGCGCATGGGCGGGAATATTCATGTGCTTATGACTTTGATGAGGATACCCCTGGAAGAGAACTAGGATTACAGGTAAGTAACCTATCCTTCTCCAACGTTTTCTGTAATCAGAGCTACCTATGCTCAATAAAAATCATCCCAAACTGAGCTGCAAATACTATTAGTGTTGTAATAGTGACCACATCAGACAAGATTACATTGGTGGCTACGCCATGCAGGATTATCAGCAGTGCTGACCTCGGTGCATCAGGCAGGGTTGCCAGCAGTATTGGTAAAAAGGTTTTAACCAATTTTGAGATGCCGCTGCATGGTAATACATAACACCCATAGTGCAGTGCCCATTCCACCGAGGTGCAAATAAGCCTCCCTATGCTGCATTAAATATCACTCAAATATCAGCTTTAAATATAACCTAACAAGTGCATTGTAAAGCATACGTTCACCATGAAGGGTATCTTTGCACTGAAATATCATATGTTTGTTACCCAACTCAATGTCTGGAATGGTTAGGAAATTCAACAGGAAATTCAATTTGCAATTCAACCATTCTTTCCAAACATCAGCTTATGAGTTCTGAAAATACACACATTTTTGTCTCGAATACGTGCTTTTAAATTTTTGAATACATATAATTAGGGCTCCCGGTTTTATGGTATTTATATTTTTGTCATTTCCGTCTGTATTTATCCATATTTATTTTTTGCTAATTTTACCTGTATTTATCCATATTTATTTTAGATTTTGTGAAAAAATGAAGCTGAAATGTGTATATTTCTGCATTTATTTAACCACTTAATGTACACCCGTGCCTGAACGCCTGGCAGGTTTCAGTGATATATACACACTCAGATGATAAAATACGCGCTTATAAGAAAACTTGCACATTTTAGTATCAAGGTTGTGCAAATCTACTGCTGTTTAAAGCTCTTTACTAAAGTTCCTTTGTGTTTTTTAATCCCTTGCCTGTCAATCCGCACAGCTTTTGGCCTGGCAGTCATGATTAACAGCATTCAGAATCACTCAAAACAAACCAGTTTCCATTTTTATCCACATTTAAAAATAAATACAGACCGGTAAATAAATGGTTTTCTGTCTGTATTTATCTGTAAAAATCTGTAAAAACGGAAAACAGGGAGCCTTACATATAATCAATTCAGCCGCGCAACAGCTTCTGATTTACTAGTCTAGGTTTCACACTGGAGAGCTCCTTACAGGTAACTGGAGAGCTACCAGTAGCACTCGTTGGAGAGGCCAGCTGTAGGCAGAGATCGACAATCATTGCATGGAGGGACCTTGTCTTGTGGTGAGGATAGACGTGAGACTAGATTTAAGAAAAGGTACAGTCAACACTGGAAGTGGCAATGTGGGCATGGCCAAGGAGTGGTGAAGAACTTGAGGGAGGAACTTTGGTAAGAGTTAGTCTGTCATGAGAGAGCGGGAACCCAATGGCTTGCGATGAGGGCATCCGCAGATTTGGAATGGAGATTGTTGATAGTAGGAGACAGATATACCTGTATGTGGACCAAGTATACGGAAGGGCTGGAAGTCTGCAAGGCACAAGAGAAGATATGGTGTGCCAGTGGCCAGGGAAAGCTTTGATACTGCGTTTTGAACAGGCACTTGATTTTCAGGGTGAGTCTTCTGTGCTTACCAACATCCTTAGTTACTCCTAAATGTATAGTGTATATGAGTTGCAGATCTAAAGGGGGGCGTGGCTAGGCGCCGATGTGAGGGGGAAGCGGACTCCGGAGCTCCATCCGCGGCTTCCCCCTGCCCGCAACGATCCTGATATTCTAAAGGGGCCCCTTGCTGCGAAACTAGTGGCGGGAGCACTGGTGCCTGCACTGGGCGGCTGAGGAGGGACAGCGGTGCCTCAACAGCGGCGAAAACGCAGTTTTTCCCCTGAAGGCTCCGGGTGCAGAGCGCTCAAGATGTCGGCCGGGAACTGAAGAGGCGGCCTGCACCGCGCACTGAGGAGGAGAATTGGGCCCCTCTGCGGGTGTCGCCCGGCGGCTGCGACGAATACCAGCTGGGGGCCGAAACTGGTGAAAGCGGGGCCCCGGTGATTGCGGGGGACCGAGCGCGGTCTTCGGAGCTTGGAAACGCGTCATACACACAGAATGGCAGCGGCGGACGGTGATGCTGGGCCCTGATGGCCGTGGAGGCGAGAGACAGACTGCGGAGGTGCGGCGCGGGGGTGTCAGTTGTAGATCGGCCCGCTTTCAATTGTCGACCCTGAAGAGAGCTGGGGTGAGCGCCTCGTGTCCTGTGCTGCGGTGGTGGACGGCACTGCGCCGGGCCTGTGGCATGGGGGACCCTGAACCGGGGCACTGCAAGACGAGAAGCGGCTGGTGGCGAGAGGGTGTGAACCCCCTGGATTCGCTTAGGAGCTGATCGAGTAGTGCGCGGGAGGCATCAACCTAGCAGGAAAGTACTGTTCCGCTTGGGAGTTCCTTTGAGGCTGATCTGTGCGTGTGGCGATAATTGCAAAGGGGTATTCCCCCACGCCGGTGGACTGAATACGGGCATGTGGCGGTGAGGAGGTACCCGCACTGCCCACGACGGGGGCCTTGACTTTTCCTCCTGGGTGTGTGTGGCTGGGACGTGGAAGTGTGGGGAGACCCTTCAAGTCGCTGCTAAGGACTGGTCTCGGACCTCCAAACTCTGGGAGAACGCCCGCGGCCTGTGTATACAGAGGAGGGCTCAGAGGATAGGTCCTGCAGCCCGGAGGAGCGGCCTGGCCCGCCCTACTGCTGAGCCCGACGCCGGCGCTCGGAGTTCATTGTTGCCGCCGCCCCGGAGACCCCTGCGAGCCTATGCAGGCCACTAACAATGGGGAGGGTGTCCAAAAAGAAGGGGTACGTGTAAGGAAGTGGGTTTCTGTTGCAGTAACCCCCCCACTTTTTGCCAGACCACTGATGCAACTTGACTTGATGTGCCCTGGGTCCCTGCCAATTAGGTTCCCAGGGCCTGTGTTCTTTCCCCAAAACTGTACCCAATTGGCATCTCTGGCCACAGGTCAGCCCCTGGTAAATGGTACCACAGGTACCCAGGGCACTGTGACCAGGGAAGAACCCTAAGGGCTGCAGCACTTATTGTGCCACCCTTAGAGGCCCTGTACCTTTACACACACACCCTGCCTTTGCAGGCTGCGTGTTTTGGTGCAGAACAAAGTGAAGAGTCGACATGGCACACACCTCTGTGGGCCATGCCTACAAACCACTGCCCTGGCATAGGTCAGTCACCCCTCTAGCTGGGTGCACTATACCAGTGGTGAGGGTACAGGTGCATGAGCCCTGTACCCCTACAGTGTCTAAGTCCATTCTTAGACATTGTAAGTGCAGTGCTGCCATTAAGAGTATATGGTGCTGGGAGTTTGTCATTACGAACTCCACAGCACCATAATGGCTGCACTGAAAACTGAGAAGTTTGGTATCAAACTTCTCAGCACATTAAACCCACACTGATGCCAGTGTGGGATTTAATGAAAAATGCACACAGAGGGCATCCTTGAGATGCCCCCTGAAAAACGACCAGCCTCTGGTGAGTTCCCTGACTGGTACACACCAGCCTGCCACCACGAGACATGTTTATGGACCCCTAGGGTGGCAGCCTACGCTCCCTGAGCCCAGAAACAAAGCCTTTCCTGGGCGGAGGTGTACACACCTCCCCCAGGCCAGGAAGAGCCATCTGTGGCAGGGGAGCTTCAAAGGCCTGGCAGCCTTTGTAATGCGACCCCCAGCCTCTCCTGCTATCAGGAGCAGGCCCTCTTCCTGTCTCCCCTCCCTTTCGGCGGGAAGACAGGTGGGAAAACTTGCCAGCCCAGGAGGTGTGCCCACCTCTGCCAACTCCACCCCTCAGGTGGGGAGGCGAGGTGAAGCCCACTCTCCAGTGCTCGCCATCTTGCAGATGGCAGGCACTCCCCAATCAGGACTAGGGATTGTGCTCACTCCCCCACGTGGGGTGAGCACACCAAGGGTGTAGTCACCCTAAGGTCAGTAGCCCATTGGCTACTGACCTCAAGACCCCTAAAACGCCCCCTAAATACAGTATTTAGGGGGCAGCCCTGAACCAGGAAGGCAGATCCAGCAACAACAAGAAAAGGAAGAAGAAGGACGAGAAGCCGTGCAGAGCTAACAAGAGGACGACGCCCACTGACTTGGCCCCAGCCCTACAGGCCTGTCTCCCCTCGAACCTGCTCCTGCAAAACCCCGGCGTGTCCAGCGGCCAGCAACCTCAAAAACCCCGGAGGACCTGCCTGCCTTCACTTTCCAAGCTGTTTCTCCCGTGAACACCGGACGTGTTTGAACTGCAGCTTCTGGTGCCAGCCAGGAACCGCGAATCCCGCACACTCTGCACCCGCCGAATCCGGCCCGAGCTAGAGTGGGCAAATACCCAGAGGAGGTCCCCCCGGCGATCCTGACCCGAGATCTGGCGACCCCTGACCTGCCTCAAGCCTCCTGACGACGCCTGCAGCCTCAATCCAGAGGACCCCCCCTACCGCGACCAGAGTGGGTAAGAAAATCCGACGTCCCAAGGCACCCCTGCACCCGACGCCCCTTGGCCTTGTGTGCCCAAACCAACGGTGCCTAACCAACCCTCTACATCCCAACTTACCCCTCGAAGTGGTGGTAGCTCCTGGAAGATCCTCGTCCCCGAGCCTGCAGTGTTTCTTTGTCCCGGAGAATCTCCATTGAAATCAACAGGGCACCCGACCTCAAAACAGCACCCTGCACCCGGCCGCCCTAGTGCCGCTGAGGGTGCCCCTTTGGTGCTAACTTGGTCCCCAACGTGCCCTGAGCTTAACCCTAGGAGCTTTGCTCCCACAACCCCGTGGCCTGCTTGCCAGCAGCCACCAACCGGAGTCCCCCTATCCTCCATAGGATAACATTGGGCCTCAACACTCTGCACCCGGCCGCCCTAGTGCCGCTGAGGATGCAACAACAGTGCATCACTGACCCTGGGAGACCCCTGAGTCTAACCCCAGAACCCTAACTCAAAAGACCGATTACTTACCTCGAAACCGATAACTCGTTTTCCTCATAGGATAACATTGACACTTTTTCTCCCAAAAAGTTTCTAAGTGTCGACTTTTGAAAACTAAGAATATTCCTTAAAAATCGCACAAATAACCTAACCGAATTTTCTCAACTGTTTGCAGGAAAGGTCCCAGTGCTGAACCTAGGTGTCCAGCACTGAGTAAGAAAAGTAACTAAAAAGTAACTTACCTGTGAATTGAATTTCCTTCCATAGGATAACATTGGTGGTTCTTTGTGAAAAAGTTTCTAAGTGTCAACTTTTGAAATACAAGAATATTCTTTAAAAATCGTACAAACTACAAAAACGTAATTACTTACCTGTTTTAAGTAAATGTCCCAGGGCTGAATCTAGGATCCAGTCCTGTGTTAGCAAAAGTAATCTGAAAAGTAATTAACTGCATTTTACTTAAAAAGAGTGAAGAAAAAAACAATATCCTTTGGACCCAATAGCAAACTCTGGTATTCAACCAATCAATACATTCCATTCAACCCGGTACATGCTCACCATTCCATCACATACATACTTGAGGGGATTATGCCATGTAGCTCCCACAGAGTCGTGAACCATAAAATGTACAAGAATATATAAATCGATTTATTAGTAAAAAAAGACGAGTGTATCTAAAATAAAATTTTAAAACTGGAGGGCAAAAAAACCCCTATACAATACATAGTATTATTAAATTGACAATGATAACAAAAGTTCAAAAAAAACAATCCCATATTAAAACACAATCCATTGAAAAACATAATAAAATAGTTTAAAGAGAGTACATAGTACAGACAAGCTCAATTTGTCATTAGTTTGTTACACATCTGTTTTACACCAATATATTAGGCATAGATCCTGGTATTAACTACTCATAGACCTCCGCCTTTCTGACAGATTGTGTATTGTGATGAGCGTCGACGCGTTTCGATGGGTGGATTATTTAACCATCTTTTTCAAGACCAGACAATATTTACTCTCTTTGATTAAAAAGAATCTTTTCTATTGGACAATATCAATTTTACCACCACCTCCCATGGGCAGTACTAGTCGTGTCAGAAGTACTAGACCAATATAATGAGGTATAATGTCTTGACTATATATTCACTATTCCGTTCTTGAATGATGGGAATATATCTGGATAAAAGAATGCAACGTGCTATATTCATGCCATGTAATGAGGCTAAAATGGTCTGTAGTCTTCCCGTAAGATCTAAGACACACCTTTTATACGACCTCCGCCATAAACAATTTGTTTATATATCGGTGGAATCAAAAGAACTCCTTTAAATGGGAGCTGAATTGCTGCTATTATAGGACGAATTGTTCCAATTTGTCGTCCTCTACAAGTCCCTCTTTAACGTTGGGGTTTGTAAATGGCGCCCGTCGTCACGTACGATCTTCGTCCTGAAGCGGTTAGTTGGCCACTTAAAAAGCCCATTCAATTGAATGTACTATACCTGCAATGTGTTGCAAACTGCTTACTTAAAACTGTAACCAAAACCAGTACAAGTTACACTGCAATTTTGAACTGTGTTCATACAAGTAATTTACTACTGAAAAGTATTTTTATGCTTACCTGTGCCAGGCTTGCTTGGTTCTAAAAATAAAACAACAGTATATCTTTTTTATACAAAACAATTGGCCTAGAGTTCAGTTCTTGAGTGTGTGGTTTCATTTGCTGACTGAGTGTGTACATCAAATGCTTTACACTGTCCTCTGATACTGCCTTACTGCTCGACCAAGCTACCACTTTAGAGAGTAAGGTTCTATCCAACTTTAACCTCTGCCAAACCTCTGGAGACCCTTGGACTCTATACACACTGTACCTCACTTTGGTGCAGTATATATAGAGCCAGTTTCTTACAGTACGCTGTCTAAAACGTGGAGGAAGCGGGCTGCACACTGACGATGAAGACGAGATGACAGTGAGGCGGAAGGATGGCGCCCCGGAAGGTCCCACTCTGGTGGACATAGTGCAGGCCATCACCTCTTCGAGAGAAGCTCTGGAGGCAAAGATGGATTCCATAGGGGCGGATCTCAACTTGTTGAAGGACGACCATCGAAAGCTCAAGGAAAGAGTGAAACTTAACGAGAAGGCCTTGGAGGAGGTCCCGGAGGCAGTTTCCACACTACAGCGCTCTCTGACAATAGTGGAAGCCATGGTCAAGGTACTAGAAATGAGAGCAGAGGACAGGGAAGGGTGCTCCCGCAGGAATAACCTACGCATCGTGGGGGTCCCGGAACGGGAGGAAGGGGCTGATGCAGTTCATTTTATGGAAAACTGGCTTAAAACGGAAGTGGCCCCGGAGGGGCTCTCCTCCTTCTATGCGCTTGAACGAGCCCACAGGGTCCCAGCTAGACCACCCAAACCTGGGGCCCCTCCTTGGCCGCTGGTGGTGCGACTGCTTCATTACCGGGACAGAGACCACCTATTGCAGCAAGCCCGAGAGAAACAGAATTTGCAGATTGGAAACGCTAGGGTGATGATCTTCCCGGACTTCACCAGGGAGGTACAACGACAACGTGCTTCCTTCTTGACACTCAAGCGGAAACTGCGCCAGTTGCAAATTCCATATGCCATGTTATTCCCGGCACGCCTCCGGGTGATCGATAAAACAGAGACCCATTTCTTTACTGCCCCGCAGGAAGCATGGCAATGGCTGGAGACACGGCGGAAGAACGGAACAGGTGCTTCGCCACCGAGCATCGCACAGCGGACGTCGACCACTCCCCCGCGGTCTCCGAGGGCTCCCACACCGGCGGGGCGCCAACTGGAGAGACACAGGACCGTGCAGGCAGTTGCGGAGATTAGCCACGGAGGGGCTAGCCCGAACTCGACTACCAGCGACCATGGCATGGACAGATCTGAAAGCTCGCGTCCCAGTAGCACGAACGGAGACTCTGAGATCGAACTTCCGGACGTTACACCCCAAACAGCGGACGGCATAGTCTGAAGATCGCATACCAGGTCGTATGAGAAGTGGCTGTCGTGACATTGGGAGCTGTCTACTGGGGAGGCTGCCATTGGGTGGCGGTAGTCTGTTGGCACCGGAGCAGATGATGGGGCTACCACCTGTCTTACGGGGTGGGGGGGGGATGGCCTGGGGTGTTCTGGGTCCAACAGGGCCAGTCTACGCCTCGCCACTTTTCGGGAATTGTTGTTCACAACACTAGTTTGGATGGGGACTTGTTGGTTTGTACCTCTCCTGGGGAGGGGGAGTTGGAGGGTTCTGGTTGTTGAGGGGCTTTTGTTTGGGGCCAGGCATGTCGCTGTGGGGGGGCTCGAAGGAGGAATGACCCGGTTCATGCAATGGGACCCTCCATAGGACTTAAATGCATATCCTGGAACGTTAGGGGGATGCACACTATGACGCGTTGTCATAAAATACACGCATATCTGGTGAGGAGAGGGGTACAAATCGCCCTGTTACAGGAAACTCACTTATCGCAGAAGGAAGGGGTCGCATTGCAGCGAAGATGGAGGGGCAGGTGTTTTGCACTACGTACTCAGCCTTTGCCAGGGGTACTTTGATCTGGGTGCGGGCGGGAGTCCCTTTTCAAAGTACTAGACAACTGATAGATCCGGACGGCAGGTTTGTGGTGGTCTCAGGGCGGTTAGACGGAAGGGACATAGTGATAGGGAGCCTTTATGCCCCCAACGTAGATCAACCTGCATTCTTCGCACACCTCTCACGGACGCTGGCGTCCGTTTTAACAGGGTCAGTTCTACTAGGGGGTGACTTTAACTGTATTACTGATGTTGACCTGGACCGCTCTCACCCACCACTCCCAGATGCTCCCACACATAGACTTGCAGTGACCAGATGTGACTGGCAACAACACTGGGGGTTGACGGATACTTGGAGGGCCCACCACCCGGAAGAAAGGGACTACTCCGATTATTCTGCGTTACACGAATTGCACGTTCGTTTGGACTCGATTCTATGCTCCCCAGATGTGCATGGGGGGTCACACTCAGCGAATATTTGGCTAGAACGATCTTTGATCATAATCCGCTGCTGGTGTCCTTAGATTGGCTACGGATTAGACCTACCATACCTAGCTGGCGTCTGCGGCCGGAGGCATTGGAGGATCCTGTGTTCTGGGCCACAATAGGTTCCGAAATTGATGATTATTTTTTAGATTATGCCGGGACAGCGACGAGTCCACTTATTGAATGGGACGCCTTTAAAACTGTTGTTAGGGGTCGCTGCATTGGAGAACTGGTAGGAGTGCGGAGGGTGCTGCTGCAGGATGTACAAAACGCGGAGCACAGGCTCCGAGAGATGGAGAAAGAGAGGCCGGAGCAAATAGATAGGCAAGTCGATCTTCTCGCAGCACGAGAGGTCCTAGCAACGCAAGTAGAAAAGCTGCGCTGTTTCGATTATAAGGCCTACATTACCCAGGCCCATGCGGAACGGGATAAGTCTGGGACACTGTTGACCTGGCTGGCCAACCCAGCGCGTAGAGGGACGTCGATCCTAGAGTTGAGGGGGCGGGAGGACGAGGTATACCATGGTCAACAAGACATCAACGTTCAGTCTTTGGAGTATTGCGCTTCCCTTTACCAGAGCAGGCTCGAACCTGGGGTCGAGGACGAGATGGGTTTTTTGACCGACGTGGAGCTTCCTACGGTTGATGCTGCGGCGGCGGAGGACCTAGGCAGAGCAGTTGAGATTGGGGAAGTACGTAGCGCCGTCAAGCATATGGCCAGGAATAAGACCCCGGGGACGGATGGGCTCCCGGTGGAGTTTTACTCCGCGTACATAGATGTCTTGGCTCCACGGCTAGTGGAGCTGTATAACAGGGCGAAGCGAGAGGGCTGTCTACCTGCTTCAACGAGGGAGGCGGTAATAGTTCCACTCTTAAAACCTGGTAAACCGGCCTGGGACCGGACTGCGTATCGGCCCCTCGCCATGGTCAATTTAGATTATAAAATATTAAGTCGTATATTGGCCAGCCGGCTGTTAGCCCACATGCCGACGCTAATCCATGTAGATGAGGCAGGATTTATACCAGCCAGGAGCACGGCGATGAATATACCTAGGCTCCTGCGTATCTTGGGGGCGGATACTTACTGCAAGGAGGAAGCATGCATTTTTACGGTCGACATCGAGAAGGCTTTTGATAGCCTGGACTGGCCGTATCTTTTTAGGGTTCTAAGAGCATTTGGCCTGGGGGAACGCTTCGTAGAATGGACGGCGCCCTTGTATAAAAACTCGACTGCCAGAGTTAGGACGGGAGGGCTGATTTCAGAAGCCTGCATGGTGGGCAGGGGCACGAGACAGGGCTGTCTGCTGTCTCCCCTGTTGTTTGCGCTGGCAATGGAACCTATGGCTGCGCATGCTAGGTCGGGCCACTATTATCAGGGATTGGAAGTGGAGGGACAGCTACAGCATATAGCGTTGTATGCGGATGACCTGCTACTGTTCCTGGCTAACTCGGGGGTGGCCCTACGGGGAGCCAAGGAGCTGCTGGGTGTCTTGGGGAGAGTCGCGGGGCTCAGAGTGAACTGGGCCAAATCGTGCCTTTTTCCTGCATGCTCGGGCAGGGATGGACCGCCGGAAACGGAGGGCGTGCCTTGGGAAACCAGATGCTTGCCCTATCTGGGTACTCTGATATATCATGACCCTGTGGATCTTTTAGAGGGTAACATAGGACGTGCCGTACGCAACACCAAAAGCAATTTTGAGTTCTGGGGGACCCTTCCGCTGACTGTGGCGGGCAGGGTGGCATTATTGAAAATGGTTACGCTACCCAGACTTCTCTATTTCTTCGGGTCGCTCCAATCTGGATCCCGCACAGGGTTTTTGCTCCACTCAATACACTGATTACGGGGTTCTTGTGGGGTACCGGGAGGCGGAGAGTGGCTCTCACTATGATGAGACCCAGGGCGGAGGGGGGTTTTGCAGTGCCGGATTTAGAGGCCTATTATCATGCAGCACAGCTACAGTGGTTCACGAAGTGGATGGCAGGGCGTCTTAAAAATGTAGAGGACCTTGGAGGTCCGGACCCGAGCCTGAGGCTTCTTTCCCGGGTGTTACTGTGTCTGCCCATGAGGGATAGGATGATCCCCTTGGATCTACAAACAGTGCGCAAGTGCTGGAACCGATCGGCTAGGCGAGCGCAGGTACGTACCCCTTATGCGCCTGAGATCTCGTTGGTCGTTTGTGAGGCACTGCCTCATGGGGGGGATTGGAGTAGGCTGCGGTTATGGCGGGAGGCAGGGATCTCCACTGTAGGGGATTTATTTGAGGACATTACCTTGCTCCCTTTTTATGATCTTCTGGTACGCCACGACCTCCTAAGAGGCGATTTCCTTCTGCATGCCGCTCTGACAGCTGCCATCTGAAAGCATTGGTGAAAGGGGATGGTGGAACCCCAGACCTCCCTGGTTTGTCAATATGTAGTGATGGCGGCTGGTACTTTCAGGGCGGTCACTTGCCTCTATAGGCGTATCACGCAGGGAATGCGCCGACCCCTAACAACACTACGTCTCAAATGGGAGGAGGACCTGGGTGAGGTCATTAATGAGAAACCATGGGGAGAGTGTTACAAGTATCAATGAATACCAGACAAGTCGGGAGGATACTCGTTTATTGGTCATCCACTCTCCACAAGTCCCACATCCCCAACATTCCAAGGTAAGCTCTGGGTGGGGGAAACCATTTACGAAGGGAGCATGGGGGGTGACGGAATGAACCATCAAGGTTACAACACACCTCCTTACCTAACAAACCAAAGAACAAATATACAGTAAGGAACCCATAGATTTAGTGGGTATGAAGGAAATGGACATTCAATTCAAAAACAGAGTGACCGTTGGCAAGGTATACATCGTGGAATCAGGATCCAATTTGCTTGGCTGGCAGCACCAAAAAGAACTGGGGATAATTCTGGATCCTAATGGCAAGGAACAAGTGCTACTGACTGAAGGGATTAATAGGAGCGACAGCATCTGCGAGGAGTTCCATGAACTGTTTAAGGATAAATTAGGATGCCTGCGCGAATTTCAACACAAAATCAAACTCAAATCGGGCGCCAAACCAGTAGTCCACAAGGTGCGTCCAGTACCCCACCAAATGAAAGGACCGTTGGAGAAGGAGCTGCGTAGGTTAAGTGAGATGGGAGTCATTCAGCCAGTGGACTGCTCGGAATGGTTGGCCCCAGTAGTTATCGCAGCCAAGGCCAACGGAGAGGGCATTCGGTTGTGTGTGGACCTTCGCAGTTTGAATGAGAGTATCTGGGTGGAACGGCACCCACTGCCAAAGATTAACGAGATGCTCAGCACCATGGGGAGCGCCAGATTCTTCAGTGTCATCGATTTGTCCATGGCCTATCACCAAGTGGACCTGCATCCGGATTCAAGACCTTTGACTGCTTTCGTAACCCCTCAAGGAGCGTTCATGTTCCGTAGGATGCCGTTCGGCTTGGCTTCAGTGGCGGCGGTTTTCCAGAAAATAATGCAACAGATTCTGGAAGGGGTAGACAGGACCATGTGTTTCCAAGACGATATCTTGGTATATGGGAACAACATAGAAGAGCACGATCTCACCCTCAAGACGGTATTCCAGAAACTCACGGATGCGGGGTTAACCGTTCAAAGGAACAAGTGCAAAATCAGAGTCAAGTCAGTGGAGTACTTGGGGCATTCCATTTCCGAGGAGGGTTTCAGGCCAAAGTACAGTCTTATGAGTGCTGTAAGAGATGCACCATATCCCAACAGTAAAGAGGAACTCAAGTCCTTCTTGGGTCTCATGGAATACCTGGCGAAGTTCATAAAAAACTATGCTTCCAAAAGTGAGCCGTTGCGTAACCTCCTAAAAAAGGAAGTGGAGTTTGTATGGGAGGATGAACACAGAAGAGTCATGAGTGAACTGAAAGAAGAGATTTTGAACTCACCGGCGTTGGGAACTTTTGACCCTACTAAGAAAACCATCCTCACTACGGATGCGTGGGTTCGGATCCCATCCTCGTCGCCAGTGTTACAAGTATCAATGAATACCAGACAAGTCGGGAGGATACTCGTTTATTGGTCATCCACTCTCCACAAGTCCCACATCCCAACATTCCAAGGTAAGCTCTGGGTGGGGGAAACCATTTACGAAGGGAGCATGGGGGGTGACGGAATGAACCATCAAGGTTACAACAGAGAGCTTGTGGAAAGGGCCTGGAAGAGCTCTAGGAATGTGCGCTTCCAGTTGATTCACTTCTATGTTCTGCATAGGGCGTACCTTACCCCGGGCAAGATTAATGAATACTTTGGAGCCCTGACCGCATGCCCGAGGTGTAACTTGGAGGGTGCGGGGTTTCTCCACATGTTTTGGGATTGTCCACATCTGGGAGAGTTCTGCAGAGGGGTGACAACTGGGCTGGCGGCCACGACAGAGAGAGAGTTAGCGCTGACGCCAGGTTCCTGTTTGCTGCACTGGTTTCCTCACACTGCCAGGAATAAGGTCACTAGCAAGTTCATAGATCTGGGGTTGGTGTTGGCTAAAAGGGAACTTACTAGTCACTGCAAGGCGAAGAACGGCCCAAGTGTGTTACGATGGACAAGGGAGCTAGTGAAGTGGGCGGAGTGTGAGGGGACCTTCCAACTGCAGACGGCCCAACGCACTGGGAACGAAAAGACGCTGGAGATGGCAAGGGCATGGGTGGCATTGGTGGACCTGTTGAAGCACCCGACTGCCGACGACGATGACAACCCTGAGGGGGTGGACCCTGTTGCGGGAGACTGATCCCGGGATTACCCTGTTGCCCTGAGTGCGGACCACATACTGGGAAGGGCCGGTATGGTAAACAACCCACCCAATAGCACCATTAGCCCGAGCTCAAGGGCATAGCGTCCACGGTGCATTGTTGGACTGACCAACGCCCAAGTACGGAGGCTTTGATGAAGCAGCGGCATGCCTGGGGGTGGGGAGGGAGGTGGTTTGGAAGGGGTTGGGGTGGGGGGGGGGGTTTGTTGGGTGTTAGTTGCGCAGGGGAACCCTGTGGGACTTATGTCTGATGGAGTACACTGAGACGCACTACAGGATACAGAGCTGTTGGCGGGAATCGGGCTCAGATGCATATTCCCTTGTTTCCCCAACAGGTGGGACTGACAATTGATAGTGAATGATTACTCTGCAATTACTGTGTTTAACTGCATTGAATTTTGAGATGGACCTCCTGTATTTTCACAAACCCCTGTGGGCTGTTTTCTATGCCTTTTGCGAATTAATAAAATCTGTTTACAAAAAAAAATGAGTTGCAGATCTAAAGCGGCGTCAGCGTTTTCTGAAGAGTGACCTGTAATCTCAATACATTAGGGAAGTCAAGGAGCATGATGGTTTTCTGAAGCCCCTTTCCATCTTGATCTACCCCCTTCATCCCTTTTCTTTAATTCCATGCATGTCTCACTTACTCCCCACTTCCTGCTTCAACATCTCGACCCATATTGCCCCTTCCTTCATTATCTTTGGCTCTGAAATTCATAATTGGGTAATTTTGTGTTCAATCGAAAATTCTGCATACGAGTGTTGTTTAGTTTATCCTGAGGATTTTGTTTCCGGGTTATGGGGCAGTTGGTGATTGTGGTGGGTTACTGCTGTTTTCAGTATTGGATCTTTCTAAATTCACATTCTAGAACTTGTCTTGTCAACACGCTAGTAACTCTTATAAGAAATCGTTTAATGGAAGGAAACCTCTACACAACTAACATAGGAAAATCCAGAGACCACATACAACCTATCCACCTTGTTATATGACCTAAACTCTGCCCATTCAGAGGGGTAGACACCAGTATGTACTCTCCTCCCCTCAGAGACTCCAACTGCCAGATTTTTCACCACATGTCACTGAGTGGAACTCACAGGAGCGCTGCTTCATTTTATTCTGGAACTACTCTTTTTTTTTTTTTTAAGGATCTCATTCCAGATATTTTTTTTTATGATCGAAGACTCTCTGCGTGCCAGCAAAGGCTGAGAAAACATTCAAGAAATCTCTTATTTAGAGATGGGATTAATTTGATGAGAAGAAAATATACGTGGACGCCACACATATCCTCTTTGTAACCAGCCTGCACTCAGCATATAATGCGATGCATTGAGATATTAGCTTGAATTTTCCCAAAAAATCCCTTAGGGAACAGAGTCGGATATTTGGCGTTGAACTTGCTAGAGGAGGAGCAGGGCAGATCTGTGCATTCCAGTTCTGCACATTTGAAACATGCTAAGAGACCTTTGGAGTTTCAGCAGGTACCAAAGAAAGTCTCCTGTGAATATTTTTTTCTGTGGAGCATAGACCCCCTGAGCTTGACCTAAAGGTCTAGGAAGCTGATAGCCCACAAAAGGAAGGGGAGAAGCAAAAGAGGAAGGAAAGGCATAAAAATAATGATGCATATTTCTAGAAGACACATTTGCATGTAGATCATGTAGGGCAGTTAAAATTAAGCATTATGTAGGCAAGCAATGCAAAGCCTATAGGTCTCGCCTTTGCTCTTCGCTGACCTGGGGCCCTGTTCCATATAGGGCGCACTTTCCCTGTTTGTGCCACGGCACACCTTTAAATATGTGCACCGAGCACAAACAGGGCAAGTACACCCTATTATGTTAAATGTGCTGCCCACAGGGCAGCCGTAAAGTTGTGCTGCCCTGGGGGCTGCGCATTATAGTGAAATACAAAGCGGCTGGGTCAAAGCCGCTCCATGGTTCACTGTGCAGGCGACAACCCGTCTGCACTTTTAAGAGGGGAGAGAGATCCCCTTTCATGCGGGTGCTGTGAGTGACTTCACCTTCCTGCAAGGCGTTGTCTGGCATGCTCCATAGGACCCCTTTGACCCCCTCCAGAGTGCTGCCATCAGGGGACGAACTGACAATGCGCCACCTTTTTGTTGCGCACTGTCGGTGCTCTTCCTGACAGGTTCTTTGCCTTTGCGCCTGCATCCATAATATGGTGTGGGCGCAGATTTAGAGAGATTCCCTCATTTGCGTGGGCCCACGTCCCCATGCAAATGAGGGAACGCCCTATTGAGATGGCGCTAGCGCACATGTAGTGCCAGCGCTATCTGTGTTACAGAAGGGGTCGCATAAGCATCTGCGGCCCCTTCTGTTGGGGCGCACATGCCCTTTGCGCCCCCGGGTCCCTTTCTATAATACCACCCCTGTTGGCTTTGTTAATATTTGTTGCCGATGGTGAATAGCATTGATGAGCAATTCAATGCAGCAGAGTGTTATGAGCAACGACAGGGGGAAAGCATTGGAGGAGCTGGTGGTAAGCAAACACTTAAGTATTCATATTGTACACAATGGGTCTTAAACAGCACACGACTGAAAGCTGCCTCTAGGCAAGACCTAAAAAGCAAGAGGTCCCAACACTTTCTTGGGCAGAGATAGGTCACTAGACTGTTTCAAAGCTCACGTAAAGTAATCAAATCAAAATAACATTGGGAACTTTATACTGTGTTATCCTATGGGCCGATGATTGGAAGTCCTCTTTTCTAGTTCTCGAGTGCATTGCTGTGGGCAGTGTTTCTAGATAACTGAAGGTGCCAAACAGAGTGTTACAACTCAAAATCAAGTGGGCTGTGATTTGTCTGCCCTGTTTCTAGTTTCTTAGCAGCCATGGGTGCCAATGAGGGCATCTCAATGGGTTTGTGCTAATGCTCACAAATTCACTACCCACAAGTGAACTTCGATTTCTGATTGGCAGAACAATTATTCAGTCAGTCAAAGTTCCAGTGTTTGGTTAACAAGACTAGGGTTCTGGTCATTGGTGACAAGCTGCACTGGGCACAGTTGGAGACAATTTGCGCCAAGGGTCCTAGGAATGGACTTTATACTCGGAGTAGGACCCCTGTGGGACTGAACCGTAGGGGCCAATTTCTGAAACGGCTAATTGTAATTGGAATCTTTCACTAGCAGGAGTGTGCAACCTGAGGTTTTAGACACCAGCTGGACCACCGGCAACAGAGTATCACTGGGTACTGTGGTACCACTCCTTTTACAACGTTTTCCTTGAAATAGTACATCATGGGTAGTTAAAGAACAATGCAGCAGCCTCGGCAAAAGTGTTATGGCACAAGGACCGAAGGTGAAGGAAAAACCCTTTGTGTCCCTCTGTTGTTTTAGGGGAGGGTATTAAGGGCTTCCAAGCAATTGGGCAGGTTAGGCTTGGCAGCAGGCATAGTACTGCAATGATCTCAGCACTTCATTGACGCTCATGTGTAGCAGATGTTGTTCGGTTCAGACTGTAGACTGTCATTGGTGCAAGTCAGGCGCAGTTACTTGAGTCATCTTTGACGCAGTTATCAATCATCTCAGTCTTTTGCTGGCCCTCCATATGAGGGCAGCTCATCTCCTTCCCTCGGCAGTCGGCATTGAGGCTACATTACTGTAGGTGTAGTCCCAATCTTGCGAGGGAGGAGTTTGCAATTTTCAAAGCGTGATCCTAGTCAAACACCAGTCCCAGCTGGTAGTGCGGAATTTAGTATGAATTTCAGACAAATGAACTAATCAGATTTTTTATTTTTTTATTCTTTTTTTGTTTTGTGTATTTGGTGAGAGGAGTGATGCCAAAGGATCCAGGGTTTTAGGATGTTCATTCCTAAACTAGAGTCCAGGCAAGGTCCAAAACCTGTAACTGTAACCTGTCAATGCACAGCAGTTTTTCCTCCTGTTTTCCATACAGGAAGGAGGGGGTACACACAAAATGGTGAAGTGGCCATTGGGCTAGATTCCCTAAGTGGGGGTCACTTCTGCATCCAGACAGCTACCAGGTCACTTCGGTATTCAGTCAGATGAAGGGGAGGGCGGCCAAGATGTTTATATTTGGCAATGCCTCATGCAAACCTCCCAAGCAATGATACCTTATTGCTGTCCAGCTGTGGTGATCAAGCTACCCAGGCAGCTGAGCTGGTTCTTGTCTCTCATTTGTTCCGTACAAGAGCTCTAGTTTGGCAGACAAAACTGTGGATTTCCCCAACCTACCCGAAAAGCTACAGGTCTATGCAAAATGAAGCTTCAATAGTGGAGTTGAATCCATAAAGCCAAGATGTATGAAAGCCCCTCTATCTTTTTCTGTAGTCACTGTGTCCTTTTTGAAGACCTAATCAACACATTTGTACAGTCATGTAACAGACAAACCCAATATGCGTTGCATACTTTTTGCATGTTAGGAAGACCTGTAAGTGAGAGCTCTACTGATTTTCTTCAAGGGGGTGGGTTGACCCTCCCCCACTCTGAAATCTGCCACCAGCAGCCATCCATCTCCCTGCAGCCTGATGGTGGGACAGCAGCCACCCTCCACCATGGATTAGTACTAACACTGATCAACGGAGCCTTACATTCTGCACTTTGAGCAACAGAAATATTGAACAAAATAAGGAGTCTTGTACTGTCTATTTCACTTGGATTTGTGTGGGGAGAAAGAGGAAATGGGAGGTTAGTAAAAGTCAAACTGACAAGGTTTGACAACTTCCCTTACCGTGTAAAAATGTATGCCTGTACACCTCTAGGTAAATTCATATATTGGTCAGGAGGGTTACTGACTAAGTGGGTGGTAACCTACTTGGGGCCAATAACATCTATTAACCCAAACCAGCAGCTAAGATTCAGTCTTACTCCACATCAGAACCTTACACGATTTTGTATTCCAGTATAGTGGTTTTGAGGACTCGTCCCTCTATTCTCCTGAAAGTAATCACAGAGTTTTATATCAATCAATCAGTCCAGTCCACTCCATTTTTTGGCACTCTTTTTCAGTAATCCCACCTCTCTGGCAGAAAGAGCATTGTATCTCTGGGCCTCTAGTGGGTTTTAAAGCTTTATTTAAACAAGTCAAAGTCCATAGGAAGTCTGTTCAGCTTTTAGTTAAATGCGGTCTCCTCTACACAAAGTTCCCCACAACAAAGCAATCCCTATCTAGATGGATGGTTTATTCCTTTTCACTGTTACCAGCTGACTAGTAAGGGTTCACCTGGCACATTCCCCTCAAAGGGTGTGGAAGCAACTTCTGCTGTTTAGTTACAAAATATTTTCATAGTAAATATATGTAGAAACATTTACTAGAGTAGTGTGTAGTTAACGGATGCAAAAGCCAACACTGGATTTGGTCATTCTTCTCTGAACCTTTTCCGTTGGCCTTTCTGCTGGGCAGTACAATTTATAGTATTCTGTGTCTCACTTGTACAGAGATAGCCTCAAAATAATTGGGCTTACTGGTGTATTCAGCACCTTCCACAACTATTAAGAAAGGTTCCATGATGCAAAAGCGAATGTTTGTGTGGTTTTTGGTTCTCTATAAGAACTGAGCTCTGTGGTACAAGTAGTACAAGGCATGCTTGAATATAGAAGCCACTGGCTCCTTAAAGGGAGAGTATTTATTTTCACAGTTCACATTACACACTGCCTATCCAGGTCGGTTTCCTGCACTTTTTCCAAATTTTGCCTAGTCCCATGACATTATCAGCATTGTTGGGGTCCTTCGAGGCAAAACTGTTTTATGTATATTTTTCAATTGAAATTCAAATTGGAAATTGAAGCCCAATTAGGCTATACAGAGGTTGTTTCTGCATAGCAATTGACAGAGCTCAACTCTTGGAAGTTGTTGTTTGTTGACTAAGAGCGTTCCTGCATTCAGATGAGAAGTTGTTGTTACTATGACATTTAAACCTGACCATCTTGGCACGAGTGGGCCTCCGTATTACCGACTAGCTATGACGTCGCTCGCCATTCTAAAACAATATAGAACGATGGGGTAACCCGGTTACGTGCAGAACCTGGGGATCAATTCGTTAAACGGGTAGTGGTTCTGCCACAAAAATACTAATGTAATATAATCTTAGTCTGTCCCCCCTACAAGGATGGGATTTCAATAAATGATGAACACAAGGAACTGTCTAAACACTGTTTGGAGAAAAAATTAACCAATTGTATTTGTGAAATGTGAATAAAGTTTTATCCAAAAAATCATATCTCAATAAAGAACAGGACATATACACATACAACACTATAAGACATGCAATTCTAATTCTTGCATGAATAAAGCACAGATAACGCAAAACAAGAGTGTGTTTACATATACATCACAACGAAAACAAAAACCAACATATAGTACATATAGCACAATAATACATTTAAGCACAGCGTGAATTTCATAGAAAATGCGCTTTTAAACCAGACCAAGAATGAATCCTTTTAGTGCATGATGGTCAAGTTGGGCTATTACGCTTGTCAATCTACGTTGACGTTTCGACCCCTTAAGGATCTAGAAACTGTCATAGGGGTGAAGCATCTCATTGAAATGTTCCACCAGTGGGGCACCTTGTACTTTGCAACGGATGCGCGAGCAATGTTGCAAGATTCTAGTTTTGATTTTTTGTTTAGTCTGGCCAACATATATATTTTCATTTCCACACATATGATCTAATATGTTTTCTAAAGGGTGATTCATGTATATTTTATAGATACCCCTTTGAGAGCACAAAGTGCTCCTCATCCAGATTAACCAGGGATAATTCTGTGAGCAGGGATGAAATTCCGGCCTAAAGAGAAAGCCATATTTATATAAACAGCCGCCTTGCTGGGACGGCCATCCTTCTTTTGGTAACCACTTGGACCAATCCTAAAAGTGAGTCCTCACCTGTAACCTTACTTTCAAATACTGTTTAACCACAATCGTGAATTTTTTTCACAACACAATCATCTCTTTCTTTATGCAGGCAATACACTGACATTGTGTTTAGTCCTGAAGAAGACGCCATGATGATATTTTTTTACTTACACTAGATCCTTAAGGGGTCGAAACGTCGACGTAGATTGACAAGCGTAATAGCCCAACTTGACCATCATGCACTAAAAGGATTCATTCTTGGTCTGGTTTAAAAGCGCATTTTCTATTAAATTCACGCTGTGCTTAAATGTATTATTGTGCTATATGTACTATATGTTGGTTTTTGTTTTCGTT
Source organism: Calotriton arnoldi (assembly GCA_963921515.1). NCBI lineage: Eukaryota > Metazoa > Chordata > Amphibia > Caudata > Salamandridae > Calotriton > Calotriton arnoldi. The sequence continues at coordinate 986,135 of CAWUFW010005625.1, forward strand.
GTGATGTATATGTAAACACACTCTTGTTTTGCGTTATCTGTGCTTTATTCATGCAAGAAGTAGAATTGCATGTCTTATAGTGTTGTATGTGTACAGCTCCATTCCAATACAGCACAACTTTCTGCATCTTTGTTGATGTCTGACTTTGGCTTCCTAATGTTTCTTGTCTTTCTTTCTGGCAGGACCACTCGTTTTGCATCTTTTCCGGACTACTTGGTCATTCAAATAAAAAAGTTCACCTTTGGCCTGGACTGGGTACCCAAAAAGCTTGGTAAGTTTTGCATGCAAGTGGGGGTAGGTTCTGTGGGCAGAGTGCATGTAGAGGCTGCTTTGTTGCTGGAGATAAGGAATTTTCTTTTGCCCACAGCCACTTAGCAAAACCCACTTAAGCTTAATAAAGGTTTGCTCTTTGGCAGACCTTTTGGAAGATTCCTAATCACACATTTAACATGTAAGGATTCTTCCATAATAATCTCGGATCTCTTACTTGGCATTGTTTTACAAATGTTTGTTGTGTGGGGGACAGGGGATGGAGTTGAGGGAGGTTTCGGGGTCAGAGGAGACGGGGTGAATCTTTGCGTAGGGGCTAGGTGCACCATTCTTGTTTGAAGTGCTCGACCCTAGCCCTCAAGGATTAATGCCCATTTCATCTATCTCTAGATGTGTCCATTGAGATGCCGGATGAGTTGGACATGACGCAACTGCGGGGCAGTGGTCTGCAGCCTGGAGAACAGGAGCTGCTGGACATCGCCCCGCCCTTGGTGACACCAGATGAGCCCAAAGGTAGCCTTGGTTTCTATGGCAACGATGACGACGACTCCTTCTGCTCCCCTCACTTCTCCTCTCCGACATGTTAGTGGCTCTTTTCCTTCCTTCCTGTGGGTATCTGTGTTCCACTCTTCAGCCTCCTGTCTCTTCTGCCCTCCCTGTGTTCTGTCTTAGCAGAGCCTTTCATTTGTCACATAGTATGCCAAAGGATGCTGCAGTGTGTAGATGAAGGCCTGGTGTGCTGCTGAGTTACAGGGACTTGACAGAGGGAGAGGAAACTTGCTTCAAGATGCTATGAAATCTGTGGTGATGGTAGCCAGCCTGGTGCTCCTGAGCGTCCACTTACAGTAACCATCTATTCAACATGAATCATGTTTCTTTCGGAAATGTTATATGCTGTCAGCAGGACCACTAGACCAACAGGAGGTCTCTTGTGTAAAACCTTCCAAGATTATCAAGCAGTACAATTTTTGTCCACGATTTGGGAGGTGCCTCCCTAATTATAGGAAAGAATTCTAGAGCAAATCAGTAGGGGCAGAATCACAATGTTGGAAAGCAGTGACCTAAGAAATGCTTCTTCGTGGCAGCGGAAGTTTGAAAAAAGAAACCAGTTCTGCACAGAACAAAGGTTGTTGCAGGTAAATAACCTTCAAAGTGCCACAGCTGGTACATCCTGTAACCTCATCGGTGCTAATCAGAGCCTTCAAACCACATCAGTGCATCCTTGTTGAACAATGTATGGTCACGGTCTTGCACAAATGATTATGGGTTGGGACTGAGCTTGAGAGTTTTGTGGTTCTTGTTGCATGTGGCCTGCTGATAATTCAGCCGTGTTTGCAACAGAACCAGATACGCATCTCAGCAAGTACAATCTCTCGCAGGCCTAAAGCTGACCCACAAAAGGCCTTGAGGGTAGTGTAGCGGCAGGTGCAAACACATGTCTTTCTGGCCTGCCCTTAGTCCTGCCTTTTCCCCATATAATGACCCACCCCTCATATACTGCCTGCCAATCCATTTCCTTTCATTCTTACTGGTGAAGAATGTAACCTCAAATAGTTATTTTCTAGTCCATAAACACAGTGTAGCATGCTACCCATGTAGGCAAGTGTTTCTGCATACCACACAGGGGTAGTACACGCTTTATGTGAAGTTACAATATAATACTAAAACACAGGTCTTTTTAGCTTCAGGTTTATATGTTTTTACATGTTTGACAATTTTGTTCCCTGTTTTGTGGCAGTAAGCCTATGCTGTAATTACCAGTTTCAAACTAGTTCAACTTCTTTGGGACAGCTCTTTTGGCAAGGAATGTGCAATAGTGATGACCATGCATTTTTCATTTCCGTCTTCAGGAGAGTTGCACTGTTCTCTGCATTATTTTGGCATACAACATGTGGCCTTGCTAAGTGTCCCTGCATCATCGCATGTAGTTTCCTTATTATTTTTTTTCTGGGAATGGGACTATAATTTTAAGATTCAGACTGACCCTTCCTTCCAGGCACATGCAGAGATATTCTCTGATGCCCTGGATAGTCCTGCTGAGAATAAGCAGCATCATCAACGCCACGGTCTTCCCTCCTCATTTAAAGGATGCAATGTTGAGAGGCTCGCTGGTCACATACGATGTTGGGACTTGGGTCATTCTAGATTTCAACCCGCTTAGCACTGATGGATTTGAAGCAATGGATTTTTTTTTCTGGAAGCTCCAAATCCAAGTGTGGGTAAGATCTAGATTTTGAAGTGGATGAGAGCAGTGTTTAAACTCCCACAAATCCGGCATGCCAGTGAAAGACTGGTTTGAGGAGGAATTTTGGGCTTATCCCAGTCCCTCCGGCTAAAAACAGATGTAGCTCGGGCAAATGTGTGCAAAGCATTTTTAGAAGCACAAAAACAATATTAAAGTCAGGTAATTATACAGTAAATTTTGCAAATCAAATTAGTAAAATCCATAAAAACTAATGAGGATGGAAGCCAAAGTCAATATTAGTGTATGGACATTACCAAAATTGGATCTGGCAGGCCACTCTTGCACCAAATATGAAAAACAGTAACTGTGCCCCCAGTCCCACAGCCTATGTAAGGCTGAGCATTTGCTGGTCAGTTACCTGCAGGCTTGCGCACCGAATTCACCTTAAACTTTCAGGGGCGTTTCTAGGGACTCTCGGGCACAAATTCAAGAGGGAAACACACTTGTCCACCTCTCTGCTTCAGGGACATACTAAAAGGCCCACCCTAATTTTGTCAAGTGTTGCACAATTATCCTGGATGCTCGTACAGTTCTCAGACTTTAAGGAGCTCTTCTGAGTGATCCATATCAATGATTCAAAGGAAAGATTGACTTCTGTATCCGTACATCTTTAGGGACTCCACAAAACTACCAAGCCCACTGGACCAATTGGTTCCTACTGCCAAGTGAGCCTCTTTGTCCAGGATTTCTCTGTGGACCACAGTAGGTCCGTATAGCTGCCTTTTTAGGAACTACCTCCAGAACCTTGGACTGGAGAGAGCAGGGTCCAAGACTTTTGTCCTCTCCTGGCTAGGCTGCAAGCAGATCTCCTTTCCTCCTCCTTCCTTTCCCACAAAAATGTCTATTTTGACATATGGTTGCTGCAGCCTCAGTATACGGCAAGTCGTGAGTGTAGAGTTGCCCTGACTTGCAGCATTTTGACACTTGTGCTTAGTTCAAGTCCCCACTGCAGCCCACATATGACTTTGGGTTTCAGTGGCAATTAACCAACACGTTATTTAGAATGATAGATGTTTCAGTGATGGTTACCCCATTATATCCCTTGTTTAGGGGTCTGATCATGCCCTAAGAGGTGCTTAGCAGCCTTCCACTGCTCGTATTCCACCTAATTTGCATGCAATTCCTGTGCGAAGTGGAGGATGTACCAAAAAGATGCATTTTTCTATGTATAGACTTTTCCCAGTCTATTAAAAAAGCAGCAAATAATGATGATCACCCTCTGGGGAAAAAAGAGTTCCTGTTATGCCCAGATCCAGATGAATCAACAGCATTGCCTAGATCATTGCCCAGGTGCCCCAGCAGTTTCATTTCAGTATCTCAAGCTTCTCCGCCAAATGCTGTGTGTGTGCAAGAGTTTGGAAGGACATGGAACATCTGGATCACCAATTACAATTAGTAATGTTGTTTGAAAATCACCTATTAGTACCAGTAGGACGGTTCCCTTCATTATTCTGGGGCACTAAGCCTCTTATTCAGGGGTAAAGATTCTGTGTGCATGCACATGCGAGTATGTCTTCATGGGATGCATACATTCACAAGACTTGGAGGGGTCTGTTGCCTTTGAGGTACCAGATGACTTGTTGAATCTGACTAGCCCTTTAGGAATATTGTTGAGAGTGCTTGTATCTCAACACAACTGAAAAGACTTGAGCACACTGTGGTTGGTGAGGCTCCCTGACCCAGATCCTCAGTAAGGCCAATCGTCCCCATGCCCAATCTCTTAAATTGTATACACACGGCCTGGTCCACACTGTGCCACAAGGATTTTCAACCCCCTCTGTGTAGTTGACAAATACTCAAGTCACTCATTTTCAATTCTGGGTCTGTGATCTAGACAGATGGCTGAAAAAGAATATTTCTAGATGAGTCCTATGGCAAAAAATGTTTCTGCAATAAGAGTAACCTGAATGTATGGTTTTCTCCATTAGTCTGTGTGTGATGTGACAATGAAGTATGTTACATACTGGGGGCGCATAGGATGTGTCTTGCAAGTGCAATGTGTGTGCCTGATGGATCCATCAACCGCACCAAATCATTAATGCTATTCACCGTTTCTTGTCCTTCTCACCGTTCTTGCCAAGAACTGTTATTGTAAAAGTGTCTATGCACTATCAGTACTATATTTGCTACATTTAGTAATGTGTAATTATTTTTAAGATGTCAACTTTTTCCAGATTTTTAATTAAAAATAAGATGAGGTGGTGAGAGTTTTAAGAGACGGTACATCATGTTGTGGATGAAGGTTAAACAGATTGGCGTGCACACTAGCCTTTGAGAAGCGTAGTGTCCTCACATCACTGGTGTTTATCTAGATCACTTGTCCCATTCTTCCTTTCTCTCCTGTGCAGCCCCCATGTTGGATGAGTCGGTTATCATTCAACTGGTTGAGATGGGATTCCCCATGGAGGCCTGCCGGAAAGCTGTTTACTACACTGGCAATAGCGGTGTTGAGGCCGCTATGAACTGGGTGATGTCACACATGGATGATCCAGGTAAACCCAACACGCTGCCAAACCATCAACTCACCTTATGACCTGACTATTGATAATATTGTGCTTTATAAAACAGCTGCCAGCCCTGGGCAACAGAGATCAAATGCTTGCTTTTCGTTGTGGTAGGGTGAGGTCATCCTTCTGTCTACTGCAGAAGTTGGACCTAATAAGTTGTGTCTTTAAAAGAGTCAAAGCTGAATTTCTTCGAATATGGTAGAGACAGTGGTCCATGTTAATCCTGAGTGTGAAACATTAACATCTTGGGTTCTGCCACAGTGAACCATGGTCTCTCCCTTACTCTTCTTCCAAAATGCTCACATAAGAAATGATCGTCCCCATGTGTACTTGTTGAGCCTGAGGTTTCTCCTCCACAGGCATTGAAGGTTGTTGCTGTCTCCTCCCTGTTCCAATGTTACTGTATTATAGACTTGATTGGTTCCTGTTTGCCTTTCTAGATTTTGCCAATCCACTGGTGCTGCCTGGCTCCAGTGGGCCCGGATCGATCACTGCCTCAGTCGAGCCTCTGAATGAGGATGGCATTGCCACGATCATCTCAATGGGCTTTTCCCGCGAGCAGGCCATCAAGGCGCTGAGGGCCACGGTATGTTCCTCTGTGGATTACTTTAGCTCGCTACATCTCATTTAAGCCTCATCTGCTCATCCTGTATTCTATTTCCTCCTCAGTGCAACAGCCTGGAGCGGGCAGTAGACTGGATCTTCAGCCACATCGACGACCTAGATGCAGAAGCAGCAATGGATATCTCAGAGGGGCGCTCTGTTGCTGAATCTGTGTCCGAATCCATCCCAGCCGGACCCAAAGTACGAGATGGACCAGGAAGTGAGTCTTTGCCTTATTTTCTTCCGGAACTTTTAATTGTTAGGCATTTTGGTTGGACACCTTACCCTTGCAGAGACTGTATAAAACACACAAGGATTTGTTTCCAAGTAGGCGAAGACAGCATAGTAATGTTGGCAAATAAATCCCAGCCATGTCCCCCTCAGTGAGGTTTAATGGAAGCTTCCATCTAGCACTCTTGGGCCCTAGTTATACATTTGTAAATTTACTAATGTATACTGCTGTTAGTACTAACTTTACACTTTTTTCTGATCACCATTTCCAAGTGTAAAGTTACCATTGGGTGCCGACTTCCATGTCCCCTGGGTGAAGCGTCTTATACTAGGATTTACCAGTAAAAATGTACTTCTCTTCCAGGGATACTCATCAATAGTCATAAGCACTGAATAATCCCCGACCACGTGCGGGACCCCGGAGCATATATAAAATACATATATATGTGTATGTTTGAGCAAAATACCTCCAAAAACATACATATATACATATACAAACATGCAGCCTATTATACTTCAAATAGGCTAATATGCCAAAATTACATGGGTTTCTCATTTAGGAAAATACATTTGCATATAAATACTGTAATAGAGAACATACACTCCAATAATGATCTAAGATCGCCCTTTATTTTCAGAGAAAACAAAAAGTAATGGCAGGCAATTAGCCCATAGGCTGCATATATGAAAAAACATCACAGTACAGAAAACATGGCACCTTGCCTTTAAGACTTCCCAGTACCTGGACACCATGCCTTTAAGACCTCCAGGAGCCCCCTGCTCCCATCATGCACCACAGGTGACAGGTCAGTTCTTTTTTCCGGCTCCTTCTATGAGGATCCTGGAGCATTTGATTATTCTAGTCAGAAATTGGTTTATTTCATCTTTACTCAACATTTGTGACTGCTGATAACTTTTTCAGTTATTTTCTGACAATTTTGAGAACTATTTTCTGTCAGAAATGCCAGCTTTATTTAACAAATGTCCCTCCTGTGGGAAGAAAATGGCAAAATCAGACCCAAACTCTGTTTGCATTGTGTGTTTGCCATCCTCACACAATCCAGAGAAATGTTATTACTGTCAACAATTCTCCAGAAGAACTCTGTGCTACAGGGAGAAGATAAGACTTCATGCCTTACTGGAGAGAGGAAAAGGACATTCTAAAAGTGGCCTTAAGAGTAATCCTGCTTTCAAAGAGCCCTCCTCTCAGAAAAGACTCGGTAAACGGCATCGATCTGCTTCTCCAGCAACCAAAAGGAAGCAAATTCCTGATTGTAGATCGGCGGAAGAGCAAGTAAGGCATGCAACGACATCGAGGGACAGATCGCCGTTGAAGCGACGAGATCCTCCGTCGCTGTAAAGTAAGTTGACGTCGAGGCATACTACTTCGGGCTCGAAATATGTTGGTCCCGAGAGACCTAAGTCGACGTCCAAGCCTGGGCCGACGTCGAGAAAACATCTGTCGAAGTCGAGACACCGGTCGGCGTCTAGATCTCTGCCACCGTCACAACGGTCTTCGTCGAGAGGATCGGCGTCGAAGACACCGCCACGAGCCTACAGGCGGTCAACGTCGAGGACTCCATCACAGTCCCGTAGACAGTCCACGTCGGGGAGACTGACGTCGAGGGAACGGTCGACGTCGAAGGCGGCACACTCCATGTCATCGGCGAGAGAGCATCGTTCGACGTCGAGGGAGGAAAATCCTTTGGTTCCATCAGGAGAAGTACCAGAAAGGCCGAGGTCGACGTCAAAGACCATACTGTCGACGTCGAGGGAAATGTCACCTTCACCTGGCATTAATATTGTGCTGTTCACACCGGAGGGATCTCCGGTTCCCGGAGAGAAGGCTCCTCCTATGAATCTTTCCCCAAGATGGCTAGAAAGTATTCGACACTGGAAGGTTCCACACACAAGTCCGGGCTCGGATTTCTCCCGAACGTACTCTCCCTCCAGGGTCTCTGCTGGGCCTCCTCCTACTGCATCCACAAGGGCTTCTCCACGCAGGTCCCCGAGGAGAGCTAGGTCTCCATCGGCTCGATGCTCAAGATCAGGACACGGGGACGATCTGGTTCTCATCCTTCTTCCACCCCAAAAAGGAGACGATGGTCCCCGTCATGGTCCACGTCCTCAAGATCTTCTATCAGAGACTATTCACCAACATTGTCTGCGACACCTCCAGCCAGAGGGTCCCCAATCGATGATATAGGGACTTTTAACAAGGTTCTATGCCGTGGTGCCAGCAAACTGAACATTGATGTGTCGGCTCCTGCGGTGTCTTCGTCACAGATCCGCGGCGAGGCCTCTGCTTCCTTTGGTCCCAGGTCTGCTAGAACCAGCGATGCAGACTTTCTCGACTCCAGCTACAGTGTGCTCAGCTCCCCCACGTATTTCCAAGAAATACAAGGCCCCGGATCAGGATCCACTGTTTTGTCGTGTAGTTGCTATATTACCTATATAGCATCTGGACGTTTGGATAACATAAACTGTGGGATTGGTGTCGGACTGATTCCGTGCACCCCCACCGGATACGTTAGGCTATCTGTATTAGCTAGCTCACAGTGCCACTATAATCTCCTCTTACCAAGGAGAAAATAGATTCTGGCAACCTCAGAACATGACAACCCTGATCCCTCAGAATCGTGGAAACAATATACTACCTTTCGCTCAGCCACTTGTGCTCACTTAGCTTGTCTCAGAGAGATACACAGAATAAACAGGCTGGTCGTTTTCAATAAGAATTTATTGAACAGTTATTCTAGTGTAGAATATATGAGCTGCAACAACCATTAGACAGTAGCAGAGATATATGATTAGCAGTACTACGAAAGTAAAGGGATGGTATAGTTCTACCATCTTGCAGAAATCATGAATATATACAAGTACATAAGACACATGATAAAAAGTGCGTACTCCTACAATGCCTCCCTAACTAGATGTACCTAAATGTACCTAGCATCTGTGTAGGTGTTATGCCAAGACTCCCTCTAGGATCTAGTCACTTAGAATGAGAGAATATGGGACCCCGTCCTGGTCTCGAGTTGGACACCCCGCAAGGGATGTTAGACCACTGCGAGCTGGAGTGTCTGCATGCAGGAACCTCAGCGTCTCTGGTCAGTGTGTCAGCCGGGAAGTCTCGGTCTCTTCTATCTTCCTAAGCAAGATGTGCTGTATTTATACCCGCAGGTCTCCCCAGGGGTCCTACCTTGCTGTGTTACTGTGTCGGCCTAAAGGATGACGTTGGGCCTGAACTTTATACAGAGATTTTATACAGGAGATGGTAATCCTACTGTTAGTCCTGCTGTGCTTCCAAGAAGCCTCATGCATAATGTATGAGAATCGAACCAGGGAAAAACCCGCGTTCTGAATGCAGTGTCATATCTAGGTAAAAGGTCAGTGCCTAAGAACCGTTATGTATGTAATGTAGGGAAGAATTTAGGTGAAAGGTTGCAATGTTACCTGCGCCTATATAGGGTACCTATATGGAATATAACAGTTTCTTCGATCGGATCCTCCTCCAGATTCGGTCATAGTGGCGGCAGCCAAGAAAACACATCCAGCCTCAACATCCTCTGCAGTCCCTCCTGAGAAGGACAGTAAAAACATGGACTCTCTGGGCAAAAGGATGTGTAGCACATCGGCATCAGTAATGAAGGTGGCTAGTGCCTCGGCTCTCCTAGGGAGGTATGGCGGGTCTCTCTGGGACTCTTTGGCCCAATTCACGGAGAAGTTGCCTAAAGAAGATCAGCAAGATTTCCAAGAAATCCTGCAGGAAGGCGGCTTGGTGGCAAACCAGGTCATTAGTGCAGCTGCTGACGCATCAGATCTGGCTGCTCATGGCTACTCACAGCATTTGCTCTAGACGCTCAGCCTGGTTGCGCCTCACGGGACTGAAACCCAATGCACAGCGGAGAATTGTGAATCTCCCCTTCAATGGCAGGTCTCTCTTTGGGTCTCATGCGGATGATGAGATGTCCAAAATGAAAACGGAGTTGGACAATCTGAAAGCCGTTGGACTGGAGAAACGAAAAAAGTTTCGTCTGAAGTTCCGACCCTACAACCGGCGCTCTTTCCAGCAGAGGGTTCAAACCCCTCACTGGTCGACGCAGCATCAACATCAACCCAGGTCTCAGTACCATCAGCGAAGGCCTGGTCGAGGAAGGGGAACTGCAAGACAAGCATCTTCTGCAACGAAACAATCAGCAAAACAATGAGCTATGGCTTCCCCCATTCCCGTTAACCACTCCGGTGGGGGGGATGTATTATGTTACACCTGGACGAGTGGAAGAAATTAACAAAAGACAAGTGGGTACTGAATATTGTGCAGAATGGCTATTTGCTCAGATTCAAATCCCCACCTCCGTCAGTGCCTCCTCGAGAAAAATCTCTTCAAAAACACCACTTGTTGCAAGCGGAGGTGAACAGTCTTCTGCAGAAAGATGCCATAGAAACAGTCCCCGTTCCACAACGAAGACAAGGAATCTATTCTCGCTATTTTCTGGTACAAAAAAGAGGCTTTACCAGAGAGTACAGACCAATACTCGACCTGAGACTTTTAAACAAATTAATCCGCAAAGAAAAATTTCGGATGTTAGCACTGCACCAAATCTTTCCTCAACTGCACCAAGGGGACTGGATGTGCTCCATAGATCTGCAGGACGCCTACTTTCATGTACCGGTTTCCCAAAAACATCGGAAATTTCTGCGGTTTCAAGTAGCGCTGCAGCACTTCCAGTTCAAGGTTCTCCCGTTTGGACTCAAACCAGTTCCCCGCACTTCTTCGAAATGCATGGCAGTAGTGGCAGCTTTTCTTCGCAAATAAGGGATATTCATATATCCTTACCTGGACGACTGGCTTCTGAAGAGCTCGTCACCCACTCTGCTTCAGAGTCATCTCGCATACTCCCTTCAAATGCTGAGCAATCTGGGCCTGCCAGTAAACTACAGAAAGTCGATCTTCAACCCGACCCAAAAGATCCACTACCTGGGTGCTTCTCTGGATACCCCAAGGGCAAGCGTGTGTCCTTCGGAGGAGAGATTATCCTCAATCCGCTAGAAATGCCACAATCTTCTCCTTTCTCAGCATCCCTCAGTCAGACAGGTGTCATCGCTGCTAGGCTCGATGGCATCATGCATCTTCATCGTGCCAAACGCCAGATTACATATGCGTCCTCTGCAGCAATCTCTGGAGGACCAGTGGACGCAGATGTCAGGTAGCTGGGAGGACCGTGTGTCTCCTCCAGTCGTCCAAGGATTCCATCAGATGGTGGCTGAAGCGATCCCATCTACTGAAGGGAGTTCCTTTTCACCAGGACACACCTACTCAGACAATCGTCACGGATGCTTCCCTCCAAGGTTGGGGGGCTCATATGGGCCCTCTCCAGGTGAAAGGGCTTTAGTCAGAAACAGAACAAGGGTATCACCTCAACCTCTTAGAGCTGAGAGCTGTACACCTAGCACTCAAATCACTGTTCCCGTCCTTCAATCAATCAATCGGGTGTTTGTTAAGCGCAACTACTCACCCGTAAGGGTCTCAAGGCGCTAGGGGTAGGAGGGGTGCAGGTTCCATTCCATCAAGGAGGGGGGTCTGTCGAAGAGCCAGGTTTTGAGGTTTCTTGCGAAGATGGTGAGCGATGTTTGTCTGAGGTGGAGCGGAAGGGCGTTCCAGGCTTTGGCCGCGAGGAAGGAGAAGGAGCGGCCTCCTGATCTGGTCTTTATGGTGCGGGGGACCACGGCGTAGGAGAGCTGGGCTGATCGTAGGGTCCTTTGGGGTGCGTGGAATTTGAGTCGGCTGTTCAGGTATGCTGGTCCGGTGCCGTGGTGGGCCTTGTGTGCGTGGGTGAGTATCTTGAAGGTGATTCTCGCCTCGACGGGGAGCCAGTGGAGTGTGCGCAGGTGCTGGGAGATGTGGCAGTGTTTTGGCAGGTTGAGGACCAGTCTTGCGGCGGCGTTCTGGATGTTCTGTAGCTTGCGGTGAGGTTTTTGTTTATTCCGGCGTAGAGTGCGTTGCCGTAGTCGAGTCTGCTGGTGACCAGGGCGTGAGTGACAGTCTTTCTGTGTTCGAGGGGGATCCATTTGAAGGTCTTACGAAGGAGGCGGAGGGTGTGGAAGCAGGAAGGCGAGACGGAGTTGATCTGGCGTTCCATTTTGAGCTCTGAGTCCAGGATGATTCCCAGGTTGCGTGCGTGGTCCGTGGGGGTTGGCGGGTTTCCGAGGACGGGGGGCCACCAGGTGTCGCTCCAGGCGTCGGGGTTTGGGCCCATGATGAGTACTTCTGTTTTGTTGGTGTTTAGTTGTAGGCAGCTGTTTTTCATCCATTTGTCGACGGCTTCACTGCCTTCTCGAAAGTTGTGTCTGGCGGTGTTGGGTTCGTTGGATAGGGAGAGGATGAGTTGGGTGTCGTCTGCATATGACACAATGTTGAGTCCGTAGGTTCTGACTATGGGGGCGAGTGGAGCCATGTAGATGTTGAAGAGCGTCGGGCTGAGGGAGGAGCCCTAGGGGACTCGGTAGGTGTAGGGTCCGAGAGGAAGGGGGGGGGGGGGGGGGGAGTCTGACCCGCTGCGTTCTGCCGGAGAGGAAGGAGCGGATCCAGTCGAGGGCCTTGTCCTGGATTCCTGCGTCGTGGCGTCTGCGTATTAGGGTGCAGTGAGAGACTGTGTCGAATGCTGCTGAGGGCTACTGTTTCTCCTTTGTCCAGTAGGGTGCGGATGTCTGTTGCGGCGAGGAGGGCAGTTTCCGTACTGTGGTTTTTTCTGAAGCCGGATTGGGAGGAGTCGAGGATGTTGTGCTCTTCGATGAATGTGGCGAGTTGGCTGTTGATGGCTTTCTCGATGACTTTCGATGGGAACGGGAGCAGGGAGATGGGTCTGTAGTTTTTGAGGTCGGTGGGGTCCGCCGAGGGTTTTTTCAGGAGGGGGTTGATCTCGCCGTGTTTCCAGTCGTCAGGGAACGAGGCGGTCGCCAGGGAGCGGTTGATGGTGTGGCGGCGCATGGGTGCGATGGTGTCGGCGGCTCTGTTGAAGATGTGCTGGGGGCAGGGGTCCATGGGGGCCCCTGAGTGGATTGACTTCATTGTCTTCAGTGCGTCTTCGGTGGTGAGGGCTGTCCAGTTATCAATCGCTGGTTTCCAGGTGTCGAGGGTGGTTGGTGAGGGTTCAGTGTGTCGGTTGTCTTCGTCGAAGTTGTCGTAGATGCTCTTGATTTTGTGGTGGAAGAAGGTGCTGAGTTTGTCGCAGAGGTCTTGTGAGGGAGGGATGTCAGTAGACTCGCCGGTGGTTCGCATGAACTCCTTGATGATGTTGAAGAGTTCCTTGCTGTTGTGCGCGTGGGTGGAGATTCTGTCTTCAATCGCTTTTTTCCTCGTTTCTCTGATGAGTTGGTGGTGGCTCTGAAGTTGTTGTGGGCTTCTGTGGATTTGGTGTTCCTCCAGGCCTTTTCGAGGCGGCGGCAAGTGCGTCTGGACTCTCGAAGTTCGGTGGTAAACCATCTGGCTTTCTTGGCGCGGGTATTGTTGTTTTTCTTGAGGGGGGCTATGGTGTTGGCGCTGTCCGAGATCCATCTATGCAGGGTTCGGGCTGCGGTGTTGGGATCGTCGTTTTCCACGATGGTTGGGGTGGAATTGTTGAGTGAGGAGGTGAGCTGGTCGTCAGTGATTTTGGTCCAGTTTCTTCGTGGGAGCAGGTGCTAGTGTCTGTGGATGGTGGGTGTTCTGAAGGTGAAGTGGACGCAACGATGGTCGGTCCATGGGAGTTCGGTGGTGTGGCTGAAGGTGATGGAGTTTCCTGTAGTGAAGAGGGGGTCGAAGGTGTGTCCTGCTGAGTGCGTGGGCTCGGTCACGATCTGGCGCAGTCCAATGTTGTGGAGGTTGTCCAGGAGGGATGTGGTGTTGGGGTCCAGTTTGTTGTCGAGGTGGAAGTTGAGGTCTCCCAGCAGGGTGTAGTTGGTGGATGCGATGGCCTGCGGGGAGATGATGTCCGTGATGGAGCTGGCGAAGTGTCTGCGGGGTCCAGGGGGTCGGTAGATGAGGGTTCCTCGGAGGGTGGCGATGGGGCTGGCCAGTATCTTGAAGTGAAGGTGTTCCATCAGGTCTGTGGGCTCGGTGGGGAGTGTGCCTAGGTGGAGGGTGGATTTGTGGACGATGGCGATTCCTCCTCCCAGGTGGGTGGGGCGGTCCTTCCTGGAGATCTTGTATCCTGGGGGGATGGCGATGTCCGGTCCCGAGGTGGTGTTGGTCCAGGTTTCGGTGAAGAACGCTACGTCCGGGGTGGTGCTGTCAAGAAGGTCCCAGATTTCGGTGGCGTGTTTGTGGAGGGATCGGACGTTGAGGAGGATGCATTGCAGGGTCTTCGGTTCGGTTGTGTTCTTGTGGGCGGGTTGTGCTGGATCCGTGTTATTGGCGGTGCTGCAGGTGTGCCGGCAGCGGTGACAGCTGAAGGGTCCGTGGGTGTCGGCTGGTGATGCTAGCTTGCAGTTGTTGTTGCGGCCTGGGTTGAGTGCGTGGAGTGCTGCTGGGTCGTAGCGTTGGCCGGGCGGAGGGCCAGGCTTCCTGGCGCTGGTCGCGGTCAGGTCGCGGACGGGCGCAGACGGGCTTGCCTTTGGCGCTCTAGCGGCGCGGCCGCACAGCGGCCGCCATTAAGTAGGGGTCGGGGAGGGCTGGACAGCTGGGAGGCGGGAGTGGGGAGGGGAGCTGGATTGGTCGTGCTGGGGGGGAGGGGCCGCGGGGGAGCAGCGGCAGGGGAAAACTGGCAGGAAAGGAGGAAAGTATGAATAAAGGGGAAAAAGAGAAAACAAGCAGAACGCAGGAAAGTGCAGAGAGCAGAAAAGTGCAGAAAAATAGATTTAGGAAAGAGAGTGAAAACGAGTGAAAAAACGGAGCGGAAAGCGGGAGACAGAGGTCCACTGGACCACCAGGGATGAGGCGCAGGTGAACCTGCGGGTGGAGGAGGGCCTCGAACGCTCACACTAGAGAGTGCAGGGGCTGGGGGAGGCCTCACTCAATGGTGGAGCTGTGAGGGTGGGAGAGCAATTTCACTGACAAAGAGTCAGTCGCGTTCCCTGTTGGTTCAAAAGGACAATACCACAACAATGCATTACCTGAACAAACAGGGGGGAACCCGGTCGAGGCCTCTCTTTCTGGAATCTCAGACCATCTGGAAGTGGCTTCTCGCAAGAAATCTGACCATTGTGGTGATTCATCTCCCGGGAACTCTCAACGTCCAAGCAGACGTCCTAAGTCTGGACTTCGTCAAAGCTTACGACTGGGTGCTAAACAACAAGGTCGCGCAGGACATTTTCCATCATTGGGGAGTGCAAGACATAGACCTGTTTGCAGACGCGGCAAACGCAAAATGCCCCGTCTTCGCATATAGGTTTCACCAACCAGGGTCATGGGAGAATGCGCTTTTGATAAAATGGTCTCAGACATCACTTTACGCTTTTCCACCAATCCTATTGATACCCACAGTGATCAACAAGTTCTAGAGGGCCAAAACCAGAATGATACTGATAGCACCAGAATGGCCTCGTCAGTGGTGGACCTGGACCTTCTTCAGTTATCGGAAGTTCCACACAGGAGGATACCAGGCCGACCACACTTGCTGTCCAAGAACGAGGGGAAGGTATTCCACCCCAACCACTCATCCCTACGATTGACGGCATGGTTCCTGAAGTCCTTCAATACAGACACTTAGACTTGTCTTCTGACTGCATGAACATACTTAGAGAAGCTAAAAGACCGTCTACCAGAAAATCGTAAGCTTTCAAATTGAAGCGATTTTCGGGGTCAAGAGCAGGTGATCCTAGCGTATTTGCTGTACCTGGCCAAATCTGGCCTTCAATTTTCCTCTATAAAGGTCCATCTAGCAGCTATCACAGCATACAGAAAGTCCCCTATACAGGTTTCCTTTTTTCAAATTCCTGTGGTTAAAGATTTTCTTGAGGGGTTAAAAAAGGTCTTTACACCGATCAGAACTCCATCTCCACCTTGGGAGCTCAACATAGTTCTTGCTAAATTGATGGGTGCTCCATTTGAACCTATTCACAGAGCCTCTCTACAGCACTTGTCATGGAAGACCGCTTTTTTAGTGGCCATCACATCTGCTTGTAGAGTGATTGAGATTCAGGCTTTATGCTGTAAAGAGCCTTATGTTGTGTTTCATGCGAACAGAGTGGTTCTTAGAACCCATCCGAGTTTCCTACCTAAAGTGGTCTCGGATTTCCATATCAATCAGGCCATCACTCTGCCCACGTTCTTTCCTAACCCTTCAAACCCTCCGAAGAGGTCCCTTCATTCACTATACCTCAAGAGGGTCCTGAAATTTTACTTTGACAAAACCAAGGCTTTGTGGAAATCAGACCGACTGTTTGTAAACTATGGTTCCTTAAATACTGGTTGTGTAGCTTCCAAACGGTCCATCCCTAGGTGAATAGTGTCTTGTATCTCTTTGTCTTACCAACTAGCCAACAAAGCCCTCCCGGGCAAACCAAAGGCTATTCTACCAGGGGAAAAGCCTCGACCACGACTCTCCTTAGGAATGTACCTATCTCAGAGATTTGTAAAGCAGCCACATGGCGATCAGTGCACACTTTCACTCGCCATTACTGTTTGGACTCTGACACACAGGCAGATGCTCAGTTTGGGTAAGCCTCTCTCAGAAAATTTGTTTGGATAATTCATCCTTAAGGTGCTATATTTGCTGTATTTATGCTGTTGCTCGTCCGCGGGAAAGTGGGTACGGGCTTGCTATTCTATTCAGTGCTTATGACTATTGATGAGTATACCCTGGAAGAGAAGGATAAGTTACGTTCGAGGCATATGAGCTGCAGATCGTACACTGTGCATGAGATCGCCATCTGGTGTTGGGCTCGGATGCTTGCACTTTGTTGTTGTCTTGGAAGAGTCTTTTGTAGTCACGAGATAGGTGACTCCTCCTTTGGACGATAGTGCGCATGGGCATCGACTCCATGGTTAGATTGTTTTTTTCCGCCATCGGGTTCGGATGTACCTTGCTGCGCTCCGGATCCACATCGATCGGTTCCCCTCTCCACGCGCAGAAGAACCTCCTACCGTTCGACGGTATTGTTTTCGATCGCGATCCCCTCATCGCGTCTCCACTCCAACACTGTTTCGAGTCCGGTCGCCGACGTTGGTCCGTTGGGCGTGTCGGCGCCATCATCCAGCATATGGAAAGGACTCCATTTAAAAAATGCAGGTGTGGGGCTAACTTCCACACACAGATCTCCACGAGATCTGTAATCTTTGCCTCTCTCCAGAACACGAGAGCCAACACTGCCAAGCCTGTGACTCCTTTCGGTCCAAAAGACCATCCGTGATCGCCGGGCCCGACGACACGAAATGTCCAGGTCAGCCGCTCCCGCACCGGACGACATCTTTGACACAGGCTCCGACAACCCGGACACCGGAGATTTACAAATCGACACCTCCGGAGCCGAAGACTCAGGGTCCGACGACCAACTCATCACACCACACCAACGTACTGTGAGTACTGACGTCGATGCCCCTGCCCCCAAGAAACAAAAGGCTTCGGTCACACCTTCGCCTTCGGGCCTAGGTCTGCACCATCACAAAGCTTCAGGAGCCCCGCCTTCCGGCTCGACTCCCAAGCACCTAAAGCCTTCTGGCAGCTCGGGACCGAGCCAGCCACGTCCCGGAGCCGAAAACACTCATCGGCACCGAAACACAAGACTAAGGTCTCGGCACCAACAGACCCTTCGGCGCCAAAGTCCAAGGTCCCAGACACCTCGACACCGAAGCATACCAAACCTTCGGCGCCGACAAAAAACCCTCGGTGTCGAAAACTTCACCAAAGGACACCAAACAACCTCGCAAGCCCAAACAACACTCGGAGCCGAAATCTTCGATGCCGACCAAACACGCCAGCTCAGAAGAACTCTTGGTTCCCATCGACCCAAAGCAGAAAACTCTGCACATTGACCCTATTACCGGACAGGTACAATCAGTAATACCTCACAAGAGGAAGATACAGGAACCAACCACACCTGAGCCACCTCATAAGAAGAAAGACTCTTCCACATCACCTATAAGGTCTTTCTCTCCACCTCCACAACACCTCAGCCCTCTACACTCCCCGCCTCACTCTCCTCCACCTTGTTTTTCACCACAAGGGGATACAGACAGGGAGGATCATGATGATGACATGCAGTCACCTCACAACACCTACACTGATGACGACCTTCACAGTATCCCACCACAAGACCCCTGGGACAGTTATGACCTCCCAGATATACCTGTCCCTGAACCATACCCATCAAAAGCCTCACCTCCAGATGATGCTATAGGGTTTTCACAGGTGATAGACAGGGCAGCACAATACCATGGTGTCAAGTTACACTCAGACCCCCTGGAAGAAGACTTTTACTAGAAACTTTTAGCCAGCCTCAAAAGTCTACCCATACTCTACCTATGCTTAAAGGCATTATTAAACATGCCCCTGAGGTCTTCAGAGACCCAGTTAGGGCTAGGGTTCTTAACCCAAGGATCGAGAAAAATATAAACCTGCCCCTTCTGACCCAGCTTATATTAAAGGCCAACTCCCTCTAGACTCATTAGTAGTTGCTAATGCACGGAAAAGGGCAAACTCCCAGACTACTGGTGAGACACCACCACCAGACAAGGAGTCCAAATTACTCGACGCATCGGGAAAAAGAGTTGCGTCTCAAGCAGCAAACATGTGGCGCATCGCCAATTCCCAAGCCTTACTGGCGAGATATGACAGAGCCCATTACGACGAGCTTGAAAAGCTCATTGAGCACCTTCCAGATCAGTATAAGACCAAGGCCAATGATCTAATACAAGAAGGCAAGATTGTCACAAACACCTCAATAAAGTGCGCCCTTGACGCAGCAGATACAGCAGCACGCACAATAAACTCAAGCGTTTTGCTGCGCAGACACGCATGGCTACGAATATCTGGCTTCAAGCAGGAGGTACAATCTACCATCCTCAATCTACCCTTAGACCAGGAACACCTGTTTGGGCCTAATGTGGACACTTCTCTAGAAAAAATGAAGAAGGACACAGACACAGCCAAAGCTATGGGAGCTCTACAAGCCACACCTAGCAGAGGTTCCTTTCGTCGCTCCTTATATAGAGGCGGCTCCAAAACTACAGCCACAGACACCACCTCTGCTAACTACAAAAACACCACTCAAACCTCCTCTAATAGAGGTTACTCCAGAGGTAATTACAGAGGTAATAACAACAGGGGTAGAGGACGCGGGTTTAACACACGCACCTCCCCTACCACCAAACAGTGACTTCCCTCCGTTTCCCCCGATCATTCCACTCCCGTCGGGGAAGACTGTCAAAGTTCCTACCTGCGTGGAATTCCATCACCACCGACAGGTGGGTAATACAAATTATCCAGTATGGTTACTGCCTCGAACTCACTTCTACTCCCCCAACATACCACCCAGACAGCGTCCCATGTCCACGGAACATCTAACGCTCCTCAATCAAGAGGTTCTCTCTATGCTCCAAAAGCACGCAATAGAACCAGTCCCTCTACAACATCAGGGCACAGGGGTTTACTCACTATACTTTCTAATCCCCAAAAAGGACGGTTCCCTCAGGCCCATACTGGACCTCAGACCCCTCAACTATTACATTCACTCAGATCATTTTCACATGATCACTCTTCAACAAATACTTCCACTACTCCAACAAGGCGACTTCCTTGCCACACTAGATCTCAAGGACGCCTATTTCCATATTCCCATTCACCCTGCGCACAGGAAATACCTAAGGTTCATAGTGGACGGACAACATTATCAGTTCAAAGTCCTCCCATTCGGGTGGCAACAGCACCAAGGGTTTTCACCAAGTGCCTAGCAGTAGTAGCTGCGCACTTACGAAGACAACACATTCACGTGTTTCCGTATCTAGACGACTGGCTAATAAAAGCCAAGTCACACAACCAATGTGTACAGCACACACTCCAAACAGTTCGGCTACTACACAATTTGGGGTTCACAATAAACCATACCAAATCGCATCTCCATCCCTCCTACATACATCAGTACCTAGGAGCCACAATCGATACCTCCAGGGCCCTTGCATACCCCAATCCTTCCAGGATAACAAGTATGCAAGCCCTCATCAACAAATTCCTACCTCAACACTACCTTCCAGCTCGAGTGTTTATGCAACTCGTAGGAATGATGGCCTCGTGCATCTTTATTGTCCCTCACGCACGACTTCAAATGCGGCCCCTGCAAGAATGCTTAGCACGTCAGTGGAACCAAGCTCAGGGCCAGCTTACAGATCTGGTGTTGGTAGACAGCCGCACTCATCGCTCTCTGCAATGGTGGAACATACAAAACATTTCCAAAGGGCGGCCGTTCCTAGAGCCAGTTCCACAAATAGTGCTCACAACAGACGCATCTCTCACCGGGTGGGGAGCTCACCTCCTTACCCACACAACGCAGGGCAGCTGGACCAAGTCACAAAAACTGCTCCACATCAACCACCTAGAATTATTAGCAATATTTCTAGCGCTAAAGTCATTCCAACCGCATCTTACTCACAAGACTGTCTTAGTCAAAACAGACAACATGACAGCAATGTACTATGTACAAAAACAGGGGGGACACACTCTCTACAGCTGTCTCGCCTGGCGCAAGCCATATGGAGATGGGCCATTCCTCAAAACATTTACCTCCTTGCAGAACACCTTCCAGGAGTTCACAATCACATTGCGGATCTGTTAAGTCGACAGACACAACAGATTCACGAATGGGAACTGCATCCGCAAGTTCTACAACCTTTTTCCAAATGTGGGGCCATCCACAAATAGACCTGTTCGCCACACAAGAAAACACAAAATGCCCAACCTTCGCCGCCAGGTTCCCACACCCGTCGTCCAAGGGCAATGCAATATGGATGAACTGGTCAGGCAGATTTGCATACGCTTTTCCGCCTCTCCCACTCATTCCCCTAGTAGTACGCAAACTCAGACAACAGTCTCTAACAATGATCCTAGTTGCTCCCACATGGGCAAGACAACCATGGTTCACAACACTTCTCGAACTCTCAGTAGTTCCACACCACAAACTGCACCTCTCTCCACACCTCTTAACTCAGAACCATGGAGAGATCAGACACCCCGATCCAGGTCAACTGAATCTGGCAATATGGCTCCTGAAGTCCTAGAGTTCGGTTACCTTAACCTTCCACCTGAGTGTATGCAGGTCATTAAAGAAGCCAGACGTCCCACTACCAGGGCTTGTTATGCAGCAAAATGGAAAAGGTTTGCTATTTATTGCAATAACAACAATATCAACCCACTAGATGCCTTCATACAAAACATTATCTGTTACTTGCTGCATCTGCAAACATGTAACCTAGCATACTCATCCATAAGATTACATCTTGCCGCTCTAGCCGCATACTTACAAAACAGACAGCATTTGTCACTGTTTCGAGTACCTGCAATTAAAGCCTTTATGGAAGGCCTTAAAAGAATCATTCCCCCTAGATTGCCACCCTCTCCAGCATGGAATCTAAATATTGTCCTCACCAGGCTCATGGGTCCCCCATTTGAACCTCTGCACAAATGTGAGTTACAATTTCTTACATGGAAAGTAGCCTTCCTAATTGCAATAACCTCTCTCAGAAGAGTGAGTGAGATTCAGGCTTTAACCATACAAGAACCTTTTTTACAAATCCATCGTAATAAAGTAGTTCTCAGACCAAACCCCAAATTCCTACCTAAAGTAATTTCTGCTTTTCACCTTAACCAATCAATAGAGTTACCCGTCTTTTTCCAAGACCCAGACTCTGTAGCAGAAAGAGCTCTACACACACTAGATGTCAGAAGAGCCCTACTTTACTACATTGACAGGACCAAACCTTTCAGAAAGACAAAACAATTATTTGTAGCTTTCTCCCCACCACATAAAGGTAATCCCATCTCAAAGGCTGGCATTGCTAGATGGATAGTCAAATGCATTCAAATTTGCTACCAAAAGGCTAAACGCACCTTAATAATTCCCCCTAGGGCACATTCCACACGTAAACTAGGGGCTTCTATGGCATTTTTAGGGAACATCCCCTAAATGACATATGTAAGGCAGCAACATGGTCTACGCCACATACCTTTACCAAACACTACTGTGTTGATGTACACGCAAAGCAGCAAGCTGCTGTGGGCCAAGCTGTTCTTAAAACACTTTTTCAGACTACTGCAACTGATACAGGTGACCACCGCTAGGGGAGACACTGCTATACAGTCTATGCACAGTGTACGATCTGCAGCTCATATGCCTCGAACGGTAAATGCTACTTACCAGTATGCATCTGTTCTTGGCATGTAGAGCTGCAGAGTCGTACACGCCCACCCACCTCCCCGGAACCTGTATCCGTTCCAGTATAATCTTAATTAGATATATTCACATGGACATCTTTTTCTTCTTACTGACTCCATCTTTTCCCATCATGGCGAAAAACAATCTAACCATGGAGTCGATGCCCATGCGCACTATCGTCCAAAGGAGGAGTCACCTATCTCGTGACTACAAAAGACTCTTCCAAGACAACAACAAAGTGCAAGCATCCGAGCCCAACACCAGATGGCGATCTCATGCACAGTGTACGACTCTGCAGCTCTACATGCCAAGAACAGATGCATACTGGTAAGTAGCATTTACCTTACCTGTAATCCTAGTTCTCTTCCAGGGGTATACTCATCAAAGTCATAAGCAACCCTCCCTCCCTCCTCTCCGGACGAGTATTGACAGCATAGTAGTGTTTTGCACCTTTATGTCCTGGTTACTACAGGTTAGCACACCGTAAAAAAGAACTGACCTAACTGTCACCTGTGGTGCATGATGGGAGCAGGGGGGCTCCTGGAGGTCTTAAAGGCACGGTGTCCATGTACTGGGAAGTCTTAAAGGCAAGGTGCCAAGTTTTCTGTACTGTGATGTTTTTTCATATATGCAGCCTATGGGCTAATTGCCTGCTATTACTTTTTGTTTTTTCTGACAATAAAGGGCGAACTTAGAACATTATTGGAGTGTATTCCTAAATGAGAAATTTTGGCATATTAGGCTATTTGAAGTATAATAGGCTGCATGTTTGAATATGTATACATGTATATATGTGTGTTTTTGGAGGTACTACATACTTTTTTGCTCAAACATACACATATATATGTATTTTATATATGCTCCGGGGTCTCGCACGTGGGCGGGGATTATTCAGTGCTTATGACTTTGATGAGTATACTCCTGGAAGAGAACTAGGATTACAGGTAAGTAACTTATCCTACTTGTAAATGTGTACACGTTGACGGAGACCTCTCTAACCGTGGCAGAGGTATCACTATGAGAAAGTAGAGGAAAAATTAAAAAGTTTATTAAAGTGTAACAAAAACATTTTAAAATAACATAAAATATTAATGTAAAATAACTAACAATTTATTTTAAACCTCAAATCTGAAATAAAATGTTACAGCACATTAAGTTAAATGTGTATTAAATAATTAAAATATATGTATTTCATTTTGAAATGTGTATTAAAGAATCATTTTTAAAAATCATGCGTACATTATTTTTTTATTTAATATGTATTATGATTTATTAACCATTATGTGTGTAATTAACTTGAATTATGTTTTTAATAAGTTTAATTTACATTTAATGTAAAACTATTATTAAATGGTATAATATAATGACTAGTTTGGCAGCATAGACATCTTCTAGATTCACATACTGTGCATATCCCGCCATCTAGTGGTTGGAGTCAGAAAGTGCTACTTTTTTTTTTCTTCCCTTCTTCCCAATGAGTGTGTGAAACCCGATTCTTTTGGTCGGGCTATAACCAACTCCCTTTGTGTGTGTGTGTGTGTGTGTGTGTGTGTGTGTGCAAGCTCTCAGATTATTTTTTCCGCCATGGAGGTAGGAGGTGCCGTGCAGACTTCAGAGAAAGTACAGCAGCAGATACATGCAAGAAAGGAAGCCCACCTGAAACTCCAAAGAGATGGGTGGTTCTAAGGAAGGTTGCATGAGGGGGACATCTTGAGCCAAGCAGCTTGTTTGGCGCTGCTCACATTGTTCCTCATGCAGCTTGTTTGGCGCTGCTCACATTGTTCCTCATGCAGCTTGTTTGGCGCTGCTCACATTGTTCCTCAAGAACCAAATACAAGGGAACCCTACTCACTTGGAACCAGGGTACTTAAATTATTATCAAAAACAATGGCTCCTGTGGACTAATGGCAATTTAATTTTGATGTATAAATGCACAATGGCAATGTAATGGGTTAATGTGATGTCAAAAAGAGAAGGAGTCGAACACACCTCGGATTTGTATTTCATGAACAATTATTTATATAGTTTTTGAAACAAAATACATACATGGTAATTAAATAATCATCTAACTTTAGTGAGTGGTGTCCCAGTGAAAAACGGAACCTAAAACAATGGTGACATATGTGTAGACCGGTTTCGGAACTACAACAAAAGACCGAGTTAATGGCAGCCCAGCTGGACGACTACGAAGGGAGGTTGCGGCGGAACAACGTCCACATTTTGGGCGTGCCGGAGAGGGCGGAGGGGCCAGCAACGGATCTTTGTCGAAGAATTGGTGACCAAGTACTTGAAACCTAAACACTTATCCAACTACTTCTCCATTGATAGAGCCCACCGTGTACCAGGGGTAAACCTAGGCTGGGGGCACCTCCACGACCTATCCTGGCGAGAGTGTTTAACTTCCGTGATCGAGATCATATCCTTCAGACGGCCCGCTGTGCCCCTCCTCTCAGATTTGAGAACAGTACGATAGCCTTTTGTCCCGACCTTACTTCCAAGGTCCAAAAACAGAGGCGTTCCTTCTTGGAGGCAAAGAAGGCTCTCAGGTAACACGAGATCAAATATGCAATGCTGTTCCCCGCGAAACTACGTATGGAGGCAGATGGCAAGAGCTGGTTCTTCACAGACCCCGCCGGGGTAATGGACTGGCTTGACAAATGGACGTCCGGAGCGAAAACATCGTTGAGAGAACTGACAATGGCAGCTGGGGGGACCCACCCATCAAATAGATGAGCTATATTGAACGGTGACGCCCATTAAGACCCACAAAGTTTAGACTCAATTTAATCTCAACAGACAAGCAACTGTCGAGGGTTGGGACACCACCGGGTAGGCGGGGCGGGATGTGAAGGCGATACAACCAGGCACTACATCAATGTTTTATACGATCTCGCTGTCGTCTGGGTCGGGAACGCACCGCTTTAAGGACCTGAGGAAACACTCTCTGGAACTGTGATGAGTATACCTTATGATATATACTAGTTCCTGTGGCTAAAATTTAAGTTCCCATGTGTGGGGATGGGAGGAGCGGGTTGGGCCCACTTTTCCCCCAATTCAGGGTTGGGAGGGCGATAGGCACTCTGCACTGTTGGGGAAGCGGGTCATTGGACTCTGTTATGCAGGGATGGGGTGGCAGGAGTTCTGGGAAGGGGGGGGCAGTTCTGTTCGTAGTTCTAGTTTTGCACAGCAATGCCATGCTAATATAAGGTCACAAATTACACTTGACTCTCGGGCAGGGGGGATTGGTAATTCAGCGGTAACGACTGAGCAGTTCCTCTTCAGTAGGCCTCTACGTAACACATTGGGGCGGATCTGTCTGCAGGCCCGCCGCACGAGCGCACACAGGTCACACCACCACTCTGGCGATGCAAGTCCTCCTCCTCTGGCACACACAGGTCACATCTATACCTCCATAAATGGGTCTAAATGCAGAGCTTAAGTTCCTTATATGGATCGTCAATGGGTTGGGGAACAAACTCAAATGGGGGATAGTCCTCCAATACCTCAAGAGACAGACGCCGGACATTGCCCTTTTACAGGAAACGCATCTGGTCGGTAACTCCTGTAAGGCCCTGAATAGATGGGGGTATCATTTGATTGCACATGCTGGGTTCACTTCGGGTTCCCGCGGGACAGGGGTGCTTTTACGGAAAAATTGCCCCTATATGGTCAAGAAAACTTGGTCTGACGGACAGGGCAGGTTTGCCGCGGTATCCTGTTCCTGGGAGGGGAAAACATTGAATGTGCTCTCTGTATATGTTCCCCCTGCGTTGCAACACTCCACGCTGCAAGGCCTTAGTAAATTTATCCTTGGTCTCCCTCTCGGCACTTTAGTGATTGGGGGAGACTTCAATCTTACAATAGATGGTGCGGTGGATCGCTTACCCCAGTGTAAAGATCCTGCTACGGGATCTAAACTTGCCGAATTTTTATCGGCCATTGGCTTGGTCGACATATGGCGACAACTTAACCCCACGACGGCACAATTCACCTTTCACTCCGGGGCCCATAAAAGCCAGTCACGTATAGACTACATGTTCACACATGCACAGGACATCCACGAATTCAGTGAATCCCGCTGCTTGGCCCGGGGAATCTCGGACCACTCCCCCATTCTCACCAGGATGGCAGTTGGCCCCCAACCTCGGTGCACGACCCCGACCATAAACCCATTGGTCCTCAAAATACCACATATTAAGGCAGCATTAGTTCAAGATGCTGAACTATACTTCAAAGAAAACGTTGGCTCGGTTACCTTAGCCCAAATCCTATGGGCCGCGTTCGTAGCAGTGGTGAAGGGGAGGGCCCTCGCCCTGATGGTGGGCCACAAGAGAGCTAACTAAACGTATAGAGCAACTTGAGGCAGATATCCTCCAAGGGGAAATGGCACTTGCACAATCCCCCGATCACAATATGCAGCAGTCGCTGGCGGTCAAAAGACTAGACTACAAACAGCTCCTTATGGAGGCGGCCAAGGCTAAATATAAATTAACCTACCACAAAATATATGAACACGGGGAGAGAACGGGCAAGCTTCTTGCCTGGCTGGAAAAAAGAGAGCAATTATCCAGATGGGTGCATCAATTGCACGGACCCAGCGGAGAGGAAATAACCGATCCTCAACAGATAGCGGATACATTTGCCACCTATTTTGATTCAGTTTACACATCAACCGGGATAGTTTCGCTGCTCGAGGCGAGGGACCTTCTCTCGACTATCAATGTACCCTGTCTGACTCCGGAAAATAGAGACTCCCTCGAGGGGGAACCTATGGAGGAGGAAATCCAATTGGCTATCCGCGATATACGTTCGGGTAAGGCCATGGGACCAAATGGGCTCCCAATTGAATTTTTTAAATCCATGGCTTCCAAATTATCCCCCTACTTGCGCCAAATGTACATTGAAAGTTTTGAAAATGGGATGCTGCCCAAAGATATCCGACTAGCCTCAATGTAGTTATCCACAAGCAGGGTAAACCAACCTCTGAATGCACGGCGTATAGACCTATTTCTCTTCTTACCGCAGAAGCTAAAATACTCGCAAAACTACTTGCCAATAGAATCATCCCCCTTGTCACCGGTCTGATACACCCGAACCAGGCAGATTTTATGCCTGGCAGGAACACCACCCTGAACCTACGACGCTTAAATGGGGTACTGGGCAGACGACACACGATCAGAGAATACGCGGCCCTGCTGTCCCTCGATGCCAAAATGGCATTCGATACCATCGAATGGAACTTTTGTTTGCGGTCCTGGAAAGGATGGGATTCGGGCCCAACTTCCTAAAATGGGTTCAGCTACTATATACCAGCCCGACCGCCCAAGTTGTGGTGAATCGACATACCTCCCGACAGTTCCAACTGGGAAGGGGAACCCGACAGGGTTGTCCCTTATCGCCCTTACTATTTGCTTTAGTGCTGGAACCACTGGCTGTCTGGGTGAGGGGAGACCCATTGATTCGTGGACTTAAATGGGCAGAGAATGATGAAGACCGTATTTCTTTGTATGCGGATGATATTTTGCTATACATGGCCTCTCCGACATCTACCCTCCATCGTATCCTCCACATATTCCGCGTATTCGGCAACCATTCATGGTATACAATAAATTGGTCCAAATCTCAAATATACACACTATGGGGTCCACCACCGCGTATTCCGAGGGAACATGAAATCCCTATAGCACCGTTGGGATTCCGATATTTAGGTATCTATATCACGACTGACCCAGCCCGATTTTACGAAGTAAATTTACAGGGGCCTCTGATGCGCTTTCACGCCGATGTCAAATATTGGCGCTCCCTCCCCCTTACTCTCTTGAGACGTTCAGCCCTTTTTAAAATGTTGGCGCTGCCGCGCTTCCTTTGTGTTGCAAAACACCCCCGATAAAATTCCAGACTCCTACTTCACCAGCATCGACAGTGCCGTGCGCACCTTGCTGTGGGACGGCAGTGCACAACGAATTGCGATGAAATAGCTATTGGCGGGATGTATGATGGGGCTATCGCGCTACCCGATCTCGGGTCATATTATCAAGCATCCCAATTAGTTGCGATTAATCGATGGGCACATGGGGACCAAGGGGACCCGAGTTACCGCACAGATTGGTGGCTCAAGGAAAGAGGCGGATATAATAGAGCATTATACACGAACCCCCGGAAATTAAACCTTACCGGACCGACAGCGTGCACAATTGAAACCTGGCATAAGGTTAAACAATTGGGTTGGCATAATAGAATCACACTCGCGACCCCACTCTGGGAGCCCGAACAATTGGGTCGTTTGAGTACTTGCCCTGGGTTTGACAAATGGGACCTGATTGGCATCTCAACGGTGGGGGACATATGGAAATCGGGGGGTGTGGCCACCTTCGCGTACCTCCAAAAGGAATATGAACTCACGCAGACCGAAACATTTAAGATACCTCCAGATTAGCCATGCGCTCCAAACAGTGCTACCAGGAGGCGGTCCACTTTCTGAGGCCTCCCCATTAGAAGATAGGTTGATTCTTGATCCCATGAGCAAAAAAGCCATCTCCCTTACATATAAAAAACTGATTAATAACCGCCTGGACCCTTTAGTACGTCTGCGGCAACAATGGGAGGCGGAACTGGGTGGGCTCGAGGAGGACGATTGGCGTGATGCCTTGGCCTCCCCCAGGGAGGTGGCCATCCCCATGAGGCTGTGACTGGTCCAACTTAAGATCTTGCATCGGGCCTATCTTGCTGCGGGCGTTCTGGTTAAGATGGGCAGACGGGTTGATCCTTTTTGTGTCAGACAATGTCACCGGGAGGGGACTTTTTTTCCATACTATCTGGGAATGCCCAGCGATCCGGTCATACTGGGACGCACTCACTAAACAACTCGAGAGGGCTGGGGGGACGAAATTGACAGCCACCCAAACTATGTCTGCTAAATATATGGGATGCCACAGACCTTACTCAAACAGAGAAAACATGGGTTTCACTGGGATGGGCCATCGCAAAGAGGAACATTGCACAGAAATGGGGCCATGGGGTGGTGCCTAGTATCATAGATTGGGCAGTTGACATGGACAGAGCCATGATAGCTGAAAAAAACGTCTTCAAACACAGGGGATGTCCCAAAAAATGGGATCGCAACTGCGCAGCGTGGAACAAATACAGGGGGGATATATGTCTGTCTCCAACAGTGGAGCTGCGACGTTTTGAAGAGAGACTACATGGCGAAACTGCTACCATTGGGGCATCACCGGACTAGGGGACAAGATGTCATTAATGTACTGTAATCTAACTCACACTGATCGTATGCCTATTGTATGCAGAGGCTGAAATGCATTGCTGTGCTGTTTGTTATATTCACCAATAAAACAGTTTATATAAAAAAAAAACCTTAGAAATTCACTGAAAAAAACACAGGTTTCAGGGACGTCATAGTTAGTTGGACATTTCACTCGAACAAAACCAGAGAAATTCGGCCGTTATAGTTAGTTGACCTAACTATAGCTCGCGCCCCTGCAATGCACTGCTGATGACGTCACATATTACATCACTCATGACATGGTCAGTGACATCACTGATGACATCTCAAATGACATTACTCATGACATCAACCACTTAATATCTGATGCACCTCCTCACACTCTAATATAACCTTTCATACACCTGCTCTAAAATACAAACTACCATTCTCGAAACCATAGAGACACCAATTCCAGTTAGTACATACCCACTCACTGATTCATAGGTCTACACACACATCCACTTACCCATACAGTCACTCATACACTCAGTCACTCATCAATATAGCCACTGATATAGGCACTCATACACCTATACAGATACTCACACACCGCCACTCACCCATAGAGTTACTCACACACCTATTCAGTCATCCAAAGAATCAATCACACCATTTACTCATTATACAGTTATACACACACCACCAATCATTAACCCATTTAATCTGAAAGAAACAGTTAGTTATAGATTCCTTACCTTAGAATTACCCCCAGGCGTCAGACTGGATCCAGAGAATTTTTCGTCAGCAGTACCCCTGCGCGTCGAAAGGTGGCGTCTGTCGGCTCCGCATTCGTCGTTGGCGTCGTGGTCGCCGGGATGCCGTCGCGGTAGCTACTTAGACGCTGCCCTCGCGCGCTGACGTTAGTTTTCTTTTTCCGCGCCAGCCAGCGCAGATCCGGAGAGAGCGGTACCTCCAGTCACTTTTTGACTGACTTTTTTGCCGACTTTTGTCGACACCATTTTCGAGTCTTCGACTCCTGGTGCACGTCAGGGATGCCCGGCTTCAAGGCTTGCAGTTCCTGTAGCCGACTGATGTCTGTGACGGATCCGCACCGCGTGTGCCTGTTTTGCCTGGAGCGCGACCATGACCCCAAGTCGTGCTCCGACTGCCGGACCCTGAATACGAAGTCTTTGCGGGAGCGGTCCCGAAAGCTTCTCGAGGCCCGGCAGTGGGCTCCGCGATGTTCGAGGTCCCAGTCGCGTGGTAGGTCGAGGGACCGGTCGCTGAGTAGTCGTCTTCTTCGTCTTCATCTTCTTCTTCTTCCTCCTTCGCACTCTGGGTCAGGTAAGTCGAAGCACAGGAAGAAGTCGAAGAAGCATCTTCATCTTCTTCTTCCTCCTTCGCACTCGTGGTCAGGTAAGTCGAAGCACAGGAAGAAGTCGAAGAAGCATCTTCATCTTCTTCCTCCTCCTTCGCACTCGGGGTCAGGTAAGTCGAAGCACAGGAAGAAGTCGAAGAAGCATCTTCATCTTCTTCCTCCTTCGCACTCGGGGTCAGGTAAGTCGAAGCACAGGAAGAAGTCGAAGAAGCATCTTCATCTTCTTCTTCTTCCTCCTTCGCACTCGGGGTCAGGTAAGTCGAAGCACAGGAAGAAGTCGAAGAAGCATCTTCATCTTCTTCTTCTTCCTCCTTCGCACTCGGGGGCAGGTAAGTCGAAGCACAGGAAGAAGTCGAAGAAGCATCTTCATCTTCTTCTTCCTCCTTCGCACTCTGGGTCAGGTAAGTCGAAGCACAGGAAGAAGTCGAAGAAGCATCTTCATCTTCTTCCTCCTTCGCACTCGGGGTCAGGTAAGTCGAAGCACAGGAAGAAGTCGAAGAAGCATCTTCATCTTCTTCTTCTTCCTCCTTCGCACTCTGGGTCAGGTAAGTCGAAGCACAGGAAGAAGTCGAAGAAGCATCTTCATCTTCTTCTTCTTCTTCCTCCTTCGCACTCGGGGTCAGGTAAGTCGAAGCACAGGAAGAAGTCGAAGAAGCATCTTCATCTTCTTCTTCTTCCTCCTTCGCACTCGGGGTCAGGGAAGTCGAAGCACAGGAAGAAGTCGAAGAAGCATCTTCATCTTCTTCTTCCTCCTTCGCACTCGGGGTCAGGTAAGTCGAAGCACAGGAAGAAGTCGAAGAAGCATCTTCATCTTCTTCTTCCTCCTTTGCACTCGGGGTCAGGTAAGTCGAAGCACAGGAAGAAGTCGAAGAAGCATCTTCATCTTCTTCATCATCCTTCGCACTCGGGGTCAGGTAAGTCGAAGCACAGGAAGAAGTCGACGAAGCATCATCGCTCTCCGACTTCTCCCAGTCCCACGGCCGATGCGGCGAGGGATGCGGGTGGTGCCGTTCCGCGTGCGAAGCCCGAAGGGTCCACTCCAGGTTTCCCTCCCTTCCCGGGACCCGGAGTGACCTCTGCCCAGCTTCGCCAATTTTACGAAGCGATGCATGCCATCTTTGGGCAGGCCGAATCCGCCGGCGCGCCTTCGGGCCCCGCGGACTCGGCTGGGTCTTCGGCGGCTCCGGCACCGCAGGGTCCACTTGGATCCAGGCCTGGATCCGGATCGGCGCCGGTCGACCTCATTATACCTCCCCCAGCGCCGATTCCACTAGCACCACGTCCGCAGCCGACACCGGTTGTGTCCCAGCCGGCGTCGACCCCGGCCTCCATCCCGATGTGGACACGGAGCCGGACCGGTGTCGATTGACACCGGATCCGGCGCCAACGGGTACTTTTGTGCCCTTGTTGTACCCTGGCTCTTTTAAACCAGATTGGCAGCCAGAGGAGGGTGAGGAGGACTGGGAGGGGTCTGAAGACCCTTTAACCGACCAGTTGGGCTATGAACCGGACTGGAGAGAGGAACTGGGGGAAGCCAGTGGTCTGGATACCTCACCAGACCTTGGCATGTTGTCTCCTCCTACCGTGGCTACGGAGGAGGGAGCGTCTTACGCCGTGGTGTTGCGTAGGGCGGATGAGGCTCTCAACCTCGAGCTACCTATAGTGGCAGTCAGTACTAACCTCCTGACAGGTGCTTCAACCAGCAGTGACCTCTTCGGAGCCCCTGCTGCAGTTTAATGAAGCCCTTACCGACATCCTTTTGGGCACTTGGTCCAGGCCCAACACAGGGGCTCCTGTGGATAGGATGGTTGCCCGATGCCACCGCCCGGCTCCGGGCGATCCCACTTTCCTCACCCAACCCCTGAGAGCTTGGTGGTCCAAACCTCACTTCCAAAGGCGCATTCCCTAACGCACCATCCGATAGGGAATCCAAACAGCTGGACCGTCTTGGGAAGAAGATGATTTCTTCCTCCAGCTTGGGACTGCGGTCGGTAAACATTGCATGTCTGTTGGGCCGTTACACCCACTCCGAGTGAGATATGGTGGCGCAAGTGCTGCCCCAGTGCCCGGAGGAGGCCCGGGCCGTACTCTCCCGTGCAGTTGCTGAAGGACGAAACGCAGCAAAGTTTACCATCCGCTGTGGGCTGGATACCGCAGACTCACTAGGCAGGACGATTTCCACGTCGGTAGCCCTTCGATGCTACGCCTGGTTGAGGTCAACTGATTTTTATGGGGATGTCCAATCCACTCTTATGCACATGCCCTTTGATGGCCGTCGTCTATTCGGCGACAAGGCAGACAACGCACTGGAGCGCTTTAAGGACTCTCGGGCTACGGCCAGGTCCTTTGGCCTCTCCACCACTCGCCCTGTGCAGTCTGCCTTTCGTGGCTACAGAAGGGGTGCCCCGCCGCGTCCCGCCCAGAGCCACAGGCCAGCGCAAGCTGTTCAGGCCCTGGGCGGCCGGGGACGTGGGAACCACCGCCGTGGTTCTGGGAGCCAGCGGGCGGGCCAGTCCACCACAGCCCCATCTGCAGCATCCTCCAAACCCTCCTAGTCCAACCTTTCAGGCCACCAAACGCCAGTGGGCGGCAGGATTCGCCATCACCTCCCCCACTGGCGCACCATCACATCTGACAGGTGGGTTTTGCAAATAGTCCGAAGGGGCTACTCCCTCCCCTTCGAGACTACCCCTCCATCCATGCTACCTCAGTACCATCGCATGTCGGAGGATCATCTGGCCCTTCTCCAAAAGGAAGTTTCGGCACTCTTGGCCAAGGGGGCCATAGAGGGAGTTCCTGTCCCAGAAGTAGGTCGTGGTTGCTATTCCCACTACTTTCTGGTGCCCAAGAAGGACAAAGGCCTGCGTCTTATCTTGGATCTCAGGAACGTCAACCGCTTCCTCCGGAAGGAGAAGTTCAGAATGTTGACGCTAGCTCAGGTCCTGTCTGCCCTCGACCCTGGAGACTGGATGGTAGCGTTGGACTTGCAGGACGCTTATTTTCACATCCCCGTCCTGCTGGCCCACCGGCGTTACCTGCGGTTCATGGTAGGCCACGAGCACTTTCAGTTTACCGTGCTCCCCTTTGGCCTTACCAGCGCCCCTCGGGTGTTCACGAAAGTGATGGCGGTGGTCGCAGCTCATCTGCGCAGATCAGGGGTTCCAGTCTTCCCCTATCTTGACGACTGGCTGTTGAAGGCGGGCTCGCCCCAGGCTGTCGTCTCCTACCTCCAGACTACCGCCGACCTCCTGCATTCGCTGGGGTTCTTCATCAACATGCCGAAGTCACACCCGACTCCCTCTCAGAAGCTCCTCTTCATCGGAGCGGTTCTGGACACGACGCAGTTTCAGGTCGGAATCATTCGGGTCTATCTATGATTCCGAACTTTCAGCCTCTAACCCGGGTTTCGGTCAGGATGACCTTCAGGCTACTGGGCGTCTCCACTCGGCGGTGGTGCAAGGTCTCTTTCGACAGTGGGGAGAGCCTTGGTTAGATCTTTTCGCCACCGAAGAGAACGCGCAATGTCAGCAATTCTGCGCATTGGAATTTCCAAGGCGGCACTCGCTAGGCGACACTTTTCGTCGCGAGTGGAGTTGCGGTCTTCTATACGCCTTTCCGCCTATACCACTTCTGCCCAGAGTGCTGAAGAAGATCAAGCGCGACCGGGCCCAAGTCATTCTTGTGGCCCCGGATTGGGCACGAAGAGTCTGGTATCCCGAGCTGCTACATATGGCCATCGATCCTCCGATCAGACTGCCTCTTCGGGAGGATCTTCTGTCGCAGCAGCAGGGGGCGGTCCTCCACCCGAACCTGTTCAGCCTCCACCTCCTTGCGTAGAGATTGAACGGCGGCAGTTGACGTCGTTTGACCTGCCTCCCGAAGTCTGTGATGTTATCTTGGCAGCCAGGTGTCCCTCCACTAAGACGGTATATGCCTGTAGATGGAACAAATTTGTGGCATGGTGCGCAGCAAAGGCTGTGGATCCCCTTTCTGCCCCTCTTTCTGAGGTTCTCTTGTTCCTTCTTTCTTTGGCCCAGCAGGGCTCTGCTCTGGGCACTCTGAAAGGGCTACCTCTCGGCCATTTCAGCCTTTCTTAGGCTTCCTGATCAGCCTTCTCTTTTCAAGTCCCCTGTTGTAAATCGCTTCCTAAAGGGCATTACTCATCTTTTTCCTCCTATTCCCTTCGTAATGCCTCAGTGGGACTTGAACTTGAACTTGGTTCTGACTTACCTTATGTGCGCTCCCTTTGAGCCACTTCATAACTGTCCTCTTCGTCTTAAAGACTGCTTTTCTGGTTGCCATCACCTCTGCTTGCAGGGTGAGTGAGCTCCAGGCTCTTTCTTCAAAACCTCCTTTCCTGGCTGTTCATCCGGACAAGGTTGTACTAAGAACCAGACCTTCCTTTCTTCCTAAGGTGGTTACTTCTTTCCACATTGGCCAAACCATCACTTTGCCCACCTTCTTTCCGCATCCTTCAAAAGAAGAAGAGAAGCTCCACCGTCTGGATCCAAAACTGGTGCTTTCCTTTTATTTGGAGCGCACCAAACAATTCCGGGTGGATGATCAGCTCTTTGTGGGCTACGTGGGCGCTAAGAAAGGTCGGGCCGTGCACAAACGGACCATCTTTAGGTGGGTCGTTTTGTGCATTAAGGCTTGTTATTCCTTGGCAAAGAAGGAGCCTCCAATGGGGCTTTTCGCCCATTCCACCAGGGCGACGGCAGCTACTCCTGCTTTGGAACGGGGAGTCCCCCTTAATGACATCTGTCAGGCAGCTACGTGGGCATCTCTGCACACGTTCACTAGACACTACTGCCTGGACAGCCAAGTCCAGAGAGACGGATCTTTGGCCGTTCTGTTCTCCAGGACTTTCTGGTGTGAACTTGGTTCGCAGACCCACCTCCGTGGTTGGTATTGCCGGGGTATCTATTCTAAGGTAAGGAATCTATAACTGTTTCTTACAGATGAACAAGTTACTTACCTTCGGTAATGATATATCTTTAAGAAACCTAGGTTAGTTAAAGATTCCTTACCGCCCCACCCATCCTCCCCGTTCTGCGAACTGATTTCTAGGGTCAGGGAATACCTTTCAGGGCCCTAGTTTTGTGCACCAGTGGTCAGTGACTTGCATGGCTCTGCGCCTCTGGCGTGGACTGTTGTGTAAAAGAACTGATGTCAGCGCGCGAGGGCGGCGTCTAAGTAGCTACCGCGACGTCATCCCGGCGACCACGACGAACGCGGAGCCGACCGACGCCACCTTTCGATGCGCAGGGGTACTGCTGATGAAAAATTCTCCAGATCCAGTCTGACACCTGGGGGTAATTCTAAGGTAAGGAATCTATAACTAACCTATGTTTCTTACAGTCAGTCAAATAGCTTTATTTCGATATAAATATCATAAAAGCATCAGACAATTCATCAATATAAAAAGGAAAAAAAATAGTCTATTAAAATTGATAAGCTATGACAATACAATATTTTAAAACAATCGAAATATAAAGCGATTTCCTCCTAATTTGAAAATTTCATTTCTAATTAGAGTGATAAAAACTATAAAACATAATTAAAAATGGAATATTTGATGTTTCATATCGGGGACAGAGTATAGCGTTTCAAAATACATTTGTCCTCCCCATTAGTTTCGCTGTACATGCTCACAGGGATTCTGCATCAAGATCAGCTTGCCCTTTGTATAGCCCTGTGCCTGATTATCCAGGCACGACCCAGGAACTTGGCGACTCCGCAAACAAAGAGGGTTCTCGGATCAGATTTTAATATGCGTAAGGCAACTCGATGGTCGAGAGTGCCTAGTTGTTTGCAGATAGGCGCAAGCCACCTAGACCTAGCGCTTGCATACCCTGGGCAAGCAAACATAAGATGTGCAACACTCTCTTTTGAAGTCCCACAGGAAGGGCATTCTTCAGTAGTCTGAAGGGGGGCGCCACTTCGCGGTAAATTCGCGAACTGGAAGTGAGCCAAATCTAAATTGGGTATATAATGCCCTATCCCTTGGGATCTGAATTATGTCCAAGTAAGGTTCGAAGCCTCTAGATTGTTTATGCTGGAAGAATTCTTCCGTAAGCCTTCCCATGTTTGGGTTATTGAGGTCTCTAGCGTCTATCCAGTCCCAATAGATCCGTTTAAGTTCTACCTTGCTTGGTGGATTTTGAGTGTCCCAGGATTCCTTAAGGCCAAGTGTTATCATTAGTGCCTTGAGATTGGAAATCCATTTAATCCCCTTGTTGGTATCCACGCGCATTACTTCTGTGAATGCCTCTGCATAGTTAGCGAGTTCCAGGGTACTCCTAAGGCGAGCCCAATAGAGCAGTGGGCGAAGTTTGGCCAGATCTTTAAAATGGCGCCTGCCCAGGTCGTGTATCAAGGGGGGTTAGAGGGACGCCTTGAGGTAACATGATCAGGTCCCTAAAGAACTTGTATTCTGACCTACTAATCTCATCGAGGTTGTCAAAACCCCATAGCTCGGCGCCATACAGAGCCGAGCTAACTGCCTTGGCTCCATACACAGTGAGTGCCGGGGCAACAGGTCTACTAAATGATGAGCGATGTTCTCTGCTCAGTGCCCCGGCAGCGCGTTTGTGATTCAGGAGCATTTTATCGAGATGGGGTCTCCACTGCGCTTTTTCTGAGAGACGTATCCCTAGGTAATCAAAGGTGGTAACTCTCTCTAGGTGTGTCCCATCTAAGGTGATATTATTCCTGAACGATTTATGGGGATTAAATGTCATACATTTTGTTTTAGATGTATTTATGACCAACCCCCGAATGTTACAAAAAATTTGGAACCTGTTCAGGAGTTTTTGCAGGCCTGCAGGGGTCTTAGAGATCAGCAATGTATTGTCAGCAAACAGGAGAGTTGGTACCTTGTTACCTGCCAGGGCCGGGGCATCAGCTGGTATTTCTTGCAAAAGGCTGACCACCCCGTTCACATATAGGGAGAACAGGGTGGGTGCCATCACACAGCCCTGCCGATCTCCCCTGTTTACTGGGATCTTTTCGGTAAGCTGCCCTTGGGACCCCCATCTTATCTGAGCATAATTACCCTCGTGAAGCCTTACTAAAAGGTTAAGGATTAATGGAGGGATGCCCATATCTCGCAGTGTTTCCCATAACCTATTCCTGGGGACCAGGTCAAAGGCAGTCTTTAAGTCGATAAAAGCGAGATAAAGACTACCTTTACCAGTCACTACCACTTTCCAATAAATCAAGAGGAGTCTGAAGACCTGGTCCACCGTTCCCGTGTTGGTCCGGAATCCCGCCTGATATTGAGAGAGGATATCCTCCTCCTCAGCCCACGATTGAATTCTCTGCAATACGACCCTGCCAACTATCTTCTGCATTGCATCTATAAGGCTGATTGGCCTATAGTTGGAAGGGTCCTCTCTAGCTCCCTTCTTATAGATTGGGACTTCCTCCGCACCCTTCCATGATTCTGGAACTGGACATCCTCTAGAGATGGAGTTAATAAGAAGGAGGACATACTCGGCCCATTTTTTCCGATCAGCAAGGAACAGGTCTCCAGGGAGGCCATCCGGTCCCGGGGCCTTGGCAGGCACTATCCTACTTATGGCAGACTCGACTTCATTCAGTGTGAATGGGTCACTGTCGATATTCCTAAGATTAGTTGGGGGATGGCCGTATTGCCCATCCACACTTGCATTGTTAGACCCAGAGTAAAGTTCACCAAAATGGTCGTGCCAGACCTGAGATGGGATGTGGTTGGAGATTTGATCTACTTCCCCCTTATTTGCCTGTCTAACCAGTGTCCAAAAGAGGTTAGTGTCCCTTGCTAAACTGGCATTTTTGAGATCTTGCCATCGGGTTTCATCCCAATCTAACTTTGCTTGGTGCTGGGCCTCTCTGTATTCTTTCCTTGTGGCTTTGATGGCTGAACCATTCTTAGCTCTGATAGCTACTACCAAGGCCTTCCTCTTGAGTCTACACTCTTTGGTATACCAGGATTGCCCTCTCCTTGGTTGTGCTACAGACTTAGTAGGCCTGTTAGGCACTTGAAAATGGGTACTAATCTGTTCAATAGTACGTGTATGTATAATGAGAGCATTAGTAGGCCCAGCTTCTATTCCTTCTCGTAGCTCGTTAGTATTTTTGTGCAGTACTTGTCTAATGGCCTCTAATTTTGCGTCTTGTAAGGCAACCTTGTGCCATTTTAGGGCTCTTCTAGAGTTTGATGGAATCACCTCTTTCGTCACAGAGTGCATGTGGGTGGTCGATGTAAGGCAAGGAAATGCCCATGGAGACCTCAAGGACATACAAAGAGGGTTGTGTTCCCCACCACCATATCTAAAACATGCCCCCAAAACCCAACGTCTACTAAGATATAGTCAACACGAGATGGGCAAGTTACTCTATTATAAGTGAAGGCTCCCTGAGCATCTGACTTGGTCCTGCCATTCACTGCCCTCAAACCATATTCCACGGTGAGTGCATTAAGTTGGATAGCCACTTGTGACCATCTTTTTACCGGGGGTATAGTTAATAGGGGAACACCCCATTTTCTATCTTCCTCCTCTATCCCTATTATGTCCTCTGTCCTAAGAGGCTCAAAAGTGCTGTTAAAATCACCTGCGACTACTACTCTAGAATGGGACAAACAATTTGACAAGCCTTGTTCAAGTAGTGTAATAGTCGATGAGGCTTTGCCCCCAGCTGTTCCCCTTATATAGACATTGAACAAATCCATCATTTTCCCCCCCTCTTGGGCCTTTGATTGTAAGCCTCATAATGTCTGGGCTTAAGATTTGATGATTGAAAATTCTACAATTAAGGGCAATTTTAACCCATACAATCAGCCCTCCCGAGGGGCGACCCTTCCCTATGGTGGTAGCTGGTATATGATAGCAGCTATAGCCCGATTTATATAAAGGAGCCAGGCTCCACGTTTCCTGGAAAGCGCAGATGTCATAGCCCTCTACTAGATCGTTCCAATGGGGTAGTGGTAGTTTGCTACTAAGGCCAGCGACGTTCCAGGAGATGATTTTTAACTGATGGGGAAGGGCTAAATCTTGAGTTATTACCGTAGTGGGTTTACGAGGAGGGATTGGGTCATTTATAGAGGTGTGGTCAATGACTAAGCGAAGGACCTGTGACGGCTGTACTCTCGGGGTCTTACAGATATATAGTTACCGAAGGTAAGTAACTTGTTCGACACTCATGTAGCTACTCACCAACCCATGCAGCCAGTTACACACCAACTGACAGACTGATACAGACATTCACAAAGATTAGTCCCTCATCCATGCATTCAGTAAGACACGTTTAATCACTCACTTATACAGTCAGTCACGCACCTACTAAATCAGCCATTCAGACACTCATACACCCACTCATTCTTCAATACACCTTGGCGTGTATATATATATATATATATATATATATATATATATATATATATATATATATATATAAAAAACATACAAAAAAATTTCAGAAACACAGTCACTGGATGATTTCATCAGTGATGTCATTTGAGATGTCATCAGTGAGTGATGTCACTGACCATGTTATGAGTGATGTAATATGTGACGTCATCAGCAGTGCATTGCGGGGGCACGAGTTATAGTTAGCTCAACTAACTATAACGGCCGAATTTCTCTGGTTTTGTACGAGCGAAATGTCCAACTAACTATAACGTCCCTGAAACCTGTGGTTTTTTCAGTAAATATGTAAATATATATATATATATTTATAAACTAAAGTGGCCCATTATCAGCCAGCACCGGCTTACTATACAAAGACACTGTACTTCTAAAAAAAAAAAAAAAAAAGTGAAGCCTTTCCTCTCTCCAAAATTTGGACAGAAACATTTATAAGTATCAAAATCATACACTACTTTCCACGTTACAGCAAGACCATAATCCGGGAAAGGTAAGGGCTGACTACAACACGTGAGCAGCATGTGCATAGCTTATGGTCGCTACCAAAAGCAGGCATCAAACAAAAGATACATACTTACATAAAACAACCAAGCACCCAGAAACCTTTAAGCCATATCTACACAAAGCCTGGACACTTGGCCCATTA
The DNA here is from genome assembly GCA_963921515.1 of Calotriton arnoldi. Classification (NCBI taxonomy): domain Eukaryota; kingdom Metazoa; phylum Chordata; class Amphibia; order Caudata; family Salamandridae; genus Calotriton; species Calotriton arnoldi. The sequence continues at coordinate 1,026,991 of CAWUFW010005625.1, forward strand.
CATCACGAAAACTACAAACTGTCTCTGATTATCTGAACAAAGAACTAGTGGGTGGTAACGAGCATATTAAAAGGGCACAGAATAAAATAACCGAATCACACTTTAGCCTACATAAATATGTATGGGCCAAGGAAATACAACTATTTCCATATACATCTGGTTAGCCGGTAACCGCAAAATAAAGGGTTTCAGGGTCACATCTATAAATGTTTACACACACCAGCAAATTCAAATATGTATAAAGGTGTGTTTATTTATGTATGTACAGTCCTGTGAGTGAGAATATATGGGTACCTATTATGTACGCACAAGGGAGAACACATACTCTCAAAAAGAACAAGTGGTACACCACACAATAACCTTTTCCTGTGGGGACTTTTTAAACTTCACTCCCTCCTCCACAATCTGTAAATACTGCTACATAATCGATGCACAGTATGTGAATCTAGAAGACATCTATGCTGCAAAAAAAACTAGTTACTTACCTGTAACAGTAGGTTCGAGGCATATGAGCTGCAGATTGTACACTATGCATAGATCGCCATCTGGTGTTGTGCTCGGATGCTTGCACCTTGTTGTCTTGGAAGACTCTTTTGTAGTCACGAGATAGGTGACTCCTCCTTTGGACGATAGTGCGCATGGGCATAGACTCCATCCTCAGATTATTGTTTTCCGCCATCGGGTTCGGATGTAACTTCTGCGCTCCGGTTCGGCACCATATTCTCCAAACCTTTTCGACGCGCAAACTATCAAAAAAGTCGACGGTATTGTTTTCGATCGCGTGATATTCGACGCGCACCTCAACTACTCGATTCCGGTCGTCGACCCGGGCCGTTGGGCCTATCGACGCCGTTCGGGCCTACAGCTCATGGAAAGGACTCCATTTAAAAAATGCCCCCAGTGTGGAGCTAAATTCAGTGACCACCACAAGGTCTGTAACCTATGTCTCTCGCCCGAACACGACGAGAACAATTGCCAAGCCTGCGCCTCTTTTACATCTAAAAAGACCATCCGTGATCGCCGGGCCCGACGACACATCATGGCGCAGCGAGCAGCTCCGGTACCGGTGGACATCTTCGATGAAGTCCCGGAGGAGGATTCTGAGGACCTGGAAATCGTGTCCGAAGCAGACGACTCAGACTCAGACGACCACATCACTCCTGGTCAACGAGTGAGTACAACTGCCCCTACCCCACCTCAAAAAAAGAAGACCCTGGTCAAGACTTCGCATGCTGGCCCCAGTCGCGACCAAAAATAAACTTCAGAAGCCCCGCCCCTGGGCCCGGCTCCGAAGATAAGGGACAAGCCTTCCAGTAGCTCGGGACCGAGCAAACCGCATCTTGGTGTTCCGCAGGCACCATCGGCACCGAAACCGAGCGTGCAGCCTACTCCCAAAAAGACATCGGCACCGAACACCTCAACGCCTAAAGAAAGGCCATCGGATCCGAAATCAAAACCTTCGGAACCGAAAAAGATTTCCGCCTCCACAGCCAAGCCAAAGGACCCCAAACCATCTCCCAAGGCCTCGGAGCAGAAATCTACACCTCGCTCGGACCCGAAGAAATCGGCGCCGAAAGCGGTTACCGAAGAAGAAGAACTTTTTCGGCCAGATCCTATTGATCCAAAACAAAAAACTCTCCACATAGACCCCAAAACAGGACATTTGGCTACTGTTCCACACAAGAAGATGAAACTGGACACACCAGGCACTCCTGAAAAAGAAAGACTGTGCCACTTCACCTATACAACCCTCTTCTCCTATTCTTCCTCTTAACCCAGTCTCTCCTCCACATTCTCCTATACTTCCACCAAACTCACTACCACCACAGGATGATGATGATCTAGGGCAGTGGTTCCCAAACTTTTGACTCCTGAGGACCCCCACTGAATCACTACTGGAAGCCGGGGACCCCCAAGCAATTTGTCCAATTTAAATTTCAAAAATTAAAACAGTAATTCGCAAAAATACACAAACAAGTACACATCAAATAAATACTTGCATTTCTAAAGCTTTTATTATTTTATATTGAAAAATATGCAAAAATCAAAACATTTTAATGGGAAAGATGGTGCTGCATCTCAGTGACTAACTTTTCAATGTTTGGTTTTATTTCGGAAAGTTGAATCCTTAGGTCAGATTCAACATTTTGCAAGCGATTTCTGTACTTATTTTTAAGGTACATAAGATTTGAGAAAGCCTTCTCGCATAAATATGTGGTGGGGATGTCAGTGCCAAAGTGCTCTGTGTTGTGCTGCTGGAGGAGAGGGGTTGAGCTGCAGCCTGGTGCTCAAAAGGCACACAGGGATACGTTGTAAAGGCACAGGCTCTCAGCAGGCATTTGAGCTCTCCCGGCAGAGTCCACTTGAGTGTGTGCACTGCAGAAGGTATGGCTCGAGACTGGAGCCCAGCACCAGGAACTCACACTGTTGCAGTTTAAAGTAGGTAAGTGCTTCTGATAGTCTATTAATGCTTGATTTTTGCTCACAAATAAGTGTCACTCATAGTATTTGAATGTCACTCAAAATTACACTGAAATTCGGTCGCACTTGTTCGTCATTATCTTCTTCTGTTCACCCCTGTCCCTTTCTGCCCTAGTTTCCCCTCTCTCCAGACACTACTCGCCCACCTTTCCGTCTCTTGACAAAGTCGACCTTCTTTCATAATACCTACTTACCTCTCACTTTTCTCTCCCACCCCCTTTTCTTGCAGTCTTTCATTCCTTCTAGGTCTCGCGTTTGCAAAGATTTTGGTTTTAGTAATACTTTGTTGGACGGTTGCGCCATTCACAACGCCTTTGGGCTCAAACCCCCCTCCCAGTCGTGTGTGTCAGCCCGGGCTGAGACAGCTTCCCGGGCTGGCGACTGTCTTATTGCAGCAGCACCGAGTACTTCACAGGTCTTTAAAGACCATTTGCATGTTAATGAGGCTTTTTGTGTTTTCACCCCTTCTTGTAGCCCCTGCATCTCCACTCTGTCTATTGCTTGAAGAATTAGATGTCCAATAGCTATCTTACAGGTTTTGGTTTATCCCGAAAATGTTGGCAGGAATGGCAGCCATGCAAAATTGATGAAACAGCAATATTGGATGACGTGCTAAAAACTAGGCGAGGAACAAGCGGCAATGACTACCCAGCGTTCAGGGTTCAGTCAGAGAGCAGAGTGTGGGTAGCTATGGACATTTATGTATGTGTGCTGACAGCAGGATGTCAGAGCAAAGAGTTTATCAGAGTCCGGGCGCCATGAGCGAGAAATAAAATAAAAATCCAGTGAACAGAACTTTGCAGCGGTTGCAGTGAATGCTGTTATCCCAGTAAAGAGGAGAAGGAAGGGTTTTAAACTCTTGGGAAATATGTACTTTTACTTAAGGCAGCGGCGTCATCACCTGAGGTCTGCCCACCGCGCCCACCCCTCCTGCCCCCTGTGGAATCTGTGGCGCGCGCATTCCGATCACTATCAGGTAATTCCAATGAGCTGCTGATCGGGGCAGCAGACACAACAAAGCAATATCTCGGGATTTACATCAAACGCCAGGAACAGGGGATACAGATACCAAGGCCAGATATTATTTTTATCACGCTGAGGGTGCGCGCAAAATAAGAGGGCCCGATATGGACCCGTCTCAGAACCTGGCTTTTAAAACGGCCAATGCTGAGCTCCGGCAGGATCCGGCCACTTACAGCCCTGCCCCTCAGTGCCAAAACTCTCACCGGTTCAGCTTCCCTTCAATTTCTGCCACAGTACTGTATCTAAATGAACTTGATAATGTGCTGCATGACTAACCACTTATTATAAGGTCCCAAAGACGAGCGCGCGCTTTTACAGTAAATGCGTACAATTTACACACACTAATTAAACACTCACCAGACGGAGAAGAGTCCTCCTGCCCGTTCAAGGTGTTCCAGCCTTCAATCTCGACACACGAGGCACTGCTGTACCCTGCTTTCAGGGCAAATGGGGACATATGGTCACAAAATACACTGGGCCTGGCCACAAACAGAGGAGGAAATGCACGCACTGCCGTGCAGCGCGACGTCAGGTGACGGGCAGAAGCGAATAGTAAAATAAGGGCAATCACCCTTCAGCTTGCACCTAAAGCGGAATGGTGATTGGCCAGTGTGGTGTTGCTGCAATTGTATTGTAGTCTTGCCGCCCTGGCGCCAGCAACATTCACACCTCTTATGTGCTGTGAGGGCGCAAGGGCGTTTCGTTTTTTACGACTGTAGGCACTCAAGTCCTGCGGACCCCCTGGGAATGTGTCACGGACCCCTGGGGGTCCGCGGACCACAGTTTGGGAAACGCTGATCTAGGGGATGGGGGAGGCAACAATGACCCTTTCACTGACCCTGATGACGATACGGATGTACCACAGGACAATTGGGACGATTATAATGACCCAATAGATCCTCCAGACCTCCCGGATCCCCATGCATATCCAACAAAGCCGTCTCCCCCAGATGACAATATCGGCTTTGGTCAGCTTGTAAATAGGGCTGCTCTCTACCATGGGGTTCAGATGCATTCTGACCCTGCAGAAGGGGACTTTCTTCTAGACACCTTTGAACAGTCACAAAAGACTGTACAAACCCTGCCAATGTTAAAGTGTGTCATTAAACATGCCCCCGACATATTCAAAGACCCTGTTAGGGCTAGAATTCTCAATCCCAGGATTGACAAAAAATATAACCCCGCTCCCAATGATCCCACCTACATCAAGGGTCAACTACCTTTAGACTCACTAGTGGTAGCTAATGCTAGGAAACGTGCCAATTCTCAGACCTCCGGTGATGCACCACCTCCGGATAAAGAGTCTAAGTTGTTAGATGCTGCCGGCAAAAGAGTTGCCGCCCAAGCAGCTAATCACTGGCGGATAGCCAACACACAGGCATTACTTGCTAGGTATGATAGGGCTCACTATGACCAACTAGAAACCCTATTACAACATTTACCTGATCAATATAAAACCAAGGCAAATGATTTAATTCAGGAGGGCAAATTAATAACCAATGCTTCAATCAAGTGTGCCCTTGACGCAGCTGACACAGCCTCTAGGTCCATTAACACTAGTGTACTACTCAGACGACATGCCTGGTTACGCATCTCGGGCTTCAAACGGGAGGTACAAACAACAATCCTCAATCAGCCGTTCAATCAACAACAACTCTTTGGACCGGCTGTAGACACCACTCTAGAGAAAATGAAAAAGGACACGGAGACTGCTAAATCCATGGGGGCATTACAGTCTCCATCCACACGTGGTCCCTTTCGTCGCTCCTTCTATAGAGGAGCATCCAAAAATATCGGAACAGACACCGCCTCTTTTTCCTACAAAAACACCACGCAAACATCCCCCAACAGAGGATATTTTAGAGGTGGATACCGGGGAAATAACAACAAAAGCTTGTTAAAAGCTGTTAAAAGCTTGGGAGTCATCATAAATAGTGATCTCACGCTAAAAACTCAGGTCGGCTCTGTGGTCTCTGCCTGTTTCCTCCAGATGCGCAAGATCAGGAAAATAAGTAGACTTCTTACCCATGAAGCCTTAATTCAGGTGGTGATAGCCTTGGTATTATCACGCCTTGATTTCTCTAACGCTATCTACCTTGGTATCCCACTCTCTCTCTCTCTAAAAAGCTACAGATGATCCAGAATCAAGCGGCCAGAGTGCTCTATAGGCAACCCAGGTGGCAACACGCTTCCCCCCTTCTAAAGAAGCTACACTGGGTACCCATTCTCCAACGTTGCGCCTTCAAAACGGGCTGCTTGCTGTTCAAATCCTTGTCTTGTCAAAGCCCAAATTTCATGGACAGCCTGATCTCCCGCTACATCCCTTCTCGCAACTTATGCTCAGCTCACCTCCAACTTCTGAACGTTCCAACGTTTAAACTTAAGCGCCTAGGTGGCTGCAGGTTTGCCACCTTGGCCCCTAAATTGTGGAACTCTATCCCCCTGGAAATCAGATCCAGCATCGACCTACTGAGTTTTGGAAAGTCACTTAAAACATGGTTGTTCATCCAGGCCTACGAATGAACTATCGGCTTACCCTTTCAGACAGTTACTTAGCCGGACAGCAGACCAAATCCATCTTCCTAGACAGCGCCATGAAACCAATTGGTGTACGAGCGCTTTATAAAATTCTTATAACATAACATAACAAAGGAAGAGGCTGAGGTAACAACAACACTCGCGCCTCCCCCACTAATAAGCAGTGACTTCCCTCCAGACCATTCTAACCCGGTCGGAGGGAGACTATCACAGTTCCTGCCTGTCTGGAATTCCATCACTACAGACAAGTGGGTAAGACAAATTATCCAGTATGGTTACTGCCTGGAACTTACAGCAACCCCACCCACCATACCACCCAAACAGCGTCCAATGTCCATGGAACATCTCACACTCTTAAAACAAGAGGTTCTCTCACTGCTTCAAAAGCAAGCAATAGAACTAGTTCCCTTACAGCATCAAGGAACAGGGGTTTACTCGCTGTATTTCCTAATCCCCAAAAAGGACGGCACCATAAGGCCAATACTTCACCTCAGACCCCTCAATCTTTACATACAATCAGATAATTTTCATATGATCACTCTTCAACAGGTCCTCCCACTACTTCAACAAGGCGACTTCCTTGCCACACTAGATCTCAAGGACGTCTACTTCCACATTCCCATACACCCGGCTCACAGGAAATATCTAAGATTCATAGTGGACGGACAACACTATCAGTTCAAAGTCCTTCCATTCGGGGTGACCACCGCACCCAGGGTGTTCACAAAGTGCCTTGCAGTCATAGCAGCACACTTAAGAAGACTACAAATCCATGTCTTTCCATACCTCGACGACTGGCTAATAAAAGCCAAGTCATTCAACCAGTGTGTTCATCACACTCATCAAACCATCCAGCTGCTACACGACTTAGGATTCACAGTAAACTACATCAAGTCACATCTTCAGCCCTCCCACATACACCAGTATTTAGGGGCCACATTAGACACCTCCAGAGCTCTGGCATATCCCAATCCAGCCAGGATAACCAGTATACAAACACTAATCACCAAATTTCAGTCACAGCATTCCCTCCCAGCAAGGGTATTCATGCAACTCATAGGAATGATGGCATCTTGCATTTTTATCGTACCTCATGCAAGACTTCAGATGCGCCCCTTACAAGAATGCCTAGCACGTCAGTGGAACCAGGCTCAAGGACAACTTACAGATCTGATGTTGGTGGACAGCCGCACACATCGCTCTCTGCAGTGGTGGAACACACCAAACCTTTCCAAAGGGCGGCCGTTCCTAGAGCCAGTTCCACAGATAGTGCTAACAGCAGACGCATCACTCACCGGCTGGGAGCTCATCTTCTAAACCACACAATTCAAGGCAAATGGACCACTCAACAGAAAGAGTTCCACATCAATCACCTAGAATTACTGGCAATATTCCTAGCATTAAAATCATTCCAAGTACATCTACGTCACAAGACTGTACTAGTCCGGACGGACAACATGACAGCCATGTATTACGTGCAAAAACAAGGAGGCACACATTCTTTGCAGCTGTCTCAGCTGGCACAGAACATTTGGAGATGGGCCATTCCACAAAACATATATCTTCTTTTAGAACATCTTCCAGGAGTTCACAATCAGATTGCGGATCTGCTAAGTCGACAGACACAGCAGATACACGAATGGGAACTTCATCCCCAAGTTCTTCAACTATTTTTCCAAATGTGGGGTCAATCAGACATAGATCTGTTCGCCACACACAAATGCAAAATGCCCAACCTTCGCCGCCAGGTTTCCACACCCGTTGTCCAAAGGCAATGCGATATGGATGAACTGGTCAGGCAGATTTGCGTACGCTTTTCCGCCACTCCCACTGATTCCCCTAGTAGTACGCAAGCTCAGACAACAGTCTCTCAGGATGATCCTGGTAGCTCCCACATGGGCACGGCAACCGTGGTCACAACACTACTGGAACTTTCAGTAGTTCCACACCAAAAGCTACGTCTCTCCCCAACGTTGCTAACGCAGAACCATGGAGAGATAAGGCACCCCGATCCAGGTCAACTGAATCTAGCGATCTGGCTCCTGAAGTCCTAGAGTTTGGTTATCTTAACCTTCCACCGGACTGTATGAACATCATTAAGGAAGCCAGGCGCCCTACTACTAGAGCTTGCTATGCAGCAAAATGGAAAAGATTTGTCATTTACTGCAACAACAATAAAATCAATCCGCTGGGCGCTTCAATCCAGGACATCATTTGCTATTTGCTACACTTACAAAGGTGTAATCTAGCATATTCATCCATAAGATTACATCTAGCAGCACTTGCCGCTTATTTGCAAAACAGACAACACTTGTCACTATTTAGAGTACCTGCAATTAAGGCCTTTATGGAGGGCCTTAAAAGGATAATTCCCCCCAGACTGCCACCCTCTCCAGTGTGGAATTTAAACATTGTTCTTACCAGGCTCATGGGTCCCCTATTTGAACCTCTACACAAATGCGAACTACAGTTCCTCACATGGAAAGTAGCTTTCCTTGTCGCAACTACCTCTCTCAAGAGGGTTAGTGAGATCCAGGCTTTAACCATACAAGAACCATTCTTACAAATACATCGTAACAAGGTGGTTCTTAGAACAAATCCAAAATCCCTTCCCAAAGTAATCTCTGCTTTTCATCTTAACCAATCAGTTGAGTTACCAGTGTTTTTCCAAAACCCAGACTCTGTAGCAGAGAGGGCTCTTCACACACACACAACGTCAAAAGAGCCCTACTTTATTACATCGACAGGACTAAGCCCTTTAGAAAGACAAAACAACTGTTTGTAGCCTTCGCACCACCTCATAAAGGTAACCCCATCTTCAAAGCTGGGATCGCTAGGTGGATAGTAAAATGCAGTCAAATATGCTACCAAAAGGCTAAACGCACATTAACAATTCCCCCTAGAGCGCACTCAACACGCAAACTAGGGGCTTCCATGGCATTCTTAGGGAACATTCCCTTAGATCACATCTGTAAAGCAGCAACATGGTCTACACCACACACCTTCACCAAACGCTATTGTGTTGACGTGCAGGCTAAGCAACAAGCTTCTGTAGGCCAAGCTGTTCTTAAAACACTTTTTCAAACCACTGCAACAGATACAGGTGACCACCGCTAGGGGAGACACTGCTGTACAGTCTATGCATAGTGTACAATCTGCAGCTCATATGCCTCGAACGGAAAATGCTACTTACCAGTATGCATCTGTTCTTGGCATGTAGAGCTGCAGAGTTGTACACGCCCACCCGCCTCCCGGAACCTGTATCTGTTCCAGTATTATCTTAATTAGATACATTCACATGGACATCACTTTATTTTTACTCACTCCATCATTTCCCATCATGACGAAAAACAATCTGAGGATGGAGTCGATGCCCATGCGTACTATCGTCCAAAGGAGGAGTCACCTATCTCGTGACTACAAAAGACTCTTCCAAGACAACAACAAGGTGCAAGCATCCGAGCCCAACACCAGATGGCGATCTATGCATAGTGTACAACTCTGCAGCTCTACATGCCAAGAACAGATGCATACTGGTAAGTAGCATTTTCCTTTTGCAGCTTGACTGTTCTAGATTCACATACGACCCTCCCACCTCCTCGGTGAAGGAGAAAACTTAAGTATTAATAAAGATTTGGGGGGAAAAAAGGTAGATTCAGGACAGAGTCCCTAAATCAGCATAGTATTTAAGTATTTTATAAGGAATAACTAATAGCACAATGCTACATATTTCCTCTTATAACAGCAGGTGACTTTCTTAAAAGTGCCACACCTAGTCACCTTCATAGCCCTTAAACAAACAAATAAATAATAACACATTTGTAAACAAAGCATAAGGGCACAGATATTAGTATTCTTTTCATACTGATCCCAAAAATATATATACAGCAACATATATAGAAAACACACAACAAGCACAGCTTAAAAAAAAAAAAAAAAAGAACCTTTTTAAAGTCAACAAGTGTCCCTGCACTCTCAGCACAATAAACACATACAAATAATATTATGCTTATTCAACACTAGGCATACACAATCACAAGGCATAAAAAATAATCTGAGAGCTTGCACACACACAAAGGGGGTTATAGCCCAACTAAAAGGATCGGGTTTCACACACACCCATGGGGGAGGGGAGGAGGTAACACTTTCCGACTCCTGCCACTAGATGGCGGGATATGCACAGTATGTGAATCTAGAGAGTCAAGCTGCAAAACTATTGTTACAGGTAAGTATCTAGTTTCTTATTATACATATGTTTTTTAAACATTAAAATATATACATATTGGAAATAATGGCCTGCCAACAAGCTATAGAGCCATACAGTCTTACAGACTTAATTTCAGACATCCACATCAAACACACGCTACCCACCGCTTTTTTAAGGTACTCCTATACAGCCACAGTCCCACGATTGGAAAATGCTGCTTTACCGTATTAGCATCGGTTCGGAGCGTGTAGTGCTGTCGATTAGCATCTGATAGAGACATCTAGATGCATATTCCTTAGCTTCGAACTTCCAGGCGTCATGCTGGATCTGTAAGATATCTGATAGCAGTACCACTGCACACCGATAGGTGGCATCGGTCGTATGCGTCGGGTTCGTCGTCGTGACGTCCACGCCTATATAGTCTTCTATATAGGCGCCACCCCGGCATGCTGAAGTCAGTTCTTTTCTTTCCGCGACAGCCAGCACAGATCCGTCGAAGAGAGCTACCCCCTGTCACTTTTTGACAGACTGTTTTCGACTTTTTGTTGAGTCCTTTTGGACTTTTGCCCAGTGAGAAGACCTCTGGGTTCAAGCCGTGCGGCATGCTTTGACTTCACCCCGTCGGTCACGTGACGAGATGGAGGAGTCTTGACGTTCGAGGCTCCGCAGAGCGGAGTGGGTGTCTGGGTCGGCTCTGCGTTTCCCTCCCTTTCCGGGGCCGGGAGCGACCTCCACCCATTAAAAGAATTTTATGACACCATGTGTGCCATATTTGGGCGGCCTGACCCTGCCAGCCCGCCTTCAGACCCCGCAGGTTCGGCAGAAGGGGATCCCGTGTGTTCCGTGCCTCCAGCGTCACGGCCTCCTCTTGGATCCGTACTGGCACTGGTCGTACCACTCCGACCTTCCCTGGCGCCGCATCAGTCATCGAGACCCTCGGCGTCGCCTGCACCCACCGGCGGCACCTCCCCTATTGCCATTCCAGCCATCACGGAGCCGGTTGGGCGTTCTCCGACACCGAGACAGGTGCTGACGGAGCCATACGGCACCATGTCGTTGACTCTACCCTACTCTGAAGGGCTAGGAATAGATGATGATGATGACTGGGAGGGGCAGCAGGATCCTTTAGAAATCTCCCAACCACTCAAGACCTCGACTGGTATGAGGGCCTGGGTGATGCTAGCGGCCTGGACACCTCTCCAGATTCTGGCATGCTGTCTACCCCTAATCTGGCTACGGAGGAGGGGGCTTTTTTTGCAATGGTGGTGCGTAGGGCTGCGGAGGTCTTGTACCTGCAGCTTCCTACGGTGGCAGCCAAGACTAATGTCTTGATGGAGATCTTGCAGCCTGGCGTCTCTACCTCAGAACACTTGCTGCCTTTCAATAAGACCTTGACCGAAGTTCTACTGGGCACCTGGTCCAAGCCCAGCACAGGGGCTCCTGTGAATAGAACTATTGCCCTCTGCAATCGCCCTGCACCGGGCGAACCAGATGTCCTCTCCACTAATCCCACCCCACAGAGCTTGGTGTTCCAAGCATCTACTTCCCGTGGCGCGTTCCCTACCACACCTCCGGACAGGGAATCCAAAAGGCTGGACAGCTTCAGTAAGAAGATCTTTTCTTCCACCAGCCTAGCTTTGCGGTCGGTAAACACTGCATGCCTCTTGGGCCGCTCTTCCCATTCGCTGTGGGATACGGTTGCACAGGTGCTGCCCAGAGTCTCGGAGGAGGACCAGGCTCTCCTCTCCCAAGCTGTTTCAGACGGGAGAGATGCAGTGAATTTTGCCATACAATATGGCTTAGACACGACAGACTCGCTAGATAGAGCGATTTCCTCGATGGTGGCCGTTGGGCGCCACGCCTGGCTGAGGACTCCTGGCTTCTCTGGGAATGGCCAAGCTAACCGTATGAACATGCCCTTTGATGGCTCCTGTCTCTTCCGAGACCAGGCAGATGCAGCGCTTGAGCGCTTTAAGGACTCGCGGGCTACAGCCAAGTCCCTAGATCTCATCTGATCATCCCTGCCTGTGTCTGCCTTTTGTGGCTGCGGAAGGGGTTTCCACCGGTCTAACCCTATTCCAGCGGTAGGACCCCGCAAGTCCAACAACCTCTGCTGGGTCGTGTACATGGTTCACCCCGACCTCGTGGGTTGGGTGGCCAGATGTCGAGTCGAGCCACAAACCCCTCCTCCACCGCAAAATCTTCCTAGTCCAATCCTTCTGGATTATGGAAGTCCAGTTGGTGGCAGGATACGCCATCACCTCCACCACTGGCGAGATATCACCTCGGACAGGTGGGTGTTTCAAATTGTCCGAAGGGGCTAATCCCTCCCCTTCGAGACCACCCCTCCCTCCATGCCTCCAACTTACGATCGGCTGACGGAGGATTATCTTGCCTTGCTCCGGCAGGAAGTCAAGACTCTCTTGGCCAAGGGGCTATAGAGAGGGTTCCCGGGCCAGAAATAGACTGTGGTTGCTCTTCCCGCTATTTTCTTATTCCAATGAAGGACGGAGGCCTTCATCCTATCCTCAACCTCCGGGCCCTCAACTACTTTCTCAAAAAGGAAAAGTTCAAGATCCTCACCCTTGCTCAGGTCCCGTCTGGCCTGGACCCGGAAGCCTGGTTGGTAGCGTTGGACTTGCAGGATGCCTATTTCCATATCCCCGTCCTGCCTGCCCATCGCCATTACCTGTCGTTTACGGTGGGCCACGAGCACTTTCAGTTTACCGTGCTCCCTTTCGGCCTCACTAGTGCCCCTCGGGTGTTCACCAAGGTGATGGCGATGGTCGCAGCCTATCTGCGGGGATCAGGGGTTCCAGTCTTCCCCTATCTCAGCGACTGGTTGTTGAAGGCGGGCTCGTCCCAAGCAGTCGTCCCCCACCTCCAGACTACGGCGAACCTCCTGCATTCGCTGAGGTTCACTATCAACGTCCTGAAGTCACACCTGACTCCCTCTCAGATGCTCTTTCATCGGAGCAGTTCTGGACACGGTCCAGTTTCGGGCTTATCCTCTCGGGTGGCGGGTCCAGGATATTCAGGCTATGATACTGTTGTTTCCGCCTCTATCCTGGATTTCGGTGAGAGTGACTCTGAGGCTGTTGGGCCTCATGGCCTCCTGCATCCTGCTGGTGGACCATGCCAGATGGCACATGCAGGCTCTGCAGTGGGACCTGAAGTTCCAATGGGCACAGCATCGGGGAAATCTCAACGCCTGGTTCTGATATCGGAGGGCACCGCGAATGACCTGCGGTGGTGGCTGACAAACCGCAATTGGGTCAGGGTCCGACCCCTCTTCCTTCCCCACCCAGATCTCACAGTAGTGACGGATGTGTCCCTTCTGGGATGGGGCGGCCATCTGGGAGACGTGGAGATCAGAGGACTCTGGTCTCTGGCGGAAGCCAGGCTCCATATCAACCTGTTGGCGCTTCGTACGATCCAATTGGCACTGAAAGCCTTTTTACCATCCCTCAAGGGGAGGCTAGTTCAGGTGTTTACAGACAACACTACTGCCATGTGGTACTGCAACAAACAGGGCGGAGTGGGGTCGTGGACCCTCTTTCAAGAGGCCCTGCGTCTCTTGACTTGGCTGGATCAAGGCATATCCCTGGTGGTTCAACATCTGGCCGGTTCTCTGAACGGCAGAACAGACAAACACAGCCGTCGGTGCCTGGCGTATACGAGTGGCGTCTCCATCCATAGGTGGTGCAAGGTCTCTTTCTGCAGTGGGTAGAGCCTTCGTTAGATCTGTTTGCCTCCGAAGAGAACGTGCAATGTCTGCAGTTTTGCACGTTGGAGTTTCCAAGGTGGCTCTCGCTCTGCAACGCTTTTCAACGCAACTGGAGCGCAGGCCTCCTGTACGCCTTTCAACCCATACCACTCCTGCCCAGAGTGCTCCAGAAGATCAGGAGCAACCGGGCCCAAGTCATCCTTGTGACTCTGGACTGGGTACAGAGAGTGTGGTATCCCGAGCTTCTGCAAATGAGCATCGATCCCCAAATCAGGCTGTCCCTTTGGGAGGATCTTCTGTCGCAGCAGCAGGGGAGGGTCCTCCACCTGAACCTGTCCTCTCTCCGCCTCCTTGCATGGAGATTGAGTGACAACAGTTGACAGCTTTTGATCTTCCTGCTGAAGACTGTGAAGTTATTCTGGCAGCCAGGTGTCCCTCCACAAAGTCGGTTTATGCCTTCCAATGGCAAAGGTTTTATAAATACTGTACAGAACGGTCTGTTGACCCTTTGTCTGCCTCCCTCTCTGATATTCTTCTTTTCATTCTCTCCGTTGCCCAGCAGGGCTCTGCTCTGGGCACTCTGTCGGGCTACCTTACGTCCCTGTCTGCTTTTTCTCGGCTGCCAGATCAGCCATCTCCTTTTAAATCACCTCTTATACAGAGATTTTTGAAGGGGCTTACCCATTTGTTCCCCCCTTCTTCTTTTATTATACCCCAGTGGGACCTTAATTTGGTCCTTACCTTCTTGATGTGTGCACCGTTTGAACCTCTGCACAACTGCTCCCTCCGGCTTCTCACTATCAAAACGGCCCTTTTAGTGGCAATAACTTCTGCTAGGAGGGTGAGTGAACTGCGGGCACGGTCATCTCGGCCTCCTTACCTGACCGTCTTTCCGGACAAAGTAGTGCTCTGCACTAGGGCGAATATAGCACCTTACATCGCATGTGTTTACAACGCATGCGATTACAATGCGGTCGTTACAACGACTGCGTTGTTACATTGCAGTACATTACAACACAAGTCGTTACATCGACTTGCTGTAGGGGGCGCGCTGGACTTGGGAATAGTATAATTTACTATTCCAACTCCAGTGTGCGCAACAGTAGGGAAGGTGTTGGAATAGTAAATTATACTATTCCTTAGGTTAGCGCGCCCCCTACAGCAAGTCGATGTAACGACTTACGTTGTAATGTACTGCGATGTAACAACTGTGATCGTTCTAACGTCCGTGTTGTAATCGCATGCGTTGAAACGCATGCGATGTAATGGCTATTTCCCCACTAGGGCATCTTTTCTGCCTAAGGTGGCAACACCTTTCCACCTGGTACAATACGTTACCCTGCCCACCTTCTATGCACCTCCGCATCCTTCCAAGGAAGAGGAACGTCTCCACCGCCTGGACCCAAAAAGAGCGTTATCGTTCTACCTTCATTGCACAAAAGAGTTACGGGTGGATGACCGACTCTTTGTAGGGTACGTTGGAGCAAAGAAGGGGCGTGCTGTTCAGAAGAGGACCATTTCACGCTGGGTCATCCTCTGCGCCTACGACGTCATGTGGATTTGACCGACGCCACCTATCGGTGCACAGGGGTACTGTTATCAAAAATCTTCCGGATCCAGCCTGACGCCTGGAAGTTCAAAGGTCGGGAATCTGCGGCTAAATCATGTCTACCAGATAAGGCATTGCCAAAGGTAAGTAACTTCTCCGTCACCACCCTCCCTTCCTCACTTACTTATCACTCTTGCATATCATTTTACATTTATCATTTTCCATTGTGCTGTTTCAGTATACCTTTTGTTTATACTCTATAAATCCTCTCACAAGCTGTACGAAAAACAATCTAACATGACCTGAGAGACTTCTTCAAAATATAAACGACCTGCAAGCGTCCGAGCCCAATACTAGATGGCAGGAGTACGCTAAGCATAGGAATCTTCAGCACTACAGGCTACGAACAGATAGTTACAGAGTAAGTAGCATTTTTCCTATTGTCCACCATGGAATCTTGCGTAGACTGTTTGAATATCTCTGGTTCTGTACAGGAACTAGGCTGTCTCAACACTGTAAAATGTTTTCTTTAAAGTCTGAATCTGCCTGCTTCCTTCCACTGACATTTACTGTAAAATGTGATGTTTTTCAGTGCCTCTTGATCTTGCTCATTTGCTGCTTTCTTTCTGTTGCAGAGTACAAGCTGTTTGCCTTCATAAGTCACATGGGCACTTCCACCATGTGTGGCCACTATGTCTGCCACATCAAGAAGGATGGCAGGTAAGGATCTAACAAACTAGGCCACTAATGATGTCCATCTTTCCAGGAATCGTTTCAATTACTGGGAGTGAAGTCCTAGTGGTAGTATATAGAAGATTGCACAAGGAAAAATGACTGAATTGAGAAAAGACCATGTATAAAACGCTGAAAGAAGATAATACTATCTGTAGTGAATGTACACATGCTGTGCATATTCCTGCCATATAGTATTGAACTCGAACTTTTGGAAGTTGTTTTTCTTTGAAGAAAGTCTTTTGAGTCATGAGATGCCCTGTGTAGGCACAGACTCCATGTTAGATTGTTTTTCTCTCTGACATCGGGTGTGTGCTTGTACCAACTTGGGGCTCTGAGACTCAATGAGTTGTCCATGCTCTTTCGGCCCAGCATGGTGAATTTTCAACACATAGAGCTGGGAAACCCTTAGTCATCCACGTTCTCTCGACGGAACTATGCGGAGACCGATGCCCATGATCAAGTCATTGAACAAAAGATTCTTTGTGCCCTCTGCGGGGCCGTGTGCCCCTTCGCATTATCAACTTTCACAACAGAGAATGCACAAAGGGTGATGGAACTCACACCTTTCCAGAATTGCCACCCCCCTTCCCCCAGTGCCACAAGTTTCCGCAGTCAGATCACCACAAGGTTTCTAACCTCTGCCTCTCGCCCGACCGGAACGACACTTTGTGTGAAGCTTGCCTCGCCTTCTGGCCAAAGAAAACTTTTTAGTATTGTAGGGAGAGGCATTGGGCCCAAGGGAAAATACACCACGGTCCGCTCCCGACACTCATGACCTCTTTGAACAAGATTCCTTCAGCTCCGAGGAAGGTGAGGACATCGAATCTGGAGGCATTCCGCTGCATTAGCGGACACCTAGTCCAGAGGCCATCTCTTTTAGAGGCTCATAACCAAAAGAAGAAGGGGCTCCACCGACCTCCAAAACCAACAGTCCTCGAATGAAAACCACCACCAGGGTCCTAGCTACAGTGGGCTCCAACACTAACTCCTGACTTCCCAAGAGGCATCATGCAGAGGCAGAGCTTTGCTCCAGAGGGAGGCGGGCGTCAAGCCCTGTGCACAAAACGCCACAGCGTCCAGGTCTTCTGACACCTTCGGGCTCCAGTCATCACTAAACGAAGACCTCAGATCCGAAGGACTCGTCCAAAGTCATCAGTTCCTCTCATCGGTCGAGCCCCAAGTTCACTAACAAGCCTCAAGTCCATTCAAACCTGAAGGCCCCTTTGACACCCGTGCCCATGTCCTCGGTGGCTTCAAAGCCATTGTTGATACCAAGAACACATTTGACTACCAGATACAAAGCTTTGGTGCAGCCAATCTCCAAAAGCTGGAGAAGGAGCTTGATGCGAGGCAGAAACGCCTCTTTATTAATCCCCTTACTGGGAAGATTTCAGCAAAATCACCCTACTGAATTTAACAGAGACTGCCTTGAAAAAGGAGACTGGCATTTGAGGAGGCACCTGCATCGGAGGATGCTCTGGAACCCATTCCCAAGAAGCATTGTGAGATGGGCACCAACCCTCCCTCTTATGCTCCACCTCTAACCTCTACCACCTCCTCCAACTCCACGACTATGTACGCCGCAACCATTGCCTCCACTAGAGGGATCCCCACACTTCTCTTGTGAACCAGGCAGTCCCGTTGGCCCTTCTGACCTATACGACGCACCCTTTGAGCCAGGGCACACTATGACGTCAGCCCTCTGATATATTCCAGGAACTCGTGAAGGCTTGGGTTGTAACACCCAGGATGGATATGTATAAGACCTCCCCCAGTGACCCTGTATACATCAGGGGACATGTGCTACCAGACTCCATAGTCATGCACACCGCCCACAAGCGGGCTTCTGCTCAGGCCACAGACGGCACCCTTCCGCCTGATAAAGAACACAAGAAGCTGGACGCAGTCCGCAAGAGGGTAGCCTTTGGGGCGGTTACCCATTGGCACATAACCAACTCTGTGTAGCTCCTCTCCCACTACGATAGAGACTACAGGGAAAAAAAGTTGAACTGGTGAAGCATCTCCATGAGGAGGCCAGGAAAAGAGTGAGGAGATAGTGGCAGAGGGCAAAACCATCTCCAGCTCTACTGTTTGTGGCGTCCTCTATGCTGTGGACACTGCCTCCCATGGGGTTAGCATCAGTGTCCTTTTCCAACGCCATACCTGGCTCTGTATCTCGGGGTTTAAGTCGGAGGTTGTGCACAGTCTCCTCAACATTCCGTTTGATGTGGAACACCTTTTTGAGCCTAAGGTGGTGTAGAGACAGGAGAAGATAATATAGAAGGACACCAATATTGCAAAAATGATGGGTGCCCTTTAAAACTCCAGCTTCCAGAGGCTCCTTTCAGAGGCAGCAGCCTCAAGGAGGCACCATGGGCACATTTCCTGATCCACCCATTCATATCAGAGCTAGCAGCAGCCTTTTAACCAACAGACGGGCAGGGGATACACCAAAGGGTGGCTACAAGGACAATAGCAACAAAGGTAGGGGGAGGGACAGCTCCTTTTCTGCGTGGTCACCCCGTGTTTTTCGCCTTTTGCTGGACCCTATAATTTGTACTTTCTTTAGAACTCTGTGCACTTTAACCTTGCTAACCAGTGATAAAGGACCTATAATCCCTCTGTAAGCACGTTCGAATTTGCATATTCCTAATTGGTATATTACGTGCAAGTCCCTAGTATATAGTTAAAAATTTATCAAGGGCCTGTAAGTTAAATGTTACTAGTGGACTGCAGCACCTATTGTGCCATCCACTACAATGACAATGTATAAACATGGCTTCAGGCCTACCATTGCAGTCTGACTATGGAAGTTTAAACCCTACTGACAATTCAAAACCTTCCCTTTAAATATGAATAAGTCACCCCTTAGTAAGCTTTGTAGCCCAAAAGGAATGGTTTCTTACCTGTAACTTCTTTTCTGTGGCAGGGGAATTTCCATGATAGTCATAAGCGCTGAATAGACCTGCCCATGTTCTGGGACCCCGGAGATAGATAGATATATATCCCTTCCTAATAGCGAGTCAACATGCTATGTACTAGTGTTTTGCGACCCCTTCCCTTTGTGAGTATGTTGGAAAATATTTTTTAAGAGCAGGCAGTGGTCCCAGAGACCACTGCTTGCACTTAAAAAAAATGAAACCGTAAAGTTTCATTTTTCTTTTTTAAATGCATCCAGATTTCCTTTAAGGAAAACAGGCTGCATTTAAAAAAAAAAAAAAAAAAAGCTGCTTTATTAAAAGCAGTCCCAGACATGGTGGTCTGCTGAGCCCAGCAGGCCACCATCCCTGGGAGGGCTGTTATTCCCAATGGGCTCGCAAATTGCGAGAGGCTCATTAATATTGATGAGCCTCGCAATTTGCGACCCCATTAGGAATCGCAAACAGTGTGAAATACACTGTTGTACATCGGAAATTGCGCATCGCAAATTGCGACTCGCAAAAGAGTCGCAATTTGCGATGCGCAGTCTTCTTGGTCGTACATCTGGCCCCAAGTACCACCAGTATCCCATCATGCATAGCAGATGGCAGTTACTTCAGTTCTTTTTGGAGACTTCTGATAATAGATATGTAGAAAGACAATTCCTCTGTCTATTCCGCCGGGGAGGAGGGAGGGTCGCTTATGACTATCATGGAAATTCCCCTGCGAGAGAAAAGAAGTTACAGGTAAGAAACCATTTCTTCTCTCGCAGGGGATTTCCATGTATAGTCATAAGCGTTGAATAGAATAGCAAGCCCATCCCATCGAATGTGGCGACACAGACAGAGGAGTGTGCCAAGAACTTAAGAAAAGAGATTCCTGAGTGAAGCTTGCCCTACTT
Organism: Calotriton arnoldi; assembly: GCA_963921515.1. Classification (NCBI taxonomy): domain Eukaryota; kingdom Metazoa; phylum Chordata; class Amphibia; order Caudata; family Salamandridae; genus Calotriton; species Calotriton arnoldi. The sequence continues at coordinate 1,047,071 of CAWUFW010005625.1, forward strand.
GGGCGTCTGCTCTAGCGTCAGAATCTAGGCAGTAATGCTTTGTAAATGTGTGTACTGACTTCCAGGTAGCTGCTTTACAGATCTCTGGAATGGGGATATTACGTAGTAAAGCCGTAGTGGCTGCTTTTCCCCTAGTAGAGTGAGCCTTAGGTTTGGCTGAAAGGCTTTTGTTAGCTTTCTGATAACATAACCGAATGCAAGAGACTATCCATCTCGAAATGGATTATTTAGAAGTAGCTAGCCCTGTTCGGACTGGGCCATAGTTTACAAATAGCTGTCGTGATTGACGAATGCTCTTAGTTTTATCTAGGTAGAACTTAAGAACTCTCTTTACATCCAGGAATGAGTTGAGGGATTCTGGAAGAATGTTGGAAGAGAAATTATTTGATTGACATGAAAGTCCGATACCACTTTGGGGAGGAATTTAGGATGAGTTCTCATAACTACTTTGTTCGAGTGGAAGACAGTGGAAGGTTCATGAGAACAAAGAGCTTGGATTTCACTAACCCTGCGAGCTGAAGTGATCGCAACAAGCAAAGCTGTTTTCCAAGACAAATGTTGGAGAGATGCCTTGTGTATGGGTTCGTAAGGGTCTTGCATATGGCGTGAAAGAACTATATTCAGCTCCCATGCAGGCGAACGGTGTCTGGTGGGAGAAAAAACCTTTTTCAGGCCCTCTAAGAAATCCTTAATTACTGGGATTCAAAAAAAGGAGGTTTGTGAGGGACATTTTCTATAAGCAGTCAAAGCTGCTAATTGAACCTTTATCGAGGAGATTTGTAAGCCAGATTTTGCTAAATGGAGTAAGTACGGAAGAATAACATCCTCCTGGCAAGAAGTGGGATCCTTGTTCTTGGAAGAACACCATATGCAGAATCTCTTCCACTTGAAGGTGTATGCAGATCGCGTGGAAGGTCGCTTAGCCTCTTTGAGAATATCCATGCAATCTTGTGGTAAATTCAGGTGCCCATATTGTATCATCTCCGGATCCATGCTGCCAAATTCAAAGAGGTGAGATTGGGATGTACTATCTGGCCTCCGAATTTCGTCAGCAGATCTGGTCTGCATGGCAGCCGCAGATGTGGACGGATGGACCGGTGAAGGAGGTCCATGAACCACCATTGGCGTGGCCATTCCGGAGCTATGAGGATCATCTTAGCTGACGATTGAGTCAATTTGATGAGCACTTCCAGAATCGGGGGGGATCGGAGGAAAGGCGTAGAGAAATGTGTCTGACCAATCGATCCATAGGGCATTCCCCAGAGTTCCTGTCTGGTAGAACTGCGATGCTTCGGCATTTGCTATTTTCTGTGGTGACAAACAAGTAGACGTTGGGAGTACCCCATCGCAGAAAAACGTCTTGTACCACGTCGTCGTGCAAGACCCACTCGTGGTTTTCCTGCAGGAGTCTGCTGAGCGAGTCCGCATGAGCATTTTGGACACCTGGTAGGTGTACTGCTGTGATTGTCAGGCCCCTAGCAAGATGCCATTTCCAGATTGTCTGAGACTCGCGGGATAAGATTCTGGACCTCGTCCCCCCTGCTTGTTGAGGTAGTACATCGTTGTGGTGTTGTCCGTTTGAACAAGCAGGGAGGAGGTGTTGAACGACGAGCAGAAAGCTTTCAACGCAAGATGGACTGCCCGAAGCTCCAAGAGGTTGATGTGGTACGAGGCTTCCTTCTCTGACCATTTCCCCTGGATCTGGAGAAGGCCCATATGCGCTCCTCAGTCCAGCAACAATGCGTCTGTGACGATAGTCTGAGGAGGGATCTCCTGATGGAACGGAGTGCCCTGGAGGAGATTGGATGGGCAGCACCACCATTTGAGAGACAACTTCACATGGAGGGATAACTGTATCCTGTCCTCCCAGTTGCCCGTCAGTTGGTCCCATTGATCCTCGAGGCATTCCTGCAGAGGTCTCATGTGTAGACGGGCAGTCGGTGTGAGGAATATGCACGAAGCGATCGAGCCAAGGAGAGAGGCGACTGTCCTGAATGTTGGATAGGAAGCTTTTATGAGCCTCTGACATTTCAGAAGGATCGATAAGCGTCTCTCCTCCAAAGGACACACTTTTGCCTTTACTGTGTCGATTGAGGCACCTAGATAATGCAAGTTCTGTACTGTGGTAGAGATGGACTTGTCGAGATTGATCTGAAGACCCAGTCTCTGTAAGAGGTTGCGAGTCCAGATGTAATGAAGTTGCGCTTCTTGAGGAGAGGAGGCCTTGATGAGCCAATCGTCCAGATATGGATAGACTAATACCTTGCGTCTCCGGAGATGGGCAGCGACTACTGCCATGCATTTGGAGAATGTTCTGGGTGCTGATTTCAGACCAAATTGGAGGACCCGGTACTGGTAATGGTCCTGTCCCACCATGAACCTTAAGAACTTGCGATGCTTTCTGGCAATTGGGATATGAAAGTACGCGTATTGAAGGTCGATTAAGCAAAGCCAATCTCCTTGATGTAGTTGAGGATAAATTTGGTGTAGAGCCAGCATCCTGAACTTTTATCGCCGAATCCACTTGTTGGCTGTCTTGAGTTCTAGATGGGTCTGAATTCGTTTTTGTCTTTCTTCTTGACAAGAAAGAATCTGGAATAAATGCCTTGTCCTCGTTGTTGGTAAGGAACTGGTTCCACCGCCAATTTCTGTAAAAGGTTGTTGACCTCCGCTTAAGAGAGGAAGTTGGAAGTTGGTTGGTTTCGGAGGGATGGACGGAGGAGGACTGATGAACCGCAGGCAATATCCATTGCGCACAATATTCAGCACCCAGGAGTCTTTTGTTATATTTTGCCACTATCGGGTAGTGACTTATGCTTCCCCCCCACTGGAGTGGGGAACAGAACAGGGGGAAGTAACACTTCAGGGCTTCGGCCCAGCAGGCTGTTTACCCCTTGAGGGTGTTGCTAGGAAGATCTTCCTCATGTCTGTCGTCGCTGATACGACTGGTAAGGCCGTTGTTGTTGTGGCTGTGAGCCTCCCTGTTGGCGACCCTGGTACCATGAGGAAGAGTGACCTCTCTGAGACAAGAAACGTCGTTGATAAGGCCAGAAAGATTTTCGTTGTTCCCTAGGTCTTTCTAGGCCAGCAGCCTTAAGGGTCTCCATCTCAGCCTTCATTTGTGTCATTTCCTCATCTTCATGGGCTCCAAAGAAAGTAGTACCAGAAAAGGGTAGGTTTAAAATCCTTTGCTGCACCTCTGGCTTGAGAGATGTGAGCCGCAGCCACGATTGCCGCCAGAGACCTATCCCATGACAGTATTCATGAGCAGCCAGTAATGAAGAGTCCACTGCTGCACTAAACACCTGGTTTGAAACCATTAGGCCTTCATTAAGAATTTCCATAATCTTCCCTTTTGTCCCTGGGCAGATGGTCCAGAAATTGATTCAAGGACTCCCAAAGGGCTCTATCATACCTGCCTAGCAAGGCAGTGGCGCTAGCTGCCTTCATGGATGTTTCAGCCGTTCCACACATCTTTCGGCCCACAGAGTCCAATTTACGGCCTTCTTTGTCCGGAGGGACTGTGGATGAAGGAGTGGTGGCACGTTGTTTTCTAGCCGCTACCACAATTACAGAATCAGGCGCCGGATCAGAGCGAAGGAAGGTTGGATCCTGCTCTGGAGGACGATACTTATTGTGAAGTCTAGAAGGCGCTGTCTTGACTGATGCTGGAGTGAGGAAGAGCTCCATGGCCGGTTCAAGGAGGCCTGGCACCAGAGGTAACATGGGTCTAGCAATAGATTTTTGCTGTAGGGTTTCAAAAATGACCGACGTTGTCGGAGTTGGAGCCGATAAGGGGATATTTAGTTTTGTAGCAACCCTTATTAGGACTTCCTGAAAGGTAGAGACATCGTCCACCGGTGAGATTCGCGGAGGTGGCGAGTCAGTCAGTGTGGGAGAGTATTGACCTGTAGATGTAGAAGATCTTGACCGTGTATGATGACGGTGACGAGACCTTTGAGACGAAGTTGACGTATGCCGAGAGGCGTGACGATGGTGATGGTGTCTAGAACGATGGCACGATCTTGACCTTTATCTCCGTGGTGCTACTGGAGGTGGAAGAGGAGGTGGCGGCGGCGGAGGTGGTGGAGGCGGAGGAGGAGGCGATTGATGAGGCTGTGGAGACAAAGGCAGCGCTGGTGACTGCTGCAACGATGGAGAGTATGTCCTGGAATATTCTGAGTCCGGTGACTAATAGATGCGCCTCCTCTTCTTCCTGATCTCCTCAAGCCTGGGAAAAGAAGATGGAGATTTTGACGTCGAATGCCTCGACTTCGACCTGTTTGTCGACGGTGAGTATTGACGGCGAATCGATGTTCGGGAGCTCCTCGACGTCTAGCTTTGTGACGGCGATCTTCGGTGCCTCAACGTCTAGCTCCGTGCTCGTGTCGACGTCGGCCGATGTCTATGCCTCGACGTAGATCTCCTTGTACGCCTCGACGTCGATCTGCGAGGAGTACGCCTCGACGACGACCTTCGCTGCCGGTGTCTCAACGGAGACCTGCTTGGAGTCCTCGACGCAGTTCTACAGCGCTTGGTCGACGTCGTGTCTTGAATCGACGGCGAGCATGTCGGAACCGTACCTCTTCTCGACGTCCTCGACCGGGACTGATGTCGTTTTTGATCCCCTTTCTTCCTGGTACGCTCTATGGAGGTTGTTAACAGAGACTTGGTAGAGGTTCTACCCTCTCCAAGTCCTGAGGTCCCACCTTCAGACTGCAGCCTTCTGTGCTCTTCTGTCCCATAGAGACGCATCTTCTCCCGGTCTATCAGGGTACGCTTGGTGAAGTTCCTACAGTGTTAGCAGGATTTAGGAACATGATCCTCTGTAAGACAGATGATACAAACCTCATGAGGGTCTGTCTAGGCCTTCTTTCTCCCACAAGCAGGGCACTTGTCAAAGAGGGATTGCATTTCTTGACAAAATGCTCCTAATTTCTGTCAGAAAAAAACTGAAAAAGGCAGGGGGATGCAAAAGACGTCGAGTGAAACACAAAGTTGAAATTCAATGAAGAATTTTGAAGAAAAATCCCACTTTTGGTCGAGCTGAAAGCTCCAGGATCCTGTCAGCAGGAGCCGGAAAAAAGAACTGAAGTAACTGCCACCTTCTATGCATGATGGGATACTGGTGGGGGCTGGTCCCTTAAAGGCACAGTGTTATTTTTTTAGACATATAATGGCAGCCTATGAGGCTACTCTGCCCTTCTCCTTGCATCTCTATCATAAAGATAAAAAAGGGTTTGTGAGAGATATTTCTACTGTCTGACACTAAAATTATCTCATTTATTTATTCTGGCCCTTTTTTCTCTGCAGTATGAAGAACCTGGCCAGTGTAGCCTAGGTAAATGGGCTGCATAATATGTCTTTTTTTCTTAAGTGTCTTTGCGGCCTTCCTGAAGAAAGGCGAAAATCTACACTTTAGAAATATATATATATATATATATATATATATATATATATATATCCACTGCTCCGGAGTCCCCGCGCATGGGCGGGACTATTCAACGCTTATGACTGTACATGGAAATCCCCTGCGAGAGAAGACAGGGTATATTTAAAGTACGACATGTAGAAATTGAACGTTAACATGTCCTTACAGTGACTAGCGCCCAACGCTATTTTTCACTGTGGCAGACCTAGCTGTCCTATGAAGAACATCAGAAACAGATTACAATCCTAATACTGTATTTTGGGAATGGGACTTGTTAGAAAAATAATCAACTATTTTTAACAGTTATTAAAAATCCAATTCAATGGTGAAGTTTGCTATTTAATTAATATTAATGAAATGTAACTTTTAGAAAGTTAACTTTTCTCTATCTGAAATTACTGGAGGCTAAATTTGCATTAGCTCACGCACTTCTGCTGGCCAGGGATTAGCATTTGAATAGGTGTGAAAAAGGTGTGATGTGCCTACCAGGAGCAAACCATAGGCTGACTTGAATGGGCAGAGATGACTCTTCTGAACTTCACTGAATATGCAGGGTGAGCACTATGAGCATCTTTTTTTTTTTTTTTTTTTTTTTGCATTTATTTTCTTCATTTAATTGCTTTCTTGTACAAACGTTGTCACAAATATTCTTTCAAGTCATGCAAAACAGACCCCTGCTCTTCAGCCAGATGTCCCTTCCACCAACAGGGAAGGCGGATACATTTTGGTAGAAATAATTGACAAATCGCTCCGTGCCACACAAAGCACACCTCAGACAGCTGGGTCAATGTATTTGTCTGGGCCACTTGCATTTAACAGATGTTTAAACGAACCCTGTCAATAAACCAATGGCAATGTTAATTCTGTCTGGCAAATTTTTTACACCATTCAGTGATTTTGGTGCCAGGATGTCAATTTGTTCAAATTCCTGGTGCGGTATAAAAACATATTAACATAATACAAAAGATTTATATGCATAGGCGCTTTTTGAAAATGAAACAGTACAGCCCACCCTCACCTCCCAGAAAGTTTCTTAAGAGCAGTGGACGATTTGAGTGCTGCGTTTCCCTTTTTTTTCTTATCTGTTATAACTACAGGCCGCATCTTTGCCCTCCCTCGTTTTTTTGCCGAAATGACCTCCTCGGCTGTTATTTTCACACATTGAGATATAATACTTCTAGGTGGCACTGCATTTACAAAAGTATGGGCCAATCATTGTTATAAAGTCAGTGCCTGAATTTGTAACCCTACGTTTTGTACCGTTAAAAACATTTCAAAGAATATGGCCAATGCCATTGTGCCTTTACTGATCTCTTAAAAATGGCATAGTTAATAGGTATGACTCTCATGTAATAATATATGCAAACACAGACATGCAGATAGCAATTTTCCATGCATGAGCATCTTTTTTGACTTCAGAGAGTCAATTCCTGCTTGTGTCTACTCCTTTTTGACATGTCTGCTGGGATTACATATAACACTTTGGGCCGCCCTTGCAAGGCAGAGAACATAAAGGCAATTTGGTTACTGGAAAACTCTACTTTTGTTCTACTAGACTTCTGTCTCTGTGTTTATTGGGGGCACAGTGGCTGCCTCAAACTGAATTTTGGTGTTAGATGTGGGAGGACATTAGGATTACCACAGTATTCTCTCCACACAGCCCATGTTTAGTGTGGCCGAATACTCTTGCCATTTTGAAAATGCCCAAAGTGAGTATGGTTTGCCCCAGGAACTTTTACCTGACTGGTTATGGCGTGATCCAGGCACCCACTTAAGAACACTTCTGGACCAGAGGAAGAACATAAGAGGACTTGATCTGTTCTCTTGTCACCTGGGAGGAGCCCTGAAGAACTGGACCTGCTCCGTCTTTTACCCAGAACAAAAAAGTGGACTCAATGGTCATAATGCTGATCTTCTGTTAAAGCTACAAGTACATAACAAACAACAAGAGGCCTTTTCCTGCAAGGCAAGTGCCCAGTTGGCCAGTGGCAACTGGACCTAGCTGTTGGCCTCTGTCTGACATCCTCTAGGTCTCTATTTCCTCCCCTGAGGTCCTAGGGGGCTTTAGACATGTACTCCTGTGGTTGATTGTGATTTAAAGAACTAAGTTAGAAGTTACAATCTTTGACCAGGATGAACCTGGTTGGTGTATCTGCCCCATGCTCCATCACGTTCAGCATCAAATTGCACCTAGGTCCCGGTCTACCACATTTCTTGGCGTATTTCCTGCTTAAAACTTAAAAAATTCATTTCTCCTGTTCCCCTTACTACTTTTTTTGTCATTTTGATGTCATTCTGTGTATTACATTTTACCATTTTTTTTGTTCTAATTCTGTTTGGGATTTTTATTGTTTTGCTTTTTGACTTTATTACTGTTTTGGTTATGCATAAATACTTTACATATTGCCCTAAGTTACCCATGTCAACTCTGTGCCATAGTTACCAGAGGGTTGAGCTCCTGTTAATTTATTGACTTGAAGGGTCACTTGGATTGTGATTGTTACTCAAGGTGGGTAATCGCCCCCTTGCCTAATATCCCAATTTCTTTTAAACCTCTGCCTGTAAACACTGACTTCCCCCACCTCCATACCAATCACACCTCGCCTGTCTAAGGGAGATTGCAGGATTTCCTCTCTCAGTGGGCCGAAAATCACATCTGATGAGTGGGTACTGCCAGTGGCTCACAACATTTAATGCCTATATCTTCTCACAATCCCTCCCAACATCCCACCCTGCACACTTCCCCTCAGCAGAGAACATCTCAGCCTTCTGTAGGAAGAGGTCCAGGTGTTCCTCCACAAAGGAGCCTAAGAAAGAGTGACGCCTCAGCAACAAGGCAAGGGCATCTAATCTCTTTACTTCCTCTTCATGAAAGACTGTTCCCTCAGACCAATCTTGGTCCACAGGCCCCTCAATTGATACATCCACCAGAATTTTCCACATGACAACCCTTCAGGATGTCATCACTGTGCTCTGACAAGGTGACTACATGACAGCACTAGTCCTGATAGGTTCCTATTTTCACATGCTCATCCATGCCTCCGACCGCACTGTCTCCACTTTGTGGTAAGTGTTCATCATTACCAATTCAAAGTGCTTCCCTTTGTCATAACCACCGCTCCAAGGGTCTTCACAAAGTGCCTAGCAATGGTAGCTGCTGCTCTAGGGAGGTGGGGAATGGGGCAATTCCTGTTTCCCTCCTCTCAACAATTGGCTGTTCAAGAGCGCAAGCAAGCAACAAGCCTAGCTCACATCCAAGCTGCAGTCTCCCTGCTTCATGGGCTGGGATTTACTATAAATGCCACCAAATCCCACATACAGCCCCAGCAAGTCCAAGCCTTCCTGGGGACCATACTCTTGGATGGTCATCCTCCAAGAGTTCCCCTTCCCTTGCATGGAACCTCAATATGGTCCTTACTAGACTCCGTGGTCCACCTCTTTGTGCCCTTGCATTCTTGTTCTTTTCAATTCCTGTCCTGGGAAGTAGCTTTTCTCAGAGACTCCTTCCCTCTCTCATACTAATTAGTGAGCTTCAGCCCTCACACTTCAAGATCGCTTCATTCAGGTCCACAGAGACAGGTTCGTTCTTAGAGCCGACCACAAGTGGTTTCTCCTTTCCACCTCAACCAAACGATAAACCTGCCAGTCTTTTTCCCTAAACAAGAATTGTTAGCGGACAGAGAGCCCTTCACACTCTATATGTTAAGCATACTCTAATGTATTTGATCGACAGGACCAAGCCCTTTTGAATGTCCGATTAGTTGTTTGTACCTTTTGCAAAACTCCACAAAGGCCAGCCTATTACTAAGGGCCCTGTTACCAGATAGAAAGTCAAGTGCATCCAGACATACTACCATATGGCCAAAAGAGCCCTCCCTATCACCCTCAAGGCACACTCTACATGCAAGAAGCAGCAACCATTACCTCATGATTGTGTGAAAACCTTAGCCCGTCACCATCTGTGGTTGTCCAAACAGTGCAAAAGACTTTGTTTCAGACATCTGCATCACCCACATGCTAGCCACCGCATTTAGTGGGTACTGTTTTGCAGTCTATTCAGAGCATGTGTCTCTACAGCCTACAAATGGAAAATGTTGCTTAACCTGCAAGCATCTGTTCATAGCGTGTAGTGCTGTAGATTCACATGCGCCGCCCCCACTCCCCACTGGAAATAATGTGGCTATGCTTTCAGATCTCTTTTTTTATTTCTTAACTTACTTTCACAATACACATCCTGCACCATACTTACTTCCTCCTGCTGTGCAAAAAAACAATTTAACATGGAGTCTGTGCCTATTCGCATTACCCACTAAAGGAGGAGGTACAGTAAATCCCATTACTTGGAAGACTTTCTTTAAAAAAATAAAATTAAAAAAATAACTTAACTTGCAAACATCTGAGTCCGACACTATATGATCGGAATATGGCAAACATGATCTACAGCACTACATGCTACGAACAGATGTTTCCAGGGTACGTAACGTTTTCCTTAAAAATGAAAAGCGACAGTGCAGCTGAGCAGCAGAAACAATTTGTATGAATCTTCTGCTGTAAATCAACGTAATGGGATGGGTAAATTGGACTAGCATATTAGATGGGCCAGCACATTAGTCGAACTGCTATAACATTTTCACTTCATAACTTTTTAAAACGAATAATTGAGGTTTTCTATTTTGGGATGATGATGTATTCCATGGTTTATGTTCCTGGTACAATTTCACTGGGGAAAAAAGAGTTTAAAAACTCAAGTTATGGTTCTTGCCCAGATGCGACAAACCACTGAAATTTACCATTTAGGTTTACTAATGCACACAACACACTCCATAACTTGCATCGCCTGCGTTTTCAAACAAATTTATTTATTTTAAATGGAGTTATTTATTTATTTGCTCTTTCCATGGTTTTTGGACTTGTAAATTGATGTTTTGAGCATGGTGTTTGGTGCAAGTTTATGGTATGCTCTGTTTGTGTCTGTAACATTTACTGGCAAGCTGCAGTTGTTTGTCACGTTCGAGTGTTTTCGACAGTTAATTTTGACTTTACTTAATATGTTCCATTCTCCTTTATTTTTATTAATACAAGTTTAATCTCCACCTGTTTTTTCTCCCTTATTAAACTATTGGGACATGATCTTCTCGTCAAAGATCATCTTGCATAGGTCATATTACCAGCTGTCATTTTTTATTGCAATCGAGTACCATCTGGAGACAGTCAGTCAAGCTGTGTCCACATGGTGTGTTTTAAAAATTGAGAATTGTTAGTCTATTCTGAAAATCACCTGCAGGATATCCTAGGGCGCACCGTGAGCACCAGTGCTTAAGGAGTGAGTGATGTTGTGTTGGCCTATTACTGTCCCTCCCATCTTTCGTGACATTTGTGGGTTAACCACACATGGTAGAATCCCTCACTTTCCGATTTGTTGACAGAAGGGGCAGTGTTCCTTTGTTTCTTATGTATCTTGTTTCTTATTAAGGGGACTCTTTTTGTTCATTAGTTATTATCATATTTCTTCACTGCATTCAGTTGGGTCCTTGGCTGTTTTAATAATCAGTTTATCTTGTTCCTCGTTCTTTACTCACTGTCCCAGTGTGTTCCATTAAAGAGTGTCTTTGATTGGGCCTCTCTCAGTGAGTGGTTTATCTTCATAGAATGTTTGACCCCACTAGATGACTGTAATCGCCATATTAGCTCACTTCGGAGTCCCTGATCTCCCAGAATTTGCCTCTGGTTGGACATCTAACCACATAAATGTGCTGTACAGTGGAATTCTGATCTCATTAAATGAGCTTTTCTTTGGCTATCATATCTAGCTAAATGAGGAGTCAGACCTCACAGAGTTCATTGCCTCATGTTTGTTGTACCTCTTGAGTCAATCCTTTTTAGGTCTCGCGCCTAGCGTTGCAGTGCGCAGCACTGCTCGCGCAGCGTGAGACCTTTAGAAAGGGCTTCTGAAAACGACCCACACGCTCGTGCGTGTGGTTTTGTTTTCGGAAGCCCCCATTAGCTGGAGCGTGCGTTTTTTAAAAAAACGGCACGCGGATTGGTCAGGCGGGCGCATGGCCCGCCTTCGCTCCTCCCATTCCCGACGGTGGCCAGAACGCGCAGCAGCGCGCGTTCGTCACGCTTTGCGACCGCGCTCCCTCCCCCCGCTCCTCTGTGGTGCGCGCGCACCACTGGTTTCCCTTGTTACTCTCACTCCCTTTCCCTCCCCTCCCCAGTCCAGGAATGCGAAGGAAACGTTTTGGGGACCCATTAGCTGGAATCAGACATTTCCAACATCTGGCGCAGAGTCCTGGCCCCGCCGGTGTCTCGGTGGTAGATCCGGTGTCTCGGTGGTAGATCCGTTCTCCACAGGCTGGGGCACAGAGGGCCTCTGTTCGGCTGAGGAAGGGGGAGTCCCGCGGTGTGCCAGCAGGAAGGCGTCTCTAGGCGCGCGCATGTGTGTGACTGCACGTGCCACTGATGGTGAATGTATGTGTGTGTGTCAGTGTGAGTCTGTCAACCGGAGAGGCTCTCACTGTGTTTGTATGTGTGTCAGCCTGAGTGCCCGCTCCTCTGTGGTGCGCGCGCACCACTGGTTTCCCTTGTTACTCTCACTCCCTTTCCTCCCCGCCCCAGTCCCCAGCCCAGGAATGCGAAGGAAACGTTTTGGGGACCCATTAGCTGGAATCAGACATTTCCAACATCTGGCGCAGAGTCCTGGCCCCGCCGGTGTCTCGGTGGTAGATCCGTTCTCCACAGGCCGGGGCACAGAGGGCCTCTGTTAGGCTGAGGAAGGGGGAGTCCCGCGGTGTGCCAGCAGGAAGGCGTCTCTAGGCGCGCGCATGTGTGTGACTGCACGTGCTACTGATGGTGAGTGTACGTGTGTGTGTCAGTGTGAGAGGCTCTCACTGTGTTTGTATGTGTGTCAGCCTGAGTGCATCTCACTGCGCCTGTGTCAATGAGGGTGTGTTTGAGCCTGTGCACGTGTGTGTGTGTGTGTGTGTGTGTGTGTGTGTGTGTGTGTGTGTGTGTGTGTGTGTGTGTGTGTAAGTTTCAGTGATGCTGTATGCAAGTTTCAGTGATGCTGTATGCATATCAACCTGAGGGCAGGCCAACTAAGTATTTCAGTTAGCGTATGTGTGTCACTCAGGGTGTATTACAGCCTGAGTGTAGCTGCTTAAATGTGTATGCGTGCCTGACTGAATGACAGCAAAGGTATGTGCCAGCCTGAGGGTTGCCTGAATCTTTGTGTGGCTCTCTCAGGGTGTGTATGACCGTGACCCGTGAATGATCATGTGTGTGATTATGTGGGGAACATCAGTGTGTGTTTGTGTCTGGTGAAGGTGTCTGTCCGCCTGAGCATGCATCTGCCTCTGCGTATGTTAGTGTGTGCAAGCTAAGCGTGTGCCACTCTTGCAAATGTGACAATTCAGGCCCCCAAAGCTATAAGAATGGCTTGGGTGGCAGGTTATAGTCATTTTAACGTATATTGAATTAATAATTACCTGCTGTTGTGGTCATCTCTAAAATCTTAAATAGCCACAGTGTGTCACAAGCACCGCTGTTGACAATTAAGTGCCGGTGACCAGCACCGGCAACCACCGTATCAAATTAAGCACTGAGTCAGAGATGTTTTAAAGCATGGCAAAGAGGGCTTTGGCGCAGGGCCCCAGCCTTTCAGGAGGTCCCTGATTGAGAGTCTTGCCCCAATGACCTTTATTAATTCTTAGATTGTTTTAAATACCGTTTTCCTTTAATTTATTTTTAATGTGGGTGGTGTGTGAGAGTCTATTACAGCCATTTTGCACAGAAATGTTGTGCTGGAAAAGGTTCACTGGTTACTTATTTCTATATGTGGGTATTCGAATGAGGTGCAACCAATGCCCAGACATTGTTACCAAGAGTAAAAAATGTCAAATTAATGACATAATACTAACAAAAAATGTGCCTCATTATGCTGCATAATTTGCCTTTTCTTGGCGCATAATTTACTCAAACCTGCTGCATAATTTGGCCATCACCTGCCACATAATTACAGGGACCCTTGATATAATGCACTTGTTATCCAGCAGACGTGATATCCGGCACGTTTTTGATAGCGCATACTGTTTGCTAAATTCTGAATAAGGCCCTATCTCTTTACGTCAGAGTATATACTTGTGTTTAGGAGGACTGGGTGAAATTTTAATCATCCTGGTGAAATTCGTGTAACTTAGGAATTTTGTGTTATGTGAAAGCCATGAATTCTCAGAAAGTTTTCCATTTAGCATCTTCCAGTAATGTTTTTGCACATCACATAGGAGGCTCATTTGTGAAGAAAATGTCTGCTAGTCTCCTACCAGTATCTCGAAAAACGTTTTGCGAAAAGTGTGCACACATGAAAAAAGCACGTTGAAATTTGTACAAACTGCTTTTCCCTTTAAAAAGTAATTTCTAAGTATTTCTATGGAATATTGTGAAATTTCAACAAAAAATGACGCAGGTTCGTGCTCCCCTAGTGTTTATGAGATTTAAAAAGTGAAAATCTAGCTGCAAAGCAACAGATGCACAAGAAACTCATGGCCACTACAGGAGACCGAGCAACGGAGAAGAGGGAGGCGACTTTAATATGTTTGTATTTCAGACTGGTGGTAGTAAAGGTATGTTTGACTATGTGTGCCACAGTGAGCCTGTTAAAAAAACAAATTGGGAAGAATAAGAGAGTGTGTGTCAGACTGAATGTGGTCATTGTATTGAGCATGTCAGGAGAATTTGTGTCAATCAATTATTGCGAGCAGGTCAGCATTAAATAGTGTGTCACATGTTGACAGGGTTCTGTACATTTAGGATGTGTGAGATAGCATCTGTGTGAGCATGCACATATGAATTGTTTATGTGTATTAGATTATAAGTCAATCAATCAATCAGTGTTTGGTAAGTGAGACTACTCACCTGTGAGGGTCTCAAGGCACTAAGGGGGGGATGGGGGGGGGCTGCAGGTCCTGAGGGGCGCTGAGGTTCAGTCAAAGAGCCAGGTTTCTTGAGATCCTTCCTATGTGAGCGAGTGCGTTTGTGCTGTGTGTGTTTCAATTATCTGTGGTGGATTTTAGGCTGTGTGAGGTGTGAGTGTGCGTGCTGTGTAGGTGGGGTGTGTGTATATTTGATGTTCACCTATATATGTTTATATGTGTGTTTGGAGTGTGGTTGTGTGGTGTGAGTGCGTGTGGAGTACGTGGTGTATGTGCTTATTTTATATAAGTGTTTGTGTGTGACACTTTTTTTTACTTGTGTCACATGTGAATCCTTGGGCATGATGTGTGCACTGTTGTCCATGTGTACCTATGTTACAGAGAGTGCGTGTTTGGCATTCTACCTACGTTGGTGATTGTATATGTGCACATGTTTGGTGTGCATGTGTGATGCATGTGTGCTAGTGCTTAATTTGTCTGTGAGCACGTGTATGTGTATCATGTGTTGTGTGTGTGGTGTAGGTCAAGTCATGCATGAGTGTCAGATTATGTACGTGTGTCTTGTTTTGAGTGTGTTTGCTTGTCGAATTTTGTGTGTGTGTCAGGTGTTGCATACATCCATGCGTGTGTCTGCATTTGTCAGACTGTATCTGAGACAGAGCGACCCAGGGATTGTTTGTGTGAGACACTTTCCCAATTGTGCATGTGGCTTCAGGCACTGCACACAAGTTTATGTTTAATTGTGTATGTGACAAAATGTCAGTGGCTGTGCATTTGTGTGGAGAGTGTCAGGTTGTGCACAGGTACGTGCAACTAGTCTTGTCGTGAGTACTTCAGATTGTGTATGTGACAAACATTGTGTCAGGTTCTAAGGCCAGATCGTGTGTGAAAGAAATTCAGGCATTGTGTGTGTTTGTGGTGAGTGTCAAATGTCGTGTTTGGGACAGGCTGTGCTACAGGTGAGTGTTTGTGTGTCAGACTGTGTGTGTCAGGCACTGTGAGCGTGTGTGTCAGATTGTGTATGTAACAGAAAGTGTTCCCGGCCTTGTGAATGTGAGCCAGGCCGTGTGTGGGAGAAGGTGAGTCAGGTGTTGTGCGTGTGGTGGGTGTGTACGTGTGTGCGGTGCGCGTGCACTGCAGTAGTCTGCCAGAAACATCTGGGAAAGTGGCGCTGCGAGTTCTGTGCTGAGCGCCAGGCCTGTGAATCATGGAAACACCAGCCGGAAAGGGCTATTTTCGCTCGGTTTCTCCAGTTTTAGCTCAGCTGCACTTTTATGGGGCTGTGAGGGCGCCTTTGAATCCCTGCGAGTTGTTTTCTTAGTATCTATGACATATTAGAGCTCTCTGCCACCGTTCCAGACCCATGGCTCACACTGTTTGGCAGGGTTACCAGGGAAACTCTGAAGTTCACCATTTTCTAGGACTTTCTTAGATGTCTTTCCCTTCTGGTAATGATGGTCTGGGCATTTTTTTCCATTAAAAGGTAAACTATTTTCTCTGTGGAGAAAATAAAATAAATTATCATGTGCTATTGCACTTGCTCTGGTGTGTTTGCATGAGCAAACGAAATGTCATGGGTACTCTTTGGAAAGCCGCATCGGGTACTATTTTCTTGACATTTTTGTGGCAAACTTTGTGAATTCCCTATAAATGTAACAAGCATTTGCAATGCAATAGGTCTCGCATTTACGCGAGTTTGAGCTATTCGCATTGTAAATGACAATGTCTTTTATTTCTTTTGGTTTTTAAAACAAATAAAGGCATTGTCATTTGCAATACTAATAGCTTAAACTCTCGCAAATGCGAGACCTATTGCATTGCAAATGCTTTTTGCTCTTGCTTTTCCCCTACTTCCTTCCTCGCCCTCACCATCTTTCGCTATTGCTTCCCACCAAACAGATGTGCACTCCCGGCTGCTCGGGCGAATCTATGGGCATCTCATCCAGACCACATCTGGAAAAATAGCAAGGAGAAATAGGGGATGGACAGACACTTTTGTTTTTTAGTGGCTAGCATTCATTCCTCATTTTTGATTAATATTCACACAAAAGGATGTTTGCACTCATCTGTGGGCAAACCAAAGCGTAATCCCAAGTAGTAATTGTAATGATTCATTATCAATATTTAGTCCGGTCTAAATAATAATAATGAATTAATACAATTACTACTTGCGATTACGTTTTGAGCCACAGATCATCCATCACTTGCTGTTGTTGATAGGAATCTTACAGTTCCTAAAACCTTGGTACAACAGTGAAACAAAGCAGACAGGCTACCTAACCAGGCTCAGGCCCTCACAAGTTAAAGGTGGGAGTTACCTCTCAACCCCCACCAACAGCCCCCCATCTTTATTGTGCTTTAAAAAACAGAACATTCCAAAACCTGAATTTAGGAAACATATTGTAGGTTTGTATATCTGTGAATGCCTGTAAGACCATCTGGCATGGAATGATTGTTGTTTTCCACAAAGAGTGGTTCTACTACGCAATAAGAAAACGAGCTTTTGCTATGCAATAGGTGTCGCATTTGCGAGAGTTTGAGCTATTGGCATTGTAAATACCAATGCCTTTTATTTCTGTATTTTAAAAACATGCAAGCGGTGCGTAAACAGGCACTTTGTACTTGCAGTCGTTGCTTACGAGAAGCAACGCTGGCAGTAACTATGCCTTTTTACTGCCAGCCTTCCTTTTCGTAAGCAAGGATTATAAGTACAAAGGGCGTGTTTATGCACCGCATACAGCTTTTCGAAACACATAAATAAAAGGCATTGTCGTTTACAATGCCAATAGCTCAAACTTTAGTAATGCGAGACCTATTGCATTGTAAATGCTTGTTTCTTTTTCCCTGTGCTTCGTTTCTTGCACCTTTCCTGCTTCAAGAAGGGATGCAAGCACTTCTCTGCAAGAGTGCTATAGAACCTATCCCTCCATACCAAAGAGTCAACAGATATACTGTCTATAATTCTTCATCCCAAAGAAAGATGTCACTTTGCGGCCTATCCTTGACCTCAGGTCACTAAACCTCTACATACTGTCAGAGCATTTCAAGATGTCCACCCTGCAGGATGTCATCCAGCTGCTTGGCACAGGAAATCACATGGCCTCAATCTCAAAGTTTCATATTTTCACATCAACATCCATTCGGCGCATCGTTACCTCAGATATTATGGTAAATGGGCAACACTACCAGTTTAAAGTGCTACATTTCGGGCTCACCATGGCACCGGGAGTTTTCAGAAAATGTCTAACAATGGGTGCAGCATCGACATTCATGTGCTTCTGTACCTGAACGACTGTCTGAGAAAGAGCAGCAGCCATAAACAATGCCTACCACACAGTTAGACATGCGTGCCTCTTCTTCACAGACTATGTTTCACAGTCTATGCCAACAAGTTAAATCTCTGCCCGCAGCCAATACAATTTTTTTTAGGGGCAGTGCTAAATAAGGTAACGGGCAAAGTCAACTCCATCCAGAAGAGAGTGATTGCATTTCAGATGCTGCTCCCTCTTTATCAGATTTCCCGTCCTCTAACGTTGAGAACAATCATAAAATTGCTGGGGGATGATGGTGTTGTGTATTGGAATAGTTCCTCACGCTTGACTGGACATTGTCCACTAATGAGTCTTTCTGGGCAGTGGCCACAAGCGGCGGGTCAGTGGGAAGATCAAGTGTTGAGAGAACCCAGAGTTCAACATAATCTCAAATGGTGGAGCGACAAGAATCTGTTACTGGGCAGATCTTTTGTCGACCCTCATGCACAGGTGACCATTACCACAGACGCCTGACATGCAGGTTAGGGGCCGCATCTAGACAGCCTGACTGTTCAGGGTACCTAGGCACAGCAACAGAAGACAATGCATACTAATTTCATGACTGCAATGTATTGCATCCAAAAGCAAAGGGGCATTCACTTTTTCTTTTATACAAAAGACAATTATTTAGGGAGCTTCTAATGCGATAACCGGTGGACTGACTCTCACTTTGATTATTATTTTAAATGGCATTCTGCGGAATTTGAACATAGAGGGTTTACAGGTCTTATCCAGTCCTTTTTCGAGTTATTTTCTTTGTGGGTGTCCTAGAGTTCAGATTTATTAGTAATGGGCAGGACTTCTTTCAGTTGTGTCGACATCAGTAGACAAGCACTTGGCATACAGTTTGCCTCTCGTTGGCACTTAACACCATGGGGTGGCGAAGTTGTGTTTATGCCCATGCTGCTGAAAGAGGACACCTGGTGGACCTAGCTCGCTCTTGCATTTACATTTGATTCAGGAGCGTTCCAGGTTTCTGAACCAAGTTCTAGAGATCTAGGTTCTGGCTCTGAGGAAGATGCTCAGATATGGTAACTAAATTTACTTTTCTGCAGAGCAGGCATATCCATAGGTTTTAATCTTTTTGTGCCTGAGAAGATAGAATTTCTTGCCTGTATGGCTGCGGAAAGTAAAGCTCTGTCCAAAGAGCACTCAAATCAACTTTTCTTTTTTCATTTCTAAATCTTTTTATTGAATAAGTAAAAGTGAAACATGACTACAAAAAGCGGCTAAGATTGTAACATTTGCAGTACAGATGTAGCATATACATAATGCATTATTTTTATCAGTTTTCCCAAACAATGAACCCTGATGATTCACTAGTACAAAAAGAGCTAATCTCAACAACTTTAAAAAAAGAAAATTAAAAATATTTTTATTTATAAGAATGCAGCAGATACATTATATCTTAACTCAGAACAATGATGCATGTAAACACATATTTCCAATACAATATAATCATAGAAATTAACATCATAGTCATTAACGCACATGGGAACGACAGTCTCGTATGCCCCGTATTTGATAGAATAGCCCACTACCAACTGGATTCACCGTTCTCTACTCTTTCCCAACTCTGCCCAATTTTATTAAACCGTTATTGGCGCCCACTCTCTTTGGAAACAGGTTCTCAATATTCTTAACTTTACACATTTTATTGTGCCACTGATAATCAGTGGATATCGTTGTCAACTTCCAATTTGCTAATATTAGTGACTTTGATCGAACCGGACTGAGTACCAAAATGGGCTACCAGCGGATCGGGAATGATTACCTGCCCCATCCGATTTCCCATTTCATTAAAGATATTAGACCAGAATACTCCCAGTCTGGGACAAGTGAATATCGTATTGAGCCAGTCTCCAGGTTCCAACCCGCATCTGAAACATCTAGTGTCAGCCCCCAGTACATCTTCGCAGTTTTATCAGGAGTATATTATATCATCCATTTACAAACAAAAGCCATGTGCTTGAAGTTAGCTGCACAAATAGCTTTTCCACTAAGCTCATTGTAATAATTCCATTGTACTAAAGTTATACTGCAGCCAGTGGTAGTAGCTATTTTACTTATATGGTCAGATACTAATTTCAGCCCTAAATGTCGAAGTAAAACTTTATACCAGTTTCCAGGCCCCCGATAGGCGGGAGATAAAACAAGCATTGGCATAGCCAATAGGTCTCGCCTTTGGGACCTTATAAGTGTTTAGTTATCCAGCACAATATCCTTGGTGCAACAACATCAACTGTTGCATAGCTAAACACTTATAAGGTCCCAAAGGCGAGACCTATTGGCTATGCACATTCACTAATGCTGATATTTTAAAGCAATGCGGATATAAGGCTGATTTGAAAGCAATGCGGAAATGTTAAAGCACATTCACTAATGCTGATATTTCTGGCCCGGGAGTGTTGCGTGCGTGAATGGCTAATAAAAAAACAGAACAAAAGCGAGCCGTGCACAAGTGAATAACTAAGGCTGATATTTGAAAGCAATGCAGATATTTTAAAGCACATTCACTAATGCTGATATTTTAAAGCAATGCGGATATAAGGCTGATATTTAAAAGCAATGCGGAAATGTTAAAGCACATTCACTAATGCTGATATTTCTTGCCCGGGAGTGGTGCGTGTATGCGTGCGTGCGCAGTCTGCTCTTTTTCAAAGCACATACTCGTGCTTGTGGTGCACCGCTGCGCACTCCCGTAAGGTGTATGCCGCCACAAGCACGAGTATGTGCTTCGAAAAAGAGCTGAACGACGGCTAAAGGTCCTCCTATGCAGCGCATGCGCTACGTAGGCGAGACCTAAAAAACTGGTCCGACAGATTTTATGTTATTTCGTTTATGTCTAGCGGGTACCCAGAACAAAAGTGCTGTATTTGAGTGTAACTAAAAAAAAGTGTTGAGTTAATTGATGGATTCTCCTGACTTAGGGTCTGATTTAGATCTTGGCGGATAGAATACTCTGTTGCAAATGTGTCGGATATCGCATCCGCCGTATTACGATCTCCATAGGATCTAATGGGATTGTAATACAGCGGACGGGATATCCGTCATGTTTGTGATTGAGTATTCCCCTCCACCAAGATCTAAATCAGGCCCTTAATGTCTGTCATGTAATAAATCGGTTATTGCGAGAAAAAAAATCCTTTAGGCTTTGAAAACCCAGGGTCGCTCAGCGACTGAGTGTAGATCGACCATGGCTCAGTCCATGTCCTGAACAAGAATCAAGTTCATTTGTGGGTGAAAACAAGAAGTTTATATTCTTGCCAAATAAGATTAAAACGGTTGATCACGATACGAGGAGTCTAATAGCGCGTTTGCTTTGGTAATCTTAAGAATCTGTAAAAAGGAGCTAGAATCAATTCTGGCTTCTTTTAGCATATTATGCAAATGAAAATTGTCGGCAGAATGTGCCTTTTTGGATGCCGAAGTTAGTTTAGAAGAACTGCTTGATAGTAGGTTTTAAAGCTTGGAAGCGCCAAACCGCCTCCCTCTTGAGATAATTGAAGAATTGATAGTTTGACCAGTGGCAAGATGAATGTACGTATTTCTACATCAATAGCCTCAAAGAATGATCTAGGAATTTTAATTAATACATTAGAAAAAGTGAACAATAATAGAGGCAACAGGTTCATTTTTATAAGCAAGATCCAGCCTATGATCATAAGATGGAGTTTTTTCCATTGTTTAATTTTTGCACGAACCTTAACAAGTAAGGAAGCATAGTTCAGAGCATATAGATCAATAAAATTTGAAATCACTTCAACACCCAAGTATCTAATAGGTAATAGGGCGCCCTGCTGAATTGCTGTGCGCATAGTGGCTAGAAGAATTTCAGGAGAACAGTTAAACAATAAGGCTTCTGATTTTGTCTGGTTAATTTTATAGCCGCCGATTGCCGTAAATTTATGTAAGACGCGCTGTATATTCCCTGCATCAGCGGTTAAATATAGCACAATGTCATCTGCATTTAATTTGAGCTTCAGAGCTCCTGAAATAGGCAGACTAATAGTTTGGTCCTGACAAGTCGCGCAAGTCAAGGGCTCTATGAATAGAGCAAATAAAATGGGAGATATTGGGCATCTTTGACGAGTACCTCATCTGACAACTATCTCTCCGGCTAAAGTATTATTAATAATTATAGAAGTGTTGACCCCCAAATATAATGCTTTCCGCAAATGCAGAAAGCTCAGCTGAACTGTAAATTTATTAAAGGATTGCACATAGCACTTGGCACTCTACTAAACCAAATGCTTTCTCTGCGTTGAGCATTATGGCAGTAATCTCACAACTTTATGGAATCTGTTATTTAGCAGATGACACATAACAAGGGATGGATGTCTATAATTACACCTTAATCTCAGACAAAAGGTAATTAGTCTCCCAAGGAACTATCTAACCTGATATCAAACTAAAATAGCGTATTAGGTTATAAAAGAGGCAGACTCCCCTCTGTCTCACATTAACTAATATCTTTCATGCTGTAGATCAGCGATACTCAAAGTACGGCCAGGGGGCCGCATGCGGCCCTCCTGACCTTTACATGCAGCCCCCTGAACAGCAGCCGCAGCAGGGGGCTGCTGTTTACTCAAATCAGCACTAACATTTTAAAAATGTTATATATACAGCAAGCACTTATTTAAAGGTCAATTGCAGTTAAACAAAAGGAAGTAACTAGTCCCTTAGCTTTAGGAACACCTTTATTTTTAAAGACAGCAAACATGTAAAAAAATGCGATACACTTTTTGAATTTTGAAAAGACTATTTCATTGACCTGTTGAACCGTTTCACTTTAGTAAATCAAATTATAGCGGTGCATTCAGAAGTATTTTTTTAAAGTGATGGTTTTCAAACATGAATTTAGAAATGTTCATTCTTCCCCCGCCAACCCTGCCAACAATGCCATTAGTGATTACATCCAAGCACAGGAGATAGTTTTGTACAGCACTATCCTGAAGTCATGTATTTCGAGGTCCTTTTATATGTGATAATGAAGTAAAAGGAGGGAAATAGAAGTAACACATTTGACCAGGGTCACATAATTTGGTCAAGTGGAGAAGCCGGGATTCATCCCAGGTTTTCTGGTTTTACCTTGCACAATAGTGTACAGCCAGTAGATATACATGCTTTGCTTCCCCTACACCCACTTTACACCCCCTCCTCCCTCGCTGGCATCAATGCGGCCCTCGGTCACACCAAACTTTGCGGCCCCCGGGAAAATGTTTGTGAGTACCATGCTATAGATAATGTTGCCACAGAGAATTGAAGTGGAAAGAAATACACGATTACAGCAGAAAGCATTAGAATAACATAGTGAAAGGGAAAAGCATAATACCATCCAAGCCATACTACTCAAATTCATGAAAGCAACTACAGCATGCAACTCAGGAATAACATTCATAGGGAGTTCCAAGAACCTATGTTTTCTGCGGCAGAGATTAAAAGGAGAAACAATACATTGTAAGCTTAAGGAGATTCCACTTGTTGTAGATGAAGATCGAATTTATCCAATAATTTGTCGTCTTTAATTTTGAAATGAGATTTACCTATCATTTGAATAAGACCTCCAAGCATATCATACCCAAGACCACCAAACATGGTGTGAGAGCTCACTTTCATTTTTCTAATGACCTAAGTTACATTTAGACACAACTGTAAGTAAGAAGTAGAATGTCCAGCTTGTCAGTCAACTCCCTTGGGTATTACAGCGAATCCCCCCTGTGAGAAAGAGCCATCTTTCATGCATGGTATGCCCCCACTTTTTGCTGAATTGCTGATGTACTTTGACTGAGTGTGCCCTGGGCTCCTGCCAATCAGGTGCCCAGGGCCTGTGTTCCTTCCCTAAAACTGCATTGTAGCCTAAACCCAATTGGCATCTCTGGCCACATGTCAGCCCCTGGTAAATGGTACCCTAGGTACCCCGGGCACTGTGACCAGAGAAGCTCTAAGGGCTGCAGCACTTATTGTGCCACCCTTAGAGGCCCTGTACCCTGACACACACACACTGCCTTTGCAGGCTGAGTGTCTTGGTGCAGAACAAAACAGAGAGTCGACATGGCACACATCCCTGTGTGCCATGCCCACAAACACACTGCCCTGGCATACCTCAGTCACCCCTCTAGCTGGGTGCACTATGCCAGTGGTGAGGGTACAGGTGCATGAGCCCTGTCCCCTACAGTACCCAGGTCCATTCCTGGGCACTGTAAGTGCAGTGTTGCCATTAAGAGTATATGGTGCTGGGAGGTCGTGATCACGAACTCCACAGCACCATGATGGCTACACTGAAGACTGAGAAGTTTGGTATCAAACTTCTCAGCACATTAAACCCACACTGATGCCAGTGTGGGATTTAATGTAAGATGCACGACAGAGGGCAACTTAGAGTTGCCCCCTGAACCTAACCCATAATCCACGTCCTGCCTGAGAGGCTGCCTAGTCTGCCACCCAGCAGACATGTTGCTGGACCCCTGGGTAGAGAGCCATCCGCTGGGGACCAGTTGCGGAGTACAGCAAGTGTTCTGGGGAGGCTCACAAAGGCGGCATGCCTTTGAAGCTTCCTCCTGCCCATCCTGGGCGAGGTGCTAGGTCACCTCCCCCAGGATGGGCAGGGGGAAGCTTTAAAGGCATGCCGCCTTTGTGAGCCTCCCCAGACCACTTGCTGTACTCCGCAACTGGTCCCCACCGGTTCTAGCCCCCACTCTGGCGGGAGGACTGGCGGGAAACCCCAAGGGAGGAAAGGGGGTGTGCCAGCCTCTGCCAACCCCACCCCTCAGGTGGGGGAGGCGAGGTGAAGCACATCTCCGGGCTCTCGCCATCTTGAAGATGGGGAGCCCTGCCCAATCAGGACTAGGCTCCTGCCCCCCTCCCACTGGAGAGTGGCAGGATAGGGGGTGTACCCACCCCAGGGAAGGGACCCATTGGTCCCTGCCTTTTACCTACCTGTAATGCCCCTAAATTTAGTATTTAGGGGCACCCTGAACCTTCCTTCCTCAGATCCCGAATCCGAAACAAGCAAGAAGAACAAGAAGAAAGAAGACCTGCCGTGCAGCTGCTAACAAGAGGGAGACACCAACTGACTTGGCCCCAGCCCTACAGGCCTGTCGACCCTCGAACCTGCTCCTGCTAAACCCCGGCGTCTCCAGTGGTCAGCAACCTCGAAAACCCCGGAGGACCTGACTGCCTTGTGACTCTAAAAGACTGGGACTCCCACGAGCAGTGGTACTGCTCAAAGCAAGTAACAAATCCCTGGTGCCAGCCAGGAACCGCGACTCCTGCACACTCTGCACCCGCCGAGCCCGGCCTGTGCCTGAGTGGACAAAGACCACGAGGACGTCCCCCCGGCGACTGTGACCCAGAATCCAGCACCCAAGGACCCTCCTCGACGCTCCTGACGACGCCTCCAGCCTCAGAACCTGGGACCCCTCCAACCGCGACCAGCAGAGGGTAAGATTTCCCGACGCGAAAAGACACCCCTGCACCCGGCGCCCTGCGGCCCCCTGTGCCCAACTCCGGGGTGCCTACCTATCCTCCAACTACCCAACTTTTCTCTCAAAGTGGTGGTCGCACCTGAAGAATCTCCGTCCCCGAGCTTGCAGCCTTTGTTCAACTTCCAGCTTCTCCATTGAAATACATTGAGCGCCCGACGGCTCAAAAGCACCCTGCACCCAGCCGCCCGAGTGCCCCTGGGAGTGCAACACCTATCCTATTCTACTTCCCCACTTGCCCTGTGTAAGTGACCTGGAGCCCAGCTCCCACAGCCGCGTGGCCTGCCTGCTAGCAGCCACCAACCAAGGGCCCCCTGCCCGCCATAGGCTAACATTGGGCCTTACTCACTCTGCACCCGGCCGCCCCTGTGCCGCTGAGGGTGTACCAACTGTACCTACCTGACCCTGGGAGACCCCTGAGTCTATGCCCAGAACCTTAACTCTGCCAGTCGAGTACTTACCTGAAAACCGATAACCTACATTTTCTCCAAAGGGTAACATTGACTGGTTTACACTGAAATTTCTTCTAAGTGTCGAGTTTTGAAACTTTAAAATATTCACTAAAAATCGCCCGATCAACGAAAACGAAATTACTCACCTGTTATCAGGAGAGATCCCAGTACTGGATCTTGGTGCCCAGTATTGACCCTGAAACGCAATTACAACTGTGCTTACCGATAACTTGATTTTCCTCCATAGGATAACATTGCCTGGTTTTCTCCAGAAATTCTTCTGTGTCGATTTTTGAAACAAACAAATATTCCTTAAAAATCGCCTGTGTAACGAAAACTATTTCTTCCAACTGTTTACAGGAAATGCACCAGGGTTGAATCCAGGATCCAACCCTGAGTAAGAAAATCATACGTAAAGTAACTGAAACTGCTTTTACTTAACCCCTTCGCTGCTAGGCCTTTCCCCCCCCTGTGCTAAGCCTTTTTTTGGCTATTTGGGGTAGTGCGCGCTTAGGCCCCTGTAACTGTTTGACCACATAAGGTATCCTCGCCAAATTTGCGTCCTTTTTTTCTAACATCATGGGGATTGTAAAGGTAACCAGGGTTTGTGGATTCCCCTAGAGGGGACCCAGAAATTAGCCAAAATACAGCAAAATTTTGTTTTTTGGGGAAAAATGCGAAAAAGGGCTACAGATGAAAGCGTCTTGTTTTTTCCTGCAAATGGCATCAAAAAGGGGTTGTGGTGCTGAAATCACCATCTTCCCAGCTTTCAGGGACAAGCAGACTTTTGTCAGAAAACCAACTTTTTTACACAGTTTTGGCATTTTTCTGGGACATAGCCTATTTTTGCTATTTTTTGTGCTTTCAACCTCCTTTCAGTTAATGGTAGAAATGGGTATGAAACCAATAATGGATTATGGAAAGCCATACATTTCTGAAAAGTAGACAAAATTCTGAATTCAGCAAGGGGTCATTTGTGTAGATCCTTAAAGTTTTCCTTATAGAAACTAACAGTTAAATAAAGGAAAAATTGAAAATTAGTTGAAAAAAACAGCCATTTGTGTCAACGTTTTCACCTGTAACTTCTTCTAATTATGACAGCTATTTGAAAGCAATATACCGTTATATCCGCTGGACCTTTCTGGTTGTGGGGATATATAGGACTTGTAGGTTCACCAAGAACCCGACGAACTCAGAGCCAATAACTGAGCAGCATCTTGCAATGGTTTTTATTATGTACCGGGTATATAGCAATTATTTTGGGAAAATGTATACATGGAAAAATTGTTATGAAAGACACCTATGTATTTCTGAAATGGGAACAAAATGTAGATTTTAGAAACAGTAGATATTTGCACATTTCCGAAATTGGGAGTACCCATACTAGCATGAGAATTATAGGACATTTTTCAAAATGACTTATTTTTTACACATTGTCTTTCATTTGGAAGGCAGAAATGCATCGAAAGTCAATAGGTAATAACAGTTGCTCTACAATTCTGTGTTACCCTAAGTCTCCCGATAAAAATGGTACCTCACTTGTGTGGGTAGGCCTAGTGCCCGCGACAGGAAGCAGCGCAAAACGCAACGTGGACGCACCACATTTTAACAGTGAAAAATGACCCTTTTTTTGCAAAGTGCCTAGCTGTAGTTTTTGAACCCTAGCTGTGCCGGCACTTAGGGAAACCTAGCAAACCTATACATTTTTGAAAAGTAGACACCCAGGGGAATCCAGGATGGGGTGACTTGACTGGCTCTCACCAGGTTCTGTTACCCAGAATCCCTTGCAAACCTAAAAAATTGGCAAAAAAACCACATTTTCCTCACTTTTCTGTGGTGGAAAGTTCTGGAATCTGCGTGGATCCACAAAATTCCACCCACCCCGAGTTCCCCAAGGTCTTCCGAAAAAAAATAGTACCTCACTTGTGTGGGTAGGCCTAGTTCCCGCGACAGGAAGGAGCGCAAAACGCAACGTGGACGCACCACATTTTCACAGTGAAAAATGACCCTTTTTTTGCAAAGTGCCTAGCTGTAGTTTTTGAACCCTAGCTCTGCCGGCACTTAGGGAAACCTAGCAAACCTATACATTTTTGAAAAGTAGACACCCAGGGGAATCCAGGATGGGGTGACATGACTGGCTCTCACCAGGTTCTGTTACCCAGAATCGCTTGCAAACCTAAAAAATTGGCAAAAAAAAAAACATTTTCCTCACTTTTCTGTGGTGGAAAGTTCTGGAATCTGCGTGGATCCACAAAATTCCACCCACCCCGCGTTCCCCAAGGTCTTCCCAAAAAAATGGTGCCTCACTCGGGTGCGAGGCCCAAGTACCCGCGACAGGCAAGGGCCCACAACGTA
Organism: Calotriton arnoldi; assembly: GCA_963921515.1. Lineage (NCBI taxonomy): Eukaryota > Metazoa > Chordata > Amphibia > Caudata > Salamandridae > Calotriton > Calotriton arnoldi. The sequence continues at coordinate 1,075,034 of CAWUFW010005625.1, forward strand.
TTGAGGCGACCTCAAAATGGCCTATCACAAAACGACCTGGTTTTGCAAGGGGGGTCCCATGACGTTTTGGCCCGGGGTTCGGCGGCCACCTAGGGAAACCTACCAAACCCACACATTTCTGAAAAGTAGACACCCGGGGGATTCCAGGGAGGTATGGCTTGCGTGGATCCCCCAACGTTTTCTTACCCAGAATCCCCTGCAAACCTGACATTTTGCTGAAAAAATCCCTTTTTTCACACATTTTTGTGTGGTAAAGTGTGGCATCACGGGGCTGACACAAATTTCCTACCACCCAGCGTTCCCCCAGGTCTCCCGATAAAAATGGTGCCTCACTCGGGTGGGAGGCCCAAGTACCCGCGACAGGCAAGGGCCCACAACGGTTTGAGGCGACATCAAAATTGCCTATCACAAAATGTTTTGGGCCCTTGCCTGTCGCTGGTACTTGGGCCTCCCACCCGAGTGAGGCACCATTTTTATCGGGAGACCTGGGGGAACGCTGGGTGGTAGGAAATTTGTGTCAGCCCCGTGATGCCACAACTTTACCACACAAAAATGTGTGAAAAAAGTGATTTTTTTTCAGCCAAATGTCAGGTTTGCAGGGGATTCCGGGTAAGAAAACGTTGGGGGATCCACGCAAGCCATACCTCCCTGGAATCCCCCGGGTGTCTACTTTTCAGAAATGTGTGGGTTTGGTAGGTTTCCCAAGATGGCCGCCGAGCCCGGGGCCAAAAACTTCACTAGTGTGGGTGGTTCAAGTACCCGCAACAGGCAAGGGCCCAAAACGTATTGAGGAGACATCAAAATGATCTATCACAAAACAAGCTGGTTTTGCAAGGGGAGTCACCTGGGTTTTTGGCCCCGGGCTCGGCGGCCATCTTGGGAAACCTACCAAACCCACACATTTCTGAAAACTAGACACCCGGGGAGTCCAGCGAGGTATGGCTTGCGTGGATCCCCCAACGTTTTCCTACCCAGAATGCCCTGCAAACCTCAAATTTAGCTGAAAAAAATCACTTTTTTTCTCAAATTTCTGTGTGGGAAAGTTCTGGAATCTACGTGGATCCACAAATTTCCTCCCACCCAGCGTTCCCCCGGGTCTCCTGATAAAAATGATACCTCACTCGCGTGGGTGGGTCACGTACCCGTGACAGAAAAAGGCCCAAAACCTATTGAGGCGACATAAAAATTACCTATCACAAAACAACCTGGTTTTGCAAGAGGGGTCACCTGGGTTTTTGTCCCTGGGCTCGGCGGCCATCTGGGGAAACTACCAAACCCAAACATTTCTGAAAGCTAGACACCCGGGGGAGTCCAGCGAGGTATGGCTTGCGTGGGTCCCACAACGTTTTCCTACCCAGAATCCTCTGCAAACCTGACATTTTGCTGAAAAAATACCTTTTTTCACACATTTTTGTGTGGTAAAGTTGTGGCATCACGGGGCTGACACAAATTTCCTACCACCCAGCGTTCCCCCAGGTCTCCCGATAAAAATGGTGCCTCACTCGGGTGGGAGGCCCAAGTACCCGCGACAGGCAAGGGCCCACAACGGTTTGAGGCGACATCAAAATTGCCTATCACAAAATGTTATGGGCCCTTGCCTGTCGCGGGTACTTGGGCCTCCCACCCGAGTGAGGCACCATTTTTATCGGGAGACCTGGGGGAACGCTGGGTGGTAGGAAATTTGTGTCAGCCTCGTGATGCCACAACTTTACCACACAAAAATGTGTGAAAAAAGTGATTTTTGTCAGCCAAATGTCAGGTTTGCAGGGATTCTGGGTAGAAAACGTTGGGGGATCCACGCAAGCCATACCTCCCTGGAATCCCCCGGGTGTCTACTTTTCAGAAATGTGTGGGTTTGGTAGGTTTCCCTAGGTGGCCGCCGAGCCCGAGCCAAACGTCATGGGACCCCCTTGCAAAACCAGGTCGCTTTGTGATAGGCCATTTTGAGGTCGCCTCAATACGTTGTGGGCCCTTGCCTGTCGCGGGTACTTGGGCCTCCCACCCGAGTGAGGCACCATTTTTATCGGGAGACCTGGGAGCACGCTGGGTGGTAGGAATTTGTGTCAGCCCCATGATGCCACAACTTTACCACACAAAAATGTGTGAAAAAAGTGATTTTTTTCAGCCAAATTTCAGGTTTGTAGGGGATTCTGGGTAAGAAAACGTTGGGGGACCCACGCAAGCCAGACCTCGCTGGACTCCCCCGAGTGTCTAGTTTTCAGAAATGTGTGGGTTTGGTAGGTTTCCTAAGATGGCCGCCGAGCCCGGGGACAAAAACCCAGGTGACCCCTCTTGCAAAACCAGGTTGTTTTGTGATAGGTAATTTTGATGTCGCCTCAATAGGTTTTGGGCCCTTTTCTGTCACGGGTACTTGACCCACCCACGCGAGTGAGGTATCATTTTTATCAGGAGACCCGGGGGAACGCTGGGTGGGAGGAAATTTGTGGATCCACGTAGATTCCAGAACTTTCCCACACAGAAATTTGAGAAAAAAAAGTGATTTTCTTCAGCTAAATTTGAGGTTTGCAGGGCATTCTGGGTAGGAAAACGTTGGGGGATCCACGCAAGCCATACCTCGCTGGACTCCCCCGGGTGTCTAGTTTTCAGAAATGTGTGGGTTTGGTAGGTTTCCCAAGATGGCCGCCGAGCCCGGGGCCAAGAACTTCACTAGTGTGGGTGGTTCAAGTACCCGCAACAGGCAAGGGCCCAAAACGTATTGAGGAGACATCAAAATGATCTATCACAAAACAAGCTGGTTTTGCAAGGGGAGTCACCTGGGTTTTTGGCCCCGGGCTCGGCGGCCATCTTGGGAAACCTACCAAACCCACACATTTCTGAAAGCTAGTCACCCGGGGGAGTCCAGTGAGGTATGGCTTGCGTGGATCCCCCAACGTTTTCCTACCCAGAATGCCCTGCAAACCTCAAATTTAGCTGAAAAAAATCACTTTTTTTTCTCAAATTTCTGTGTGGGAAAGTTATGGAATCTACGTGGATCCACAAATTTCCTCCCACCCAGCGTTCCCCCGGGTCTCCTGATAAAAATGATACCTCACTCGCGTGGGTGGGTCAAGTACCCGTGACAGAAAAGGGCCCAAAACCTATTGAGGCGACATCAAAATTACCTATCACAAAACAACCTGGTTTTGCAAGAGGGGTCACCTGGGTTTTTGTCCCCGGGCTCGGCGGCCATCTTGGGAAACTACCAAACCCAAACATTTCTGAAAGCTAGTCACCCGGGGAGTCCAGCGAGGTATGGCTTGCGTGGGTCCCACAACGTTTTCCTACCCAGAATCCCCTACAAACCTCAAATTTAGTTGAAAAAATCACTTTCCATACATTTTTGCGTGGGATCACCGTGCCGGCACAAATGTCCTACCACCCAGTGTTCCCCTTGTTCTCCCGAGTAAAATGATACCTCACTTGTGTGGGTGGGCCAAAGGCCTGTGACTGGGAAGAGCCCAAAATTTAGGGTATAGCACCGAGAATTCTAAGCGCTACATTTTTTTAAAAATACGTTTTTAGCCAGTTCTGCTTTGGACACCCACACAAGTGAGGTATCATTTTACTCGGGGGAACAAGGGCAACGCTGGGTGGTAGGACATTTGTGCCAGCACGGTGATTCCACGCAAAAATATGTGGAAAATGTTTTTTCCAGCTAAATTTGAGGGTTGCAGGGGATTCTGGGTAGGGAAACGTTGGGGGATCCACGCAAGCCATACCTCATTGGACTCCCCAGGGTGTCTAGTTTTCAGAAACGTGTGGGATTGGTAGGTTTCCCTAGATGGCGGCGAGCCCGAGGCCAAAACCAGGTGCCCCCCAAAACCAGGTAGTTTTATTATAGGTAATTTTGAAGTCTCCACAATACGATTTGGGCCATTTCCTGTTTCAGCCACTATGCCTACCCACACAAGTGAGGTACCATTTTTATCGGGAGCCCTGGGGGAACGCAGGGTGGTAGGAAATTTGTGGATCCACGCAGATTCCAGAACTTTCCCACACAGAAATTTGAGAAAAACGTAATTTTTTTCAGCTAAATTTGAGGTTTGCAGGGGATTCTGGGTAAGAAAATTTTGGAGGACCCACGCAAGCCATACCTCGCTGGACTCCTCCGGGTGTCTAGTTTTCAGAAATGTGTGGGTTGGGTAGGTTTCCCTAGATGGACGTCGAGCCCGGGGCCAAAAACTCATGGGACCCCCCCTTGCAAAACCAGGTTGGTTTGTGATAGGTAATTTTGATGTCGCCTCAATAGGTTTTGGGCCCTTGCCTGTCGCGGGTACTTGACCCATCCACATAAGTGAGGTACCATTTTTCACGGAAGACTTTGGGGGACGCGGGGTGGGTGGAAATTTGTACATCCACGCAGATTCCAGAACTTTCCACCACAGAAATGTGAGGAAAATGTGTGTTTTTGGACATATTTTTAGGCTTGCAAGGGATTCTGTGTAACAGATCCTGGTGAGAGCCAGTCAAGTCACCCCATCCTGGATTCCCCTGGGTGTCTAGCTTTCAAAAATGTATAGGTTTGCTAGGTTTCCCTAGGTGCTGGCAGTGTTAGGGTTCAAAATCTACAGCTAGGCACTTTGCAAAAAAAGGGTCCGTTTTCACTGTGAAAATGTGGTGTGTCCATGTTGCGTTTTGGGCCGTTTCCTGTCGCGGCCACTAGTCCTACCCACACAAGTGAGGTACCATTTTTCTCGGAAGACTTTGGGGAACGCGGGGTGGGTGGAATTTTGTGGATCCACGCAGATTCCAGAACTTTCCACCACAGAAATGTGAGGAAAATGTGTTTTTTTGGACAAATTTTTAGGTTTGCAAGGGATTCTGGGTAACAGAACCTGGTGAGAGCCAGTCAAGTCAGCCCATCCTGGATTCCCCTGGGTGTCTAGTTTTAAAAAATGTATAGGTTTGCTAGGTTTCCCTAGGTGCCGGCAGAGCTAGGAACCAAATTCAACAGGTAGGCACATTCCGAAAAAAGTCAGTGCCTAGTGGGCTTTCTGCCACCCTGGGGAGGGGGAAATCAGGGGCTATTGCCCCGATATGCCCCCGAGGGGGGCAGAAAGACTGTGGCTATTCTTTTGGGGGGTCGGGGGCATTGGGATGCCCATTCTGGCCCGCCCCCACCCCTGCGTATAAAAAAGCCAGCATAATCGCTGGCACATAGTGGGCTTTCTGCCCCCCCGGGGGGCAGATCAGGGGCTACTGCCCCCATCTGCCTCCTGGGAGGGGCAGAAAGACAGTGGCATCTTTTTTGGGGTGGGTGGGGGAATTGGCATGTCCATTCTTGGCAGCCCCCACCCCTACCTATATTAAAAAAAAAATCCCTGGCGCTTAGTGGGCTTTCTGCCCCCTCCCGGGGGGGGGGCAGATCAGGGGCTATTGCCCCATCTGCCTCCTGGGGGGCAGAAAGTCTTTTTTTTTCTTTGGGGGGTAGGGTGGGGGCATTTGCATGCCCATTCAGGCAGCCCCCACCCCGGGCCTATAAAAAAAATAATCCCTGGCATCTAGGGTGTTTCTGAACCCCCGGGGGGGGCAGAAAGACTGGAATTTCGTGGGGGGAGGGGTGGGGGCATTGGCATGCCCATCTTGGGCAACCCCCACCCCTAAATTTATCGAGGGGGAAAAAAACCCTGGTGTCTAGTGGGCTTTCTGCCCCCCGGGGGGGGGCAGATTGGGGGCTTCTGCCCCCCCAGGAGGGGCAGAAAGACTGTACCTTTGCGTCGGGGGGTGGGGGCATTGGCATGCCCATATTGGGCAGCCCCTACCCCAGATTATAATTTAAAAAAAAAAAAATCCCTGGTATCTAGTAGATTGGGGGCTACTGCCCCATCTGCCCCAATCTGCCCCCCCGGGCAGAATTTTGTGGCCGGGGGGGGGGTGGGGGCATCGGCATGCCCGTTTTGGGCAGCCCCCACCCCTAATAAATATCCCATAAAAAATCCCTGGTGTCTAGTGGGCTTCCTACCCCCCCCGGGGGGGCAGAAAGACTAATTATGCCAAAATGTTTATGGGGGGAGCAAAGGCCCTTGCCCAAGGGGCCGCTCCCCCTCCCTGGTGCCTAGTGGGTGGATCACTGCTTGGGGATCGCCCTCCTGGGGCGATCCCCAAGCAGGGATCCACTAGGAAGGGTACCATTGGAAAGGGAGATTCTCCCCTTTCCAACGATACCTCTCCTGAGTTTCTACGTGCTCAGGGGGCTGAGATAGCCCTCTGAGCACGTAGAAACTGAAACTGAAATGAGCCTCTTGGCTCATTTCAGTTTCGATTTCACTGAAATGACATCAGCGCGACGTGCGCGCCGATCGTCATTTCAGGGAAACCAGGGGGGGGCCTCGGGAGCTGGGGAAGCTCTTCCCCAGCTCCCGAGGCTTTAGGGGAGAAAAGGGAATCTGTGTGTGCTCATGACGAGTCCAGCTCGTCATGAGCATGGAAGGGGTTAAAAACTCCCATTGAGCTCAATGTTATAATTGTGTTTGAATTGTGTTGCCTATTGCAACAACTGTAGCTATTGCATTTAAAAGTGTATTGAAAGTATATAACTAAAGCATCTCATTCTGAGAAAGTATTTTTATACCTACTTGTGGTTCTAAAATAAAACAACAATATATTTTTATATACAAGACAATTGGCCTAGAGTTCAGTTCTTGAGTGTGTGAGACCATTTGCTGACTGAGTGTGTACAACAAATGCTTTACACTGTCCTCTGATACTGCCTTACTGCTCGACCAAGCTACCACTTTAGAGAGTAAGGTTATATCTAACTTTAGCCTCTGCAAAACCTCTGGGGACTGTGGACTCTGTGCACACTGAACCTTACTTTGGTTCAGTATATACAGAGCCACTTTCTTACATTGGGGGATCAGCGGTGGGATACAAACTTGCATTTGTTGGACTACTTGGTTACCCTCTGATCACACGACAGAACTCTTAAATTGCCTTTAGAATTCTGATTTTTAGGTCTCGCCTGAGCCAGCGCATGCGATGCTCTGCGAGACATTTAGTAAGGGGGTTTTCAAAGTGCTACCAGAGGCTTTTCCTGGCCTCAAGCTTGCGTTCACGTGAGCGTGCACGCGCGCAGCCGCCATGTGGGTTTCTGTCATGGCTCATTAAGCCTTGCGTGCCTCTCTCCGCCTTGCTCGCGCTTCAATTCCCTCCCCCACCACAGATTGCGTTACCACTTTCCTCTCTCGTCATGGGTCATCAGCTTTCAAGATACGAGAGCTTTCTTTCACATTCCTAGGGTCGATAGCTTCCTTGTCATTTGCTACTAAGCAATCCTGGGCGGAGCCAACTGTTAAATTAAATGAATCAGGTTATTGGTGTTTACAAGCATCTCCTGAGAAACGCGGTGAAACTTTCAAACGACTCCGTGGTTTGAAAGTTTCGCGCTTGTAATCAGCTTTCAAGATAGGAGAGCTTTCTTTCACATTCCTGAAGTCGATAGCTACCTTTTCATTTGCCTATATATCCCTACCTCTCTTCTACCCCTCTACCTCTACTCTACCTCTCTTCTACCCCTCCTCTACCTCTCTTCTACCCCTCTTCCTCTCTTCTACCCCTCTACCTCTACACACTCTCTCTCAGACACTCTCTCTCAGACACTCTCTCAGACACTCTCTCTCAGACACTCTCTCTCAGACACTCTCTCTCAGACACTCTCTCTCAGACACTCTCTCTCAGACACTCTCTCTCTCAGACACTCTCTCTCTCACAGACACTCTCTCTCTCAGACACTCTCTCTCTCTCAGACACTCTCTCTCACAGACACTCTCTCTCACAGACACTCTCTCTCACAGACACTCTCTCACAGACACTCTCACAGACACTCTCACACACTCTCACAGACACTCAGACACTCTCTCACAGACTCTCAGACACTCTCTCTCAGACACTCTCTCTCAGACACTCTCTCACAGACACTCTCTCACAGACACTCTCTCACAGACACTCTCTCACAGACACTCTCTCACAGACACTCTCTCACAGACACTCTCTCACAGACACTCTCTCACAGACACTCTCTCACAGACACTCTCACAGACACTCTCACAGACACTCTCACAGACACTCTCTCACAGACACTCTCACAGACACTCTCTCACAGACACTCTCTCACAGACACTCTCTCACAGACACTCTCTCACAGACACTCTCTCACAGACACTCTCTCACAGACACTCTCTCACAGACACTCTCTCACAGACCCTCTCTCACAGACCCTCTCTGACACTCTCTCACACTCTCTCACACTCTCTCACACTCTCTCACAGACTCTCACACACTCCCCTCTACCCCTCTTCTACCCCCTTCTACCCCTCCTCTACCCCTCCTCTCCCCTCTTCTACCCCTCTTCTACCCCTCTACTCTTCTACCCTTCCCCCTTTTCTACCCATTTTCTACCCCTTTTCTACCCCTTTTCTACCCCTCTACTACCCCTCTACTACCCCTCTACTACCCTTCTACCCCTCTTCTACCCCTCTTCTACCCCTCTTCTACCCTTCTACCCCCTTCTACCCCCTTCTACCCCTCTTCCCCTCTACTACCCCTCTACCCCTCTTCTACCCCTCTACCCCTCTTCTACCCCTCTACTACCCTTCTACCCCTCTACCCCCCTTCTATCCCCCTTCTGCCCTTCTACCCTTCTACCCCTCTACTACCCCTCTATCCCTCTTCTAACCCCTTCTACCTCCTTCTACCCCCCTCTACCCCTCTACTACCCTTCTACCCCCTTCTACCCTTCTACCCCTCTTCCCCTCTACTACCCCTCTACTACCCCTCTCCTCTTCTACCCCTCTTCTACCCCTACCCTTCTACCCCCCTTCTACCCGCCTTCTACCCCTCTTCTACCCCTCTACCCCTCTTCTACCCTTCTACCCCTCTACCCCTCTACTACCCCTCTATCCCTCTTCTACCCCCTTCTACCCCCTTCTACCTCCTTCTACCTCCTTCTACCCCTCTACCCCCCTTCTACCCCTCTACCCCCCTTCTACCCCTCTACCCCCCTTCTACCCCTCTACCCCCCTTCTACCCCTATACCCCTCTTCTACCCCCTCTACTCCTCTTCTACCCCTCTACCCCTCTTCTACCCCTCAACCCCTCTTCTACCCACTGTAACTAGCAAAGACACTGTGTCATGGCACCACCACAGCAACACCACAGCATCACTCAACGCCAGCACAGCATCACTCAACGCCAGCACAGCATCAGTCAGCGCCAGCACAGCATCAGTCAGCGCCAGCACAGCATCAGTCAGCGCCAGCACAGCATCAGTCAGCGCCACCACCGCATCAGTCAGCGCCACCACCGCATCAGTCAGCGCCACCACCGCATCAGTCAGCGCCACCACCGCATCAGTCAGCGCCACCACCGCATCAGTCAGCGCCACCACCGCATCAGTCAGCGCCACCACCGCATCAGTCAGCGCCACCACCGCATCAGTCAGCGCCACCACCGCATCAGTCAGCGCCACCACCGCATCAGTCAGCGCCACCACCGCATCAGTCAGCGCCACCACCGCATCAGTCAGCGCCACCACCGCATCAGTCAGCGCCACCACCGCATCAGTCAGCGCCACCACCGCATCAGTCAGCGCCACCACCGCATCAGTCAGCGCCACCACCGCATCAGTCAGCGCCACCACCGCATCAGTCAGCGCCACCACCGCATCAGTCAGCGCCACCACCGCATCAGTCAGCGCCACCACAGCATCACTCAGCGCCACCACAGCATCACTCAGCGCCACCACAGCATCACTCAGCGCCACCACAGCATCACTCAGCGCCACCACAGCATCACTCAGCGCCACCACAGCATCACTCAGCGCCACCACAGCATCACTCAGCGCCACCACAGCATCACTCAGCGCCACCACAGCATCACTCAGCGCCACCACAGCATCACTCAGCGCCACCACAGCATCACTCAGCGCCACCACAGCATCACTCGGCGCCACCACAGCATCACTCGGCGCCACCACAGCATCACTCGGCGCCACCACAGCATCACTCGGCGCCACCACAGCATCACTCGGCGCCACCACAGCATCACTCGGCGCCACCACAGCATCACTCGGCGCCACCACAGCATCACTCGGCGCCACCACAGCATCACTCGGCGCCACCACAGCGTCACTCGGCGCCACCACAGCGTCACTCGGCGCCACCACAGCGTCAGTCGGCGCCACCACAGCGTCAGTCGGCGCCACCACAGCGTCAGTCGGCGCCACCACCGCGTCAGTCGGCGCCACCACCGCGTCAGTCGGCGCCACCACCGCGTCAGTCGGCGCCACCACCGCGTCAGTCGGGCGCCACCACCGCGTCAGTCGGCGCCACCACCGCGTCAGTCGGCGCCACCACCGCGTCAGTCGGCGCCACCACCGCGTCAGTCGGCGCCACCACCGCGTCAGTCGGCGCCACCACCGCGTCAGTCGGCGCCACCACCGCGTCAGTCGGCGCCACCACCGCGTCAGTCGGCGCCACCACCGCGTCAGTCGGCGCCACCACCGCGTCAGTCGGCGCCACCACCGCGTCAGTCGGCGCCACCACCGCGTCAGTCGGCGCCACCACCGCGTCAGTCGGCGCCACCACCGCGTCAGTCGGGCGCCACCACCGCGTCAGTCGGCGCCACCACCGCGTCCAGTCGGCGCCACCACCGCGTCAGTCGGCGCCACCACAGCGTCAGTCGGGGCCACCACAGCGTCAGTCGGGGCCACCACAGCGTCAGTCGGGGCCACCACAGCGTCAGTCGGGGCCACCACAGCGTCAGTCGGGGCCACCACAGCGTCAGTCGGGGCCACCACAGCGTCAGTCGGGGCCACCACAGCGTCAGTCGGGGCCACCACAGCGTCAGTCGGGGCCACCACAGCGTCAGTCGGGGCCACCACAGCGTCAGTCGGGGCCAGCACAGCGTCAGTCGGGGCCAGCACAGCGTCACTCGGGGCCAGCACAGCGTCACTCGGGGCCAGCACAGCATCACTCTGGGCCAGCACAGCATCACCCTGGGCCAGCACAGCATCACCCTGGGCCAGCACAGCATCACCCGGGGCCAGCACAGCATCACCCGGGGCCAGCACAGCATCACTCGGGGCCAGCACAGCATCACTCTGGGCCAGCACAGCATCACTCGGGGCCAGCACAGCATCACTCTGGGCCAGCACAGCATCACTCTGGGCCAGCACAGCATCACTCTGGGCCAGCACAGCATCACTCGGCATCGCCTTTGCAATAGTACACCACCACATCATCATCACTCAGCAAGACCTAAGTATCATTCAGCATCACCTCAGCATCGTCTCAGCACCAGTCACCACCACCACCACCACCACCACCACCACCACCACCACCACCACTACCACCTCAACATCACTCAACACCACCTCAGCCTGCTCTCGAAATCTGCCATCTGTTGATTCTCCCCTAGCGTCTGGCCGCTGCTAGTGTTATAATACAGGTACTAGTTCACAACCATCAACCTCCAATTGTTTATGCCCCCTCAAAAAAAAACTTTAACAAGCATTGCAAGAACAAAATAAAAATGAGGAAATTTTTTATTGTACATACATTTTTTAATATGGTCGTTCTGTTGGACATAATGCCTTATTGGTCAGATATAAGGTAACAAAAATGCTTCTGGCACTTTTTTATTACAACTTTTCAGCATGCTGCACAGCAGCCACACTTCTCTACAGCACAGCTTAAACACATTGGCAAAGTCAATAGCTCTGCCTAAACACTTATAAGGCCCCAAATGCGAGACCTATTGGCTATGCCAATGCTTGTTTTAAATTGGCATTTTTTTCCAAACTACTAAAAGTCTTGTTAGGGCCTTGCTTAAATCCCTTTAGAATTTTAGAAAATAAAAAGTCACTATAGTCAAGGATAGAGGGGTTAGAACTTTTTGTTAGAATGTCTCAAGAAAAGAACCCAGCTACTAGTGAAGATAATGATGACATACAGGACATGGTTGAGGAGCTCGACCTCACCCCTTACCTTCACTTGTCTTTCAAGGAAGTAAGGTCCTTATGTAAACTTAAAAATATACCCATGGGCCAGCATCCAACCAAACAAGGGCTCCAGGAGCTCCTGGCTGAGTATGCAAAGGCCCACCCCTCTGAGCATGGTGATGACCAAGCAGAGGAGGAAAGGAGTGAGGAGGATGGAGATAGGAACCCACCTCCACCACTGCCTAGGGAAGACAGGGTCCCTGCACCCTTATTTCCAAGAGTTAACCTCTGGGGACCTAGAGGCCACACAGGTGGTTCAGGTCCCAGAGAGGACATTGAGGACAGCCTCAGTGAGGAGGACAGCTTTTTAGCAAGGTTGGCCAAAAGACTGGACCTAGAGACCAGACTCCTGGCTCTAGAGAAGGAAAGACAGGAGATGGGTTTAGCACCTATCAATGGTGGCAGCAATACTAAAACTAAGGATAGGGAGGAAACTTCTGACCCTACAATCCCCAAAGGGATTGTCCCTAAATTTGAGGAAGGTGATGACATCACAAAATGGTTCACAGCCTTTGAGAGGGCTTGTGAAATGAGAAAAGTAAAGAAACCTCTCTGGGGGGCACTCCTGTGGGAACTGTTCTCTGGTAACTGCAGAGTCAGGCTTCTGACCCTCTCTGGGCCAGATGCAGGGTCCTATGACCTCATGAAGAAGACTCTGAGGGATTTGGGCTCACCACTGGGGAGTATAGAATTAGATTCAGGGGGGCTCACAAAACCCAGACCCAGTCCTGGATTGACTTCGTAGACTACTCAGTAAAGACACTGGATGGTTGGTTAACTGGACATAATGTGCATGATTTTGCTGGACTTTACAATTTGTTTATGAAGGAACATATACTAAGTAATTGCACAAATGAAAAGTTGCATCAGCATTTGGTAGACCTAGGTCTAATTTCTCCCCAAGAATTGGGAAAGAAGGCAGACCACTGGGTCAAGACTAGGGTGACAAGGACAACCACTGGGGGTGACCAGAAAAAGGTGGTTACAAAACCTCCCCAGGGGAAAGGTGGTGAGAATCCCCATGATAAAAAGTCTGAGTCTTCTAAAGGGCCCCAAAAACCTGTACAGGGGGGTGGGTCCCAAACTACTCCCTATGTGCCTCAGCCTTATAGGGGGAAGAACTTTGATCCCACAAAGGCCTGGTGTAACAACTGTAAGAGGTTGGGACACTTAACTGTAGATAAATCTTGCCCCCACAACAAGGCCCCTAAGGCAACCAGTACAGCTACACCTGGGGTGGCAAGTCTACAGATGGGATCAACAGTGTGCCCAGAGCAAATCAGGATGCACACTGAAGCAGTTCTAGTTTCAGAAGGGGAAGTTGAGTTTGCCACTGTAGCTGTGTGGCCACCCAACTTAAAGAAGTATTTACAATACCCCTGGGTTAATGGAACTAGGATAGAAGCTCTGAGGGATACAGGTGCCAGTGTCACTATGGTGAGAGACACACTGGTTTCCCCTGAGCAATACTTGATTGGGAAAACCTACCCAGTCACCAATGCTGACAGTGTTACCACTAATCATCCAATGGCTATGGTGACATTAGGCTGGGTGGTGGGGGGGTACTGGCCTGAAACAGGTAGTGGTCTCTCAAAAGTTACCAGCTGCATGTCTGCTAGGAAATGACCTGGAAACCTCAGCCTGGGCTGAGGTTGAGCTAAAGACCCATGCAGCCATGCTGGGTATCCCTGAATTGGTGTGTGTGCAAACTAGAGCACAGAGCAAGAGGAAGGGTGAAAAAGTAGGTTTGGAGCCTGAAAGTATGGCCCAACCAACCAAGAGAAAAGGTAAGAAGACTGGGGGACCAGCTTCTGTACAGCAAACCACTCAGGACCCCTCTCCTCAGGGAGAGGACTTGGACACCCCAGAGGGAACTGAGCCCATGGAGCTTGACCCTTACCAGGTTGGACACTTAGGCCCAGGGGGACCCTCTAGGAAGAGCTGTGCCAGGGCAGCAAGACTGTCCCACTCTTGAAAGCCTGAGGCAGCAAGCTGTTTCAGAAGCAAAGGGAGATGTCAGTGGTACCCACAGAGTCTATTGGGAAGAGGGATTACTGTACACTGAGGCAAGAGACCCCAATCCTGGAGCCACCAGGAGAGTGGTAGTGCCACAGAAGTACAGGGAGTTCCTCCTAACTTTAGCTCATGACATCCCCCTAGCTGGACATCTGGGCCAAACCAAGACTTGGGAAAGGCTAGTCAGCCACTTTTACTGGCCCCAGATGCACCAAAAGGTGAAGGAGTTTGTCAGCTCCTGTGTTACCTGTCAGGCCAGTGGCAAGACAGGTGGCCACCCAAAGGCCCCCTGATACCACTGCCTGTGGTGGGGGTGCCCTTTGAGAGGGTAGGTGTGGACATAGTGGGTCCACTGGAACCTCCCACAGCCTCAGGGAACAAATTCATACTAGTGGTAGTGGATCATGGCACTAGGTACCCTGAAGCAATCCCACTTAGGACTACTACAGCTCCTGCAGTAGCCAAGGCCCTCATTGGTGTCTTCACCAGGGTAGGGTTTCCTAAGGAGGTGGTTTCAGACAGAGGTTCTAACTTCATGTCTGCTTACCTGAAACACATGTGGAAGGAATGTGGGGTGCAGTACAAGTTTACTACACCCTATCATCCACAAACCAATGGCCTTGTTGAGAGATTTAACAAGACATTGAAAGGCATGATTATGGGGCTCCCTGAGAAACTCGAAAGGAGATGGGATGTCCTCTTACCATGTCTGCTTTTCGCTTACAGAGAAGTGCCACAGAAGGGAGTAGGTTTCTCACCCTTTGAACTTCTGTTTGGCCATCCTGTGAGGGGACCACTTTGTCTTGTAAAGGAGGGCTGGGAGAGGCCTCTCCAAGAACCCAAACAAGATATTGTGGACTATGTGCTTGGCCTAAGGTCCAGAATGGCTGAGTACATGGAAAAGGCATCCAAGAATCTTGAGGCCAGCCAGGAGCTTCAGAAGCACTGGTATGACCAAAAAGCTGCACTGGTATGACCAAAAAGCTGCACTGGTTGAATTTCAACCTGGGCAACCGGTGTGGGTTTTGGAGCCAGTGGCACCAAGGGCACTCCAGGGCAGATGGAGTGGCCCTTACCCTATCCTAGAGAAAAAGAGTGAGGTCACCTACTTAGTTGACCTGGGCACAAGCAGGACACCCAAAAGGGTTATCCATGTGAACCGCCTAAAGCTCTACAATGACAGGGCTGACATCACCATGCTGATGGTGACTGATGAGGAGCAGGAAGCAGAGAGTGAACCTCTCCCTGACCTCCTCTCCTACAGCCCAAATGATGGGTCAGTTGATGGAGTTGTCTTTTCAGACACCCTCTCTGCCCAACAGCAGACTGACTGCAAGCAAGTCTTGCAACAGTATGCTAAGCTCTTTTCCTTGTCCCCTGGTCTGACAAACTGGTGTACCCATGATGTGGACACTGGTGACAGTGCACCTGTCAAAAACAAGATCTATCGACAGTCAGACCAAGTCAAGGAAAGCATCAGAGCTGAGGTCAGCAAGATGCTGGAGTTAGGGGTTATTGAACCCTCTGAGAGCCCCTGGGCTAGCCCAGTGGTTCTGGTCCCCAAACCTCACCCACAGGATGGAAAGAGAGAAATGAGGTTTTGTGTGGATTACAGAGGGCTCAACTCTGTCACCAAGACAGATGCTCACCCTATCCCAAGAGCAGATGAGTTGATAGACAAATTGGGTGCAGCCAAATTCTTAAGTACCTTTGACTTAACTGCAGGGTACTGGCAGATTGGCATGGCACCAGGAGCAAAAGAGAAAACAGCATTCTCCACACCTGATGGGCACTATCAGTTCACTGTTATGCCCTTTGGTTTAAAGAATGCCCCTGCCACCTTCCAGAGGTTGGTGAATCAAGTCCTTGCTGGGTTGGAGTCCTTTAGTGCAGCTTATCTTGATGATATTGCTGTCTTTAGCTCCACCTGGCAGGATCACCTGGTCCACCTTGGGAAGGTTTTAAAAGCCCTGCAAACTGCAGGCCTAACTATCAAGGCATCCAAATGCCAGATAGGGCAGGGCACTGTGGTGTACTTGGGCCACCTTGTTGGTGGAGGCCAGGTACAGCCCTTACAGCCCAAGATCCAGGCCATCCTGGACTGGGCAGCTCCAACAACCCAGGCCCAAGTCAGGGCATTCCTTGGCTTGACTGGGTACTACAGGAGGTTTGTGAAGGCATATGGGTCCATTGTGACTCCCCTCACAGAACTCACCTCCAAGAAGATGCCCAAGAAGGTTAACTGGACAGTTAGTTGCCAAAAGGCTTTTGACACCCTGAAAGAAGCAATGTGCTCAGCACCAATTCTAAAAGCTCCAGATTATGCCAAGCAGTTCATAGTGCAGACTGATGCCTCTGAGCTAGGGATAGGAGCGGTCCTATCCCAGACCAATGATGAAGGCCAAGACCAACCTGTTGCTTTTATAAGCAGGAGGCTTCTCCCCAGAGAGCAGCGTTGGAGTGCCATTGAGAGGGAGGCCTTTGCTGTGGTTTGGTCCCTGAAGAAGTTGAGACCATACTTGTTTGGTACTCACTTCCTAGTTCAAACTGACCACAGACCTCTCAGATGGCTAATGCAAATGAAAGGGGAAAATCCAAAACTTTTGAGGTGGTCCATCTCCCTACAGGGAATGGACTTTGAAGTGGAACATCAGACCTGGGACTGCCCATGCCAATGCAGATGGACTTTCCAGGTTCTTCCACTTAGAAAATGAAGACTCCCAAGGGCAAGGTTAGTCTCATCACCTTTCGTTTGAAGGGGTGTTGTGTGAGAAAGTGCCATCTTTCATGCATGGTATGCCCCTACTTTTTGCTGAATTGCTGATGTACTTTGACTGAGTGTGCCCTGGGCTCCTGCCAATCAGGTGCCCAGGGCCTGTGTTCCTTCCCTAAAACTGCTTTGTAGCCTAAACCCAATTGGCATCTCTGGCCACATGTCAGCCCCTGGCCCCTGGTAAATGGTACCCAGGGCACTGTGACCAGAGAAGGCCTCTAAGGGCTGCAGCACTTATTGTGCCACCCTTAGAGGCCCTGTACCCTGACACACACACACACTGCCTTTGCAGGCTGAGTGTCTTGGTGCAGAACAAAACAGAGAGTCGACATGGCACACATCCCTGTGTGCCATGCCCACAAACACACTGCCCTGGCATACCTCAGTCACCCCTCTAGCTGGGTGCACTATGCCAGTGGTGAGGGTACAGGTGCATGAGCCCTGTACCCCTACAGTACCCAGGTCCATTCCTGGGCACTGTAAGTGCAGTGCTGCCATTAAGAGTATATGGCGCTGGGAGGTCGTCATCACGAACTCCACAGCACCATGATGGCTACACTGAAGACTGAGAAGTTTGGTATCAAACTTCTCAGCACATTAAACCCACACTGATGCCAGTGTGGGATTTAATGTAAGATGCACGACAGAGGGCAACTTAGAGTTGCCCCCTGAACCTAACCCACAATCCACGTCCTGCCTGAGAGGCTGCCTAGGCTGCCACCCAGCAGACATGTTGCTGGACCCCTGGGTAGAGAGCCATCCGCTCTCCCGGGCCTGCAACAATGCACGTCCTGGGCGAGGTGCTAGGTCACCTCCCCCAGGATGGGCAGGGGAAGCTTCAAAGGCATGCCGCCTTTGTGAGCCTCCCCAGACCACTTGCTGTACTCAGCAACTGGTCCCCACCGGTTCTAGCCCCCACTCTGGCGGGAGGACTGGCGGGAAACCCCAAGGGAGGAAAGGGGGTGTGCCAGCCTCTGCCAACCCCACCCCTCAGGTGGGGGAGGCGAGGTGAAGCACATCTCCGGGCTCTCGCCATCTTGAAGATGGGGAGCCCTGCCCAATCAGGACTAGGCTCCTGCCCCCTCCCACTGGAGAGTGGCAGGATAGGGGTGTACCCACCCCAGGGAAGGGACCCATTGGTCCCTGCCCTTTATCTACCTGTAACGCCCCTAAATTTAGTATTTAGGGGCACCCTGAACCTTCCTTCCTCAGATCCCGAATCCGAAGCAAGAAGAACAAGAAGAAAGAAGACCTGCCGTGCAGCTGCTAACAAGAGGGAGACACCAACTGACTTGGCCCCAGCCCTACAGGCCTGTCGACCCTCGAACCTGCTCCTGCTAAACCCCGGCGTCTCCAGTGGTCAGCAACCTCGAAAACCCCGGAGGACCTGACTGCCTTGTGACTCTAAAAGACTGGGACTCCCACGAGCAGTGGTACTGCTCAAAGCAAGTAACACACCCCTGGTGCCAGCCAGGAACCGCGACTCCTGCACACTCTGCACCCGCCGAGCCCGGCCTGTGTCTGAGTGGACAAAGACCACGAGGACGTCCCCCCGGCGACTGTGACCCACAATCCAGCACCCAAGGACCCTCCTCGACGCTCCTGACGACGCCTGCAGCCTCAGAACCTGAGACCCCTCCAACCGCGACCAGCAGAGGGTAAGATTTTCCGACGTGAAAAGACACCCCTGCACCCGGCGCCCTGCGGCCCCCTGTGCCCCCCTGTGCCCAACTCCGGGGTGCCTACCTATCCTCCAACTACCCAACTTACCTCTCGAAGTGGTGGTCGCACCTGAAGAATCTCCGTCCCCGAGCTTGCAGCCTTTGTTCAACTTCCAGCTTCTCCATTGAAATACATTGAGCGCCCGACGGCTCAAAAGCACCCTGCACCCAGCCGCCCGAGTGCCCCTGGGAGTGCAACACCTATCCTATTCTACTTCCCCACTTGCCCTGTGTAAGTGACCAGGAGCCCAGCTCCCACAGCCGCGTGGCCTGCCTGCTAGCAGCCACCAACCAAGGGCCCCCTGCCCGCCATAGGCTAACATTGGGCCTTACTCACTCTGCACCCGGCCGCCCCTGTGCCGCTGAGGGTGTACCAACTGTACCTACCTGACCCTGGGAGACCCCAGAGTCTATGCCCAGAACCTTAACTCTGCCAGTCGAGTACTTACCTGAAAACCGATAACCTACATTTTCTCCATAGGGTAACATTGACTGGTTTACACTGAAATTTCTTCTAAGTGTCGAGTTTTGAAACTTTAAAATATTCACCAAAAATCGCCCGATCAACGAAAACGAAATTACTCACCTGTTATCAGGAGAGATCCCAGTGCTGGATCTTGGTGCCCAGTATTGACCCTGAAACGCAATTACAACTGTACTTACCGATAACTTGATTTTCCTCCATAGGATAACATTGCCTGGTTTTCTCCAGAAATTCTTCTAAGTGTCGATTTTTGAAACAAACAAATATTCCTTAAAAATCTCCTGTGTAACGAAAACGATTTCTTCCAACTGTTTACAGGAAATGCACCAGGGTTGAATCCAGGATTCAACCCTGAGTAAGAAAATCATACGTAAAGTAACTGAAACTGCTTTTACTTAAAAACTCCCATTGAGCTCATTGTTATAATTGTGTTTGAATTGTGTTGCCTATTGCAACAACTGTAGCTATTGCATTTAAAAGTCTATTGTGTATTGAAAGTATATAACTAAAGCATCTCATTCTGAGAAAGTATTTTTATACCTACTTGTGGTTCTAAAATAAAACAACAATATATTTTTATATACAAAACAATTGGCCTAGAGTTCAGTTCTTGAGTGTGTGAGACCATTTGCTGACTGAGTGTGTACAACAAATGCTTTACACTGTCATCTGATACTGCCTTACTGCTCGACCAAGCTACCACTTTAGAGAGTAAGGTTATATCTAACGTTAGCCTCTGCCAAACCTCTGGGGACTGTGGACTCTGTGCACACTGAACCTTACTTTGGTTCAGTATATACAGAGCCACTTTCTTACACCCCCCACTGCACCCATTCTGGTTGTGTGTTGATACCAATCCGGAAGCTGTTGCTCATCCCAGTTTCAGTTGCATCACAGAGCATTTGATTTTACAGTTATCAAATATAAAGAGCAGAGATCCACTGTTGTCTTTGCAGTGCCCGCAGACATTACTGCTGGTGACAGAACTCACAATCTTCAGCTTGAACATTTTACATGGTGCCCAAGGTGTTCTCTGAATGAGTAAAAATCTAATTTGAAGCATCAAGACGGACATTTTAGATCTAAAGAAAGAATTAAAACTGTTCATCCAAAATAACTTTCTCTTGGGATATGTTCAGGATTTTCTAGATTTTGTAACCAGTCCTACTATATTTTACTTAAGAAGGAGGGGCATTAAAAATGTTCTACCTTGAGGACATCTTCTTACTCTCACAAATTCCAGACATAATGCTTTAACTATATTAGGCATAGCCTGCATCAATTTAATCTTTGACATAGAAATTTTAAGCTTGATTAATTGTAAAATTAAAAGTTTGGAAGTCTGAATCGATTCTGTAATGGCGCAGAAAGTAAAGAAAAGCATTTTTCTATAAATCCTAAAATCAGCTTCTTCCCATGTCTCCCAGTTTGGAGAATGACTTCTATGTTTGTTATTGTTATCCCATAGCAGAACTGACTCAGTATCTGTAAACCTAATTTCAGCTTCCTTGTCCTGTAGGAGAATAGCTTGGACTGTATCTTTAGATATTCTTGTGAGAAAGTGCCTCTTTTTACATGGTTAGCCCCCACTTTTTGCCTGGTATTTGAAATGGTTTTCATTGTAGCGCATAGGGTACCTGCAAACTAGCCCCCTTGCCAGTGCTTCTTCCCTAAAACTATTCCACAATTGGCCCTTCAGGCCCCCTGCAAGTCCCTAGTAAATAGTACCTGTGTACCCAGGGCGTTGGGACTGAAGAGGGTCCCCTAAGCACCCCTCACCTAGGCCCTGCAGACTGCCACTGCAGCATGCACGGCCTGGTGCAGACAAAACGACAAAGTCGACATGGCACACAGCCTGTGTGCCATGCCAAATTGCACTGCCATAGGTATAGGTAAGTCACCCTTCTAGCAGGCCTTCCAGCTCTAAGGCAGGGGGTACTATACCATAGGTGTGGGCATATCTGCATGAGCAGATATGCCCCTACAATATTTAAGTCCATCCTTCGATATTGTAAGTGCCAGGGAAGCTTTGAAAGTACATGGGCTGGAAACTTGACAACTCTAGTTCCCCAACACCATGATGGCTTCTCTGAAACCAGGAGTGTTTGGTACCAAACTACTCCTCTCAATAAACCCACACTGATGCCAGTGTGGGATTTATTGAACCACGTACTCTGAGGGCACCTCAGAGGTGCCCCCTGAAAACCTACCAACCCTGGTGTAGTCACATACTGGCTGTAGACAGCCTGCCACCACCAGACATGTTTCTCTACCCCTGCTCTCTGGGACCAGAAACAATGCACATCCTGGGCCAACGTGTCACACCTCCTCCCCCAGGATTGGCACAGTGCTCGAGAAGGAAGTTTCAAGGGCCTGCCACCTTTGTAGTGCGACCCCCAGCCTCTGCTGCTAGCGGCAGAAAGCAGTCCCCGGTTTACACCCCCACTTTAGGCGGGAAAACCGGCGCAAAGACCTAGGAAAAATAGGAGGTGTGCCCACCTCTGCCAACTCCACCCCTAAAGTGGGGGAGGTGAGATGAGGCACATCTTTCACTCCCCGCCATCTTGAAGATGGGGAGACTCCTCCAATCAGGACTAGGAATATGCCCCCCCCCCCCACACAGGAGGGTGGCATAATTGAGGGTGTAGTCACCCCAGGGAAGGTGCCCATTGACCTTACCTGACACACCCTTAAAACGCCCCTAAATTTAGGGTTTAGGTGGCTTCCCCCAGACCCTGAACCTAGTTCCTGCCAACCTAAGTAAAAGAACGAAGAAGACGCCGTGCAGCGAAGCCTGAAGACGCCTACTGACTTGACCTCAGCCCTGCCGGCCTGCCTCCAGCTTCAAAGACCCTGCAAAAGAAGACGACGCATGTCCTGCAGCCAGCAACTTCCAGAACCTGAGGAAGACTGCCTGCCCTTAAAAAAATTACCAGAGACTCCCGAGGACAGCGGATCTGTCCCCAAGAAACCTGCACAGAGGACTTTGGCGCCCTCCGGAACCGTGAGGCCTGCCCACTCTGCACCCTACACCTCCAGCCCGTGTCCAGGTGGCCCACCAATGCAGAACAGATTCCCCAGCGATTATGACCTCAAGTCCAGCATTTGCTAACCCCTCCTGGACTCCACGACGACCGCTGCAGACAGAATCCAGAGGCTCCCCCTGACCGCGACCAGCTCTGGTAAGAAGAATCCGACGTCAAAGGACACCCTGCACCCGAAGCCCCCTGGGCCTTGATGAGCTGATCCAACGGTGTCCCTTTGACACCTCAACTTACCTCTGCTGTCCCTGGTGACCTTTGTGCAGCCTCCGGGTCGACGCCTTGTCCAACGAGTTTCTCCATTGAAGAGCACTGGGCACCAGATGCTGTATTTGCACACTGCACCCGGCCGCCCCTTTGCCGCTGGTGGTGTATGTTTGGTGCTGCTTTGTAGCCCCCCCCTGTGCTTACTCCAACCCCAAAAGCTTGGCACCCTGTAACCGATCTACTTGCCTCCAAGCAGCATGGCTTCAAGCACTCCCATTCTTCATTGAAACGCATTAGTCCTATCTCCGAAATTGACCTCTGCACCCGGCCGCCCCGGTGCCACTGGTGGTGCAGACTTTGTGCTTACCTGACCCTTGCCCTCTGCTTATCTTAAACCCCGAAGACTGGAACTGTAAGTTGGGTACTTACCCGTGAAACCGCATTGTGTTGACCTTTGAAAGACTCAAGTATTTTTCCTGAAAAAGGTACTTACCTTTTTGCGAAGATCTTGGTCTTAAAATAAAACTTAAAGAAAGCTTATTTTTTATAAAACTGGTGTGGATCTCCTTTTTGAGTCATATGTGTGCAATAAATGTCTTACGGCCGCTCTTATACACTTCCACTAATAGAGCACTTTGGGTTTACATTGAGCCCTGTACACTTCTGGGGAATCTCTGGACGGTATAACCACCTAGTGGTATATATACCATGTACAGAGCCAGTTTCCTGCGATCCTCAAAACATTCTTCTAATGCTGAGGTCTACTTGGAAGAATTATAGTGGAGGAAATGGGTGTAATAAGTCCATCTCTGCTTCTAGCCATAAAAAAAGAGTGATAGAAAAAGAGAATTTAAAACACACCAAGTCTCTTTTGGCCGCTACAAAAGCTGTCAGATAATAAAAAGAATGGCTATTTTCAATCTGCCTTGGTCTCTATTCAATCTGACTTTTGCAATCACAATTCTAGGCTTTTTGTTTGACAAGATGAATTTGTTTATAAATTCATCCACAGATTTGTAATGTTTGTTAGGTATTTGCTGTGATAACATTGTGACAAGTAATAATCTATGGCAGTTAATACAATTTTGGTTGCTTCTACTCGACCCCAACAAGTGTAAGAAATAGATTTTTAGTAATAATATAGATCTTCTGTAGCTTTCTGTCCACATTGATGAATAAAGTGTTCCTCATCTTGTTTGTAGAGTATAACCCCCACATACTTTATAGGGCATTTCTGCCACCTTAGGCCAGAGTCGAAAAACGTATCTTTATTGCAGTATCGCATATGAGACATCCATTCCATTTTATTCTTGTACAATTTATCACCCGAAACAAAGGAGTAGTCATTAATAATCCTAAGTATAGTAGGAATCAAGGAGTCAGCATTCTCTCCATAAGCAGCCTGTTTATAGGAGTTACTGCTAGTCTTATACCTTGGACCACTTTTGCATAATTTAATAAGTGCTTTAAATGCAATTATGCAAAGCAAGGGAGAGCAGGGTCACCCTAGCTCTTACCTTGTCTCAACTCAAATGGATCTGAGTCCAGCCTGTTAGACTTACAGAATTCTGTAGAATTCTGGTAGGGTGTCATGGTGCAACAAAATTAATTCAGAATAGCAGTATTTAGCATGTAAAACACTCTGACCCACTTAAACAAATGCATTCTCAGCATCTAGGTCTTTTGCAGCAGAAGAGATAACCCCTTTCTCTGTAAAATGTATTATGTGGCAGAACATCTTGGTATAATTGCAGGCCGCCATTGGTAGCGGTTAGCGTTCTAGTCTTTAACTCACTCGGGGGGCATAAATACCACCGCGCCTGCGGCCGCCTGCGGCAGCGCACCAGAGAAGCAGGCATTTGTATTTTGAAATCTTTTGCCACTCGTAACGGACTGCTTTTAAAAATTGAATGTTTTTAATTGTTTAACTGTTATGCACTGTGGGGACGGGGGGGATATTGAGAGTCTTACCGGGTTTCACTGTAGCCCTTCTGCTGCTCTCCGGTCCACCGCAATCAGATAGCTGGTTGTTTGAGTGGAGAGAGTCGGCAAATTCATCGGCTGGAATTGCGGGCCGCCATTGATAGCGGTTAGCGTTCTAGTCTTTAACTCACTCGGGGGCATAAATACCACCGCGCCTGCGGCCGCGCAGCTGGCGCGCCTAAGGCAAGCCCGTCTGCGCCCGTCCGCGCCTGTTCGCTGCCGGCTGTCAGGAAATGCTGCCCGTTCTTCAGCAGGTATGTCCTATGCCTAGGATGTGCTATTCGAGGGAGAGTCTGTTGCAATGGGGACTTGTGGTACCCTGTCTTGGGGGGAGAAAGAACCCTCAAGCAGCGGAGACCCTCTCAGATTGGAGTTGCCCTCACTGTAGCTGGTCAACAACGGATACGGCGCGTAACTTGTGCACCTTTCATGCTGATCCGAGGGGGAACTATGTAGTGGGAAGTGAATCTACTAGGATAAAGAGTCAGTCGGCGGGGGAACCAGCAGCATCCTTTCAGGGGCTCCATCTCAATGTTAGATCTATCCCAAAACACGTGGCAGAAATTTGGGATCTGTTAGACGACGCAATACCGGATATCGGTCTTTTTACCGAGACATGGTTGAATAACGATGCCACTCCAGCATTGGCAATAGCATTCCCAGGGGACTATTCGGTTGTACGCTTAGATAGATCTGGTAAGAGGGGTGGAGGTCTGGCTATCGCCACGCGTCCCCCTTATCACATTAAGACCCTTGATACTCTCTACCCCCAATCTAGAGCTGTTGATTTTTAGACTACAGCGAGGCCATAAGATTGAATGGACGGGAGCCCTAGTGTATCACCCTCCTGGAGGAAATAAGAGAGATTTTTGTACAGTACTATTAGAGAGGTTGGCCCCTTTTACGCTCCAAATGGACAAGTTCCTACTCGTAGGGGACTTTAATCATCATTTGGAGGCACTTGCCAATGCAGATTGAGCCTGCCTGCTAGCAGCCATGGAATCTCTTGATCTCTCTTCTAGAGTAGACAGTCCAACTCATTCGGCAGGGCATGTATTGGACACCATTTTTTCGAATATCTCAGAATTAACAGTGGAACCTCCACAGAGGGTAGGCTGGACGGACCATTCAGTTTTAAGTTTCTCTTGGGCCCCCTTAAAATCGCGTGGTCTTCCGCAACCGCGCAAAGAACTCCGTAGAGCCTGGAAAAAGGTGACAGCCTCGGCCTTTAGCAGGGTCTATATCCCTCCAGTCTTCACGAACTGCAACGACTGTGACCGGGCCTTAGAATTATTTGAGGCCTCTATTACACAGGCTCTCGACTTTGTTGCACCATTGAAGATGGTAAAGATTCAGACCAGGGCATCCCCAGCACCGTGGTATACCGATATACTTAGAAGGGAAAAGGCCCTGTCTAGGGTAAAAGAAAGGAAATGGAGAAAGTCTAAATCCGAACAAGATGAACCGTGCTACCGAGAGGCCCATAGAATCTACTTAAATAGTTGTAATGTAGCCAGGAGAACCTATTTAGGCTCTCGCATTATAGGAGCTAAGGACTCCTCGCGCGAGCTCTTTGCCATCTTGAAGGAGTTTTCAAATCCAAGGGCAAACAACCCACTCCCGCCATCCACGCAGGAAGTATGTAATAACCTAGCGACCCATTTTACTAATAAGATCGATACAATTTATCACTCCTTCGGGCCGGAAGAGGATGTTCAGGAGAGAGCCCCCTTCCAGAGAAATCCCTTTTCCCCGATTTTAGAATGCTTCCCCATCATTACCGGCGAGCAGGTAGGCGCCCTTCTAGCTCAGGTGAAATCGGGTTCTGTTTTAGAACCGGTACCACCTGCGGTTATGTCTGAACTATCCGCGGTTGTAGCGGACTCACTTGCAGAGATATGTAACATCTCATTAGCGACTGCAACTTTCCCACGCAAATGGAAGAATGCACGTATCAAGCCCCTGCTCAAGAAAGCCTTAGCAGATCCTATGGACTTACAGAAATACAGGCCAATTTCCCTCCTCTCTTGTTGTTCTAAAATCATGGAGACCATAATTAATCGACATCTTTCTAGATATTTAGAACAGAATAAAATACTAGATCCATCCCAGTCTGGGTTCCGTGCATCCTACAGCACCGAGGCCGCTTTATTAGAGGTTACGGATACGCTAAGGATGTCACTGGATAAGGACTCTCCAGTTATGCTAGTACTGCTTGACCTGTCGGCAGCCTTTGACACCATCTCTCATCGTATCCTGTTGAACAGGCTTCGAGAGATTGGTGTCAGAGGTCTGGCCTTTGATTGGATTCGGAGTTATCTGTCGGACAGAACACAATGTGTCCAGTTGGACTCATTTGTGTCACATACAGCTGTGGTGGACAAGGGGGTTCCACAAGGCTCTATATTGAGCCCCACGCTGTTCAATCTATATGTTGCCCCCTTGGCCTCAATCATCAGAAATTACGGGTTTGACACCATATCCTATGCTGATGATATGCAGCTGATAGTACACATAGAGAACAACCCCGCAGAAACCAAAGCTAAGTTTATAACTTGTATGACGAGCATTGCTAGCTGGATGAGGAAGAACTTTCTGCAACTTAACTCCTCTAAAACGGAGATTTTGTTGTTTGGCAAGGCAGAACAGCTATGGAGTGCTGACTGGTGGCCGTCAGAATTAGGAGAAGCACCCGCCCCAAGAGGGTGGGCTTGGAACTTAGGGGTTAGAATAGATATCTGAAAGAGACACGTTAGTGACAGATTCCTTACCTTAGAATATCCCCAGGCGTCAGGCTGGATCCGGAAAGTTTTTTGCGTAGCAGTACCCTTGCGCGTCGGTAGGCGGCGTCGTGCGGCTCCGCGTCCGTCGTCGGCGTCGTGATCGCCGGGATGACGTCGCGGGCAGTACTTAGACGCCGCCCCTGCGCGCTGACGTCAGTTCTTCTTTTTCCGCGCCAGTAAGCGCAGATCCGGGAAGAGCAGTGCCCTAGTCACTTTTTGACTACCTTTTTTGTGAATTTTTCACTGTTTTCTTCTACGAGTCTTCACGACTCCTAAGGTGTCGTAGGGATGCCCGGCTTTAAGCCCTGCGAGGTCTGTGCCCGTATGATGTCCATCACGGACCCGCACCTTGAGTGTCTCTTTTGTCTCGGCCGAGACCACGACACAAAGTCGTGCCCTGACTGCCGGAAACTTCATCCGAAGGCTTTGCGAGAGCGGTCTCGAAAGCTGCTCGAGGTCCGGCAGTCGGCTCCGCGCCGCACCAAGCCCCGGTCACGGGAGAGGTCGAGGGGCCGGTCGCGGAGCCCCCATCGTTCGTCGGAATCCAAGTCTTCGCGCTCCTCCGGTAAGTCGAAGCACAAGAAGTCTAAGCGGCGTCATCGCTCTAAGACTTCGCCTCGCCGGTCTCGCGACTCGGCTGAGGCCCCTGTCGGCACCGTTCCCTCGGCCCCGGACGTGCCTGTCGAGTCACCCCCGCATTACCCGTCCTTCCCGGGTTCGGGGGCGACTCCGGCCCAAGTACAGGAGTTCCTGTCGGCCATGGCCCGCCTCTTCGGGCCTCAAGGTCCCTCCGGTGCGCCTTCGGGCCCCACGGGCCCTGATGGGGTTGCTCCGGCGTCGCCGTCGACTCCGGTCCCGGCATCGCCTGTCCCACCAGCCTTCGTCCCGGCCTCGGCTCCGGCCCCGGCCTCGATCCCGGCTCCGGTGGTGCCGCAACCCCCATCGACGCCGGTTGACCTAACCACGCCTCTGCCGACGCCGATGTTCCCGGTGCCGTTCCTGACGCCGTCCGGGGCTCCGGACGGCGTCGTTCCCCGGCTCTCTCCGGCTCCGGACATGGAGCCGGACCGACGTCGCCCGACGCCGGTTCCGGCGCCGCTGAGACCTTGGGTCCCTAATGTCCCTCCTCCTCCATATTATGAACCTGAGGAGAACCAGGAGAGCTGGGAGGGGTCTGAGGACCCTCTCACACAACAGTGCGAGTTTGACCCGGACTGGGTTGAGGAACTTGGGGATGCCAGTGGTCTGGACACCTCCCCTGACTCTGGCATGCTGTCTCCTCCCGTGGCTACGGAGGAGGGGGCTAATTTTGCAACGGTGTTGCGTAGAGCTGCTGGAGCCTTGAATCTCCAGTTGCCTACTGTGGCCGTCAGGACTAACCTCCTGACTGAAGTGCTTCAGCCGGCGGCCTCCTCTTCGGAGACTGTGTTGCCGTTCAATGATGCACTCACTGACGTTCTTTTGGGTGCCTGGTCCAAGCCCACCACAGGGGCTCCTGTGGATAGGAACGTGGCCCGACGCCATCGCCCTGCTCCGGGCGACCCCCTGTTTCTCTCCCAACACCCCACCCCTGAGAGCTTGGTTGTCCAAGCCTCTGCCTCAAACCGCCTTCCCTACCGCCCCTCCGGATAGGGAATCCAAGCGCCTGGACCACTTTGGGAAGAAGGCTTTCTCTTCCTCCAGTGCTGGCTTGCGGTCTGTCAACACCGCTTGCCTCTTGGGCCGATATACCCACTCCCTGTGGGATTCGGTGGCGACTGTTTTGCCGCAGTGTTCTGAGGAGGTCCAGACACTGCTTACCCGCGCCATTGCGGAAGGGCGTGATGCAGCTAAATACACCATACGCTGTGGCCTTGATACCGCCGACTCGCTGGGCAGATCGCTTGCAACGACGGTGGCGCTGCGTCGCCACGCCTGGCTGAGGACCACTGGTTTTTCGGGGGATGTCCAGAATACACTCATGGACATGCCCTTTGATGGAGTCGGTCTTTTTGGTTCGAAGGCAGACCATGCGCTGGAGCGTTTCAAGGACTCGCGGGCTACTGCCAAGTCCCTGGGCCTTGCTGTTGTGCGCCCTCCGCTCACGTCTGCTTTTCGCCCCTTTCGTGGCCACGGGAGGGGCGCCCAGTCACGTCAACAGCCCGGCCAACGGCCCGCGCAGCAAGCGCCTTCGCGTGGCCAAGGACGTGGATACCGCCGTGGCGGTTCGGGCAACCAGCGTGCGGGTCAGGCCACCACCTCCAACCCGTCCGCGGCCTCCAAGCCCTCCTAGTCCCTCCTTTCAGGTGCACAGCACGCCAGTAGGGGCAGGGTCCGCCATCACCTTCACCACTGGCGTCCCATCACCTCGGACAGGTGGGTCTTGGACATTGTCCGAAGGGGCTACTCCCTCCCCTTCGAGACCACCCCCCCAGCCATGCCACCTCAATTCCACCGCATGTCAGGGGATCACTTGGTGCTTCTACAGAAGGAAGTCACAGCCCTCTTGGCCAAGAGGGCCATCGAGCATGTTCCGACCCCAGAAGTAGGGCGTGGTGCTACTCCCACTACTTTCTGGTGCCCAAAAAGGACAAGGAGGACATGCGTCCTATCTTGGACCTCCGGAACGTCAATCGCTTCCTCCGGAAGGAGAAGTTCAAGATGCTCACCCTAGCTCAGGTCTTGACTGCCCTCGACCCTGGACACTGGCTGGTAGCGTTGGACTTGCAGGACGCCTATTTCCACATCCCCGTCCTGCCGGCCCACCGGCGTTACCTACGGTTCACGGTAGGCCTAGAGCATTTTCAGTTCACCGTGCTCCCCTTTGGCCTTACCAGTGCCCCTCGGGTGTTCACGAAAGTGATGGCGGTGGTCGCAGCTCATCTGCGCCGGGCAGGGGTTTCAGTCTTCCCCTACCTCGACGACTGGCTGCTGAAGGCGGGCTCGTCCCAGGCAGTCGTCTCCCACCTCCAGACTACGGTCGAACTCCTGCACTCGCTGGGGTTCTCCATCAATGTGCCGAAGTCTCATCTGGTTCCTTCTCCACAGCTCCTTTTCATCGGAGCAGGTCTGGACACGACGCAGTTCCGGGCCTATCCTCCTGAACGGCGAGTCCGGGATATTCAGGCTATGATTCCGATCTTTCAGCCTTTATCCTGGGTTTCGATACGGATGACCCTGAGGCTGCTGGGCCTCATGGCCTCCTGCATTCTGCTGGTCGATCATGCCAGATGGCATATGCGGGCTCTGCAGTGGGACCTGAAGTTCCAGTGGGCGCAGCACCAGGGCAACCTGTCCGATCACGTCCAGATCTCGGTGGGGACTGCAAAACAGTTGCAGTGGTGGCTCTCGAACCGGCAATGGGTCATGGGCAGTTCCCTCTCCCTTCCCCAGCCAGAGCACACAGTTGTGACGGACGCGTCCCTTCTGGGATGGGGCGGTCACATGGGAGAGGCGGAGATCAGAGGCCTCTGGTCTCCGGCGGAGTCCCGGCTCCATATCAACCTTCTGGAGCTCCGGGCAATCCGACTTGCACTCAAGGCATTCCTTCCCTCTGTCAAAGGGAAGGTAGTGCAGGTGTTCACAGACAACACCACCGCCATGTGGTACTGCAACAAACAGGGCGGGGTGGGGTCGTGGACCCTCTGTCAGGAGGCTCTGCGCCTCTGGACTTGGCTGGAACATCAGGACATGTTCCTGATGGTTCAACACCTGGCTGGTTCCCTGAACGCCAGGGCGGACGAACTCAGCCGCAGGTGCACGATGGATCACGAATGGCGTCTTCACTCGGAAGTGGCGCAAGGACTCTTTCAACAATGGGGAGCGCCTTGGTTAGATCTATTCGCCACCTAAGAGAACGCGCAATGTCATCAGTTCTGCGTGTTGGAATTTCCAAGGCGGCACTCGCTCGGCGACGCTTTTCGTCGCGAGTGGAGTTGCGGTCTGTTGTACGCCTTTCCGCCTATACCACTTCTACCCAGAGTGTTGAAGAAGATTCGGCACGACCGGGCCCAAGTCATCCTTGTGGCTCCGGACTGGGCTCGAAGAGTTTGGTATCCCGAGCTACTCAGTATGAGCGTAGATCCCCCGATCCGTCTGCCTCTTCGGGAGGATCTTCGGTTGCAGCAGCAGGGGACGGTCCTCCACCCGAACCTGTCCAGTCTACACCTGCTTGCGTGGAGATTGAGCGGCGGCAGTTGATTCCTTTCGACTTGCCTCCCGAAGTTTGTGATGTGATTCTGGCAGCCAGGCGTCCCTCCACTAAGCTGGTATGCGCCTGCAGGTGGAACAAATTTGTGGCATGGTGCACAGCAAAGGCTGTGAATCCCCTTTCTGCCCCTCTTTCTGAGGTCCTTCTGTTCCTTCTTTCTCTGGCCCAACAGGGTTCTGCCCTGGGTACCATCAAGGGTTATCTTTGTGCTATCTCGGCCTTCCTCAGGCTCCCTGATCAGCCCTCCCTTTTCAAGTCCCCTGTTGTTAACAGGTTCTTAAAAGGCATTACACACCTCTTCCCTCCTGTTCCGTTTGTGATGCCTCAGTGGGACTTGAACTTGGTTCTTACCTTTTTAATGTGCGCTCCCTTTGAGCCTCTCCATAACTGTCCTCTTCGTCTTCTGACTCTGAAGACAGCCTTTCTGGTGGCCATCCCCTCCGCGGGTGAGTGAGCTCCAGGCTCTATCATGCAAACCTCCCTTTCTGTCTGTCCATCCAGACAAGGTTGTTCTTAGGACGCATCCGTCCTTCTTGCCAAAGGTGGTTACTGCCTTCCACATTGGGCAGACCATCACTTTGCCTACCTTCTTTCCGCCTCCGCATCCTTCCAGAGAGGAAGAGAGGCTCCACCGTCTGGACCCAAAACGTGCGCTCTCCTTCTATATCGACCGCACGAAACACTTCCGGGTGGATGACCAGCTCTTTGTTGGCTACGTGGGCGCCAAAAAAGGTCGGGCAGTGCACAAACGAACCATCTCCCGCTGGGTTACCTTGTGCATCAAGGCCTGCTGTTCTTTGGCTAAGAGGGAGCCTCCTGTTGGGCTGCGTGCCCATTCCACCAGGGCAACGGCTGCTACCACGGCTTTAGGCCGCGGTGTTCCGCTGCAGGTTATCTGTCAGGCAGCTACGTGGGCCTCGCTGCACACGTTTACAAAGCATTACTGCCTTGACAGTCAGGTCCGGAGGGACGGCTTCTTTGGCCGTTCTGTCCTCCAGGACTTCCTTGTCTGTTCTTTGTTCGCAGACCCACCACCGGGGTTGGTATTGCTGGGGTATCTATTCTAAGGTAAGGAATCTGTCACTAACGTGTCTCTTTCAGATGCACAAGTTACTAACTTGTGTAACGATATATCTGTAAGAGACAGTAGTTAGTGACAGATTCCTTACCGCCCCACCCATCCTCCCCGTTCTGCGAACTGATTTCTAGGGTTAAGGACATCCCTTTCAGGGCCCTAGTATTTTTCAGACACCTATGTCAGCTTCTTGCATGGCTCTGCGTTCCTGGCGCGGAAAGTCGTGTACAGAACTGACGTCAGCGCGCAGGGGCGGCGTCTAAGTACTGCCCGCGACGTCATCCCGGCGATGCCGACGACGGACGCGGAGCCGCACGACGCCGCCTACCGACGCGCAAGGGTACTGCTACGCAAAAAACTTTCCGGATCCAGCCTGACGCCTGGGGATATTCTAAGGTAAGGAATCTGTCACTAACTACTGTCTCTTACAGATATATCGTTACACAAGTTAGTAACTTGTGCAATAAGCTTTCAATGGAAGAGCAGGTGAAAATTCTTGCAGGGACCTGTTATGGGACCATGCGGTTACTCAGAAAGATCTTTCCCTGGATTCCATTGAATGCCAGAAAGACTCTCAATCAGTCGCTTCTTATCAGTTGCCTGGATTACGGCAATTCCTTGTTGGTAGGAATTAGGGAAGACCTGTTATCTAAGCTGCAGGTGGTGCAAAATACTGCAGCCCGTCTTGCCCTTAACAAACCAGCACGAACCCCTTCCCTCCCTCTCCTTCGCCATTTACATTGGCTTCCTGTAAGGAAACGAGCCATCTTCAAGTTACTTTGCTTGGTCTTCAAGTACCTGCACCGCACGGGCCCGGCTTATTTGACTAATAAAATTGAGCATTATCAACCTGGATGACAACTTAGGTCCAGTAATCGCAGCCTGCTTTGTAGCAGGAGAATAAGGAAAGTCAAAATGGGGGGTCGTGCGTTCTCTTACCTGGCCCCAAACATTGGAATGAGCTCCCAGAACATATCCGTGCCTGCCCAAACCTCCCACATTTCAAAAAGTTGCTTGAGACCTGGCTATTCTAATGAACGAATATTATATTTGACTCCACATCTGCCTCCTTCTCGGGCGCCGAGAGATCCCCCTGGGGATGATTCGTGCGCCATATAAATGAGTCAAATAAAAAAATAACAAAAAATAAATCCCTTTCAGGATTTAAAGGGTCTTTATCCTCTTTATGGACCATGGCAGTTGAGACTTCCACAGCAGTGCACTAAGGAATAAAGAAGAGATGTTGTGAGATGACTATATTTTTAAAAGCCTTGCAGATGAAAGCTATCAGGACCTAGCGGATTTCCATCTAGATGCTACTCTATTGTTAGTGATTTCTTTTTCAGAAGGTGATGCTACTTTGTTTTATTAGGTCTTTTCTGCTAGATTAATAAAGATCAATACAAAATTTCACTTTGAGTTACATTTAATAATTCTTATTAGAATACTCATTATATTACTAATTTCTCAGGCAAAACACTCGATAAAACACTACATTCCTATTATAGCAACAACATTACAGTGTTAAAATAGTCAAAAAACAAAATAGCAAAAATTAAAAAAGAATCCTCATCTTCACTGAGTAAATTGCAATGCTCCCAAGTTGTCCTGTCCATGCCACAGGAAAAAGAAACACTAGTACATCAGATCTAACAGCTAATTTGTAGATGACATACTTTAGTGACCAAAAATGGGAGGGCAAGGGAGCAGACCTGTCTAAACTGACACTGACTCGTCCCTAGTATTTGTTTCAGTTCTAAGACCAGCTTGTCGATCCCTAATGTGCATATTAAACATATACAAAATCTGTCCACAAGAACAGGTCATGGACGTCATTTAGGGGTCGCAGCTGCGACCCCTGGCTTTCCCAGTACAACTCCTAGCACTGCTTTTGCGACCCCTGGCCTCGGAGGTGGTAAAAGTAGTGCCAAGCACAGAAGGTAAACTGTGTTCTGGTGAACACTGTTTACCTTTTGCAGATCCCACCAGGAGATTACACTTCAAGACAAATACATTCAGAGTGGAATGCCATTCGTTATAGGTATTTGAACAGAACCATCATCTCTTTGTTCCACATTTGTGATAGTTGCTTACAAGCGATGATGAATTAAAATGTATTATCAATGAAAAGGACTAAATCAAGCCGACTGTTGATAGTTGATAAACAATGTATATTCTCTACGAATTTGTCCTATTGGGCCTGAACCCTCTTTTTTTTTTTTTTTTTCTTTTGGCCCTGGGCTCGGCGGCCATCTTAGGAAACCTACCAAACCCATACATTTCTGAAAACTAGACACTCGGGGGAGTCCAGCGAGGTATGGCTTGCGTGGGTCCCCCAACGTTTTCTTACCCAGAATCCCCTGCAAACCTGACATTTTGCTGAAAAAATCCCTTTTTTCACACATTTTTGTGTGGTAAAGTTGTGGCATCACGGGGCTGACACAAATTTCCTACCACCCAGCGTTCCCCAGGTCTCCCGATAAAATGGTGCCTCACTCGGGTGGGAGGCCCAAGTACCGCGACAGGCAAGGGCCCACAACGGTTTGAGGCGACATCAAAATTGCCTATCACAAAATGTTTTGGGCCCTTGCCTGTCGCGGGTACTTGGGCCTCCCACCCGAGTGAGGCACCATTTCTATCGGGAGACCTGGGGGAACGCTGGGTGTTAGGAAATTTGTGTCAGCCTCGTGATGCCACAACTTACCACACAAAAATGTGTGAAAAAAGTGATTTTTTTCAGCCAAATGTCAGGTTTGCAGGGATTCTGGGTAAAACGTTGGGAGATCCACGCAAGCCATACCTCCTGGAATCCCCGGGTGTCTACTTTTCAGAAATGTGTGGGTTTGGTAGGTTTCCTAGGTGGCCGCCGAGCCCCGGGCCGAAACGTCATGGGACCCCCCTTGCAAAACCAAGTCGTTTTGTGATAGGCCATTTTGAGGTCGCCTCAATACGTTGTGGGCCCTTGCCTGTCGCGGGTACTTGGGCCTCCCACCCGAGTGAGGTACCATTTTTATCGGGAGACCTGGGGGAACGCTGGGTGGTAGGGAATTTGTGTCAGCCCCATGATGCCACAACTTTACCACACAAAAATGTGTGAAAAAAGTGATTTTTTTCAGCCAAATTTCAGGTTTGCAGGGGATTCTGGGTAAGAAAACGTTGGGGGACCCACGCAAGCCATACCTCGCTGGACTCCCCCGAGTGTCTAGTTTTCAGAAATGTGTGGGTTTGGTAGGTTTCCTAAGATGGCCGCCGAGCCCAGGGCCAAAAACCTCACTAGTGTGGGTGGTTCAAGTACCCGCAACAGGCAAGGGCCCAAAACGTATTGAGGAGACATCAAAATGATCTATCACAAAACAAGCTGGTTTTGCAAGGGGAGTCACCTGGGTTTTTGGCCCCGGGCTCGGCGGCCATCTTGGGAAACCTACCAAACCCACACATTTCTGAAAACTAGACACCCGGGGGAGTCCAGCGAGGTATGGCTTGCGTGGATCCCCCAACGTTTTCCTACCCAGAAACGCGGTGAAACTTTCAAACGACTCTGTGGTTTGAAAGTTTCGCGCTTGTAATCAGCTTTCAAGATAGGAGAGCTTTCTTTCACATTCCTGAAGTCGATAGCTTCCTTTTCATTTGCCTATATATCCCTACCTCTCTTCTACCCCTCTACCTCTACTCTACCTCTCTTCTACCCCTCTACCTCTATTCTACCCCTCTACCTCTACACACTCTCACAGACACTCTCACAGACACTCTCACAGACACTCTCACAGACACTCTCTCAGACACTCTCTCTCAGACACTCTCTCTCAGACACTCTCTCTCAGACACTCTCTCTCAGACACTCTCAGACACTCTCTCAGACACTCTCTCAGACACTCTCTCAGACACTCTCACAGACACTCTCACAGACACTCTCACAGACACTCTCACAGACACTCTCACAGACACTCTCACAGACACTCTCACAGACACTCTCACAGACACTCTCACAGACACTCTCACAGACACTCTCACAGACACTCTCTCACAGACACTCTCTCACAGACACTCTCTCACACACACACTCTCTCACACACACACACACTCTCTCACACACACACACTCTCTCACACACACTCTCTCTCTCACACACACTCTCTCTCTCACACACACTCTCTCTCTCACACACACTCTCTCTCACACACTCTCTCTCTCACACACACTCTCTCTCTCACACACACTCTCTCACACACACTCTCTCACACTCTCTCACACTCCCCTCTACCCCTCTTCTACCCCTCTTCTACCCCTCTACTCTTCTACCCCTCTACTCCTACCCCTTTTCTACCCCTTTTCTACCCCTCTTCTACCCCTCTACTACCCTTCTACCCCTCTACCCCTCTTCTACCCCCTTCTACCCCTCTTCTACCCCCTTCTACCCCTCTTCCCCTCTACTACCCCTCTACTCTTCTACTACCCCTCTTCTACCCCTCTTCTACCCCCCTTCTACCCCCCTTCTACCCCCCTTCTACCCCCCTTCTACCCCCCTTCTACCCCCCTTCTACCCCTCTTCTACCCCTCTTCTACCCTTCTACCCCTCTACCCCTCTACTACCCCTCTATCCCTCTTCTACCCCCTTCTACCTCCTTCTACCCCTCTACCCCCCTCTACCCCTCTACTACCCTTCTACCCCCGTCTACCCTTCTACCCCTCTACTACCCCTCTACCCCCTACTCTTCTACCCCTCTACCCCCCTTCCACCCCCCCTTCTACCCCCCTTCCACCCCCCTTCTACCCCCTTCCACCCCCCTTCTACCCCCTTCTACCCCCCTTCTACCCGCCCTCTACCCCTCTACTACCCCTCTATCCCTCTTCTACCCCTCTACCCCCTCTACCCCCTACCCCCTTCTACCCCTCTACCCCTCTTCTACCCCTCTACCCCTCTTCTACCCCTCTACCCCTCTTCTACCCCTCTACCCCTCTTCTACCCCTCAACCCCTCTTCTACCCACTGTAACTAGCAAAGACACTGTGTCATGGCACCACCACAGCATCACCACAGCATCACTCAACGCCAGCACAGCATCACTCAACGCCAGCACAGCATCAGTCGGCGTCACCACAGCATCACTCGGCGCCACCACAGCATCACTCGGCGCCACCACGGCATCACTCGGCGCCACCACAGCGTCAGCGCCACCACAGCGACAGTCGGCGCCACCACAGCGACAGTCGGCGCCACCACAGCGACAGTCGGCGCCACCACAGCGTCAGTCGGCGCCACCACAGCGTCAGTCGGCGCCACCACAGCGTCAGTCGGCGCCACCACAGCGTCAGTCGGCGCCAGCACAGCGTCAGTCGGGGCCAGCACAGTATCAGTCGGGGCCAGCACAGTATCACTCAGCATCGCCTTTGCAATAGTACACCACCACATCATCATCACTCAGCAAGACCTAAGTATCATTCAGTATCATTCAGCATCACCTCAGCATCGTCTCAGCACCAGTCACCACCACCACCACCACTACCACCTCAACATCACTCAACACCACCTCAGCCTGCTCTCGAAATCTGCCATCTGTTGATTCTCCCCTAGCGTCTGGCCGCTGCTAGTGTTATAATACAGGTACTAGTTCACAACCATCAACCTCCAATTGTTTATGCCCCCTCAAAAAAAAACTTTAACAAGCATTGCAAGAACAAAATAAAAATGAGGAAATTTTTTATTGTACATACATTTTTTAATATGGTCGTTCTGTTGGACATAATGCCTTATTGGTCAGATATAAGGTAACAAAAATGCTTCTGGCACTTTTTTATTACAACTTTTCAGCATGCTGCACAGCAGCCACACTTCTCTACAGCACAGCTTAAACACATTGGCAAAGTCAATAGCTCTGCCTAAACACTTATAAGGCCCCAAATGCGAGACCTATTGGCTATGCCAATGCTTGTTTTAAATTGGCATTTTTTTCCAAACTACTAAAAGTCTTGTTAGGGCTTTGCTTAAGTCCCTTTAGAATTTTAGAAAATAAAAAGTCACTATAGTCAAGGGTAGAGGGGTTAGAACTTTTTGTTAGAATGTCTCAAGAAAAGAAACCAGCTACTAGTGAAGATAATAATGACATACAGGACATGGTTGAGGAGCTCGACCTCACCCCTTACCTTCACTTGTCTTTCAAGGAAGTAAGGTCCTTATGTAAACTTAAAAATATACCCATGGGCCAGCATCCAACCAAACAAGGGCTCCAGGAGCTCCTGGCTGAGTATGCAAAGGCCCACCCCTCTGAGCATGGTGATGACCAAGCAGAGGAGGAAAGGAGTGAGGAGGATGGAGATAGGAACCCACCTCCACCACTGCCTAGGGAAGACAGGGTCCCTGCACCCTTATTTCCAAGAGTTAACCTCTGGGGACCTAGAGGCCACACAGGTGGTTCAGGTCCCAGAGAGGACATTGAGGACAGCCTCAGTGAGGAGGACAGCCTTTTAGCAAGGTTGGCCAAAAGACTGGACCTAGAGACCAGACTCCTGGCTCTAGAGAAGGAAAGACAGGAGATGGGTTTAGCACCTATCAATGGTGGCAGCAATACTAAAACTAAGGATAGGGAGGAAACTTCTGACCCTAAAATCCCCAAAGGGATTGTCCCTAAATTTGAGGAAGGTGATGACATCACAAAATGGTTCACAGCCTTTGAGAGGGCTTGTGAAATGAGAAAAGTAAAGAAACCTCTCTGGGGGCACTCCTGTGGGAACTGTTCTCTGGTAACTGCAGAGACAGGCTTCTGACCCTCTCTGGGCCAGATGCAGGGTCCTATGACCTCATGAAGAAGACTCTGATTGAGGGATTTGGGCTCACCACTGGGGAGTATAGAATTAGATTCAGGGGGCTCACAAAACCCAGACCCAGTCCTGGATTGACTTCGTAGACTACTCAGTAAAGACACTGGATGGTTGGTTAACTGGACATAATGTGCATGATTTTGCTGGACTTTACAATTTGTTTATGAAGGAACATATACTAAGTAATTGCACAAATGAAAAGTTGCATCAGCATTTGGTAGACCTAGGTCTAATTTCTCCCCAAGAATTGGGAAAGAAGGCAGACCACTGGGTCAAGACTAGGGTGACAAGGACAACCACTGGGGGTGACCAGAAAAAGGTGGTTACAAAACCTCCCCAGGGGAAAGGTGGTGAGAATCCCCATGATAAAAAGTCTGAGTCTTCTAAAGGGCCCCAAAAACCTGTACAGGGGGGTGGGTCGCAAACTACTCCCTATGTGCCTCAGCCTTATAGGGGGAAGAACTTTGATCCCACAAAGGCCTGGTGTAACAACTGTAAGAAGTTGGGACACTTAACTGTAGATAAATCTTGCCCCCACAACAAGGCCCCTAAGGCAACCAGTACAGCTACACCTGGGGTGGCAAGTCTACAGATGGGATCAACAGTGTGCCCAGAGCAAATCAGGATGCACACTGAAACAGTTCTAGTTTCAGAAGGGGAAGTTGAGTTTGCCACTGTAGCTGTGTGGCCACCCAACTTAAAGAAGTATTTACAATACCCCTGGGTTAATGGAACTAGGATAGAAGCTCTGAGGGATACAGGTGCCAGTGTCACTATGGTGAGAGACACACTGGTTTCCCCTGAGCAATACTTGATTGGGAAAACCTACCCAGTCACCAATGCTGACAGTGTTACCACTAATCATCCAATGGCTGTGGTGACATTAGGCTGGGGGGGGGGGGGGGTTACTGGCCTGAAACAGGTAGTGGTCTCTCAAAAGTTACCAGCTGCATGTCTGCTAGGAAATGACCTGGAAACCTCAGCCTGGGCTGAGGTTGAGCTAAAGACCCATGCAGCCATGCTGGGTATCCCTGAATTGGTGTGTGTGCAAACTAGAGCACAGCAAGAGGAAGGGTGAAAAAGTAGGTTTGGATCCTGAAAGTATGGCCCAACCAACCAAGAGAAAAGGTAAGAAGACTGGGGGACCAGCTTCTGTACAGCAAACCACTCAGGACCCCTCTCCTCAGGGAGAGGACTTGGACACCCCAGAGGGAACTGAGCCCATGGAGCTTGACCCTTACCAGGTTGGACACTTAGGCCCAGGGGGACCCTCTAGGGAAGAGCTGTCCCACTCTTGAAAGCCTGAGGCAGCAAGCTGTTTCAGAAGCAAAGGGAGATGTCAGTGGTACCCACAGAGTCTATTGGGAAGAGGGATTACTGTACACTGAGGCAAGAGACCCCAATCCTGGAGCCACCAGGAGAGTGGTAGTGCCACAGAAGTACAGGGAGTTCCTCCTAACTTTAGCTCATGACATCCCCCTAGCTGGACATCTGGGCCAAACCAAGACTTGGGAAAGGCTAGTCAGCCACTTTTACTGGCCCCAGATGCACCAAAAGGTGAAGGAGTTTGTCAGCTCCTGTGTTACCTGTCAGGCCAGTGGCAAGACAGGTGGCCACCCAAAGGCCCCCTGATACCACTGCCTGTGGTGGGGGTGCCCTTTGAGAGGGTAGGTGTGGACATAGTGGGTCCACTGGAACCTCCCACAGCCTCAGGGAACAAATTCATACTAGTGGTAGTGGATCATGGCACTAGGTACCCTGAAGCAATCCCACTTAGGACTACTACAGCTCCTGCAGTAGCCAAGGCCCTCATTGGTGTCTTCACCAGGGTAGGGTTTCCTAGGGAGGTGGTTTCAAACAGAGGTTCTAACTTCATGTCTGCTTACCTGAAACACATGTGGAAGGAATGAGGGGTGCAGTACAAGTTTACTACACCCTATCATCCACAAACCAATGGCCTTGTTGAGAGATTTAACAAGACATTGAAACGCATGATTATGGGGCTCCCTGAGAAACTCAAAAGGAGATGGGCTGTCCTCTTACCATGTCTGCTTTTCGCTTACACAGAAGTGCCACAGAAGGGAGTAGGTTTCTCACCCTTTGAACTTCTGTTTGGCCATCCTGTGAGGGGACCACTTTGTCTTGTAAAGGAGGGCTGGGAGAGGCCTCTCCAAGAACCCAAACAAGATATTGTGGACTATGTGCTTGGCCTAAGGTCCAGAATGGCTGAGTACATGGAAAAGGCATCCAAGAATCTTGAGGCCAGCCAGGAGCTTCAGAAGCACTGGTATGACCAAAAAGCTGCACTGGTTGAATTTCAACCTGGGCAACAGGTGTGGGTTTTGGAGCCAGTGGCACCAAGGGCACTCCAGGACAGATGGAGTGGCCCTTACCCTATCCTAGAGAAAAGAGTGAGGTCACCTACTTAGTTGACCTGGGCACAAGCAGGACACCCAAAAGGGTTATCCATGTGAACCGCCTAAAGCTCTACAATGACAGGGCTGACATCACCATGCTGATGGTGACTGATGAGGAGCAGGAAGCAGAGAGTGAACCTCTCCCTGACCTCCTCTCCTACAGCCCAAATGATGGGTCAGTTGATGGAGTTGTCTTTTCAGACACCCTCTCTGCCCAACAGCAGACTGACTGCAAGCAAGTCTTGCAACAGTATGCTAAGCTCTTTTCCTTGTCCCCTGGTCTGACAAACTGGTGTACCCATGATGTGGACACTGGTGACAGTGCACCTGTCAAAAACAAGATCTATCGACAGTCAGACCAAGTCAAGGAAAGCATCAGAGCTGAGGTCAGCAAGATGCTGGAGTTAGGGGTTATTGAACCCTCTGAGAGCCCCTGGGCAAGCCCAGTGGTTCTGGTCCCCAAACCTCACCCACAGGATGGAAAGAGAGAAATGAGGTTTTGTGTGGATTACAGAGGGCTCAACTCTGTCACCAAGACAGATGCTCACCCTATCCCAAGAGCAGATGAGTTGATAGACAAATTGGGTGCAGCCAAATTCTTAAGTACCTTTGACTTAACTGCAGGGTACTGGCAGATTGGCATGGCACCAGGAGCAAAAGAGAAAACAGCATTCTCCACACCTGATGGGCACTATCAGTTCACTGTTATGCCATTTGGTTTAAAGAATGCCCCTGCCACCTTCCAGAGGTTGGTGAATCAAGTCCTTGCTGGGTTGGAGTCCTTTAGTGCAGCTTATCTTGATGCTATTGCTGTCTTTAGCTCCACCTGGCAGGATCACCTGGTCCACCTTGGGAAGGTTTTAAAAGCCCTGCAAACTGCAGGCCTAACTATCAAGGCATCCAAATGCCAGATAGGGCAGGGCACTGTGGTGTACTTGGGCCACCTTGTTGGTGGAGGCCAGGTACAGCCCTTACAGCCCAAGATCCAGGCCATCCTGGACTGGGCAGCTCCAACAACCCAGACCCAAGTCAGGGCATTCCTTGGCTTGACTGGGTACTACAGGAGGTTTGTGAAGGGATATGGGTCCATTGTGACTCCCCTCACAGAACTCACCTCCAAGAAGATGCCCAAAAAGGTTAACTGGACAGTTAGTTGCCAAAAGGCTTTTGACACCCTGAAAGAAGCAATGTGCTCAGCACCAATTCTAAAAGCTCCAGATTATGCCAAGCAGTTCATAGTGCAGACTGATGCCTCTGAGCTAGGGATAGGAGCGGTCCTATCCAGGACCAATGATGAAGGCCAAGACCAACCTGTTGCTTTTATAAGCAGGAGGCTTCTCCCCAGAGAGCAGCGTGGGAGTGCCATTGAGAGGGAGGCCTTTGCTG
The DNA here is from genome assembly GCA_963921515.1 of Calotriton arnoldi. Lineage (NCBI taxonomy): Eukaryota > Metazoa > Chordata > Amphibia > Caudata > Salamandridae > Calotriton > Calotriton arnoldi. The sequence continues at coordinate 1,117,922 of CAWUFW010005625.1, forward strand.
TGGTTTGGTCCCTGAAGAAGTTGAGACCATGTTTGGTACTCACTTCCTAGTTCAAACTGACCACAGACCTCTCAGATGGCTAATGCAAATGAAAGGGGAAAATCCAAAACTTTTGAGGTGGTCCATCTCCCTACAGGGAATGGACTTTGAAGTGGAACACAGACCTGGGACTGCCCATGCCAATGCAGATGGACTTTCCAGGTTCTTCCACTTAAACGATGAAGACTCCATAGGGCAAGGTTAGTCTCATCACCTTTCGTTTGGGGGGGTGTTGTGTGAGAAAGTGCCATCTTTCATGCATGGTATGCCCCCACTTTTTGCTGAATTGCTGATGTACTTTGACTGAGTGTGCCCTGGGCTCCTGCCAATCAGGTGCCCAGGGCCTGTGTTCCTTCCCTAAAACTGCATTGTAGCCTAAACCCAATTGGCATCTCTGGCCACATGTCAGCCCCTGGTAAATGGTACCCAGGGCACTGTGACCAGAGAAGGCCTCTAAGGGCTGCAGCACTTATTGTGCCACCCTTAGAGGCCCTGTACCCTGACACACACACACTGCCTTTGCAGGCTGAGTCTTGGTGCAGAACAAAACAGAGAGTCGACATGGCACACATCCCTGTGTGCCATGCCCACAAACACACTGCCCTGGCATACCTCAGTCACCCCTCTAGCTGGGTGCACTATGCCAGTGGTGAGGGTACAGGTGCATGAGCCCTGTACCCGTACAGTACCCAGGTCCATTCCTGGGCACTGTAAGTGCAGTGTTGCCATTAAGAGTATATGGCGCTGGGAGGTCGTCATCACGAACTCCACAGCACCATGATGGCTACACTGAAGACTGAGAAGTTTGGTATCAAACTTCTCAGCACATTAAACCCACACTGATGCCAGTGTGGGATTTAATGTAAGATGCACGACAGAGGGCAACTTAGAGTTGCCCCCTGAACCTAACCCATAATCCACGTCCTGCCTGAGAGGCTGCCTAGGCTGCCACCCAGCAGACATGTTGCTGGACCCCTGGGTAGAGAGCCATCCGCTCTCCCGGGCCTGCAACAATGCACTTCCTGGGCGAGGTGCTAGGTCACCTCCCCAGGATGGGCAGGGGAAGCTTCAAAGGCATGCCGCCTTTGTGAGCCTCCCCAGACCACTTGCTGTACTCAGCAACTGGTCCCCACCGGTTCTAGCCCCCACTCTGGCGGGAGGACTGGCGGGAAACCCCAAGGGAGGAAAGGGGGTGTGCCAGCCTCTGCCAACCCCACCCCTCAGGTGGGGGAGGCGAGGTGAAGCACATCTCCGGGCTCTCGCCATCTTGAAGATGGGGAGCCCTGCCCAATCAGGACTAGGCTCCTGCCCCCCTCCCACTGGAGAGTGGCAGGATAGGGGGTGTACCCACCCCAGGGAAGGGACCCATTGGTCCCTGCCCTTTACCTACCTGTAACGCCCCTAAATTTAGTATTTAGTGGCACCCTGAACCTTCCTTCCTCAGATCTCGAATCCGAAACAAGCAAGAAGAACAAGAAGAAAGAAGACCTGCCGTGCAGCTGCTAACAAGAGGGAGACACCAACTGACTTGGCCCCAGCCCTACAGGCCTGTCGACCCTCGAACCTGCTCCTGCTAAACCCCGGCGTCTCCAGTGGTCAGCAACCTCGAAAACCCCGGAGGACTTGACTGCCTTGTGACTCTAAAAGACTGGGACTCCCACGAGCAGTGGTTCTGCTCAAAGCAAGTAACACACCCCTGGTGCCAGCCAGGAACCGCGACTCCTGCACACTCTGCACCCGCCGAGCCCGGCCTGTGCCTGAGTGGACAAAGACCACGAGGACGTCCCCCCGGCGACTGTGACCCAGAATCCAGCACCCAAGGACCCTCCTCGACGCTCCTGACGACGCCTGCAGCCTCAGAACCTGGGACCCCTCCAACCGCGACCAGCAGAGGGTAAGATTTCCCGACGTGAAAAGACACCCCTGCACCCTGCGGCCCCCTGTGCTCAACTCCGGGGTGCCTACCTATCCTCCAACTACCCAACTTACCTCTCGAAGTGGTGGTCGCACCTGAAGAATCTCCGTCAACTTCCAGCTTCTCCATTGAAATACATTGAGCGCCCGACGGCTCAAAAGCACCCTGCACCCAGCCGCCCGAGTGCCCCTGGGAGTGCAACACCTATCCTATTCTACTTCCCCACTTGCCCTGTGTAAGTGACCAGGAGCCCAGCTCCCACAGCCGCGTGGCCTGCCTGCTAGCAGCCACCAACCAAGGGCCCCCTGCCCGCCATAGGCTAAAATTGGGCCTTACTCACTCTGCACCCGGCCGCCCCTGTGCCGCTGAGGGTGTACCAACTGTACCTCCCTGACCCTGGGAGACCCCTGAGTCTATGCCCAGAACCTTAACTCTGCCAGTCGAGTACTTACCTGAAAACCGATAACCTACATTTTCTCCATAGGGTAACATTGACTGGTTTACACTGAAATTTCTTCTAAGTGTCGAGTTTTGAAACTTTAAAATATTCACTAAAAATCGCCCGATCAACGAAAACGAAATTACTCACCTGTTATCAGGAGAGATCCCAGTGCTGGATCTTGGTGCCCAGTATTGACCCTGAAACGCAATTACAACTGTACTTACCGATAACTTGATTTTCCTCCATAGGATAACATTGCCTGGTTTTCTCCAGAAATTCTTCTGTCGATTTTTGAAACAAACAAATATTCCTTAAAAATCTCCTGTGTAACGAAAACGATTTCTTCCAACTGTTTACAGGAAATGCACCAGGGTTGAATCCAGGATTCAACCCTGAGTAAGAAAATCATACGTAAAGTAACAAACTGCTTTTACTTAAAAACTCCCATTGAGCTCAATGTTATAATTGTGTTTGAATTGTGTTGCCTATTGCAACAACTGTAGCTATTGCATTTAAAAGTCTATTGTGTATTGAAAGTATATAACTAAAGCATCTCATTCTGAGAAAGTATTTTTATACCTACTTGTGGTTCTAAAATAAAACAACAATATATTTTTATATACAAAACAATTGGCCTAGAGTTCAGTTCTTGAGTGTGTGAGACCATTTGCTGACTGAGTGTGTACAACAAATGCTTTACACTGTCATCTGATACTGCCTTACTGCTCGACCAAGCTACCACTTTAGAGAGTAAGGTTATATCTAACGTTAGCCTCTGCCAAACCTCTGGGGACTGTGGACTCTGTGCACACTGAACCTTACTTTGGTTCAGTATATACAGAGCCACTTTCTTACACCCCCCACTGCACCCATTCTGGTTGTGTGTTGATACCAATCCGGAAGCTGTTGCTCATCCTAGTTTCAGTTGCATCACAGAGCATTTGATTTTACAGTTATCAAATATAAAGAGCAGAGATCCACTGTTGTCTTTGCAGTGCCCGCAGACATTACTGCTGGTGACAGAACTCACAATCTTCAGCTTGAACATTTTACATGGTGCCCAAGGTGTTCTCTGAATGAGTAAAAATCTAATTTGAAGCATCAAGACGGACATTTTAGATCTAAAGAACGAATTAAAAATGTTCATCCAAAATAACTTTCTCTTGGGATATGTTCAGGATTTTCTAGATTTTGTAACCAGTCCTACTATATTTTACTTAAGAAGGAGGGGCATTAAAAATGTTCTACCTTGAGGACATCTTCTTACTCTCACAAATTCCAGACATAATGCTTTAACTATATTAGGCATAGCCTGCATCAATTTAATCTTTGACATAGAAATTTTAAGCTTGATTAATTGTAAAATTAAAAGTTTGGAAGTCTGAATCGATTCTGTAATGGCGCAGAAAGTAAAGAAAAGCATTTTTCTATAAATCCTAAAATCAGCTTCTTCCCATGTCTCCCAGTTTGGAGAATGACTTCTATGTTTGTTATTGTTATCCCATAGCAGAACTGACTCAGTATCTGTAAACCTAATTTCAGCTTCCTTGTCCAGTAGGAGAATAGCTTGGACTGTATCTTTAGATATTCTTGTGAGAAAGTGCCTCTTTTTACATGGTTAGCCCCCACTTTTTGCCTGGTATTTGAAATGGTTTTCATTGTAGCGCATAGGGTACCTGCAAACTAGCCCCCGTGCCAGTGCTTCTTCCCTAAAACTATTCCACAATTGGCCCTTCAGGCCCCCTGCAAGTCCCTAGTAAATAGTACCTGTGTACCCAGGGCGTTGGGACTGAAGAGGGTCCTAAGCACCCCTCACCTAGGCCCTGCAGACTGCCACTGCAGCATGCACGGCCTGGTGCAGACAAAACGACAAAGTCGACATGGCACACTGCCTGTGTGCCATGCCAAATTGCACTGCCTTAGGTATAGGTAAGTCACCCTTCTAGCAGGCCTTCCAGCTCTAAGGCAGGGGGTACTACACCATAGGTGTGGGCATATCTGCATGAGCAGATATGCCCCTAAAATATTTAAGTCCATCCTTCGATATTGTAAGTGCCAGGGAAGCTTTGAAAGTACATGGGCTGGAAACTTGACAACTCTAGTTCCCCAACACCATGATGGCTTCTCTGAAACCAGGAGTGTTTGGTACCAAACTACTCCTCTCAATAAACCCACACTGATGCCAGTGTGGGATTTATTGAACCACGTACTCTGAGGGCACCTCAGAGGTGCCCCCTGAAAACCTACCAACCCTGGTGTAGTCACATACTGGCTGTAGACAGCCTGCCACCACCAGACATGTTTCTCTACCCCTGCTCTCTGGGACCAGAAACAATGCACATCCTGGGCCAACGTGTCACACCTCCTCCCCCAGGATTGGCACAGTGCTCGAGAGGGAAGTTTCAAGGGCCTGCCACCTTTGTAGTGCGACCCCCAGCCTCTGCTGCTAGCGGCAGAAACAGTCCCCGGTTTACACCCCCACTTTAGGCGGGAAAACCGGCGCAAAGACCTAGGAAAAATAGGAGGTGTGCCCACCTCTGCCAACTCCACCCCTAAAGTGGGGGAGGTGAGATGAGGCACATCTTTCACTCCCCGCCATCTTGAAGATGGGGAGACTCCTCCAATCAGGACTAGGAATATGCCCCCCCCCCCACAGGAGGGTGGCATAATTGAGGGTGTAGTCACCCCAGGGAAGGTGCCCATTGACCTTACCTGACACACCCTTAAAACGCCCCTAAATTTAGGATTTAGGTGGCTTCCCCCAGACCCTGAACCTAGTTCCTGCCAACCTAAGTAAAAGAACGAAGAAGACGCCGTGCAGCGAAGCCTGAAGACGCCTACTGACTTGGCCTCAGCCCTGCCGGCCTGTCTCCAGCTTCAAAGACCCTGCAAAAGAAGACGACGCATGTCCTGCAACCAGCAACTTCCAGAACCTGAGGAAGACTGCCTGCCCTTAAAAAATTACCAGACTCCCGAGGACAGCGGATCTGTCCCCAAGAAACCTGCACAGAGGACTTTGGCGCCCTCCGGAACCGTGAGGCCTGCCCACTCTGCACCCTACACCTCCAGCCCGTGTCCAGGTGGCCCACCAATGCAGAACAGATTCCCCAGCGATTATGACCTCAAGTCCAGCATTTGCTAACCCCTCCTGGACTCCACGACGACCGCTGCAGACAGAATCCAGAGGCTCCCCCTGACCGCGACCAGCTCTGGTAAGAAGAATCCGACGTCAAAGGACACCCTGCACCCGAAGCCCCCTGGGCCTTGATGAGCTGATCCAACGCTGTCCCTTTGACACCTCAACACCTCAACTTACCTCTGCTGTCCCTGGTGACCTTTGTGCAGCCTCCGGGTCGACGCCTTGTCCAACGAGTTTCTCCATTGAAGAGCACTGGGCACCAGATGCTATATTTGCACACTGCACCCGGCCGCCCCTTTACCGCTGGTGGTGTATGTTTGGTGCTGCTTTGTAGCCCCCCCTGTGCTTACTCTAACCCCAAGAGCTTGGCACCCTGTAACCGATCTACTTGCCTCCAAGCAGCATGGCTTCAAGCACTCCCATTCTTCATTGAAACGCATTAGTCCTATCTCCGAAATTGACCTCTGCACCCGGCCGCCCCGGTGCCACTGGTGGTGCAGACTTTGTGCTTACCTGACCCTTGCCCTCTGCTTATCTTAAACCCCGAAGACTGGAACTGTAAGTTGGGTACTTACCCGTGAAACCGCATTGTGTTGACCTTTGAAAGACTCAAGTATTTTTCCTGAAAAAGGTACTTACCTTTTGCGAAGATCTTGGTCTTAAAATAAAACTTAAAGAAAGCTTATTTTTATAAAACTGGTGTGGATCTCCTTTTTGAGTCATATGTGTGCAATAAATGTCTTACGGCCGCTCTTATACACTTCCACTAATAGAGCACTTTGGGTTTACATTGAGCCCTGTACACTTCTGGGGAATCTCTGGACGGTATAACCACCTAGTGGTATATATACCATGTACAGAGCCAGTTTCCTGCGATCCTCAAAACATTCTTCTAAGAGTGAGGTCTACTTGGAAGAATTATAGTGGAGGAAATGGGTGTAATAAGTCCATCTCTGCTTCTAGCCATAAAAAAGAGTGATAGAAAAAGAGAATTTAAAACACACCAAGTCTCTTTTGGCCGCTACAAAAGCTGTCAGATAATAAAAAGAATGGCTATTTTCAATCTGCCTTGGTCTCTATTCAATCTGACTTTTGCAATCACAATTCTAGGCTTTTTGTTTGACAAGATGAATTTGTTTATAAATTCATCCACAGATTTGTAACGTTTGTTAGGTATTTGCTGTGATAACATTGTGACAAATAATAATCTATGGCAGTTAATACAATTTTGGTTGCTTCTACTCGACCCCAACATGTGTAAGAAATAGATTTTTAGTAATAATATAGATCTTCTGTAGCTTTCTGTCCACATTGATGAATAAAGTGTTCCTCATCTTGTTTGTAGAGTATAACCCCACATACTTTATGGGGCATTTCTGCCACCTTAGGCCAGAGTCGAAAAACGTATCTTTATTGCAGTATCGCATATGAGACATCCATTCCATTTTATTCTTGTACAATTTATCACCCGAAACAAAGGAGTAGTCATTAATAATCCTAAGTATAGTAGGAATCAAGGAGTCAGCATTCTCTCCACAAGCAGCCTGTTTATAGGAGTTACTGCTAGTCTTATACCTTGGACCACTTTTGCATATTTTAATAAGTGCTTTAAATGCAATTACGCAAAGCAAGGGAGAGCAGGGTCACCCTAGCTCTTACCTTGTCTCAACTCAAATGGATCTGAGTCCAGCCTGTTAGACTTACAGAATTCTGTAGAATTCTGGTAGGGTGTCATGATGCAACAAAATTAATTCAGAATAGCAGTATTTAGCATGTAAAACACACTGACCCACTTAAACAAATGCATTCTCAGCATCTAGGTCTTTTGCAGCAGAAGAGATAACCCCTTTCTCTGTAAAATTTATTATGTGGCAGAACATCTTGGTATAATTGCAGGCCGCCATTGGTAGCGGTTAGCGTTCTAATCTTTAACTCACTCGGGGGCATAAATACCACCGCGCCTGCGGCCGCCTGCGGCCGCGCACCAGTAAAGCAGGCATTTGTATTTTGAAATCTTTTGCCACTCGTAACGGACTGCTTTTAAAAATTGAATGTTTTTAATTGTTTAACTGTTATGCACTGTGGGGACGGGGGGGATATTGAGAGTCTTACCGGGTTTCACTGTAGCCCTTCTGCTGCTCTCCGGTCCACCGCAATCAGATAGCTGGTTGTTTGAGTGGAGAGAGTCGGCAAATTCATCGGCTGGAATTGCGGGCCGCCATTGGTAGCGGTTAGCGTTCTAGTCTTTAACTCACTCGGGGGCATAAATACCACCGCGCCTGCGGCCGCGCAGCTGGCGCGCCTAAGGCAAGCCCGTCTGCGCCCGTCCGCGCCTGTTCGCTGCCGGCTGTCAGGAAATGCTGCCCGTTCTTCAGCAGGAATGTCCTATGCCTAGGATGTGCTATTCGAGGGAGAGTCTGTTGCAATGGGGACTTGTGGTACCCTGTCTTGGAGGGAGAAAGAACCCTCAAGCAGCGGAGACCCTCTCAGATTGGAGTTGCCCTCACTGTAGCTGGTCAACAACGGATACGGCGCGTAACTCGTGCACCTTTCATGCTGATCCGAGGGGGAACTATGTAGTGGGAAGTGAATCTACTAGGATAAAGAGTCAGTCGGCGGGGGAACCAGCAGCATCCTTTCAGGGGCTCTATCTCAATGTTAGATCTATCCCAAAACACGTGGCAGAAATTTGGGATCTGTTAGACGACGCAAAACCGGATATCGGTCTTTTTACTGAGACATGGTTGAATAACGATGCCACTCCAGCATTGGCAATAGCATTCCCAGGGGACTATTCGGTTGTACGCTTAGATAGATCTGGTAAGAGGGTGGAGGTCTGGCTATCGCCACGCGTCCCCTTATCACATTAAGACCCTTGATACTCTCTACCCCCAATCTAGAGCTGTTGATTTTTAGACTACAGCGAGGCCATAAGATTGAATGGACGGGAGCCCTAGTGTATCACCCTCCTGGAGGAAATAAGAGAGATTTTTGTACAGTACTATTAGAGAGGTTGGCCCCTTTCACGCTGCAAATGGACAAGTTCCTACTCGTAGGGGACTTTAATCATCATTTGGAGGCACTTGCCAATGCAGATTGAGCCTGCCTGCTAGCAGCCATGGAATCTCTTGATCTCTCTTCTAGAGTAGACAGTCCAACTCATTCGGCAGGGCATGTATTGGACACCATTTTTTCGAATATCTCAGAATTAACAGTGGAACCTCCACAGAGGGTAGGCTGGACGGACCATTCAGTTTTAAGTTTCTCCTGGGCCCCCTTAAAATCGCGTGGTCTTCCGCAACAGCGCAAAGAACTCCGTAGAGCCTGGAAAAAGGTGACAGCCTCGGCCTTTAGCAGAGTCTATATCCCTCCAGTCTTCACGAACTGCAACGACTGTGACCGGGCCTTAGAATTATTTGAGGCCTCTATTACACAGGTTCTCGACTTTGTTGCACCATTGAAGATGGTAAAGATTCAGACCAGGGCATCCCCAGCACCGTGGTATACCGATATACTTAGAAGGGAAAAGGCCCTGTGTAGGGTAAAAGAAAGGAAATGGAGAAAGTCTAAATCCGAACAAGATGAACGGTGCTACCGAGAGGCCCATAGAATCTACTTAAATAGTTGTAATGTAGCCAGGAGAACCTATTTAGGCTCTCGCATTATAGGAGCTAAGGACTCCTCGCGCGAGCTCTTTGCCATCTTGAAGGAGTTTACAAATCCAAGGGCAAACAACCCACTCCCGCCATCCACGCAGGAAGTATGTAATAACCTAGCGACCCATTTTACTAATAAGATCGATACAATTTATCACTCCTTCGGGCCGGAAGAGGATGTTCAGGAGAGAGCCCCCTTCCAGGGAAATCCCTGTTCCCCGATTTTAGAATGCTTCCCCATCATTACCGGCGAGCAGGTAGGCGCCCTTCTAGCTCAGGTGAAATCGGGTTCTGTTTTAGAACCGGTACCACCTGCGGTTATGTCTGAACTATCCCCGGTTGTAGCGGACTCACTTGCAGAGATATGTAACATCTCATTAGCGACTGCAACTTTCCCACGCAAATGGAAGAATGCACGTATCAAGCCCCTGCTCAAGAAAGCCTTAGCAGATCCTACGGACTTACAGAAATACAGGCCAATTTCCCTCCTCTCTTGTTGTTCTAAAATCATGGAGACCATAATTAATCGACATCTTTCTAGATATTTAGAACAGAATAAAATACTAGATCCATCCCAGTCTGGGTTCCGTGCATCCTACAGCACCGAGGCCGCTTTATTAGAGGTTACGGATACGCTAAGGATGTCACTGGATAAGGACTCTCCAGTTATGCTAGTACTGCTTGACCTGTCGGCAGCCTTTGACACCATCTTTCATCGTATCCTGTTGAACAGGCTTCGAGAGATTGGTGTCAGAGGTCTGGCCTTTGATTGGATTCGGAGTGATCTGTCAGACAGAACACAATGTGTCCAGTTGGACTCATTTGTGTCACATACAGCTGTGGTGGACAAGGGGGTTCCACAAGGCTCTATATTGAGCCCCACGCTGTTCAATCTATATGTTGCCCCCTTGGCCTCAATCATCAGAAATTACGGGTTTGACACCATATCCTATGCTGATGATATGCAGCTGATAGTACACATAGAGAACAACCCCGCAGAAACCAAAGCTAAGTTTATAACTTGTATGACGAGCATTGCTAGCTGGATGAGGAAGAACTTTCTGCAACTTAACTCCTCTAAAACGGAGATTTTGTTGTTTGGCAAGGCAGAACAGCTATGGAGTGCTGACTGGTGGCCGTCAGAATTAGGAGAAGCACCCGCCCCAAGAGGGTGGGCTAAGAACTTTGGGGTTAGAATAGATAATAAGCTTTCAATGGAAGAGCAGGTGAAAATTCTTGCAGGGACCTGTTATGGGACCATGCGGTTACTCAGAAAGATCTTTCCCTGGATTCCTTTGAATGCCAGAAAGACTCTCATTCAGCCGCTTCTTATCAGTTGCCTGGATTACGGCAATTCCTTGTTGGTAGGAATTAGGGAAGACCTGTTATCTAAGCTGCAGGTGGTGCAAAATACTGCAGCCCGTCTTGCCCTTAACAAACCAGCACGAACCCCTTCCCTCCCTCTCCTTCGCCATTTACATTGGCTTCCTGTAAGGAAACGAGCCATCTTCAAGTTACTTTGCTTGGTCTTCAAGTACCTGCACGGCACGGGCCCGGCTTATTTGACTAATAAAATGGAGCGTTATCAACCTGGATGACAACTTAGGTCCAGTAATCGCAGCCTGCTTTGTAGCAGGAGAATAAGGAAAGTCAAAATGGGGGGTCGTGCGTTCTCTTACCTGGCCCCAAACATTGGAATGAGCTCCCAGAACATATCCGTGCCTGCCCAAACCTCCCACATTTCAAAAAGTTGCTTGAGACCTGGCTATTCTAATGAACGAATATTATATTTGACTCCACATCTGCCTCCTTCTCGGGCGCCGAGAGATCCCCCTGGGGGTGATTTGTGCGCCATATAAATGAGTCAAATAAAAAAATAACAAAAAATAAATCCCTTTCAGGATTTAAAGGGTCTTTATCCTCTTTATGGACCATGGCAGTTGAGACTTCCACAGCAGTGCACTAAGGAATAAAGAAGAGAGATGTTGTGAGATGACTATATTTTTAAAAGCCTTGCAGATGGAAGCTATCAGGACCTAGCGGATTTCCATCTAGATGCTACTCTATTGTTAGTGATTTCTTTTTCAGAAGGTGATGCTACTTTGTTTTATTAGGTCTTTTCTGCTAGATTAATAAAGATCAATACAAAATTTCACTTTGAGTTACATTTAATAATTCTTATTAGAATACTCATTATATTACTAATTTCTCAGGCAAAACACTCGATAAAACACTACATTCCTATTATAGCAACAACATTACAGTGTTAAAATAGTCAAAAAACAAAATAGCAAAAAATTAAAAAAGAATCCTCATCTTCACTGAGTAAATTGCAATGCTCCCAAGTTGTCCTGTCCATGCCACAGGAAAAAGAAACACTAGTACATCAGATCTAACAGCTAATTTGTAGATGACATACTTTAGTGACCAAAAATGGGAGGGCAAGGGAGCAGACCTGTCTAAACTGACACTGACTCGTCCCTAGTATTTGTTTCAGTTCTAAGACCAGCTTGTCGATCCCTAATGTGCATATTAAACATATACAAAATCTGTCCACAAGAACAGATCATGGACGTCATTTAGGGGTCGCAGCTGCGACCCCTGGTTTTCCCAGTACAACTCCTAGCACTGCTTTTGCGACCCCTGGCCTCGGAGGTGGCAAAAGTAGTGCCAAGCACAGAAGGTAAACTGTGTTCTGGTGAACACTGTTTACCTTTTGCAGATCCCACCAGGAGATTACACTTCAAGACAAATACATTCAGAGTGGAATGCCATTCGTTATAGGTATTTGAACAGAACCATCATCTCTTTGTTCCACATTTGTGATAGTTGCTTACAAGCGATGATGAATTAAAATGTATTATCAATGAAAAGGACTAAATCAAGCCGACTGTTGATAGTTGATAAACAATGTATATTCTCTACGAATTTGTCCTATTGGGCCTGAACCCTCTTTTTTTTTTTTTTTTGGTGCATCTTCCTGTGTTTTAGCAATACTTTCTTCCTTTGGGATATACATTAGGCTTCAGTGATGTATATTATTATGATGTCATTAAGATGGCATAATTTCCTAGGATTTGGGGTCAAAGGTCGTGGTGTCACTTTCTGTGATGTCATTGAGGTGCGAGATCACTTCCGCTACCCCTGGTGTTTTGGTGAATTGACCTTCATGGGACAGATACCCTAAATCGAATGGTCCTTATGCTGCATATCTAGCCATGTAATGATGTCTTAAGTTGGCAGTGGTAAAAATTGCAACTTAATTGCTGAAACTTTATCACTTCAAATTCCTTAGGTCAAATAAAACCAAACTAAGTAGAGCATTATTTAGTAGGCCATTATGTACGAGCATCCTAAAACATAACTGATGCCAGCATTCTACAGTATAACATACAAGTAAAAGTAGATATTTCTGTAATCTGACATACCCCTAAAACATATTTCTTAAAGTACAGAATTGTTGCTGGATTAACGGTGCCCAGTTGGTCCACGTTGCACTGATTAGAACAAAATGCTATGCATTTTTAGAAAGATAATGAAAAAAGTGTCTGGTCAGAAACCTTTCTTTTCTGAAAGGTGATGGTTTCCCATGCCTGAAAATCAACCAAATGCAGTTCACAATCTTTTATCAAGTTCTTTGACTGCTAAATACATAAATTTTACCTTCTGCATATGAGTTGGCCTTCCATGCCCTGTAAACGTGTTGCTAAGGCTTGTTGAACTGGTGATACGTTTAGAATGGTGTGTTGATCCATGGATAGCTATTAAGATTTAAATTACACAAATTCTCTCGTATGTTTTTTTAATTTTTTATGTTAAATCAAATTAACAGTATTCAGTTCCCTGTAGAGCGTCTTTAAAACCGATTGCAAAATATTTTTAGCAACAATGGAGACAATCGTGTGATGTTTCAATATCATTAATGTAGGATCTTATTTTGTTTTTTTAAATATGCAGTAATCTAGCAACTCTATGTGCGTCGCCAAACAACTTGGCTTTCTGAATTCCTTCGGACTAGCTTGCTTCATTACTTGTCCATTTCTTTTGTTAATATTTTACTTTCTATAGGTTAACTATTCTCTAGATGTAAGAATCTTTTTTGGCTTTATTTGTTTTGGCAACTAAACTAATGATGATACTCCTAATGTAAGCATTCATTGAATGCCAAAAAAAAAAAACACCTGATGTTGTTTCTTGGGAATAATGTTCTCTGAAAAAACATAAATCCTTTACAATACTATCCCTGTTCAAATGAGCCTTCAGTAATTCTGTATTTTATTACTGAACTTTACCTTTAAGGATTGCCCTACGATAGTAAGTTTAACATGAGTAGATCGAAGATGCTAATTCGTGCTATGGTAGAATTTTCAAATTGGAGTTACTTGAGGGCCACTAACCAGAAGATAATCACTTCTAGTAAAGTACAAGTGGTGTAAAGAAGAGAAGATAAATTCTTGACGTGTGGGATTCTGGCGCCTCCATGACTCTCAAAGCCGGATTGCTTTGTGCATCTTGGAAATTGTAAACTTAATCCTCAACTGTCTTTTTAATGTTAAGTTTGGCTGATGTCTATGCCCACCAAATGTTTTGAATCAGGTGGCATTGAAAACTATTTATTTGCGGACTTAATAAGGGGGATGGGTTGAGTCTTGATCTATGATAAACTTTTTTTTTTTTTTACAGAGTTTTATATAGCACGAACTTGACCCGAATCGGGTATCAGAGCGCTTTACATAGCACCAGTTGCATTACATGAGGACACATTCATTTTTGTTAGGCACGGGGAGATTAAGTGATTTGCCCAGAATCACAGGATGTTCAGCGTCATTGCCGAGACTCGAACCCAGTTCCCCAGATTCGAGGTCGACCGCCCTAGCCGTTAGGCCAACTCCTCTCCCTTATTTGTCCATTAATGACACTTGCAGGACTTCAGAAAGTCCACACAGGATTGTTGAGGACAATAAGATATCAAGACAGAACAAAGAAATGTTAGGTTTACCAGCAGTCCTATTAAACTCACAGCAAGTTAATTCCTTCAAAGAGCAGGGAAGCAACAGCAATATTACATAACCACATCAACCTCATTCCTCGTGACACACTTCACTGAGGCGCAACATGCACTATATGTAACAGTAAAGTCTTGGTATTCAGAGACATCACTGCTGCAGTTCGGCAACAAAGAGCATCCTTCACAGAAGAAGCAAAGAAGAAGCTGCAAGAGTTTGTAATCAAATAGGCACTAATATTACCAGCTAAGCTCAAAGTCATAGCCAGAAAATTTACTATTTTTCACTGATTCTCATGTGGTCTGGGAATAGGCTAAGAAACAAAACTCAGAGAGTTAATCCCTGCAAGGGCTGTAAGAAACTGGCTCTGTATATACTATACCAAAGTGAGGTATAGTGTGCAGAGTCCAGTGGAACCCCAAAGGTAGGCAGAGATAAAGTTAGATAGCACCTCACTCTCTATTTGTGGTAGTGTGGTCGAGCAGTAAGGCAGTATCAGAGGACAGTGTTAAGCATTTGTTGTACACACTCAGTCAGCAAATGAATTCACACTCAAAGACTGAACTTCAGACCAATTGTTTTTGTATAAAAATATTCTTTTAGTTATTTTATTTTCTAGAACCAAGCAAGCCTGGCAGAAGGTAAGCAATAAATACTTTAAGTAGTAATGCAGTTTGTAAACAGTTTGAATTGTAATTGTATATGCACTTTGTTTTGACTTACAGTATGGTTGCAGAGAAATGCAATACTTTGTAAATACAGTACATAGACTTGAATGGGCTTTTCAGTAAAATACCAGGTAAGTTACTTTTTAGATTACTTTTCTTACTCAGAGTAGTATACCTGGATACTACTCTGGGACATTTCCTGTAAACGGGTAAGTAAAATCGGTTTTGTTAAACAGTACAATTTTAAAGAATTTCTTTAGGTTTTCAAACTCCACACTTAGAAACTTTTCCAAGAAAAACAGTCAATGTTATCCTATGGAGGAAAATAGTGTTATCGGTTTTGAGGTAAGTATTTGGTAGTGGGAGTTTAGGGTTTGGGGGTAGACTCGGTGGTCCCCCAGGGTCAAGGATGCACTCTTGTTACACCCTCAGTGGCACTAGGGCGGCCGGGTGCAGAGTGCTGAGGCCCAATGTTATCCAATGGTGGATAGGGGGCCTCCGGTTGGTGGCTGGTGACGAGCAGGCCACTTGGTTGTGGGAGCAAAGCTCCTGGACTTTAGCTCAGGGCAAATGGGGAAACAAAGTGGCACCAAAGGTGCACTCAGCGGCAATAGGGCGGCCGGGTGCTTTGCAATGGGGAACCTCCGGTTTGCAAAGGCCCTGCAGGCTTGGGGACGAAGGTCTTCTGGGTGCGACCACCACTTCGAGAGGTAAGTTGGGAAGTTAGGGGTTGGTTAGGCACCGTTAGTTTGGCCACCCAAGGCCGTGGGGCATCTGGTGCAGGGGTGACTTTTGGGGTCGGATCTTCTTACCAGTCCTGGTCGCGGTTGGTGGGACCTTCTGGATTTAGGTTGCAGGCGTCGGCTGGAGGCTTGAGGCAGGTCAGGGGTCGCCGGATCTTGGGTTAGGATCGCCGGGGGGACCTCCTCATGGTGTTTTCCCACTCGGGCTCGGGCCGTGGACGGCGGGTGCAGAGTGGGGCGGATCCGCGATGTCCGGCCGGAACCAGAGGTTGCAGATGAACAAATCCGGTGTTCACGGGAGACAGTCTTTGAGGTTGAAAGCAGGCAGATCCTCCGGGGTTTTCGAGGTTGCTGGCTGCAGGACACACCAGGATTTTGCAGGAGCAGGTTTGAGGTGGAGATAGGCCGGTAGGGCTGGGGCCAAGTCAGTGGGCATCTTCCTCTTGTTAGCTTCTGCACGGCTGTTCGGTCCTTCTTCTTCTTCTTCTCTTGTCATTTCTTCTTGTCTGAGGAAGCAAGGTTCAGGGGTGCCCCTAAATACTAGATTTAGGGGCATTACAGGTAGGTCAAAGGTAGGGACCAATGGGTCCTTCCCTGGGGTGGGTACACCCCCTATTATGCCACCCTCCAGTGTTATGTTATGTTATTTGAGTTTATAAGGCGCACAGCTACCCCAAGGGGTTTCCCGGCGCCAGCCTGACAGGAAGGTGGGAAAGGAAAAGGAACTACAAGTTAAATAACCAAGTTTTCAACTGTTTTCGAAAATTACCATAAACCGTTTCTTTACGTAGAGAAATGGGACGAGAGTTCCACAGGGAAGGTCCTAAGTAGGCAAAGGATCGACCGCGCATACGCCTCAATCTGAACCGCTCCCACCCTCCAGTGGGATGGGGGCATGAGCCTGTCCCTGGTTGGCTGAGTCCCCCCCCATCTGCAAGATGGCGGGGACTGAGAGTTGTGCTTCACCTCGCCTCCCCAACCTGAGGGGTGGAGTTGGCAGAGGTGGGCACACTTCTCTTCCTCACTTGTTTTTCCCGCTGGTTCTCCTGCCCAAAGTGGGGGTCAGAACCAGTGGGGACCAGTTGCTGAAAGCAGCAAGTGGCCTGGGAAAGCTCACAAAGGCAGCAAGCCTTTGAAGCTTCCCCTTTGTGAACCCTGCCCATCCTGGGGGAGGAGGCATGGCACCTCGTCCCAGGATGTGCATTGTTTCAGGCCCCAGAGAGCAGCAGGCTCTCGACCCAGGGGTCCAGAAACATGTCTGGTGGGGGCAGCTGAAAGCAGCCACTCAGCCTAGACACTAGTGGTGGGTTAGTTTTCAGGGGGCATCTCTAAGATGCCCTCTGTGTGCATTTTTCATTAAGTCCCACACTGGCATCAGTGTGGGCTTAATGTGCTGAGAAGTTTGATACCAAACTTCTCAGTTTTCAGTGTAGCCATTATGGTGCTGTGGAGTTCGTAATGACAAACTCCCAGCACCATATACTCTTAATGGCAGCACTGCACTTACAATGTCTAAGAATGGACACTGTAGGGGTACAGGGCTCATGCACCTGTACCCTCACCACTGGTATAGTGCACCCAGCTAGAGGGGTGACTGATCTATGCCAGGGCAGTGGGTTGTAGCTGTGTGCCATGTCGACTCTTCACTTTGTTCTGCACCAAAACACGCAGCCTGCAAGGGCAGTGTGTGAGTGTAATGGTACAGGACCTCTAAGGGTGGCACAATAAGTGCTGCAACCCTTAGAGGCCTTCTCTGGTCACAGTGCCCTGGGTACCTGTGGTACCATTTACCACGGGCTGACCTGTGGCCATAGATGCCAATTGGGTTTAGGCTTCAATGCAGTTTTAGGGAAAGAACATAGGCCCTGGGTACCTGATTAGCAGAAGGCCAGGGCACACTCAGTCAAAGCACATCAGCAAATCAGCAAAAAGTGGGGGCAACCATGCAGAAAGAGGGCACTTTATCACAAGGGCACACTCCGAAGATGGCAAGGTAACTGACATAGGGAGTTGACTAAGGCTCAGCCTACCCATCCATCAGCAGGCTGGCCTGGATAGAGACAAAGCAGTGGCTGTAGTGGCAACTCTTGAAGAGAACTCTTGTTCAATCACCACCAGGGAGTCATCAGAGGACAAGAGGGGCACCGGCTCAGAGGCATACAGCAACATTGACAGCAGAACAAAGCTATCCATGATAACCCCAAGGTCAGCAGATGATCTAAAGTGACATTTAGATCACCTGAAAGCAGTGGAACAGAACGTGAAGCTGAAAATGGAGTGAGCTGGCCCCAGGCATCCCAAATTGAAGCTAAATTTCTAACTGCAACCTCAAAAGCTGCAGCAGAGCCACATTCGATTAAGTACAACTTAACCCACTGCACTCCCTGCTGAAGTCTGGTAATGGGCATCAGCGACTTACGAGTAACATGTCTGTTGGGATTTATTTGGCTGGGGTCGTTGCCCCAGTCCAGGGAATGCAAAGCTGTGGTTGTTAACTTGTTGACAGTTATGTTACTTCATTAACCTAGTCTTGTGCGTGTGATGCCTTGGGACTGAGGAGGATAGGGATTGGCAGGGCAAACATTTTTGAGAGTACACCATGAATGACCGGGGCACACATGTGGCAAGGTGAGGATCCTTACCTGAAATGTGAAAGAGCTTAATTCCATGTTGAAAATATGTAACATTCAAACATATATTAAAAGAAGGGGTGCAAATAGTGCTTCTGCAAGAGATGCATCTCCCAGAAGCAGAGGGTTTAGCGCTGCATAAACATTAGTGAGGGCAGGTCTTCTACACACAGGAGTTCCATTCAAGCCAACATTAAAAATCAAAGACAAATAGGGAAGGTACCTCGTCATTGAGGGCCAACTAGATTGGAGAGTTATTGCACTACACCCGTAATATAGATTCTTCCTGTGGTGACCAGGCAGTTAGCCACAATAATTCATTATCCTCCAGTAATTGGTAGGGACCTTAATTGTGTCTCTGATGTGGAATACCAGAGCTTGCACTCTCCACCACTCACATCGGGCTCCCACAGAAAGTGTGGGCACTAGGAGCGTGAATTTC
The DNA here is from genome assembly GCA_963921515.1 of Calotriton arnoldi. Classification (NCBI taxonomy): domain Eukaryota; kingdom Metazoa; phylum Chordata; class Amphibia; order Caudata; family Salamandridae; genus Calotriton; species Calotriton arnoldi. The sequence goes on from CAWUFW010005625.1 coordinate 1,136,602, forward strand.
TTAATAGGGCTTGGTCAGCACATGGCGGGTAAATCAACGTAATGAAATGGAATACTCCTTTTATTGATGAATGCATGCCTAGTGAGACTTGATAGGTTTCTCTGCTCCCTTAAACGTTACTGCAAAACATGATGAATATTTAGCCAGAACCTACTCTGACCATATGTCACTACTAATGGTGATGAGATGGGGGCTCAGTCTGAACCTTTATTCCAAACTGGAGACTGAACATAGCTGTGCTGGAAGATCCAGTCTTTAAACATATTATTGGGGATGGAATCCATAATTACTTTAAAGAAAATTAGGATACAGCCTTGTCAGTATTGGTTGAGTGGGAGGCATTTAAAACCTTTATAAGGGGACAGTGCATAGCAACTGTGGTGGGGATACCACAAACACTGGCCCATGACATAGCCAGGCAAGAGCGAGTGCTGAGAGAAGTGGAAAGAAGTAGACCAGAACTGCAGCCTCACTGAACAAAGAGAGGGAGAACTTGACACATTTCATATAGAAATTGGAGTTGCATGACTAAAAGCACTATCTGACCTAGGCTCGCAATCGGTGGGACAAAGCATGCGGATTCGTTGCCTGGATGGCAAATCCTGAAAAGAGAGGATCACCAGTACTGGGAATCTGCAACGCAAGGGGCGTGCTGGTCCATTCCCAAATGGAAACTAATAAGGCATTTGTGGAATTTTCGAAACTTTGTGTGCTGGTCTGGGGGAATGTCAAACACATGCACCATTAGACTATTTCCAGGCAGTGGGTCTTCCTGCTCTATCACCAGAAGAGGTGGACTCACTGGGCGTGGATAAAACAGTGCATGGGGTACGTGCTGCAGGAAAGGAGATGGCTAGGGGGAAGTACCAGGCTAAGATAGCCTACCTATTAAATTCTGTGCCTCATATTTAGACATACTAGCACTAAAACTGGTTGAAGTCTATAGTGGTGCAAGGGCAGAATAAAGGCTCCCGCCCACATTCTGCACGTATTGTATCCTTACCAAAGGAAGGAAGGGATGCGATGGATCTTGCTTACTGCAGACCGCTTTTAATTCCCAATACTTTTTACAATAGCAAATAGGCTGCTTCCCAAAATACAAGGGCTGATCCACCCTCAGCAGAGTGGATTCATCCAGACGTTCAGCACAACAATGAACATTAGATTACCCCAGGTGTTGAACCATCTAGATACAGAGCACCCAGAGGCATTGATATTGGCTACTGTTATTGAAAAAGCTTTCGATACCCTCCACAGACAATACCTACACCAAGTTATAGCACAACAGTCAACTTACAGCACAACAATCAGCATTCAGCACAACAACGTTCAGCACAACAATCAACATTAGGAGATTACTCCAGATGTTGAACCATCCATCTGTGTTTCACTGTGCAGGCAGGTGTAGTGAGTGACTGCACCCGACTGTACTTTTAAGGGGATGCCGGGGGAGTCCATGGGACTCTCTTCCCCCCTCCAGAGGACTGCCATCAGTGGGTGCAATGTCAGTGCACCGCCGCTTGCGTCTATAATATGGTGCGGGCACAGAGGCAAAGGGATTCCCTCATTTGCATGGGGTCACGCCCCCATGCAAATGAGGGAAATCCCTCTGATGATGGCGCTGGCGCTTTATGTGCACCAGCGTTATCTGTATTACAGAAGGGGACGCACAAGGGTCTGCGGCCCCTTCTGTAATATCAAAGTGCCCTGGTGGCGTGCAAAGCGGGTGCAAATGCCCGTTGCAACCCCGGGGCTCTAATGTAATATGGCCCCTGGTGTCTGAAAGGAGGCTGGTGTCTCCGTATTTTGAACACCAGTGCCTTGCGTTGCAACTGTAATGAGACGCAAGGTGAAAGTAGGAGAATCTCATTCGCCAGAGAGAATGGATCATCAGTATACCAACGACCAACACACTGATACAACTCTTATTGAGTCCAAGGGCGAGGACCGTGGGGGACGGTATCCTAGCAGCGGCACTTAAATATAGTTCGATAAGAACATTGCAGAGGATACATACCCAACTCCCTTATGCCTCGGAACTTCCAATCAGTCATACCAATGATCTCTTGTTGAGGAAGCAGAAAGAGAATACATAAATGGACAGACCTAGAAATGGGAGAGGTATGGGCTTTATTTAAAGGGAGGACATACCAAGAGGTCAGGGAGTTGTGCGGTAACACAACATTCCTGAGGAGCAGTTCCTCCTCCACAGCTCCATAAATTGCAGCACTGCGTCAATTAAGCAGTGATGGCCATAGCGAGCCACCCATGCACCAGGGGTTGACCATGATCTGCACAATCGGTGGCAGGCATAAAGCTGTCACGTTAATATACAGAAAAAACACCATGCTTCTAGACTTTCTGGGAGTCGGATGGGAAGTGGACATGCATAAGCCTTTCAGCGAAACAGAGTGGGTTAGAATACTGAGAAGGGCCCCAAAGACCTCTATTTCTCCTATATACATAGGATCTATATCACACCCAAAAGAATAATTGGTATATATCCTGTTGCAGAGGCGAAATGCCCCATATTTAGGGAAGGGGGCGCAGATTTCTATCACATGGTGGTGGCGCGACCGGCACCTTTTGGTTATTGGAGGCAAATGATTGACATGACAAATACAGCAACAGATGGGAGTATTCAGTATGCCCCAGAGGGTTGAATAGTGAGATCATACCCCAGGACAAAGGTAAATATTAAGCAGATTTGTTGACTTGCCACTGATCTTCGGTATGCGCCAAATCCTCAGGAGCTGGAGGTAGTGGCAGAGAGAAGGTGCTCAAGACGCACCATCACCCAGGCCCTCCTCTCCAGCCAACTGAACTATGGCAACACTCTCTACGCAGGGATCCCAGCTCACCTCCTCTGACGACTGCACACCATACAGAATGCTGCAGCTAGACCCATCCTGGATCTCCCCAGATGAACCCGCATCACCGCCTACCTCAGGTTCCCTGTACAGAAAAGATGCCAGTTCAAGCTTCTGACCCATGCATACAAGACCCTACACAACTCTGGACCTGCCTACTTGAACCACCGCCACCCACCAGACACCTCCACTCTGCATCCCTTTCTCTAGCGCTCAACCCACGCATCAGACGTAGCAGATGCGGAGGTTGCTCCTTCTCCTACCTTGCAGCAAAGACCTGGAACAAGCTACCCTTACATCTACGCACCGCCCCATCTCTTTCAGATTTGCGAAAGTCCCTGAAGATCTGGCTATTCAGCTAATCAACTGGACCCTGCCAGAGCCTAGATACCCTCACGGGTGACAAGTAGCGCTTTACTAATCTACTGGTTGATTGATTGATTGAGAATTTGCTAAATGGGCGAAATGTGAGGGTGCTTCCTTGAATCAGGAGATAAAGCAAGGCATTAGTAAGATTGAAGTAGCGACAGTGTGGGATATTATACCATTGGTTCCAGCCTTAGATGCAGACCGGGACAGACCTCCCCCATAAGTGAGGGCAACTTGATCATTTATAAAAGTGGGTGGGGCCCCCAGCACCCTCCTGCTCCACTTTTTCACCACTGTTCACTCTACCACTCCCAATATTAAACCCCACCACTGCGAGTTATAAATTTAATGAATGGCTTGAGTCATCACTGGACACTGTTCTCCCTAAAAAATGGATTTGCAATAAGGTAGGAGCCAATCGAACTGCCTGGTACTCTCCCAAGCTTCGTGAGCTTAAGCAATCCTGTGAAAGACTTGAGAAGATGGAGAAAGGATTTCTCTGCAATTAACAAAGACAAATATAGGGAGGCCATAAAAATCTATTAAGTAGAAATAAAATCTGCTCAGGCTCTCTATTACGAAGAGAGAATTACATTGGCCTCCAACTCTCCACGCGAAATATTTCGCATCGCGAAATCTCTCCTCATACCCCCTCCCCCTCCATCTGATGATACTTTATCTCACTGCAATCAAATGGCAGAGTTTTTCTTTAACAAAATACAAGATATATATACATCTTTTCCCCAGGCTATAGCCCAACAAAACGCACTACCTATGGATAACAGGTCCCAACTCGGAGAATGTTTTTGGAGGAAATTCCTCCTCTGAACCTGATGTCTCTGCAAGGTATTCTTAGCCAATTAAAATCGGGTTCTCCTATAGATTCTGCCCCTCCCATCATTTTAAATCTTGTCATTGATACCGTGTCCCCAGTTATCCTGGATTTGATTAACCCCTCATTTCTGACGGGACTTGTTTCCCCCCCCCCCCCTCTTGGAAACGGGCAATGGTCAAAGCACTTTTAAAAAAAACCTTAACTGGACCCTGAGGTGTTGGAGAATTACCGCCCCATCTCATTACTGCCAGGAATCAGCAAAATTGCAGAGAAGCATATTAATTCTGCTCTTTCAGAAAATAACAACTGTCTGCATCCTTCACAGACTGGATTTAGACCTCAACAAGGTACGGAGACCGCTCTTCTGGCAGTAGCAGAAGAATCCAGAAAAATCCTAGATGGCGGAGGCTGTGCTGCTATTATTCTTTTAGATCTCAGCGCAGCCTTCGACACGGTTAACCATCAGCTGCTGATCCAGAGACTTAGGGATGTGGGAGTGGTCGGACAGCTCTGAAGTGGTTGCAGTCCTGGAAGAAAGGTTTTTTGAAGTCTTTGAAGATGAATTCACCTCCGAACGGATGCCCCTTAGATGTGGGGTTCCTCAGGGATCCTCCCTGAGCCCCACTCTATTTAATGTTTATATGAGTTCCCTGGCAGAAGTAGTGCAACCTTTTGGAGTCCAGATTGTTACCTACGCTGATGACACTCAGCTGGTTGTCTCTTTCAATCAGCGGGACAATACTGGGCCTGGTCTAGCCTTGTGTCTGGAAAAGGTATCAATCTGGATGGAACGCTCATACCTGAAACTCAATGGGGCGAAGACGGAGTTGATGCTCCTTGGGAAATCTGCTACTTTGAACGTAGGATCGTTCTGGCCCAGCTGTCTCGGTTCTGTTCCCCCCCACCCCAAAGAACAGATTAAGAGCTTGGGCGTCTGGCTTGACTGCAATCTTGATTTCAAGGAGCAAGCACAGAAGGTTGCAGCCAGCTGTTATGGGATTCTGAGGATGATACGAAAAATCCTCCCTCTGTTACCTTTTCCTGCTAGAAGACTGATAGTTCAAGCATTGATCCTTTCCCGGCTTGATTATGCCAATGCTCTTTATCTAGGAGCCCCATGCTTCACCACCAAAAAACTACAGATTGTGCAAAATTGCGCAGCACGCTTGCTCTTGAACATCCCCAATTGCTTATCGGCAAAGCCTGCCCTTGCCACTTTTCACTGGCTTCCCATTCATGAGAGAATCCAGTTTAAGGCGCTGTGCATTGCACACAAGGCACTGTCAGGCAAGGGATCGCCCATCATTCGTTCCATCATCCTGCCCTACTGTCCAAACAGGGCCTTGCGGTCGGATAATAAACATCTAGCGGCAGTTCCTAAAATCAGAAGATCATGAAGTGGAGGGCGTCTTTTCTCATATAATGTTGCCAAACTATGGAACCGCCTTCCCCTCCAGATCCGTCTTGAGCCAAATTACTTGATCTTTATAAAACAAATTAAAACCTTTTTGTTTCCCTAAATACTGCTTGGAGTTTGTGACTGCACTGCTATCAGCGCTGGGATGCCCCGGGTAACCACGCGCTTTAGTAATGCTGATTCATTCATATGCATGACATATAGTAAACAATAGCATATAATAAGTACCTCAAAAGTTCCATTCGCATTAGGTTGCTCTCTACTCTACTGATCACTAGTTAACAAAATGTTAAACTTTAAGATTGATAACGCAAATGAGAATGATAGTCATTTGGAGGACCCGGCAGCCTGATATGTGTGGCTATTCAATGTACATGTAATATGTCAGTCAATAAAACTTTATTCGGCCACATTATGACCATAAAAGTAGATATACACAAGTAGTAACCAGTACAAATACGTAGTAAAAAGCAGGAAATATAAAAAGCTGTTAGTTAGCCCTTAAGTACATATGACATAATGTAATACGACCTGTACAGCCAACCTACTCAATATTAAAAAATAAAAGCATTATAATATCACTACCAGAAATTGTAGTGTAGCTCCTATTTCCCTTATAGGCTCTGCGCATTGGAATAATATATCCTATAGGTTTGACATAGGACTAAGGTCGGTATGTCCCTATCGAGTATATTAAACTTAATTACTTGTGCCAGCTAGCTCAGAGGCCACTAGAAACTTCTTGACGACAAGAAGGGATTAGTTTCTGGCTGCCGCAAAACATGACCACTGTGTTTCCCTTACAGAATCAGGATGTGTCCCAGAGTCGTAGAAACAATAGATAACTATTTCACTCAGCTCAGTCGTGCATGTTTCAGTTATTCTCAGAGTTACACAGAAATAACAGACGGGCGTTTCAATAAAGGATTTATTGAACAGTCTTGTTTCTGTTGTAAATTAGATGTGCTGTTATGATCACAAGACAGTATGCGAGATAAATGATGTACAAGGTGAGCAGTAAAAATAAATAATACTGCGTTAGCATTATCTTTTCAGCATATATGCATTTACATAAAATGACACAGCCTAAAAATGCGAGTACTCATACGATGCGTTTCTACCCTAGTTCTACCCCAGTATACCTAACCTATCCTAGGTGTAGGGAGAAGTAGGTGCTGTATTCCTGACTAGAGTATACCAAGAGTATGTTACGCCTAGTATGCCAAGAGTCTAGTATGCCAAGAGTCTAGTATGCCAAGAGTCCCTCTAGGTTCTAGTCTGCTCCATACCTGAAGAATGAGAGAGGTAGGAATCTCTTTTCCGGACTTGAACTCCAACACCCCGCAAGGGAAGTTAGATCACTGGAAGCTGGACTCTCTGCGAGCAGGAAGGGCAGCGTCTTCTCAGTGCGTCTGGCCGGGAATCGGGCTCCTCTGAAGTCGAGGTCTCCTCTGATTTACAGGGGTTTGGGAAGGTATATTTATACCTGAAAATGGTAGCATTGACGTGAGTTGGGTAGCGAAAGACGTCATGAATGAATCCCTTAGGGAATAAGAGGTTCATGCATAATGTATGAGTCCTTGAAGAAATCAATAGTCCTGGGCAAGGGAAACTCCCGCAGCCTGAGGGTCTGTTTTTTCATGGACTCGTTGAGACGCTAGGGTGGAAGGATGTCGGAAGCTATGCCTGTATTTGGTATGCATAGTTTATGCCTAAATAAGGTCTGGGATTCTATGCCTATATAAGGGCAGGTTGGGTTATGCCTATATAAGGACATGATTCTAGAAAGCCCGTTTATGGACACCCTATGAAGTATACAACACCCACTCCTCTTTCGTGTAGACAACAATACTAAAATGCCTAAACATTTAGAATGCTAAACAATAAAAACCGGAGTACCGCATATTAAAACATATCCTAAAAGCTTTAAAAGACATATTTAAAATGCAAAGGTTTCTGTACATCAAGAAGCAGTGTTTTTCATTTCCTGCATAAAGTTTGAAAAAATGCATTTGGAACGAAATATAAAAGCAATATTTACATATGACGAAAATGATCGATAAGGTTGTTCAAAATCAAAGTCATTTCCCATCATGAAATTTAAATGAACTGAGTTAGACACACAAGATGACTAAGTGTCCCTGGAAGTACTGCCAAGTCTGTATTATAAGGCTAGTTTTACTTTAAGCAGATCGGAGTGCCATTTTCATCCGAAAAATGGGAAAAAAGTTCAAATTTGGTAATGTTCCAAGTCTGAAAAATGAAGGCCAAATTGTTGCTATTTGCACTGGAACACTGTATGCCGAATCAGAGTCATTTTACGAGTCTGGTGTAAACATTAGGTCATCTATTTCAATAGACAAAACATCATCCACTGTCGCTGGTGTAAGTTCGAACACCTCATGTAAGAGATTGACCGCACAAAGATGGGAAGCATCGCCCTCAGCATAGGTTGCTGCAGCAATGTTCGCGTCCGTTGTTACCTGTGTGCCTGGAGTCGTTTCTCGTACCTCAGCAGCAGCAGGAGGCGTCTGTGAGATCTCAATGAATGCTGACATCAGTATTGGGAGCCTCTGGGGACAACACGAAGCATGGACCGTTATCGGGACCAGCAAAGTATCGACGTCCTTTGGCGCAGCTGATGGGTATGTTAGACAAGCGTCCAACACGCATTCTTCACCGCATAACAGGCAGCGTAGAACAGGTAAGATGCAATCTTGCCAGATTGGTCGGAATGACAGGAACCATGTGGTATTAAGGTCCCGTAGACGAGTCATGCCCAATAGCTGTACTATTCGCTCACGGCACTTTCTTTCAAGGAGAGCTTTCTCCATTTCGCTCGGAGATATTTCTGCGAAGAGGCTGGCCATAGCGCAATAGCAGACAGATGAAGAGAATTCCCGCAACAAGTGCTAGAATTAATGGTATGCCACCAAACACCGAATGTGCAAAGTTCGGAATGATTCCAAGTATTGCCTGGAACGGTGCCAAGAGACCGGTGCAAATGCTCTTAAATACATGTACAATTCCTGTTGTATCTGACATGTTGAAGATACGTGATAACATTTCTACAAAATGTATGGGGCAGTTCGTACGTATTAAAGTCTGTATCTCAGCCGAAGTCCTTGCAACTTGTAGATCATAGGTTTCTCTGGCCGAGGTCAAAGGCACTGTTTGCTGTAAAAGCATGGCTTTCATTCTGCTTAAAGTATCAAATCTTATAAAAGAGACATTCAGTGAAGGCCATAAAGCCGACTCCCTGACTGTGTCTATTGGGGGAAACAATACTTGCATACAGCAAGTGACCCTGGAGCTGACCGTTACTAGATATGGGATGCCGGGCAACATTCCACAGCAGCTCTGATCATTCAACATGAGGTAACTCCCATTAGAAAGTTGTCCAAACGTTGGATTAATCACAGCAGCTGGTGAACCGTGCTGATGACAAGACAAGTTTGCCACAGAACCATTACAAGCACCGTGTAAAATAATGTCCTGACATATGAGTGAACCGGTCAGTGCATGTTTACAGTTAATACCGCTAAGAAACACTTCACGATCCCCACTCCAACATGTATGTGTATACGGTAAATTCCAAGATGTCTTAATGTATCCCTTACCCAACCTTTCATATTTGCCTGCTTGCATCTGTCTGGAGGCAATACTGAAACTGAAAAGTTGTCACAGGTAATGTTATTTTGCCATGAATAAGCCATTCTGTAGCTGGTTTTTCTGCCACTGTGAATGGTAATTTGTCAAATTTTTCAATGCTCAGCACTGTATACCTCGCTCCTCTTTGTGCCAATTCGATCTGTTTATCAGTTAGATTGTATTCTGCAAACAGAGACGACGTGTTGATGAAACGCCAAGGCACATAGCCCGCTCGCAAAGATTGCAGCGTCCATGTTAATAACACAATAGAACGTAATTGAGACTGACCTTGTTGTAACATAGCCAAATCTTGTTCTAGAATGTCTATAGCAGAGGATACAATGCCATCCAACGAATAAATTCTGGAGGACAAAGATGTTAACCCATTGTCGACTACAGAGAGTGTTTTCTCTAAATTAATACGATCAAGTTCACGTATTCGTTCTGCAGCCTCTATCTGTGACACTTTCCATGCTTCGTTATAAGCAGCGTAGATGCCGGCAGATATGAAACGTTTTTGACGCGGTTTTCTTGGTCCAAGCAAGAATTCCCTAAGATCTGCGTCGTGTGCAAGTAAGGTTAAGTGTTGCTTCACATCCTGTAGTGTAGATTTATGCAGCCAATCAAGGCATAATTTTCCTACACTATATGTTGTTACTACCAACGGATGTTGGCTTTGGACATATCTTGGGTCTGGACTATGGATAGTAAAGCCCTGAGTTTTGTTCAAGAACCTTTCCTGACAGTTGTTTGTGTCTGTGGGCCAGATCAACCATTTCTTCCAATTTGGATGAGTTCTGTTGAGTTGTAGTATATTGTCAACTGTCACCACTGCCTTTGTATTATTATCACTGGCAGGTGTTGGCACAGAAGGTGTTTTCATCTCTTTGATCTTGGCTAATCCAAGACAAGATGTCTGTTGGACGGTGTCATTCAAAAACAGTATTTGTTCAGGGATAATACAGGCTCTAAATAAAGCTTCTATACCCTGTACTTGCCAATCTTTACTACCCCAGACAGTTTTTGTCTCAATTGTGTCTTTCCATAAGTCGAAACCCTGTGTAGACAGTTGGGCAATAAATGCTTCAGAGTAAATCTGTTTTGTATTTGTTAACATAATTTTCAGTCCTGTTTTGTTTACATTTTTATAGTAAAACGTTTCTGGATCAGATGTATTATAACCTGAAAAATATGGAAATTTACTAGAAAAAGTTTTTGAACTACCTTGTGGTGGTGTAGGACAATGTTCCCATTGATTAAACATAAACACATTTCTTGGATATGCAGTTTTGTGCAAATAATGATGACCATAGTGGTTATAACAATACAATTCTTCGTAATCAGATGAACCTTCTAAATATTCTTTTTTAGAAAATGCAGCAGATTTTTCTAGATCAAACATTATATCTTTAACAGTCTCTAAGTCCCAATCATCTGAATAGGTACTGGACGTTATCAAATCACTTAGTGAAATTTTAAACAAATGTGGAATGTTCAATTGTTCACTGGGGCCGAAGATTTCATAGTCTGTTTTGTCCCACACTATACCATCCTGTATAGGAACAGCTGTGATATTCACTGATGACAAGTCTCTTGCTTCACGATGGGAAGATTTATGTGGTTTCAAAAGCACGTTTACGTCTTTTCCTTCACTGTTCACATGGATGTATCTGCCACCTATGAGCACGCTTACAGCTTTTTACCAAAGCATGCCAGAGCAGGAAAACAAAAAGTCCAGATGTAATCCAGAGTTCAATCCATGGAGAAAGCAGATAAGTCTTTTTCAGAAAGTGAATAAAGTCTTGTACTTGCTGCTTGAGTTTTGATGATGCTGGCGTAGTTTCAGGTTCGCTGGGATCTTCTGAAAACGTATCAAAGTCAATGAAATAGCCAGAAGCAGTTCTGTCAATTGTTGGAATTGCATCAGGATTCGATGAAATCACAGGAACCAGTTCTTCACGTGTCACGTTGGTGTAGACAGGTGTATTTGGACGAACTGTTACTTGGTTGTCAAGAGGGATGAGTTCCATAGCTTGGTTACTTAGTCCTTCATTTATTACAGCTGAATTCTCGATCGTGATCAGTCTTTCAGTCTGAACCTCTTGAATAGTAGCGAGAGGAGTGCGTCTGCTACTAGGTCGGAGTCCACGAGGCCTACTGCTTAGTATTGGCCACATGTTGTGGTTTGATGAGGTCGATGGACACAAATCTTTTCTCCTTTCTTCCAGCAAGGGGCGGCAGAAGTACTGTCCTTGTTCCTTGAACAGCTAGAACAGGTACCGGTTGTCTGTAAGAAGGTCCAAATTCCTTCTTGTCCGCGACTTTTTCTCTGACTAGATCCCCAACTTTTGGAATCCAGACAGGCCTTGCTGGGACCGCCGATTTTTCCCCAGTGGTGGTTGGCTGTAAGGATACGTTGCTTTGTTTCGTTCTTAACTTGTTAAGTTCCTGTAAAACAGCCAAACGATCTTTGATATCAAATTCTTTTTTGTCCACCACTGTGCCTACGTGTTCTAAGTCTGGAACCCACATTCTTGTCCCAAATAGGACCTCATATGGAGTGACCCCCCCTAGAGAACTTCTTGGCAAATTATTGAGAGAGCGCTGGACGCTATTTAGGTGTCTGACCCACCCATCACCCGAGCCTAATACCCTAGCTGTTATAGACTGCTTTATGTCTCGGTTTTTCCTTTCCACAACAGAATTTCCCTCAGGATGGAATGGAGAGGAGTACCGCAATGCAACGCCCAGACTGGCCATGGCCTCCTTGTAAGCCCTAGAGCTAAACGCAGGACCCTGGTCAGAATGAAACGTGCCTATTGCGTATGTGCCGATAAAGACTCGCAAATCTTTTATAACAGTTCGAGCGTCAGCTGAGCGCTGAGGCCATAACCATAGGAACCTAGAGCATGAATCCACTGCAACCATGATGTATTTATAATTACCGTCCCTTTGCAAGGGACCGCAGTGGTCCAGGTAAACACAAGCTAATGGTTTATCTGAAATTAATAGGGCGTCTGCGCAGGACGTTTCACTGTTGAGACTTTCATCTGTTGGCAAATATCACATTCTAAAACATAGTTCTTAGTTTGTTTCCGAATGCCAGGCCACCAATATCTTTGCTTTAGTAAAGATACTGTCGCAGAAACACCTGCATGGGCAGAAGCCATCCCTTCGTGTGCTGCTAGGATAAGTCCTAATCTGCGTTCCTTGTTTGGAATTACCCTATCCCCCACTCCAGGGATTCGAGCAAAAGGAACGTTATTCGCATCAATTACATAAGAGTACTTGAGTGGAAACTTTTTCGGTAACGCTGCACTGCTGCCTTTGCTCGAAGCATTGACAGCTAACATTATCTCACCGTCTATTTTGTTTTTGAACGAGTGATCGCAGCTACGGAAGCCGTCTGAACAGCCCCCTTCGCGGCTTCATCAGCCAATGAATTCCCTGCAACGTGAACGCCATCACGCTGATGACTCAGTGTGTGAATCACGTGAGCCTTTGGTAGTTCGTTTTTCACCAGAACTACTTGTTCCCAAAGCAGTTTGTGCTTGATTGTGCTACCTTTTGCATCCTTAAAACCATTTTCAAGCCAGGTTCGTATATAGTCATTATACGACTGAACACAGTAAAAGGAATCGCACACTATCAGTGTGAGGAATTCTCGATCCGTACTTTCAAGTGCCAGTTTGAATGCCTGTAGTTCAGCTCGCTGAGCTGTACAATCACCTAGTGACTGAGTTTTTGTGACCATAGGTCTGAAGATGCCATTTCGTATGCGACCTTTAACGATGGCACATGCTGCACTGTAAGCTTGCTTACTCCCTGTTGCGGGCTGTGCGGATCTGTCAGTGTAAATTACGAATTCATACTGATCGAGAGGCAGAATCTCAGTGGGCAGAGGACATTCTTGTTCATATTGGAGAAATGCCTGTGTTTTTAAATCTGCATCAAAAACATATTCAACATCAGTTGCAGCAAGAGAATTAACCCATTGTATCCATCTTGGATGTAAAGCTTTAGCATTTGGAATGCTCGCTTTTGTGACCGCTTCTAAAGCCGGTACTGGGGTAACGACAATTATGCGTTTCCCTTGGGCTAAGGCTCTTTCTTTTGCTACAGCTGTTTGAACTGCTGTCAGAATTTTTCAGTTGAACTGAAACGCATTTCCGCTTGTGTGTACAAATGTGATTTGTATGCAATTGGTACTTTCTCACCCTCATTAAAGGTTAAGTAAGTGAATCCACATTGACCCGAAATTATTCGAATCACCAAATTTCTTTGACTTACGCGTGTTTGTAAGTGATTTGTTGCTAACATGTTAGCTTGGAGTGAACGCAAAATTTCTGTGTGTTCCTGTGTCCAGTTTTTATTGAAAAATCAGGTTTTATTAATGCGTAGAGGTTTAACCCTTTCTGCGTAGTTTAGAATGTATGTTCTGCCAAAATTTAGGAATCCCAGGATTGATTTTACATTTTTTAGCGTCTTAGGAGGTTGGATCAGCGCACATTTCTCTAGAAAGTTAGCTGCCAAGCTCTTGCCTTCACTTGAAAGCTCATATCCCAAAAATAGGACATTGAGATGGGCAATTCGGGACTTTTTGAAGTTGAACTTGTAGCCCTCAGAGGCGAATCCCAGTATAATGGTGCTCACCCTGTTCAAGTGTCGTTCTAAGTCATCGTCTGTCAGATAAATATCATCGACATAGGACAATGCCTCGTTGTCATAAATTTGTAGTAACTCCGTTACTCTCGCTGAGAATAAACCTGGGCTGTTCTTGAACCCTTGTGGGAGTCGACAAAAGTGACGCTGGGTCCCCATTATGGAGAATGCCGTTAAGTACCTGCTTTCAGGTGCTATATTTTGACAAAAGAAACCATTTGAGATGTCTAATGTGGTTTTGTATTTTTTACGCACAATGTTATTCATTAATGCTGTGCTGTGTGCATTTTGCACTGCAAAAGTTTTAGAACAAGTGTTTAAATGTCTGTAGTCCAAAACTAGACGATATGTATTGTCTGGTTTGGAGACAGGAAACAAAGGATTGTTTATAGATGAGGTGCAAGTTTCAATCACCCCTTGGTATTCAAGTTGATTTAAAATCTCCCTGACCTGTTTTTTAGCTTCTTGCTTAATAGGATACTGCCTTTGTGCAGTTGGTTCATGTTTCAGATGTATTTTATGGTGAGGGGAGTCCTCATCCCATCCTACATGATTTTTATATAATGCTGGAGCCTGGGCCACTGCCCATTTTCTGGCATATGTATATTTTACAGTGAATTGGTATATGATTGGAGAAGGCAGGCATAATTATGTCCTCGCCGTGTGGGCACTCCCTGACAAACTGTGGTGGCCAGTCTTTTTCTGCTAGAAGTATGTCATAACCCTTCGATAGTTTTTCCCAAAAAGTGCTTTAACCTGTCTAGGTTTGTCTCCCTCCATCCGGATTGTTATTTCATATAACCTTTGTGGAGTACTAACCCTGGTGTCTACAGTCTCTACTGTAATGTACTCATTCAAGTCCACTATCTCCAGAAGTTCCATCAGGTTCTGGCGAGCTATTGTGACTTCTGCTGCACTGTCCAGCATTGTCTGAGCCCATTCTCCGTTCTTGAGTTGCAATCTCAGTATTCTCGGCATGTCTTACTTTAAGACCTGCTACTTTCTTTTTGGAGAATTGAGGTTTTGCTTTAGTTTTTTTAGCGTGTTTGTCGTCTTTCGATTTCACGCGTTCTTCTCTATGTTCTGTACGTCCTCTTCTTTCCGTAGTCTGTGATGAGACCTGAAAGGGACGAGAGGAACGTGTATCAGTATCTTGATACCTATCAGGTTTTCTCAAATTATCCCTATTCCTGAGGTTATACCTCCTTTCAGAGGGCTCCTTTTGAGGAGACCTACCTCTGGATTGAGAACCTTTCTCGTTTGAATTTTGTTTGTTAGATTCCCACTTCTTTTTAGAAGATGTAGGAGTTTGTTTAATTGAGTCCTTTTCAGGACTTTCAGATAGTTTTGGTTTAACTGGTCTCCCACCCAAACTATCTCTTCCTAATTCTGCATATGACTGCTCTATAATTCTGGGTAGCTCTGTTTGATGTTCTGTAACATCGAATTCCCTTAGTTTTTGTCGGATCGCCACTGCTGCTGCCTCCCCTTTAATATTAAATAATATTATTGTTGAGACCTGTTCAAAATTTTTCAGTAATTTCATACCTAAATTTAAAGCAGGCTCTGCCCCATATTCGTTTTGAATCTGTTTTAGGACATCTGGTATTACCGCAATTGACGGAATGCTGTGTGTTTTAGTGTAGATGGCAGCAAAGACTGAGCCCCAAGTGGTGCAGTCTTCCAG
Source organism: Calotriton arnoldi (assembly GCA_963921515.1). Lineage (NCBI taxonomy): Eukaryota > Metazoa > Chordata > Amphibia > Caudata > Salamandridae > Calotriton > Calotriton arnoldi. Next base: position 1,152,093 of record CAWUFW010005625.1, read on the forward strand.
TTGTGGTGTGATCCCCATTGGTAAACTAATGGTTAGGATTCTGTGTTTCTCATGTGGGCTAGTATTTGGAAATACTGCTTCGATTTGAGTAATTTTTTGAGCTATCCAAAACGGAATTTGCTCCCGCTTAGTGGGCATTTTACCCATGACTGCGTATAGAGTCTGTGGTGTAATTTTCAGTGTACTCCCCTGTGGAGGAGCTTGATTTGGAAGTGTTAATGGCTGTTGGACTGTGAAAGTCCGCATGACATATTGAACCAATTGTCTGTAGATTTTTATTAACTCTGTGAGTTGATTAAGTAGTTCCTCGTCTGACATTATTTCGATGTCTGGATGAGGTGTGTAGCCGGCTAGAATCGGCCATGTTGCTCCTGGTCTGCCTAGCGGACCGAGCCTGGTTATATTTCTGTGATGTTTTAGGGCGCCTTTAAACCAGAGCTGGTGCTCCTGGTTTGTTAATGGAATTTCAATATCCTCGAAAGGAATGTATTCCTCTGGTTGTTCATCTTCTTTGTAGAAGTTAAACAAGTGAGTTACTGGATTGGATTCAGGAAATATTACCCATGAATAGAATACCTCTGTCTGAAAGGCTTCGTGTGCCTCAATCACGAAAACTGCTCTACCTCCTCTCGGAGATAGGCCATGTTTTATAAGTTTTAGAGTAATGGCTCTTCTTAAGTTAGGAGGAATGTCTTTGACACCCTCTTCGGCTTCATTTAAACCTGTGTTGTTAAATAACGCTGCTTGGGCTGGTTCAGCCGCAGCTACACCGTTTCCGGTGTCTACATTCATTTTGTTTTTCGAAGAGAAAAAAAAAATTTAGAACTAGTTTCAAGGAAACAAAGATAAGATGCACAATATTGTGGAGCAGTCTATCCTTCAACGTTGAGCAAACCAAACAGCTAATGTATAGGGTACTGCCCTATATAGCCGTGGCGGATATTAACCCTGCCCACTCCAGACGTCTTTTGGAGTATAAGGGTAGGGGTCTCTGAGAGAAAAATAAAAGTGCACAGCTGAGTTACTCAGTATCTAACGTTGAATTACTGCCTTACCAAACGTTGGGCGCCATGTAGTGTAGCTCCTATTTCCCTTATAGGCTCTGCGCATTGGAATAATATATCCTATAGGTTTGACATAGGACTAAGGTCGGTATGTCCCTATCGAGTATATTAAACTTAATTACTTGTGCCAGCTAGCTCAGAGGCCACTAGAAACTTCTTGACGACAAGAAGGGATTAGTTTCTGGCTGCCGCAAAACATGACCACTGTGTTTCCCTTACAGAATCAGGATGTGTCCCAGAGTCGTAGAAACAATAGATAACTATTTCACTCAGCTCAGTCGTGCATGTTTCAGTTATTCTCAGAGTTACACAGAAATAACAGACGGGCGTTTCAATAAAGGATTTATTGAACAGTCTTGTTTCTGTTGTAAATTAGATGTGCTGTTATGATCACAAGACAGTATGCGAGATAAATGATGTACAAGGTGAGCAGTAAAAATAAATAATACTGCGTTAGCATTATCTTTTCAGCATATATGCATTTACATAAAATGACACAGCCTAAAAATGCGAGTACTCATACGATGCGTTTCTACCCTAGTTCTACCCCAGTATACCTAACCTATCCTAGGTGTAGGGAGAAGTAGGTGCTGTATTCCTGACTAGAGTATACCAAGAGTATGTTACGCCTAGTATGCCAAGAGTCTAGTATGCCAAGAGTCTAGTATGCCAAGAGTCCCTCTAGGTTCTAGTCTGCTCCATACCTGAAGAATGAGAGAGGTAGGAATCTCTTTTCCGGACTTGAACTCCAACACCCCGCAAGGGAAGTTAGATCACTGGAAGCTGGACTCTCTGCGAGCAGGAAGGGCAGCGTCTTCTCAGTGCGTCTGGCCGGGAATCGGGCTCCTCTGAAGTCGAGGTCTCCTCTGATTTACAGGGGTTTGGGAAGGTATATTTATACCTGAAAATGGTAGCATTGACGTGAGTTGGGTAGCGAAAGACGTCATGAATGAATCCCTTAGGGAATAAGAGGTTCATGCATAATGTATGAGTCCTTGAAGAAATCAATAGTCCTGGGCAAGGGAAACTCCCGCAGCCTGAGGGTCTGTTTTTTCATGGACTCGTTGAGACGCTAGGGTGGAAGGATGTCGGAAGCTATGCCTGTATTTGGTATGCATAGTTTATGCCTAAATAAGGTCTGGGATTCTATGCCTATATAAGGGCAGGTTGGGTTATGCCTATATAAGGACATGATTCTAGAAAGCCCGTTTATGGACACCCTATGAAGTATACAACAAAATAAAAAGTCATCAAATAGGTTGGAGGACATTTCAACATTCAACTCCGCAAAGCCCAGGTCATTTCTACGTGCGGTCCATTTTTTTCCTTCTATGTACAGCGCCCGCTAAAAAGCTGGCAACCCCATAACATATTAGAGGGGATGGAAGCGTTTGCAAGTATATCAGGGCTGGTCTTACTTGTGCAAATTGGCAGTCTTTAAAAGAGGTAAAATGTACTTAGACCGTAGATCATTATAAAAACCACAAAAAACAAAGTGCATCAAAGCTTGGTCCGAAAAGTCGTCACAAGAACAGGGTTTTAAAGATGCTACCTTCGCAAAACTCTGAGGTACTGTAAGGAGCCAGTGAATGCTATTGAACCTGAATCTTGATAAAAGAAAACGATGATGCAGATTATTGATAAAAGCCCAGAAAGGTTAGTCTAAAATCCCAGGGCTTATTATCATGTAAAGTCTAACTGTGGGTTTGGTGTGTTCAGTTGTTTCCCTTTCCAGCCTTCTCTTAGTTAAAAATTGACTTTAAATGGCTTTCACCGCCCCAAGGTGCAGTTGTCTTGGTTGGTTAAAAAGCTCTGGGCGCCCCATTGCCGTGAGTTGTTGTACAACATAAGTTAGCCAGGGAATGTCGGCGAACCTGTCTAACTTCATGCAGTCCTCTAAAATAGTTTGATTTAAGCAGGGCTTGGGCCTAGACCAGATTTTTAGCCACCATATTAACGGGCCACTGCAATACAATCTGTAATATAACCCTGCTTTAAAACTTCATGCACCATAAATGCAGGGGTACTCGGGGGAGCAGCTAAAAGTTTCCTTAAAAATGTATTTTCGGCCCCTTGCAGATCATTTACCTCCTTATAGCCCCAAACCTCACTGCCATATGTTGTCATAGGGATACATATCTCATTGTAAACTTTCAATAATGGCAATAAGGGTTTGCTCCCTAATTTTCTAGCAAAGTCCAGTGTTGCCCCTGCCGCTCTCGCTAGAGTGTTTTTCTTCAATGCTCGCTGAGCCACCCAGGATCCCTTTTCATCAAATAGTACACCCAAATATAGATAAGTGGCAACGTTGGACAACTCTAAACCTTTGCATAAAAGTGCCCGCTTCTCACGCCTGGTCTTACCCGATGACATTATATGAGATTTTGTAAAATTAGTAGAAAGGTCCAATGAGACCATAAAATCAATAAAAGTATTTACAAGTCGATTTTAACCCAATTGGTATCCTGGTAAGTAACACTGCATCGTCAGCATATAAAAGGGCAGGAATAGACTTTGAACCAACTCTCGGAGTGTCCTTGCTTGCATCGGATAATCTGGCCCCTAGGTTATTGATATAAAGTGTAAATAAAACCTGAGCCAGGATACAACACTGCCTCACTCCCCTCCTAACCTTCCATGGTTTGGTTAGGGACCCATTTTCATTATATCTAGCTGCGGCAGTTAAATTTAAATGAGACCAGTGCAAGAAGGATACCAAATCTACATCCATGCCTATCTCTAGCAATAAAGGCCATAGTTTTGATCTGTTCACTCTATTGAAGGCGGACGTTAAGTCCATAAATGCTATGAACATGCGACCTTTCTTAGCAAGGGTGTATTTACTAGTCAACATAAGTAGATTCATGCATTGGTCCACTGTTCCCATGCCTTTCCTTAAACCAAATTGCAAATCCGATGGCATGTTCTTTTCTACCAACCAATTGTTTAAACGATCTAAAATTTCCTTACCCATTATTTTTGCTGCTGAACCTAATAACGAGATTGGGCGGTAGCATGCTGGGTCGTCTTTGGCGCCCTTTTTAAAGATGGGTAAGATCACTGCCGTGGACCATGAGTGAGGCGGACCAGCCACTGTAGCAGCATTAAAAACCCTTGTTAAGATCTTTGCCCAAGTGCCTGGGTCTGATGTTAAGATCTTTGCCCAAGTGACTGGGTACATGTAATATAAATATACATGGCTAAAATGTCGAAGGTAAGTCTGTTGTAATACAATAAAAAAGTCTTTAACGGGGGCGTGGCCGGGCAAGATGGCCGGACGGACGTAGCTCGTCTCGGCTCCCGGTCCGCGCTTTAGTCCTGAGCTGTAATCGGCGCTTACTCAGGGGGAAAAGCGCCACAAGCACCGCTGTTGGATTTCGGAACATGGGGAGCATGTAATGCAGCCCTGACAGGCTTCCCATTTTGCCCAGCGACCTGACACGGAGCCCCGACAGAGAAGGCCCGGAGCGCGACAAAATGGCGCCCGCCACCCTGTGAGAAGCACGGAATCTCGGCACTCTGTCCACCGAGTGCCGAGCGGATGCGGTGACCGGCGCTGGCGCTACTGAAGGAGACTGGAGCCTGCGGTGCATTGGGGCGCTTTGGAGGAGTCACGCTGCCGCTGACGGAGCCGACCTGGGAGGCTCCGACCGACTGGGCTGAGATGTGACGCCCGCTAGGTATGTGGACGATGTGTAGGACAACCGGAGCACTCCCAGATCCCTGCCGGCAGGGATAGAGACAGAGGCATCCCCTACCTGCTGCCTGGGGGCTGACGATTTCGCTCGCTGCTTGAGCCCCACGCCATGCCTGACCCTAAGATGGCGGCCGCGCACTGACAGCGTTCTGCGAGGGAGGCCTTTTCTCTGCGTTTGCGTCCAAACTGCGGCGACATCAAGACACCCTGCCAAGTGAGGATTACTCCCCGGGCTTCCTCTCGAAAGATTGCAGGAGCCCCCAGATACTGGGCCCCGTGATCATCTCGACTGCAGTGCCCTCTGAGTGGCGACGGAGTGTCCTTGAGCATCTGGGGGCATTGAGATATGTGGTGGTGAAGTGGTTGGCCGCCAGGTGTCCTCCTGGTGCTGGAGGGTCTCCCACACGAGAACTGGGCGCAATACCCCATCGAGAATCTTGCCGCCCATCGCTTGCGGGTTCACCCCTCTTTCTGGTCAGCCTCTACTGGCTGCTGAGACTATACCCCATACGCAAAGGTGACTGGCACAGAATGGGATATCTCTCAAGCGCTCAACTTACAAGCCATGGCCGGGCTGGTGGCGGCGCCATCCATCCACTACTGAGCAGGACCTAAACGGACACTCAGCATCAGCACCTAGCCCCCGGCGCGGGGACCTCCGCGCCACCTGCCGCACTTCCTCAGTTCGACCACCACAGCACGGGGGTCCACCTGGACCGGCCTCTATGCCGCCAAAGAAGCCAACGAGTAAGGCAACAACCAGGGTCTCTGACTTCTTTGCGCCAACGGACACACGCCTTCCAACTGGAAGGGACGAAGGTACAGGCGACATGGCCCTCACTAAGGACGATCTCCTGGCTACGCTACGGGAATTTAAGACGGAGCTTAGGAACGAACTGGGTCAAGACCTCCGGGCTTCGATCGACCAACTGAAATCTGATCTCACCGGACGACTCACCTCCCTTCAACAAGATGTAGACTCGGTGGGCACGAGAGTGCTGGACCTAGAGGCGCAATCTCAGGATATCAAAACACACGCTACCACCATGCGGGAGGCCATCTGTATCCTTGAGGACCAACTGCACCAGACGCAACTAAAGGCCGAGGATCTCGAAAATAGGGCTCGAAGGGAGAACCTGCGAATCCGAGACCTGGAGGAGGGGGCAGAAGGATCAGATCTGGAGGCCTTCCTGGAGGGGCTGTTCTCGGACGTCCTCGGCCCCCAGACCCTCAAGATCAAATTGGAAAGAGCGCACCGCGTCGGAGGTCAGCCGACGGGAGAACGGAAGCGGCCACGGGACGTGTTGGCTAAATTCCACTCCTACAAAGTTAAGGAAGCAGTCCTGATAGCTGCCAGGAAAAAGGGAACTGTCTCCTTTCAAGATCATTCCTGCTCCGTTTATCAAGACCTGGCGCCGGCCACTCTGGCTAGGAGGCAATTATTTAGGCCCATTACGTCGAAACTTCGTGACGACCACATCCGATACAGATAGACGTATCCATTCGGATTAGCCTTCGAATACAACAACAAACAGAGACACATCTCGGAACTGCGGGAGGGATTAGATCTCCTAGGTCTTCCCTCTGACGACCATGACTCCGCTCGTGGCAAGACGCCAGACCCGCCACGGAGTGGCCCTTCAAGATATCAATGGTCGGCTGGCTCCAGGAGGAGCCGTAAATGAGGGCTGACTAACTTAACTCACTCTATTGTTAACTGTCACAGTGGCGGTGCTGCAACCGACCGTTGCTCATACCAGGCCACGCTGGTGTCAGGTATACTTCGTGCTTACAGGTGTCAGCACTCCCGCCGAACTGCTATTGCTGAGCACACGGATCTCTCTTTTATGGTGTGCTAACTATTTGGCTACTGGCAGCTCTCTCTGGCGGACACTTTCTGCAAACAAGGCCACCTAACGCTTATCACCCAAGGAGGCCTCGCCTCAGAACTCGACAAGTCTCACGGATCTGATTTACTGACAATTTCAGGCTCGGCTGGTTCCTAATTGACGCTGGGGCTGAGCTGCTTTGGGCTCGTCTTGCCAGGCTATACAGACTGCGCCAAAAGTCAGATAACGTACGAATGATTCAGGACGGGCGCGGACGGGGACCTCGGTCCTTCTGTCCCCCAACGTACACACCGGAGACACTTGATCTCTGGACGGGACACGGTCATTGGTGTCCTCAACTGTTGTTGGTAATGTTGGTTTTTCTTTTATTTTTGTGGGTGGGCGGGGGTGGGATTTGGCGATGGTGGCGGCTTTTTAATTGTGTGGTGCAGGCATATGCTCTAATCAGAATCCTTATCTCGCAACCACTTTATAGGAGAAAAACGCCATACCTGGCTGGAATGGCCGACTCCCCAGGTATGCTCCGCAGGTCTAGAGAGAGGGGAGGGGAACACACACCGGTTAAATGGTACTCTCCATAGGCTCATGGAATGTGAAGGGTCTTAATTCCCCCCAAAAGCGGCAGAAGATCTGGAAATATCTTACAGATCATCACCTTGATGTAGTAGCCCTCCAGGAGACCCACCTCTCCAGGGCAGAAGACTCCAGACTTCGCCATCGACATTATCCACTGATTTATCGATCCTCCGCACTTACAAAACATCGGGGGTTGCCCTTCTCTTTCACGGCTCCACGAAATTCCAGCCTAGGGATGTTTCGACAGATAAGGACGGTAGACTAGTTATGGTCAAGGGCACTCTACAGGGGGTACTATGCACTTTTATCGCAACATACGCCCCAACACGGGGCAGTCACACTTTTGAACACGACCCTGGGGAAAATACGAGACTTTGCAGAAGGGAAGACTATCATTTTGGGCGATTTCAATCTGACCTGGCAGGCAGATATAGACAGCACCCACTCACGTAGAGCAGAACCTAACTCTTTCTCTGCAGACGCTAAACAACAGCTTCAGGACATGGGATTTTTAGACGCCTGGCGCACCCTTTACCCCCAGACACGCGATTATACTTTCTATTCCCATGTACATCGCACCTACTCCAGACTTGATTATATTCTCATCAGCCAGAATCTGATGGGGGCCTTACGGGCGGCCAAGATCTTTCCCCTCTCCATATCGGATCACTGCATGATCTCGATCTGTCTGTCCTGGAAGCATATTGCACCCACTACCCCCAAATGGTACTTCCCGGCTTCACTCACCAGGGACAGAGCATCTTGCACTGCACTTCGCGAAACTATCTCTGACTTTTTTATCTTAAATGCACCTGAAGATACTACTGTCTTTAATAACTGGGATGCCTTTAAGGCGGTTTTTAGGGGGAACTGCATTGCTTACAACTCCACCCTGAACAAACAACGTGCCAAAGAGCGGGTGGATTTGGAATTTGAACTAGAGAAAGCTGAAAGGCAGCACAAAGCCAACTCCTCTAGGGAATCCCTACGCACTCTCACCGCACTTCGAGGGAAACTTAGAGCTATCTATGATAACAGAGCAGAGTTTACCCTCCTAAAACTACGTCAAACATCCTATTCCCAGGGTAACAAGATAGTCAAACACTTGGCCAGACAATTAAAGGAGAAACGTGAGCGGGAATACATAGGGGGGATTGTCGGCGAGAAGGGACAGCTGACTCATATAGATTCTGAGAAAGCTGTTGCCTTTGGGACCTTCTATCGGACGTTGTATATGGGGGACTCAAGAGACACTGACCTACAAGACGGCTACCTGCAACCGCTGCAGCTCCCCGTGTCTCCCCTGAACAGAATGCCATTTTAACAGAGCCCATCACCTCAGAAGAGGTGAGCTACGCCATAAAATCCCTTAAACTTCATAAAGCCCCTGGGCCCGATGGCTATACGGCGTACTTCTACAAAACGTTTGCCCCGGACATTATACCCCATCTCACACGCCTCTTTAACAAAATGGCCACGGAAGGCATAGCCCCCCCCTCGATGAGCGAGGCAATAGTCTCGGTCATCCCCAAGCCTGGGAAGAATCCGCACCTATGCTCCTCATATCGCCCCATCGCTCTCTTAAACCTCGACGCGAAGATCTACTCGGCCATCATAGCTGCTCGGTTGAATGACCTCATGCCGGACCTAATCCACCCTGATCAATCCGGATTTATTAAAGGCCGCCAGACCCATGACAACACCAGACGCATAGTGCATTTGATAGAGAAGGTTACCAAACGAAAGATTCCGGCGGTGCTTGTAGGTCTGGATGCCGAGAAGGCTTTTGACAGGGTGGATTGGTCCTTTCTTTTTAAAACACTTACACACTTTGGCTTTGCGGATGGCTTTCTTACTATGCTGCGAGCCAACTATGCACAGCCGAGCTCTAGAGTGCAGGTGAATGGGATGGTTTCTGCCCCCTTCTCCCACACCAGGGGAACGCGTCAGGGTTGCCCGCTCTCCCCTTTACTATTTGCTCTCAGTATTGAACCGTTAGCGACGGCCATACGGCAAGCACCGGATATCAAGGGTATCCCCTTTAGTGGTGAGAGCCATAAAATCTCGCTTTTTGCAGACGATATACTTCTATCCCTTACTGAGCCAGCCAGCTCTCTCCCTACACTTCAGACTGAGCTGGAGAGATTCGAGGCAGTCGCGGATTCAAAGTCAATCTAGACAAATCGTACATCCTTAATCTGACTCTCCCAGTGAACGAGGTAGAGGGACTGCGCCAGCATACCCTGCTCCAATGGACGTCGCACTCTCTCCAGTATCTGGGGATTCACTTGACGCCTAGAGTGGAGGAGCTGTATAAAGCTAACTTTCCGCCCGCCCTCAGCAAGCTCCGAGCGGACCTCACCAGATGGAAGCCTCTTTTTATCTCCTGGCTCGGCCGAGTTCACGCGGTCAAAATGACCATTCTTCCTAGGCTCCTCTACCTATTCCAGGCTTTACCCATAGAACTTGATAAGGAATTCCTCCCTAAACTTAAATCTCTGATCATACGCTTTATTTGGCAGGGGGCCGGGCGCGTTTTTCTTACTCGATACTTCGGCGATTACGAACAGCCGGAGGGGTAGGGCTACCAGATTTTGGCCTCTACTATAAAGCTGCACAACTACGAGTGGTGACAGAATGGGCTAAACGCAAGTCAGAGAAGCATTGGCTCCATATGGACCGCTCCATCGCGGGTCGGTCTATCTGGGACCTCATCTGGCGTCCCAGAGGGGACAGACCAAAGAATGCGTACTTGAGCACTCCCACACGCACCACACTGAAAGTATGGGATACCATCTCCACGAATGACCAATGGACCACTTTCCCTTCGCCCTATACTACACTACATTTTAATCCAGATTTCCCACCAGCTATTCGGGAGGGACCCTTCGATGCCTGGAAGGAGGGGGGATGCTTAGCACTGACACACCTCTTTCATAACTCTGACATCCTCACCTTTGAGAACTGCAGACGGGAGTATGGGCTGGATCCGACTGAACACTTTCACTACCTTCAACTCAAACACTGGGCCACCTCGCCTCAGATTCGGGACGCAGCCACCCGACCTCTCACAAAATTTGAAACGTATATACATAAAACACCACCTCCATGAAAGGGGTAATTTCCTTCCTCTACAAGTATTTGCTTACTACTATGCACACACCACGGCCTAGATATATACACATGTGGGAGGGGCTCCTCCAACGCGACATTTCTGTCCAAGAATGGGAGGGATTATGGTCGGACATTACAAAATTTAATCATTCCGTGGAGCTACGGGAGGCTCATCTTAAAATCATGATGGACTGGTACTTATACCCCTCGAAACTTAGGCGAATCTTCCCCAACACGTCGGATCTCTGCTGGCGGGGATGCGGGCTGGTGGGAGACTTTCGCCACATTTGGTGGGACTGCCCTACAATACGTCCCTTTGGGAAGAAATTCTTGCTCACATTAAAGATATGCTGGGTTACCCCATCCCGACTACGATGGCAGAGACACTGCTGGGTCTTCGCAGCCCTTCTCTGGAACATCAAACTAAATCAGATAAGGCCATTATGTGGACATGCATTGGAGCGGCTAAAATAGCGATAGCGGCCGCCTGGAAGAAGACGGAAGCCCCCGCTATTTCACTTTGGCACTCTCGGCTCTGGAGGCTATTATGCCTCGAGAGACTATCTGATATCTTTCGAGATGAATACAAAAATTTTGAGTACAAATGGGGCCCTCTAGTCACCTTCCTCACCCGGGGATTACCGCAAGCCGTCTGTCCTCCCTCCATTCGAAACATGCATCTCTTTCAATTCTAACAACATACCAGATAGGATCCTGAGTTATCCTGACATTGGGTTGCCGCCACCATCTTATGTGGGTGGGTTTGAGGGTGGGTTTTTCTTTTTTCTCATTTTGTTTTTGGGGTCTTATTTGAGTTGTTCAGGGGTCTTATTTTTTATTCTCGGGAAACCTTCCCAGTTGGGAGGTGCCGAGATATAAAACTCTGTCGCAAAAGAAAGACGGGTCGAGTGTAGTGTTCTTTCAATAGATTATCTCCGAGCTTGCAAGATATTGTAAACTGTACTTTTCTTTTAGGTAATAGAATGAGGAAAAGCTTGGACTGTTCGATTTGTGATACACTGCAACCCGGGCCTTAATAGGCACTACTATGTTTAGTACTCTAAATTTTTTTCCTTTGTTCTTCTGCTTTTATGCGACATTGTATTGTTATTTGCGACGTCAATAAAAATGTTTGACAAAAAAAAAAAAAAGTCTTTAACTTGAAAACTGAGAGTGGAAAAAATATTACATAAAGCATAAATAAGTAAACAAATAAATAAATCTTCACTAGACAACATTAAAAAAAATTATAAATGAAGTACCAAAGTGCCTGCGCATTTCTTTCCGTACAGGAACGGGCTGCGGCGGTCTCACGGCGGTGCATGTCGAAGGCACACATATGTGCCTTAGATAAGCACCGCAGTGGGACCGCCGCAGCAGGACCACCTGCACAGGATCAACTCGTATTCCGGCAGGCAGTCTGACTATGTGTTTGGCGGTCTTGCAGCGGGGTGCTGATGTGGCGGCCCGCTGCAAGACTTCTAAACCCATAATCAGGCCCTTAGGCTGCTCGACCACACTACCCCGTTAGAGAGCTCATTGGGATTGCTAGAACAAGCCCCTGTCCACTTGTGAGGGATACCTGGACTCTTTGCACAGTATACCTCCTTTTGGAATACTATATGAAGAGCCAGCTTCATATATATATATAGGTATCTATATCTATATAGATATATCTATAGATATAGATATCTATATGTATATATATATATATTCCAAGACAGGTTGCTCCTTCTGTCTCCCCCCGCCCCAGGCAGGCAGATCGTCAATTACCGGCGGAGCACGCCGGTTGCAAATATTCTTCCAAGGATATATGTAGACGATCACAAAGAGGTTGTTTACACCACCAGTTGTTTAATTTTCAGTTAGTTACGCGTTTCGCCTGTCACAGGTGTGAGCAAGCCTGCTGTGACAGGCGAAACGCGTAACTAACTGAAAATTAAACAACTGGTGGTGTAAACAACCTCTTTGTGATCGTCTACATATATCCTTGGAAGAATGTATATATATATATATATATATATATGTGTGTGCATATATGAATGTGTGTGTATATGTGTGTGTGTATATGTGTGTATCTGAAAGAGACACGTTAGTGATAGATTCCTTACCTTAGAATATCCCCAGGCGTCAGACTGAATCCGGAAAGTTTTTTCGTCAGCAGTACACCTGCGCGTCGGTAGGTGGCGTCGTGCGGCTCCGCGTTCGTTGCTGGCGTCGTAAGCGCCGAGATGACGTCACGGAGACTACTTAGGTGCCACCCATGCGCGCTGACGTCAGTTCTTTCTTTTTCCGCGCCAGTAAGCGCAGATCCGGTTAGAGCACGTACCTTAGTCACTTTTTGACTCTCTTTTTGAGACTTTTTTGTCTCCTGTGGTTCCTCTGGTGCACGTAGGGATGCCTGGTTTTAAGTCTTGTGGGGCCTGCCGTCGCAATATGTCGGTGGCGGACCCCCACGGCGTCTGTCTCTACTGCCTGGAGAGCGACCACGACTCCCGGTCTTGCAGGGACTGTCTGGCCATGGCCCCGAAGGCCTTGAGGGAGCGTCGCCGGAAGCTGCTTGAGGTTCGGCACTCGTCCCAGCGCCGTTCTCAGGCTAGGGGCCGCTCCAGAGAATGCTCGCGGGGCCACCATCATCACTCCTCGGGCTCCAAGTCTTCACCCTCGGATTCGGGTAAGAGACGCCACAAAAAGAAGTCGAAGAAGCGTTGTCGCTCTCCGACGTCCCCCCGTCGGTCCCCGGATGCGGACGAGGGGGACAGGGGTTCTGCCCCTGAGGCTCCTTTGGAGCCCGGGAGTCCAGCGGCCTACCCGCCTTACCCGGGTCCGTCGGCGACTCCCGCACAGGTGCAAGATTTTCTTGCTACCATGGACCGCCTGTTTAGGCCTCGGGCTCCCGCCGGCGCGCCCTTGGGCCCCGCGGTCCCGTGTCTGGATCCTTTCGGGCCGTTGGCGGCTCCGGCCCCGGCGCTGCCGGCGGCTCCGGCCCCGGCGCCGCAGGATCCTGCGCCGCTGGCTCCGGCCACCGCGCCAAAAAGTCCCCCGCTGCCGGCTCCTGCCCCAGCGCCACCCTCGGCTCCGCTTCCGGCGCCGCTGTGGATGCCATTTGTCCCACCCCTGCCCAGGTTCCAGGACAATTTTGTCCCTACCTGGGACCCGCATTGGGACACGGCGCCGGTTTGGCCCCGTCCGGCGCCGTTCCCGGCGCAGTTTGTTCCTTCACCGGTCCCTGCCCTGGACTGGGAGGGGTCCGAGGACCCTCTTGCTCGTCAGTGTGACTCCGAGCACGACTGGGCGGACGAGTTAGAGGAGGCTGGGGGCCTTGATGTCTCCTCTGACCCGGGGTTTGCCTCTCCTTCGCCTACCATGGAGGAGGGCGCTTCTTACACGATGGTGCTCCGTCGGGCTGGCGAGGTCCTCAACCTTGATCTCCCTACGGTGGCCCTGAAGACTAATCTCCTCACTGAGGTGCTCCAGACGGCGTCCACTTCGTCGGAGCCCCTGCTGCCATTTAATGACGCCCTCACTGACGTCTTACTGGGCACTTGGTCGCGGCCAGCCACAGGGGCCCCTGTGGATAAGAACGTCGCCAGGCGGCATCGCCCGGCGACCCTGCCTTTCTGACCACTCATCCTACGCCCGAGAGCCTGGTCATCCAAGCTTCGACGTCCCAGAGTGCCTTTCCCACGGCTCCGCCAGAGAAGGACTCTAAGAAGCTGGAGCAGTTCGGCAAGCGGTTGTTCTCTTCGGCCAGCTTGGGGCTGCGGTCGGTGAACACCGCATGCCAATTGGGCCGCTATTCCCACGCGGTGTGGGATACAGTTGCACAGGTGTTGCCTCAGTGTCCTGAGGAGACCCAAGCTGTGCTGTCCCAAGCTGTTGCCGAGGGTAAAGATGCGGCTAAGTTCGCCATTCGGTGTGGTTTGGACACCGCGGACTCACTAGGTAGAGCAATTTCTACGACTGTGGCGCTTCGTCGCCACGCCCGGTTGAGGTCTACCGGGTTCTCGCCAGATGTCCAGAGCTCACTCATGGACATGCCCTTTGATGGCACTCGCCTGTTTGGCGACAAAGCCGACAGTGCGCTGGAGCGCTTTAAGGACTCGCGGGCCACGGCCAAGTCCTTAGGTCTTTCCACGAAAAGCCCAACCACTCCTGGTTTTCGTTCCTTTCGTGGCCACGGAAGGGGCGCTCCGGCATGTTCCTTCAGCAAGCCTGTACAGAACCAGCCTCCGCGCAGACGCGGTTTCCGCAGGGGCGGGGTCTGGGAATCAGCGTGGGGGTCAGTCCACCTCCACCCCCGCTGCTTCCACCTCCAAACCTTACTAATCCGAGCTTTGTGGGGCACCCCACGCCAGTGGGTGGCAGGGTCCGCCATCATCTCCCCCACTGGCACGCTATCACATCGGACGAGTGGGTGTTGCAGATCATCCGCAAGGGTTACTCCCTTCCCTTTCAGTCTGCCCCTCCAGCCATGCCACCTCGGTACCACCGCATGTCGGGGACCACTTGGCGCTTCTCCAGCAGGAAGTCACGGCCCTCTTGGCCAAGGGGCCATCGAGTGTGTTCCTGGGCCAGAAGTAGGGAGTGGTTGTTGTTCCCACTACTTTCTGGTCCCCAAGAAGGACAAGGGGGGCTTGCGCCCCCTCTTGGACCTCCGGAACGTCATTCGCTTCCTCCGGAAGGAGAAGTTCAAGATGTTGACTCTGGCTCAGGTCTTGGCTGCCCTCGACCCCGGAGACTGGATGGTGGCGCTGGACTTGCAGGACGCATATTTTCACATCCCCGTCCTGCCGGCCCACCGGCGTTACCTGCGGTTCACGTTCGGCCAGGAGCATTTTCAGTTTGCGGTGCTCCCCTTCGGCCTTACCAGTGCTCCTCGGGTGTTCACAAAAGTGATGGCGGTGGTCGCAGCTCATCTGCGCAGGTCAGAGGTGTCCGTCTTCCCCTACCTCGACGACTGGTTGTTGAAGGCGGGCTCGCCCCAGGCAGTCGTCACCCACCTTCAGACTACGGCCGACCTCCTGCAGTTGCTGGGGTTCTCCATCAACGTGCCGAAGTCGCACCTGAGTCCTTCTCAGAAGCTCCCCTTCATCGGAGCGGTTCTGGATTCGACGCAGTTTCGGGTTTATCCTCCCGAGCAGCGAGTCCGGGATATTCAGGCTATGATTCCCATCTTTCAGCCTCTATCCCGGGTTTCAGTCAGGATGACCCTCCGGCTCCTGGGCCTGATGGCCTCCTGCATTCTGCTATTGCAACATGCCAGGTGGCATATGCGGGCTCTGCAGTGGGACCTGAAGTTCCAGTGGGCACAGCATCAGGGCAACCTGTCCGATCTTGTCCAGATCTCGGAGGGCACTGCACGACAATTGCAGTGGTGGCTCACGAATCGCGATTGGGTCAGTGGCAGATCCCTCTCCCTTCCCCAACCGGAGCACACAGTGGTGACGGATGCGTCCCTCCTGGGATGGGGCGGCCATTTGGGAGAGGCGGAGATCAGGGGCCTCTTGTCTCCGGCAGAGTCCCGGCTCCATATCAATCTTTTGGAGCTTCGGGCGATCCGACTTGCACTGAAGGCATTCCTTCCCTCTGTCCGGGGAAGCGTAGTGCAGGTGTTCACGGACAACACCACCGCCATGTGGTATTGCAACAAACCGGGCGGGGTGGGGTCGTGGACCCTATGTCAGGAGGCTCTGTGCCTCTGGAACATCAAGGCATTACCTTGGTGGTTCAACACCTGGCAGGTTCTCTGAACGCCAGGGCGGACGAACTCAGCCGCCGGTGCTTGATGGATCACGAATGGCGTCTGAACTCGGACGTGGCGCAAGGTCTCTTTCTGCAGTGGGGAGAGCCTTGGTTAGATCTATTCGCCACCGAAGAGAACGCACAATGTCATCAGTTCTGCGCGTTGGAATTTCCAAGGCGGCACTCGCTCGGCGACGCTTTTCGTCGCGAGTGGAGCTGCGGTCTGTTGTACACCTTTCCGCCTATACCACTTCTGCCCAGAGTGCTGAAGAAGATTCGGCGCGACCGGGCCCAAGTCATTCTTGTGGCTCCGGATTGGGCACGAAGATACTGGTATCCCGAACTACTCAACATGGCGATCGATCCGACTGCCTCTTCGGGAGGATCTTCTGTCGCAGCAACAGGGGACGGTCCTCCACCCGAACCTGTCCAGCCTCCACCTCCATGCGTGGAGATTGAGCGGCGTCAGCTGATTCCATTTGACTTGCCTCCTGAAGTCTGTGATGTCATTCTGGCCGCCAGGCGTCCCTCCACTAAATCGGTATACGCCTGCCGGTGGAACAGATTTGTGGCATGGTGCACAGCTAAGTCTGTGGATCCCCTTTCTGCCTCTCTTTCTGAGGTCCTTCTGTTCCTACTATCCTTGGCCCAGCAGGGCTCTGCTCTGGGCACTGTCAAAGGTTATCTTTCGGCCATCTCCGCCTTTCTCAGGCTTCCAGATCAGCCTTCTCTCTTTAAGTCCCCAGTTGTTAATCGTTTCCTGAAAGGCATTACACACACGTTTCCTCCCGTGCCTTTCATAATACCTCAATGGGACTTAAATCTTGTCTTGACCTATCTGATGTGCGCTCCCTTTGAGCCCCTTCATAGCTGTCCTTTATGTCTTCTTACTCTAAAGACGGCTTTCCTGGTGGCTATCACCTCTGCCAGTAGAGTGAGTGAGCTCCAGGCTCTTTCTTCTAAACCTCCTTTCCTTTCTGTTCATCCGGACAAGGTGGTTTTAAGGACCCGTCCTTTTTTCTTGCCAAAGGTTGTCACGCCCTTCCACATCGGGCAGACCATCACTTTGCCCACTTTCTTTCCGCCTCCGCATCCTTCAAAAGAGGAAGAGAGGCTCCATCGTCTGGACCCAAAACGTGCGCTCTCGTTCTATCTAAAGCGCACACAACAGTTCCGGGTGGATGACCAGCTCTTTGTTGGCTACGTGGGCGCCAAAAAAGGTCGGGCCGTGCACAAACGCATCATCTCTTGGGTTGTTTTGTGCATCAAAGCGTGTTACTCCTTGGCTAAAAAGGAGCCTTTTGTGGGACTGCGTGCCCATTCTACCAGGGCAACAGCAGCCACTACTGCCTTGGGACGCAGCGTTCCCTTGCAGGATATTTGTCAGGCAGCCACGTGGGCCTCGCTGCACACATTTACCAAGCATTACTGCCTTGACAGTCAAGTCCGGAGAGACGGCTTCTTTGGCCGTTCTGTTCTCCGTGACTTTCTGGTGTAATCTATTAGCAGACCCACCACCGGGGTTGGTATTGCTGGGGTATCTATTCTAAGGTAAGGAATCTATCACTAACGTGTCTCTTTCAGATGCACAAGTTACTACTTGTGTAACGATATATCTGTAAGAGACATTACTTAGTGATAGATTCCTTACCGCCCCACCCATCCTCCCCGTTCTGCGAACTGATTCTAGGGTTAAGGTCATCCCTTTCAGGGCCCTAGTTTCATGGCACCAGTGGTCAGTTTCTTGCATGGCTCTGCGTTCCTGGCGCGGAAAGTCGTGTACAGAACTGACGTCAGCGCGCATGGGTGGCGCCTAAGTAGTCTCCGTGAAGTCATCTCGGCGCTTACGACGCCAGCAACGAACGCGGAGCCGCACGACGCCACCTACCGACGCGCAGGGGTACTGCTGACGAAAAAACTTTCCGGATCCAGTCTGACGCCTGGGGATATTCTAAGGTAAGGAATCTATCACTAACTAATGTCTCTTACAGATATATCGTTACACAAGTAGTAACTTGTGCATATGTGTGTATGTATGTGTATATATGTGTGTATGCAGCTGCGGTCCGTGCAGGTAGCAGCGGTGGGGCCGTGAAAGGGGGGATTTCGAGGGACGATGCAGAGTGAAAATTATTTAATTTTTCCTTGGAATCATCCCTTAAAATTCCCCCTTTCACCGCCCCACCGCTGTTACCTGCATGGACCGCGGCTGCGTGTATGTATATATATGTGTGTGTGTATAATTCTTTTTTTTTTTTTCATTTTGCAGCGGGTTTGCGGATACATCCGTGAGTCCGTGGCAAATTCTTCTTTTTACAAAAACTTTTAAACTCCACCATATTTGGGGGGTCAGGGTATTCTTACCCTGCCCCTTTTCTTTATTTTTTACTTTTTTTCTGGGACTCTGCTTCAAGCCGAGTCCCAAGATGACTGCCAACACTTCCTGGTTCAAGTGTTGGCAGCCAATCCAATTTATTAGGATCCGTGAGTCCTCTGCAAGGACTCGCGTCCCCAGATTTCTATATTTTTTAAACTTTAATTTCTCTGAAACTGCTGAATGGATTTACACCAAATAACAAAAAGCACGCTTTCTGGACCAACATCTAGCTTTCTGCCAAATTTGGTGTAATTCTGTTCAGCAGCTCGGGCTGTAGTCGTGTTCAAAAATGGAAAAATTCTCATAGACATAACATGGGGAAAATGTGTTTTGGGACCTCCCTTTTGTAGCATGAATCCTTTTCTGGATTCACATGCTGTGCATTATTCCGCCATCTAGTGGTTGGGTCCGCAATATTCTTTTTTTTTTTTTTTTTTTTTTTTTTTGCTTGTTAGGGGCGGCGTCGACCACCATTTGGTGCTAGGTCCATCCCTTGTGTGACGTCAGACGGCGTCCTGGAAGTTCATGTGCATGGTAGCCATATTCAGATTCTTTTTTCCACCTTTGGGTCTGGAAGCAAAGGGAGACACTCCGAAGATGTGGACGAAATCCCCAAATAATCAAAGAGTTCGATTGAAAATACCATCGATCAAAGACTACGAAGATACCGGAGAAGAACAAAGACCTCCGGATACTTCTGTAGAGGGACCCCGACGAAACAACGACGCACATGGATCAACAGAGGGCGAGGTAGGTGCCATGGAAAATACCCCTTTCAAATTCTGCCCAAAGTGCCACCACAAATTTGCTCAGCGCAATCCACACGATGTTTGTAACCCCTGCCTGCTGAGGGATCACAAGGATAAAGACTGCGAGGCCTGCACGGTGTTCATGTCGAAGACACTCGAGGTACACCGAAAGAAGAGGGAGGACCATTACTCGGCCATGCTCCAAAGCCAGAAACAACCTTTGCTGAGGGACTCTCAAGCGACGAGGACGACCAGGGAGTACCCGCAGAATCGATACACGGAAGGTCAGACATCGAGGTTCTCGAAGGGGACGCCGAGAAGAGGCGTACCATGAAGAAAGCGACAAAGGACACCGAGAAGAAGACTGACAAGGTAAGAAACCCTCAACCGTCGGAAACCAAGGGCCACGTAAAGAAGGCGCAAAAGGCAGCCCAGGCGTCGAAGAAAACGACAACCGAGGGTCAGCCACGACCAAAAGAACGCCACGGATCCCACCCCGGGATACTGACGAGAGAAGATTGTCGAAATCGACAAAGGCAAGCGCCGAACGAGAGGCCACAAAGGGAAAGTCAACCCCCTCGGAGCCTGAATTCACCACAACCAAGAGAGGATCTCCCCGGCCTCAGACGCGGAAAGGGCCCTTGAGGTGGAGAAAAAGAAGAGACGCCTCGAAGCGGAAATGGCGGCACAGGGAGTTCAACAAGGTGCTGAAGGAATTTCGAATCCCGCGAAGCCCGCTGGCGCCGCCGAAAACGCCAAAGAAGAGGAAGATAGCCTCAAATCTCCGGCAACCCCCGAACCGTGCGAAGAGAATGTCGAGGAGGAGCTCGATGCTCCAGAAGAGGAGGAAGCCTCGGGGACTTTCGAGGAAATATGGAACGACCTCGACACAGAAAGCCCAGAAGAAGAGGTCTGCAGCTATCCCTCGAAGTCTTCTCCACCAGATGACATAGCTTTCTACAACAGCCTCATGAAGAGAGCAGCTGATGCCTTCGGGGTCCCCTTAGAGGAGGAAAAAGGAGACTCCTGCTTCCTCCTAGAGACTTTGGCAACATCCACCAAGGGGACACAATACCTCCCAATGCTACCAAGCATCCTGGACCAGGGCAAGGAAGCTTTCAGGGAGCCTGCCTCAGCAAAAGGGGTAACCCCAAGGATGGAAAAAAAATGTAAACCCTCAACAAAAGACCCTAAATACATTCAGGGAAACACAGTGCCAGACTCCATCATTGTGACCACGGCATGAAGGGGCAATGCCCACTCCTTCACTGCTCCACCCCCAGAGAGAGAAAGCAAAAGAACGGACATAGTAGGGAGAAAGATGGAGAAAGAAGCAGCAACACAATGGGGCATTGCAAACTCCAATGCTCTCTTCAACAGTTATGGACACCAACAATGGGATGACATCGAAGAACTGATGAACAAGCTCCCAGAGGAGGATAGAAAGAGGGCAAAATCCATCATACAGGAGGGAAAGAACATAGCTAACACCTGCCTGAAATCAGCCCTAGACGCAGTCGATACAGCCAGCAGACAAATGTGCACAGGCACAATGTTGAGAAGGCACGCCTGGCTCCGAATATCAGGTTTCAAGCAAGAGGTCCAAACCTCAATAATTAACAGACCCTACACAGGAGACTCCCTGTTTGGAAGTGAGGTAGATGAATCACTTCAACAAATAAAAAAGGACAATGAAATGGCCAGGGCTATGGGAGCCCTACAACAGAGGGACACCTTCAAGAGAGGAGGTTTTAACACCAGAAGACCCACAGGAAGGGGAGTCTTCACAACAGGCCAACCACAATAACAACAAACTCAAGGCAACGACGGCGGCCAGCAGTCAGATCAGCAGTTTGGATACCAAGCCTGGCAACAGCAACCAAGACAGCCGTTTCGGGGCAGAGGAAGAGGCAGAAGACAACCCTTGAGAAAAGGAGGAACACATTCCAAGTGACTTGCCCACAGCAAAAGACCCCCACACAACACCACTGGGAGGCAGGATAGCACGCCACCTATTGTCATGTAGTTCCTAAAAAAACTATATAGGATCTGCGCGTTTAGACAACATACACTGTAGGATTGGTGTTAGACTGATTCTAGACACCCCTACCGGGTATGTTAGCCTATATACCAGCTAGCTCACAGTGCCACTAGAAACCCCTCTTACCAAGGAGAGAATAGTTCTTGGCAACTATCGAACATGACAACCCTGATCTCTCAGGATCGTGGAAACAGTGTACTACTTTTCGCTCAGTCACTCGTGCTCACTTTGTTTCAGAGAGATACACAGAATAAACGGTGGGGACGTTTTTCAATAAGCATTTATTGGACCATCGTCATTCTAGTGTAAAATAGATGGGCTGAAACAACCACTAAGACAGTAACAGATATAAATGAGTATATGCGCTAACAGAGTAAAAGGATGGTAGATTTCTACAATCGTGCTAAAACAATGAATACAGGCAAGTATATAAAATACATGACAGTAGTAAAATGCGTACTCCTACGATGCGACCCTAACTAGATGTACCTAGCATGTATGTGGGTGTAAATCCAAGATTCCCTCTAGGATAAAGTCAACCCCATTACCTGAGTTGAGAGACTTTGGGACCCACTCTTGGTCTTGAGATGTACACCCCGCACAGGATGTCAGACCACTGCGAGCTGGAGTGTCTGCGTGCAGGAACCTCAGCGTCTCGCGTCAGTGTCGGCATGGAAGTCCTTTTCTCCTCTGACTACTTCAGCAAGATATGGTGTATATATACCCAAAGTGGTACCCCCTGGGGATATACCTTGCTGTGTCATGTCGGACTAGGATGACTGAAGGAATGACCCTTATACATAGTTATTATGCAGGAGATGGTAGGCCTGCTGTGATTCCAAGAATCCTTATGCATAATGAATGAGGCTTAAGCTTTTCGGAGAAAACCCCATGTCATCTTTGGACATTACCGTAACTAGGTAAAGGTCAGTACTAAGAACCGTTATGTAGTGCAATGGTAGGGGAGAATATAGGTGAAAGGTTAGGTGACTACCTGAGCCTATATTGGGGTACCTATATGGAAGATAACACTATCAATAGAAAGACATAACCACAGACAGTGGGATTTAAAATTTAGTATGCCACGGCTATTGTATAGAAGTAACAAACAAACCCCACCAAAAAAGAAAAAGTTCCAAGGAACAGAACTCTTACAATTAAGACAAGAAATAAAGGAACTCCTGCAAAAACAAGCAATAGAGAAGGTACCAAAAAGGGAACACTCCAGAGGAAACTATTCACCTTACTTCTTGGTCCCAAAGCAAGATCTCACGCTAAGACCCATCTTAGACCTCAGATTCATAAAGAAATTCATTCGCATACAGCATTTCAAAATGTCGACACTACAGGAAGTAATCCCAGAGCTGCAAAAAGGGGACTTCATGGCAACAATAGATCTAAAGGATGCCTATCTACACATCTCCATAAACTAGGCTCACAAAAAATACCTCCAGTTTTTCCACGAGAACACTCACTACCAATTCAAAGTCCGGCCTTTTGGTATAAAATCGGCACCAAGAGTCTTCACAAAAGTGCCTAGCAGCGGTTGCAGCATCCCTAAGAAGGAAAGGAATCCACGTCTAGCCCTAACTAGATGACTGGCTGGTGAAGGCAAATTCAAAGCAAAAATGTTACACACATATCCATCAGGTGATCACAACACTGCAAAAATTGGGGTTTTCAATAAATCACAAAAAAACATCAACAAAGCCAGAACAAGAAAAAACCTTCTTAGGAACAAGATTAAACTCCAAGGTTGCACGGGCATACCCGACCCAAAGGAGAATACAAGCTATCAAAAAAGAAACTTGCCTGTACCAGAAGGGTCAGTCTCTGACAGTGAGAACTGTCATGAAACTCATGGGCATGATAGCATCATGCATCCCCCTCATCACCCATGTACGCCTCCACATGCGTACTCTGCAGGAGTGGCTTTGTAGCAGTTGGTCACAAGCCACAGGGAGTTGGGAGGATTTAGTGGTTGTAACACAAAGGGTTCAGATGGAGATACATTGGTGGACATCCAAGAACATAACACTAGGCAGATCTTTCAACACCAACTCCCTCAGTGACCTTCACGACAGATGTGTCTTACAAGGGTTGGGGAGCACATTCAGGTAACCTGAGGGTACGGGGGTCAATGGAACGATGCAGACTCAATAAAGCACATCAGGCATTCCAAGCCCACATAGGAAGGAAGACCGTACTAATCAAAACAGACAACACAAAACTATGTTTTATCCCAACAAACAGGGAGGGACAAAATCATTCACCCTAGGAAAACTAGCTCAGGAAATATGTAAATGGGCGAATTCAAGGAAAATCAGCCTACAGACGATTCACCTGCCAGGAAAAGACAGCACCGAAACGGATCAACTCAGCAGACAGAACAGCAGCTGGCACGAATGTGAGATAAAACAAAGGACCCTGCAACAAGTCTTCAACCTCTGGGGAACCCCAGGAATAGTCCTATTCGCAACACTGTAGAACAAGAAATGCCGATCCTTCACCTCCATGTTTTAACACCACCTATCAAAAGGGAATGCCCTGTCACTAAAGTGGTCAGGGACTTTTGCATACTCTTTTCCTCCGATTCCTTTACTACAATGGGTTCTGGGGAAAGCCAGACAACCATGAACAAATCTAATACTCATAGCCCCTCAATGGGCAAGACAAACCTGGTACTCAAGCCTACTCGAACTGTCCAAGGGACAAATGATCAAGCTCAAGGCAGACAAGGACCTCCTCACAATGCAAAGGGGCCAAATCTTTCACCGAGAACCAGCGACGCTCAGCCTCGCAGGCTGGCGCCTGAGTACATAGAGTTCGGACATTTAAACTTGCCACAAAGAACAATGGTAATACTAAAAGAGGCAAGAAAACAGACCACAAGGCAATGCTACGCAGCTAAGTGTAAACTGTACACTATATGGGGCACAAAAAACAGCACCCTAAGCTCAAATTCCACACAGGAAACTGCTCATATATCTGACACACTTGCTTGACAGTAACATCAACTACTCAAGCCTCAAGGTGCACCTGGCAGCAATTGTAGCCTACACCAGGGGAAAATCATGTAAAAGTTTCTTCACAGAACCAGTCATCAAAAGATTCCTTGAGGGGTCCAAGAGGATTGCACCCCCAAGAAAGGCTCCAGCCCCCATGTGGAGCTTAAACACAATCCCAACACAACTAATGACAGCACCATTTGAGCCCATGCGCAAAGCAGAACTCAAATACATCACCATAAAGTCGGCCTTCTTAATAGCCATAACCTCTCTACGATGAGTAAGTGAACTACAAGCGTTAACGATTGAGGAACCATACATGCAAATCCACAAGGTTATCTTAAGGACAAACCCTCAATTCCTACCTAAGGTAGTAAGCAAACTCCACCTGAACCAAAGCATACAGCTAGCAGTTTTCTTCCAAAACCCGCAAACACGACTAGAAAGAAGCCTTCATACCCTGGACGTAAGAAGGGCTTCACTGTACTATCTACAAAAGACAAAACAACTCCGTAAAGGCAATAAATTGTTTGTCTCTTACTCAAGGTCCACCAAGGGAGCACCCGTGACAAAGGGGACAGTTGCACGTTGGATTGTAGAGGCAATTCAAGTATGCTATGCCTCAGCGGGAAAAACTCTAAACACACGGCCAAAGGCCCACTCAACAAGGAAAAAGGGGGCAACCCTGGCCTTCATGGCCAACGTGCCAATAGACACCTTATGTGCTGCAGCGACATGGGCATCCCCACACACATTCACCAAACATTACTGGGTGGATATACAGATGACTAAGGAAGCTCAAGTGGGACAAAAGGTAGTTCAACAACTGTTCGCAAAGTCTTCCTTATCTTACCACAGCCAACCCAAGGATGGGGAAACTGCTACATAATCTAATGCACAGCATGTAAATCCAGAGAAGGATTCATGCTGCAAAACTAAATGGTTACTTACCAGTAGGAGTAATTTTGCAGCTTGAAGAGTTTTCTGGATTCACATGCGACCCACCCACTTCCCCCTCAGAGGAGGAATGCTAACAGGTGGGACAAGATATCACAGAAACTAAAGAACCAACGTCTAGACACAACAAGATTTAAGACATTCCCTAGAGAAAAAATGGTAAAAAGGAATCCGAAGATGGCAACCACGCACAGGAACTTCCGGGGCGCCATCTGACGTCACACTAGGGATGGACCTAGCACCAAATGGTGGTCGACGACGCTCCAAACAAGCAAAAAAAAAAAACAGACTATTCCGGACCCAACCGCTAGATGGCGGAATAATGCACAGCATGTGAAACCAGAAAACTCATCAAGCTGCAAACTACTCATACTGGTAAGTAACCATTCCGTTTTTTCTCTGCCCCCCCCTTGTCGGAACACCCCGTAACTTTCAACACAGCATCTGAACCAAAAGGAGGACGTTTTCAGAAAATTCCGTGTAGATTCGCCAAGCGGCGCCAAACTTATTGGCAAAACAAAAAATGCTTTTCCTATGGAAACTTTGGTCCAAACTATAACTAACTACTGGCAATCGGCAGTAGGTAATTGTGTGTGTGTATGTGTGTATGTGTGTGTATATATGTGTATGTGTGTGTATATATGTGTGTGTGTGTGTATATATATATGTGTATGTGTGTGTATATATATATATGTGTATGTATATATGTGTGTGTATGTGTGTGTATATGTGTGTGTGTGTGTGTGTATATATGTGTGTGTGTGTGTGTGCGTGTGTGTGTGTGTGTGTGTGTGTATATATATATATATATATTTTTTTTTATTCGAACCAATTACCTACTAAGTTTACTCGGATAATATAATCATCCCATCACTAACACCATCATGTGTGCAATCCCAGCTGCCAACTAAAAGAAACTAATTAAGATAACGACTTAGAAATGAGCCTGGGCAAAATCAAACTCCTATCTTTTGGTAAAACTCGAAAACAACTAAGGTTAATAGCTATGGTTACTTAGGCTTAACAGTTGATAATAAAAAAAATAATTGTCATACACAATTCAAATTAGAAAAAGAAGGCTAAATAATTTCAAAATCAAAAAGTATATATTTTTTTATATCGCTGGAGAACGAGCCATTGATTAATCACTTAAGGTAATCAACTCAAAGCTTATCCCATCTCTTTTATATGCTTATATCGCTTTCCACAACAAGAGATCAAATGTCAACTGAATTTACGATCATCCACTCCCCACAGCAAAATCAGTCTAGAGTTCTCTTTAACATCAATAACCTATTGTAATTCAGTGGCTGTCCTAAACTTTGACTGCAAATTTTTCTCTACAGAGGAAAATACCTTAAAGCAGCTGATATAGTTCATATACAGACCTGGCCTATGCCATGGAACGCTTGGTTATGGAGGGCATTTCCCTCCAGAGACTCCTCTACAGCCAAATTAACCTAGACTTTCTTCCTCCGGCCTGCAAATCGGTCATTCAACTCTGGCGATATACTGTTAAAAACATGGGCTGATCAGGGCGCCTGACACAAACGGCCCGCTATTGCAGGCCACATATCTGCGTCGCTGAACTCCCTGGCTTTCATAAATGAGACCTCCTCTGGATTTCCACGCTAGGCGATATCATGCAGGGTCTCGCCCTCAAATCATTTGAACAACTGCATAACGAATTTCAGCTGCATAAGTCGCAGTTTTACAAGTACCTGCAGCTGAGACATGCCCTGACCCCCTTGGTACGTCCGTTAGATGAATTACCGGAATTTCATCCCCTGCAGGGCCGTCTACTGATGGGTGACCTGGGGGCACACAAGATACGACAAATATACCAGACCTTGACTACCCACACCCGAACCACACTACACAAAACCAGGGAGGCATTGGCGACAGACCTACCAGATATGACGGACGATGATTGGACCGAGGCCCTTCTCAGTCCACGTGGCACTGCTGTCTCCACGCGATACCGCCTTATCTAATTTAAATATCTTCACCGAGCATATTACTCCCGGTCCCGTCTTTGGAGAAAGGGCGTCATCCAGTCCCCCATATGCTTAAGGTGTGGGGACGCAGAGGGCACCTTTCTTCATACGGTCTGGAGTTGTGAGGCACTGCAGCCATATTGGCGGAAAATCTCGTTTTGCCTGGAGCCTCCCATTCGATCCCAGGCTGTTCTTGCTCCATAGTACAGAGGAGAGTGGTGGGAACCGCTACAAACAACACTTACTGTTTCTGGGCCTCACACTTGCCAAGTGGGACATCGCCCACGTGTGGAAGGCGACCTCCCCGCCTACAGTAGGTGGGTGGAAAACGGCCACGGACAGATGTATGGGGGCCGAGATCGCAGTCTACCAGGCAAGGCACTGCCCGCAGAAGCAAAGGAAGATTTGGTCCTGCTGGGCGACATATTTGGGTATATACTTACCCCTTCTGCCACACACCGACCCTCCATAAATTACATTTACCTAATTGCTAAAATATCTAAGATGAGTAATTCTGTCGTCAATACATATTCACTTAGACATTTGCGTTTAAGAGAATTTTGTGATGATCTGTGCTACATTTCAGTTGTTGGGCCAGCTGTATGGCTGGCTAGTTTGATTGTTTTTTCTAAAAACGTGGTATTTTTACATCGAACTGTATTTATAATGTATGCTTTGGGCATTGCCCACCCTGTACCATGGAAACTTAATAAAACTTGTTGTGAAAAAAAAAAAGCAGCTGATATAACTAAGAGAAACTGGCGGATTCATTACTGACTTGAGTTTTGCAACCATAGACAAGATTATCACAGATCATAACCTTCAGCCACTAATAGCTCTCACAAAGATTCCTCGATGGGCAGTAGTAATGTTCCATCATTTTCTTGAATTATGGGGCTTATTCTGTTTAACATATTCCAATGGCATGATTGTGATTACTATATATATATATATATATATATATATATATATATATATATCTTACTGGCGGTCGCCATAGACCGAGCATTTTTGTTTTGCTAATTATATATAGATATACAGATATATAATATCAGGTTTATGGTATTGATACACAGATGCATATTTAAGGTGGTAGTAGATCTCACTGAGGAGGCTTTCACTGCCTTGTACCACTCTCCTTCTTTTTTGGGACCACAGCAGTGCACATAAATTATGTCAGCTTTGCTAACTGACTGGCATCTACCATTTAGGTTCATGGCAGCGCTTTCACTTCTGGCAAGTAAATGCGTCACAAGGCATTCTGGGACTGCACTGGAATCTGAATCGACACTCAATAGATAAGTGTGGTGTAGAAAACGCAAAATATCCTGTAATTCAGGAGAGGATCAATTAATACTTTACACCTTGTTGGACAATTTCTTCCTCATGCACTGGTTCACATTTGGGCGGTTCCATTTTCCTTGTTTACAGCGCATCTTTTTGCTTTGCGTGTCTTTCTTTCACTGCAAAGTCCTCTCTTTACCTTTTCGTATAGGTAGTCATCTTATCTTAGTTTTTAAAAATTGTGTGCAACATATTTCTCCTTCTAATTTATTATTTTGGTTTTTTTGCAGGTGGGTGATCTACAACGACCAGAAAGTCTGTGCGTCTGAGAAACCTCCAAAGGATTTGGGCTACATCTATTTTTATCAACGTGTGCCAAGCTAGAGATGTCGTCCACACTTCTGCACCACTGCCACCTCTACCTGGAACAGGGAAAGTTGAGCTGTCAGCAGAGCCGGCTAGGGTGTGATCTAATAGGAGATGAACAGAGAGATAGAGACAGATTGAGCTGAGCAAGCCCCCCCTTAGTTCAAACCCTCTGCTCTTTCTTCTGTTCTACACAGACATCACTTGTGTTTTGATTCTGTGGCTATGAAGGGAATGGACACTGATCTGCAAAGTAGAGTCAAAATCCCTTGAGGAGCTATGGGTACCAAGACTGGGGCCGGGAACTGGATTGTTAAATATATACACCAACACCCACAATGCTTTGCTTCTTGTAGCCAACTCCATACTAGCGTCCATGCTCCGCTAGTCCCTCTTCCCAAGGCTGTGTGGCTTAGCGCTTTGGTGTGGCGGTGGAAGTGCTACAGCACCCTCTTCTCTTATTATTGCCCCTCTCTGCTGCAAGTTCAACGCTCTGCAGATGATTGACGTGAGGCGGCAGTGCCGTCACCAGAGATGTAAAATGTTCTGGAAGCCGAAAGAAATGGAGTGGTTTCTATCACAACCTTTTCTCCAGAGTACCATAAGGAAATGGACATGTGTGAAAATAAACCATTATTACAAGGATATGCCATTTGAAGAGGCTGTGATGTTTTTTCCATATATGTGCATGTTGGTAATTGGCTAGTTTGTTTAGAGTGCAGACCGATTCTCCATGCGAATCACATTCATAAACCAAGAATATCTCCATGTATATGCGGAAACTAGGAACAACTTTTTAAGATATATTAAGAAATATTTTCATAGCATGTGTGGCTGTAGGTACCCCTTTCTGTGTACTCCTGCTATTTAATGTTGGCGCAGACGTTTGAAAGTTGTTTTTCTTTTAAGCTTTCTAGTCACCAGACCTGTGGTGACTCCACACTTAGCCCACAAGCACCAAGACAATGACCTGTTGTGACTCCACACTTAGCCCACAATCACCAGGACAATTACCTCACCTCAGATCATTGTTTGGAAGTGTGTGTGTCAAATCTGGGACCTACAACCATCCTGCCATCGGAACTTCGACAACAATGACAGGAAAACTTCTGCATATAGCACATGTTTTCGAGAACTTTGATTCCAGAGATTAGAAATCTTAGCCGGACCACAACAGGAAGGACTCCCCTTTGAGCGGCGCTGAGGCGGCTCCTTCGAGGAATGTGGTCATATTTGGAGAATGACTTGTTTTGGAGAGAATACCATTTAAATTCTGCCCTAAGTGCAATGCCAGATTCCTCCAGTCAGATCAGCATAGGGCATGCAACTTGTAATTGTTCCCCAAGTACGACAAGTAGACCTATTTTTCAGTGTAAAACGGCCCTCTAGACTTGACCGGTTTGGTCTGAAGCACCTTTTGGGCACCAAAGGGGATGAGGCGGGTCCATCAGGCCTACAGCCAGCAGAATGAGAGTGGAGACACCTCTGAGCCACAGCTCGTAGAAGACGAGCTCCTGGCTTGCCAGTGCACAAGCCCCAGGACAAAGACCAAGCCCAGGGCCACTGTTCTACCTCCTACGCCCAAGAGTCAACCACACAAGGTTCATGCTCAGAAGCGATCGCTGGTTGAGATGGAGCACTGCTTCCAACTGAGTCGGTCAACAAGCCCCCAAAATAGCTTGAAAAGACATCTACTTTCTGGTCTGCCTCATGCAGCCGACAACTCTGGACCCCAAGGCCCTTCAGCCTCAAGCAAGAAAGAAGCCAGGAGCATCGATTAGCGCTACCCATCAATTGCCTCGATCCCAAGGCACCAAAAAAACTGTTTCAGAGATAAAATGGACTTTGAGGTCAACAGCCAGACCTGTACCCAGGTCAGCCGCAAAAGAACACCTTACTTTGAGATCGAATTCGAGCAAGGTCCTGATTGGCCTGCAGCTTTCTGAGATGCCTGTAGTCAGGCAGAAGAAGAGCTTTATCTATCCCTCTATGGTCGTATCAGCAACCACACACCTGCCAGATACCAAAAAAGGAGGCTCACTTTTGGGGAGCAGCATTTTCAGGAGACACACACCTTCTCCGCTCCCAGAAAAGTTAGGGACATGCCACTAGTTCTCCACATCAGCCACTTACCCCAAGGCCTACTACATGACAACCTCTTTGGCCCTGCACACCCTCTCCTCCTTAGTCACCATACTGCTCCTCACTTTCAGATGACCAGGACGCCAGCCAGGGTAGCCCATATGACCCCAGGGAACCATATTATGAGCCATCCACTCCGGGGACAAGATGATCCCTGGGAGGACAACTGGGTTGAACCATTGGACAACCCAGACCTAGATCCCACTCCAAATAATGCTTTCCCTTTCAACTTCATCATTGCACACCATGCAGTTACAGAGGGCAGTTGAGCATCACAGCGTCAAACTTCATGTGGTGCAGGACGAGGATGACTTCCTCTATTTAGGACTAAAAAGGTGGGTTGAATACCTCCCTTTGCTCCGCAGCATGCTCAAGACCTCTGCAGAGAACTTCAAAGACCCGATCTGATGGAGACTTCTAGCTGCAGATTCCCTACCTGATAATATCCCCAGACGTCCGACTTGATCCGGAAGAATTTTGAGCAGTACCCCTGCGCCCCAGTAGGTGGCGTCGTTCAGCCCCGCAGAGGAAGTGATGTGCGCGGTACATATATAGACTCCACCCCAGCGCGCTAACATCAGTTCTTTCCTTTCCGCACCAGATAGCGCTGATCCTTTCTGAGCCACCCTCAGTCATTTTCTGACTAGCTTTTTTGCTGACATTTCTCTCCTGGTGTGAGGAGGTCACTCAAAAAAACGTCTGGCACTGACCGGGACTATGCTCTCTGGAGCCGAGCCACTGCCTTTTACTGTTGATAGGCCTGGAGAGGGAGAGGTCTGAGGATCCTTATGGTTACCACCATCTCTTAAGGAGGACAACTGGTTTGAGGAACTGACAGAGGCCAGTGGCCTAGACATTCTGCCTGACACTGGCTTGGTCTCTCCTACTGTGGCTACGGAGGAGGGAGCCTATTTTGCTATGGTGGTGCATAGGGTGGCTGAGCTTTTGGACCTTCAGCTGCCCTCAGTGGCAGTCAAAGAGAACCATCTTGACAGAGGTGCTTCAGCTGGGAGTTGCTCCCTTCAAATCCTTACTCCCATTTAATGAAGCCCTTACTGACATCCTACTCTGGGCCTGGTCCAAACCATGCACAGGGGCTCCTGTGCATAGAGCAATTGCCCGCTACCATTGCCCCGCTCCTGGAGACTCCAGTTTCCTTACCCAGCACCCCTCCCTGGAGAGCTTGGTGGTCCAAGCCTCCACTTCTAGGATCAACGCAGGCACATTTCCTAGGCAGATAGGGAATCCAAAAGGGTGGATATCTTTGGAAATAGAATGTTCTCTTCCCCTAGCTTTGCACTGCGGTTGGTGAAGACCGGCTGCCTTTTCGGCCGATAATCCCATACAGTCCGGGATTCAGTCCGTGCCCGAACGGGACCAGGGGCCAGGAACCCTGCCTCTTTTCTGCCTGATTCCAGTCACCCCATCCGCTACTCTAAAGGGACACTTCTTGACCTAGGTAAGGCCCTCACACATACTGTGATACCATGTGGTAAGATGGCTCCAGGGGGTACTGAGGGACCATTCTCTTGCCTTAAGTGCAAGTGGGAAAGCCGGATATCGCTTGAGCAGAACTCCCGAGACCAAGGCAATCTGACTGGACGCCCACTGAATTGTGTTTACCTGAACGCCTGATCTCTACCCAAACATTGTGCGTTGATCTGGGACATTTTAGCAGAAAAGAAACCAGACTTAGTTTTTATTACTGAAACTATGTTAGATGATAACAGTTCCCCTGATACCCCCTCAGCTCTTCCTGTGGGCTTTAAATTACTAAAAGGGAGGGGGAACAGCCATTATTTTTAAAGATCGTTTCACCTGCCTTCTTGAACCAGTAACACTACCAGGATACCATGAAATTCTAGCATTCCAGGTCTCCAGTGGGGAACAAAAAATGTTCAGAGGGGCAGTTATTTATAAACCCCCTGGTTACAAGCCCGAATTTAGTGCTAAATTACTGGCACAATTGTTTCCCTTTTGTCTGAAACATAATCACTTTTTAGTTATAGGTGATTTTAACATCCACTATGAAAATAGGGACGACAGTATGGGCAAACAAATAAAAGGTGATTTGCAGATTTTACAACTCAAACTATGGGTTAATGGACCCACTCATGTTGCTGGGCAAACACTCGACCTCTTATTTTCCAATATTGAATCTATAGAGGTTGCGGAACCAGAACTCCTTACTTGGACTGATCATTCTCTAATTACTTTTACTCTCACCCTACCGGTCAATAAAATCTGCCCGAGAGATTTATGTGCTCCCAAGATAGTAAATAAATCCATAAGGAAATAACCCTCAGAAAAGTGGTATTCCTCTGACCTAAGACTCCAAAAAAGAAAAAGTAAATCTCTAGAACATAAATGAAGAATGACCAAAAATAAGGACGATAAATTAGCCTATAGGACAGAGTTAAAGAATTATCACACAGCTATTAAATATGCTAAGAAGGCATCCTTTGTAAAAAAGAATTGAAGCAAACGGTAACTCAAACAAAGAACTGTTCAAAATAGTGAAGGAATTGTGTAAGCCAGTGAGTATGTCACAAACCTTGACTGCGTCAGCAGACCACTGTGCGAAAGTCAACAATTTTTTTCGTCAATAAAAGAACCCAAATCTACTCTACTTTTAAAAAGCAGCCTACCCCAGAGGGTCCTGACTGGGAAGCCCTGGAACCTCATTCTGGTGCTCAAAACCACTTAGGTAATTTTGTACCTCTATCGGAAGAACAAGTTGCCAAGGCAATGTCAGAGGTCAAATCAGGATCTCCGCTCGACCTCTGCCCACATTTCATTTTTTCTCGACTCATAACTGTTCTCTGCCCTTACGTCTCACAAATTTTCAATCAATCGCTAGATACAGCTGTATTCCCTGAATCATGGAAACAAGCAATTGTGTCCCCTCTGGCAAAAAAAGTTGGTATTAACATGACCAATCTATCAAATTATTGACCAATCTCCCAACTTCCGTACCTGTCCAAAGTTTTGGAGAGATTGATTAACAGGCAATTTTCTGATTATCTCGAGATGAATGATCATTTGGACCCCCTCACAGAGGGGCTTTAGGGCCTCTAACAGTACTGAGGCTACCCTGTTAGCTGTTTTAGATAATATAAGACTTTCGCTGGACCACGATAAAACTGCGGCCCTGATCCTTTTAGACTTGTCTGCGGCTTTTGACACCGTGTCACACAATCTCCTATTGAGAACTTTATACGAAAAAGGGCTTCATTCTAAAACTCTTCATTGGTTTAAATCATTTTTGCTTAACAGATCTCAGGCAGTCCAAATGGGCTCTTTTTCCTCCAGCCCCAAAACAATAGAGTGTGGTGTTCCGCAGGGAGCCTCCCTCAGCCCTACTCATTTTAATGCCTATGTCTCCCCCTTGGCCACGATTGGCAGGAAATGGGGTTTTAACACCTGGTCCTACGCTGATGATCCGCAGTTGTTAACCGTAGAGGAAAAATATGAGAACACCAAGAGTAACTTTAAGTAACTGCCTTTCAGAAACCGCAGCTTGGATGTCCGACCACTGCTTGAAATTAAACGCAGAGAAATCTGAGATACTGCTTTTTGGCAGCGCACAGTTATACTGGGACACAACCTGGTGGCCCCAATCACTAGGCACTGCTCCTGAGCCCAAACGTGTTGTAAAAAATCTTGGATTCTTGGTAGACAACACGTTAAGTATGGAAGACCAAGTCCGAGCATTGTGTGGTAGATGTTTAGCCATGCTAAAACTACTGAGGAGACTTTTTATTTGGATTCCCCCTGAATTGGAGAAAAAACAATCACTCAGGCCTTACTGACCAGCAGTCTAGACTATGGAAATGCACTTTATGTTGGCATGGCCGACTATTTATTTTCCCGTTTACAAGTCATTCAGAATGCAGCTGCCAAATTGGTTTGTAACTGGAACAAGTATAGTTCTGCTTCAAGTTGCCTGAAAGAGCTTCATTGGTTGCCTATGAGACAAAAGACCCGAGTTCAAACTAGTAAGCTATGCGCATAAGGCCCTTTACAAATTCGGACCTAGAATCCTGCAGGACAAACTGGAATTCTATGTCCCCCCACAAGACCTTAGGTCATGCAATCACACCCTAGCTAAAACTTTACACACAACAAAAAGCTAGAGCTGGAGGTCGCTCTTTTTCCTATTTGGCGGCTACTCACTGGAACAAACTCCCGTTGGAGCTTCGCATCATTGATGAACACATTAAGTTCAGAAAGAGGCTGAAAACATGGTTTTTCAGGGCTTAAGCTCTGATGCTTCACGGGCTAAGGGTCAAGTCCCGATGGTTTATGTCTCATGCTACTCTATTTCCCCTAAACAGATTTTTGTCTATCCTAGCGCCGTGATAACCCTTGGGATTAGTGTTGCGCTTTACAAATACAAGTGCTGGCCATGGTCTCGGAGGAGGCCCTAGCCATTCTCTCCCAAGCTATTGCTGACAGGAGGGATGCAGCAAAGTTCACCATATGATGTGGACGTAACACGACTCACCCGCTGGGTAGAGCCATTTCATCGTCAGTGGCACGCCTAACTGAGATTGACTGGTTTTCCAGGGTATGTCCAAGCCTCGTTTATGGACATGCCCACTGATGGCTCTTGTTTTTTTGGAGAGAAAATGGACTCCGTGCTGGAGCGGTTTAGGGACAGTAGAGCTACGGCCAGATCCTTGGGCTCGTCTATTGCCCCTTTGTCAACCCCAATCCGCCTTCCGTCCCTTTCGTGGCCACAGAAGGGGTCTCCAACTGCACCCATACCCTCCCTGCCACCACGGCCAACAGGCTTCCCAGCCTTTTCGTGGCCAAGAACGTAGATCCCACAAACCACGTGAGGAAGTTAGCCAGAGGTCGGGTCAGTCCACCCCATCCCCCCCGGCAGGCATCGCCTCCAAACCACTTTAGTTTGCCCTCCGACCGTCCTGGGCATCCCGTGAGAGGAAGGATACGCCATCACCTGCGCCACTGGCAGTCAGTAACATCGGACCATTGGGTTTTGCAAATAGTCCAAAAGGGCTACTCCCTCATCTTTGTGACTGTCCCTCCACCCATGCCACCCACTTACGACTGGCTGACAGAGGAACGCCTATCCTTTCTCCATCAGGAGGTATTGGCTCTCTTGGACAAGGGACCCATAGAGAGGGTGCCGGCATCAGAAGTAAGTTATGGTTACTATTCCCACTACTTTCTGGTGCCCAAGAAAGACGGAGGCCTTCGTCCTATCCTAGAGCTGCGCTTTCTCAATCTCTTTCTGAAAAAGGAGAAATTCAAGATGCTCACACTCGCACAAGTTCTGTCTGCCCTGGACCCGGGAGACTGGATTTTAGCATTGGACTTGCAGGACACACATTTCCACATCTCCGTCCTACCTGCATGCAGACGTTACCTGCAGTTCACGGTGGGCCAAGAGCACTTTTAGTTTGCCGTGCTCCCCTTCGGCCTTACCTGCACCCCTTGAGTGTTCACGAAAGTGATGACCATGGTTGGGGGTTCCAGTCTTTCTCTACCTTAACGATTGGTTGTTAAAGGTGGGCTCGCCCCAGGCAGTCGTCTCCCACCTCGAGACTACCGCAAACCTTTTGCACTCGCTGGGGCTCACTATCAACGTGCTGAAATCAAACCTGACACTCAGCCGAAGATACCTAGTAGTTTACGAGTGGCGTCTTCATTCGGAGGAGTTGCAATTACTTTTTCAGCAGTGGGGAGAGCCTTGGTTAGATCTGTTCGCCACTGCTGAGAACATGCAAAAGTCAGCAGTTTTGCATGCTGG
Source organism: Calotriton arnoldi (assembly GCA_963921515.1). Taxonomy (NCBI): domain Eukaryota; kingdom Metazoa; phylum Chordata; class Amphibia; order Caudata; family Salamandridae; genus Calotriton; species Calotriton arnoldi. The sequence continues at coordinate 1,188,839 of CAWUFW010005625.1, forward strand.
AGTTTCCAGGGTGACTCTCGCTCAGAGACGCTTTTCCTTTCGAGTGGAGCTCCGGCCTTCTGTACGCCTTCCCATCAATACCACTCCTGCCCCGAGGTCTCAAGAAGATCAGGAACGACCGGGCACAAGCTATTATTGTGGCTCCGGATTGGGTACAGAGAGTCTGGTATCGCGAGCTGTTGAGCATGACATTCGGCCCTCCGATCAAGCTGCCCTTTCGAGAGGATATTTTGTCACAGCAACAGGGGAGGGTTTTGTACCCAAACCTGCACACCCTTCAACTTCATGCATGGAGATTGAGCGGCAACAGTTGACAGCTGTCAACCTTCGTCCCAAAGTCTGTGATGTTATTTTGGCAGCCAGGATTCCCTCCACCAAGTTGGTAACGCCTGCTGTTGGGATAAGTTTGTGACCTAATGAGATTCCCACAACATCGACCCCCTTTCTGCACCTCTATCCAAGGTTCTTTCTATTTGCTCTCTTTGGCCTAGCAGGGCTCTGCTCTGGGCACAGTTAAAGGTTATCTATCAACCATTTCAGTAATTTTGCTGTTGCTGAACCAACCTTCTTTATTTAAATCACCTGTTGTGGCTAGGTTTCTTTAAGGCTTGCAGCACGTTCCCCCCCACCCCCCCCCCCCCCCGGCCATTCATTATACCTAGGCTTTCCTGTTTTCAGTTTCTATTTTTGGTAAATTCTGGTGGTGTTTTTTCAGTGTTTTCCAGTGATTTCAATACCTCAAGAAAACAGTGTTTTTCAGTGGTTACTCATTTTCGCGCCATAAAAAACAACTGAAACAGTGTTTTACCGGTGTTTATGAAACGCTTTGCTTTTATTATTGCTTGCTTTCTTCATTGATGCATGGTATATAGACAGTGTACGTACAGTGTATATGAGGTCCAAATACATTTTTACAAGCAAACTTATTGTAGTACACCATACAATATTTCTTCAGTGAGTCTTTGGTCATTCACGCTCTCTCTTTCCTTCCCATGTAAACTTTTATTTGTGAAAAGGCCCTCTCGACATTGGCACTTGAGACTGGCAATGCCAAAACAGCCTGTACACAATTTGCCAACTCTGGCCAGTGACGTAGCTTTCCATGCCAATACTGGTGCACCTGAAGGTTGACATTCTCTGGGACACGTTCTGCAACATATGCGTTGAACTGGGTGCATATGCCCTCAGAGGTATTAAAGCGGTCAAAAATGAAGCTGTACTTTTCAAAGTCTGGAGAAAATTCCCCTTTACGGAAGGGATCTAACACTTGTGCAGAGTACCACAGTGAGGCTTCATTGACTTCAAACGCCATGGTTGGTGAAGGGACATTTCTATGCATCATTGCTAGCCATTTCTCATGCATTGTAAAATAAAATTTCCTGAATTGGTCCTCAACACTTCTTTGCTTACCAAGTGGCAAGCATTCTAACAGGGAACATGTTGCAGTGCCAAAGTCACTAAAGGGGTCGCCCAGCCTACTCTCGAGGAGATGTTTCACATCTACACCAATTATGCTGAACACTTGGTGGACAAGGGTGTTTTCTGACTCTAGGTTTTTGATTATGTCCACTACAGCAGTCATGTTTTCCTGTAAATATCCAAGAATGCAATAGTGTACTTTTTTTCACATCACTATCAATATGCACCCGAAGATCCTCACATTTCTTGCCTTTTGCATCATCACTAAGCAGAAATCCAGTAAACGGTCGCCACATAGATAATATTGCATTCACGGCCTCTAGGACTGAGAACCACCGACTAAATGACACAGTTGGGATGACTCTTTCTTTGCTGCCACACAAAATGAGAAATATTTGCGTTTTAGTTCCCGCGCATAACGAAACAGTGCACCTGAATGGACTACAAAATCAATAGCATTCTTCATTAGCTCAGAAGATTGTAAAGATGCTTTCAGCATACCATCTAGCAAGTGGCAAGGATCTCTTACAGGGAAACACTTCAGCTCAGGTATTGCTTTTGACAGGTCATCACATAACTTTTTCATATATAAGTAGCTGAATCGATGCAAATACAAACAATATCACTCCAATCTTTGTTAAACTTGGTAAGAACTCTGCAGCAGCATTCCAAGTGACACTGCGTTGCATGTTTCCAGTACATCTAGATCTGCCATGATGGTACGTCTGTACCATCCATTTTTTGCATCACAAAATGTGATTAGCACTGCCACTGCTGGATCGCCACGCATCTCTGGAGTTTCATCAATGGTAACAGAGATCTTTACATCACCTTGGAGTAACTCTGAAATATGTTCAATATCTGAAAGGAACCTCTGGTAGGTATTTGTCATACATTTGTGTTGCTTTTGGTAATGTTTTGCATGCTGGTGCACGCTTGCGGAACAGATTCCCAATCGGTCCATCGGCTTGGTGTAAGCTGGTTCCAGATTGCACTAGGGCACGTACAAATTAATGTGCCACATCCTTTTCTTCCTCACGTTTTCTTTTGAAGCGTGTCGTCTCAGCAAGAGACATCTGGCATAGGCTGTCGCTATTAGGTGGCTCTTTCAATTTCAAGTGGGTCTTGGTGACAAGATGTTCAGCAATTCGGCTTGCAGTCTTCCCAGTTACTATTGGGACAGTCACTCTGCAAAACCTGCAAATTAACATCTTTTGCCCACGCACTTCTTCAACCATGAAATCTTTGTTTTCCAGCACATAATCTTCTGCCGTCTTTATTCTGCGGGGCATGTTGTTCTGCGCAAACTAGATCAATAAAAAAAAACACTTAGAAACTGGTTGCGTACTGTTGAGAAAATAATGAGAAAGACAACATTTTCTTGGTCTTCATGATTTTACCAAACTTGTTTACGTCCATTGCCAAATAAAAGTTCCACATCTGAATGTGTTTTTATTTGGCGATCTGCAACCAGCAAGATAAATTAACAAATATAAAGGATGCATGACTGCAGGCAGTGTGAAGTACCAGGAAGGACTCAAGAGACCATGAGAGATCTTGCCTAATGTACTCTCTTACTCAAAAGAAACTTTTAAATAAATGGAATCTTTGCCATCGCCCTCCTGAGATGGCACGTTTCATCATCGTAGGGTCTACAACTAGAGGATCTTGCTTAAATCACACCTATACTACCAATAACTATTTTACTTTTCAGCTAAATCTACAGTACTGGTATTCTAGCCAAACTGTATACCATGCAGTTGTTGCTTTCTCTTTTTAAATCTTAGTTCTCCCAGCACAAAGAAAAACTTTTTGCAGGTCCCAGAATTAAACAAAAGGCTTATTTGGAGCGTCATTTTAAGATTCTCAACTTTTTATACGTTCAAATGAATACAAATATGTACTTCATAATTCCATTCCCGTAGTTGACTGCCTTCTTATCGAATCAACATAAATTAAAGACGTGGTGTCAGAAAGGTTAAAATTTAACTTTTTTTTAACAATAAAGTGTCAAGAATGTAGATTAAAAAGGTTAGAGGGTGCAACTTTAGCACGATCTTGCTGTAAAGAAACAAACGATGTTTTACTTCACTACTTGGGGGCCACTGTACTTCGTGTGAACGTCTCAAATCAACCTCCTGAGCAGTTGGACAGAACACATGCTGTCATTTGGTCATCTGGTAAGGTCATACGTCAGGTGACTGCTGTGCAAACAGGGAAGAGCGCACTTGTTTTGCAATGAGTAACAGAAACAACAAGTTCTGGTCACGGGAGCTAATAGGCTAAAAGCACCCCAGGGCAGGGGCGCGAGGCCTTGATGTCTGTAAGGTTAAGTCAGCATTATCAGGCAGAGCGCATGATGAAAGGGACAAGCAACGAGCACACAAGAAAAGAGGCAGGGAAACACCTCAGGGAAAGTGTAGCAGCTGTAATGCAAGGAGTGGCAGCGTTATGCTAAATGTGGTATGTAAGCCTAAGATATTTATTGATTTATTTACTGCTGTTTTCTATTGCTTGAGCTCCACCCACCCGGCACTCTGACGCTGTACAAAATGATATAATGATAGTATTATTGGAGGAAACTAATGAAACAATTTCAGAGCTGTGCAATACCAGGAGGAAAAGAAGCACTGGGTGAAACAATTTTCAGTCACATGAAAATGTTTCTCAGTTAGTATGTTTTGGGAGGTGTTTGAAAACAGTAATGGGTGAGGAAGGAGTACTGCAGACTACAAAAAAAGCATTTGGCACTTTCGGAAATTTGCCTGAAAAGGGAGGCTCCGTACAAGGCACACCTCTTGAACTGCGGGGTACAGAGAGAACTTTTTTGAATCGCAGGTTTTGTGACTCTCCAGGTATGGGAAATTTATGAGAGATTTCTGGGGGTGTTGAGCGTTGTAGGCAAGGCAGGCAGTTCTCATAGTTCATTTAGAATCAATATGTTGTCATTTGAAGAAAGTGAGAGTTGGGGTGACATGTTCATGGTTTTGGGCACTCCTCACAAATCACGTAGCATGATGGCACGGCTCTGAGTAAAGCTAGTCTGGTTTTCACTGCTGTTTTTTTCCCCTCTGAGATTTATATAGTGCTAACTCGACCTGAAGGTATTGAAACGCTTCACATGAGCACCAGTTGCGTTGCACAAGGGCACATTCATTAGGTCTCGCCTACGCAGCGCGCATGCGCTGCTTAGGAGGAGACCTTTAGGAATCGATTCGCTTTTTCGCCCAAAAACGTGCACGCTTTGCATTGCTTTCAATGGCAACGCGTGCACGTTTGGCGATTCCCTTGCGGGAGCGAGCTTTGGCGACATCTGTTTGTAATTAACTTTAAAACAGATGGTGCCCCTGCTCGCTCCCGCAAGGGAAACAAGCGCAGGCGCGCAGGGGCCATATGTTTTTTTTAGGTCTCGCCCATAGGAGGGCCTTTAGTTGTCGCTCTGCTCATTTTCAAGCACACACTCGTGCTTGTGGCGGCATCCACCTTGCGGGAGCGAGCAGCGGCGCGCCACAAGCACGAGTGCAGTGCTTGAAAATGAGCAGACTGGTCTCCCAAGCGCGCGCGAGCTCACCTCCTGCTCCCGCACATGACCCCTGAAGATGGACTGTCCTCAGGGTTCCTTTGGTGCGCCTTAAACTGAATCTGCGTGACTCGGAGCTGCAGTTCTACCCGTTACTATCCCCGGAGGGAATTAAAAATATTATTGAGTAGACAGTACTGTGCCCTCGCTTAGCAGACTCGTTACAAAAAAAAAAAAAGGCTGCTTCTTTTTCAGCCTAAAGCAGCCACTGGAGGACTCCTACCATACTCAACCCTCTAGGCAGCCCACGGCAGACCACACACCACCTCCCCCAGCGCCACACACTTAACCAGGCATCTCCTGCCCACTTTCCTCCCCTCACCCGAAGGTATTCCAGGACCGACTTTCTCTCCTTTCTATCTAGTATTCCATAGCAGACTTGCCCCTCTCTCCCCAAGGTAGCCCCAAGAAAAATAAACTTCATTTGCAAAGCTCTGGCGGAAACCTCCCTAAGATAGCCAGGCTGACTTTCTCCATCTCTCCTGGAAGCAGCCACTGACAGCCCCCACCCCCTTCTCCCATAAAAAGCATCTCCTGGCAGACTTCCATCCTCGCTCCCTATTGCAGCCTCTGGCACACTTGCACCCCCTCCTTTCCAAAGAAGCCACTGCAGTCTTCCGCTGCAGTTCACTGCACGAACCCCCCCTCACACCCTCTTTTACAGGCAGCCCGTACACAAAGCAAACTCTTAATATACTACACAAGTAACCCTGGCAGTCTTCTGCCCCTGTTCCCATTAAAAAATATTTGTTAAAAAAAATTGTAGATCCTACCCCTCTGCCAAACCCGCCCTGGTGCTGACAGCAGCTGTACAGAAGCCAGCACATGAGCGCACTCTGTATCCTGTGGCAGCCAGCCCTGTTTTACACACTTTACCATGCTCCCCTGAGGGCGCTTCTGTTAGTCTCACAGGATGCAACTCTCATTGCCCCCGGCATCAATTAGAGGAGCTACCCCCGAGGGCCGTCTGAAGAGGGCCAGGCTCTGTCACAGGAGACTGCTGGCGGGAGCATTAGTGAGGGTGATGGAAAGGCGGGGTGCAGCTTTAATGTAATCAGCTGCAACTACAACTGCCAAACACGCTTAATGACTTAATCCGCATCTGCACGGGTTCGGAGTCTGCGCGCCCTTATTTACCCCCGTGCATTGGAATTTCATCCGGTACCGCATCTCGGCGGGTTAATGCGACTGCTGCACAAAAGGGTATATCATTTCCCTATCATATTTGAATCTAGGTGAGACCGAGTCAGCGTTTTATCTTAGTCGTTTGTGTTTGTTGTGGGAGGATGAATGCGTGAACGGGAATTGGGGCCTAAGGTGATTCAGAGAGTGGCGCGTGGGACACCTGGATCCAAAAACTTGTGGGAGGGAGATTTTTGTTGTCTCAGCCTCAAGGTGGCAATGATGACGCACAAAGCAGGAGTTAGGGGACAAAGCAGCGGCTATTTCAGGCGTGCTCCTCACTTGTCTATCCTTTTTGCACGTAGACGCCTATCCCTGTGCAGGAGCGACCCCAGATCCAAATGTAAAATATTCAACCTAAAGCTACTTCCAAGTCATATGTTTACCACTATATAAACCCTAATTCCTAAATAAATGTCTCAAAGGTTTTTTTGTTTTTTTTTAAGTAAGGGTTTCCGGCTATTTTTAAGTGCTTTGATTTTGGCAGACATGGAAACTGGGGCACGGCATTGCACTGCTTTTCTGCTTGCGATTACGTGTCACTTAAAGTGTCACACAAGTCGTGCAAACGCAGCACGTGGGTACACAGCAACTATAGAAATGTCAGACATGCACAGAGACAATGTGGCAGCTGTGAAGCTCCTTCAACCCCCGCCCACCCCATCTCAACTTCTCTGCTTCCTTTTATCTGCGCTGAGCGACTTCCCCACACCCTCCTTCATAGTCTCCCTACGTCCCTTTATATTGCGCCCCACCCACCATTTCCTGCCTCCGTGATCTCACTGCTTCCCTTTAGCTACCCTTGGAGACCCCCCCCATTCCTCCGTGACATCACTGCTTCCCTTTAGCTTCCCCTAGAGACCAGCCTGCTCCTCCGTGACCTCAGCTGATGGCTTTCGAAAGTGATTGCCTGTGACCTCCATTAGTGGCGCTTTCAGGATTAACAAGCATTGGCATAGCCAATAGGTCTCGCCTTTGGGACCTTATAAGTGTTTAGCCATGCAACAGTTAATGTTGTTGCAGTAATGATATTGTGCTGCATAACAAAATACTTATAAGGTCCCAAAGGCGAGACCTATTGGCTATGCCAATGCTTGTTTTTGTTAGGGACGGGTAGATTACGTGATTTGCCCAGAATCACAGGATGTTGAGCGTCATTGCCGAGACTCGAACCCCGTTCGCCAGATTTGAGGTCGACTGCCCTAGCCATTAGACTACATCCTCTCCTGCTGTTATTTTCAAGGTTTATGAAAGAGTCTATGCTTTAAGTGTTTGAGTTTGTGAAGTTGAAATCTTGCCAATTAGCCAAGCAATGCCACTGTTTTGGACTTGATGGTTATGCTGTTTATTGCTGTCCTGCATTCCCCTTCCCATTATCTTGCCATCCTGCATGCTGATCAGCTTCATTACAGACTCTGCATTTTCAATTACTCTGTTAGTGCAGCACAGGGCAGCCATTTTGGCCGGAGCCCTGAAATACACCACCCTGCTGAAAAGCTGCGGGATGGTGATTTTAGGCCTCATTTCACAGAACACTGTGGACCAGCATTCTAATCAGTATGGCCTGTGCCTGTCTGATGGGCTGAGCGTTGAGCACTGTGAGGATCTGGAACTGTGCGCAACTAAGCGCATCTTGAGACCCTTGGAGCACCATCTAAACGCCCTCGTTGGCGCTCCTACCACAAGGCTCACACTGAGGGGAGATAATGGTGCCGTGCAGTGGCGTAACACAGGCCCCCGCAGTGCGGGGGGCCCGAGCCCAAGTGGGCCCCCTCAGCACAGTACCCTGGACTGAGGGCTCCTGGTTGAGTCCGGTGGGGGGCCCTCCATGGACCTTGCAGGGGGGCCCCCCCTCAAGTTTCATTACGCCACTGTAGGGAACTGCAACGTAAATGGTTACCGTGGGCGTAAAGACTGCACGCACAGGGCTCATTCCGTGCACTGGCAATTCGATGTAAACAGTAGGTCTGCCTGTTGCAGAAACACGTATGAATCGTTAGGACCGGAGTTCATACAAAATGAACATAACATTTTATTGGCATCTGAGCAAAACCATTAACACCCACAATATTAATTTCAATAACGATGATAAACAGTTTTCTAAGTGGGACTAGAGTCTTGGACCAGCAGGCTAAATGTGCGCTTTTGCAGTCAGTTATCAACCCACTGAACTATCGTAAGGATTTGAAACGGTGAACTGCAGATTCCAAATTGAACTTTGCATTAAGCATTTCAAGCACATTTAAAAAAACAAGCAAGAAACGTGAGCGTGCCGCCTCTCCCCGGTGCCCACCCCCGCCGCCCAATCCTTTATTAATTTCCTGCCTACTTAAAAATTAGCTTGGGTGAGCTGGACCCCCATTAGCGCCCTTCCAGCTCCAGCAACATCGTATGGCGGTGCTTGAATGCCCTTTGCAGGGGCTCTACGAAGGGGTGCAAGAACAACAAAGCCTCGTTAAGTAAATGGTCTTTTTTAAGACGTGTGAATGACTCAGGTGCGGCCGCAGGCAGACAAACGGCAGACCACAACAGCTCCTCTCCCCCACGTTAGCCAAGCAGGGGACCTGGTGTTGCTCTGGCCCTTGCTCACTGGCCTGGACCAGGTTCCGTTAACTCTCACCCTTTTTTGGCTTCTGGTACAGCAGTTTGTCCCACTGTACGTTCCGGGTTGCTCCACATATAAGAGCACATTGATCGTGTCGAGTGATATTTTCTCATTCCACGTATCCTCCTATCACAGATTCCTCACCACCCTGACCTGGGGGTCCTTCCGTATTCAACATGCCAAGGGCTCTAGAGCCAACGTAAAGACCATCCATACAGGACAGGTGGCACCCCATCTACTCCCCCTCTCCAGCTAAACTAGGTTGGACAAGCAAGAAACTTGAGCGTGCCGCCTCTTTCCCCGGTGCCCACCCCCGTCGCCCAATCCTTTATTAATTTCCTGCCTACTTAAAAATTAGCTTGGGTGAGCTGGACCCCCATTAGCGCCCTTCCAGCAACATTTAATGGGGGTGACTCACGTTCCGAGCTGCTTCCTTCTCGGGCCTAAAGTGCAGTTTGGTCTGCAATGCTTTGGCTCCATCAAGTGGCCAAGTGGTGCAACAACAATGAAAATCAGTGACACTCGGTTTAAACCGGGTCAGCTGATTTTCATCCGGTAGGGTACTGTCGGGCACAGTCGGTTTTAACCGATTTCCAGACAGCCTAATTATACCCTAGTGGGATCTAAATCTTCTCTCCCCTTCCTGATGTGTGCACCCTTTGAGCTTCAGCACAATTGCCCTTTAAGGCTCTTGACCATCAAAACTGTCTTTCTAGTGGCCATAACATTGGGCAGGAGGGTCAACAAATTGCAGGCACTCTCGGCACACCCTCCCTACACCACCTTTTACCCAGACATGTTGGTCCTCCGGACACCTGCCTCCTTCCTTCTGAAGGTTGTGACACTCTTCCATGTAGGTCAAAACATCATCCTGTCTACCTTCTTTGATCCGCCTCATCCCTACACAGAAGAGGAGAGACTCCACCGTCTGGACCCAAAAAGAGCATTATCGTTCTACCTAGACCATACAAAAGACTTCCAGATGGATGATCAACTCTTCGTGGGGGTACTTAGGAGTTAAGAAGGAGAAGGCTGTGCAGAAACGGACCATCTCAAGATGGATAGTGCTCTGCATCACTATCTGCTATGCACGAAGCAACCCCCTGAGGTTTGCATGCTCATTCTACCGGAGCTAAAGCTGTGACCACTGTGTTAGCCCGCGGTGTTCCCTGTCTTGGATATCTGTCAGGTAGCAACATGGGTCTCCTTGCACACGTTTACCAAACACTGCTGTCTGGACAGTCGGTTCCTTCATGACGGGCACTTAGCCCATTCGGTCCTATGGGGCTTTTTGATTTAAAATTGGCATAGCAGACCCACCTCTGGAGAAGGCATGAATTGGGTATCTATTCTAAGTAAGGAATCTGTGGCTATAGGTCTGTAGTTGATGAACAAGTTACTTACCTTCGGAAATGTTGCTTCAGTTAGAATTTCTTAGAAAAAACAGAAGACGAGACGTTTGGCAAAACAGGAATAGTTTGTTAAATTAAACATTATGGCCGGGAGAACAGTTGCAGGCACTAGGTCTGAAAACTGTCTCAATTTACAATCAGTTTGTGTCCTTCTTATATACAAAATATGAGGTAGATGTGGAGTTTAGAATGGGCGATTCTATTAATAAGAACGAGATTTCATTTTTATTGATGAACGCATCGATTTTCATATTGAGATTCCCCCCTCTAGTTGATTCTTCAACTAGACCATCTAACTTGTGCATTTGTGTAGTTGCTTTATTTGGGGCCTGTTGTTCCTTATGCTCGCTTTTGACTACAGCTACCTTCCTAATTACTTGCATTCTACCCAGTTTGAGGACTGCGTTTTTACAGCAGGTGATCCCCAATTGTAATACTCCACATACCACTAGAAATACAATGATAACTGGCAACAGTGATTTACATAAATCGGACGTCCATCGTGGGAACCAGGAGAACCAATTTGAAAAGCACTCCTGCTCGGGGGCACCTCCCTCTTCATGCATGCTTCTTTGTAGATTATGCAGTGCTTGGATGGCAAGCGTCCGTGTTCCATTGTCCATGTCATTCCCTGGGATGAACGTGCAGCAGGCGGCTCCGATCTTGGCACAGACCCCTCCCTCCATTGCGGCCATTAAGTCCAGTACATAATGGTGCTGCATTACCATGAGGCGGGTGGCTCGCATTTCTTCCTTGATCGAATTGAGGCCGAGCTCAGTGCTGTTCATCATTTTGAGCATTTCCCACAGGTGATTTGCAGCCTGCGGGCATTAGCTTTTGTCTGTAGGGTGAAGAAGGATATCGACCCCCTCACCCCCAGATGTGTTTCCGTGAACAGTCTAAATTCTTCTGGAATCTCTTTGAACTATGCCCAGCCAAAATAGTCCGCCACTCTCCTTTCACGAGCTTGGTGCAGTAAGGTGGTCTTTTTCTTTAGCAGGTGCTGGTTCAAGTCTTTTAGCTCTTCTCCAAGAATGACCAGGGTCGGGGTGTGCATGGTGACCACAGAACACAGTCCTCTCCATCCTGGAGTCAGCTGAGTGTAGGCATGCTCGCCGCATTGCCAATAGTAATCATCAGCGTGGCGGTGCCCCATTGCATATCCGGAATATGTACTATCACTCCGCAGTTAGCATTCGTGCCCATCTGAAGTGTTCCTTTTCCTCTGAAACATAAGCAATACAGTGTAAGTTTCCAAACAATCAGGGGTTGTCCTTTCCCTTCTAACCAAGTATAGCTACCAACCTTGGTGTCCCAGATTTTCTGACACCGGTTAGTCATACTTTCATTAAACCCTCCCCCATTCGACCATTCCCATTTTTATCCCTGAGTTGGACGGCCCTACCCTGGAATTCCATGTCGGGAGACCACTTGTTTAAAAATACCACTCCGGATACACTAAGAGCCACGCTCGGTCCACAGGTGGATGCTGTAACAGGCATATTTGTGCACTGAGTTGGGAGCTTTGCTACCCTCAAAAATCTCTTCTCCCGGAAATCTCAGGGCCAACTGCTAACTTCCTCTATGGTACCCTTCCTACACATCCTGTCCAGCTCGGTTTGGATATCAGTGGGTTCATTAAAGATTTATAGCTCTATTGGGTTGGTGTAGTATCAGGTTATATTTACAACTACCCTGTGTGGTTCCATCTTGTGGGGTTGGATCTTGGCCCTTATCCTACATAGGTAGAGGTGAATAAGGCATTTTGCTTTCTCAGGGCTACTTCTTGGGACAAGTAAAGCCTATCTTCGCCTACCGCTTGTGGTATCAATGAGCAGACATAACATGACCTGGCTGATGCTTGGTAGCCGACTGTGGTCATGTGCTGATCCATGTGTTATGTAAAAGGGCGCTGTGCAGTGCATGTGGGATACTGGTGTTCTGTTTGGTGTAATTGCAGGTAACATATGAGAGGTCCTTACACAGGTGCTGTAGTTCTCCTTTAGTGAATCTCTTTTGACCCTGCAGTTCCTCTGTAGTTCTCAAGTGTGGGACTACCCATAGTAGGCAAATCATACCTTAGAAATACCTAATAAATATACATACCTTTTGTCATGATACTGCAGTTCGAGGTATGGGTCACTTCGGAATCATCTGCGCTCCTCCGGTGACTATGTTCCTTCTGACCAATTTAAGAATGTTCGCTGAGGGCCCGTGAGTTTTTCCGAAAACTGAAACAAACGCTCCAAGAGCACTCCCACTCGACCTGTATCTCTTCAATAGCGGCTAGATAAGCTCCTTGGGCGGTCCCTTTGCTATATCAATACATCAAATACAACAGTGCTTTATTCATACAATTGCTGTTTTTTATTTATCAAATTCATTTTTTTCAACTTTTTCAAAGAGTAAAAATCATTTTCAAAATACACTGACATTTCTTTTTTTGTTTTTTATACAGAAGATTTTTTTTTTTCCTATTTAACCATGATTCAGTGATTCATAATATAGTACATAATAAAACCTATTTATATAGAGAAACCCCTGTACTATAGTCAGCCTCACACCACAACTAACTCACAAGACATCACAACCTAACTTGCCACGCTCGCGCATTCATACTTCACACACATATTTCACCCAGTTTGAGGGGCATACACTATTCAACACATGGAGAAAACATTTAATTTAATGTCCATGGTTGCGTTGCCTCCTAAGGATCCAATAAGTCAGGTCGACGTACGTTTCGGTGGGTAAAATTTGTTTGCAGCCACCGTCTTCAGGACCTTGTGTTACGAGTGAAATTTATATAAAAAAATAGTAGGGGTATCATGAGCAGATAAGCTGTTTTCAGGATCTCAACCAGAATATGGTTTGAAAGGGCCCTTTCCAGGCATAGGGCTTAGTCATTCTATCCGAAGCCGTCTAATTATCTTACGCCATTACTTGTGCTTTGGTTCAGATTGGCAATAAAACTAGCCCGATGATCCTCATAATGCAGAAATTCCACAGGTACAATTTTGTGTCGTCGTGCTGCTCTAGGCCAAGACAACATTTTTGTTTCTCACTGTCTATTGTTGGACATTAGTTTGGTCAAATGCCTCATTACGGCTGCTTGCACTTCTGCGGCATTTCCGATACTTCATGTCTGGCTCAACGGCGTGAGTTTTTCCTCCTTCCATTGGCACAAGTTCGGAAATGTCCTTTTTTCCTTTGGGGTCGTGGGGGTTGACAACAAGTCGGCGTTGGTGCACTTTGTTGTCTTTGCAGTTACCTATTTTTGAAAGAACTTTGATAGTTAATTCAGCTAGTCGCATATGCTTCGTTATTAATGGTTTCGGAGACTGTATTTTACCACAGGGGTATGATCCAGTCAATTCAATTCATAATGCTTTATTCGACTGTTACAAATTTACAATCATAAAAGCACAAATTTAAAAAAAAAAACATTAAAAGCAGCTATCATAATGGGCAAAACACGATCATAAAAAATGGATAAAAATAATTTCATAGAAAAAATTAAAACCATTCAGCTCAATTTTATGATTCAACAGTCGTAATTAAACTTTTCCTGAAATATTAAAAAAAAAAAAAAAAAATAACTCTTTGAAAACATAACCAATCTCCATACAACAAGATCATTGTCCAGTAACTGAAGTTTTTGAAAAAGCAGGACGACATTGTCTAAGGCCATAAATTTTTAAGAAGGGGACCAGCCAAACTTGTCTTAATTCAGAATAAAATTTACAAAAAAGAACGGTATGGATTGTAGACTGGCATAAGTGGTTATCACATGGACACAATGCAAGTTGTCAAAATTTCATAGAGCAATGGATTTACGACATTTAAGTACATTTTTTAAAAAAGCGGACACTGCAGCAATAACAAACACAACATCTAAGAGTTGCAAAGCTAATAGCGCTGGACGACATTGTTTTAAACCAAACTTCTGTAAAACAGGAATAATCCATCTTTTCCTGGGTTTACTGTAATGTTTACAGAAGAACATAATGTGTATTGTAGATTGTGCGGAAGTCTCATCACAGGGGCATTTAATCAATTCTTTAGACCAGTCATTCATGTCTGGGAAAGTGACTAAACGATGTAAAATATTTAATTTAAATCGAGTCAGTAAAAAACGCTCATAGTCACTCATAATTAAATTCAAATATGGTTGCATTCCCACACTAGATAGTGTAAGTTGATGTGCTGATACAGTAGATTTCTTAATCTCATTTAAAGCCCTCTTCTCGTGCAAAAAATTTAAACATTTAATTTTAAAATCATTTCTTGACTCACCGCACATAGTTGAAGGATCATTAAAATATTCTGGGTGACCAATACTACTTAAAAACGTTTTAACATATTGAATCCATCTAAAGCGGCTAACCCCATCTAATCTCAGAGCATCGTTTAAAATAGAGCGATTAAATGTAATTTCGTCAACCGTCCAGATTTTGAACCATAATAAAACTGGCTGTAACCTAATCAAATCCTCTAAGTATGGTATGCCTAACTCAACATGGCATATATAATTTGCCGTACTATCCGGGACAGCCAGTATAAACTTAAGGAAATGGTTCTCTATAATCTGTAAACCTACTAGTCGCGATCTAGTGAGGTATCGGAAGGTGACCCCCTGTTGGATACTCGTTTCAGTGATTAGAGAAGTAAGGGTGATTACTATAATAGTATTTACAAGACAGAACTTATTTATATAAGCCATTGAGCCCCCCTAATCCTACTTGGGTGTTTTCGGACCTTCTCCGTCATTTCTGTTCCGAGTGATCAGATCGGTGTTAAGTATGCTTGTGAAGTGTTCTCATGAGTACAGGGAGGGATAGAATTGTGGCTTTTAACAGGAGTTTTATGGGTGTCACTAGTTTTACCAAAGGCACCTCACCCGGTGTGTATAAGAGCTTGGTTGCTGTGCGGCCCCTTTCCCGAGGCTATTTTCCTGCTGGGGGCTGCCTGCTTTTGACGTTACCTCCAGTTGCTCTTGCTATGAGTTGTGTACGTGAGTGCTATATGTGCGTAGAAATGTGGGAAGAGGGGCGTGTTGCCGTTTGGTGTTGCTGATGCACGTTTTTGTGCTTGTGCATCTCCCTGTTCCTGGAAAGTGGTGTGTAACGTGACCCTCCCTCGTGGCCTCAGATACTTGGCTTGGCTGATCTCGACCCCGCCTTTTTAGCTGGAATCTTCTTTTTGGGCTAATTTTTGTGCAGTTTTTCTCTTTTGGTTTTGGGCGTTTCCCTGAATCATGCAATTCATTGTTTCCCTGGCCCCACGGGGAGAGGGTCAGAGGCTGAACTGTTGTTCTCCACCCCCCTCCCTTAAACCGCCCTCCCCGTGGGGTCAGCAGTCATGGCCGACTGTTTTCTGTAAGATTGCGGCATCGTGAGTGGAATGGAGGTGAGCCTGGAAGGGGGGCACCCGGTGCCCTACGTTTCATCTGGAGCAGGGATAGAGGCTCGTAAGCCTCCGTCCCTGGCAGCCCCCTCTCCCTCGGACTACACCCCACTTTTTATCAGCGTTTCTGGTGGGCCCGCTGTCCCTAGCTTTTGGCTGTGGTTTCTTGAGCACTTCAGACTAGATACAGCTGTTAATTGCCTGACGAAATTGGTGCTTATCTTGACGATCTCTGGGAGAATTAAATGTTGGGTGAACCCCCAACTGGAGTATCGAACTTGTCATCGGGCTGAGGTAGGGTGACCAGATTTCTACAGCTAAAAAATCGAGATACTTCACAAAAAATAGGTGTAGGACTAGGATTTCACATCGCAGAGGGGCGCAGGATGACCCGAAAGACAAAGCTCACCAACGGAGCAAACGCAGACCCCTGTGCACTAAGGGACATAAGCTAACTACAGCTATTACACAGATTATAATGGGTGCTACTTAAACTAGATTCTGAAAAGACTGGCACCTACTCCTGCACTGAAACTCGTAAAGGCTATTTCAGTGGGGCCTTTTCAAAAACCCAGGAAAATCTGCCGGGACAGATGACCAAAAACCAGGACTGTCCGAGCAAACCTGAGAACCTCTGGCCACCCTTCACCGAGGACTGTTTAGCTTAATGACTCTTGTGTGTGGGGGCTGTGGAGTTCTAGGGTCTTACCATTCCAGGCACAAGAAGAACATTGGTTCATGTCACCTAGGATGGCTTTGTTCCTAACTGAAAGGGAGGCCTCCATTGATACGGAGGCTTCTAGTGCATTTGGGGGCACTGTCGGGACTACACGCCATTAAGGAAACCTCAAGCTTGGGCAAGATGCCCCAAAAAAATGGGGACCTTTTGGCTTGGTGATTGGGATACGTCCCATTAGACTTTGACTGCGGGACCTGGGTGTCTGCTTTTAAATAGGTTTCTTTCCCGCCCCCTTGTCAGACTGCCCAGCCCCTGGGGTGTGGCCTGTGAACCCAGCCCTGGGGGATCAGCAGCAGAGTGGGGCCAAGTTTCTGTTGGCGCTATAGGCAACCTGATTATTCCATGCTCCCACTGACTCACCGCCGATGCCTATCTTAGTGTAGACACCTGATCGACACAGCCCACAGCAACCCTGAATTCCTTGAAGCAAGTAAATAACATTTTGGGACCCTCAATGCTGTCTGTAGTCCTTTCTGTTCTTATACAAGTTTTAGGGTGAGGAGGAAGGGTGATGCCAGTTGTTTTTATTATCGGAGGTGAACTTCTGGGGGTTAAGACGCTGGGATTATTATTTCCGGTCTTTCATCCGCTATTTTTACTGTGGATCTTCGGCCTGTGGTTGCGTGAAGGTGCTACCACCCCACACTGTCACCCCTCCTTGCTGGGGTTTTGGCCCCGGTTCCTGTTGTACTGGGTTCCCTATCTGTGGTTGCTGCTGCCACACACTTGCCTAATTGCTTGATCCCTGCTGCGGGTGTGTGGTGACCGGCGGACTTCCCTGCGATTGAGTATGTTACATTCTGATTATCCCGTGCTTTGTACTGAGCAGGGATGTTACCCATATCCTGTTGCGCTGGGTTTTGTGGCGGCTGGCCCACTACCCTCAGCTGCTTTTGCTGCTCATGGTATGCTTTTGTCCGGCATGCCTCTACTAGGTGACCCCGCCTACAGCAATAGAGCACTCTCTAATGTCTGGTTGCAACCAGCCTCCCTGGCCTCCACTACCATAACCTGTTCGTGTTCCTAGACTACCTGTTTGGAACCCTCTAAAGTTTTGCGGTGGAGCCCCGATTGTGACTGGTGCCATCTGCACTGCTGCAGCCATCACTGCCCATTCGAGGTCAGCCTTTTTCAACTTATGCTGAACTAATTTTGCTGTGTCTCTTTGGGTCTGCTCGTGTTTCTCTCTATCCATTTCTTGCATTTTCTTGTGGTAGTGGCGTATATGGGCTTCTATCTCTTGCCAGGGTTTGGTGTCTAACCCAACTACGCTGTCCAGCACGCTCTGTTTCTTGGTGGTAACCCTTTCTTCAAAATATAGTAGAAAAATGTGACTTGTGGGCCCGTATCGGTCCACGGCTGTCTGGTTTCTTGTTCCCATCTTTCCCTCATTCTATTCAGGAAGTTGTTTATACTTTCTTCTGGCTTCATGTTCTCTGCCATTAGCCCTCCTACATCTGGGCGGTCAGGGAATATTTCTCTCAAGGTGGTCCAGATCCAGTGATGTTTTAAACGTGGCCCCGTCATGCTGGATATTTGTTAGCGTAATTGCGGGAATGAGAGCTTGGGTAAACACCGTGTTAGTCTATTCCCCAATTAGGTTGCTTAGCAGACTCCTAGCAGACTCCTAATGTTTCCTATCGCTAGATTGATACCTGCAGTGTTTGTCTTGAAGCATGTAATCCATTCCCCTGCCCCATCCAGCAATGACAGTAACTTTGGTCTCAACCCCTCTTTATCCATCTGGGCCAGTGGCACATATACAATCCCCGCCGTGCCCTTCTGCAGTAGCGGGCACATTCTCATTCTAGGTGACTCTACGGGTTTCTCCTCAACATAGCTTTCCCATCTTGCGAGTCACAAAGAAACCAGAGCAACCCAATATGTCCACGTGAACTCGGGTATGAACATAACAGCTAAGAACAGGTGTTCACCTGGAACTCATTTTTAAGCACAATATGATTACACAGAATTCTGCGCAGACTTAATCTGTTTAGGGGAAATTGTAGTACAACAGACATGTATTCTGTAGGAACTTAATTTTTAGTTATAAACCCTCAAAATGTTTTGA
Organism: Calotriton arnoldi; assembly: GCA_963921515.1. NCBI lineage: Eukaryota > Metazoa > Chordata > Amphibia > Caudata > Salamandridae > Calotriton > Calotriton arnoldi. The sequence continues at coordinate 1,207,253 of CAWUFW010005625.1, forward strand.
CAACCAGTATACCATCATTTCTTTATCCAATTCAATTCAACCGAACCGAAGTTTTGTTTGAAAACATACAATAAGGAACCTCATCACATTTATCATACAGTGATTAGTGAAAAGAATTAGAGAAGCACCCAAGTGAAAAACCTGAACTAGAAAAAGAAAGAATTGTGACCATATAGGGGAGTATGTACAGTAAATTGGTTTCTCCAAGGACAGCCAGTCCTTTCTCAAATAATGAATCATAAAAGGTAAGTACAAAATGTGTTCCTAGCACACGACTATGGTCTGTCTCTTTTTAATGTCGACGGCGTTTCAACCCTAATACTGGATGCTAGGGTCTCATCAGGACTAAAGGATAACCTGGGGGACTGGGAAGGAGAAAAAAATAAAGAATAAATAAAAAGATTTGTTTTGTGATGGGACCAGAAGACAGCGTATAATACAATTTAATTAATTGGGAGAAGCTACATACTGGTTATGTTACTGCAGAGAGGTCTCCATCGTAACTAGTGGACCAAGGCTCAGTAAACACGCAACTATTAGTGCTGAGCTGTACAGGCCGATTTGCAACAGACTTATGTGAAAGACTAGCATTGGAAGAGGAGGTGCCACCAATATAGATATAGTGGGATCTTCAAACAGATGAATGAATTAATTAATTTTGAGGGTTTACAACTAAAGATTAAGTTCCTACAGAATCACAATTTCCCCCATACAAATTTAGTCTGCGCAGAATTCTGTGTAATCATATTGTGCTTAAAAATGAGTTCCAGGTGAACACCTGTTCTTAGTTGTTATGTTTTTCCCATCTTGCATGGAATTGCTGCATGTAGAGGAAGTCCCAACTAGGGTTTTCTTCTTCATGCCTGATGCAAACCTCCGCTACTGCCATGTCCTCTGGCTCAAACGATCCTTCCCTCGGCCAAGACCTAACATATGGGTCCCTTTTCTCAGTCCAATCTGCTAATAGGTCACAAAACTGGTACATAAAAGTCTTGCCCTCCCTCTCCCTCAGGGGTTTGTTGATCTATGTTGTTCACCCATGAAGAGAAACGTGTATCCTTGTCACTGTTTCCCTCGTGTGCACGCACAGGTGCCATTTTGTTTTTCCTGCATCGTGGGTGGGTAAGTACCAGGCTGCCTTGTTCCTTTATCTCTTGGTCAGCCCCTCTCCTTTGTCGACTGAACGATGTGGCGCTGAGCCCTCCTAGTAGCCTTTTATCTACCTCCGACTCTTCCCAGCTCTGCGCCCTGTACCTGGCCCCCGCTTTCCTCATGAGAAGAGTGCGATGCCCTGTACTCTTTGTTGCGTGCCCTTTCTCTCTCGAGCATCTGCTCACGCTGCTCTTCCTCGCGCCGTCTGGCCTGTCGCTTTGGCTCAGAGCTGCGTGCTGCTTTCATTAGCCTGGCTTTGCCCTCAAATTCGCTCTCCATTTCCTCCTCTGCTACCTGGGCAATCCCCGAAGCCTCACCCCTGTCATCGGTTCCCGGGGGGACTGGAGCTCCCTTCATCTCCCGAGCTTATCGAGAACCGCCACAAACTTCCCTGACACTCGTTTACGCTTGCCTGAGCCAGTGCTAATGTATATTTTGCCTTCCTTTGAGGTGTTACGTGTTGAGCGTGGTGGACGGGGAGTTGAGCTTTTGGGGACCTTCCCTAGGAATTTGGGCTGCGCTGGCGGTGTCTGGGCTCGCTTGCTTTTGGTTATCTCGGGTTTATAGCTAACTGACCTTTTTCCCATGGAAGGGCTCGTCGGCTTCTACTATTATTGGGTCTGAATATCCTAATGCATGGGGAGCTGGTGTGAGTACATCCATCCTTGCATATAGCGGGGGAGGTGTCGACGCCTTGCTTGCTATCTGCATGGTGGAGTTATTGGTTTGAACCTCTTCAAAGATGGTCCATAATTGTCACACCGACTCTTTTCTGTCCAGCATATTTAGTCTTTAAATGTGTTTTAGTGTGTTCAATTATATTTGTGTAAAATGTTCCCTCCTTAGGCCAGGGAAATGTCTGCCTTTGTGTGTAAATGCCACTCTTGGCAAAACGTATTAATTCTTATTATCTGTTTGTGGAACCTAGTTTCCATATGCTTTAATGGGGAATCCATTGCAATTTAAGTAATTTGGATAAATTCAAATGACTTTTTCTAGTTTTGTTTGTCTAATCGTAGGGGCAATCGTACGTGGTGCATTCTTACAAATTACGTACTAGGAGCTCAGTGATTACAATTTTTGCATCAAACTGTTTGAACGAGCATTTCAATAAAACAATAAAATGCATTTGTAGTATTACAACATAAGGCGAATATGCGATATGTTAAAATAGCATCTGCACGATCTCAGTTTTTCACACAATACAGTTTTCAATAAACAATCAATGCAATATTATCACATACAGTAATGCAGTTCAATAATGGTTGACAGTAAAAATTACTTTCTCAAAAAAGATTATGTTCTCATCGCATATTATCCTTTAGCAAGAGAAGACTAGCTTGGAATACGTTCCTAGGTGAGCTGTATAGTCTGCCAATATCCGTTCCTAGCAAAGGTGGTAATCATAGAAGCCATTTTATAGTAACTCTGGAATCACTGCCCCCTCTTGGCCACACACAAGTTATGCCCAGTTTCTTGGGTCCAATTTTTCCCTATCCGAATTCCACTCTGTAACACCCAGGGTCAAGCCAGATGTGCCTCCCACACTCCTTCCAGATACTACGGGTGTTAAGAAATCTCTTTAGCACTGGGAAATCGTTGAACTAAAAAGCTATGAGATTGAGGTGTCAACTCTGCTCAATCAGGATAGCTATGTCACAAAAATCAGCGTCCTGGGAGTCATCAAGGGCTAAATTCACCTTAGCTAGCGGTCCGCTATGGAACAAAGGTGACTTCCACGGGAATGCCTCCGAGGCCGCCTTACGACATATACAGTTAGGACACATAAAATAGGTAATATGCCAGACTCTGTCAGTGGCAGGGCGCTCAGGTTATCTTTTTACGCTTCTCCCTAGTTTACCATACGCCAAATGCTTTAGACTATGTTTTAGATTCGGATGTAGTCTCTTACTCTCTGTGACGGCTGCTTCAGAACTGACCTCTGCCCCGGAGATTCAGCAGAACCTATAATCAATTGCAGTGTCTGCTCACCTTTCCTGTTGCGCAGACATCCGGGCGGGGTCTCCTTCCTTTGGCTACAGTCGGGTACAAGGTCCCAATCCTTCTGGCTGGCTGGCTCGTCAAAATGTTGCTGAATTAGAATTCCTTAGTGAAAACAGAAGACAAGAGGTGTTTGGCAAAACAGGAACAGTTTGTTTAATTAAACATTACATCCGAAAGAACAGTTACAGGCACGAGATCTGAGGACTGTCTCAATTTACAATCGGTTTGTGTCCTTATATACAAAATACAAAAGGTTATAAAAGTTTCAGGCATACCATATATGGCGAGTAATGTTGGTTGCTGCCATAAATTAATGGTCAAATGGTTACTACAGGTGCATGCAGTGTAGCCAATGGTGAACGTGTCCACTACATGTGCTAGGTCCTGATTGGCTATGTGTTCTTAACTCATGTGGCATCTGACTTTGTGTTTTTAGGAGCGTGCGTACCCCCTCCGGCCATGTGTGCTTTATTGGGGCAATCTCCCCTGACCATTGTAATGTTGCTGCACCTATCTGTGGGATTGATCAGGAGTTTCCTGTCTGAGTGTTTGCCTGCCAGCTGCGCATCCTTCCACCTGTGACCCATCAATCAGTAATCCCGGGCCTAGGTCTCAGGGCCTGCCTGACTACATATTTGTGAGTTGAGGTAGATGTGGAGTTCAGAACAGGCGATTCTATTAATAAGGACGAGATTTCATTTTTATCCATGAAGGCATTGATTTCCATATTAACAGTAACGCCTTATCTATTAGAGACTCTGTCTAGCTGCAGATTCCTTACCGACCCTCCCATCCGCCCGCTCTGCAAGCCAATTGTAGTATAAGGGACACCCTTCCCAGGGCCTTTGTTTTTCCACATCAGTAATCAGTTCTCTTTGTGGCTCCACACTTCTGGTGTGGGAAGTAACGAAAGTAACTGACGTCAGCGCGCCGGGGTGGCGCATAGATAGGTACCACGGCTGACACAGAGCCGAATGATGCCACCCACCGGCATACAGGGATACTGCTAAAAAATCTTCTGGATCCAGTCTGACATCTGGGGATATTCTAAGGTAATGAATCTGCAGCTAGATAGAGTCTCTACCAGATAAGGCGTTAACAAAGGTAAGTAACTTGTTCATCAAGGCTAGAGTTGTCACCCTGGGTCATAAAGAAAGATAAAGTAGCCCTCAGTGACCCAGTGTACATAAGGTACAGGCCCCGCCTGAGTTACTTGTGGTCCTTTACTCTAGGGAATGAGCCTCGGCCTAGGTGATGTGGGTTGCTCCTGTCCGAGAGTAAGAGGATCAATACAACTGACGAGCTTGTGACTGTTGGGACACCTACTCAATGCAGAATCACCAGTTTGGTTGCACTATTCACGAGGTACGATAATCTTTGGCAGGAGAACTGGGGGAACTCGTCAAACAGCTCCCAGAAGCTCATCACAAGAGGGGCCAGGAACTTGTGACAGAAGGCAAGTTAATTTCAAACCCCAACAACAGGTGTGCATTGGACTCTGCCAATACTGCCTTGCATGAAATTAAAACCAGCGTCCTGCCACGTGACACACCTGGCTAAGGGTCTTCTGCTTCAGACCTGTGGAGAAGTAGCATCTCTACAAAGTGCCCTTTGATGGCAACCATCTGTTCGGCCCCCATGTTGATTCAATACAGAATAAAATAAAGGACAAGGCGACCCAGGCGATTGCACAATACAGACTGCAAATCTAAGTCTACATTCCATAAACAGAAGGCCAGAAGAGGAGCAAAAACATCTATGCCTCTTCACAGGCAAGGATATCTCCAGCAACAGCCCTTTCAAGACATGCAAGCATCCAAGTTCTAAAGCATGGGTGGATAATGTGTTAACAGTGGAGTCGAGTAGAGGTGGTTTCAGAAAGGGCGCCTCTGCCTCCAAGTAGTGACTCCCGCACAATTCCCTTATGATAAACACCTGTTGGAGAAGACTGAGGTTCTTCCTTTCTAAATTTGAGGAAAAAGCCTCCAACAAATGAGTGCTGTTGGTGGTACAGCATGGGTAGTGCCTGGAGTTTGACACCACGAAACATACCACCTTGCAACACGTAACCAGTCACACCTATGTCTGACTGGTAAAGAAGAAAGTGAGGTACTCCTAGCCAAAGAGGCCACCAAGCTGGTGCCCCCACGCCAGCGCAATGCAGGAGGCTTCTCCCTGGACTTCTTCATCTGCCCGAAAAAAATGGGACTCGGGTGCCAATCCTAGAACTCATGCCACTAGACCACTACATCCAGCCAGAGCATTTCTACATTACTCAGCAGAGCCTCCTGTGGTGGACAGGAACATCTTGCTCAGCAGGGCTTTTCGAGACCCACTACTGCAGGTCTACCATGGACACTTCACTCACCCACACCTGTTATTCAAGTAGGTGGATAAGATTTTTCCACGACTGCATTGTTAAACAAATAGACCTGCTCAACGTCTCTGTGCAGGACCACAAGTGTTGTTCAATTTGCATTAAGTGAGATGGGCTTACACTTCTATCCGTCTACACCTAGCTGTGGTAGCCGCCTATATGCAAAATAGGGAGCATTTGATCCTTCTTGGGGCTCAAGGCATTCAAGGAGGGCCCTAAAAGAGGCACCCGTTCAAAGACTCCGTCTCGGAACCTTAATGCAGTTCTCACCAGACTTATGGGTCCTCCACTACACTCCGGTTGCATAAAGTTCTTGCACTGGAAGGTAGCTAATTGCCATTACATCTCTAGGGAGAATGAGTGAGTTGTAGGCCTTGACTATAGAGGAAATATTGATCAAGGTCCATAGAGATGGGATGCTTCTAGGAAATCTAACTTTTCTGCATGGTCACTCCTGATTTTTCGCCTTTTGCCGGACCCTATATTTTTTAATGGAATTAAATACTCTGTTCTTTACCCCTGCTATCCAGTGGTTAAGTGGGTGGGCTCCCCCTTTAAACATGGTTGAATTGGTATATTTAACTTGCATATAAGTCCCTAGTAGATGATACAAAAAGTACCCAGGACATGGAAGTTAAATACTACTGGTGGCCTACTGCACCTATGGTGCCAGCCACTATAGTGGCAGTGCAAACATGCCTTTAGTCCTACCACTGTAGCGTGGCTAGAACAGTGCCTAACATGCACGGCAACCTATCAAATAAACCCTTGACAGAGCTGTTGAGACACATGTAACACTTGGAGCTACAGTGTCAATACTGCTTGACATATATATTCAACCACATGTAGCACACATGAAAGGGAGAGAACAAGATGCCAAGACAATTCTTGTGTATCCATTTCCTGGTTGCAGAGGACTGTACTTTTTCCTAACTGACTTATGTCTCTGGGTTATTTGAGGGCACAAAAGGTGATGGCTATGCCACATCCATTGCACATCTAAATGCTGTTGGTAGTCAGGGAAATGTTGTGTGCCCCAAAGAAAACAGTTCATGTGTTGGTTCTTCCTTGGTACATACACCCTGCCACCTAGGGTGAAACAGCCAACCTGGAACAAAGCCCCAAGTCGGTAATTGAATCAAATACAAGTACGGGAGCACACTCAATAGTCTGATAGTGACTGTAAACAGAAATTAAGTACTTCAGAGTCCAAGTGTCCATTGTACGTATTTATTCTTCCCAGTGTATATTCATAGTCCTCGTAGAACAAAGCATGACATCCAAGACAAACGGCAGCAGACACATGTTTTGTCACATGGACGTTTTCAAGGCTGCAAATGATATATGTATATAATCTTGTGTTATTCTAAGTCATGATGACTAGGGACTGAGCTATACTTTAAAGGTGACCGCACACGAAGAGTGAGAGAATGTTAAGGTTTCTGTGTGATTTCCCCGAAAGGTAATATAAAAGAGTAAAAAGGAGTACCAAGTGAGGGGAAAGATGAAATTCTGTCCAAAAATAGCCACGGACCTGTGATAATGGTCTGTAGCACGTATGCAAACGTTATCACATAACATGTAAAGCGCTCTGATACCTTTAGGTCTTGCTAGCGCTATATAAAACTCAAAATAATATTTCGTATAGATGTGCTGGGTAGGTTGTTGTTTGACATGTTAGTATCAATTGTCATGATGCAGAGGGATTGTGTTCAGTTAAACAGTGTTCCATGTGGTGAGTTAGTTACATGAAAAGTAAAAGTATAGAGATCCCAGTTAGAAATCATTCCTGAGAGTATACCCGAGTTAGGGTAGTAAGGAGTAATGCGTTACCTGGATCAAGTCATATAAAATGCCCAACACAATGTCGCATAGAAAATGAAATGTATCTCGACGCAATAAATTTTCATATGTCTTAGCAGCAGCACTTCCAAATTGCCGTTTTGCTGTGGAAAGGTTAGCAGCCCCATTGGCTAACACAGTTTTACTGGCTGGCACCCCTGCCTGGCTAACTTCTGAATGGGACTACCTAACAGGGTCAAGTGTGGTATCAAATTAATCGGGGCATTCAATCCGACCTGGTGCCTCGGTCGAATTTAAAGTCACTATTAAAGTTTAGCAACTTTAGAAAGTTGCCAGTATGGACTCCAGCTAGTCCTACAGTTTCACAAAGGCCCTGACACACAGACAGATTTCTGGCCACCTGGGGAATCATGTGAACGACTCACAGGCCCAGGAACAAAGGCGGTTGCCACAGAGTGAGGTGTCACCCCCTCTCCCATAATGGCCACTCAGGGTGTTAGCCCAAAAGGCGAGCTTCAAAGGGGAAGCCGCCTTTGAAGGGCTGCTTGCAACAACACCCCTGAGCAGGATGCCTTTTGTTCCTGTAGACAATTAGGAGACAGAGCCAGGGAGGTAAAACCTGTCTCCAAACCCTTTTTCCTGTTTGTAGCCCACTGGTAGCCACACCTCTACGGTGGTCTACTTTGCTTCTGACAACTAAGGAAGGGTCGTGCTATCTTGAAAGGGGCATAAATGGGGCACTCTGGGATAACCAGATGCCACACATCACAGGAAACACATCAGTAGATAGGAGGGGACCCGGTAGCCCATTAACTAGTGATCGCGCAGTCCCCTCAGGACTCTTTGCTGGGATAAATATGGCACCCTGCCGCTCAGATCACGCTGCAATCGAAGAAAGGACCGAAGAAGGACTGCCCTGTTGCCCTTAACCCGCACAAAGAAAGGCTGCACCACCAAAAGGACTGCACCTGCTGCGCTTTTGGACTAGTGAGATTTGGACTGTGCTTGCGGGCCCTATCTCGGGGAAAGGTTGATTCCCAGCCTTCACCTACAGCAATAACTCCAGTGATCCGTTGGCTTATGCCCTGGAACCAGCTGCAGGGACACAAGAGCTGAAAAAGCCCAAACTGAAAAGTTGGTAGCCATCGCAGAAGGCTTGCTGTTTCAGTCGCCGGCGTCCAAGACAATCCGAGATAGCCAAAAGTTGCACCCATGTCTGCCAGACTTGGAAGTGCTATAAGAATCTGGATTTGTTGCACCCAAGGGACACTAGCCCCCACCAAGGATTTCTGCTCTGACCGCAGTGCGGCAAGAACTGTAAACCTGGCCTTTTGCCATTGAAAGAGGACGTTGTGGGATCCCTAGTTCTGTGGATAAAGTCGCCCCACCTCGACCGAGGACTTGACCGCAACTCACACCCGTCGACCACACAGCATTAGGAGCATTCTTTGAGCAACTTTTGCCTGCATCCCCAGCATCAGGACCGCTCCATTGATGTCTATGGCAGTTGCCCTGTAAAATTTGGAACTTGCTTTAAAAACGCTCTGGTGGCCAGGTAACTGTCCAGAGTTTCCTCTATGGTCCCCAGACCTTTTCCCTGCCAGATTTGGTCACCCAAGCCGGAGTACTCGCACTAAATCTTTCAAACTTTTCAAAAGTTTACAAACTTTACATTGACCAATGCTTGTTTATGTTTGCATTTAAAAGTGTTAAAAGCTTCTAAAGTCTGTATCTCCAGAACCCTCCGGTGGATTTTGATGATTAAGGTCTCTAAAAAACCATAAGATTATGCTATATTTCTATAAATTGTTGTCTCATTATTGGTGTGTGACTTTCTTATTTCTTTGTTTGATGCTGTTAAATGCTTCACACTAAGTTATTTTGCCAAGCCTTACTGCTCGCAGCCACAGCTACCCAGGGTTGAGTTAAGGTTAAGTAAATGATACTGACTGGACCCAGGATGGTATTTGCAAGTGTACTCCACAATAGTTTTGGTGTAATTTTGTTTATTAAATTTTACTGTATTTCTCTAATTCAGTTTGGGATTTGTATAGTTTGGCATTTTGACCTTATTATTGTTTTGGTACTGCATAAATACCTTACACATTCCTCTAAGTTAAGCCTGTCTGCTCTGGGCCATAGCTACCAGGGGGTTGACCTAAGGTGAATTTACTGACTTTAAGGGTTCACCTTGACAATGTTTGTGATTTGTTCCTTGAAGTGGGCAGTCATCCACCCCAAATATAATATAATTAGTTTCTTACAGTGGTCTTGAGGATAAACCCAAAATTCCTTCCTAAAGCAGTTTTCCTTTTTCACGTTGCACAGACTATTATGTTGCCCATCTTTTTTCTAAACCCCAATTCCGTGGCAGAAACCCCATTACAGACCTTAGCTGTCAAGAGGGTACTCGTGTATTACACTGACGGAGCCAAATGCACCTATAAGACAAAGCAACTGTTTGCCACTTTCACAAACCCCCCTTTTCCAAGGCAGGCATTTATTTGTAGGTGTATTGTGAAATGCATCCAAACTTGCTATATGCTAAGGCCAAGCTTCGAATATATGTACTTCCTAGGGTGCATTCCACGGGCCAAAAGGGAACCACTATGGGCTTCTTGGGAAAAATTCCTTTAGCAGACATTTGTAAAGCACAATTTGGTCCCCTCCACACATGCTCAGTAACCAGTACTGTATGACATTCAAGCCCTCCAGCAGGCTTTGGTTGGCCGAACTGTCCTGAGCACATTCAAACATGTACATCATCCATTCGCTAGCTTCCGCTTATGGGAGGAACTGCTGTACAGTCTGTGCAGAGCATCTGTGTCTACAGCCACACATGAACCAAACTGAATGTTACCCTGTAATCATCTGTTCTTAGCGTGTAGTGCAGTAGATTTACATGCATCCATTCTCTTCCACGGAAACTGGCGATATTCACAGATTTCTTCACTATCGTTATATCCACAATGCACAGAATGTACAGTTCTGTCTGTAACACGCCACACCTGTACCATCGCTCCGCTAAGCGAAAAACAATCTGAGTGGAGTGCTTGTCCTGCTTCATTTTGGTCTGGGGCGGAGTCACAACACGCTTCAGACTTTCAACTTAGAAGAAAAACAGCCTGCAAATGTCCACACCCAACACTAAATAGCAGGAGTATGGTATGCATGTGAATCTACAGCACTACACACTAAGAAAAGATGGTTACTGGGTAAGTAACATTATCCTTTTAAGCATTTAAAGGTTTGTCTTATTTTTTAAAAATACTGTTTTGAATTAAATACAGTTGAAATAAACAATTGGGCAGAAAGCCATATTTTTTTTTAAATAAACAAACAGGAGATGTGAGTAGAGCAGTAGCTGTTCCAGGCTCCTTCGGAGTCAGAATGCAGTGCAGTTTCAAGCTCATTTAATTTTCTGTTTTCTGGAGCTAGGGACCCTGAACATATTAGTCTTTGCCCTTTCAGGTTTTAACACTTTTAAAAAACAGATTTTATTGCATTTTCCTTTTTTCTTCTCTCGGATACTTAAGGGGTTGAATCTTTTCAACAAAGGTAAGGTTCCCTCAGTATTGCCCTCTGCTTTACTTTCAGGCAGCATGCCAGCTCTTTAATAAATGGTTGGTAGTGGAAAATCATGAAAGGAAAAACACATCATGTGTTTTATCTTCTCGACTGTTGCACTGTGATGTTTGTCAGATGTTATTTTGTAGAGTCAAGGATAGTGAGGGGATCATCCTACAAGCACCGCTACCCAGCAAGCGGGCCAAGAGGCCATGCGCCCACCATGTTGCTGAAACCCACTCTGATTCTTCCAGTGCTGTCTTAATCCCCACTAGTTCCATTGCTCTAGTCTGTCGAAAGGCTCAACATTGAGCCCTGACTCCACCTTGCTCAATATTGAGAACTTGGTCATTGAAGGACACATTGCCAGGGGTCTTTGAGGTTGAGAACCCTAATGTCAATGGCTCTTTCAATGTTAAGCCCACTCTCAATGTCCATTTTATTTCTTTTAGATTATTTCTAAGCACAAACTTTGTTGGAGGCTGAGGTAGCACTGTATGAAATATAAATAAACACAATCAGAAAATACAAAACTATCATTGATAAACTCTTAGAGAAAAATAACAAAGAAACTACTAGCTTAATATAAGATAAAAAGTCTCCCAACTGACAGGCTTACAACTCTTTTTGCAATCTAGAAGAGTTGCAGCGAGACTGATTACACCTGGGATGTCCAGAGCCTTGGAGCAATGAGTGAAAAAGGCCTAGTTAGTCTCTGGAGATTTTTCTGACAGGTAGAGTATCAAGACTGGTAAGAGACTTACTGTGAGATGTGTTTTACCCTCTGCAGATTTGTGACCAGATAACAAGGTTGTCACAGAATGAGAACTGTAGCAGTGAAGTAGGTGAGCTTAAATTGACTATCGGCCTTTAGTGGCAACCAGTGCAATAACTTAGGAATGGGAATAATATGCTCACATTTCATTGCACCCACAATGAGGCCTTTCAACATCATTTATTTATTTATTTATTTATATAGCGCCTGAATCGACCCCCGAAGGGGTATCTCTGCGCTTCGGACAGGCTGCAAAAAATAAAACTATTGAACGGGATCAGAATCAGAATAGGATGGTCTTAAGGTGCTTTCTAAATTGGAGATGGTCAGGGCATTGTCTCAAGTGAAAAGGGAGCTGATTCCAGTAGAGAGGGCCAAGGTGGGAGAATGCCTTCCCACCCAGCCTGGCTTTCCTGACTCGGGGAACCACAAGAAGGGATTTGGTTCCTGAGCGGAGGGTCCTGGAGGGCGTATACGGCGTGAATTTGTCAGCAAGATAAGCGGGGCCGAGGTTGTATAAGGCTTTATGAATGGTACAGCAGACTTTAAACTTAACCCGCTTGCGTACTGGGAGCCGGAGCCAATGGAGCTGACGGAGGAGAGAGCGGGAATCGGTCTTGGGGGTGGGGGGGGGGGTGTTCAGGACCAGTCGCTGCGGTATTCTGGACCACCTGCAATCTACAGAGCGAGGACTCATTGGCTGAGACCAAGAGGCCATTGCAGTAGTCCAGACGACTCAATATAAGTGCCTGCGTCAGGGTTTTCCGAGTTGAATCAGGAAGCAGGGGAAAAACTCGGCGTAATAGGCCCAGCGTATGACCTGGCCATGACCATGGCCTTAGAATCATCGCCTTTAACATCAACATATGGATAAGTGCATGAAGATGCAGAAATCTTCCCTATCAGTGCCATTCAACACAAGCACCTCCTTGTGGTGCCAGGGGTCTACAGATCTGGGAGCCATCAACAGAGATGCACATACTGCTCCAGAAGAAAGAGCGCAACACCTGCGCCACAGGCAGGTGTGGCTTGACGGGAGGGAACACAACGCTGGAGGCCTTTCAATCCATAAAAGGAGCACACAGTACTCGCCCTTTAAGAGTCCTCAAAAGGAGAACCCATTGATGGATCAAGATACTAGCATGGGCTGAAGAGACCCCTTTAAACTCAATTTCTTGACCGATTCCTTTGGTGGATGACACTATTACTTTTAATGTGGTGCCATGGGTGTAGATGTGAGTAAAATTTTAAGGAATTTTTAACCCAACCATTATGGTTTTCATAACGCCTCTATTCATAACGTATGGCTGTAGATACTTATGCTCTGCATGCTCCTGCCATCTAGTGTTGGGCATGAACGCTTGGAAGTCTTCGAGATGGCTCGATGTCCCTTCATCAAAAGCAACAGGTTGTATTGGGAATAACTGTTGAGGGAGGGTGTTATGGTGCCTTGTTTGCAAAAAACTTGATTTAATGCTGAAATCCGATCTTTGATTACTTAAGCAGAAAAGTATATTTGCAAACATGTACTTCAGTCTGCCTGAGACAGAACTGGCTTAACATCAGAACTGTAATGCCCAACTCTGGCTCAGAGGACAACGGCTTCCCTCTGGGATGTTAATGACAGACCACTTAGCAATCCTGCCTCAAAGAGGGCCAACCTGACTAAAGACGACTGGCCTCTGCAGAAGACAGACCAGGTGCCCAGAAGCCAGCTCTGAAGAAGCTCTACCAGGGCGACAGAAAGCTAGCAAAAATAAGGTCCAGAAAAAGGCGAAACATCTGGGGTGACCACACAAGAAAGGCGAATTTGCAAGAGTCTGTGAGATGCAAGCATTCCGAAACCCTATTTCTCAGGGGGTATTGCTAGATAGAAGCCACCTAGCGGAGTGAAGTGGGGATGCTATATATAGAGCATAATCTGGGACTCCCAATCCACCTTCAGGTATAGGAAGTCGAAGCTTATGTAGTGCAATCCTTGGCTTAGTGGAAAGCCATAAGAAGTCCCACAATATATTCTCTATTTCTTTGCAAAGAGGTACTAGTAGCTAGACCAGTGAACTAGTGTGGAAGAAATGCAGCTCATCGGGTAATACCAGAATACACATTTATTTGACTGCACCGAGGTAGTTTGTTAACTGACAAGGACATCCAAGCCGGTTTCCTCCTGAGGCAGAAAACACAGCCTGTATTCACACAAATCACCCCAGTCAGAGGTCATCTGGTTCCTATAAGTTGAGACCTGCATAAACAGAGGGGTTGATTTAAGGTTTGATGTACAGGGAAGTCTTGCAAACATGACTGTCTACCCTATCTGCCAAACTGACAGCCCGCCCCCTCATTTACAGTTATTTTGACCCTCAGTTTCCATTGACGGAGCCCCCATTGGCTATGTTGACAGAATACTTCCTCAGACAGCTCGACCTATTTAGTGTGTGCAGTGTTGAGTTTTTGAGGTTTTTTTTTTTACAGTCTGTCACTGCCAGTTTTTAGATATGCGGGGAAAGGAAAGAAATTATAATGAGCCTCACACCCTGGGAGAAAACTCCCAGGATGTGGGGCCATTAGTTTTTTTTTATTTTTAAAAAAACAATCTCTCACTTTGGGAGTTTGTTTTTGAGAAAACAAAAAACTTTGGAAAAGTTTGACGGCTGGCTGTCATGTCTTACGGTTCCGTCCATCAAACTTTTCCTACATTGACAGGAACCACCATTTCTGCAGTTCCTGACCATGCGGGCCGACAGACCTCTCTAAATTTGGTGGATGGAATGGCCGTCAGGGTGGCTGATTGAGTAAACCATCCGCCGAACTCTAGCTCAGGCCCATAGTGTAATGGCTTGACAGGTGAGCAACATAACTCAGACAAGGCTTGCTGCAATAAGGAGTTTAAGCTTCCCAAAACTCGATAATAAGTAAAGTGCTTGCCTTTTAACCTTGTACACTGATCTATGGCAAGCAATGTGCAAGGACCACAGATGTTCTAAAACAGAAATTGGTAGCTTGCATTTTCCAGAGGCTGCACAGATATTCTTGCTGTTGAGCAGAGGAGCACTGGTCAGGAGGTCACAGGACACAAATTTAGATCTGCCAATATATGTTTTTCTCACCATGGGTACGGTCATGATATACATTATTCTTCCATACTAGAAAAGTGATAAAGGAGTCTCCGTAGGATTACAATCATAGAGAGTGCTATTCTGGCCATGATTGTGAGTGGCAAATACCTCTAAAAGGCAACACTTCCTAGAATAGAAGCTATTGTTTCTCTTAGGTCGCCCTTCAAAATATGCCATTGTTTTCTGTACATCTGCACCCCCAAGTATTGAAACGTGATAGTCTCCCACTCCAATAGGTGATTATGTAGCGGGTGTTCCTGTTGCCACACAGGGTTTTGTCGGGAATATTCATGTCTTAGACCAGTATGCAATTAAGACCACAATTGCCTCAAATTCTTCAAAGTCATTAATAACTGGCGCTAACCCTGTCTGTAAATCTTTTAAATAAAGCAATATATAATCTGTACATAGGTATATGGCATGCACCTTTACAGCTACTTCTATACCTCTTTACGTTCTCTTTGCTTGGATGACATTTGCAAATGGCGCCATTGCAAACAGCCTTGAAGACAACGGGCGTCCTTGGGCGGGTACCTGTCTTTACTCTGTCTACCTCTGAAATTATGTATCCCTCATGACCATCATAGTTGGGTCAGTAAAAAATGGTTTCATCCATTTCATGCCCCTCCACATATGTCAATACTGTAAATAGTATGTGCAGTTGATGGTGTCAAAGTCCCTATCATGGTCTAGCAACACCACGGTTGAACAAGGACTTGAGGGGTGGAACCTTTGAGCATGTGGAAGAGCCTCCCTAATAGTGGCAAAGATACTCCATCCTCGCACAAATCCACATTGGTCGGGGTGTATCTAAGTACTGGGGGATACAAACTGCCATTATTTCACTTAGTATTTTTTAATCAACATTTAGTTTCAAAACGTTTTTATTAGGTTTTTGTAACTACTAAGTATGCAAGCTAGAGAAAATACAAAAAAAACTCCCTAAACTCCCCTCCCCACCCTACCTCATCAGGCCTCCTCTTTGTAACTTCTCTCCCCTCTGAGCACTCCATCCATTTGTATTATTATTTTCAGGATCTTGAATCACTTTATAATATTGACTACATTGTGATTACTCTAAGATATGAAGAACTCTAAGTCTGCTTGGGCAACTTAGTTCCCTGAAGTCTATTTGAAGTCTCTTTCCTTACCAGGGTCATCCTTATAGAGTTTCTCTAGTCCAAGTAACCACCACAGCTTCCCCAACCATTTATTCTTAGCAGGGGTCACTGGTTGGCCCCAGAGGACAAAGATATCTTGCTTCGATGCCAGAAACCAGTGGGAGTTAAGATGCCATCTTTCCCTTGTAGGGGGGGCTATATCTCCCTGATGATTTGACGTACCTTCCCCCAGTATGTTCGTATCTGTTAGGGTTCTCCTTCCAAAACTCCCCCTCCAACATTCATTGCCTCTTGTGCGCCTCATTCTTGCTAACCTTGAAGGGATCGAGTGCCATTGTTAGAGTCGTTTTAACATGGTGGTCCTCCGCCAGCGTGGGAGGCGAAATTGTTGGTTAGGACCAAGATTCCATTCCATTGTTTTTGGTCGAGGGAAATCTGTAAATCTTTCTGGCAGGCTTTTAGTTTTTAAAGGATGTTTCTCTTCTTGCTGAGGGAAATTGAGAAGTTTATATATGGCTGTCCGGCAAATGTCAATCAATATTAAATTTTCAAATGGGGTAAGTTCTCTAGTCTCTTCTAGGAGAAGAATGGGATTTAAGAGCTACAGTCAAAGCTGGAGATAGCGAAAGCGATCCCCTTCACTAAACCCAAACTCTACTGTCACTTGCACAAACGTCTTCACTTGTCTCTCCTCTATCATATACCCTTTTTTTTTGTTTTGCAGTCTCTCTCCTGCCAGACACAAAAAGCACCATCTCAAAGCCTGGTGTGAAGTCTCTCTTGCACCATAATGCGGTGAAGTGTGATAGTATGACAATAGTCCCTTTTTAGGTGCTAGCTTGTCCCAAACCTGAAGCGTGGCCACGTAACTGGGGAGATATAAATGCTGGGTTCCCTCTGACGGTTATATTTCCATGGGTCTGCCTATAGTGGCCCCCACTTGTATCATCCACCATGAACCAACTTTTTTCTGTTGCCCGCCGGGCGTACTGGAAAAGAAAATGCAGGTGGTGAGCATAATAGTAATGGAAGCGATTCAGTGCCTCCTTTCCCTGCTGAAGTGGTTTCAGGGTGCTTTGGTATTTATTGATTCTTTCCTTGCCAAATAAAGTTCGAGCAGTAGGCCTTGAGTTCTAATATGTAGTGTTTAGCGATGTGCAGGGTCCGTGTTTGGAGCATGTGTACTATCCACGGGAGGATGGACGTTTTCAGGACCCTTACCCTGTCCATTAGCAAGAGGGACACCAGCTGCCCACCTCTAATTTTATTGACCCTTTCATGTATTGAAGATTCATCTCTCTAGTTTTGGCTAAGGTGCTATCCTGATCTATCTAATGGAAGTATCAGCTCATTTCAAGGGACTCGGCTCCTGTACCTGCTGGATTTGGTTCTTATGGAGAAAAATATTTAAGATTTCACATTTACTTAGATTGAGCTTAAAGCCAGATATGCTTCTTAGCCCTAAACTCTGCCATGGCCTGCAGC
The DNA here is from genome assembly GCA_963921515.1 of Calotriton arnoldi. NCBI lineage: Eukaryota > Metazoa > Chordata > Amphibia > Caudata > Salamandridae > Calotriton > Calotriton arnoldi. Next base: position 1,224,653 of record CAWUFW010005625.1, read on the forward strand.
AGCGAGTCGCTGGGATCTGTCACCAACAGCAAAATGTCCCATTGAAATCATAGTGAGCTTGGTAATTTGCGTTCCCAACTTTATCTCCCTAATGGCCGTATCGAGTCTAATTTTCTGCGTAAGCAGGTCCACTGTTAGCGCAAATAGTAAGGACGAAAGCAAACATCCTTGCTGAACACCTGTCTAATTGGCACCCATTGAGAAGTCGACTCATTTACCCTAGTTTTAGCCTTTGGAGCCTGGTAGGTCGCTAGGATCCAGCTGCAAAAGGATCCCCCAAAGTTCATCACCCGTAGCTTGACTGCCACGAAATGGCAAATTACTCTATCAATGTTTTTCTGCCTTTAGGTATATCATTATTGCTTTCTTGTTGCATCTATTTCCAGTAACAAGGAGGTGCAGAGCTTTTTTAATATTATTGCTCACTTGTCTTTTCTGTATAAACCCAGGCTGGTCGGGATGTATAATATCTCCTACTGTAGTCTGCAGGCAAAAGGGTGCTACCTTAGGGCCAGATGTACAACCCTATTTTGCAGGCGCAAACGGGTTTACGACCCGTTTGCTCGTGCAAAATGTGAAAGGGCTATGTACAATTCCTAAATAGCGAGTCGCAATTTATTTGAGACTAGCTATTTAGGAATTGCGAGTCGCTATTAGGAAGGGGCGTTCCCTTCCAAATAGCGACCGCAACCCCATGTATGAATGTTTTGTGACCGCAATTGCAGAAAACACTCACAAATTACCACCCTCTTCAAGAGGGTGGTAATGCAGTCGCAATTTCGAAGGGATCCCCAGGGGACCCCTTCCGCTTTGTGACTGTCTCTAAAAATATTTTTTAAGGGCAGGCAGTGGTCCCAGGGACCACTACCTGCCCTTAAAAAATGAAACTAAAACGTTTCATTTTTTTTTTTTATAAATGCATCCCATTTTCCTTTAAGGAATACGGGCTGCATTTAAAAAAAAAAAAACTGCTTTATTTAAAAACAGTCCCAGGCATGGTGGTCTGCTGAGCCCAGCAGGCCACCATCCCTGGGAGGGCCTGTAATTCTAATGGGCTCGCAAATTGCGAGAGGCTCATTAATATTCATGAGCCTCGCAATTTGCGACCCCATTGGGAATCGCAAACAGTGTCTGAGACATTGGATTTAGCGCCTCGCAATTCGCAACTGAGACGCTAAATCCAATGGTCGTACATCTGGCCCTTAGTCCTTACTGAAGATTTTCATATCCAGTTATATTTGTGAAATTGGCCTATAGAAGGCACACTCGACCAGGCACTTGCCTGGCTTTAGTATTAGGGATACTATTCATTCTGACATGGTGGATTCCACGTTGTTAGAAATGGGATTCTTGGTAGGCTAGGGCGCGGGCCAAAGCCAGGCAAAAACCACCACTCTAGTCAGGATAAGGGAGTTACACTTTTAAAATAACCCCTGCTCACCCCCTTGGTAGCTTGGCACGAGCAGCCAGGCCTATCTTAGAGGCAGTGTGTAAAACATTTGCACATAACCAACAGTAATACAGTGTACGCACTACAAAAGGACACCACACCAGTTTAGAAAAATATCCAATATTTTTATATAATTAAAACAAGACCAAGAACAATAAAGAACCACAATACTATACTTAAAAGTTCACTTTTCAAAAATACGCTGATTAAAAAGAGTTCCTTGTGTGGATAGCGCCGTCCGGGCTACCACGGCGTCGTGAACACACAAATCCAAAACAGTTCTGGCTGACCGCAGGGTCGCAGGCCAGCTACGGTGTCGCGAAGACCCGCAAACAGTACCTTTCAGAGATGCAGGGCGATGGGGCCCTCGAAGTCACACGCGTTGCAGGTCGATTTCCTCTCTGATGGAGTCAGGAGCGCTGGCGTCGGAAGGCGTCGGGTGCTGCGGTGCGAAGTGCAGCGGTGCGGCGTGCGGTGCCCTCAGGTCGCGGTGCGAGCAGCGGCTCGGTGGCGGCGTCAGATGGCGTCGTCGGTGAGACCAGGGTCGCGGTGCGAGATGAAGGCGGTGCTCGTCACGGTGCTGGCAGATCACGGTGCAAGCAGCGGCGTCGTCGTTGCTGAAGCACTGTCGTCGGCTGACGAACTGGAGCCGATGGCCCCGGCGTCGGTAGGCCAAGGCTGCGGTGTGGGATGAGGGTGGTGCGTCGTGTAACTTACGAGCGGTGCCCCCGAACCACGGTGCAAGCAGCGTCGTCGATCTCGGCGGGAAGTGGCGGCGTCAGGCAGGCCAAGGCGTCCTCGTGAAGCCAGGCGATGCGGAGTGCGGTGCCCATAGGTCGCGGTGCGAGCAGCGGCTCAGTGGCGGCGTCAACAGGCGTCGTCGGTGAGACCAGGGTCGCGTTGCGGCGGTGCCCTCTGCGGTGCCAAAGCTTCGGCGTGAAGCGAGGCGGTGCGGAGTGCGGTGCCCACTGGTCGCGGTGCAAGCAGCGGCTTGGTGGCGGCGTCAACAGGCATCGTCGGTGAGACCAGGGTTGCGGTGCGGCATTGCGGCGGTGACCTCTGCGTTGCCTTTAGGACACGGAGTCGGCAGTGGCGTCGTAGACGTCGTCGAGTTGGTGTTCTTCGGGTTGCAGCACAAAACACACAGTCCCCAGTGCTGCGGGTCGAAGAACTTGAAGTCTTTGCTGTTCCTGAGACTTCGTGAACAGGGGGCAAGCTCTACCTCAAGCCCTTGGAGAGACTCACAAATTTAGGTTGCAGAAAGTCCAGTCCAGGCCTTTCACTACCCAAGACAAAAGCAGCCACTGCAGGTCAGCCCAGCAAAGCACCCAGCAAAGCAGTCGTTCCTTTTCGCAGCTTCTCCGGCTCTTCTTCTTGGCATTCTTCTTGTCCAGATGAGTTCTAAAGTTCAGGGGTCTGGAACCCAGCATTTATGTCCAAAAATCCTTTGATCTCTTAGGCAGAGAGGGCCTGTGCCCGGTCAGGACCAGTTCTGCCTTCTCTGGTGTGAATTCCTGGCAGGAGGTGGAGACGGCATTTGTCAGAGGCAGAGCAGGCCCTTTGAGGTGCAAGGAAATCTCCTCCCCCTTCCCCCATCGTAACCCAGGTCTCTTCAGCCCTTTCCTGACCTACCTAGACCATCTGGCGCCCCTCCTGCTCCCCCAGCCTTCTGTCATCCAAAACCCAGACAGGCAATCCACATTCCAGCAGAGGCACACGGGATGACTGAGCAAGAAAATACCCACTTTCCAAAAGTGGTATTTTCAAACACAGAATGTAAAAATCACCTTCACTAAAAGAGGCATCTTTAGATTCTGAGTTCAGGCATACGAAACTTCATTTTCTTACCGAATTCCCTGGGCCAGTTATGTTCATAAGATGTTATGAACAAACCTCCCATTCTGTCCTATGGGGAACTGGTAGCCTTGCAATAGTGAAAAACGAAATTGGCTGTAATTCACTATTAGGACATACCACACACGCATGTCCTACCTTTCACATACATTGCACCCTGCCCACAGGGGTACCTTGGGCCTACCTGAGGGGTGCCTGACATGTAAGAAAAGGGAAGGTTAGGGACCGGCCAGTGTGTGCACTGGCCAAGACGATATGGCAGTTACAAACTGCGCGCAGACTCTGCAATGGCAGGTCTGAGTTACCGTTTTCAGGGCTACTCATGGGGGTGGCACAACCAGTGCTGCAGGCCCCCGGGTAGCATTTGATTCACCGGCCCTGGCACACGCAGTGCACTTTACTAGGGGCTAACAGGTAAATCAAATATCCAATCATGGAAACACCAATCCATAACACAATTTACCATAGGAGCACCTGCGCTTTACCACTGATCAGCAGTGCGAAAAGCGCACAGAACCGTTACACCAGCAAAACAGAGTCAAAACCGGGAGGTCAGAAAGCAAAAACTCAGGGGAAACACGCCAAAAGATGCCAAGTCTAACACACGTCCCCTCCAGCTGAAAGTAGGGAGAACTACCCATTTACCTGGGGGTTATCTTCACTAAGGCGGAAGAACCTGGACAGGCCATCTGCATTGGCGTGCTCTGTGCCAGGGCGGTGTTCCACCGTAAAGTCCATTCCCTGTAGGGAGATGGACCACCTCAGCAGTTTTGGATTCTCCCCCTCATCTGCATTAACCATCTGAGGGGCCTGTGGTCGGTCTGAACTCGGAAGTGAGTCCCAAACAGGTATGGTCTCAGCTTCTTCAGTGCCCAGACCACAGCGAAAGCTTCCCTTTCTATGGCACTCCACCTCTGCTCCCTGGGGAGTAGTCTCCTGCTAAGGAAGACTACCGGTTGGTCTAGGTCCTCTTCGTTCAGTTGTGAGAGCACCGCTCCCACTCCATGCTCTGACGCGTCGGTCTGCACGACAAATTCCTTGGAGAAGTCGGGGGCCTTGAGCACGGGGGCCGTGCACATGGCGGCCTTCAGGGTATCAAACGCCCTCTGGCAAGACTCAGTCCAGATCACCTTTCTCGGTTGCTTCTTGGAAGTCAACTCAGTTAAGGGGGCCACGATGGTGCCATATCCCTTAACAAACCTCCGGTAGTACCCGGTGAGTCCTAAGAAGGCCCTCACCTCTGTCTGGGTCTTGGGTGGCTCCCAAGCCAGGATAGTGTCGATCTTGGGCTGTAGGGGCGCCACCTGGCCGCTCCCTACCTGGTGTCCCAAGTACACCACCGACCCCTGCCCGATCTGGCACTTACTGGCCTTAATCGTGAGGCCTGCTGTCTGCAGCGCCCTCAACACTTCCCTGAGGTGTTGCAGATGTTCGTCCCAACTGGAACTGAACACCGCAATGTCGTCCAGGTACGCGGCGCTGAATTCCTCCAGCCCGGCCAACACCTGGTTGACCAACCTCTGAAAGGTGGCAGGGGCATTCTTCAATCCGAAGGGCATCACCCGGAACTGGTAATGCCCGTCCGGGATTGAGAATGCTGATCTCTCTTTGGCCCCCTCGGTTAGAGCGATCTGCCAGTACCAGGACGTTAAATCGAACGTACTCAGGAATCTGGCCACTCCCAACCGGTCGATGAGCTCATCAGCTCAGGGGATGGGGTGGGCGTCAGTCCGCGTGACGGCATTGAGCCCCCAATAGTCCACACAGAACCGCAGTTCTGGGGCAGCCCCGGGTGCCGTTGCTTTCGGGACCAAGACCACGGGGCTGGCCCATGGGCTACTGGACGGCTCAACCACCCCAACGCCAACATCTTCGAGACCTCCTCTTTGATGCTGGCATTGACCCGGTCAGCCAACCGGTAAATCTTGTGTTTCACCAGGGGGCTGTCACCGGTATCCACGTCGTGGGTACACCAGTGAGTAACACCTGGGGTCAAGGAGAACAGTGGGGCAAACTGCCCCAACAACTGGCGACACTCGCTCTGCTGCTCATCGGTCAGGGCCGGGGAGAGGGTCACACCATCCACCGACCCATCCCCCTCTTGGGCAGACAGGAGGTCCGGGAGAGGCTCACTCTCCGCTTCCTCCCCGTCATCCGTCGCCAAGAGCATGCTCACTTCGGACCTCTCGAAGTGGGGTTTGAGGCGGTTCACGTGGAGGACCCGTAACGGGTTCCGAGGAGCCTGCAAATCCACCAGGTAGGTGACCTCACTTTTGCGCTCCACCACCTCAAAGGGCCCCGTCCACTTGTCCTGTAAGGCACAAGGTTCCACAGGGGCCATGACCCACACTTTCTGCCAGGTTGAAACTCGACCAGAGTGGCATTCTGGTCATACCACTTCCTCATTTCTTCCTGGCTGGCCTTGAAGGTTCGCCTGAGTGAGTTTCCTGAAGCGGGCAGTTTGGTTGCGGAAGGCCAGCATGTAGAGGAACACATCCTGGGGGGTCTTCATGGGAGCGGCCTCCCAGCCTTCCTTTACCAAGCTTAGAGGTCCCCGCACGGGGTGACCATACAGAAGCTCGAAGGGACTGAACCCGAGAGACTTCTGGGGTACCTCACTGTACGCAAAGAGAAGGCACGGTAAGAGGACGTCCCACTTACGCCTCATGGGTTCAGTGAGACCCTTGATCATGCCTTTTAAGGTCTGGTTGAACCTTTCCACCAGACCGTTGCCTTGGGGGTGGTAAGGAGTGGTGAACTTGTACGTAGCACCACACTCCTTCCACAGGGATGTCATATACTTCGATATGAAATTGGTCCCCCTGTCAGAAACCACCTCTCTGGGGAACCCCACGCGGGAAAAGATCCCCATCAACGCCCGGCCCACCACTGGCGCCGTCGTTGTCCTGAGAGGGATTGCCTCCGGGTACCGGGTGGCATGGTCCACCAAGACCAGGATGTACCTGTTGCCCATGGCTGTCTTGGGATCCAGTGGCCCCACGATGTCCATCCCTACCCTTTCAAAGGGTGTCCCCACCACAGGGAACGATTGGAGAGGAGCTTTGACCTTCATACCACTCTTGCCACTTGCCTGGCAAGTTTGGCAGGACCGACAATGCACATCCGACTGCCTTCGCATTCGAGGCCAGAAGAAGTGGGTGACAAGCCGGTCAAAGGTCTTGTCCTGCCCCAAATGTCCTGCCAAAGGCACGTCGTGAGCCAGACCCAGTAGGAAGGTCCGGAAGCGCTGGGGTACCACCAGCACACGGGCTGACCCAGGTTCCGCGACCTTAGGCTCGCTGTACAGGAGATCATTCTCCCAATATATCCAATGTGATCCGGACTGATCACCAGTCGCCTGGGCTGCGGCCTGCTGCCGCAGACCCTCCAGAGAAGGGCACTCTTTCTGCTCCCGGCAGAACTCCTCCCTGGTGGGACCCCCTTCTTGCTGCCAATGGGTCAGCTCAGAGATGTCCCCCAGTTCGGCTACCTGTTCCTCTGTAGGCACCGGGGCGTCCCCCTCGAGGTCCGTCTCCTCCCAGGCCATGGGAACTTCAGGGGCCGGTTTCCCGCGCCCCTTGCCCTTCCTCTTGGCAGGGACCTGGGCCACTGTTTCAGGCTCCGGGTCCTTCTGATCACCCTCTCTGGCCGCCATCGACCGAGTGGACATGCATGCCCACTCTGGCAACCCCAGCATCTCCAAGTGGGACCTGAGCTCAACATCCTTCCATAAGGACTGCTCTAGGTCGTTACCGAGCAGACAATCGACAGGCATGGAAGGGCTCACAACTACCCTTAAAGGACCTGAGACCCCCCCACTCGAAGGGAACCTGCACCACCAGACACTGGCGCTCGGAATTGTCGACTGCAATCACCTGGTGGAATGCCCCGGGGACTACCTGCGTCTCAGGGACCAGGTGACACCGAACTGAGGTCACACTGGCTCCAGTATCCCTGAGAGCCTCTACCCTTTTCCCGTTGATGGTCACCCAGGTGCTGTATTTCTTTGTGTTAGGGGGCACCTGTGCTCCTGGGACCATCTCACTGTCCCCTAGTGAGACGAGGGTCATTTCTGCGGGGTCCCCACCCTCCTGTTGGGACTCCTCCTCCTCCTCCCCCAGCGCTACGCTAGCCAACACTTTGGACGGTCCACCGGTGGGTGGCTGTGTCCCCTTTGGGCACCGGGGGTCTCCCCTCATGTGCCCCACCTGGTCACAGGCAAAACACTTGCGGGGGCCGGTCTCGGCAGGCTTTCTTGTCGGAACCCTTGCTTCTTATCTCCGGGGGGATGGGAACCTTTATCCTGGGTGTTATTTTGGGGCCCTTTCGAGAACTCCTGTGTTTTACCCTTGTCCCCCCCACTTTTCTGCTGGGAACCCTGCCCACCTTTGAGTCCCCCCCAAACGCTTTCTTGTGGACCCTGGTACTCACCCAGCGGTCCGCCTCCATAGCAAGCTTCCTGGGGTCAGTTAGCTTACTATCAACTAGGTGCTGGCGCAGATCTGCAAAACATAGACTAGACAAGTGCTCCCACGCAATCAAATTGTAGAGCCCCCGAAAATCTGTCACATTACTGCCCTTCACCCAGCCATCCAACGACCGAGAAAACCCATCCACACATTCCAGCCATGTGTTGGCATCAGATTTCTTCCAGGACCTAAACTGATCCCGGTACTTTTCAGGAGTGAGACCATACCTAGTGAGAAGGGCTTCCTTCATATCAGCATAGGTGAGGTTAGGCCCCTTACCCAAAGCTGTCAAAGTATTCCTGGCTTCCTCTGGAAACAGAGACCACAATCCTGCTCCCCAATTCTCCTCAGGGACCCCTTTCATGTGTATCGCTGCCTCATAACCCTGAAACCACCTCTGTATGTCACCCCCCTTCTTGAACTCTCTGCCCACATTTTTAGGGATGTGTACGATTTGGTCTGTCTGCCTTGACGAGTTGCTGCCACCATCCGAGCCGGGCCTACTCTTCAGCTCCAGCTCTTTAAGACCTCGTTCATGTTCCAATAGCATTCTCTTCTCCTCCATGGCCAATCTAATCTTTTCTAGCTCCGTGGCTGCTCTCCTTGCTTCCCGCCTGTCCTCCAGCTCCTCTGGGGACAGGCCACTGCTGCCTGGTCGGAAGGGTTCCCCCCTCCCAAAAGCACATCCACCCTAGGACTAGGCTCCCCCGCCTCTCCACTAAGGTCACCAGATTGCCCACTTGCGTCTCTGGCTGCTACCCAGGCCCTCAGCGCCTTTTGTAGCTCGTCCTTCCTAGTGAGGCCTCTGATTTGGACTTTTAGGTTTTTGCAAACGGACTTCAATTCTCTCACAGTGTAGAGCTCCAACCTATCCTCCTCAAAGGCAATGTCCATGGATGCAACGGATGATGCTATTGATTCCGGCATGGTGAAGTAGAAAGTTCACCTGGCATGATCACAAAAATCGGCCAAAAAGAAAACGGGTTAGTATGTGGTACGTAATGGTCTGCGATATGGTAGTAGTGCACACCAATCACTGTAAGTCAAGTGCAAACGCAAGTCTTATCCTCACTGCTGACAACCAATGTTAGAAATGGGATTCTTGGTAGGCTAGGTCGCGGGCCAAAGCCAGGCAAAAACCACCACTCTAGTCAGGAGGATAAGGGAGTTACACTTCTAAAATAACCCCTGCTCACCCCCTTGGTAGCTTGGCACGAGCAGCCAGGCCTATCTTAGAGGCAGTGTGTAAAGCATTTGCACATAACCAACAGTAATACAGTGTACGCACTACAAAAGGACACCACACCAGTTTAGAAAAATATCCAATATTTTCATATAATTAAAACAAGACCAAGAATGATAAAGAACCACAATACTATACTTAAAAGATCACAATTCAAAAATACGCTTATTAAAAAGAGTTCCTTGTGTGGATAGCGCCGTCCGGGCTACCACGGCGTCGTGAACACACAAATCCAAAACAGTTCTGGCTGACCGCGGGGTCGCAGGCCAGCTACGGTGTCGGGAAGACCCGCAAACAGTACCTTTCAGAGATGCAGGGCGATGGGGCCCTCAAAGTCACACGCGTTGCAGGTCGATCTCCTCTCTGATGGAGTCAGGAGCGCTGGCGTCGGCAGGCGTTGGGTGCTGTGGTGCGAAGTGCAGCGGTGCGGCGTGCGGTGCCCTCAGGTCGCGGGGCGAGCAGTGGCTTGGTGGCGGTGTCAGATGGCGTCGTCGGTAAGACCAGGGTCGCGGTGCGAGATGAAGGCGGTGCTCGTCACGGTGCTGGCAGATCACGGTGCAAGCAGCGGCGTCGTCATTGCTGAAGCGCTGCTGTCGGCTGACGAACTGGAGTCGATGGAGCCGGTGTCTGTAGGCCAAGGCTGCGGTGTGGGATGAGGGCGGTGCGTCGTGTAACTTATGAGCGGTGCCCCCGAACCACGGTGCAAGCAGCGGCGTCGATCTCGGCGGGAAGTGGCAGCGTCAGGCAGGCCAAGGCGTCCTCGTGAAGCCAGGTGGTGCGGAGTGCGGTGCCCACAGGTCGCGGTGCGAGCAGCGGCTTGGTGGCGGCGTCAACAGGCGTCGTCGGTGAGACCAGGGTCGCGGTGCGGCGTTGCGGTGGTGCCCTCTGCGGTGCCAAAGCTTCGGCGTGAAGCGAGGCGGTGCGGAGTGCGGTGCCCACAGGTCGCGGTGCAAGCAGCGGCTCGGTGGCGGCGTCAACAGGCGTCGTTGGTGAGACCAGGGTTGCGGTGCGGCGTTGTGGCGGTGCCCTCTGCGTTGCCTTCAGGACACGGAGTCGGCAGTGGCGTCGTAGACGTCGTCGAGTTGGTGTTCTTCGGGTTGCAGCACAAAACACACAGTCCCCAGTGCTGCGGGTCGAAGAACTTGAAGTCTTTGCTGTTCCTGAGACTTCGTGAACAGGGGGCAAGCTCTACCTCAAGCCCTTGGAGAGACTCACAAATTTAGGTTGCAGAAAGTCCAGTCCAGACCTTTCACTACCCAAGACAAAAGCAGCCACTGCAGGTCAGCCCAGCAAAGCACCCAGCAAAGCAGTCGTTCCTTTTCGCAGCTTCTCCGGCTCTTCTTCTTGGCAGTCTTCTTGTCCAGATGAGTTCTAAAGTTCAGGGGTCTGGGACCCAGCATTTATGTCCAAAAATCCTTTGATCTCTTAGGCAGAGAGGGCCTGTGCCCGGTCAGGACCAGTTCTGCCTTCTCTGGTGTGAATTCCTGGCAGGAGGTGGAGACGGCATTTGTCAGAGGCAGAGCAGGCCCTTTGAGGTGCAAGGAAATCTCCTCCCCCTTCCCCCATCGTAACCCAGGTCTCTTCAGCCCTTTCCTGACCTACCTAGACCATCTGGCGCCCCTCCTGCTCCCCCAGCCTTCTGTCATCCAAAACCCAGACAGGCAATCCACATTCCAGCAGAGGCACACGGGATGACTGAGCAAGAAAATACCCACTTTCCAAAAGTGGTATTTTCAAACACAGAATGTAAAAATCACCTTCAGTAAAAGAGGCATCTTTAGATTCTGAGTTCAGGCATACGAAACTTCATTTTCTTACCGAATTCCCTGGGCCAGTTATGTTCATAAGATGTTATGAACAAACCTCCCATTCTGTCCTATGGGGAACTGGTAGCCTTGCAATAGTGAAAAACGAAATTGGCTGTAATTCACTATTAGGACATGCCACACACACACGGGGCATGTCCTACCTTTCACATACATTGCACCCTGCCCACAGGGGTACCTTGGGCCTACCTGAGGGGTGCCTGACATGTAAGAAAAGGGAAGGTTAGGGACCGGCCAGTGTGTGCACTGGCCAAGTCGATATGGCAGTTACAAACTGCGCGCAGACTCTGCAATGGCAGGTCTGAGTTACCATTTTCAGGGCTACTCACGGGGGTGGCACAACCAGTGCTGCAGGCCCCCGGGTAGCATTTGATTCACCGGCCCTGGCACACGCAGTGCACTTTACTAGGGGCTAACAGGTAAATCAAATATCCAATCATGGAAACACCAATCCATAACACAATTTACCATAGGAGCACCTGCGCTTTACCACTGATCAGCAGTGCGAAAAGCGAGCAGAACCGTTCAACCAGCAAAACAGAGTCAAAACCGGGAGGTCAGAAAGCAAAAACTCAGGGGAAACACGCCAAAAGATGTCAAGTCTAACACACGTTCTCATTAAATATTATTTCTTTAAAGACCTTGAAGTAATAGGGATGCACTGAAAACCTCATAGAAGGTTGCTTTGAACCCATCTGGGACCTGTGCTTGGGTGCATTTTTGAGACCATCTGTATTATTTCCTCTTTCTTTGATGGGTTCCTCCAGCCTCTTATCAGGTTTTGCCTGCACAGCGCTTGTGAAATCTAAAAATGTTTAAAGGGGCTTAGAACCAGACCTATGCTTACCTTTACTTACCATTCGTTGATTCCAACGTCGCTCTAATTTACATGCTTCTGATTGGTCAGCACATCATCTGCTTTATCTTTGCACCTCTTCCTGCTTTGCCTGTCCATGCCGTGGGGCATGGCCCAAGGTACAGCATCCGGTCGCTGGCTAGTGGCCAGTGTCCTTCCACTGGATGCACACTTGGAAGGTCCTTCTTAGGTCGAGCCTAGCGCAGCGCGCATGCGCTGCTCTAGCAGAAGGCCTCTTGGAATCACTTCAGACTTTCTGCAAACTCGTGCGTGTGGTGTTCGATTTTCCACACATGCTAATGGCCTTTGCGTGTGGCTTTCAAAAAAGAAAGCACGCAATTGGCCAAAGGCGGGTGCATGCCCCACCTTTTCTGAAAATGTTTACTCTCACAGCGTTTAGCTGTCGGGAGCGAGCAGCGGCGCGCAGCGTGCCATCTGTTGTGGATCATGTTTCATTTCAAGACCTTGCAGCTTTCCTTACAAGGCGCGTCCCCTCCACCCCGGCCAAGGGACAGACCCCACCGCCACAAGAGTGCACGCTTCTTTTTCCAGCACTCGCATTTCATCTGTCAGCACTCTCTTCCTGCACCGTTATCTTTGTATTAGTATGTTATTGTCAAGACATTTGCTGTACTCTGTAGTTGGCCTCTATAGTCGCCTCTTTTTCGGTACCATCTTAAAAATTGACCGCACCTTTTAACATTAGCGTGTTTTCATCACCGTGGTGCGCGCTTCCTTTCACACCTCTGCGCAGCTGTGGTGCTTGCTACCTTTGACATCTCTGCATAGTGCACAGCTGTGGTGCGTGTTTCCTTTCCCCACATTGCTTTTGCTGCTCGCTCGATCCAGGGGCTCTCTACAGTGCACAGCTGTGGTGCATGCTTCCTTTCCCCCCCATTGCACAGTACACAGCTACAAAATTGACCGCACCTTTTAACATTCGCGTTTTTTCAGCACCGTAGTGCGCGCTTCCTTTTACACCACTGCGCAGCTCTGGTGCGTGCTACCTTTGACATCTCTGCACAGTGCACAGCTGTGGTGCGTGCTTCCTTTCCCCACATTGCTTTTCGGACTCGCTTGATCCAGGGGCGTAACACAGGCCCTTGCTGGGGGCTTAATTTGAGCCGGTGTCTGCCGGTGCGCACATGGGCACTTAATTATTAGCACTTGCTTTTTGTGCGTGCTTGCTGGCACCGGTTGCTAAATAATGCCTCTGCGCAGCTGTGGTGCCTGCTACCTTTCACATCTCTGCACAGTGCACAGCTGTGGTGCGTGCTTCCTTTCCCCCATTGTACAGTACACAGCTTAAAAATTGACTGCACCTTTTAACATTCGCGTTTTTTCAGCACCCTGGTGCGTGCTTCCTTTCACACCTCTGCGCAGCTGTGGTGCGTGCTACCTTTGACATCTCTGCACAGTACACAGCTGTGGTGCGTGCTTCCTTTCCCCCCATTGCACAGTACACAGCTTCAAAATGGACCGCACCTTTTAACATTCGTGTTTTTTCATCACCGTGGTGCGTGCTTCCTTTCACATCTCTGCGCAGCTGTGGTGCGTGCTACCTTTGACATCTCTGCACAATGCACAGCTGTGGCGAGTGCTTCCTTTCACCCCACTGCACAGTAGTGGCGCGTGCTTCCTTTCACAACACTGCACAGTGCAGATATGTGGTGTGTGCCTCCTTTCACCCCAGTGCACAGCTGTGGTGCTTGCTTCCTTTCACCTTATTACACATTGCACAGCTGTGGTGCGTGCTTCCTTTCACCCCACTGCACAGCTTAAAAATTGACTGCACCTTTTAACATTCACGTTTTTTCAGCACCATGGTGCGCGCTTCCTTTCACACCTCTGCGCAGCTGTGGTGCGGGCTACCTTTGACATCTCTGCACAGTGCACAGCTGTGGTGCGTGCTTCCTTTCCCCCCATTGCACAGTACACAGCTTAAAAATGGACCGCACCTTTTAACATTCGCGTTTTTTCATCACTGTGGTGCGTGCTTCCTTTCACATCTCTGCGCAGCTGTGGTGCGTGCTACCTTTGACATCTCTGCACAGTGCACAGCTGTGGTGCGTGCTTCCTTTCCCCCCATTGCACAGTACACAGCTGTGGCGAGTGCTTCCTTTCACCCCACTGCACAGTAGTGGCGCGTGCTTCCTTTCACAACACTGCACAGTGCAGATATGTGGTGTGTGCCTCCTTTCACTCCAGTGCACAGCTGTGGTGCTTGCTTCCTTTCACCTTATTGCACATTGCACAGCTGTGGTGCGTGCTTCCTTTCCCCCCATTGCACAGTACACAGCTTAAAAATGGACCGCACCTTTTAACATTCGCGTTTTTTCATCACCGTGGTGCGTGCTTCCTTTCACATCTCTGCGCAGCTGTGGTGCGTGCTACCTTTGACATCTCTGCACAGTGCACAGCGTGCTTCCTTTCCCCCCATTGCACAGTACACAGCTGTGGCGAGTGCTTCCTTTCACCCCACTGCACAGTAGTGGTGCGTACTTCCTTTCACCCCACTGCACAGTGCACAGCTGTGGTGCGTGTTTCCTTCACCCCACTGCAAACGTTAACAAAGCCAATAGCTCTGTCTAAACACTTATAACATCCGAAAGGCGAGACCTATTGGCTATGCCAATGCTTGTTTCCTATTTGCTATCTAGCTATACAAGGGCATCTGCAGGCTGTTTCCCCTCCTACCCAGTGCTCTTCCCACATCGTTCCTGACACCCTTCCCCGCCACTCAGTATTGTGTCTTTCCCTCTCTCCTCATTGCTTGCCCGTCCCCCAATCCCCTGTGCCTTGCTGCTGATTCTGCTATAACACTGCTTTGTTTTTCCCTGGCTGTGTATATGCTGTGCTTTAAGGCGTTTCTAACTCTGAAGCGACATTATGTGCAGGGGAAGGGCTGGTGCCTCGGTGCTGTGTATGCACGCGGCGAACTCGCCGTGATGTCTAAGCACACAACACACCGCTTCAGGCTGCAAGTATAATTGTATTTATATAGCAGGTACTACAGTTTAACAAAATGTATCCTTTAAAGGAAAATCTTGGTGACTAATTTAGGCATTTGTTAAAAAAATGTGCTTAATGCTCATATTTAAAAACGTCCCGACGTGGTTCCTTCAGTATTACTCCGTGATTTCCCAAAGAACCCCAATCACGCATTTATTTGCATAGTACTCAAACATCAGCAGTCAGGAGCAGCACACGACACTGCCCTCACAGCCCCTCTTTATGCAGATAATAAAGTTCCAATATGAGTTTTACACTTAATGAGTCAGGCTGTTGTTGAAGACATGAGGCTTACACACAGTGCTTGGAATGGTACTCCTTGTCTGAGGCACATCTAGTAAACCTTTGCGCATAGATCTAGACTTGCATTGTATTTTATGGACTGTGAGGTGTTTCAGACCAGGCTTCAAGGTCTTAGACTCTTGCCAACCATCGGGATTTGCGCTACTGTGCGGAACCCAGGCCGTGTGCGTTTGACTCGCTGTTCACTTGGAGTTGTGCCTGGAGCCACATTTGCTTTCTCTTTATGCTTCGTGACATGTCTTAAAAAATCTCAACCCCACTAATATGAACACTTTGGGTCTGCACCGTGTAAGTAGAGTGTAAGCTCTTGTTGAACATCTGTCAAAATGTGGAGCACCTCTGGGTGAACGTACACATCCTCTATTTCACTGGATAAAAGCAGAAGGCAGACCAAAAAAAAAGGAATAGCGCAGGGTGACACAGTCCATGGTGGCCGCGTCTTAGTGCACGGAAGCTCAACTGCTGTACAACATATAAAAAAACTTTGACAAAGCCATTAGATTTTGCATAGGCGAAACCTGTTGGCTTTGCCAATGCTTGTTTATGTTAGAAGATATTTTCGTAGCAACGCTTCTGCAACATATTGTGTGTCTTCCACGGGGCTCACCAGTTCTCCTGCATATAGAACCTTTGAAAGTGTTTTCGCTTTATTGGTTTCATTTGTAATTAAGTTATCATTGGGACCATTCACTTTCTTTTATTCAATATTGAAAGTCCATGTTCTTATCGAACCACGTCGGGCCAGGAGCCCTTGGTGTCTGGATTTGTCACACCTCTGTTGCAGGCCTCCATTTTGTCTTCTACTGTGGATAGGCCATCTCACTCAGGAGTGGAGCAACTTATTTCAGTTGCAAATTTGAAACATTGTGTCTGACAGCTTGGCAGATGATAGGCGGTCCCATTCTTCCTGGGGTTTGCCTGAGGACCTCTTATAGGCGGCGAGGCATCCCCGCACCAGGGCGATGCATTCCAATAAATGGAGATTTTTGCTGCGGCTGAGTGCTTCTTCAATTCTATTGACTCTAGTTTGCTCAGACGGTACATATTCTTCAATTCGTGTTTCTAAGCTAAGAAGGACATTGGTATTGCTACGATGAAGGTTAATGAACTGCGATTTTTGGCCTGCACTTTTCTTTTCTTTACTTTTTTGCTGGAACATGGTTCTTTTTTTAAGTTATCAGTGGTTGCTGCTTTTTTTAAAAATTGTACAAATAGATTCTTTTATAGTGCCAGGATGACATGTTTTGGATTGCGAGAGTTCAACAAAAGGCACCCTGTCTCTTTAAGGGACCAGGAGCATCAATCCGAATCCCATGATCTCCAGCTATCTAGAACATTAACTACTTTACAGTATGCCATCAGGTTTCCACAGCAATCACAGCACAGAAACCCCTCTGATTGCTGCCACTGACGACAGCAGCCTTCAACACCATCTCTCACTACACCCATGTCTGAAGGCTATACCACACCGTAACACAAGTACAAGCTTTAAAGGGGATAGCCTCCTTCCTTCCAGGCAGAAACAGAATGTCAAGCTTCCACCATACACCACAGAACCTAAGAAACTCATCTGCACAAGGATCATCTCCATGCCCAACACTCTTCAACATCTACATGGCACCACTCGCAGACATTCACAGAGCCCATGGAATTGACATCATATCCTAAGCTGACAACATGCAGCTCATCCTATCTTTGACTGACAACGCTAACACCACCAGATACAACTCCATAAACTGCATGACCTGCGTGGCAGACTGGATGAAACTAAACTGCCTAAACCTCAACACAGACAAAACAGAAGGACTGATCTTCAGAAACAAGAGTTCATCCTGGGACTCCTCCTGGTGGCTAGCGGAACTATGACCCATGCCAATCCCTTCGGAACAAGCCAGAAACCTAGGACTCATCCTGGACAACAAACTCAAAATGGAACCCCAGGTAAACCAACTCTTGCTTCCTCATCCTACGAATGCTACGCAAGATCATCAAATGGCTACCCCCAAACCATCAGATGCACCATTATTCAAGCCCTCTCATGAGCAGGCAGGATTATGGCAACTCACTTTACACCGGGATCCCAACCCACCTCACTTTGGGGCCGATTCACAGAACTAATCTGTGATAAAATCCTAAACTTACTACTTTTGGTATTCACAGAAGGCATTTAGAAGTAGTAAAGTTAGGAATCCTAACTTTACTACTACTAAATGCCTTCTGTGAATACCAAAAGTAGTAAGTTTAGGATTTTGTCTCAGATTACTTTTGTGAATCGGGTCCTCAGAGAGCAGACCATTCAGGATGCCACCACCAGACTCCTCCACACCCACATCTTGCCTCACCTCAGAGAGCTACACTGGCTCCCTATCCAGAAAAGCTGGCAATTCAAGCTACTCACCCACGCATTCAAGGCCCTCCATAACATTGGGCTTGCCAACCTCAAACACCAGCAAACTGCTATCTACATCTTTCTCTCGCACATATCCCACGCATCTACAGAAGCAGAGCTGGACGTCACTCTTTTTCCTACATCACCGCCAAGACCTGAAACGACCTCCCCCTATACATCAGAACCTCTTCTTCACTATTAGACGTTTGAAAGAAGTTGAAGATCTGGCTATTCAACTAGACCTACGGATCCACACATGTTCAAGCACCTGGATACCTTCACGGGTGACAAGTGCGCTTAACAAATTAACATAACATAACACACTACTGGCAATTTACCTCCCTTTTGTTCTTTTATCTGGCTCAATTTAGAGGAATGCTGGAACACTCTGGGTGTGTCCTCACTTGTTTTTCTGTAAAGTTACTTTCAAAATTTGCAATTTATTATACTTCACTCAATGTCATTCAGTGCTAGGAATCATTTAGAAGTGTTACCCTTTTGTTCCACCATTTATCCAGCACTTTGCCTTTACTATTTGTGAATTGCCCTGCTTGTGCTAGAACAACATTGCTACAGAGCCTCTCAGTGTCTGTATGGTCTGCATCTCACCCTCGCATTCTGTCAGAGTGTGAATTTTGTTAAAAATATCAAAAAGAACTTTCAAAACAAAGTCATCAGGCTCAAGGAGAAGATGGAGGAACTCGGGACAAAGGAAGAAAAGCAACAAGGCCTCAAAAGGAAGTTATCTTCCACTATTAAAGTGCCTTCCTCCACTAAGGACTCCCACAGCAGGAGATTCAAGGAAAGCAAATAGACAAAAGCAGGTAAGAAAATCATTGTCTCAATCATCAACATTCTCATTTGACATTGAAGACCACAACATTGGTGAAGGGAATGGTGCCAACTTGCTCATCGTTGTGGACAAGATTGTTATTGGCATCAATGTCACGACACTTGATTAATTTTCCATCTGGAAAGTCCTTGGCCTTGAAATATTTAAGACCAGAGCCGATCTCACATCCTTCGTGAAGTTACCCATTGATGTCACACAGATCAACTAAAGATTTTGAACATTGAGCCAATCTCATGAACAAACTTCAAGGTAGAGACTAAAAGCCAGGTCTAGAGTTTGGCAGAGGGATCATCTTTCCTCCGTCATAGCAGAACTGATCCATGTGTTGGGCTGGAGGTTAACCACCTGCAGTACTTGGCATTTGGGCTGACGGCTGCCATCCGTCATGATGGAGGAAGGATCACCTGATGCCCTTCAGTCTTCCATATGTTACCCTGTGCACCATCTCCATTGCTGGGCAGCCCACCATCAGTGTTGATACAGTGGACATCTGTATGCTTTATTTAATGATGAATGAGATAATTAGGGTTTAGCCCTAGTTATTTGCAGCACAGGCCCAGACAACACCCATAAGCCATAGAAGGGAAATGTGGGCCATAATCGTAGATAGGGTGAATGCTGTCTCCAACGCCAGATGCTCACAGGAGGTCATCCACAAGCAGTGGAATGACCTGTGGTGGAGAGTCTGTTGCCTCACATCCAAGTCGTACCAAGAAGCCCTGTCAACTGATGGTGGGTCTCCCAGGCCACTCATCCTCATGCCCTAGGAGGAGAAGGTGTTGTCCATACTCCACACTGAGGGAATTGTTGGAATTCCAGGCAGAGTGGAGACTGGGAAGTATAAACACTAGCTCTCTCTCACTAACATATTTACCCACTCTGGCACCCCTATTCCATAACACAAATCTCTGTACTAATGACAACCTGTTCACACAGGTATGCTATCTGATTTGTTTCTCAACCTAAAACTTTTCCAGTGTAATCACTATTTACCATTTCCTTACTCTGTCGCACATTTTCCTTAATGCAACTCATATTAGACACCAATTCAAACATGTGTAACATCACATTTGGACACCAAATCAAACCCTCTCCTATGTAACGGCAACATCTATCCAGTGACTTGTCCCACTATAAGGTGCACCCACTCTTATTAGGATCAGATAGCACCTACTAACTCTCAATGCCTTACCAGTAGTACAAGGTGGACCAAATGAACCCATGACACTGAGACTAAACTGTTCCAGTTCAGGGTTTTCTTTTAGCACATGACTGTTTTTGGAGTTTCTGTTCAATTTTACTTCTCCTATTGAACTAAGACACATGATTATTTTAAATGATATGTTAAATACAAAAAAGTCAAGGAATGAAAATGTGGTATCACAATGACATGGATCCATCTTGAAAAGTGCAGATTCCTCATTAGAAAAAAACACAACCCACATCCATCGCCCCATCTACATTGGACTGGAAATAGAGTGATGTTTTATAAGACCCTCAAGAACACAGCAAAGTGGTTTCTGCCTGCTGAACAGAGTGGTAAAGCTGTACCATTCAACTATGGCGCACTATAGCTCCGGTAACAATATATGGTAAGTAGAAGGGACACTGTTGCCAGCTGATGCACAGAGATTGTTTGAGGGATTTTTCTTGCAAAAACACAGTCATAGATACTATATAAAAACTGAGGGTTCGTGCAGCACCTACACTGTGCCTCTTGCTAATGGGCCCAACACTACAAAAGGGGCTGGGTCGATTCACAGTCAATCAGCAACCCTAGATGTCTTTCCCTCATGCCTGTATATTGCCTACATTGTCTAATTTGTGTGTAATTTTTTTAATTAATATATAATGCCTTTGTACTGAACTGAAGCATTGGGATGCTCATTTTTGGGAATACACTCTTGGCTGTATGTTGCGATCCGAGGGTGCTGTAAACCCACACTAACTACATAAGTAAGCCTAATGAAGACAAACATGATTAAAAACATTTACGTATGTTCAATTTAAAATCTGGAGCTACACATTATGTAGACAGCAATTGCAGGCCTAAGGGAGTGTAAGTGTATTTTCTTCTACTCATCATTAACTGACGAGTGCAAGTTTATTGGCATTTAAGGAGCTTACTCATAATCTAGTAAAGCACATGAATCGGCATCTATCATTTGATACAGCACTAATGATATGATATGCTATTTATATTGCGCACAGCTACTCCAAGGAGTGTCCCGGCGCAGTACTAGCTGAAAGTCGGAGAGGAAGAAGTTAGTCCTGCGTGAAGAACCAGATTTTCAGTTTTTTTTAAAAAAAAGACCTGGCTCACTTATTGAGCGTAAGTCCAGGGGAGCTAATTACAGGCAGATGCACCCAAAAAAATTAGCGATCTACCTCCTGCTCCTGGATCCTGGGGATGCAATGCCAGAAATTTATTGGTGGATCGTAGCTGTCTTGAAGGGTTGTAAAAGCTGAATCTGGCACTTAGATAAGTAGGTCCTTTACAATAAAGGGCTGCATGTACCAACACCATAGCATTGAATTTTACTCTCTTCCTGATGGGCGGTCAATGGAGGTCCCAAAGATGAGACCTAATATGTGTCCGCCTTGGTAGGTTAAGCAAAAGGCGAGCCGCCTGAAGTTTGTCCAAGAGATATTCCGGAAGGCCCAAATAAAGTGCATTACCATAGTCAATTCGGGACGTAATCAATGCCTGGATAACTGTTTTCTTTGCATGGAAAGACAACAAAGGCAGAAATTTCTTTAGGGATCTCATGATCCCAAAGCAGGTCCCAAACAACCTATTAATTTGGGGACCAAATGACAGCATATTATCAAACAAAATCCCGAAATTGTTTGCTGAATCTCTTTAAAAATCAGGCAGGGGTGCATCGTCTGGCCAAAAAGTTAGCCAGAACTGTGGTGGGAACTCGCCAAAGAGGGGAATTTCCGTTTTTTCCTCATTACATTTCAATTGCACCTTTGCTAGCCACTGATAAACTGCAGTGAGACAGAATTTAATATGAGAGCTCTTCAATTCTGTTCCCTTGTTCCAGGAGAAGAGCAAATGTGTATCGTCCGCATTGGAGATCACTTTTGCTCCTAATTCTTCTACTACCTGGATCAGAGGGGTGAGGTATATGTTGAAAAGTGTAGGGCTCAGCGCCGATCCCTGTGGGACCCCTGTATCCACCTTTTGCGGACTTGCGGAACAGGGGGAAATCCAAACCTGTTGGCTTCTATTTTCTGAGAAAGATGTCAACCACCTCCAGGCTTGCCCTGTCACTCCTATATCCTGAAGATGGTCTAAAAGGAGTGCATGTGGGACCATGTTGCACGCTGCCGACACGTCCAATAATATTAGTGCAGCTACGCCACCTGTGTCCAGGGTACCTCTAATGAATTCCGATACCTCTACCAATGCCATTTCTGTACTGTGCTGGGCTCTGAATATATTGTACAAGTTAAACTTTAACATGTACAATACTATACTTACTTTAACTCATCTTAGATAGTGTTTACCAATTTGTCAATCTAAATGTAATTTTGCATTTTCTGACTATTTATGTCCGTTAAACACAGTGTTGGGTATCAGAAGTGGAGTACGCTGCACTAGAAGAACCGAGAGCAGTACATTACTAAAACCATATTCAATTTATGTGTAACCTGTTAGTATATTTGAACAGAGGGTGTTACCAATTATTATTGTTTGTGTCAAATATTGAGTTCTCACAAATTTCCAAATGTCACACATCGTTCAGGTACAGATTATTTTCATAATGTTCTGACACTAAGTTTCCAAACTGTTTCTAATATATTCAGACACAGTCCTTGTATTTTAATGAAAAACAAACAAACCAAGTATGTACAAAAACGTAATAACGTCGTTAAGAACATGTCTGTACCTAGATCTTAGATGACTCATGAATGTATCAGCATAAAAATGGTGTCTATTTGTAAACCTTGTTCTTGTCATACATATCATAAGCCTTTTTAGATTGGTTAAAAAACCCACAAATTGATCAAGAAAAATGAATAGAAATTGTCTGTGAAAATAGTATCTTGTATTGAGGATAGTGGCACCCTTACTCATCGGAGGGAGTATTTGTAAGAAAGAAAGAAGAAATTAAACAAGGTACTATTTTTACAGACAAATCCTTTTCACTTTTTC
The DNA here is from genome assembly GCA_963921515.1 of Calotriton arnoldi. Lineage (NCBI taxonomy): Eukaryota > Metazoa > Chordata > Amphibia > Caudata > Salamandridae > Calotriton > Calotriton arnoldi. The sequence continues at coordinate 1,247,073 of CAWUFW010005625.1, forward strand.
AATGGTTGTAAAAGAGTTCCGGGCTGGCCTCAGCGGTTTAATTCTCCCGCCCGACCGAGTAATAACTGGAAAATTTCCTTGTGGCATATTGCACAAAAGGAGCCTGGACTCCTAGAGCCAATAGCAATAGTAACCTCCTCCTAATGGAGTATTAATGGTTATAAGAGGCTGGACAGTGAAAGAAAAGGACATCCCCTTAGTATAATTAAACCTATCACCACTCAACGTCCCAAATTGACCATAGAGTTTAAGGGGACAGTTCTTTTAATCTTTTTCTCTTTCTTCATCCTGTTTTATTCCCTCTGCTGGATTATATTTCATATATTAAGGTGTCTGGGGTTTTCCCTAACTGAACGACTGAGAAGGAGGTAGAAAATCCACAACCACAGACATAATGAATAAAAAATACACAGAACTCTAACCAGAAGAACAGATTATTTTATTAAACATTTCTTCCATACAAATTACCTGATGCCTTGTTTTGTTTCTTCCGAGGGACACTACTCAGAGGAAGAAGATTGTGTTGAGTCCAGAAAGAAAAGAAACAAGAAGCCATCAGTGGAATAATTGTAGTATTGGCACAGTCCATATAAGTGGGACAAAAACAAATACCATCAGCCAATGAACTGAGAAGCTCCGAGAAAACTTAGAACGTTGTGTAAATATTCATCCCCCACCCCACCAAATTCCCTTACTAATATTATGTGACTGGAAGATGCCACACAAGTGGCAATAGCTCTGGACAACAGAAAGGAAGAAAGGCACATACTGAACCAGCACATCATTACCAACATGGGCAGTTCCATGATACAACAGTGCAATGTTGGGGTCCAGGAATTTTGGTATGGCCACATGTCCTGAGCGGTCTCTCCACACTCCTGGGTGTCTTGTACAATTCTGTTTTGTCCAGTATGGTTATTCAACTTCGACGGTTTGCTCCTGTAACAGAGACAAATCTTTTAAGGATGGTACAGGAAATTAACCAGTCTGTACTACATACATAGTATACTCATTGGCTGAAGTCAAAGCAGTCTTTTTAGCTGCAAAGACAACAAAGTTGGTGAGCAAAAGAATGATGGATTTAACCCAGATCTCTTGACTGGGGGTGAATGTTTTGATTTGTTCTGCATTCCGTCCATCAATTGTGTGTCTTTTTCAAAGACAACAAAGGCATCCCCTCGAAACACTTCTTTATGAGAATTCTGGTGGACAGCACATTTAACAAGTTCAGTCCGCTGGGGTAAAAGTAAAGCGTTTAACAAATTCTGTACATACAAGACATTTTTAATCATGGTAACGGCAGATGTTAAGAAACCCATCTGTAATCACAGAAATCCAAAATACTCCAAATGCATACTTTGGGTCTGAGAATACGGTTACAGTATTTTTTTCCACAAGGATAAAATCTGGGGTATGTGCGACAAGTTCAGCAACTTGGGCAGATCTCACATTGGGCAGGCTGCAGCTTTTGGCAAATTGATATACAATACATGTAGAGTATCCTGCAACAAATTCCCTTCATTTCGAAGACATAATCCTTCCACAAAATACGCTAACTCGCAGTTTGGTATTGGTGCATCTGTAAGATTGCTGCAGGGTTTTACTACATATTCAGTTACCACAAGACAAGTATGGGATTCTCCCTCCTTGCTGGCAGGCATAAGAGATGCCGGGTTCAGAGTCTTGCAACAGGCTGGGGTGATATAAGAGGCAGACAATAATAGAAACTCATAGCATGATAACCTGGCAGTGGAAAGGTGTTGGGTCTTGATAGTGAGGAGGAGAGTAACAACCGAGTAAGGAACAGCCACAATCAAAGTAGAACTCAATGCAATATTTTCAAAGGGTTCGATAAGATTGGGAGCAGCTGCTAGGAAGCAGAGGCATGGAGGCAGCCCTGGTGCCACGGGGTCTAAATTAAAGCAGATGAATACTATGCTACGGGCTTTTTCTGAGCCCCGTTAACCTGTACCAACACCGAAGAGACAATCCATCTCGTTCACGGTATACAATGCAAATGGTTTCGCATAATCGGAAAGTCCTAAAGCAGGTGCAGGAATGAGGGCTTGGTTTATTTGTGCAAAAGCATGTTCAGCTTCTTTAGACCAGTACAAAGGTTTGGGTGTCATTTTTATTTCTATAATTTTGCAGTTGCTTTGCCACTTTGGAGTACGCAAGGATCCACTGTCTACCTTAGCCATCCATACCCAAGAAAGGTCATAACTGAGAGATGGTTACCAGGCAGGGTAACTTATGGATGGCTTCAATCCATTCTATGGATAATTGATTTTCTCAGGCAGAGATCACACGATCATGACACAGGTAACACACATGAGGAGGGCAAAACTGCAGTTCTCCTTTGAAGCCTTATGCCCTGTCTTAGCCAGTTTAGTGAGGAGGTAGACAGAGTCAGTTTGCAATGATCTGAAGTAATGTAGGTGAGCAAAAGACCATCATCATACTGGACTAAAGTGGAGCTTCTAGGAAATACCAAGGTGTTTAAAATTCTTTTTAAAGCGTAGTAAAAGGTTGAAGGAGACTCTAAATCCCTGAGGAAGTCTACAAGCTGAGATCTGCCGAAAAAGAACATGTTATATTTCATATAGGTACCCCGATATAGATCTAGGTAACATCATAACCCTTCACCTACATTCTCTCCTATACTACATACATAACGGATTTGAAGGACGGACCTTTTACCTAGTTACAATACTACCCACAAGTATGTAGGGTTTTTCCCTGGACACTGGCCTCATAAATTATGCATGAGGATTCTTTTTTTTTTTTTATAATTCTTTTTATTTAACAATAGGAATCAAAATCACAAGGCAAAATACAGTACATTCACGTTTTGTATCTTAATAAGGCTCTCACTCAGATTATTGTGCACAATATATGGACAATGGATGACTTGTTTCACACCTACAATGATTCATCTTGAATGCATGAGGATTCTTAGTTTCTTGGAATCATAGCAGGACCATCATCTCCTGCATAATAACTGTGTATAAACTTCATTCCCAACGTCATCCTAAGTCCGACACTGGCACAGCAAGGTAGAACCCCTGGGGATACCTTAAGGTATATAAACACCACATCTTGCTCAGATAGAGGGAGGAGATCAGGACTTCCTGGCCGACACACTGAAGCAAGACGCTGAGGTTCCTGCATGCAGATACTCCAGCTCGCAGTGGTCTGACATCCCTTGCGGGGTGTTCAGCTCGAGACCAGAACGGGGTCCCGCAGTCTCACATCAGGTAATGGGGTTGGCTTTATCCTAGAGGGATTCTTAGCTTTACACCTACTCACATGCTAGGTACATTTAGGTACATCTAGTTAGGGTGCATCGTAGGAGTACGCATTTTATAGCCATGTATTTTATATACTTGCCTGTAGTTATGATTTTAGCAAAATGGTAGAAACCTACCATCTGTTTACTTTCTTAGTGCTGCTACTCATTTATATATGCTACTTCTACTGGTGATTTCAGTGCACTTATTCTACACTACAATAACGACTGTTCAATAAATACTTATTGAAAACGTCCCAACCGTTTATTCTGTGTATCTCTCTGAGAACAAGTGAGCACGAGTGACTGAGCGAAAAGTAAGTTACTGTTTCCACGGTCCTGAGAGATCAGGGTTGTCATGTTCGATAGTTGCTAAGAACTATTCTCTCCTTGGTAGGAGGAGGTTATAGTGGCATTGCGAGCTAGCTGGTACATAGGCCAACATACCCAGTGGGGGTGTCTGGAATCAGTCTTGACACCAGTCCTGCAGTGTATGTTGTCTAAACGCGCAGATCCTATATAGGTCTTATAGGAACTACACGACATGGCGCCGCCAACGTTGGTATTGGCACTTATTTAACAGTCAAGTCTGAGTAGTTCAGTCGTGCTATTCTCAGAGACGCCTACTCACATTTCCCCAGAGACGTCTGGAGTGGGAGGGAACAAAATCCGCCGCAGCTGAGTAGGAAAATTCCTATGTATTGGTTTTTGGTTTAATCAAGCTTGAAGGATACATTGTTCCTAATTGTGCATAACACCTTATCTCAGTTCCCTTCAAACGCTCTCCTTTCTAAAAATAATGACTGAGCAGGGAGACGTAGATGAAGGGAATGCACTAAACTTCACAACAGAGGAAGATGATGCAGATGCAATACACATTGCAGACAATGTTAGAAATGCCGTCACCCTAAAACTAGTAGCATATGGTGTTATAATTAGGGGTGGGCAAGTGACCTTCGTGATTGAGGCACACGAATCATATAGAACAGAGGTATTCTATTCATGGATTAGATTCCCGCAGGCAAATGCTTTGACAAAAACATTTCGCTACTATGTCAAAGATGACATACCGAACGAATATAGTCCATATGAGGACATTGAAATTCCACTCACTTACCACGAACATTTTTACTGGTTTAAATGTGCCCTCCCCCATACAAGAAATAGAGTAAGGCTCGGCCCGCTCGGAAGAGACGGAGCAACTTGGCCAGTACTAGCGGCCTACACACCACATCCTGACATTGACACAATGCCAGGAGGAGACTTACTGGTACAGCATAAAGAATTAATAAGACTTTACAGAAACATGACACAGTTTGTGATGAGAACACTCACACTTCAGCCAATGCCGGCTACACAACCAGGACCAGTCCAAACTTCTACAACCAAAATTACACCACAAACACTGCACACAATGATGGGTAAAATGCCCACTAAACGTGAACAAATGCCCTTATGGATAGCACAAAAAATAAAACAGCTGGGGGCAGTGTTTCCGCACACTGGTCTTAAGGAAAAGCATAGAATACTGACGATTTGCTTGCCGATGGGGATAGCTCCCTCTATAGAAGATTGTACTTCTTGGGGTACAGTTTTCGCTGCAATATATACCAGGACTCATGGTATTACTTCTTTAGCGGTAATACCAGATGTATTAAGACAAATACAGAACGAGTAAGGAGCAGAACCTGCTCTAAACTTGGGGATGAAGTTGTTAAATAACTTTGCCAAGGTATCTGCGATAATATTAGCAAATATTAAAGGAGAAGCAGCATCAGTGGCAATACGCCAACGTCTGAGAGAGTACACTCCATTACAACAGGAGATAGAGCTACCTAAAATAATTGAAACTGCTTATGCGGAATTAGGTAGAGACAGTCTGGGAGCTAGACCTGTAAAACCTTAACTAGTGGGAGGTACAGATAAAGAACAGGCAAAGCAAACACCGGTTTATTAAAAAAAGAAATGGGACAATAATAAACAGGAAAAGAACAGATCTCACTCCAGGAGAAGGTCTCCTCAACAGGAGCCCCCAGAAAGGAGATATAATCTTAGGAATAGAGATAACATTAAAAAACCTGACAGGTATCAGTACACTGATACACGTTCCTCTCTTTCCTTTCAGGGTTCATCCAAAAACTCTGAGAGGGAAGGACGGTCAGAACAGAGACAAGAAGAGGGTACAAAGCCCAGAGACAGGCAACGCACTTCGGACTGCGCTTCAAAGAAAGATGAAAATCCCAAAGCAAAACCTCAATTTAAAAAGAAGAAGGTAGCAGGTCTCAAAGTTAGACATGCCCAGAATTCTGAGGACTCAACTACTGAACGGGGAATGAGCTCTGACAATGCTAGACAGTGCAGTAGAAGTAACAATAGCTCGCCGGAACCTGATGGAATTTCTGGTGACAGCGGAGTTGAGTGAGTATATCACAGTGGAAACACCTGATACTAGGGTGAGTGTCCACAAAAGTTACATGAAATAACACTCCAAATGGAGGGGGACAAGCCCAGACAAGTTAAGGGTCTCTTTTGGGAGAATCTGACTTCTGGCTACGACATCCTATTAGCAGAAAGAGATTGGCCGCCTACTATTGTTATGGAATGCCCAAAGAGGGAAACTGTGATTTTTCCAGCTTTTGTTGACCTAGTACCCGCACACTTAAGACATAAATTATGCGCAGGAGTGGGCGGTAGCCCTTGCTCCAGCATTATACCGCAACCATGTAGGGTGGGATGAAGAGTCACCCCACCATGTAATTCCAATAAAAACAAACCCAACTCCACAAAGACAGTATCCCATAAAACAGGAAGCTAAAAAACAGGTCAGGGAGATCTTAGATCAACTTGAATACCAAGGTGTAATTGAACCATGCACCTCATCAATGAATAATCCTTTGTTTCCCGTAATGAAACCCGACAATTCATATCGTCTAGTTTTAGACTATAGACACCTGAACTCATGTACAAAGACATTTGCAGTTCAGAATGCATACAGTGCCACATTAATGAATAACATTGTGCGGAAAAAATACAAAACATTAGATATCTCAAATGGATTTTTCTGCCAAAACATAGCGCCTGAAAGAAGATATTTGACAGCCTTCTCAGCGCTAGTGTCACAGCGTCAATTTTGTCGACTCCCCCAAGGGTATAAGTATAGCCCGGGGTTATTCTCAAGGAGGGTAACAGAGTTACTACAGAATTTGGATGAGGAAGCATTATCCTATGTAGATGATATTTATCTAACGGATGATGACTTAGAGGAACACTTGTCCAGGGTGAGCACCATAATTTTGGGTTTCGCCTCTGAAAGCTACAAATTTAATTTAAAAAAATCGAAAATAGCCCACCTCAATGTCCTATTTTTGGGATATGAGCTTTCAAGTGAAGGCAAAAGCCTGGCAGCCCACTTTTTAGAAAAGTGCGCACTGCTACTACCTCCAAAAACATTAAAAAATGTACAGTCCATACTGGGATTTTTGAATTTTGGCAGCACATACATTTTGGATTACGCAGAGAGGGTAAAACCTTTCTACGACCTAATAAGACCTGACTTTTCAGTTAGACAATGGACACAGGAACACACAAATATCCTTCGTTCCCTACACGCTGTAATGATATCAACAAAACACTTACAGACACGCGTAAACGTACGCAACCTAGTGATCCGCGTGGTCGCAGGTCAATCAGGGTACACTTAACCTTCAATGAAGGCGAAACGGTACCAATTGCATATAAATCGCATTTGTACACTAATGCTGAAATGCGTTTTACACCCACAGAAAAAATTCTGACAGCAGTACAGACTGCTGTAGTGAGAGAGAGAGCACTGGCTCAGGGGAAACGAATAATTGTCGTAACCCCAGTACCGGCCTTAGAGGCTGCCACAAAGGCAAATGTCCCAAATGCGAAAGCATTACATCCAAGATGGATACAGTGGGCTAATGCTCTCACTGCAACAGATGTAGAATACAGATATGACCCTAGTCTAAAAACACAAGCATTCCTGCAATACGAACAAGAATATCCTCTACCAAATGAAATAATGCCTCTAGATCGGTATGAGTACATTATTTACACTAACGGATGTGCTCAACCGGCCACTGGAAGTAAGCAACAATACAGTGCAGCATGCGCTATTGTAAAAGGTAGGATGCAGGACGGCAAGTTCCGTCCAAGCTGTACAAAAACGAAGTCTCGCGGAGACTGCACGGCTCAGTTGGCAGAATTAAAAGCACTACTACTGGCACTGATAAATACGGATCCAGAATTCCCCACACTGATAGTGTGTGATTCCTTTTACTGTGTCCAGTCATACAACGAATACCTCCACTATTGGGGACAAAATGGGTTCAGAGATTCAAAAGGTGGCACAATCAAACATAGGAAACTATGGGAACAGGCAGCAGAGTTGAAAAACGAACTGTCAAGAGCTCATGTGATACACACCCTGAGTCATCAACGTGATGGCGTTCACGTTGAAGGGAATTCATTGGCTGATGAAGCCGCGAAGGGGGCAGTACGCACTGCGTCCGAAGCTGCAATCACCCATTCAAAAACGAGGGTAGACGGTAGCACAATGGTAGATGTGATTGCTTCGTGCAAAAACAGCAAAGCACTACCTAAAGGTTTTCCACTCAAGTACTCCTACAAGTTAGATGCAAACAATGTTCCATTTGCTCAGATTCCTGGAGTGGGGGATAGAGTAATACCAAACATGGATCGCAGGTTAGGTTTAATCTTGGCTGCACACGAGGGTCTGGGTTCTGCTCATAGAGGAGTTACGGTGACAGTTTCTTTACTGAAACAACGCTATTGGTGGCCAGGGTTAACAAAGCAGACCAAAGACTTTGTCTTAAAGTGCGATATCTGTCAACAGAGAAAAGGGTCCACCATAGCTCGCCGAGCGCAGACACCATTGTTAATATCAGATAGACTGCTCGCGTGCATTTACCTGGACCACTGCGGCCCCTTACAATCTGACGGGGCTTACAAGTATATAATGGTGGCAGTGGATTCCTGTTCAAGATTCCAGCACTCGGCTGACGCCCGAACTGTTATAAAACATTTGCAAGTCTTCATAGGGACATACGCAGTTGGCACATTACATTCTGACCGTGGCCCCGCGTTCAGCTCTAGGGCTTACAAAGAAGCCATGGGAAGTTTGGGTGTAGCATTGCGGTACTCCTCTCTGTACCATCCTGAGGGAAATGCGGTTGTGGAGAGGAAAAACCGGGACTTAAAGCAATCTTTAACAGCTGGGGTATTAGGCTCGGGTGGTAGTTGGGTCAGTCATCTATATGGGGTCCAGCGAGCCCTTAATAACCAGCCAAGAAGCTCTCTAGGGGGTGCCACTCCTTACAAGGTCCTGTTTGGGGGATCACTGACAGAATATCGAGGAGCAAAATATCGACCTGCCAAAATATCGATGAAAAAATATAGAATGACAGAATATCGACTTCCTATCTACAAACAGGTTAGTACAAAAATATCGAATCCAAAATATCGTTGTAAATAATACAGTTTGTTAAAATATCGAATTTTTTAAATGTCTTAAAAGTAATGTAAAATAATTAAATAATGAATATAATTAAGTAAAACATACTCAAAAATACTTAAATAACTTTAAAATTAATAAATAATTAAAGTAAATTAAAAAAAAAACATGCATTTTTATTTTTTAATACATATATATGTTAACTTAATAATATTAAAAAATATTGAATATTTTTAGTGTTGGATAGCGTGAGGGTAAAATTTACTATTCCCACTCCAGTGAGTGCAACAGTAGGGAAAGCGTTGGATAGCGGGAGGGTAAAAATTACTATTCCCACTCCAGTGAGTGCAACAGTAGGGAAAGCGTTGGATAGCGGGAGGGTAAAAATTACTATTCCCACTCCAGTGAGTGCAACAGTAAGGAAAGCGTTGGATAGCGGGAGGGTAAAAATTACTATTCCCACTCCAGTGAGTGCAACAGTAGGGAAAGCGTTGGATAGCGTAGGGGTAAAAATTACTATTCCCACTCCAGAGAGTGCAACAGTAGGGAAAGTGTTGGATAGCGTAGGGGTGAAAATTACTATTCCGACTCCAGAGAGTGCAACAGTAGGGAAAGTGTTGGATAGCGGGAGGGTAAAAATTACTATTCCCACTCCAGTGAGTGCAACAGTAGGGAAAGCGTTGGATAGCGTAGGGGTAAAAATTACTATTCCCACTCCAGAGAGTGCAACAGTAGGGAAAGTGTTGGATAGCGTAGGGGTAAAAATTACTATTCCCACTCCAATGAGTGCAACAGTAGGGAAAGAATTGATTTAATAATTAAATATATAGAAATTAATTATCAATACCAATAAAAAATTAATAAAAATTAATTACTAATTACAAATTATTTAGTAATTAATTAATTATAAATACCAATAAATATTAATTATTAAAAATTAATTACCTATCAATAATTAATTAACAACAAATTAATTTTCAATGCCAAAAATTAATAATTAATAAAAATAATAATAATTAGCAGTAAATTAATTATCAATACACAAAAATAATTTCAATAATTACGTAATTACAATTAAATTACTTCCCACCCTATTCCCCTATAAAGACACAACCCGCTCCGAATAATAAATTAATACAATTAATATAATTATCAATTAATTAATTAATAAAACATAATTACCAATTAATAAAAATTAATTACCAATTAATAATTAATTAACAATAAATTATTTATCAATACCAATAAATAAAAATAAATTATTACATATTTACAATTAAATTACTTCCCACCCTATTCCCCTATAAAGCCACAACCCGCTCTGAATAATAAATTAATACAATTAATATAATTATCAATTAATAAATTAATAAAAATTAATTACCAATTTAAAAAAATTGATTACTAATTAATAATTAATTAACAATAAATTAATTATCAATACCAATAAATGAAAATAAATATTTACTTAATTACAATTAAATTACTTCCCACCCTATTCCCCTATAAACCCACAACCCACTACAGAACTAAAACGCAAAATTAAATTAAAAATAATTAATAATTCCTAAAAATTAATATTTAATTTACTATAATAAAATTACTTCCCACCCTATTCCCCTATAAACCCACAACCCGCTACGGAATTAAATTACGCAAAATTTAAATAACATAAAATTCTTTACTTTAAAAAAATTCAAACATACATTACAAAAATAATACTTTTTTTTTTTTTGGGCTATGAAAATCTTTTTCTTTTTTTTTATTCAATTTTTTATAACTTGGTACTTATTGTTACAACGGTTCACTGCGTGTGGATATTGCACAAGAATACAATATTTGCACTTAAGCCATTTTGTTACATCATGCTCTTCGTCAATGTTGTCTCCTCCTCCCCTCCCTCCTCATTGTATATGATACATCATTACATACAATACAGGGGTTCTCGGGCCTGCCCACTTTGTCAATCGCTCTCATCCGATATCGACCCAAGTCTAGGTGGTGCACAGATGTTTCCTCTAAAGGCATTCCACTTTTCCCAGATCTTCAACCATTTTTTGGGGCATCCCCTGATGGTATACACTGCCTTCTCTGCCACCATTGCACTGTCCATATCACCGCACCAACGGCGGTGCGTCGGGGGCAGTCTCGATCCCCACTGTTGGGCAATGTTGCGTTTTGCTATTGCCATGCCTAGCGTCGCCCATTCTTGACCCTTTTGATTGAGATCTGTAGGTTCCCCGATGTTTTAAAGGCATAGTTTGAGGTCCGATTTCACCTCTACTCCACCCACCCGCGAAATGGTGCTCATGACCGCCCCCCAGTAGGATTGGACCTCCGGACAGCTCCACAATATATGATGAAAAGTGCCCAGTCCCCCGCATTGCCGTAAGCAGAGGGGTGTGTCCGCATGTCCTATCTTATGCATCGTGGTTCGTGTACAGTAGACTCGGTGTAGAATTTTAAGCTGCACTAGTTTTAATCTTGATGGTATTGCCACCTCTCTCGGAGAGGACAATGCCTCCTGCCAATCTGATTCGTCTAAGTCCCCAATGTCGGCCTGCCATCTGTCCCTAAGAGTTTTCGTGGGGTCAGGTTGATTGTTTACAATCTTGCGGTATGTCTGCGAGATCGCCTTTTTCGTCATGTGGTCCGTCAGGAGTCTGTCCTCTAGTGGTGAGGCCTCCGGGAGCTCAGTGTCGGGCGGGAGTAGTTTCGCCAGTGCATGACTAACCTGTATGTAGCGGAACGTTTCCGTAGGTGCCATCCCATGTGTTTCACAGAGCTGAGTGAATGGGATCACTCTGCCTCCTTTCCATAGATCGCCTATCGTTGATATACCAATGAGATCCCATTGCTTAAAGCCCTTAGTGTTACTTAGTTTGCCCAGACGTCGGGTCTCCCATAGTGGAGTGGCCCGTGTCAGTACTCCCTCCCAGCCCAGCGCTCTCTGTGCTGCCCACCATATTTGTACTGTGGTTGCCGCCGGTCCTGTGAGCATGGGCCCTCCTTGTTTGTTATAGAGTGCTCCCATGACTCCCCCCCCCTCCCGAGGTCAAATCTGTCCATGCGAAGAGCCGGCTCCTCCTGCGAGACATGGAGCCATTTGTTTATTACTGCGAGATGCGCTGCCCAGTAATACATTTTTATATCTGGAAGGGCTATTCCTCCATCATACCAGCTCCTTACCAGTTTGTGTCTGGCAATACGCGCGGGTTTCCCGTCCCAGAGGAGGCTACCAACCTCGGCATCAACTGCCTTGAAATAGTTAGGGGGAACCATAAAGGGCGTATTTTGTAGGGCGTATAGGAACCTGGGGAGTGCCTTCATTTTAAAAAGGGCTGCTCTGCCCAGCAGTGTGAGCGGCAGGGTGCGCCAGTGTTTCACATCACGCCTGAATCTCCTCAGGGGCTCCATGAGATTTTTTTCCCGGAACGGCTCGGGTTGTGGTGTTATGTGTAGACCTAAGTATTTAAACCCGCTCTTCGTGACCTGTAGCTCGCAGTGTCTGGGCAGCCGTGGAGGGGCCCCATGAAGGACATATAGCAGCGATTTTCCCCAGTTGATGGTATACCCTGACACTTTACCATATGCCGCACAAATATCCAACAGACAGTTGATGGACCGTGCCGGAGAGGCCATGTAGAGCAACACATCGTCTGCATACAAGGAAACGCGGTCTTCCCAACCCTCCTCCCATTTGAGTCCCCTGATTACAGGTGACTGCCATATCCATGCAGCCAACGGCTCCAGTACCAGAGCGAAGAGCAACGGCGACAAAGGACATCCCTGTCTCGTCCCTCTGCCCAGGGGGAACTCCGCCGACAGTCGGCCGTTAATTACCACTTGTGCCAAGGGGTTCGTATAGAGCAGCTGGACCCAGGCACAGAACCGAGGGCCAAATTCCAGGCGCCGGAGGACTGCGAATAAGAAGGGCCATTCGACCCTGTTGAATGCCATACGTGCATCCAAAGAGAGGATGACTGCGTCTTCCGCTATGTGTGATGTACGGGCCAGGACGCCATGCAGTCGCCTCAGATTGAACGCCGTATTCCTACCCGGCATGAACCCCGATTGATCCGGGTGTACCAGTTTTGTGAGATGGGGTAACAGTCTGGTGGCCAGCGCTTTAGCCAGTATTTTGGCCTCTGTATTCAACAATGAGATAGGCCGGTACGATGTGCAATCCTGCGGTGGCCTTCCTGGTTTGTGTATTGCCACTATTGTTGCCAGCCGTTGGTCTCTGGGGAGCTCTCCCTTGTCTAGGCTGTCCGTGTACATTGCTAGCAGGTGTGGTGTTAGGTGTCTCGCTGCTTTTTTATACATTTCTATTGGTATTCCATTTGGCCCCATAGCCTTCCCTGAGTTTACCGCCCCTATTGCCTGTGCTAATTCCTCTGTTGTCAGGTCTACCTCTAGTGTTTGTTTTTCATCAGGAGTGAGTGTCGGGAGTTGGATATCTTTAAGAAAGGCTAGGTTATCATCAATCGTGGCTGTGGCTTCCGGTGTGTATACTGACTCATAGTGGCGGGCCAATGCATCTACTATTTCTTGTGGATCCGTCGTAGTGGTCCCGTTTTCCAGTCTCAGCTGTGCCACCCACCTAGCCTCAGTCTCCCGCTTGTCTAACCATGCGATGAGTTTGCCCGCCTTATCTCCGACCTCATAGATGGTGTGCAGTGTTTTGGTATGTCTGGCCTTCTCCTCCTCCCAAAGATAGCGCCTATATTCCTCCCTGGCCAGTTCGAGTTTGTGTGTCGTGGTGTCAGTGGGTCCCGCTACGTGTATTGCTTCTGCTTGTTCCACCTCCCTCTCCAGCGCCTCTACGTGGCGCCGTTGTTCCAATTTGTGGCCTGTGATCTGTGAGATAGCTTGTCCCCGCAGTACTGTCTTGTATGCCTCCCATAACATTGAAGGGGACGTCACCGAGCTCTTGTTCTCCTCGAAATAGTGTTTTGTTGTTTGGAGTAGCCCTTTCCATATTTTAGGGATTTGCAAGAATCCAGGGTATATCGGAAAGATGCGCCGGCGCCCTTGGGTGTGTGAGGCGTATCTTAGCAAAACCGGGGAGTGATCTGAGATGCCCCTGGGCAGATGAGTTATTTCCGCTATTCTCTCTAAGCCCGTTGCCAGAGTGAGGATATAATCTATTCGTGACTGTCTATCATGCACCCCTGATCGAAATGTGTACTGTCGTTCATGAGGAAATCGTGAACGCCAAGCGTCCACTAGGCCATATGCATCGAGAAATTCAGTGAGCCGGGAGTTATTCCCACCTCGCCCCCCAGGGGGCTGTCGGTCCACGGTGTCATCTGCTGTGGTGTTGAAGTCTCCCCCCACTATCAATTCCCCTTGCGGGAGTGTAAGCAGGAAGCTGCCCAGGGCAGGTAGTGTTACCCGATGGAGTGCTGGTGGTATGTACACTGACACTATATTGTATGGTCGTCCCTCCCATTGGCATGCCACCGCTGCAAAACATCCCTGGGCATCTGACCATGTCCCCGTTATGATTAGCGGAAAGCATTTATTTATAAGGATGCCCACCCCCCGGGATCCAGAGGAGAACTCGGAGTGCACCGCCATCTTAAAGCCCCATCGATCTAAGGCCTTACATGCCGTGCCTACCAAATGAGATTCCTGAATCAGGGCCACCGCTGGTGCCCTGCACTTGAGGTACTGCAGGACCAGCCCTCGTTTTATCTTGTCACCAAGACCGTTGATGTTCCAGGATATGATCGAGAGAGGTGGGTTTTGCTTGTTTGCATTCAAAGGAGGTGTCTCCAAGGAGCTACCCCGGCCCTCTGTCTGTAACATATTCAGTGTCGGGAGTGGATAAACAACGCACTGCCGTGCACATCCCCCACATAGTACTGGTATGTATTCATTTGTTTCCCAGTGTACCTGTAAAAGAAAACAATCCCCAACGTTAAACATTCCCTCGCCCTCCACCCCCCTCCCTGCTTCCCTGCTCGGTGGACTTAAAACTGCCCGCCCCCCAAACTCTGCAGAGTGCTTAGTCCCCAGAACTTGTACTTGCGTGCGGGGGGGGAGAGTCCCCCATGACCTCGGCACGCAATCTCTGCGGACAGTCAAAATGCGGCAGCTGAATTAGCCCCAGGAGGCCTGGCAGTGCAGGTCGGCGGCGACCTATCTCACCCCCTGGCACCTGGCAGGACCCGTTTCATGTGTTTTGCGCTTCAGGTCTGCCAGCCAGCGCCAGGGTTGGGCACTCTCACTTCAGTCCCCGTGTTCATAGTATGTCTGTCACCCTGTCACTACTCCTCTGACGGGTCCGGGTTGTCCGCTGCCAGATAGGGTGTCTCCTGTCGTCTCTGCTGTTGTTTCTTGGCCGTTCGTCCTGGTCCAGGAGCCCGGCGCCACCCCTCAAGCCAGTCGTGCGCCTCATCTGGGGTCGTGAAAAACCAAATCTTCCCCTCGGCCTCCACTCATAGCTTTGCAGGGAATATCATTGAATACTTTAGTTCGCGGGCCCTCATTTCTTTCTTGACCTCCAAGAAGCTCCGGCGCTGCTTGGTCACCGCTGCCGTATAATCCGGAAAGAAAGCCACGGTGGAGTTTTCGACGTGGATTGGGGATGTTATGCGTGCAGTTTGGAGAATTGCATCTCGATCTCTGAAGTTGAAAATTCGAGCAAGTATGGGCCGAGGGGGGGCTCCAGGCCGAGGTCTCCCTCCCGGGACCCGATGGGCCCTTTCAGCGGAAAAGAAGCTGGACAGTCCCCTTGGTTGTAGTTGATTTTTGACGAGGTCCTCCACAAATAGGTCTAGCGCTGGGCCCCCTGCCTTTTCAGGCACCCCAATTATGCGGACATTGTTCCGTCTAGAGCGGCCCTCCTGGTCGTCCAGCTTGGCCATGATCAGTTTATTATCGGCTTCACGTTTTTTGACCTGGCGCTGCAATTCGGCCGTATCTGTCGAGAGGGCCGCTGTTGTAGTCTCAACTTCTGTGATGCGCCCGGCAATCTTCTGGAAGTCCGCCCGCAGCAATGTTGTGTCGGTCGAGATCGACCCCCCCGTGTTCTGGAGTTGAGTCAGTGAGGCCATGATATCGTGCAGGGTGACCTCAGCCGGCGCGGCTGCTGTCCGCTTGTCATCTCGTCCTGCCTGCGGTGCAGTGTGATCCGTCGTTTCTTTAGTAAAGGCGTACTTGTCTAATTTGGGTTGCTGCGTCGCACGCTGGCCTCAGCCCCCCATTTTATCCTGTTTCACGTGCTGTTCCCGGGGGGGTGGTGGAAAGAGCAGTACTCGCCGCTGCCTGCCTGCGGGACCGTCCGTTCCGCGCGGCCTTTCGGTTTTCCTGTCCCCCCCACCTCACCGTGTCTGAGGCAGAGTACCCCCGTAAGGTCTTTTTACTTCCGTGCCTCACTCGTGCTGTTCGTGCACGCCCGTGTCCGTAACGTATACTGCCCCCTGTTCACTTGTCACCTGCACCGCTCTCCAGCTCCTCTGCGGGAGTCGCAGTGTGTTGCGTCCCCAACCACTCGCAGGTTACACTCTAGCATGCGTGGCACTGTTGGTTCATACCTGTCCAGGGAAAGGGGGGGGTCCCTGAGCCTTCCAAAGTTATTGTCCCCCTCAGCAAGCCGTTAGGTGGGGGCCGACCGCTCCTCACAGTCTCACGTGCGTCAGTGATTACTTTGGCCCCGGTGGTGCCCTTGCCCAGCCTCGTAATTCAGTGTCAGTCTTCGCCTCCCGATCCGCTGTAACGTCCGGATTTGCCGTTACATGCTCGCCATCTTGCGCCGGGGGCCGCCTCTCACACCCGCATCGAGCTTGTCACTGCTCCTCCTTACTTGTCTTTCGCCAGTGCTGTACTCGCTCCTTCCGGATTTTGCCCACCGGGCAGCCGCTGTGATGCTGGTCCCACTCGATGTCTGTGCACGCGCGATCACGGCACCCGTCCCCCGCTCCGGGCCAGGCGGGGACCCCTTCCACGCGACGTCGGGGGCTCAACATTCAGATCCCTGGCATCGCGGACATCTAGTTCTGCGTTTTTCGTGTGTTCGCTGCCGCCGGATCTCCTGTCGGATTAATTAGAGGCCGCCTCGATCACGGAGCCTCTCTAGGCTGCGGCCATTTGCATCGGCTGCTAGCCACGCCCCAATACATACTTTTAACACATATACTAACACTTAAAACACTATCGATTTTTTTAACAACTATATTATGACTGTCGATATTACTAACTTCGATATTATTAAAATCGATATTTCTTACCTTAATTTCGATATTCTGCACCACTATATTTTTGCAATTCGATATTCTGTCCATTCTATATAAAAAACTCGATATTCTGTCCAGTCGATATTTTTTTTTCGATATTGTGACTAGTTACCCTGTTTGGGACAAGAATGTGGGTACCTGATCTCGATTGTGAAGGCACAGTGGCGGATGAAAAACCGTTTTACACCAATAAACATTTGGCTGTTTTACAGGATCTGAATGAATCCAGAGTCTCCTTAAGTAACATCGAGACAAAACGAGCCACCACTGGGGAAGTCAAGTCAGCCACGGTAAGACCTGCCAGGATTCCTAAAGTTGGGGATCTGGTCAGAGAAAAGATTGTGGACAAAAAAGAATTGGGGCCATCCTATCGAAAGCCTGAACCTGTCCTGGCCGTTGAAGGATCAAGAACTGTACTTCTACCGCCTCTTGCCGGAAAAGAAAAGAGATTCGTCTCAATCGATCTGATCAAACCACACTATGTGGCCGATACTAAATAGTAGGTCTCATGGGCTCCTGAGTAGCCAACGTCCTCCTCTCGCTACAATACAGGAAGTTCAAACTGAAAGACTGATAACATTTGAAGAGTCACCTTTACAAAACAATGGAATCGATAACAATGCAATGGAACTAGTTCCCCTTGACACAAACTTTCCAAATGAAAATGAAAGACAAATTTCAAATTAACCTAATAAGGATGTCTACGTCAACATGCCTCTTCAGGAGCAATCTACAAGTTCAACAAAACCTGCTGAGATACCAAAAATAGATCGAACTGCATCTGGCTATTTCGATACCTTTTCATTGGATCAAAGTGAACCTGAAACGACGCCAGCCCAAATTTCTCACAAACAACGGATCAAAGACTTTTTTAACTTTCTTAGAAGGACTTATTTAGTATCACCTTGGCTAGAACTTTGGATAGTCACTGGTATATTATTTTTTCTTTTTTGGTTAGGATTAGTAATCACTTTCCACTTGCTCGTCAATGGAACTTATCTTCAACAGAGCTCTGCAACGTCAAAAGTAAACTTAATTTTAAAACCTCATATTTCATCTCATCGTGAACAAAGAGACTTGTCCTTCGTGAACATTTCAGCGGTTCCTATACCGGATGGTATAGTGTGGGACAAAGTAAATTATGATATATTTGGACCGACCGAGCTTTTAAAGATTCCACATTTGTTTAAAATTTCACTGAACGATATCATTACCTCTAGTACATTTTCTGATGATTGTGATTTTGAAACTGTTAACAACTTATTGTCTGATTTAGAACAATCTGCCGCATTTTCTAGCACTGAAATGTTAGAAGACACATCAGATTTTGACAAAATGTATTGTTATCAACATTATGGTCATCATTTTTTGCATAAATCTAGCAAACCTAGAAATGTTTTCACATACCACCAGTGGGAACATTGCCCTACACCACCGAAAAGTAGTTCAAAAACGTTTGCACAGAAGTTCTCGTATTTTTCAGGGGTTAACACTTCTGACGCGACCTCGTATTATTATAAGGTTGCACCTATATCTGCACAGAAAAATATGTTAACAAACACCAAACAGATCTATTCTGCTTCCTTTATTACCCAGCTTTCTGAACAGGGTTTCGACTTATGGATGGACACTGTAGATTTAAAATCGATCTGGGGTTCTAGAGACTGGCAAGTCCAGGGAACAGAAGCACTATTTAGAGCATGCCTCATTCCACAGCAGATGATTTTTTTGAATGACACTGTGCAAAAGACTTCCTGTCTTGGACTAGCCAAGGGTAAGGACTTGAACACGCCTCAAATTCCAACACCGTTAAACACCGAGGGGAATTTTACATCAGATAGAGGGGCTAAGATGGATGACATATGACAATACAATAGATCAGACCCCAATTGGAAGGGATGGTTGGTTTGGCCCACAGACACGAACAGATGTCAGGAAAGATTCAGGGGTACCACCGAAGGGTTTAGTATCCATAGGCCAGACCCACGATATGTACAACGAGAACATCCGGGGTAGTGACATCATATAGTGTTGGGAAGTTATGCTTCGATTGGCTTAAGACCTCAACACTACCCCAGGTGAAACAACACTTGTCCTTACTCACAGAGGATGTGGACCTACGGGACTTTTTATTAGGTCCCAGAAAACCACGTCAAAAACGTTTTTTATATGCTGTCTATAACGAAATCTGAAAAATCTCACAACAAGAAGCAGCAGAGAGAGTAAGAGAAATAGATAGAATTAACCTAGAAAAGGCGTTAGCCGTAGTTGACAATGGCATGACTACATTAACATCCAGGATATATAAACTAGGCAATATTGTATCTTCTGCTATCGAAGTATTAGAACAGGATTTGTCAATATTGCAACACGGACGGTTACAGTTACGTTCTATTATTTTGCTGAACTGGACGCTGCAGTCATTGCGCTTGTTATGTGCCTTGGCGTTTTATCAACAGTACATCCTTGTTTTCTGCATACAATCTAACAGAAAAACAGATGAAAACGGCACAGAGGGGAGAAAAATATACAATGCTGCGTATTGAAAAGCTGGAAAAGTTACCCTTTACTGTTGCAGAGTCACCGCCAACAGAGTGGTTAATACGCGGCCATATAACATTACCGGTCGCAACTTTCCAGTTTCAGTATTGCCTAGAACAGCAACAGGCAGGCAGATATGAAAAAATGGGTAAGGAATTCATCAAGGAATCCTGGGATTTACCATACAGATTTTGATGCAGGAGTGGGGATCTGGAAGTGCTTCTAAGCGGAACTAACTGCGAGAACGCGTTAAGTGGATCTCTCATATGCCAGGATATTATGCTACACAGGGCTTGTAATGCGTCTGTGGTGACCTTGTCCTGTCATGTAAGAGGTACCCCGGCAGCTGTGATTAATCCGGTGTTCAGGCTTCTCTCGAATGGGAGTTACTTGATGCTGAATGATCAAGGTTGTTGTGGGATGCTTCCGGGCATCGCATATCTAGTCACTGTGAGCTTCAGGGTTACTTGCTGTATGCAAGTATTGTTTCCACCAACACATACAGTCAGGGAGGCGCCGTTATGGCCTTCGCTAAATGTTTCCTTTATACGGTTTGATACTCTGAGCAGAATGAAAGCCATGCTTTTACAGCAAACCGTGCCCTTAACCTCCGCACGAGAGACTTTTGATCTCCAGACCGCAAGGTCCTCGGCAGAGATACAGGCACTTATACGTACAAACTGCCCCTTCCATTTCACAGAAATGGTAAGTCGTATCTTTAACATGTCTGATACGATGGGTATTGTACACCTATTTAAGACCATAGGTTCAGGAATGTTAAGCACCTTTCAGACGGTCCTCCGAGTTATACCAAACTTTATACATTCCGTCTTTGGAAGCATTTTTGGAGGGCTTTCGCTGATCCTGTTTCTAATAGTAGGAATCCTGATTGTTACCTTTCTGCTACGCAATGGACGTCCCAGCCACCAAGGAAATGGCAACAGCTCTCCTGGAGCCGTGATCGCATGGTACAACATCTGGGCACACCTCGCCTGCGGGAACTGAGCGCCTCTTGGCTCCTGTCATTTAGACCAGTCTGGATGGACTGTGTCCTACCTGTTCTCCGATGCCTGTTCTGCGGAGAAGAATGCGTGTTGGACCTCTGTCTGACACTTCCATCGGTTGCGCCACCGGACGTTGATGCTTTACTGGACCCGATAACGGCCCATGTTCTGCAGTGTCCTAAGCGCATTCCCATGTTGTTGGCAGCATTCTTAGAGCCACCACAGGTAGTTTCTGCTCCTGTTGGTATGGACACCGGCTCCTCCAACACTCAGGCCTTGGATGTGGCACAGGCTGCCCTTCATCTGCTGCAGGCAGTACAGAAGATCATCTGTGCTCAATTGACATTCTTTGTGAGGTATTACAGGGATCGTCAGCTGCGTATGCAGACAGCAGCAATGTTGCGTCTACCAGCAAGGACACATAAACATTTGGCATGTCGCACGCTGGGAAGATTTGGCTTTTTACATTTTTTCGAAATTTCAAATTGAAACCTTTTGACCTGCATGGCTTTCAGATGCTTGTAGTTGTTCGGACTATATAAACAGACACTTTAGAGCCGCTTCTTGAATGGTTTTTTTTGTAGAACACTTTTAAAGGTTTTTTTTACACTTTTTAACTTCTCTTAAAAATGTTTTTATTATTAGTTGCGTACAAACCTCTACACGCCTTGGTATTACGCTAGATTTTAGTAATGTCGTCCAGTCGGATGAGGAGTGGGTGTTATATTTCATATAGGTACCCCGATATAGGTCTAGATAACATCATAACCCTTTACCTACATTCTTTCCTATACTACATACATAGCGGATTTGAAGGACTGACCTTTTACCTAGTTACAATACTACCCACAAGTACGTAGGGTTTTTCCCTGGACACTGGCCTCATAAATTATGCATGAGGATTCCAAGTTTCTTGGAATCACAGCAGGACCATCATCTCCTGCATAATAACTGTGTATAAACTTCATTCCCGACGTCATCCTAAGTCCGACACTGGCACAGCAAGGTAGAACCCCTGGGGGGGATACCTTAGGGTATATAAACACCACATCTTGCTGAGATAGAGAGAGGAGATCAGGACTTCCTGGCCGACACACTGACGCAAGACGCTGAGGTTCCTGCATGCAGATACTCCAGCTCGCAGTGGTCTGACATCCCTTGCGGGGTGTTCAGCTCGAGACCAGAACGGGGTCCCACAGTCTCACATCAGGTAATGGGGTTGGCTTTATCCTAGAGGGATTCTTGACTTTACACCTACTCTCATGCTAGGTACATTTAGGTACATCTAGTTAGGGTGCATCGTAGGTGCACGCATTTTATTGCCATGTATTTTATATACTTGCCTGTAGTTATGATTTTAGCAAAATGTTAGAAACCTACCATCTGTTTACTTTCTTAGTGCTGCTACTCATTTATATATGCTACTGTCTACTGGTGATTTCAGTGCACTTATTTTACGCTAGAATAACGACTGTTCAATAAATGCTTATTGAAAAACGTCCCAACCGTTTATTCTGTGTATATCTCTGAGAACAAGTGAGCACGAGTGACTGAGCGAAAAGTAAGTTACTGTTTCCACGGTCCTGAGGGATCAGGGTTGTCATGTTCGATAGTTGCCAAGAACTATTCTCTCCTTGGTAGGAGGAGGTTATAGTGGTATTTGCGAGCTAGCTGGTACACAGGCCAACATATCCGGTGGGGGTGTCTGGAATCAGTCTGGACACCAGTCCCGCAGTGTATGTTGTCTAAACGCGCAGATCCTATATAGGTCTTATAGGAACTAGACGACATGGCGCCGCCAACGTTGGTATTGGCACTTATTTAGCAGTCAAATCTGAGTAGTTCAGTCGTGCTATTCTCAGAGACCCCTACTCACATTTCCCCAGAGACGTCTGGAGTGGGAGGGAACAAAATCTGCCGCAGCTGCGTAGGAAAATTCCTATGTATTGGCTGTTGGTTTAATCAAGCTTGAAGGATACAGTGTTCCTAATTGTGCATAACACCTTATCTCAGTTCCCTTGAAACGCTCTCCTTTCTAAAAAATAATGACTGAGCAGGTTGACGTAGATGAAGGGAATGCACTAAACTTCACAACAGAGGAAGATGATGCAGATGCAATACACATTGCAGACAATGTTAGAAATGCCGTCACCCTAAAACTAGTAGCATATGGTGTTACAATTAGGGGTGGGCAAGTGACCTTCGTGATTGAGGCACACAAATCATATAGAACAGAGGTATTCTATTCATGGATTAGATTTCCGCAGGCAAATGCTTTGACAAAAACATTTCACTACTATGTCGAAGATGACATACCCAACGAATACAGTTCATATGAGGACATTGAAATTCCACTCACTTACCACGAACATTTTTACTGGTTTAAAGGCGCCCTCCCCCATACAAGAAATAGAGTAAGACTTGGCCCACATGGAAGAGACGGAGCAACTTGGCCAGTACTAGCGGCCTACACACCACATCCTGACATTGACACAATGCCAGGAGGAGACTTACTCGTACAACATAAAGAATTAATAAGACTTTACAGAAACATGACACAGTTTGTGGTGAGAACACTCACACTTCGGCCAACACAGGCTACACAACCAGGACCAGTCCAAACTTCTACAACCAAAATTACACCACAAACACTGCACGCAGTGATGGGTAAAATGCTCACTAAACGTGAACAAATGCCCTTCTGGATAGCACAAAAAATAACACAGCTGGAGGCAGTGTTTCCGCACACTGGTCCTAAGGAAAAGCATAGAATACTGACGATTTGCTTGCCGATGGGGATAGCTCCCTCTATAGAAGATTGTACTAATTGGGGTACAGTTTTCGCTGCAATATATACCAGGACTCATGGTATCCCTTCTTTAGCGGTAATACCAGATGTATTAAGACAAATACAGAACGAGTATGGAGCAGAACCTGCTCTAAACTTAGGGATGAAGTTGTTAAATAACTTTGCCCAGGTATCTGCGATAATATTAGCAAATATTAAAGGGGAAGCAGCATCAGTGGCAATACGCCAACGTCTGAGAGATTTCACTCCATTACAACAGGAGATAGAGCTACCTAAAATAATTGAAACTGCTTATGCGGAATTAGGTAGAGACAGTCTGGGAGCTAGACCTGTAAAACCTTAACTAGTGGGAGGTACAGATAAAGAACAGGCAAAGCAAACACCGGTTTCTTCAAAAAAGAAATGGGACAATAATAAACAGGAAAAGAACAGATCTCACTCCAGGGGAAGGTCTCCTCAACAGGAGCCCCCAGAAAGGAGATATAATCTTAGGAATAGAGATAACATAAAAAAACCTGACAAGTATCAGGACACTGATACACGTTCCTCTCGTTTCTTTCAGGGTTCATCAAAAAACTCAGAGAGGGAAGGACGGTCAGAACAGAGACACGAAGAGCGTACAAAGCCCAGAGACAGGCAATGCACTTTGGACTACGCTTCAAAGAAAGATGAAAATCCCAAAGCAAAACCTCAATTTAAAAAGAAGAAGGTAGCAGGTCTCAAAGTTAGACATGCCCAGAATTCTGAGGACTCAACTACTGAATGGGTAATGGGCTCTGACGATGCTAGACAGTGCAGCAGAAGTAACAATAGCTCGCCGGAACCTGATGGAATTTCTGGTGACAGCGGAGTTGAGTACGTTTATCACGGTGGAGACACCTGATACTAGGGTGAGTGTCCCACAAAAGTTACATGAAATAACACTCCAAATGTAGGGGGACAAGCCCGACAACTTAAGGGTCTCTTTGGGGAGAACCTGACTTCTGGCTACGACATCCTATTAGCAGAAAGAGATTGGCCGCCTACTATTGTTATGGAATGCCCAAAGAGGGAAACTGTAATTTTTCCAGCTTTCTCTGACCTAGTACGCGCACACTTAAGACATACATATGCGCAGGAGTGGACGGTAGCCCTTGCTCCAGCATTATACCGCAACCACGTAGGGTGGGATGAAGAGTCACCCCACCACATAATTCCAATAAAAACAAACCCAACTCCACAAAGACAGTATCCCATAAAACAGGAAACTTAAAAACAGGTCAGGGAGATCTTAGATCAACTTGAATACCAAGGTGTAATTGAACCATACACCTCATCAATGAATATTCCTTTGTTTCCCGTAATGAAACCCGACAATTCATATCGTCTAGTTTTAGACTATAGACACCTGAACTCATGTACAAAGACATTTACAGTTCAGAATGCACACAGTGCCACATTAATGAATAACATTGTGCGGAAAAAATACAAAACAACATTAGATATCTCAAATGGATTTTTCTGCCAAAACATAGCGCCTGAAAGCAGATATTTGACAGCCTTCTCAGCGCTAGGGTCCCAGCGTCAATTTTGTCGACTCCCCCAAGGGTATAAGAATAGCCCGGGGTTATTCTCAAGGAGGGTAAGTAAGTTACTACAGAATTTGGATGAGGAAGCATTATCCTAAGTAGATGATATTTATCTAACAGATGATGACTTAGAGGAACACTTAACCAGGGTGAGCACCATAATTTTGGGTTTCGCCTCTGAGGGCTACAAATTTAATTTTAAAAAATCGAAAATAGCCCACCTCAATGTCCTATTTTTGGGATATGAGCTTTCAAGTGAAGGCAAAAGCCTGGCAGCCCACTTTTTAGAAAAGTGCGCACTGCTACTACCTCCAAAAACATTAAAAAATTTACAGTCCATGCTGCGATTTTTGAATTTTGGCAGAACATACATTTTGGATTACGCAGAGAGGGTAAATCCTTTCTACGGCCTAATAAGACCTGACTTTTCAGTTAGACAACGGACACAGGAACACACAAATATCCTTCGTTCCCTAAAAGCTGATATGATATCATCAAAACACTTACAGACACGCATAAACGTATGCAACCTGGTGATCCGCGTGGTCGCAGGTCAATCAGGGTACACTTAACCTTCAATGAAGGCGAAACGGTACCAATTGCATATAAATCGCATTTGTACAGCAACGCTGAAATGCGTTTTGCACCCACAGAAAAAATTCTGACAGCAGTACAGACTGCTGTAGTGAGAGAAAGACCACTGGCTCAGGGGAAACGAATAATTGTCGTTACCCCGGTACCAGCCTTAGAGGCTGCCACAAAGGCAAGTGTCCCAAATGCGTAAGCATTACATCCAAGATAGATACAGTGGGCTAATTCTCTCACTGCAACAGATGTAGAATACAGATATGACCCTAGTCTAAAAACACAAGCATTCCTGCAATACAAAAAAGAATATCCTCTACCAAATGAAATAATGCCTCTAGATCGGTATGAGTACATTATTTACACCGACGGATCTGCTCAACCGGCCACTGGAAGTAAGCAACAATACAGTGCAGCATGTGCTATTGTAAAAGGTAGGATGCAGGACGGTAAGTTCCGTCCAAGCTGTACAAAAACGCAGTCTCTCGGAGACTGCACGGCTCAGTTGGCAGAATTAAAAGCACTACTACTGGCACTGATAAATACGGATCCAGAATTCCCCACACTGATAGTGTGTGATTCCTTTTACTGTGTCCAGTCATACAACGAATACCTCCACTATTGGGGACAAAATGGGTTCAGAGATTCAAAAGGTGGCACAATCAAACATAGGAAACTATGGGAACAGGTAGCAGAGTTGAAGAACGAACTACCAAGAGCTCATGTGATACACACGCTGAGTAATCAACATGATGGCGTTCATGTTGAAGGGAATTAATTGGCTGATGAAGCCGCGAAGGGGGCAGTACGCACTGTGTCCGTAGCTGCAATCACCCGTTCCAAAACGAGGGTAGACGGTAGCACAATGGTAGCTGTGATTGCTTCGCGCAATAACAGCAAAGCACTACCTAAAGGTTTTCCACTTAAGTACTCCTACAAGTTAGATGAAAACAACGTTCCATTTGCTCAGATTCCTGGAGTGGGGGATAGAGTAATACCAAACATGGATCGCAGGTTAGGTTTAATCTTGGCTGCAAACAAGGGTCTGGGTTCTGCTCATACAGGAGTTATGGTGACAGTTTCTTTACTGAAACAACGCTATTGGTGGCCAGGGTTAACAAAGCAGACCAAAGACTTCGTCTTAAAGTGCGATATCTGTCAACAGAGAAAAGGGTCCACCATAGCTCGCCGGGCGCAGACACCATTGTTAATATCAGACAGACCGCTTGTGTGCATTTACCTGGACCACTGCGGCCCCTTACAATCTGACAGGGCTTACAAGTATATCATGGTGGCAGTGGATTCCTGTTCAAGATTCTTATGGGTATGGGCCCAGCGCTCGGCTGACGCCCGAACTGTTATAAAAGATTTGCGAGTCTTCATAGGGACATACGCAGTTGGCACATTACATTCTGACCGTGGCCCCGCGTTCAGCTCTAGGGCTTACAAAGAAGCCATGGGAAGTTTGGGTGTAGCATTGCGGTACTCCTCTCCGTACCATCCCGAGGGAAATTCGGTTGTGGAGAGGAAAAACCGGGACTTAAAGCAATCTTTAATAGCTAGCGTATTAGGCTCGGGTGGTAGTTGGATCAGTCATCTACATGGGGTCCAGAGAGCCCTTAATAACCAGCCAAGAAGCTCTCTAGGGGTGCCACTCCTTACGAGGTCCTGTTTGGGACAAGAATGTGGGTACCTGATCTCGATTGTGAAGGCACAGTGGCGGATGAAAAACTGTTTGACATCAATAAACGTTTGGCTGTTTTACAGGATCTGAATGAATCCAGAGCCTCCTTAAGTAACATCGAGACAAAACTTGCCGCCACTGGGCTAGTCAAGACGGCCACGGCAAGACCTGCCAGGATTCCTAAAGTTGGGGATCTGGTCAGAGAAAAGATTGTGGACAAAAAAGAATTCAGGCCATCCTAGCGAAAGCCTGTACCTGTCCTGGCCATTGAAGGATCAAGAACTGTACTTCTACCGCCTCTTGCCGGAAAAGAAAAGAGATTCGTCTCAATCGATCTGATCAAACCACACTATGTGGCCGATACTAAATAGTAGGCCTCGTGGGCTCCTGAGTAGCCAACGTCCTCCTCTCGCTACAATACAGGAAGTTCAAACTGAAAGACTGATAACATTTGAAGAGTCACCTTTACAAAACAATGGAATCAATAACAATGCAATGGAACTAGTTCCCCTTGACACGAACTTTCCAAATCAAAATGAAAGAGAAATTTCAATTCAACCTAATAAGGATGTCTACGTCAACATGCCTCTTCAAGAGCAATCTACAAGTTCAACAAAACCTGCTGAGCTACCAAAAATAGATCGAACTGCATCTGGCTATTTCATCGACTTCGATACCTTTTCATTGGATCCAAGTTAACCTGTAATGACGCCAGCCCAAATTTCTCGCAAACAACGGATCAAAGACTTTTTAACTTTCTTAGAAGGACTTATTTAGTATCACCTTGGCTAGAACTTTGGATAATCACCGGTATATTATTTTTTCTTTTTTGGTTAGGATTAGTAATCACTTTCCACTTGCTCATCAATGGAACTTATCTTCAACAGAGCTCTGCAACGTCAAAAGTAAACTTAATTTTAAAACCTCATGTTTCATCTCATCGTGAACAAAGAGACTTGTCCTTCGTGAACATTTCAGCGGTTCCTATACCGGATGGTATAGTGTGGGACAAAGTAAATTATGATATATTTGGACCGACCGAGCTTTTAAAGATTCCACATTTGTTTAAAATTTCACTGAACGATATCATTACCTCCAGTACATTTTCTGATGATTGGGATTTTGAAACTGTTAACAACTTATTGTCTGATTTAGAACAATCTGCCGCATTTTCTAGGACTGAAATGTTAGAAGACACATCAGATTTTGACAAAATGTATTGTTATCAACATTATGGTCATAATTTTTTGCATAAATCTAGCAAACCTAGAAATGTTTTCACATACCACCAGTGGGAACATTGCCCTACACCACCGAAAAGTAGTTCAAAAACATTTGCACAGAAGTTCTCGTATTTTTCAGGGGTTAACACTTCTGACGCGACCTCGTATTATTATAAGGTTGCACCTATATCTGCACAGAAAAATATGTTACCAAACACCAAACAGATTTATTCTGCTTCCTTTATTACCCAGCTCTCTGAACAGGGTTTCGACTTATGGATGGACACTGTAGATTTAAAATCGATCTGGGGTTCTAGAGACTGGCAAGTCCAGGGAACAGAAGCACTATTTAGAGCATGCCTCATTCCACAGCAGATGATTTTTTTGAATGATACTGTGCAACAGACTTCCTGTCTTGGACTAGCCAAGAGTAAGGACTTGAACACGCCTCAAATTCCAACACCGTTAAACACCGAGGGGAATTTTACATCAGATAGAGGGGCTAAAATGGATGACATATTGCAATACAATAGATCAGACCCCAATTGGAAGGGATGGTTGGTTTGGCCCACAGACACGAACAGATGTCAGGAAAGATTCAGGGGTACCACCGAAGTGTTTTGTATCCATAGGCCAGACCCACGATATGTACAACGAGAACATCCGGGGGAGTGACATCATATAGTGCTGGGAAGTTATGCCTCGATTGGCTAAAGACCTCAACACTACCCCAGGTGAAACAACACTTGTCCTTACAGAGGATGTGGACCTACGGGACTTTTTATTAGGTCCCGGAAAACCACGTCAAAAACGTTTTTTTATATGCTGTCTATAACAAAATCTGGAAAATCTCACAACAAGAAGCAGCAGAGAGAGTAAGAGAAATAGATAGAATTAACCTAGAAACGGCGTTAGCCGTAGTTTACAATGGCATGACTACATTAACATCCAGGATATATTCACTAGGCAACATTGTATCTTCTGCTATCGAAGTATTAGAACAGGATTTGTCAGTATTGCAACACGGACGGTCACAGTTACGTTCTATTATTTTGCTGAGCTGGACGCTGCAGTCATTGCGCGCCGGTTATGTCCCTTGGGGTTTTATCAACAGTACATCCTTGTTTTCTGCATACAATCTAACAGAAAAACAGATGAAAACAGCACAGAGGGGAGCAAAATATACAATGCTGCGTATTGAAAAGCTGGATAAGTTACCCTTTACTGTGGCAGAGTCACCGCCAACGAGAGTGGTTAATCCACGGCCATATAACATTACCGGTCGCAACTTTCCAGTTTCAGTATTGCCTAGAACAGCAACAGGCAGGCAGATATGAAAAAATGGGTAAGGAATTCATCAAGGAATCCTGGGATTTACCATACAGATTTTGATGCAGGAGTGGGGATCTGGAAGTGCTTCTAAGCGGAACTAACTGCGAGAACGCGTTAAGTGGATCTCTCATATGCCAGGATATTATGCTACACGGGGCTTGTAATGGGTCTGTGGCGACCTTGTCCTGTCATGTAAGAGGTACCCCGGCAGCTGTGATTAATCTGGTGTTCAGGCTTCTCTCGAATGGGAGTTACTTGATGCTGAATGATCAAGGTTGTTGTGGGATGCTTCCGGGCATCGCACATCTAGTCACTGTGAGCTCCAGGGTTTCTTGCTGTATGCAAGTATTGTTTCCACCAACACATACAGTCAGGGAGGCGCCGTTATGGCCTTCGCTAAATGTTTCCTTTATACGGTTTGATACTCTGAGCAGAATGAAAGCCATGCTTTTATAGCAAACCGTGCCCTTAACCTCCGCCCGGGAGACTTTTGATCTCCAGACCGCAAGGCCTCGGCTGAGATACGGGCACTTATACGTACAAACTGCCCCTTCCATTTCACAGAAATGGTAAGTAGTATCTTTAACATGTCTGATACAACGGGTATTGTACACCTATTTAAGACCATAGGTTCAGGAATGTTAAGCACCTTTCAGACGGTCCTCCGAGTTATACCAAACTTTATACATTCCGTCTTTGGAAGCATTTTTGGAGGGCTTCCGCTAATCCTGTTTCTAATAGCAGGAATCCTGATTGTTACCTTTCTGCTACGCAATGGACGTCCCAGCCACCAAGGAAATAGCAACAGCTCTCCTGGAGCGCAAATACCGTGATCGCATGGTACAACATCTGGGCACACCTCACCTACGGGAACTGAGCGCCTCTTGGTTCCTGTCATTTAGGCCAGTCTGGATGGACTGTGTCCTACCTGTTCTCCGATGCCTGTTCTGCGGAGAAGAATGCGTGTTGGACCTAAGTCTTACACTTCCATCGGTTGCGCCACCGCACGTTCATGCTTTACTGGACCCGATACCGGCCCATGTTCTGCAGTGTCCTAAGCGCATTCCCATGTTGTTGGCAGCATTCTTAGAGCCACCACAGGTAGTTTCTGCTCCTGTTGGTATGGACATCGGCTCCTCCAACACTCAGGCCTTGGATGTGGCACAGGCTGCCCCGGCATCTGCTGCAGGCAGTACAGAAGATCATCTGTGCTCAATTGACATTCTTTGTGAGGTGTTACAGGGATCGTCAGCTGCGTATGCAGACAGCAGCAATGTTGCGCCTACCAGCAAGGACACATAAACATTTGGCATGTCGCACGCTGGGAAGATTTGGCTTTTTACCTTTTTTCGAAATTTCAAATTGAAACCTTTTGGCCTTCATGGCTTTCAGATGCTTGTAGTTGTTCGGACTATATAAACGGACACTTTAGAGTCGCTACTTGAATGATTTTTTTTGTAGAACACTTTTAAAGGGTTTTTTAACGCTTTTTAACTTCTCTTAAAAATGTTTGTATTATTAGTTGCGTACAAACCTCTACACACCTTGGTATTACGCTAGATTTTAGCAATGTCGTCCAGTCAAGTGAGGAGTGGGTGTTATATTTCATATAGGTACCCCGATATAGGTCTAGGTAACATCATAACCCTTTACCTACATTCTCTCCTATACTACATACATAACAGATTTGAAAGACTGACCTTTTACCTAGTTACAATACTACCCACAAGTACGTAGGGTTTTTCCCTGGACACTGGCCTCATAAATTATGCATGAGGATTCTTAGTTTCTTGGAATCACAGCAGGACCATCATCTCCTGCATAATAACTGTGCATAAAGTTCATTCCCAACGTCATCCTAAGTCCGACACTGGCACAGCAAGGTAGAACCCCTGGGGGGGATACCTTAGGGTATATAAACACCACATCTTGCTCAGATAGAGAGAGGAGATCAGGACTTCCTGGCCGACACACTGACGCAAGACGCTGAGGTTCCTGCATGCAGATACTCCAGCTCGCAGTGGTCTGACATCCCTTGCGGGGTGTTCACCTCGAGACCAGAACGGGGTCCCACAGTCTCACATCAGGTAATGGGGTTGGCTTTATCCTAGAGGGATTCTTGACTTTACACCTACTCTCATGCTAGGTACATTTAGGTACATCTAGTTAGGGTGCATCGTAGGCGCACGCATTTTATTGCCATGTATTTTATATACTTGCCTGTAGTTATGATTTTAGCAAAATGGTAGAAACCCACCATCTGTTTACTTTCTTAGTGCTGCTACTCATTTATATATGCTACTGTCGACTGGTGATTTCAGTGCACTTAATTTACGCTAGAATAACGACTGTTCAATAAATACTTTTTGAAAACGTCCCAACTGTTTATTCTGTGTATCTCACTGAGAACAAGTGAGCACGAGTGACTGAGCGACAAGTAAGTTACTGTTTCCACGGTCCTGAGGGATCAGGGTTGTCATGTTCGATAGTTGCCAAGAACTATTCTCTCCTTGGTAGGAGGAGGTTATAGTGGCATTGCGAGCTAGCTGGTACACAGGCCAACATACCCGGTGGGGGTGTCTGGAATCAGTCTGGACAGCAGTCCCGCAGTGTATGTTGTCTAAACGCGCAGATCCTATATAGGTCTTTTAGGAATTACACGACAAACACAAAGACTGATTCTCTTCTTGGTGTGATGAAGAAAGCGGAACACAAATATACCACTGCAAACCATTGGGTATTTATGGGATACAGCAAAGGATGTAAGCAAGGTTAGGGACCACGGGAAGCTAGGGATAAACACCTTATTTATTGAACATAGGTCATGGATGAATCTGTACCCTTTGGCCTTTCCTACCTTTGTGATATGAAGTATAGGAGTATTACATCTGCTAACAGTTGTTACCAAGACACCTTGTTTGATGTGATGACTGGTGGATTCTCTGTCTCAGCTTTAGGGGACCTGTCCAGAAGAAACAGGCTTTAAAGAGCAAAGAACTCTGCCCCGAGGAACCGTGAAACCACCGCTGGACCCACCTCTGCACCTGACGCCCACTGCCCGAGTCTAAGTGGCCCACCGG
This sequence comes from Calotriton arnoldi, assembly GCA_963921515.1. Taxonomy (NCBI): domain Eukaryota; kingdom Metazoa; phylum Chordata; class Amphibia; order Caudata; family Salamandridae; genus Calotriton; species Calotriton arnoldi. The sequence continues at coordinate 1,279,928 of CAWUFW010005625.1, forward strand.
TCCTATGAAGGTTCTCCAGCACTTCTGAGCAAGAGTCCATTGTGGGCTGACACCTGCCGGACTCCACCTCGGCGCCTTCAGCCTCAACTCGAAGACTCCCCCTGATTGCAACCTGCCTGGTAAGACTTTTCCGACACCTAAGGAGGACACCCCTGTACCCGAAGCACCTGGGCCTTGGGGAGTGTGACCAACGGTGTCCCTACTTGCCCTAGCATCTCTACTTACCTGTGCAGATGTGGGTTTTCTTCATCCGGCCTCCTGGCCTGAGCCTGCAGCCTTTCTTCAAAATCGATCTTCCCTATTGATTTGCATTGGGCGCCCGACGCTGTGTTGGCACTCTGCACCAGGCTGCCCCTGTGCCTCTGAGGGTGTAAGTTAGTTGTTGCCTTGTGGCCCCCCACTGGCTTACCTTAACCCCAAGAGATTGGGTTACCCAACCATGTTACTCACCTGTGAGCAGCATCTCTTCGATTACCCCCTTTCTCCATTGGATAACATTGGCGGCAGATTCTGAATTTGAACCCTGCACCCAGTCGCCCTTGTGCCGCTGGAGGTGCAGATTTGCTACCTACCTGAACATTGCCTGGTGCTGATTTGTATACCTCCCTTCCAAACCGCATTCTTGTTTTCCTCCCATAGGGTAATATTGTTGAGCTGAAAAATTGTACAGTGTCCGCTTTTTAAAGCAAAAAGTATTACTTGTGAAGAACATACTTACCTTAGAACGTATATCTTGGTCTTAAAATAAAACTGAAAAGAAGCTTATTTTTATTAAATTGGTGTGGATCTACTTTTTGAGTCATGTGTCATTTATTAATCACTGTGTGCATAACAAATGTCTTACACTCCTCTGTGTTAGGCCTAAGGCTGCTCGACAACACTAACAAAAAATAGAGCACTTTGGGTTTATATTGAGCCCTGTGCACTTCTGGGGGAATCTCTGGACTCTTTGCACAATATAACCACTTAGTGGTATATCATATAAAAAGCCAGCTTCCTACACTGAGCGACAGGACGGACATCTTCATTAATATGCAACTTTACTTTCACAGTCTTAAGTTTTCCCAAGCAATGAAATAACGAAGGGAAACTGGTGGTGAGCATTCATGTTGTAATTCAGAGAAATCAGCCCCATATCAGCGGCTGTTTTGAAACTAAGCAGACAGGCACCTGATGCTGTGCCTTGAAGCACATGGATGGGCTCTCGCACTTTCTTTTTCTTGTGTTTCATTGTTGCTACAAATGAACCTTGACTTTGTAAGGTCGTCGAGGAAGCCCAAGTGCATACTTTGGTTTTCTATGGCATAAGTTCCAGCAATGGAGATAGTTCATTGTATTTTCCTCAGGCATAATGGTTAACAATGCACCATTGTCAATGATGAAAAGTATCAAACAAGCATTTACTTTCAGTGTAATCTTCGGACAGTCTTTGAAAGATTTTGTTGCTTTAGCATGTCAAACTTTTCTTGCCTGACATTTTTCTTTACAAGCAGCGAAACCAACATGTGCATGCTTTTCTGAGGTAAACATCGACATGGCGCAATCATTTTCATCACTTTCACTTGATACTGATACAGAAGAACCGTTTGACGATTTAGATGATGATCGACTTTGTTCAGTGTTGATTTGTCTCAACTGATGTCGTCACTTGACCTTGTTGGTGTGCCCTGAACGCTGCTTCTGGAACATTCTGGTGGCCACCTTGTCTTCACGCCGTGACACACTTACCTTTTCCTTCGCTTTGCAAACCGTCACAAAATGGTTCTCCTTCCCACAACCTTTGCATATTAGTCCAAGAGCCGGACATTTACCTTTGTGGAGAAAGGAAAATCTACATCTAAAACACAACTTCTTTTTATGTGTAGACATCACTTTGTACCCTTCAGTCTTTTTGTTTTGGCTTATTTTTCACACTCATGACAGATCTATTCTGGGCACCTCTGGCCTCCATGTCAGCCGCTTGTCTATCAGCACACTCTTCAGCTCTGGCACCCATTAGCACTCGCTCCAGCCTAAGAGTTCTTCTCAGCATTCGTCTGAATAAATACGACAAGCATCTGTCCATAACTGTGACTCAGAGTTTCTTCATCATTGAATTCATTGAACTGACAATGACTAAGGAGTGTGTTGAATCTCTCCACAAATTCATCAATGGTTTCACCTACTTTCTGGCGTTCTTGGTTGAAAATGTATCGCTCATAATCAACATTTGGCATTGGATTAAACTTGTGATTCAACACTCCTTTAATCTGATGATATGTGACGTTTTCGTCAGTTCGCAGCAATTTCTTTATGACTTCTTTTACACCATTACCAGCAAATGTTTTGAGAAACTTAATAATCTTTTGTTATCAATTTCTTCAAGAGCATCAATGACATCGTCAAATGTCTCTATCCAAGCAGTCCATCTATCGCCAAAACTTTTCTTTTTGGTAACCTGACACTAAGAGCAGAGGTCTGCTGTCCTCTAGGACCTGCTTCATGCATACCATTTCTACGGCCCAGTGCTGTTCTGACCTCTTGACCAATCGATGGAACTGTGACCTCCCTCTTGGTCTCCCTGGGATGTCTTCATTTTTCTGGAAACCTCTGGAGTTGTTCTGAGCTGCCACCCACCAGCTTTGATCGCGCGCCACTTTATGTACGAACAGCTTTGTTAACACAACCCCGGGCACTTCTTCTGGGGTTACTCCACTCAATGCCATGGCATGATTCTCATTATTCAGCTCTGGTAAGCAGATGACCGTTTCTTGTATCTGACCAGCTCTATTTTAGACGTCTTTTTGTACTGTCTGACACCTGGTTGATTTCTGCCTTGCAACGCTACAGATCGCAATGTTATCTTGCAATTGCTGTCGCTATTTGCTGCTTTTTCAAAACCTGGTTGCATCCACCTTTAGCAGTATCACTCTGTATTATGTAAGACTGTATAATGCGTAGCGGGCGGTATCTTTATGTATGGTCTGACCAGCAAATTCTCGATCACCGATATGTACATTTCTTTGCAATGCTTTAGTTGTTTCAACTTCTTTACAGCTGCTGGAATTTCGCTTTGACTCCACATGCATTAAGCTTTGATTCTGTACTTCGACTGCAACACACGTGGCACACATGAGCAGTTTGCTGGGACCACGGCAAACACTCTGGAAGAGCACCAACGATCTTCGGGTTACTTATCCCCTAACTCATCGCCAGTTGTACAGTCTTCCCAGCCAGGGTTAGTTTTACATGTCTTTATTTGTTTGTATATAACTGTGAACTCAACATTCGAAACCAGCCTTCAATGCATTCCGCTCCAACACTTACATCACAGTTCTAGGGAGTCCCTCAGGAGCCATAAGGGTTCCATCATTTCTAACTCGCAAAACACTACACTGTGTATGGCCTTTCCCACCTGAAACTGCTTAATTGCAGACCAGGGCCAGTGCACTGAGCAGCGGTGGAACATCGCAAATGCTGCTCAGATGCAACTACTGCTGCTTGTAGAAGTGCTCAGTGAGGCTGCTTGCTGGGATGTTTAGGCAGCTGCTGGGACAGAGCTTTTAACTCTGTGGCCTGTGTTTAACCGGTAAGGGACCCTGGTGCACAGACATATCTACTGCAGGGCGAGTAGGAGGTTGCCACGTGATGTGAGTTGAGTGAGAGCTGGGCTCCGAGGCAGCTCCTCAATGTTATTGTGGAGGGATGGAATGTTGGGTGGTTCTGGTTCCCTGCATTGGAACCTGGTGGAGGGCTCAGGTTTGGAGGTTCGGAGGATCGACAGTTGTTGCCGGGACGCAGAGGTGGATAGCAATAAACATACCATATGGTCCACCAATCGTTTCGGACTTCCTTTCAGTGGCGACGATTTCTGCTTCCAGCAGTGCCTCTGCTTCCGTCGAGCATCAGGCGATGTTTGCAGGTTGCCGGTGCTTCTGTCTGGTTGGGGCTGCCGTGGATTGCACAGGTGGGTCCGATGTGCAACTGTATGGGGACTTGGTTTCATGCTGCATATGTGTGTTTTTCGGCTAGATCGCTCGGGCAAATTGCCTGTGGAAGGAACACCGTGCACGTCAAAATCTGGACACTGTGTGTCAATTCTGCAAGCCGCTAGTTGTTGTGCATGTCCAGCGGCCATTTTGTGTGGTTGGCAAGCTTCCCAGAGTGAGCACAATCACCTACAGAAACACACACATCGCGTGTACAACGTGTCGGCCATCTTGGATGAGGAAAAATCACCTACATCAATAGGTGTCATTGGTGATTTGCTGGTTAACCTGCCTGCACTGTATCTTGGTGACAGGCACACCAAAAAGGAAATTTTAAAAGATAGATCTGCCTGCACCCTACTTCGGTGACAGGCGCACCTGCAAAGCAATATTGTCAAGTGGTTGCCAGCTGGCACGGCATTTGGAATTGTCCAAAATACATGTCTGCATTCTAATTCTGGTTATCATCTGTACTAATGATAAGCACATCCTAGGGTAGAATATACTGTGACAGAACTTGCATTTAGTGGCAACACCTCACCCATGTAAGTCACCTCATAGATAGAATACTAGTGTCAGCACCGTTTCCGCAAGAATCAGGAACCCGCCATTGAATTGCCAGCAATGGAAGGAAGCACAAAAAGAGGACCAGAGGAAATTTAAAGACCAGCAGAGGCCGATTCCCCATTTAGTCAATAGAAAACACAAATGTTTTCAATTTTCAAACAATGGAAGGAAACCGTTGAGGCTTATTTGGAGGCAATTGATGGGGATACATTTACGTCTAAAAAGAAGAAGGCACTTTTAGTATACAATTTAGCTACTGAAGCCCGGAATATTTTAAAAACTGTACCGCTAGAGATTGTGACTGTCTTCACATTGGGAGGGGAGGATGGTGATTCTTCAACGGCGATTGACGAATATGCGTCCATTATCAGTACATTAGATAAATGCTTTAATCCAAGGAAAAACATTGTTCTTGAACGCCATAAGGTTCTTCAATGCTCCCAAGTTCCAGGTGAATCGATTGACGATTTTGTTGCAGTTCTTAGGACGCTTGCTGCAATGTGTAACTATAGAGAATTCAAAGATGAAATTATTAGAGATCAATTGATAGAAAGAACTAGTAATAAGAAAGTTCTGGAAAAACTTCTATCAACTGAGGATCCTGATTTGAAGTTATCTAGAAGCATTGAACATTTGCAAATCTGCAATGAAAGAAATGAACGAATGTGCCAAAACAATTGAGGTGAAACATCTTAATATCAAACTAAATTCTAAGCAATCTACAAAAGGAACTAGTGCTGGTTCTCTTCACAATTCTGAAGTATACTCATCCAAGTCTAGGAGCGAGAAAGCTGAGAAGAGTGAAATCGCATGTTTCTGCTGTGGCAGCAGGTCCCATCTGAGCAACCCCAGATTTTGCTCCGCAATTAATCAGGCGTGTTTTAAGTGTGGCGAGAAAGGTCACTTTGGACGCGTGTGCAGAGCAAATATTGGTCAACGACCTGCTCCCTTACAGTCCGTCAAGAGTATTGAGGAGGATTTCTTTGACTCTGATGGGGATGGCAATACTGTTCTAATGTTATCCTAAACAAGCCAAGGAGAGAGTGGAATCGTAAAGATATCATCTATGAAGGTGTCACACAGAAGGAAATCCCTGTCCTGTTTAATTTCCATGAACAAGAGAGATATGAAGTTCTTGACAGACTCTGGTTCTCCTTTCACATAGTTGAATGAGAGGGATTTTGGTGAAATTGGTGACACTGTCGTGCATGAATCTTGCATTTGAATTTTCACATATGGGGCAAAAGAGTGGAAGTTGTGGGGTAATTTGATGCTCATTTGCAATTTGATGGGAAACATGCTGCGGGACCAGTATACATAGTCAAGGGTGATGCTAACTTGTTAGGTTGGGATGAACAAGGAGAACTGGGAATTATTTTAGAACATATTTACCCTGTCATGGTGCTGTCTAAACAAAAAAGTGATAGGATATTTTGTGCTCGATCATTGCCTGTTTTTTTAATTCCAGCCAGGTCAACCAGGTAGAAGCTAGGGAGTGTGTCAAAGGCTACTCTGAGGCTTTTAGTGAGCATTTGGGGAAGCTTAAGGGTTTCCAGCACCGCATCATTTTAAAGCATGATGCGAGGGCGGTGGCTCACAAGGTGCGCAAGGTGCCGTTAGGTTTGCGTGAAGAATTAAAGCTTGAATTGGAAAAACTGTGTTCTGCAGGCATAATTGAACCCATTGAAGGTTCAGAATGGTTGGCACCCATAGTACTTTCACGCAAAGCAGATAAATCTATTAGACTTTGTGTGGATCTTAGGAATCTTAATTCTAACATCTGAGTAGATCGCCAACCTTTGCCCAATATAAACGAAATGCTGTCAACTTTGAGTAGTGCTAAATGTTTTACTTCTCTTGACGTATCTTCGGCCTTTTATCAGATTGAGTTGAGTAGGGATTCTAGACTCTTAACATCATTTGTCACACCTGAGGGGGCATATCGGTATATCCGAATGCCATTTGGTTTGGCGTCGGCATCAGCTGTGTTCCAATGGTTGATGAACAATCTATTCAATAACATCAAAGGTGTCATGTTTTTTCAGGATGACATCTTGATATTTGGGGAATCGGAGGCGGAACACAACAGCAGGGTGAGGGTGGTGCTAGACATCATCAAAGCCAGTGGTTTGACCCTAAAGAAGGAGAAATGTAAATTTTCACAAGAAGGTGTTGACTATTTGGGTCACCATGTATCAGGGAAGTCACCGAGGGGACGGGAAAGGGAGTTAAACTGAAAGTAAAGATTCAAGATACCATTCAATGTGCGCCTAAACCCAGGGACAAGGACCAGATTCGCTCATTTCTCTGGCTGGTGGAGTACTACTCAAATGTGTAAAAGAAAATTCTGATAAAACAGCTGGTTTGTGTGGTCTCCTGAAGAAAAATGTGAAATATGTGTGGGACGATGAATGTGAAGAGAATTTTGAATTAATCAAAAAAGAAATAGTGAGTGCTTGTCTCCTCAAAATGCTTGACATGAATGATTTATGCATCATTACCACCTATGCTAGTAACGTGGGGCTTGGTGCAGTGCTTATGCAGAAAAGAAGTGATGCGAAGGAAGAAACCATTGTATTTGCATCTAGGATATTGCAGGGAGCAGAATCGACTTACTCCACGATAGAGAAGGAGTCATTGACCATGTGGTGGGGTGTACAACATTGTAAAATCTTTGTGTGGGGGAAAGAATTTGTTTAAGAACAGATGACAAGTCTTTGTTGGACCTGTTCACCACAAAGGGTGGGGGTAAAGCAACCCCATGCATTGCCAAGTGGCAATATAGGTTGCAAGAGTATCTTTACAAGTTGGAATTTGTCCGAGGGGCAAAGAATTATGTTGCTGACTGTCTTTCCTCTTTCCAGATTGCCATTGGAAGGGATTGAGGAGGAACAGGAAGAAATGGGTGATCTTGAAATGGTGTGTGTGGTGAGTTCGGTTAGTGATACCACGAAGGGGGCTTTGTCTGAGCACAAGTCGTGGGAAGCTGTATTGAGTGACAAAACATTACAGGACGTGATTAGGTTTGTGGTGTGTGGTTGGCCCATTATCAGGAATACTCCAGAGGCATTGATTCCTTGCAGGAGAGTGGAGGAGGAGTTATCTATTGTGGGGAGCATGTTGTGCAGGAGTGGGCAGTTGGTGGTTCCAGAATGCCTATGTGGAAGAGTACTGGATCTGGCCCATGAGGGGCATCTTGGGATTCAAGCCATGAAAAGAAGAGTAAGGGAGGATTTCTGGTGGCCTAGGGTTGACAAAGCGATCGAACATTATGTCAGAGACTGTTGCATGTGTGTCCTTAGTGACAACTCACAGGTGACTTATCCTTCTCCTGCCAATCCTATTGTATTTAAAAATGCACCTTGGAGTAAAGTAGCGTTTGATGTTGCAGGGCCTTTTGGGGTTATGGGCAGTGCACCTAAATATGCGTTTGTCATGATAGACTATGGGGCCGATTCCGATCTCGGTCGGAGGCGCACCCAATACTATTCGGCCGGGAAAAAAGCCATGCGAAAGCCTGTTTCCCGACCGACCCGTACAGCACACCGAACGAGCAAGTACGATGCGCACAACAGCAAAAATTCCGGCCGAGCCGTACTCACCCAAACCAGGTCCTGTTCTCCGACCGAGGCGAATCCGGGAAACGCCGAATCGAGTCGCACGGAAGGAAAAATGCAGCCCCGTCCGGCCGGACAAGTACGATGCGCTTCCCGTACGCGCCGAACCCGTCGCTACGCACGGCACGTCAAAGCATCCGGGAGAGGCGCACATAAGCTCCGATTCGCGCCACAACACAATCCACGGCTACGAGACGAACACAGCACCGACGAGGACGACGCGAAGCGACGAGGACGAAGCGAAGCGACGAGGACGACGCCAAGCAACGAGAAGGACGAACGACACGAACCAACCATGAATTCCTTCGTCCCGATCATACCAATATTCTACATCTACTACCGGAACAGGCACGGACGCGTACGGCGCAGAAGGTAAGCCAGACACCAACCACAAAACACATACAACACGTACACGACACATCACACACATACACGGGGAATCTGAATATACTTACACCAGCAACAGCAGCCCCATAGGGGCGGGATGCCCATCACCAATGCCACATATGCACACAGGGGCCTGAATGCGCACCACCACCCCAACCCAGGGGGGCTGGATGCCTACCACTACTACCACCCTTAGCCAGGGGGCTGGATGCCCACCACTACTACCACCCTTAGCCAGGGGGCAGGATGCCCACCACTACTACCACCCTCACCCAGGGGGCAGGATGCCTACCACTACTACCACCCTCACCCAGGGGGCAGGATGCCCACCACTACTACCACCCTCACCCACGGGGGCAGGACGCCTACCACTACTACCACCCTTAGCCAGGGGGGCTGGATGCCCACCACTACTACCACCCTTAGACAGGGGGCAGGATGCCCACCACTACTACCACCCTCACCCACGGGGGCAGGATGCCCACCACTACTACCACCCTCACCCACGGGGGGCAGGATGCCTACCACTACTACCACCCTCACCCAGGGGGGCAGGATGCCTACCACTACTACCACCCTCACCCACGGGGGCAGGATGCCTACCACTACTACCACCCTTAGCCAGGGGGCTGGATGCCCACCACTACTACCACCTTTAGACAGGGGGCAGGATGCCCACCACTACTACCACCCTCACCCACGGGGGGCAGGATGCCTACCACTACTACCACCCTCACCCAGGGGGCAGGATGCCTACCACTACTACCACCCTCACCCAGGGGGGCTGGATGCCCACCACTACTACCACCCTTAGCCAGGGGGCAGGATGCCCACCACTACTACCACCCTTAGCCAGGGGGCTGGATGCCCACCACTACTACCACCCTTAGCCAGGGGGCAGGATGCCCACCACTACTACCACCCTCACCCACGGGGGGCAGGATGCCCACCACTACTACCACCCTCACCCACGGGGGGCAGGATGCCTACCACTACTACCACCCTCACCCAGGGGGGCAGGATGCCTACCACTACTACCACCCTCACCCAGGGGGGCAGGATGCCCACCACTGCTACCACCCTCACCCAGGGGGCAGGATGCCTACCACTACTACCACCCTTAGCCAGGGGGGCTGGATGCCCACCACTACTACCACCCTTAGCCAGGGGGCAGGATGCCCACCACTACTACCACCCTTAGCCAGGGGGGCTGGATGCCCACCACTACTACCACCCTTAGCCAGGGGGCAGGATGCCCACCACTACTACCACCCTCACCCACGGGGGCAGGATGCCCACCACTACTACCACCCTCACCCACGGGGGCAGGATGCCTACCACTACTACCACCCTCACCCAGGGGGCAGGATGCCCACCACTACTACCACCCTCACCCAGGGGGCAGGATGCCTACCACTACTACCACCCTTAGCCAGGGGGGCAGGATGCCTACCACTACTACCACCCTCACCCAGGGGGGCAGGATGCCTACCACTACTACCACCCTCACCCAGGGGGGCAGGATGCCCACCACTACTACCACCCTCACCCAGGGGGCAGGATGCCTACCACTACTACCACCCTTAGCCAGGGGGCTGGATGCCCACCACTACTACCACCCTCACCCACGGGGGCTGGATGCCTACCACTACTACCACCCCCACTCATAGGATGGACAATGCATGACACAACAAGCACACCACAACCTAGGGAATGCAAGATTAAGACATCCCCCACCACCATGACAAGCGTGTGTAGGCTGTGTCAAATGCCTACAACACCGAACATGACTTTGAACATACAATGTGACCCCCTAGCACATGTGCCACACATATATGTGTGTGGCACCCACAATGCAAGCAGCCCATGACCATTGTGGCAATGGGGCCTAAACCCCCATCATCACAGTGACCAAAAGGCAAGTGTGGGGTCCATAGCTGAAGCACATTTTGACCATTGTGGCAATGGGGTCTAAACCCCCATCATCACAGTGACCAAAAGGCAAGTGTGGGGTCCATAGCTGAAGCACATTTTGACCATTGTGGCAATGGGGTCTACACCCTCATCATCACAGTGACCAAAAGGTAATTGTTGACAAAGAAAGAGCTGCAACTGCCAAACTGCATGGATCATTCCTGGTCACAGAACCAAAAACTCATCTGTGGCAAAGTAGTGTATGTGTCCCATTGCAACATAAATTGGGGGAGCCAAATACTGCAGTGCAAATGAAACATTCCTTTGGCCATGTGCAGACAAACAACACCCATGGGGGCTGAGACCGTCAACAGTCATCAATGACACAATGACAGAAGTGACCATCAGAATGCAGAACCACATATTTGCACCAATGGGCACACAAATGCAGATATCCTGTGGAGACAGCAGATGTGAGGTGAACAGATACCATACCATGGCAGCAATGGGACACACAAACCATGATCACTGTGCTGACCGATGACCTAGGAGTCCCAGGGACAGCAGGGGAAACACACCAAACAACATACAGCCAATGGCACACCCAAGATATGCCAATGCAGTGGTGCAGATGCACAAACACAAACAGGCAGACCAACACTGTCATCATACACAGCAGGTGAGGGGTGGGGGTGCCAGTGTCCCCAGGCAACCACACAACACATGAGGAGAGCTGAATACCAATCATACAGATGTGCATACACTGCCACACTAAGGTAACTCATGGATCCAAATCCCCTATGTGGGCAAGCAGGCATTGTCAGGTGAGAGGGAGCACAAAACACACATGTCACACAGGCACGTAGGAACAACAACTGACACAGCAAGACACAGACACACCACAGCACCACCCCCAGGGCCCCCACAATGTGGTGACCCTGGGCTGAATAAAAATACCACTGTGATGACAAAGCTAAATGTCGTTCACACTGTGAACCACAGTCAGGTGTCCTGAGCAACAAACTACCATCACACCTACACAAGCACAAATCAATCAGCATGGCCAGTAAGCCAAGGCCAACATGGAGGCAGGGGCCTAGCCGGGCAACAACTCTCATCTGCACACACTCAACACCACACCCTCGACCTCTGACAATGTGCAGCAGTGAAGTACACATGCACTGGTGACATTGCACATGCACCCATGACTATTCCAGGGTGGTGGGTGGGAACCAAGGTGTAGAAACACATCACACATGGACACTCAACAAGACTCCTGAATGTCTGACACACTGCACACTACGCTGTACATGGACATGACGGCAATACCACACCGACCAATGGGATCCCAGCCACAGTCACACACCAATGAAGAAGCCAAGGTCACCCACAAAGAACACACATAGACAACAACCAACATTGCAGCCCGGACCCTGAGGAGTGCCAGCAGTCACACACACAACGTGTCACAATCACTGAAAGATAACACAAACTGGAAATCACATGACAGGGGCAAACAACAAGTGCCAAGGGGAAACCTGACTGTGACCCATCTGCGTCTGCACACAAACTCAGCCCTGACCGAAAACACACCTATGGGTGACACCCTGATGACCAGTAATGTGCCATGCACCCACATCACAGAGAACACAGGGAGAAGACTTTGGGGAACATAGCTCAAGTCAGCAAGCATCACAAACAGGTACAACACTAGGGATCACAGCATGCGCAGATGAATGGAAGTGAACACACAGACATGCACATACAACACACACCTTGGGCGCAGGCAATGTCACACGTGTACACACTGCCATGAGGGGACTCCACTCCTGTGTGAGGAAAGCTGTGCCATATGTTGCCTCAGTAGGGCCCCATCATGTCAGCTGAGCACTTGGTCACACAATCAACAATTAGCACCAAATGAGGGCTCCCATCACATCAGCCTGGTCATGGATGTGCCAACGGAATCATCAGCACAGATCCAACACACTTGTATAGCAATGTTGCACTGACTACACGGATGAGTCCTTCCCCATTGATGCCCAAACCTGCATGTCCACTGGAGATGGCAACACGGTCAGGGAAGTAGACAAATGCAACGATGGCAGGCACAACAGATGTGCAGGGGTGGAAGCCACAGATATGAAATTGCCAATGTAAGTAGGAAACCCATTGCCAAATACTGAACACATGACACCCTCAGATGCTGCTATTGATGACATGGATACACCACATGATAGGACACATTCCCCCTGGACCACATGGGTTCCTGCACAGTAACACTTCATGATCATGAGACCAGATATCACCATCACTGCAGCAAGGGCATGGTTAGCAGCACCAACAACATGTACATCTGAAGCATGAGCACTAGAGAAAAGAAAGTTGCTTTATTCAGCATATGTGTTGTTTGATAACGACGTCCAGAAAAAATAGAGCAAAGGCCAATGGCCAGTCCATTGTCAAAGTTCAAACAGGGTGACACTGGCAGATGTCACCCTACGCATGCCTGCACAAAACCAGGGACAATCCACTAGGAGGGGCAACCGGGGGGGCAGGCCAGGCACCGCAAGGACAGGATCAGGGCTCACCAGAGGGAGTCAGGGAAGGGGTGGTGGGTGCTGGAGAGCCACTGACAACTGCAGTGGAGGTGTCTGACATGGTGTGTGCCGGCACAACTGGGGGGCATGACTCAGATGTCGTGGGTGCCGGCACAACTGCAGTGGACCCTGCAGATGGGGTGGACAGGTCCGCCACTGCAGTGCCCAAGTCAGACAGGGCGGTAGTGGACTCCACTGCAGTGCCTACCTCCAGGGGAGGAGAATGGGGAACAGGCAAGGTGGGTTGGACAGAGGGGGAGGACACCCTCACCACATCAGTGGCACAGACAAGCGCAGCGGGGGTGTGGTGCTGGGAGAGCAAGTGGCAGGGGGAGAAGGCCTGATCCTCTTGGGGATGGTATATCTGTGGGTGGGGGAACCTGGGGCAGGGTGTGGTGGGGGCACCTGTGCAGTGGGGGCCTGAGGGATGGAGGACGGAGACCTTGTGCCTGAGCTGCAGGGCGGTGGCGGGGTCTTTGTCTTACCACTCCGGGGGGACTTGCGGGTGGGGGCCTCAGTCCGTCTGCGCCTGGGGGAGGGTGTCCGGGGGCGAGGGGCACTCTGCTCCGTGTGGGTGGGCTTCCTCTTCCCCCGGGATGCTGGAGCAGCTTCATCGGTGGGGAAGAGGCCGAGGTCACAGAGGAAGAGCTGCTGTGACTTTGGGGTTGCATGTGAGGCAAGGGAGGGTGCTTTGGAGGGAGAGGGAACTGAGGACTGCGCAGTGCATGTGGATGCGTGTGTGTGTTCCAGGGCCCCATCCCCTGTGAGTCTGGCTTCAGTCCCCTGAATGTGCGTGCGTGTGCGTTTTGTCATTGGCGTGTGTGTCAGTGTGCTGGATGTGTGTGTGCTGGTGTGTGCCTGTGCCGGTGTGTGTGTGCTTGGGACGGGTAAGGTGCTGGGGAGTGTGGATGGAGCAGAGGCAGGAGGGGTGAGGGACCGTTTGAGGAGGGACACTGCTGCCGTCAGGGAGGAGTCCATGGACCTATTGCCCCTCTGTAGGTCAGACATGCCCGATGAGATGCCCTCCATGAACGACACCAGCTGAGTCAACAGCGCGGTGTGCGCATGGAGGACACTCAGCATGGCTGTCTGCCCTACATGGAGCTGGCGAAGGAGGTACACAGACTCCTCACTCAGGGCAGCAGGGGACACAGGGGCAGGGGGTGCGGTGCCTGGCCCAAAGGAAACACGCTCCCGGACATGGGAGCCTCCACGGACCTGGGGAATGGGAGCCGATGGGAGGGCGGTGGTGGTGCTGGTGGTGGCGGGGACAGCAACACTAGCTGGGGTGTGGTGGCTGCTGACACCCGCCTCCACAAGGGAGTCATCCTCCGAGTTGCTCTGGTCCTCAGCTGAGGTGGATGCTGCTGAGGACTCCTCGGTGTGGCTCCCCTCGCCCTCCGTGCCACTGGGTCCCTCCGACCACTCCTCGGCTGCTGACCCAGTCTGGCTCTCTGGCTCCTCCTGGTCCGTGGAGCTGTCCCCTTCCGTGGCCGTGGATGTATCTGCAAACAATGGGGATACAGACAGACATCAGTCACCTGCACATAACGCACACACCACTGTGAGCACAGCACATCACAGAGCAAGCCCTGGCATCATCAGTTGTACATTGCTAAAAGTGCCCTAATTGAACAGGAGAAGTCAATTGTCAGTCTGATGCCAAGCATGGCACTCACATCCCACATGGCCTTGCACCCATCTGTCTGGTGTCTGTTGGATTGCAACACCCCAGTGTTGACACATGCACCAAGTACACAGTAGTTGGACAGTGCAGAGGACACGGTGTGGACACATCACAGCTCTTGCCACTGAGTGAGTACAGGTTTCCGGATGAAAGGGATGCCCAGAGTCAAATAGGAAATGCATGTGATGCATACCAGCGACAGACACCATGATGCACCCATGTCCTGATAGCCAGCGCCACTATGGTGTGCATGTAGCACATGTCACTCCCCTGCAGGCTCACCAATCAGTAGACACATGCCATGGCGGAGGCATGACTGCAAAGTCATACATCACTGTCTCAGTGATGTATGACTTTGCAGCCAGACAACAACACTCTGCACTGTGTCACAATAGTAGGTCATGGGGAATGCAAGTCCTGGAGCTGCACAAGTGCACATGTACATCCCCCCACAACACATCCTCTTAACCCTCATCTGTCCAGGTCATACCTATTGGACATATGGGAGACCTGTGACACTACCCTCTGAACCTGAGCCCCTCACACTCTGCTGTGCATGGGGAACAGCTGCCTGAACTTCACATTCACATGCCCCAGTCTGCATGGGCAGCTGATCAGACACCTATGTGTCACACAAGTATCGTCTCCTATGGTCACATCTCCAGTGGCATGCTGAGCCCCTACCAAGAAACTCCACAGCAGTCCTGGCGACTAATCCACAGCACACTGACACAGAGGCAGACACCTGAGGGGTCAAATCACTGCGCACAATGTGTCAGCTGATACACGGGAGTGGGAGTACAGAGTGTATTGTATGGCCTGGAGTAGCCATGACTGTCCAGCCCCACATGAATGAGGGATGAGCCCTGGACTGTAGGCAGCTGGCTAAGTATGTGTGACACACGTCATATACATACTCCTGGGGCCCAAACATTGTTCCCACCCGCAGCATGGGTGTGTGCCAGATACCCCAGCCACATGTGGTGGATCAGCTCAGCAATTGGACCACAGATCAAAGTAACACGCTGAATACATGTCAGAATACAGGCATTGTGTAAGCAATGGACCCACCCATGATGCCCACCACAGAGTCAGGGAAACAGATGCTGTCTCCCACCTTGAGTCAAGCAAACTGCAAGGACACAGTCCTAAGTGACAGAATTCCCTGCATGTAAGGGCCACACCTGGGTATCAGATGAGGAGTGGGCAGTGCACAATAGAGGGACATGGCTCCTGGACAACATGACTGCTGTACTGTGGCAGTTTAACCAGGCCCGAGGAGGGCACATAGCATGTTAGACAGAGTACACAGTGCAGTCTTTGACTCACCCCCTCCTTGCTGCTCTCTGGCCTTCAGCTGCCCATCCAGGTCTGGAAAGACCACCGCCAGGATCCTGAGCATGTGGGGGGTCAGGGTCCGTGTTCCGCCCCTCCTGCGAGGAGGCGACAGCTTCAGCTGGACCCGTGCAATCCTCCGGGTCCAGCCCCGAAGGTCCTGCCACCTCTTTTGGCAGTTGCGGATCCGGCGCTTGTAGACCCCCACGGACCGGACAGCCCGGACGATGTCCTTCCATATCTCATGCTTCCGATGGGCAGAAGCCTGTCAGGATGACAAAGTGATAAGGCCATTACTACACATGCAACATATCCGTGCATGACACAGTTGCATATACATGTCGCAATCACAGGGGCACATGGTGTACACAGGCAGTGCACGGCTGCCCATGGACAGTTTTCCAGAAGTCACTACATGGTATCATTGCATGGGGAGTAAAACCCTGTTCAGAAGCACTGTCACTGCACCATACCTGTCCAGTGCAAGTCACTACACACTATGGGGGGTGACAACTACTCAGTGAGCCTGCTAGCCAGTGGCGTGCAGACTTTCAGCCTTGCTAGTCAGACAAAATGCACATTCAGAAAGGAGGTGCACAGAACACTCACCTGCTCCCCTGGTGTCCCATACAGCTTGCTGTACTGTGGAAGTAGGCTGTCCAGCAGGGCCTGGTTCTCCTCAAGGCTGAAGGCTGGGGCTCTCTCCACAGTACGTGCCATTGCAGGGTCCAGAGGGGCAGAGACAGCAGCAGTGCAGTGGCAGATGTCGTCCTGGAGCATGTAGTGCAGGCAAGTGGGCTCTCAGGGGAACAGGCAGCAATATATATGTGCTGGAGAGGCAGATACTGTCCCTTGTGTCCAAAGTGATAGGTCCAAGTCGTTTGCATCTTCTGAATCTGGCCAATCCATGGAATAGCAGCACCAAAACACGCCCACAGCATCCTTCAAAACTTCAACTTCATGACATACATGATTTTGCAACATTGTTGTGGGTGACCAACTGATTTTCCAGCAACCGACTCGTTCAAAATTCGAAAACGCGTCCGTTGCCAGGCAAGCCCATTGTCAATGGGTGCGCACCGATCGGTCCATTGCGGTACAACGCGCACAGGGGTACAACGCGTACCCGCACACATTGAAAGCAATGGGCCGGCCGGAGGCACCGATCGGTCCATTGCAGTTCAACGCGCACAGGGGTACAACGCGTACCCGCACACATTGAAGGCAATGGGCCGGCCGGAGGCACCGATCGGTCCATTGCAGTTCAACGCGCACAGGGTACAACGCGTACCCGCACACATTGAAGGCAATGGGCCGGCCGGAGGCACCGATCGGTCCATTGCGGTACAACGCGCACAGGGGTACAACGCGTACCCGCACACATTGAAAGCAATGGGCCGGCCGGAGGCACCGATCGGTCCATTGCAGTTCAACGCGCACAGGGGTACAACGCGTACCCGCACACATTGAAGGCAATGGGCCGGCCGGAGGCACCGATCGGTCCATTGCAGTTCAACGCGCACAGGGGTACAACGCGTACCCGCACACATTGAAGGCAATGGGCCGGCCGGAGGCACCGATCGGTCCATTGCAGTTCAACGCGCACAGGGGTACAACGCGTACCCGCACACATTGAAAGCAATGGGCCGGCCGGAGGCACCGATCGGTCCATTGCAGTTCAACGCGCACAGGGGTACAACGCGTACCCGCACACATTGAAGGCAATGGGCCGGCCGGAGGCACCGATCGGTCCATTGCGGTTCAACGCATCACTGTACATGTGACTGGCATAGGTCAGCATGCCTGTCTCAGATGGACATATGCCAGCCACAGATAGCTCCCAGGGAGTGAGGGGCACACCTACATCACGACAGCCTGTCCAAACCTTATCATAAGGCATGTAAGGCTGCATTTCCTATTGTGTGTATGTTGGTGTACATGTTGTCCTGTGGGTGTCACCTGTGGGCAGCCACCCCCAGGCTGTGCACGTGTTCATGGGGACAGGATCCTGGGTGTTACGTGTACGTGACCACTGTGATGTGCAACTGTTCATATCTGTGCATGTGTCATGGTCACATTTCACAGTGATGTTTGTGTATGTCATGTCACATACCCCGTGAGTCCCATGTGGGACGGTATGTTTGAGCCAGGGTGTCCCAGTGGCACAATAGTGATGGCCCTCCACAGTCTTTGTGCATGTAGTGTTTACAATGTCTCTGATTTCATGTGCACAATGGGAGACAGTCTCCACATCCACGTTGTGTGTGCATGGACTCTGATGTTGTGCGTGTGTGTCACAGACGTCCATGTCTGTCCTGCCATGGCAAGTGTGGCCACTACCTGTGGGGGTCATGTTTGTTTTGCTGTGGTGTACACATGATACTCCAGGTGATGCCAGTGTCCATGTGGCATTACAGGGTCCCTGGGAATGTGCCTGTCGTTGAGCTGTGGTGCCTGGGGCACATCTGTCCTCACATGTCACTGTGGGGGTGACTGTGACACAGCATCATGATATCCAATGGGCCAACCTGGGACAAATTGATGCCACCTGTAGGACCGTGTTGACAGATGTTGGCCATGTATGTACCATACATGTCGTTCCGGTACTGCACACTTCATGTAGTTGTGCCTCATGATGATGTATGTTGGGATCTTGAGTGTGTTCAATGCCGCATATGTGGGGTGACTGACGATCTTGCTTACTTCTCCTCTGCACTGCAGGGCTCCTGCTGTCCATCGGCCATTCCCAGACCTGGCAACGATGGTGGAACGGGACAGCATCCGACGGTACCGCTTCACCAGGCAGCTGATTGAGGATTTGGCAGTGCAGTTGTCCCCACATTTGCAGCCTGGCCGGCCGTATCCTACAGCGCTGACCCCCAAGGTGAAGGTGATGGCAGCCCTACACTTCTTTGCCACCGGTACCTTCCAACATACTGTGGCGTCTGCTGGTGGGATGTCACAGACCATGTTCAGCCGTGTGCTCCGCGATGTTTTGGCGGCAATGTTGCTCTTCCTGAACCGGTACATCTATTTCCCTAGACTGCGACGACTCACTGACGTGAAGAGTGACTTTTATGCCCTGGGGAGGATGCCGCATGTCATTGGCTCCATTGATGGGACACATGTGGCTTTGGTACCACCACAGGCCCAGGAGCAGGCCTACCGTAACCGCAAGCACTACCACTCGGTCAATGCACTGGTGGTGTGTCTTGCAGACATGACCATCACACACGTGTGTGCCCGTTTCCCTGGTTCAGCACACGATGCCTTTGTGATGAGGAGTAGTCGCATCCCCAGGATGATGGCACAGATGCAGAACCAGCGTGCCTGGCTTGTCGGTGTGTACTGACTTTGTGCCATTGTGTGTGATCTGATCTGTAGTATTCCGCCCACTTTTCCAAGTCAGCTGATGTGCACTTGTCTGTCCGTAGGTGACTCGGGATACCCCAACATGCCGTGGTTGCTGACACCCCTCAGGAACCCTGTGACACCTGCCCAGATGCGCTACAATGAGGCACATGGTCGGACCAGGAGAGTGATTGAGCGGACCTTTGGTCTCCTGAAGAGCCGCTTCCGCTGCCTGGACAAGACCGGAGGGTCCCTCCCATATGCCCCTGCGAAAGTGTGCAAGATTATCATCGTCTGCTGCATGCTACACAACCTGGCAGTGCGGAAGGAGTTGCCTCTCATCCAGGATGA